>CP144694.1:22340120-23840120 GCA_036885675.1 Vigna mungo
AATGTCTGAACAAGTGGCTTAAACTATCTATTTTCTTATATTCACTAGAAACTGATAATGTCAACCAAAGCATGAGTATTAGTACACTTTTATTCAAATCAGAGACTCTTAAAGTATTTATTTGAAGATTCACATTTTCTTCTATCACCATAGTTTAAAGATATATACGATGCTTCTTGTGAAATCATTCTACACATTTCCTATAAAATCTAACGTTTAAAAAATATTTTTAGGAGATGCTATGTTGTGAAAAAAAATTAAAACATTATTCAATCACACTCCCCCCCTCCCCGTCTTTCTAGTGTTTTCTTGTGACTTCACCTTCTTCCTCTTTCTATAACATACTTTAAGGCTTAAGCAAGCCCAAAAGAAGCTGGATCAGGTCCCAAGCAAGCCCAACACATGAAGCAAGCCGAAGAACACATTCCAGACAACATTCTAGTAACTATGACCTTTGCTGATGCCTGGGTTGTTCTTCTTCGTGAAAGTTAAAATTTTATGTTTTGTAAGACAAGTTCTTAAGCATAGGATAATTGGGAAGTTCATACTCTCTTATTAGATTAATAAATAAAAGAGAAACAAAAGCAATTGGCAATTTGAGGTTCTCTGTTTTGGCTTTTGTAGGTTTTTGAAATTGTGTTGAGGTGGTTTAGATTTGAATTGTGTTGGTGATTTGTAGGTTAAGGTTTCACGGTGGAGGCGCGGAGAAGGAGGTGGACGTTGGTTGATGAAGGTTGATCGAGGGTTTATGTTAATATGGGGTTTTGGGGTTTGCAGTTGTTGTTTTTGTGTTTTTCGATTTAGGTCTCTAATGGTTGATGCTTGTAGTTGCGTCCATGGTGGCGCGAAGGATAAGAATGAGGCGTTGCATTCTGCTTTGATTTGGGTGTTGTGGTGTTTAGGCACGGTAGTGGCGCGGTGGTCCTCAAACCCTAATTTCACTACTTTCGCACAATGAACATAATGTATGACAAATTTGTCTAAATAATCCCCAATTTAGCATAACACCTCTTTTTTTAATTAAATTTTACTTCTTTAAAACTTAAAATAATGTCACCAAGTAAATCATATTATACCAGGTAATGCAACTTCAATGTGCCACGTGATTATCATTTGCAAACTCAGCATGCCATGGGACTAAAATGTTAATCTCGTTCACTCAAATTAACCATAAAAAAATAGAAAGACCTATTTGAGACGTTTCTGCATAAATAGGGACCTCGAAAATTATTAAACCAAAGACTTATGTACATATTTACAAAGCTTCAAGAGAAAGGAAGAAAAGTAGTAATACATCCACCAAAAGTAGAGTCTTTTGAAACCCTTCTTCTTTTTCTTCCATCCTCCTAGACATAGCTCTTGCTAGATGTCCAATGCTTCCTCTAGATGGTCCTTTATCACAAAAGACCAAATTTCTTTAAAAATCCTAAAACAGATCTAGAAGCACAATAAGTCTTATCTGCTCCTACGTACCATAGAAACACGATCAGGGTGCACTGTTAAGACCACTGATCAATGTAGAGTCTTATTGAAAATTGAAACGTCAAATGCAACTACAACAATCTCACACACAAAGGAAGAAAAAATAGATAAAAAAGGAACCATAAAACCAACTTACACTATCTAAGAAACCAATTAGTCCAAATTAAAGAGCTAGCTGCTAGGATGAATCATAGGGTCTCAATTCTTCAATCAGACAAACAAAGAATGAGAACGTTTGGAGAGAAGTCAGAGAACTCTACAAAAGTAGTTTCTAGAGAGATAATGTGTTTTAAAATATTGAAACTTGTTTGTAAGTGATGGAAATCCTCACAGCTAGGTTATGCCAAAACTAGAAGAAGAAGGCATGGTGATGGTGTGTGGATGAATGTTTACAGAATTTGGTGGGAGAGAGCTAAAGCTCTCAGTTTTGGTGATGTTTATTGAATATGGAGGTGGTTCTTGTGATGCTCTAAGAGAGGTTAGGCCAACTCTTGGAGGAAGGTGACTAGAGGAGGCCATTTGAGTTGCTCTAGCCTAAGGTGACTTTATACAAGTAGTATCGCTCAAAATTGGCAGCATAACAATAGTTTAAATCAAAGGTGAATACAATATGGGGAGACATCTCTATTTATAGGCTAATGTGTCTCCAAAATGTAGAAGCTGAACTCTAAAAATAATACCTTTACCTAACTTGGAAACAAAGGTAAAAGTCGTCTCCAATGGAAGAAGGATATGTGGCCACTACCTATGGAGAATCTTCTCCATTCCTAGAGTGACATATGGTCTCTGGCTATGGGAAATCCTCTCCAATGTGAGCATGACACATGGCCAATCTGACAAGAGAGGTCCTACACACCCTTGTCCACTAAGCTAGGTTAAGACTTTGACCACATGGTCAACCTAAGCTCATGGACATCCAGTTTAGGTCAACATTAAGCCTTGACCTTTGTTGATCCAAGTGGCCTAGAAACCCTACACTACTTAGCCCAAAATACAAGCCCAAGTTAAATCCTACACTACTTGGCCCATAATACAAAGCTCAAACAAATCTTGTTAGAAAACAGGTAGGCTTCGTTTTTACACCAAGAGGGGGGGGGGGTGAATTGGTGTTATATCAAAAACACAATCTTTTCGCAATCTTGAAATCAAAGTATGAAATGCAAGTAATGAAAATTTGTGTGCAGCGGAAAAATGTAGTTGACTACGCTAAAGATAGAGTCGACTGTAAAATAAAAGTGCAGGGATAGAGAAAATCAAACACTGGTGTTTATACTGGTTCGGCCAACAATGCCTACATCCAGTGTCCTTCCAACCCAGGAAGCAAATGCACTATAATGGTTGCAGTTTTTACAACAAGGAATTTATAGAAGACCTCCACGTCAAAAATATAGGCAACAACAACAACAAGACTTGCAGCAAGATATCCCCTCTTCTGTAATCTACCAACACCACTTTGAACAATGCTCAAAGTGAACAAACCCCTGTAATCACCAACAGATCCAAACAACGGTCTTCTTGGATGCCAAGCCACAAAATCAACGCAACAGTCTTCAAGGATGCCAAGCCTCAACGTGATCAAACCAGATGCACCTTCTTGTGCAGAATATGATCAATCAATGTGTGCACAGAACAATCTCCCTTTAAATCTATTTCAAGGAAGATCACCACCGTCTTCTTGGAGAATTCTTGGAGCTTCTTAAAACAAAGAATTCAATCTGAAACAGAAATGAAAATGTCAGTTCAACAAAAGTCTCTGAACAGAATCGTGTTCAGCCTATTTATAGATTTATGTTAGACAGACAAATTCTCAGTCGAATATGCTACTAATTCAGTAACCTAGATTATGACAGTTATAACAGTTTGGTCAAACTGGTAGCATACAGTCAACCAAAAATAAAACACATTTAATACAGTTGACCAAGTCATCAATGCTCAACTAACTTTTAAAAAATATAGCCGTTGGAGTGCAAGAGCATAATAGAATGTCAAACCAACCAAGTAATACAGTCGAATGTGTGGCGCACATAGTCGAATTTCAAGATGCAAAACATTTTGAAATTCTTTTCTTCACAAAATATCACAAAGCACTGATTCTGAAAATCTGTACAAAGATTTTAGCAAAGTCGAATCCATTAATAATGTAGTCGACTGTACTATACCTTTGTCACACAATGATAAGATCATGAAAGTGCTTGTGGTTTTCAGCTTTAAAACATGTGCAGTAAAACATATGTAATGATTCATTGCACATAGCACATAAAGCACATATAAACACGTTCCATATATATATATATATATATATATATATATATATATATATATATATATATATCAATCAATCAACATAGGAACATGTAACACATTACATAAACATGTTCAACAGATATAACAATCAATCAGCATAAGAACATGTAATGCAGCAACAACATATGCATGTTATTAAGCAATGTGTTGCATCATAAAAAACTAGAGTGATATAGAAATTGTGTTGTCAACAATCTCAACAAATCCTAGATTACTTTGTCCAAAATACAAGGGCCAAATTTTTTCTACTTTGCTTAATGATCCATGATGGCCTAAGATGGCCCAAGAGAGAGTGTCTAAGTTCATCTTCCACAGATGACCTCAACTCTTCTTGATGTGCTTAGCCATGGCTAAAAGGTATGCCATTAGTAATGAAACTATTTATATAAAATCCTTTAATATTAAAATAATCTAGTCTCACTAATTTTAAATCACTACCACTTCTAAAATGTTATTTTCTGGGGTTTAATAATATTTATTTTAAACTTATAATTTTTTAAGCATTTTGACCAAAATGTTCTCTGTTCAGCTTGTCTTATTTGAAATCAAGTTGAGTATTAACTACAAGAACCAACTCACCCTTTAAATAAAAGCAAAAACAAAATATTAAAAATGTAGATGCAATGTTCTTATGGTAATTTTTAAATTTTAATATTTGTGAAAATAAAAAAAATGTGTTTTATACTTTGTTAGCTTATTACTAATATTCGCATGAAATATAAACTAAATCATTAATATATTTTACATCTTTTAACGTAATTTGTCTACCTATATGAATCAATTTTACAAAAGAAATAATATTTCGTTACATTTTTAATGAAATCTATTTATTTTTATTTGTAAATAAATTGAATTCAACGGGATTTTTGACATGAATAACATTTACTTGATTTTATATAAAATTGGCACTTAATTGAGTTAAAAAATAAATATAAAAATTGAATTGAATACATGACCCTCATAGTGGGCACTAACATTGTCCATGATGTCTATAAATGAGTTTTACCATACAAATCTAGACTCACCTATATCAACATGTGAGATTATACACAAATAAACACAAATTAAATATATTTTCATATTATATTTATTTGAAAAAAAAGGGTATAATAATAAAATTAAGACTCAGTTCCCATCCAAGATTGATTTTATTATTAGTACTTATTGGTCCATTTTGAAATCGTACATGAAAAAAAAAAACATTTGACGTTATAGTACGGACTAACTTTCGATAAAAGAGGTATTTTCGCAAGTTGCATAAGTACAAATTGAAGAATTCAACATAATACAATTAATAAAATTAAATCATGAAAATTTAAAATTTAATTGAAAAAGAGAAAACATATATGAATAGTAGGAATGTCTTGAACAAGCTCGAATGAGATTTTCTTTTGTTTTGTTGTTATCGAAATAAGAGAATAGTAGACCAAGGTCAGACATCTATGGATGAGTTTTTTGAACCTCAAATCATTGAAACATCTAGAGAGACAATGTAAAACAAGAAATCATATATGCAAACATGGATGATTGAGTCCAAAAGAGAGTTGTATATCACACCATACATTGATGGGTATGTGTTACTCAATATTGTAATATTTTATAAAGATTTAATTAATTGACTCACTATTTGTGATTCATGATAGGGGATTGGCAAATGATGGTGATCACACCAAGTTATATGGTAAATCTTTGTTACAAACATAAGTATTACATTTTCATATCAATTAATTATGATATTAATATATTAACTTATGTTTCAAATTTAATTAGAGTTGTGGCTACGCCCAGAGCACAGCAAATTGAAATAGTTTATCCAAAGGTTGTGCTACATTGATCTTTAAGTTATTAATTTCCATTTGTGAAATTTAGACCATCATATTTGACTATTTTCTTTGTCATGTTTAATGTAACAAGCAGTTGGAGTCTTGGGAATGTGGGTACTACATCTTGTCTTAGAGTAAAACCATCGTCCGAGTAGGATTTAGATATGATTGGACTGAGATAATAATATATCTTTTACATCACATTTAACTTTGAACATTAGAATGAAAATATAGTCAAGTTTTCTTGTTTTTGTAGCGGTTCAACAATTCATTCCCAATAACAAAGACCACAATAAGGAAGATACGACAAGAATAGGTTGCATATCTTTAGGAGAGATAAAGTCAATTCTTAGTGTTTTGATATTGATAGATTTATTTTTTAGTTGCAATTGTCATAATTTTAATTATAGTTTGAATTGTGATTAGCATAGTCTTTCTTCATATGAATTCTAGATATATAAAATGAAAAGACTGATAAAATTGTAAAAACAAAGTTTTTATAGAAAAAACCACAAAAAGGACGTCAGCAAATTTTTGACATTAGTTGACGTCAGAAATGGCCAATACTGATGTCAATGGATGTCGAAAAGTGCATTTCTCGATGTCAAAAACCTTACCGTGTGACTCCAAAGACAAAGATTCATTGAACGAGGAAGGGGTGACCTAGTGAGAATGATGTCGAAAAATATGTTTTTCGACGACAAATTACCCCTTCCATGTTAAAGACAACACCATATAGACCTCTGCTAAGTGGGCAAGAGTTACGCTCCACAATATAGGATGTCGGAATTGACCTTTTCCAAAATCAAATAACGTCGCTTTTATATTTTGATGTCATTTAACATCTTCTGATATGACGTCGGTGTTTTTTCGAATGTTAAAGATAAAAAATAACATACGTCAAGCCTATTTTTGTACTAGTGGAAGAACCTGTATTAGAGTTCTTTAAAGTTTTTCAAATTGAAGGAAATAAAATGGATTAGTTATTTTTAGTATAAAACGGTACAGTTAATTGTAGATTAGTATAGGATAGTTATTTTTGTCCAACCTTAGGAAAGAATGGAAGTTGTTATGGTTGCCTTGGAAAGGAAAGCCCTGATATTGTGTTGGGTTTGGAATGGAGGGGGGATGACTTTGGAAATCTTAAATTGGCCACAAGAAAAGGGTAGGAGGAGAATGTTTTAGTGGGCGATCCCATATTGTCCAAATCTGAATCCTCTTTGAAAACCTTGGACAGGATTTCAAATAGGAAGAGTCGTGTTTTGTTATTAAATAGGGGCAAATTGAGGAAACTGCGGATGGTTCGGGAGAAATTCTAGCAACCTTGGAAGAGAATGATGAGGTCTTTCAAGATCCAAAGGGATTAGCCCGTAGTAGACAATATGATCACTCTATACACCTTCAAGAGGGATGAGGGAGGTGGAGTTTCAAATTGGTGATGTTGGAATTGGTCAACTAAACCAAGAATTGCATCCTCTGTAGAACAAATTAAGGATGCTTAATTCTTGGTTTCACAAAAGAAAATCAATAATAATTAAGAAAACTTAAAATTAGGAAAATTAAGTGAATGAAACATTTTGTTTAAGTAATTCCAATAAGCAAAGAAGACAGCTGTGCAATACATCTGGCAAAGAAAAAGAGATGAGTGTTTTGCACAGTGATAGTCAAAGTGCAATACATCTGGCAAAGAATTCAGCATTTCACTCTAGGACAAAACATATTGATGTTCGTTATCACTTCATTAGATCTTTGCTTGATGATGGGGTGCTAACATTGAGAAAGATTCTCGGAATCAAAAATCCAGCAGACATGTTAACAAAAGTGGTAACCATTGACAAACTGAAATTGTGGTCAACTTCAGTTGGCTTACTACAATAATAGTCTACAAAAGATTGATGGTGTAATGATCAAAGTGTGAAGACAAATTAAAATCAATCTTCAAGTGGGAGATTGTTGGAATTGGTCAACTAAACCAAGAATTGCATCCTCTGTAGAGAAAATTAAGGATGCTTAATTCTTGGTTTCACAAAAGAAAATCAATAATAATTTAGAAAACTTAAAATTAGGAAAATTAAGTAAATGGAGCATATTGTTTAAGTAAACTTATAAATACATGTTATGTATTCTTTCGTAATGTAATTCCAATAAGCAGAGAAGACATAGGCAAGAACAAGCTAAGAGAGAAATTTGTTTCTAAATTGTTCTTTATCAATAATATATTTGCAGTATAATTTCACAAGTTCAATTTGAATGTTATTATTCTGCGTTTGTATATTTCTCTCACAAATATGATTAAGAGGAATTGTGGATAATTTCCTAACAGGTGATTGGGTATACCTTAAGTTGCAATCCTATCTATTGAAATCTTTGGCTAGCAGACCTAACGAGAAAGTCAACCCTAGGTTCTATGGCCTTTACGCAGTGAAGGAACGCATATGGGTCGTACCGTGCAAACTAGATCTCCCTGCTCACAGCAGAACTCATTTGGTCGTCAATGTATCCCTCCTCAAAAGTGTTGTCCAACCTACCACTATAGTTCAGCCTCTTCCATCGTGCTTACTTAAGATATGATCTTCGACTTGCATCCGGAAGCCTTACTGGACGTTCGCACTTCTAGAGCGGGTGATTTGGAAGTTTTAATTAAATGAAAACACCTCCCATCTATTGAAAACAATTGGAAAGTTGCTACAAGCATCAATGCAGTGTTTTCTACTTTTCACCTTAAGGACAAAGTGAACCTTCATGGAGGAGGTATTGATAGGTTCAGTTGTAAAGTATATTTTAGAAGAAATAAGTATAACTGCCCGCTATGGGGTTGTTATAAACAGACTACTATATATAATCTATATGTAGGTTGTTTTGAGTAGACTTTGAAAGTTTGTAAGAGGAAGTTAGGGAGACACAGGTCCTCTCGAAAGACCTGGGTTGCTGTGGTGTGTTCTCAGTTCTTAAACAAAGACCAAACTGTCTGGTTTTCCTAAGAGATCATCCAAAAACCTGTCTTGGAGTTCTTTACAGTTTTAATAAACATTTAGATACCTACCTATCATTTCAGTTTATAATTCAAGTTTCTTTTTAGATTTCTTGCATGATAATAGTGATAGGTAATTCAGTTTTGTTAGGTTTTTCAATTGGTCAATACATTTTTAATTTTTTGCATTGTTCCTGGTTTCTTATTTCTGTTTCTAAATTCAATATGCATTGCTTTACTTCTGTTTCTACATCCGTGACTCAATTTCAATGCCAATTCCAGTTGTGAATTCATATTTCAATTTTACCCGTAGCATAAAAAAAAATTAGAGACTAAATGTTTGAATTAAAAACAGATTTAGAAGCGAAAATCAGTAGAAGGAATTTGACTTCAGTATACTATTAGCAATATACGAGAATAGAACAGAGAAGAAAAATGCAAGTTAACTCATACGAGAATCAGAGAAGGTGTCGCAAAAGCTTGATTATCCGAGAATCAGTCCATGCGTGAATGAACCTTGCAGAGAAAAATCCAGACTTAAAACCTAAAACTAGAACTGTTTGGATTGCAGTGAATGAGTCGTGCAGAGCTATAGAGAAAAGAAGTTCTGATTTCTAAACTACTAAGCTAACTTACTATTATTGTGAACAAATTTTAAATGGTTATTCAAGCCTTTATATAGGTTAGGCCAAGTCTAAAATTAAGAACTGGAAAAACTACCTAAAATCAGTTGCAATAACAGGCAGCAACCAGTAACCTATGCACTCAAACTGTCCAAACTAGACTAGCTATGTCCGGTCAGTTCTTCTTGCATAATCTGTCCCATTGAATTCCAAAATGGTTATTCCGTCAGGTTAAGAGAAACCAAGATACTAGAGCCAGGTTCAGGTTCTTTCTTGATTGTTCTACCAGGTCTTGTTCACTCTTTATTAAAGATTAACTTCAACACAACCAGACTGAAATTCGAAGCTGAATTGCATCACTTACAAAGATTAAAAACTTACCAAATTAAGGTATGACATCAAACTTTAATTAAAACATCCTGCCAATGTCCTCCTTTTCTGATTGTCCTTGATACTATTGAGCAATGATGATTCTCTTTTGATTGCCGTTGTTATATTGTGTCAAAACAAATTTAAACTTACCCATTTTGGAACATGACTATAGCTACAATATTATTAAAATACTTATCTTTGTTTTGTCTGGTATAAGCCTCCGGAACATGTTGGCATTGCTTACTGTGTTGCTCCTTCTTGAGGTATTGCGTCATATCTTGAACCTCTAGTCCCATAAGATTCAAACAAAAATTCACAAATCCTCCTAATGTAGCATTGGACAGACCATGAGTATCAATCCAAGGAAATCAGGAATTCAAGTAGCTATTTCTTAGTTGGCCGTGAAAATTATGTAAATATTGGGGGATGAGTGAACATGATGCATGAGACTAAACCTAGTGACAAAATGCATATAGAGACATTGTGACAAAATGCATGATAACCAAAGTGAAGAAAAATGCAAATTCAATATGAAACTAATTTAGAAGGATTATAATTCACTAATGAACACTTAGAATGCCACGGAGTGATGAATTAAACATGATACAATGATGAGATGAATTAAAAATTACTAAGCCGCTCTAAAATGTCAAAATTGAATTTTTTATAAGTTCTGTGCTTTATTACGTGTACAAATATAAATAGGAATACCACATCAGTTAAATGATGAGTATTTATTATGTATGATATTCAAATAAAGAGAGCCACAAACACGAATGCCATACGAAAAAGAATAAACATTATGAATGTTAAAAATTAGCAATCATAAAAAATAAGTCAGATTTCACTAGAAGTTGCACTAGTCACACCTAGTAACATGTACGTAATTTATAGTTTCTTGCATGCAATTACACTATAAATTGCTGGAGTTAATCAACTAAAGTATCCATTCCTTTTAGTTCTTCTTCTTTGTCCCCTACATTGACCACAACATGAAAGGTGATGTCAACATTCATTTCTTTTAAATTATTATTATCTAAACATAGTAACTTGTGAATGTTTTTTCTAAAAGGATCTAATCACTGGGAGCCATCTGCCATATATGAAATGCATTTAAAACACTGGTGGTATGCTCCATTATTCATGATTATGCTTCTTTTATTAACTGTCATGGGATATCTACTCTATACTTGTATTTCTTTGTTTCTACATATATGACACTTAGTCGTTGTGGTTTTAGTGGTTCCAACAATTGAACTTGAGGTTCAATGAATATAAAATAGTATATTATATTACTATCATATAAATATAACTTTTTTTCCTTATGCTCTCGTTTTTTTTCTTTTCGAAATATATATATATATATATATATATATATATATATATATATATATATATATATATATATAATTAGTGTAGAGTCATTATAATCCAGAAAATGGTGAACTAGACTAGAAAGAAAATAAACAAAATGGTGAACTGAAATTGCATATATGAAAGATAAGAAAATATAGAAAATGGTGAATTCTCTCAAAATAAATGTTTCATTGATCATGATTAGAAAAAAGGCAAAGGCTATGTAAGGATGAAGAAAATTATCCATATGCAAAAAACTATGACACGTGTAATAACAAACTGTGCAAAAATATTCTGGGTGGAAAAAGAAAAAACATAACAAATTTTAATAAACATGATTAATTATTTGGTAATACCCTACCTCAAGCGGGACTATGGACATCGAATAGTTCTAGCTTGGATATGCATTGTGTGAAAACAATAGGATCTAATAACCTGCAACAATTTGTCATATATGAAGTGTACTTAAAACACTAGTGGTACGCTCCATTTTTTCACGATTCTTCTCATTTTAGTAGTTGTCATGACACACCTACTATGTACATGTATTTATACGTATCTGACACTCGGTTGTTGTGATTCCAATGGTTTCAGCAGTTGAAGTTGAGCTTCAACCCATATAATATAGTATATTATAAGGATAATGATATTTTGACTTTCCTTTTTGACAATCTTTTAACTTCATCATGTGTCAGATGATGATTGGTCCAGATGGTCATAATAAAAAAAAATGACGTGGAAAGAGAGGAATTAAAGGTTTCAGGGGTTTTGATTTTTCCAGTTTGTGTTGTTTGGATTTAAAATTTCATTAGTCATTGTGAGAGAGGGGGTTGTGTGACACCGTTCACTGAACCTCCAACCACCGTTCCCCGAACTTGAAATCATCATTCGTCATTCGCCGTTAGTTTGTCTACAATCTTCGTTTTGAAGAATCGTTGAAGGCTTAAATCACCATTAACGTGGGTTTTGAGGAGACTGTGCGAGAGAGAAGGTTGTGTGACGCCGTTCACTATACCTGGAACTACCATTGATCGAACCTATAGTTGTCGTTCGTCGTTCGTTTTGTTGCAACCGTCATTTCGAAGCATCGTTGAAGTGAGTTTTGTAAGTTCCAACCGTTCTTTTCGGTTTTGCTTTATTGTTGTTGTTTAGTTATTTTGACTTGTAAACTTTTTCAATTTTTTTTATTATTTTGGATTGTTCTACTTTTTGGGTGTTTTTCTGTTTTGGTGTCCTTGTTTCATGTACTGTAGGTATTGTTGTAATGGAGGAAGTTAGAGAACAGAGTGAACTTATTTTTGTATTTAAATAGAAACAACATTTTTGTTTCTAGTTTTTTTTAGACACTCTTGGAACAAGAAGGTTATTGGTGGTTTGAACCAAATGTTGAGTAGTGAACATAAGCATTATATTGAGTACACGATCTTTGGTTGGTTATTAGGGTTGCGAGAGTTAGTCTACCTTATTGTTATAATGATTCTTTTATCCACTTGTATCAATTTAAATCGCAGAACCTAGATTTTGCTACAATCCAAACCAATTAGAATGCACAATTTTGAAAACAGACTTGAACTTTCAACTTTGCACCAGAAAAATGACCCAAAATTGGTGGATTGAGACTCAAAATTACACAACAGTGGCTCTAAAGTTAATCTGAACACTATAACAACTTTGTTTAATGGATTTAGACATGTTCAAACTCGAAATTGAAATAATACCAAACTGTTGCTCAAAATCATGTTTATACTTCCCAAAATTGGTTCAAAATTGATGGATTAGCATACTACTTTGCACACAATCTATTTTGACACCATGCTAATCATTTCAAAAGTTTCAAATCATCAAAATACACTTGTTTGAACTCAATTTTTGCTCAAAACAGAACTGCACAATAGAATGACTTTGCAAGTTCCCAAAATGACTCAAAATAGAGGATTTAACACACTAATTTGCACACAGGTCAATCTAACTTCAAATGAATTGTTCTAATAGCTTTAATACATCAAATATAACTTTTTTAAACTGTCAAACATCTCAGAATTATTACAAAATGATAATTGACGTGTAATGACTCAAATTATGCAAATTTTGCACATCAACTACACCACCAAAATCAAGTTTAACATATTGAGAAACAACAACTAGCAAAGTTGATAGCGGTTGAAAAACAGTTATTTTCATACTTGATTTTGATATTAAATCACACCCTTTATGGCTTAGAATTAGCTTGAAATCATGCATTTTTCTTAAGTTAGAGAACAAGAGAGTCAAAGTTGGTTTTCTTGGTTTTATGCTCGGTTTCCCTTAACTTTGTAGATTTTTGGAATGAATTGAAAGAAAGGTTGAAGTATCAAATGATTGCGGTGCAGAAAAGTCAACCAGAATCCAGAAAAGTCAACCAGTCAACCAGAAAAGTCAACCAGTCAACCAGTTGACCAGAGCGTTGAGCGGCAGTTTTGGGCGCTGAGCGCCAGTTTTGCCTGTTTTTCGCCTGGGGGACTGCTGAGCGGTCCTGCGATTAGAGGGAAACCGCTGAGCGGTCAAATTGGGCGCTGATCGGTGGAATGTTGGGCTTAAGCTTAGATTCTATTACTTTTACGCATTATAAATAGCCCTAGTGCGACCTTCAGAGTATTCTTTTGGCAGAGAAGACGTCCAGAGCTGTTTTACACTCCTTGGAGAAGGTTTCTTGGATGCTTAGGCTCCAATTTTTCATATCTACGGTTTGTTTTTCCACTCTTCCATTGTATTTCATCTAGTTTCACCATGTCAATGGTGAACTAAACCTTTTGTTGTTGTTGGGGAACAATGTAATCTTTTGAAACTCTCTTTTATTGAAATTCTTATTTTATTTATATGCTTGCATATGCTTTAATTATCAATTGTTGGGTTTCTTATCTATGCTCAAAGCTTTTATCGTTTAACTCATTCGACATAAAGATGTTTGCCTTTGTCGATACGGGAATATACGGGGAAGTCATGAACTGATAAGGAATTCCTTGATTAAGCAATACCACCTAGGAATAGGGGTAGGACGATCAATTGTATTTTGCTTCTGTGATACTTGCATTACTAGTAACTAGGGGAGACTAGGGATAGTAAACCAGTAACTAGTAGTAAGCTCTTTTCGCGAGGAATCGGATTTAGGGTAGACTAAGAAAGTTTGCATGACAATTAGATAATAAAGTCGATAAATAAGAAGAGTAAATATAAGAGAGTGGATAAGATGAAATTGTAAACCCCAACAACTCCATTCATCCATATCTTTTTCTTGCCAATTGAATCACTTGCATGCGCATGTTTACTTTTGTTTTTGCATTCCACCACAAGATTTATTTCTTTACAAGTTTATAAGATTGATTTACACGAAAGTTAAGGCCTAAGAGTCCTTTGGGAAAACGATACTCGGACTGACCCGTTTTATATTACTTAATAACGATCTGGTACACTTGCCAGGGACATAACAACAGTCAAAACTCAAAGTAGAAGTTCTAAGAAGTTTTGCACGGTGAAAAGAAAAATTTTAAGCCAAAACAGCAGGTGCTTCTGGATTTTAAGGCAACCAAGCTATGCTAGGTTCATTTCATTGCTTGTTATGGTTTTTCATACCTATAGCAACCTTCAAGAACACCAAACAATGTTGTACAAAGCACCAAAATCAAATTACACTACTGAAAACAGATTCAAAAGGCTTAAACTAGAATTTAAAATTCAAGCAGAGTTAGAATCTAAAAAAGATTTCTAGAGCCTTTCCTCATATCACCAAGGCTATAATAAGTTTTCATTGCGTTATTTAGATGATATATAGCTACACTTGCATCTGAACTAAATTAAAACCCGAAAAACTCAATTAAAACCCAAAAATAAAAACAAAAGCAAATTAAATGAAATGAAAACAGTGGAAAAACTGCATTTAGAGCACGCGACTAAAGACAAACTGAAATTGATTTTAAAACTAAAATGACTCAAATCAAGAAGATTCACCGATTAAAATGCTAAAATAAACATGAGAGAACACTGAAGACACATAAACAATGAATGAAAACTCGAAATAAAATGAAAAAATGAGCACCAAAGTTAAAAACAAAACATAATACACTAAAAATGAGCAAAACAACATGGAAATGGATGTAGATGCACTTAGCTATGGAAGAGAATGCCATACAAAGAAGAATAAACATTATGAATGGTAAAAAGTAGAAATCACAAGAAAAAAACTCAAATTTCACTAGAAGTTGCATTAGTCACACCTAGTAACGTGCACGTAATAATAGTTTCTTGAATTTTCCTCCAAAGAAGAATGTTATTGATATTAGATAACTGATACAAATATGAGAATTAATATCAGTTTTGTAAATCTTCATGTAATTCAAAAGTTTAATGAATATGTACTTGCATTTTCATGATAATACAAATATTTCACTGCATTGTCACTAAAAATTTCTTTTGCAGATTACTTATAACTGCTTAAAATTTTTTGTTGCACTTGCATGCAATTACACTATAAATTTCTAAGCATAATCAATTAAAATATTCATTCCTCTTATTTCCAGCTGTAGTTCTTCTTTTATGTCCCCTTCTCTAATCACGAGATGCAAGGTGATGTCAACATATATTTCTTTTAAATTATTCTTATTATTATTATTATTAATTAACTTGTGAATGTTTTTTTCTAATAGGATCTAATAACTGGGAACAATCTCCCATATATGAAGTGCACAAAAAACACTGGTGCTTGTCATGACACTATGTTGTACCTATATTTGTACATATTTACGTACAAGACACTCAATCGTTGTGGTTCCAGTGGTTCTAGTAGTTGAAGTTGAGCTTCAACCCATATAACATTGCATACTATAATACTATAATATAAGTAAGACTTCGTTACCTTATTCTCTTGTCTTTTTTCTCTTTTTTGTTTCCTTTTCAATTGTACTACATACATTAAATTCTCACTTACTTTCTGATTTCTCTCCTCTTTCAGAACTACCATTACAATTACAAAATTCTTATTATACCTAACTACATATTCCCAAGCCTAACCTGTTGTAGCAGGTGTAACAATTTGATTCTTCCCTTGGCCAATCACTTAATGCAACAAAATACACCTTCAAATTACACCGCTTTGCTTAGCTTATTATGTATCCATTCTTTTAGCAACCTTATTTAACTTAAAGGTGTATGGACATTGTAATCCAATTATTAAGTTTTGAATATTTTTAAACAAGTGAGCCTACCTTCCTCTGCAAAACCACTAACATAAATCCCAACTTATTTGAACTCTGGTCTCCAACGAATACTGCAGGTTTATTTTTTATTTTTTAATTTAATTTTGTGACGTAGGTTGGTTGTTTTGGTCACGATATACCAACCTTGTTTAGCTTAAGGGTGTATGGACATTGTAATAAATTTCTTAAGTTTTGCACATTTTTGCACAAGTCAGTCTACCTTCCTATGTAAAACAACTAACATAAGTCTCCACTTATTTGAACTCTAGTCCCCAACAACTACTGCAGGTTTATTTTAATTTTATACTATAATTTTGTGATTTAGGTTGGTCGTTTTGGTCATAATATACCAACCATTTTGAACTTAAGGGTGTATGCATATTGTAATCAATTATTTAAGTTTTGAACATTTTTACACAAATCAGTCTACCTTCTTATGCAAAACCACTAACATAAGTCTCTAGTTCTTAGAACTTTGGCCCCCAACGAATATTACAGGTTTAATTTTTATTTTTTAATGTAATTTTGTAACTTAACATGGTTGTTTTGGTCATGATATACCAACCTTGTTTCACTTAAGGGTGTATGGACATTGTAATCAATTTTTTAAGTTTGAACATTTTTGCACAAGTCAGTCTACCTTCCTGTGCAAAACCAATAACTTTATAAAGAAGAATAAACATTATGAATGGTAAAAAGCAACAATCACAAGAAAAAGACTCGAAATAAGAATTAATGTCAGGTCTATAAATCTGCATGTAACACAAAAGTTTTATGAATTTGTACTTGCATTTGCATGATAATACAAATATTACACTGAATTGTCACTCAAAATTTCTTCTACAGATTACTTATAACTGTCTACATTTATTTCTTTTAAATTATTATTATTATTATTATTGTCTAAACATATTAACTTGTGACTATTTTTTTTCTAATAGGATCTAATAACTGGGAGAAATCTCCCATATATATGAAGTGCACATAAAACACAGGTGGTAGGCTACATTATTCATGATTATGCTGATTTTATTAGTTGTCTTAACACTACTCTGTACCTGTATTTGTATGTATCTACGTGCAAGACATTGACTCGTTGTGGTTCCCATGGTTCCAGCAGTTGAAGTTGAGCTTCAACCCATATAACATTGTATATCATAATACTATCATATAAATAAGACTTTGTTACCCTATGCTCTTCTCTTTTTTCTCTTTTTTATTTTCTTTTCAATTGTATTACATACATTAAATTCTCTCTTACTTTCTGATTTCTCTCCTCTTTTAGAGCTACCATTACAATTACAAAATTCTTACTATACCTAACTACCTAATTCCTAGCCTAACCTGTTGTAGCAGGTGTAAGAATTTGATTCTTCCCTTGGCAAATCACTTAATGTAGCAAAATACACCTTCAATTTAGACCACTTTGCTTAGCTGATTATGTATGCAGTCTTTTAGCAACCTTATTTAACTTAAAGGTGTATGGACATTGTACTCAAATTTTTAAGTTTTGAACATTTTTGCACAAGTCAGTCTACCTTCCTATGCAAAACAACTAACTTAAGTCTCCACTTCTGTGAACTCTAATCCCCAACAAATACTACAGGTTTATTTTTATTTTATACTGTAATTTTGTGATTTAGTATGGTCATTTTGGTCATAATATACTAACCATTTTGAACTTAAGGGTGTATGCATATTGTAATCATATATTTAAGTTTTGAACATTTTTACACACATCAGTCTACCTTCCTATGCAAAACCACTAACATAAGTCTCTAGTTATTAGAACTTTGGCCCTCAACGAATATTGCAGGTTTAATTTTTATTTTTTAATGAAATTTTGTAACTTAAGATGGTTGTTTTAATCATGATATACCAAACTTGTTTAACTTAAGGGTGTAGGAACATTGTAATCAATGTTTTAAGTTTCGAACATTTTTGCACAAGTCAGTCTACCTTCCTCTGCAAAACCACTAACAATATGAAGAAGAATAAACATTATGAATGGTAAAAAGCAACAATAACAAGAAAAAGACTCGAATTTCACTAGAAGTTGAACTAGTCACACCTGGTAACATTGTACTTGCATTTTCATGATAATACAAATATTTCACTGCATTGTCACTAAAAATTTCTTCTGCGGATTACTTATAACTGTGTACATTTATTTCTTTTAAATTATATTTATTATTATTACTATTATTATCATTTCTAAACATATTAACTTGTGACTGTTTTTTTCTAATAGGATCTAATGACTGGGAGGAATCTCCCATATATATGAAGTGCACATAAAACACTGGTGGTAGGCTACATTATACATGGTTATACTGATTTTAGTAGTTGTCTTAACACTATTCTGTACCTGTATTTGTACGTATCTACGAGCAAAACACTCACTCGTTGTGGTTCCCGTGGTTCCAGCAGTTGAAGTTGAGCTTCAACCCATATAACATTGTATATCATAATATTATCATATAAATAAGACTTTGTTACCTTATGCTCTTGTCTTTTTTCTCTTTTTTATTTTCTTTTCAATCTACATACATTAAATTCTCTTTTACTTTCTGATTTCTCTCTTCTTTTAGAGCTACCATTACAATTACAAAATTCTTATTATACCTAACTACCTAATGCCTAGCCTAACCTGTTGTAGCAGGTGTAACAATTTGATTCTTCCCTTGGCAAATCACTTAATGCAGCAAAATACACCTTCAATTTAGACCACTTTGCTTAGCTGATTATGTATGCAGTCTTTTAGCAACCTTATTTAACTTAAAGGTGTATGGACATTGTACTCAAATTTTTAAGTTTTGAACATTTTTGCACAAGTCAGTCTACCTTCCTATGCAAAACAACTAACTTAAGTCTCCACTTCTTTGAACTCTAATCCCCAACAAATACTACAGGTTTATTTTTATTTTATACTGTAATTTTGTGATTTAGTATGGTCATTTTGGTCATAATATACTAACCATTTTGAACTTAAGGGTGTATGCATATTGTAATCATATATTTAAGTTTTGAACATTTTTACACACATCAGTCTACCTTCCTATGCAAAACCACTAACATAAGTCTCTAGTTATTAGAACTTTGGCCCTCAACGAATATTGCAGGTTTAATTTTTATTTTTTAATGAAATTTTGTAACTTAAGATGGTTGTTTTAATCATGATATACCAAACTTGTTTAACTTAAGGGTGTAGGAACATTGTAATCAATGTTTTAAGTTTCGAACATTTTTGCACAAGTCAGTCTACCTTCCTCTGCAAAACCACTAACAATATGAAGAAGAATAAACATTATGAATGGTAAAAAGCAACAATAACAAGAAAAAGACTCGAATTTCACTAGAAGTTGAACTAGTCACACCTGGTAACATTGTACTTGCATTTTCATGATAATACAAATATTTCACTGCATTGTCACTAAAAATTTCTTCTGCGGATTACTTATAACTGTGTACATTTATTTCTTTTAAATTATATTTATTATTATTACTATTATTATCATTTCTAAACATATTAACTTGTGACTGTTTTTTTCTAATAGGATCTAATGACTGGGAGGAATCTCCCATATATATGAAGTGCACATAAAACACTGGTGGTAGGCTACATTATACATGGTTATACTGATTTTAGTAGTTGTCTTAACACTATTCTGTACCTGTATTTGTACGTATCTACGAGCAAAACACTCACTCGTTGTGGTTCCCGTGGTTCCAGCAGTTGAAGTTGAGCTTCAACCCATATAACATTGTATATCATAATATTATCATATAAATAAGACTTTGTTACCTTATGCTCTTGTCTTTTTTCTCTTTTTTATTTTCTTTTCAATCTACATACATTAAATTCTCTTTTACTTTCTGATTTCTCTCTTCTTTTAGAGCTACCATTACAATTACAAAATTCTTATTATACCTAACTACCTAATGCCTAGCCTAACCTGTTGTAGCAGGTGTAACAATTTGATTCTTCCCTTGGCAAATCACTTAATGCAGCAAAATACACCTTCAATTTAGACCACTTTGCTTAGCTGATTATGTATGCAGTCTTTTAGCAACCTTATTTAACTTAAAGGTGTATGGACATTGTACTCAAATTTTTAAGTTTTGAACATTTTTGCACAAGTCAGTCTACCTTCCTATGCAAAACAACTAACTTAAGTCTCCACTTCTTTGAACTCTAATCCCCAACAAATACTACAGGTTTATTTTTATTTTATACTGTAATTTTGTGATTTAGTATGGTCATTTTGGTCATAATATACTAACCATTTTGAACTTAAGGGTGTATGCATATTGTAATCATATATTTAAGTTTTGAACATTTTTACACACATCAGTCTACCTTCCTATGCAAAACCACTAACATAAGTCTCTAGTTATTAGAACTTTGGCCCTCAACGAATATTGCAGGTTTAATTTTTATTTTTTAATGAAATTTTGTAACTTAAGATGGTTGTTTTAATCATGATATACCAAACTTGTTTAACTTAAGGGTGTAGGAACATTGTAATCAATGTTTTAAGTTTCGAACATTTTTGCACAAGTCAGTCTACCTTCCTCTGCAAAACCACTAACAATATGAAGAAGAATAAACATTATGAATGGTAAAAAGCAACAATAACAAGAAAAAGACTCGAATTTCACTAGAAGTTGAACTAGTCACACCTGGTAACATTGTACTTGCATTTTCATGATAATACAAATATTTCACTGCATTGTCACTAAAAATTTCTTCTGCGGATTACTTATAACTGTGTACATTTATTTCTTTTAAATTATATTTATTATTATTACTATTATTATCATTTCTAAACATATTAACTTGTGACTGTTTTTTTCTAATAGGATCTAATGACTGGGAGGAATCTCCCATATATATGAAGTGCACATAAAACACTGGTGGTAGGCTACATTATACATGGTTATACTGATTTTAGTAGTTGTCTTAACACTATTCTGTACCTGTATTTGTACGTATCTACGAGCAAAACACTCACTCGTTGTGGTTCCCGTGGTTCCAGCAGTTGAAGTTGAGCTTCAACCCATATAACATTGTATATCATAATATTATCATATAAATAAGACTTTGTTACCTTATGCTCTTGTCTTTTTTCTCTTTTTTATTTTCTTTTCAATCTACATACATTAAATTCTCTTTTACTTTCTGATTTCTCTCTTCTTTTAGAGCTACCATTACAATTACAAAATTCTTATTATACCTAACTACCTAATGCCTAGCCTAACCTGTTGTAGCAGGTGTAACAATTTGATTCTTCCCTTGGCAAATCACTTAATGCAGCAAAATACACCTTCAATTTAGACCACTTTGCTTAGCTGATTATGTATGCAGTCTTTTAGCAACCTTATTTAACTTAAAGGTGTATGGACATTGTACTCAAATTTTTAAGTTTTGAACATTTTTGCACAAGTCAGTCTACCTTCCTATGCAAAACAACTAACTTAAGTCTCCACTTCTTTGAACTCTAATCCCCAACAAATACTACAGGTTTATTTTTATTTTATACTGTAATTTTGTGATTTAGTATGGTCATTTTGGTCATAATATACTAACCATTTTGAACTTAAGGGTGTATGCATATTGTAATCATATATTTAAGTTTTGAACATTTTTACACACATCAGTCTACCTTCCTATGCAAAACCACTAACATAAGTCTCTAGTTATTAGAACTTTGGCCCTCAACGAATATTGCAGGTTTAATTTTTATTTTTTAATGAAATTTTGTAACTTAAGATGGTTGTTTTAATCATGATATACCAAACTTGTTTAACTTAAGGGTGTAGGAACATTGTAATCAATGTTTTAAGTTTCGAACATTTTTGCACAAGTCAGTCTACCTTCCTCTGCAAAACCACTAACAATATGAAGAAGAATAAACATTATGAATGGTAAAAAGCAACAATAACAAGAAAAAGACTCGAATTTCACTAGAAGTTGAACTAGTCACACCTGGTAACATTGTACTTGCATTTTCATGATAATACAAATATTTCACTGCATTGTCACTAAAAATTTCTTCTGCGGATTACTTATAACTGTGTACATTTATTTCTTTTAAATTATATTTATTATTATTACTATTATTATCATTTCTAAACATATTAACTTGTGACTGTTTTTTTCTAATAGGATCTAATGACTGGGAGGAATCTCCCATATATATGAAGTGCACATAAAACACTGGTGGTAGGCTACATTATACATGGTTATACTGATTTTAGTAGTTGTCTTAACACTATTCTGTACCTGTATTTGTACGTATCTACGAGCAAAACACTCACTCGTTGTGGTTCCCGTGGTT
Organism: Vigna mungo; assembly: GCA_036885675.1. Lineage (NCBI taxonomy): Eukaryota > Viridiplantae > Streptophyta > Magnoliopsida > Fabales > Fabaceae > Vigna > Vigna mungo. The sequence goes on from CP144694.1 coordinate 22,362,621, forward strand.
CCAGCAGTTGAAGTTGAGCTTCAACCCATATAACATTGTATATCATAATATTATCATATAAATAAGACTTTGTTACCTTATGCTCTTGTCTTTTTTCTCTTTTTTATTTTCTTTTCAATCTACATACATTAAATTCTCTTTTACTTTCTGATTTCTCTCTTCTTTTAGAGCTACCATTACAATTACAAAATTCTTATTATACCTAACTACCTAATGCCTAGCCTAACCTGTTGTAGCAGGTGTAACAATTTGATTCTTCCCTTGGCAAATCACTTAATGCAGCAAAATACACCTTCAATTTAGACCACTTTGCTTAGCTGATTATGTATGCAGTCTTTTAGCAACCTTATTTAACTTAAAGGTGTATAGATATTGTAATCAACTTTTTAAGTTTTGAACATTTTTGCATAAGTCAGCCTACCTTCCTATGCAAAACCAGTAACATAAATCCCAACTTATTTGAACTCTAGTCCCCAACAAATACTGCAGGTTTATTTTTTATTTTTTAATATAATTTTGTGGCGCAGGTTGGTTGTTTTGGTCATGATATAACAACCTTGTTTAACTTAAGGGTTTATGGACATTGTAATCAATTTTTTAAGTTATGAACATTTTTCCACAAGTCAGTCTACCTTCATGTGCAAAATCACTAACATTATGACGAAGAATAAACATTATGAATGGGTGATGCAGCAATCATAAGAAAAAGACTCAAATTTCAGTAGAAGTTGCACTAGTCACACCTGATAACGTGCACGTAATTTATAGTTTCTTCAGTTTTCTTCCAAAGAAGAATGTTATTGATAATAGATAACTGAGAAAGATAAGAAGTAATGTCAGTTATGTAAATCTGCATGTAGCCGTAAAGTTTTATGAATTTGTACTTCCATTTTCATGATAATACAAATATTTCACTGAATCGTCGCTAAAAATTTCTTTTGTAGATTACTTGTAACTGTCGAAAATTTTTTGCTACACTTGCATGCAATTACATTATAAATTGCTAGACATAATCAACTAAACTATCCATTCCTCTAATTTCCAATTGCAGTTCTTCTTCTTTATCCCCTACTTTGATCACGAGAGGCAAGGTGATGTCAACATTTATTTCTTTTGAATTATTATTATTATTATTATTATTGTTGTTGTTGTTGTTTTTATCTAAACATATTAACTTGTGAATGCTTTTTTCCAATAGGATCTCATAGCTGGAGGAATGTCTCATATATGAACTGCACATAAAACACTGGTGGTAGGCTACATTATTCATGGTTATGCTCATTTTAGTAGATGTCTTGACACTACTCTGTACCTGTATTTGTACGTATCAACGTACAAGATACCCACTCGTTGTGGTTCCAGTCGTTCCAGCAGTTGAAGTTGAGCTTCAACCCATAAAACAATGTATATCCTAATACTATCAGATAAACAAGACTTCATTACCTTATGCTTTTGTCTTTTTTCTCTTTTCTATTTTCTTTTCAATTGTACTACATACATTAAATTTTCTCTTACTTTCTGATTTGTCTCCTCTTTCAAAGCTACCATTATAATTACAAAATTCTTATTATACCTAACTACCTAATGGCTAGCCTAACCTGTTATAGCAGGTGTGACAATTTGATTCTTCCCTTGGCAACTCACTTAATGCAGCAAAATACACCTTCAATTAAACCACTTTGCTTAGTTAATTATGTATGCAGTCTTTTAGCAACCTTATTTAACTTAAAGTTGTATGGACATTGTAATCAACTTTTTAAGTTCTGAACATTTTTGCACAAGTCAACCTACCTTCCTGTGCAAAACCACTAACATAAATCCCAACTTATTTGAACTCTGGTCCCCAACGAATATTGTAGGTTTATTTTTTTTAATGTAATTTTGTGACGTAGGTTGGTTGTTTTGGTAATAATATACCAACCTTGTTTAGCTTAAGGGTATATGGACATTGTAATCCATTTATTAAGTTTTGCACATTTTTGCACAAGTCAGTCTACCTTCCTATGCAAAACAACTAACATAAGTCTCCACTTATTTGAACTCTAATCCCCAACAAATACTGCAGGTTTATTTTTTATTTTATACTGTAATTTTGTGATTTAGTATGTTCATTATGGTCATAATATACTAACCATATTGAACTTAAGGGTGTATGCATATTGTAATCAATTATTTAAGCTTTGAACATTTTTACACAAATCAGTCTACCTTCCTATGCAAAACCACTAACATAAGTCTCTAGTTATTAGAACTTTGGCCCCCAACGAATATTGCAGGTTTAATTTTTATTTTTTAATGTTATTTTGTAACTTAAGATGGTTGTTTTTATCATGATATACCAAACTTGTTTAACGTAAGGGTTTAGGGACATTCTAATCAATTTTTTCAGTTCTGAACATTTTTACACAAGTTAGTATACCTTCCTATGCAAAACCACTAACATTATGAAGAAGAATAATCATTATGAATGGTAAAAAGCAACAATCACAAGAAAAAGACTAGAATTTCACTAGAAGTTGCACTAGTCACACCTGGTAACGTTGTACTTGCATTTCATGATTATACAAATATTTCACTGCATGGTCACTAAAAATATCTTCTGCAGATTACTTATTACTGTGTACATTTATTTCTTCTAAATTATTATTATTATTATTATTATTATTGTCTAAACATATTAACTTGTGACTGTTTTTTTCTAATAAGATCTAATAACTGAGAGGAATCTCCAATATATGAAGTGCACATACAACACTGGTGGTAGGCGACATTATTCATGATTATGCTCATTTTAGTAGTTGTCATGACACTACTCTGTACCTATATTTGTATGTTTGTACGCGCAAGACACTCACTCGTTGTAATTGCAGTGGTTCCAACAGTTGAAGTTGAGCTTCAACCCATATAACATTTTATATCATAATACTATCATATAAATAAGACTTTGTTACCTTATGCTCTTGTCTTTTTTCTCTTTTTTGTTTCCTTTTCAATTGTACTACATACATTAAATTCTCTCTTACTTTCTAATTTCTCTCCTCTTTTAGAGTTACAATTACAAATACAAAATTCTTATTACACATAACTACTTAATGCCTAGCCTAACCTGTTGTAGCAGGTGTAACAATTTGATTCTTCCCTTGGCAAATCACTTAATGCAGCAAAATACACCTTCAATTTTGACCGCTTTGCTTAGTTGATTATGTATGTAGTCTCTTAGCAACCTTATTTAACTTAGAGGTGTGTGGACATTGTATTGAAATTTTTAAGTTTTGAACATTTTTAAACAAGTCGGCCTACCTTCCTGTGCAAAACCCCTAACATAAATCCCAACTTATTTGAACTCTGGCCCCCAACGAATACTTTAGGTTTATTTTTTTATTTTTTAATGTAATTTTGTGACGTAGGTTGGTTGTTTTGGTCATGATATAACAACCTTGTTTAGCTTAAGGGTGTTTGGACATTGTAATCAATTTTTTAAGTTTTGCACATTTTTTCACAAGTCAGTCTACCTTCCTTTGCAAAACGACTAACATAAGTCTCCACTTATTTGAACTCTAGTCCCCAACAATTACTGTAGGTTTATTTTTTTTTATACTGTAATTTTGTGATTTAGGGTGGTCGTTTTGGTCATAATATACCAACCATTTTGAACTTAAGGGTGTATGCATATTGTAATAAATTGTTTAAGTTTTGAACATTTTTACACAAATCAGTCTACCTTCTTATGCAAAACCACTAACATAAGTATCTAGTTCTTAAAACTTGGGCCCCCAACGAAAATTACAGGTTTAATTTTTATTTTTTAATGTAATTTTGTAACTTAAGATGATTGTTTTTGTCATGATATACCAAACTTGTTTAACTTAAGGGTGTAGGGACATGGTAATCAAATTTTTCAGTTTTGAACATTTTTCCACAAGTCAGTCTATCTTCCTGTGCAAAACCACAAACTTTATGAAGAAGAATAAACATTATGAATGGTAAAAAGCAACAATCACAACAAAAAGACTCGAATTTCATTAGAAGTTGCACTAGTCTCACCTGGTAACGTGCACATAATTTATAGTTTCTTGAATTTTCCTCCAAAGAAGAATCTTTTTTTATATTAGATAACTGAGAAACATAAGAATTAATGTCAGGTCTATAAATTTGCATGTAATCCAAAAGCTTTCGGAATATGTACTTGATTTTCATGATAATCCAAATATTTCACTAAATTGTCACAAAAAATTTCTTCTGCAGATTACTTATAACTGTGTACATTTATTTCTTTTAAATTATTTTAATTATTATTATTATTTTTCTTCTTCTTCTTATTATTATTATTAGTGTCTAAACATATTAACTTGTGACTGTTTTTTTCAAATAAGACCTAATAACTCGGAGGAATCTCCCATATATGAAGTGCACATAAAACACTGGGGGTAGGCTACATTATTCATGATTATCACTAGTGCAATCAGGGGAAACGACAACGGTTGTTTTCGCCCTTTGGCAGGGGTTCCAGAACCGCGACATATTCAGCTGCGGTAAAAAGTTTGAGACTTTATGCCGCGGTTACAACCGCGGTAAAAGGTCTGGGGAATAGACCGCGGTTCCTAACCCACCCACGGCCTAAACCCTTATATGTCGCGGTTGGAAGCACGGTAAAAATGCAGGAATAGACCGCAGTTCGTACCAAAACCGCGGCCAAAAGTTTAATTTAAAAAAACAATGAAAACGTGGAACTTTCTACCGCGGTTGTGGTAACACACAACCGCGGCATATGCGCTACTTTCTACTACGGTTGTGGTAACAACCGCGACATATTCCCCTGCTTTTTTTAAAAATAGCAGGTCTGTTTTTGTGATATCCAATACCACAAAAACAGACCTGCATATCAAAACATGTATACAGATTCAATTTCAACAGATCAAACACATGTTCAAAATGTATTTCAACATCACATAAGTACAAAGTCTAATAAAATACAATCTAATGAAATGCAATGTTTAAATCTAGTAACTAAGAACTATTATATAATCTAACTATATACTTTGCAGCAGCTTTATTGATGAATGATAGGGGCTTCTTAGGAACTGGTGTAGTAGTCTTGAACCTCTGCACAAGACAATTGATATTAATTAGTGTATATGAATTCTAACTTTTGGAAAAAATCAAAATTTGTTAAAGTTAATTGTTACCGTTTCCCAGCCTCTTGTGATATGGGAATGAACAATGTGGGCCACCCAATACATTACATAATAACCGCACTCATATGACCCACTCTGTCTGTTACAGTGCAATATATGATCACAGTTATAAATAGTTAGTATGGCTTTAACATATGTCATTAAAATAAAACAACTATAAGAAAGTATGGGTTTAGCATATGTCAAACCTTGAGAGAAATCCAAGCAATCTTTGTACTGTTAGTAATTGATTTCCCAACAATCATCATACTTGTTGGTATAGAACTATATATAAAAAAAGGTTTTAACATTCATTTATATAACAAAGAAAGTTCAAACATTGAGGTTCTTACCAATCAATTGCTTGTCTCAGTTGTGTGGGAGGAGGCCTGTGGAATAAGCAGAACCACGAAGGATAGTTCTCTTGCATAGACATAACAAGAAGCTGCCAATGGCGCCTGAAATTCATAATAACTTAACTATTATATATTAAAATCACATATGGAACTTTATTATGTTAACAAAATTCACTTACCCGGATATATAAGGCAAAAAGTATATTTTCTTGCCAATTGCAAAACTTCTCATCAGATTTGTGTTGATCATATCAAAATCATTTGATTCATGAATGGATTGGGGATCAATGAATCCATAATCATCAGAACGCCCCAACTTGTTACTGACCCCAAACATATACCTGAAATGAAAAATTAACTTTGATATAAGGATACTTGATATATAAATCAATTTTATATATAAATAATTGCTCATAGACTTACATCATCCATAGCTGAATAATTGAAATATTCAACTCTTGTGTTCCTGACGCAAGCTCTCTGACATCTTGGCTATGAAGGTATATTGGGACCTCAGAGCCTGTCCCAAATACATTAGCATTATACTCAACCTCCAAAGGCTTATCTTCAAGGATGTCAGCAAGTACATGCAATGAAGCAAGAGGATCATCCTCAGATAGAGGAATCTTCTCTTGTGCTTGTGTCTGTTGTTAGATGAAAAAATAGTATAAGTTTTGACATCAATAACCTTTAAAATTGAGAAGTGTAAAGAAGAATTTTATACCGGGGGGTCAGAAACTAAACCAACCAAATGTTTAGGCCAAGCGATAAATGACTTGATTGCTTGTTCCATAGTGAAAATCTCATCTGTGACCAGAGGAACTGAGGCATCTGGTATGATCATTTTGTCCACTAAGACCTTCACCTCATCCTCTGATAGCTGGTCACCATGAACAACAGTCGCTGACTTAAACTGTGTTCCACGAGCTACCAGGACCATCTCAGTATCGTCTAAAATGTATAGCAGACATGGAGTAGCATCGTCCATGTCATCCCCTAGGACGACTGATGCGGAACAACTTCCTTTACCGCTTCTCCCTATCAGAATAAATGTTAGATTATACAAAAGATAGATATAATTGCACATAAATGTTTATTAAGTTTACCTGTGGGAGGCACAACATGTTCCTGTTCCTGTACAGGAGGTGGCACCGGGTGTATGCCATAGGTCTTAAACCGCTGCTCGAACATGGAGCTGAACTCACTGTATAATTCAGCCCTAAGCTCTGATCTAACCTTGTTTGTGATCTCGGCCGTAAGGTCAGCTCGGACCTTTTTTGTGATCTCTTGTGTCATCCTTTCTCTTTGTGCTTCGTTGTATGCATATGAAGGCTGACGAGAAGAGCTCCCAAAATAATCTTTAATTCCTACTTCATGACCTGCAGCACGTACACGTCCAGGGTGCTCAGGTCGTCCAATCGTAGCAGCAAGAATATCCCGGCGACCCTCTGGAGTGAATTGACCTTGGGAGCTCTGCTCAACCAAGGAGTCCTATAACATTACAAAACACCATTATTCTTTAAAAAGTTCAATGTAGTATGTATAATTACAATTATTATTATTTTAGGAACAGTGATAACTTACAATTCTTTCAGAAGTTTCCTGTGTAGTGTCGGAAGAGTAAGTGCCCAATGGTCTCATACGAGCCAACTTCCATTTTTCATGTCTAGAAGGTGGAGAAGGAGGCTGAGGGGGGCTACCACTCTGAGATGGTGGTCTAGCATCTACCTTTTGCTTGAGGATTTTCTCCTCAAGCTTCCTATACCCACCACGAGATAATAGGTGGGGGTTTTGGTTATGAGCACTTGTTCCTTGTGCTTTGCTTCTAATTGCCTGTCACATACACATTAATTAATTAGTTCATATGATATATATTTGTTAATGAGGAATTGAATAATATCAACTATACTAACCTGCCATTCCTCTGTCATCCGACTCTCTTTAAAAAGCCGCCAAGTCTCCTCATCAATGGACTTATATGTACTACATGGTGACTTATGTTTAAGGTGTCCAAAGATATATCTTTATGTCAACTTACTTTTAAAGATTCTGAAGTTTTTAGCAACAGTTGATAAACACTTATTTCTAAGTGTTGCGACATTTGGAATGTCAAATGTCAGCTAAAATAAACATAATAAAGTTGTATCGGTACAAAATTATCAATATAAACAAATTTTAATTCAAATGATATTAACTAACTTACCAATATATCGTTCCATATAATGTTCCGATCAACCTCGGACACATGATCAAAAGATGGAGTGAGAATATTAATCCTATCACGTGCCACTACTCCAAGGTATGATCAGAAGTCATCTGCCACACCCGTGATCACGTTCACATTCACTAGAGTTCTTTCACCACTATTCTCTCTTATCAAAAGTTGTTTCATCCTGGTGGGTCCTCTAGTGGATCTGGTAAGGGGAGCCTCATCCCCTGAAGAATATGGATGATCAGCCATATATCTGTCAAAATAAATAGCAACATGAAATATTACTAAAAGACTTATGTAATATCATATAATTTAACAAAACATGTAATAGTAATCATAGGAAATATATAAAAGGAAAACTTATGTGATATTAATAAAATACTTATACAGAAATTGAAAATTCATACATAAAGATATGAATTCATCATATGTATATTCCCTCATCATGATCTGACCGAATTGCATGTACATCGTTGTCAACTAGAGATTGGTCATCCAAATTTGTTGTAGTTTGAAATGAATGGTTTTCAGCAATATGAATATTAATCAGATTCTCTTCGTTAACTTCAATTTGTTTTTTGCCTTGAAGAGCGACATACCAATGGTCAGACGCAGGATCTTTGACATAAAAAACCTGAGATGCTTGATGAACCATGATAAACGGTTCCTCTCGGGAACCCACCTTTCGAAAATCAACCAGTGTCATACCCGATTCATCTATTTTCACACCACTCTTATTGTCAAACCACTTACATTTAAACAATGGAACAAAAAACTTGGTGTAATCAACCTCCCATATCTCTTCTATTATACCATAATATCTCATTGATCCAAGTACAAGAGATTGATATTTTGATGTGGAAAATTGAAGCGACTCAACTTCTAAACTAACTCCACTATTTTGTACTGTGCTTTTATCGTCCAAAGTCTTCGTATAGAATGTGCAATTATTGACTTCATAACCTGTACAACACACGACATCAAACTTCAAACCATTTGCAAGCCACAATAAAGTTTGAGAAGAATGTGGCTCTTTGTCAATTTCATATTTGAACCAAGACATAAATGTTTTGTTATGCTCCATCAACTGCCATTTCTCTGATTGTCTTGGATTTTTATTCTTAACAATGACTTTGTGTGCTTCCAAAAAAGGGATCACCTCATCTGTGTTGTTCAATATATAACGATACGCTTGCAACAATTCTTCGCGATCTTTTGTCACCACATTCACACCTCGGATGCTTTTACTTGTAGAAAATTTATTCAACCATGATGTGCGAGGAACTCCTATTGGATTTGTTGATGTCATGTAATCTGAACAAAACTCGATACTTTCTTCAGCAATATACCTTTTAAGCATCGAACCTTCAGGACGATATGGATTTTTAACGTACCCTTTCAAAATCTTCATATAACGCTCAATAGGATACATCCATCTTAAGTATACCGGTCCGCACAACTTGATTTCTCTAACTAAATGAACAAGTAAATGTACCATGATGTCAAAAAAAGATGGAGGGAAAAACATCTCTAATTGACACAAAATGATAACAATCTCGCCTTGAAGTTCATCTAACTTTGTAGGATTAATGACTTTACTACATATTGACGAGAAAAATGAACACAACTTGTTTATGGTTTGCCTAACATTTTTGGGCAAAATTCCACGAATAGCCACTGGTAACAACTGTTGCATTAAGACGTGGCAATCGTGAGACTTCATGCCAACAAGCTTTAAGTCTTGCAGTGACACTAAACTCTTCATATTTGAAGAGTATCCTTGTGGTACTTTGATACTCTTTAAACAAAGACAAAAACTTATCTTCTCTTGTCTAGACATTGTGTAACATGCAGGGGGAAAATAAGTACGTTTACCAATCTCCTTGGGTGCCAACTCTTCTCGGATATTCATGTCAACCAAATCCAAACGAGCATTCACTCAATCTTTTGTCTTTCCCAGAATGTTGAGTAGTGTACCAATCAAGCTATCACACACATTCTTTTCTACATGCATCACATCTATGCAATGTCGAAAATCTAACTTTGACCAATATGGAAGATCAAAGAATATTGATTTCTTCTTCCAAGGGGTCGTTACAGATGACTTCTTGGATGTTTTCCCAAATACATTATGTATTTTATTAACTTTTTCAAGAACTTGAAGGCCAATAAGTGGATTTGGTGCTTCGTCCCTCTCTTGATCTCCATTGAATGCTTTTTTTAACCTTCGATATGGATGATTACGTTTTAGAAATCTCCGATGACGCAGATACACCGTCTTTCTTCCATGTTTTAGTTGATGAGCTGCAGTGTTTTCTTCACAGATAGGACATGCTTTATGACCCTTGACACTGTATCTTGACAAATTACCATAAGCTGGAAAGTCATTAATGGTGCAAAATAGCATTGCACACATCAAAAAAGTCTCAAAAGCGAATGCATCAAATATTTCAACCCCATCAACCCACAAAAACTTCAAGTCTTCAACAAGTGGGCTTAGATAAACATATATGTCATTTCCAGACTGCTTTGGACCAGATATCATCATAGACAACATCATGTACTTACTCTTCATGCACAATGCAGGAGATAAGTTGTAAATTATCAATATAACTAGCCAACAACTGTGATTGGTACTCAGATTACCAAATGGGTTCATTCCATTAGTGGCTAAACCAAGCCTAAGATTTCTACACTCTTTACCAAATTCGGGGAATTGTTGATCAATATTTTTCCATTGCTTTGAATCAGCTGGATGACGAAGCAGTCCGTCAATTTTTCTCTCATCTGCATGCCATCTAAGGTTTTTAGCATCTTTGGGATTCGCAAACAAACGCTTAAGTCTGGGCACTGTTGGAAGGTACCAAACTACCTTCAAAGCGGATCCATTTTTTTCGATCTGACCATTATCTTCACTATTGTTTTTTGACTTGTATCGTGATAACCCACATTTTGGACACTTTGTCAAAAATTCAAACTCTTTCCTATATAAAATGCAGTCATTGGGACAAGCATGTATCCTTTTATACTCCATACCCATTGGACAAAGAATTTTCTTCGCATCATAATTACGAGTGAGTAGGGTATTTCCATCTGGCAGCATTTCATTCAACAACGTCAACAATTCTGTAAAACTCTTATCAGTCCATCCATTGCTCGTCTTCAAATTCACGAGCCTTAACATCACTGACAAACGTGTGAACTTAGTTGAACCGACATACAAAGGTGTTTCCGCATCAGTCGACATCGTCTCATACACATGAGCTTTGGCAAAATTTTCTGCGCCAACATCGCGGATCTGTCCTCCAATTTGATCCGGTCGATCTTCTTCCTGGTGGAATCAATAACATTTTTAGTTTGGGAGTCAGTGGGAAAATGCATTTCTTTGTCGTGCCATATCCATGTTGTATAGCATCTTAGGAAACCATCACAGATAAGATGTTCTCTAATTTGGGTTGCGTTCAACTTTCTCCCATTCAAACAGTTCACACAAGGACATCTAAATTTCACTTCTTCATCACTTCTACCCTCATTACGTTGCGCAAATTGTATAAATTCCTCTACACCTCTCTCGTTCTCGGCACTAATACGTGGTAAATTAATCCAATTTCGATCCATTCCTAAATTTTACAAAATTACAATTATACATTTTTCTATATAAAATAATCAATTCAATCAGACACTCAATTCAGTCATACAATCATACAATCATACAATTAATAATAAGCATTCAAATGATCAATTCTTTATTACTGAAAATTTTAAAATATTCATTATTTTTAAAATTTTAAATATAAACATGTTATTGAAAGTTTCACTAGACTGCTATAATATATTTATAATAATGTGGTGTACCTAAGTTAAATGCTAAGACCATATATAGCTCTGTTTTACTTTTTTTAATTCCTATTATAAAGTAACGATAATATACTATTATTATTATTATTATTATTATTATTTTTGTTATTATTACAATCAATTTTTTACTTTTTATTATTATTACTTTTTAATTATTATAATTACTTTTTAATTCCTATTATTTTTTTTTGTAAAAACCCATTGCAGCACAAACTGGAAGAAACCTCAATTAATGTTTGCACTCTCCCAAACGTGCTTATGAGTATCAGAGAGGTTTGAGAACATGTTAACAGTTCAATGGTAGTGACCTATCGACAAAACAACATCATTGTTATGCTCCCCAATAACAGGCTATTGAAATGGAATCACATAAATCAAAAGGAATCGCATAAAACTAGAAATCAATTGCAAGAACATTTCATCAACCAATCAACCAGGCTAAGCAAAACAGATTTTCGCAATTGCATAAGACAGATATTGAAATCAAACCTGGTTGGCGCGGCAGAGAAGAAGAGTCATGGCGGACGTGCGGCGGAGAGGTAGGCTCGCGTCAGAGAGGATGGCTGGCGTCAATGGCGGAAAGCTCGCGACAGAGAGGATGGCTGGCGTCAATGGAGGGAAGCTCGCAGCAGATAGCACGACGAGCAGCAGAGAGCACGACGGAGACGTTGAGTTCGTTTTCTGAAACTGATTACGTGAGGAAGAAAATTGTTGCAAGGTTTTTTTACCCTAATTAACACATCTACCGCGGTTCAATTTAAAAACGTTATCATATATACCAATAGGCTGCGGCTATGAGGAGAACCGCGGCCTATTCTCATTAAAAAAAATCAAAATTAAAATGGAATCGAAATTTTGAAAATTTTCAGAAACCTTTATGCCGCGGTTTCCCACCCAACCGTGATATATTCCCCGATGTTCTGAAATTTTCAGAAATATTTCAGGGGGTAATAAATCTGCAAGGAATAGGCCGCGATTCTCAGATCAACCGCGACTTATTCCCCGATGTTTTGAATTCCCCAACTGCCTTCCCAACTGCCTTTTGGGAAATGTTAGTAGGGGGCAAGGGGAATAGGCCGCGGTTCTCTGAGCAACCGCGACATATACCCCTGCTACATTCTGACATTCCCCATCAGCCAGCCCCTTGCAATAAATTTGCAAGGGTATATGCCGTGGTTGCTTAGAGAACCGCGACCTATTTCCCTGTTATTTAATTTTTTACCTGAATTTAATCAGGGAATTGTGCTTAATTGTCCGGTATTTTCTCGTTTCTGCTAATTGTGCTTAATTTGACCAAAAATTCTAATTTTAATTAATTTGAATTTTCTGAGCTAATTATTTGCATTATTATTTTAAAGGAAAATTTTGGAAATAATATTTGGGACATTTGGAGATTTATTTTGGATGTGCAACACAAAATTTTATTTTGAAGAATGCACTTGATTTTCCATGAGTGGCACACACATTTTTTTTTTATTTCTACAGCAGCACATTGGAACAATAAAATGGTGGGCCAACAAGCTGCAACATGTCACGATCTGCACATGCATTTGTGATTAAACAAAAAATGGGTTGCATGGAAGGAATCCAACACGTGCACAAGCTGAAGAAATAAATAAAAATATGAAGCCAACAGTAGCATGCCACGACCCAAAGAAAAAACCAGTAGATCCATTCTCATCTACATTCACGGACATCGAGATTCTTGGCAGCAGCGCGCATCAGCTTCACTTTTGTTGGGCTTCTAGAATGTCACAACCCACAACTTGTTTTGGCTTCCTTATTTGCTGCATGGAGGCTTCATTTAAAAACACTTTATTTTGGGCTGAAAGAAAATAATAGCATGGTTATTAAATAGAAGCGCTGCTGTCACGTGATGGGCGGAATTGTATAGCAATCTAGCAGCTTACACGTTCAGCTAATCAATCGGCCCAACAACAAAAGCACATCCAGGTGGGGCCGCAAGCGCATTCACTATTTTCTCATTTTGGAAGTAGCAATGAATGTATTTTAAGTAGCCATCCGCCACCCAGAGACATATCATTTTGAATTAAAAGCAACACATCATTTTATTTGCTGCATGGAGTGTGTGCACGGAAAGGGAGAATACGACTGCGATGTCTTTTGCAAACGGCCCATGGCACTTCAACCTTGCACGGCACAACATCTTGACAAGCACCAGACGGCCTGCACACATACAAGTCCAGCTACACATGAAGGAGAGGTGTGGAGCAATAAAAAGAAAGCAGACGGCCCAACATGTTTCTTGATGGCAACCTTCACGGACAGGCAATACGTTCCTTCAGCAGCAGCTCGGCCCAAAGCAAAAGAAAGAAGCATTCATCAGGTATGAGGCCCTCGGAAATAGGTGTTGGACTTAGCCTAGAAGCACGCTGCATTCAGCTAGAAGCACTTGAGAACTACACGTTGCAGCATGTTATGACCTAGAATGTATTTATATTGGAGAAAAGCATGCCACGTCCAGCTTAAAGAAAGGGTGTTGCGACCCACAATGCAACACGTTCAAAGCTTACTATTGCAGCCCCCACCAACACATTCACGGTCCAGCAGCTTGGTTTAGCAAGATCACCTTCACAATCCATCATCCTCATTCACGGCCTGGTAGAATTAGACAGCAGCACGTCCACTCCACTTCATTTGTCCAGCAGCTGCCAATCCAAAGAAGAAACCACACAGCCTTACCTTCACACGTCCAGCCATATATGTTCAGCAGCCTTAAGGAAGAGCTCCACCCTGTAGCCCAATCCCAAGTGCAGCACCCATCAGGTTTTGAAATGCAGCGTCCCACCAAGCACCTGGCCCAGCACAAGTTCCCCACGGTCCATACTGCAGGAGAATCCACACGTTCTTCATTTTCTTCATCCAACAATCACGACCCAACAACCCATTCGGCCAACATCACCCGAGAAAAAGACGTCAACCTTCACCATGACCCATCAACAATATTCTTTTTAGGAGAATCTAGTCCAACATGCACAGAATCAACACGTGAAAGGGAGGGCTCCTTGCTTCATTCATTGGGCAGCCATCGCAACTTTTCTGTTGCAGCTCATAGCCCACGTACACAGCAGTTCCAGCACGGTCAAGAGAGTCTAGCAAGGAAGAGGTGCAGCAACAACCTCAAGGTGTAGCAGCAGCAGATGAGATGTGGTACAGTCCTTGGAGAGGTTCAGCCCATGAGAGATCAATTCAAGTCCAGCATAGGAAGGTGTGTCTAGCTGGAGGTTCAGAAAGCAATGTGCAGCAACCTGGTCAAACACGTGATGCACAAGGGAAAGAGGACGGACTGGGCCCATGGAGTGGTGCATTTTAATTAGGTTTGGGGATTGCTGCATAAGGATAGACATCTCGAGATTGCTTCTCTTCTGCAGCTGACACACATACAGATTTGATAATAATATTCCTTGGATAGAGAGCAAACAGCGATATCGTGCTTATGGAAGATGACGTATTCATCTTGGCTTTTAATTGCAAGCAACACACTCTTTCAATTCACTTTTTTGCAGTAGCAACTGTTCGTCTATATTGATGTTGTTTTTGTGGAGGTTACGCGTTAGAGGTTTTTAGCATTTGTTTTTACTCAAGCCTGGACAGATAATGATATATATATTCTATAAATGTGATAGTGATTAAATTGGAAGCATGTTGATTTCATTTTAATCTAGTTTGTGTTTTTTTTATTATTTAAGCTTTGATTCAGTTACTATCATGTTCGTTTAGATATTCTACAAGTAGCATTTTGCTTTGCTTATGTGCTTGCATGATTTATCTTGGTAGGTGTAATGGTAATTTTCTTTTAAATTGTAGCGCACTGTTTTTAATGTATGAAGAAATTCATGGTAATTTAATTTTAGAGCAACACACGGTTTGCATCGCGACTAATTTTGATATTATTGAATTGGAAATTACATTCAGAAATCTGATTCGGTTTATTTTACTGTTAGCGCACTTCTAAGTTTACTTTTTTTTTTGGTTCATTATGTTGTCTAGTCTGCTTGATCAGGATAATTAAACTGTGGTGTTAGTTTGAGTTAGTTGGTTGGTCGTTAACAAAATTACAGTGTTTCCTTGAGACTCATGCACTTTAATTGCAATGTTGCTGCTATGCTTTCGTTCAATATTTAATCTGTTGTGTGCTTGCAATTGGGTATACGCTTAGTTGCCTAATCAGTGTTTAATCTTCGCTTAGTTGATTAGACTGTATGGTGCATGACTGATTTGATTTGTGCATTGCATTCGCCTAGTCTGCAATTTTGAAAACCGAATTACCCTTTGCTTAGTTGGGTGATTCGTGTCAGATTTGGATTAGAGTAGTGTGTACCTGTTGTTAATCTGTGATTGGAAGCATAGTGATTGAGTTAATGACCAACCATTTTCACATTTCATTTTTACCTTTTAGTTTCCATTTCTGGTTACATCTGTGTTCACATTGTTGTTTGAATTCGTGTTTTGATTTTCTTTATCCGCATTCACAAACCTTTCAAACAACCCCCCCCCCCCCCCCACTTCATGTCTGATCGTGATTCTCGAATCACAGTTTGGTCCTTGAGAGATGACCTAGGAGTCACTTCCTAGTACTATACTGCATTCTTTATGAACATCAAATTTGTATGGGCCGTGACAGCCCATCAACTACTCTGTATTTGTATTTGTATGTATCTACATGCAAGACACTCACTCGTTGTGGTTCCTGTGGTTCCAACAGTTGAAGTTGAGCTTCAACCCATATAACATTGTACATCATAATACTATCATATAAATAAGACTTTGTTACCTTATGCTCTTGTCCTTTTTCTCTTTTTTATTTTCTTTTCAATTGTACTACATACATTAAATTCTCTCTTACCTTTTAATTTCTCTCCTCTTTTAGAGCTACCATTACAACTACAAAATTCTTATTATACCTAACTACCTAATGCCTAGCCTAACCTGTTGTAGCAGGTGTAACAATTTGATTGTTCCCTTGGCAAATCACTTAATGCAACAAAATACACCTTTAATTTAGACCACTTTGCTTAGCTGATTATGTATGCAATCTTTTAGCAACCTTATTTAACTTAAAGGTGCATGGACATTGTAATCAAATTTTTTAGTTTTGAACATTTTTGCATAAGTCAGCCACCTTCCTTTGCAAAACCACTAACATAAATCCCAACTAATTTGAACTCTAGTCCCCAACGAGTACTGCAGGTTTATTTTTCATTTTTTAATGTAATTTTGAGATGCAGGTTGGTTGATTTGATCATGATATAACAACCTTGTTTAACTTAAGGGTTTATGGGCATTGTAATCAACTTTTTAAGTTTTGAACATTTTTCCACAAGTCAGTCTACCTTCATGTGCAAAACCACTAACATTATGATGAAGAATAAACATTATGAATGGGTGAAGCAGTAATCATAAGAAAAAGACTCGAATTTCAGTACAAGTTGCACTAGTCACACCTGGTAACGTGCACGTAATTTATAGTTTCTTGAGTTTTCTTCCAAAGAAGAATGTTATTGATATTAGATAACTGAGAAAGATAATAATTAATATCAGTTCTATAAATCTGCATGTAACTGTAAAGTTTTATGAATCTATACTTGCATTTTCATGATAACACAAATATTTCACCAAATCGTCGCTAAAAATTTCTTTTGTAGATTACTTATAATTGTCTAAAAATTTTGCAGAACTTTTATGCAATTACGCTATAAATTACTAGACATAATCAATTAAATTATCCACTCCTCTAATTTCCAGTTACAGTTCTTCTTCTTTGTCTCCTACTCTAATCACGTGAGGCAAGGTGTTGTCAACATTTATTTTTTTTAAATTATTATTATTATTATTATTATTGTTGTTGTTGTTGTTGTTAAGACCCTGGCAAGTGCACCAGATCGTTATCAAGTAATATAATTGGTAAACCCAATATCGTTCTCCCAAAGGACTCTAAGGCCTAATCTTTCATGTAAATTAATCACATAACACTTGAGAAAAGAAATTAATTTGAGTTTTTGTATGCAAGACAAAAGTAAACATGCAAATGCAGTGATTCAATTGGCTAAAAGAAAATATGGATGAATGAAGTTGTTGGGGTTTACAATTTCATCTTATCCACCCTCATATATCTACTCTTCTTATTTACTTTGCTTATTTATCATATTTCCATGCAAACTTTCTTGGTCTACCCTTAACCCAATCCCTTGGTGAAAAGAGCCTATTACTAATTACCGGCTTGCTATCCCTAGCCTCCCCTAGTAATTAATAATGCATGATAAACGGAAGCAAAATATAATTGATCGTCCTACCCCTATCCCTAGGCGGTATTAGCATAATCAAGGAATTCTTCCCAGTTCATGACATTACTGTACGTCCCCATATGAATAAAGACAAACAACATCTACCGAATGAGTTA
Organism: Vigna mungo; assembly: GCA_036885675.1. Lineage (NCBI taxonomy): Eukaryota > Viridiplantae > Streptophyta > Magnoliopsida > Fabales > Fabaceae > Vigna > Vigna mungo. Next base: position 22,380,642 of record CP144694.1, read on the forward strand.
AACGGTAAAAGCATTAAATACAGGTAAAGAACCCAACAATTGATAAATCAAGCATATGCAAGCATATAAAATAAATAAGAATTTGGATATATGAGAGTTTCAAAAGATTACATTGTTCCCCAACAACCTAGGGTTTAGTTCACCATAATCATGGTGAATTTAGATGAAATATAATTAAAGAATGGAAAAGAAAACCCTAGATTTGATAAATTGGAGCCTAAGCATCCAAGAAATCTCCTTCAAGGTGTGTAGACCTGTTGTGGACGTTTCTCTCTGCTAAAAGAATACATTTGGATTCGCACTGGGGCTATATATAAGCCAAAAAGATAACAGAAAGATCTCAGAATCTACAATACAAAAACAGACAACCGCTCAGGCGACAAAGTTGGACGCTCAGCGGTTTGCCTCAAGCCGCGCCACCACCCAGGCGCCAAAATGGACCGCTGAGCGGTTTGCCTCTTGTCGTTCTGGACGTTCAGGGTCGCCGCCTGGGCGCCAGACAGTAGCTCCACCTCGAATTAGGACGCTTAGCGTTGGAATTTGACGCTTGAACGGTCCATAGACTCTTCTTTTCTTCCTTTTTGTCCTTCATTCTTGGGTCTATGACCTTCCTACTTCACTTCCATCTTCAATTCTCATCAAAAACCCTGCAAAACAATGCAAAACAAGCATAATATCTCTAAAAACTACTTTTGACTCTCATGTGACACAACTTAAGAGTTTTACTTGATTCTACGCTCATTTTAAGCCACAAAGGGTGTGTTTTGATATCAAATTTATGCATGAAAGTAACGGCTTTTAGACCGTTATCACAACCTTAAACTTAAAACTTTGGTTGTCCTCAAGCAAACAAAACAAAACTTAGCCTTCCACTTTTTCATCAAATAGTTCAACACTTTTCAAAATCTTTTTCTTCACAACAAGTTATTATTCAATTCAGATTTTCAGTGGAATCCTCCCAAAATGCATGCATGCTTTCAATCCAATCATATTCACATAATCAAAGATTTTCCAACAGATGTTTCATTCATGAATGATCAATCCGCTAAGCATAGATGTAAACATGGATTTCAACAATTCTCACCAAGCAAGTGTTTCACTCAATCACTCAAGTGTTTAAGGAATCACTCCACTGTTTACTATTCCCATGTCACATAGAACAATATTGCCATTCATCTTAAAACAATAAAAATCCTTACATTCAAATTCTATCACAAGGACTTTTCCAAGGCTTGTAATGAGGCTGGGCTATCAAGAAAAATTGGTTTTTCTAGATCACAAATCCTTGAGTTAAGAGAGCTATTTTTTCATTGAAAAGGTTCAAGTTTAAACTCTCTTTATCACCAATGTCCTTATTCCTAACTTCTTCCCTTTTTATTGATTTTACATTGAGTTCCTTTTTCATGCTTTTTCTTTTTACTTCTTCTATGTTCATGCATTTTTCTTTTCAACCCTTGAACTCAATGCTTTTCTTTTGCCTTTCAATTTTTCCCATACAACCCCAAACTTGAACCTTTTCAATGTATACAAGTATTCCAACCCAGCTCAAAGTAAATACTTTCAAATAAAGGGTTTTCATACTGTTTAAGGTCAAGGTTCAAAAGGATATAAAATTTTAAACTTTTTGGGTGAAAATTTGGCTAAGTAAGGGTTTCCAAACATGGCCTTGATCATACAACATAAACATACAATCCAATCAATTATCAAGACTAAGGCAATATTATTCATGATTCCCTGTGAATAGTTCATATATCAATAAAAACTCTGGAGCTCAATACCTTACACATATGTTTTCTCACACATCATTCATGAATCCTGCTTAGCATCACAATCACAATCATGGACCATAATACATCTGTTCATATAATTAGTGAACCATTCATCTGGATATCAACACACACACATTCTCAGTCATCAACCACATTCAATCATCATTGAATAACTCATCATGCATTATAAAATCAAACCACCATTAGAACCAGTATACAAGCCAAGCACAGACACAAAAATAAAATGTTCCTATACAACAAAACAGAAACAAATAAATATAAAAACAAAAGATAGAAAATCTTGTTCCAATGTAGATAGCATTCATCATCTCCCTTTTCAAAATCGTCATCCTCAACATCTTCCTCCATAGATAAAGCTTTAGGTGCTCCAACTTTGATTCCTTCCTCTTGTTCCCCACAGTCTTGATCCTCTTTCCTGATGAGGAGGTCATTCGTTCATCAAGTATAATTCACAAAACCACAAGAAATCTCATTTAAGAGTTAGTACAATACAATTTTTTTTCAATAATGTGGAGGAATCAACCCCAAATAGCTGTGCTCTCACAAAACCCCAAACTTGGATGGAAAAATTAAAAATTGGGTTTTCAAGAGAGAGGATGATAGGAGAAGTGAGGGGAAAACTTTGGAAGAGTGTTTGAAAGAGATGTTGGGGATCTTAAAGTAGAAGTTTGGGTGAGCTCTAAGGGGTATAAAATTCATGCAATGGGCCAAGAAAACAAATACCAACTTTAAAAACACTTTGACCCCTCACACCGCCACTGCCTAGCGGTGAGTTCACCGCCCTGCGGTATCGTTCTGAGATAGAGTATAACTCAGCGGAATAAAACTTAAAGTAGTGGAAAGTGTGTTCGGTCAAACTCTAAATAAAAATGGTCCGTTTTAGAAATAAATTTTCTAAGAGAAAATTTGTCGAAAAATTGATGTACAAATAAGATGTAAAGAGTGTAGGGAGTAGAGAAATCACACAGATAATTTTTATACTGGTTCGATTCAAAAGAATCTACGTCCAGTCGTTAATCACTATAAAAAGTGATTAACAGTTTCACTAAAAATGAGTTTCATAGATTACAAAAATAGTGAATGAAAAACTGATAAAAGAACCTTCCTTCGACGAACGAACCGGAAGAAGAACACTCTACCAACTCGAAGAGAACCGCTCCGACTATCGACAAACGAAACGCGAGCTTCTCCTATTCATGAGACCAGGCAGAGCACCTTGCTAACTCGAAGAGAACCGCTCCGACTATCGACACACAAAACGCAAGCTTCTCCTATTCACGACACCAAGCAAGGGAACTTGAACTATAGCTTTTGAGAACTTCCTCTGACAAACAGTATTCTGCAAGAGCTTCTGTTCAACAACGTTATCTCTCAACTTCACAGAAATCCAATATATAGCCAGCTGCTCTGAATATCAAAGGTCAAGTTCCAACTGCCAGTAATAATCGATTATTGTAAGTGATAATCGATTATCCAAGTCCGTTATGGATTTTTCAATATAAATTTTCAAAAACAGACTTGTGATAATCGATTATTTGAAGTGATAATCGATTATCCCAGTCACACTAATGATAATCGATTATTGCTTCATATAATCGATTATGTCAGACTATTTTCTAAAATAATACAACTTTTACAGAATTTAAAGACATTCCTACTACATTTAAATTCTACAAAGTGCCTTTAAATAATTCTAATATCTTCTTCAAGTAAAACTTCTTTATTGGTAACAAACCTTTCTAGCACCCATCAGTAGGTGCAACCCTTACCATCACCCATTAGTAGGTGTACCTTCCTGTATCCTTCAGTAAAAAATTATGTTATTTTAATTTTTGTTTTCTTTTAAAGATAAAAAAAATAAAAACAGAAAAATAAAAACAAAAAATAAAAACAGAAAAATAAAAACACCCCTCAGTAGATGTTGATACTCCCCTTGCTTGATATTCTTTTCTTTTTCTTCTTCCTGTTGAATTTCTTCATAAAATTGAGAACACCAAGCACATGTTTCCAGGTATCAATCATAGGAACTTTGATCTCCAATTTCTTGAAGATCTCCATGGAGCACATAAATTTCATTTCTTTCCTATGATATTTCTTTTGATGAGGAAGGGGTTTTGCATATGATCTTTTCTTCTTTCCTCTCTTCCTCTTTTTCTTACTCTTATTCTCCCTCAACTTTCTTTTTTTTTCTCTTTTTATTTTCATTTTTATTTTTGCACATTTTCTATTTTTTTTTCAACCACTTGAATGGTAAAGCTCCCTGGATCTTGTAATTTAGGAGGTAATGTTCTCTGTATGACTGCACTGCAATTTCCTTGCTCCTCAATAGTTTCCTTCTCAATATACTTCCTTTTCTTCATGAGAAGTTCTTTCAAAAATTTCACATATGATGGCATTTGCTGAATTGCTTCAGAAAATGGTATGGTTATTTCCAACTTCTTAAAAATTTCCATACATCGCTTCAACTGCTTCTCTTTTTCCCTCCTAGAATATGTCTTTGGATAGGGCAAGGGTTTTTCTTACTCCCTCTTTTTCAATTTTACAACCTCTTCTTCTATCTTTTATTCATCTATCTTCTCCTCAGCAACAACCTTTTATGTTTCTATCTCTTCTATCTTTTTCACCTCTCTCTCTATCTTGTCCTCATCAATAACCTCATCAATTTATGTCTCCAAATTCCTGAAGGTAACTTCATAGCTCGTGGAATCGTACTTCTCCAAAAATTTGTCGAACTTTTCATTAAGGCTTTTGACTTGTTCTGTCACATCATCTATCTGATGACATAGTTGTTGATCATACTCCCACGTTTCTCTTGATAAAGAACTTTGTTGCTGCCATAAACATTGTTCAGCTTCCCCCAACGTTTCTTTTCGCAAAGAGGATTGTTGCCTAAATTGGCTAAGGTACATATTTGAATAACGTTCCCACCAGTGGTTGAAATCATTTTGGTAGAATTGAGTGCCCATATCATCAAATTTGTGTTCATACTGCATCCTACGAACATTAGGCACAAAACCCTAGAAAACATTTGTTAGAACAAAAATAAAAATAAACATAAAAAAATCAAGTCAAATTTAATCAATTTACACTACTAGAAAAGTTAAACCAAGAGTCCCTGGAAACGGCGCCAAAAACTTGTTAAGACCCTGACAAGTGTACCAGATAGTTATCAAGTAATATAATTGGTAAACAAATACCGTTCTCCCAAAGGACTCTAAGGCCTAATATTTCATGTAAACTAATCGCATAAGACTTGAGAAAAGAAATTAATTTGAGTTTTTGTATGCAAGACAAAAGTAAACATGCAAATGCAGTGATTCAATTGGCTAAAAGAAAATATGGATGAATGAAGTTGTTGGGTTTTACAATTTCATCTTATCCACCCTCATATATCTACTCTTCTTATTTACTTTGCTTATTTATCATATTGCCATGCAAACTTTCTTGGTCTACCCTTAACCCAATCCCTTGGTGAAAAAAGCCTATTACTAATTACCGGCTTGCTATCCCTAGCCTCCCCTAGTAATTAATAATGCATGATAAACGGAAGCAAAATACAATTGATCGTCCTACCCCTATCCCTAGGCGGTATTAGCATAATTAAGGAATTCTTCCCAGTTCATGACATTACTGTACGTCCCCGTATAAATAAAGACAAACAACATCTACCGAATGAGTTAAATAGTAAAAGCATTAAATACAGGTAGAGAACCCAACAATTGATAAATCAAGCATATGCAAGCATATAAAATAAATAAGAATTTGGATATATGAGAGTTTCCAAAGATTACATTGTTCCCCAACAACCTAGGGTTTAGTTCACCATAATCATGGTGAATCTAGATGAAATATAATGAAAGAATGGAAAAGCAAACCCTATATTTGATAAAGTGGAGCCTAAGCATCCCAGAAATCTCCTTCAAGGTGTGTAGAGCTGTTGTGGACGTTTCTCTCTGCCAAAAGAATAGATTTGGATTCGCACTGGGGCTATATATAAGCCAAAAAGATAACAGAAAGATCTCAGAATCTACAATATAAAAACAGACAACCGCCCAGGCGCCAAAGTTGGATGCTCAGCGGTTTCCCTCAAGCCGCGCCACCGCCCAGGCACCAAAATGGACCGCTGAGCGGTTTGCCTCTTGCCATTCGGGACACTCAGCGTTGCCGCTTGGGCGCCGGACAGTAGCTCCACCTCAAATTAGGACACTCAGCGTTGGAATTTGACGCTTGAGCGGTCCATAAACTCTTCTTTTCTTCCTTTTTCTCCTTTATTCTTGGGTCTATGACCTTCTTACTTCACTTCTATCTTTAATTCTCATCAAAAACACTGCAAAACAAGCATATCTCTAAAAACAACTTTTGAGTCTCATGTGACACAACTTAAGAGTTTTACTTGATTCTACGCTCATTTTAAGCCACAAAGGGTGTGTTTTGATATCAAATTTATGCATGAAAATAACGGTTTTTAGGCCATTATCAGTTGTCTAAACATATTAACTTGAGAATGTTTTTTTCTAATAGGATCTAATAACTTGGAGGACTCTCTCATATATGAAGTGCACATAAAACAATGGTGATAGGCTACATTATTCATGTGGTTCTCGTACAAGATACTCATTCGTTGTGGTTCTCGTGGTTCTAGCAGTTGAAGAGTAGGTTCAACCCATATAACATTGTATATCATAATACTATCAGATAAATAAGACTTCATTACCTTATGCTTTTGACTTTTTCTCTTTTCTATTTCCTTTTCAATTCTACAACATACATTAAATTCTCTCTTACATTCTGATTTCTCTCCTCTTTCAAAGCTACCATTACAGTTACGAAATTCTTATTATACCTAACTACCTAATGCCTAACCTAACCTGTTATAGCAAGTGTAACAATTTGATTCTTCCCTTGGCAAGTCACTTAAGGCAGCAAAATACACCTTCAATTTAGACCACTTTGCTTAGTTGATTATATATGCAGTCTTTTAGCAACCTTATTTAACTTAAAGGTGTATGGACATTGTAATCAACTTTTTAAGTTTTGAACATTTTTGCATCAGCCTACCTTCCTATCCAAAACCATTAACATAAATCCCAACTTATTTGAACTCTAGTCCGCAACGAATAATGCAAGTTTGTTTTTTATTTTCTAATGTAATTTTGTGACGCAGGATGATTCTTTTGGTCATGATATAACAACCTTGTTTAACTTAAGTGATTATGGAAATTGTAATAATTTTTTAAAGTTTTCAACAATTTCGCATAAGTATGTCTACCTTCGTGTGCAAAACCACTAACATTATTAACAACAATAAACATTGTTCATGGTAAAAATCAGAAATCACAAGAAAAAGACTCAGATTTCACTAGAAGTTGCACTAGTCACACCAGGTAACGAGCACGTAATTTATAGTTTCTTAAATTTTAATCAAAAGAAGAATGTTATTGATATTAGATAATTTAGACAAACATACGAATTAATGCCACTTCTATATATTTGCATGTAACCCTAAACACTACTACAAAAAAGTGCATAGATAGCGCTTTTTTTTTATCATAGATAGCGCTTTTTAGGCGCTATCTATGCGTGCGCAATCTATTAATAGACAGCGCTTCTAAAAAAAGCGCTATCTATTGGTTCTGACAATAGATAGCGCTTCTTTAAAAGAGCGCTATCTATTGTCAGAACCAATAGATAGCGCTCTCTTAAAGAAGCGCTATCTATTGGTTCTGACAATAGATAACGCTCTTTTAAAGAAGCGCTATCTATGGTCAGAAATTTAAAAAAAAAATTAATTTTAGAATAAAATATAAAATATAGGTTCTATTATATCACCCACACTATATATTATATACAAAAATATAAAATATTGACAAAAATATGACAAAAGGCTAAAAAAGAATGTTAATATGAATAAAAATTCTTGTTCCAATAATATTTCAAAATTTAATCATTAAGTCGTTCAGTACATGTCATCAAATGACACTGTTTTTATAAGATAATATATACAACCATAACATATATATTCTATCAATACTGTACATCACCATAACATAACCTATATGCATGTACTAATTACATGAAAACACCAATTTTCCCTAATTTCATTGATCTGACTTTCATGATAATGTTGGCATCTGCAACTAGAAAAATACTGCAAGAAAGAAAAATAATATAGAATTAGTTAATTAAATTTTATTACAAATTAATTATAAGAATAAAGATAACTTACATCAGTTGGAATTGTTCCTCCTTCACAGTATGTAATAATTTCCTTCATATATTGACACACATAATATCCACAATCATTGCCGTTGGGTTGTCTTGGGCACTAGAATTCCAAAATAAATAAGAAAACATTTTTATAATTTGAACATAAAAAATAACCAAAACTCTAGTATACTCCAGATATCTGAAGCATGATAACAAATAACTATATACCATATACAACTTTAAACTCTTAATAATAAGTCATGCTTTCAAAACAACCATTTACTCTTCCAACCAATTTCACAATAATACAAGTTATTTAACTAACCAATACCATGCAACAAAGAAATAAGTCTTCAACCATTCAAGAATACATGTTATTCACCTAACCAATACAATACAAGCAACCATATCGTCAACTAAAGGTCACATAACGTCATTAAACAATTTAATTATGACATGAAGACTATACTACACAAAACATACTAGAGTAATGTACCTTAATTGTTGTCCACTTGATATTGTTTGACTTAAACTTTGACACCATGTTTCCTGTTTGAGCTCGATAGGTTTGTATAACCCTAGTGAAGAAATAAAATCAAAGCATGAATTAAGTAAAAACGAATACTCTTACATGTCAAACAATACAACTAAGGGTCTTGAAGAAATAAGTAAAAAGAATACAACTACAACTAAAAGTATACATATGTGTCAAATAAAAGTAGACAACACAAATACTCTTACATGTCAAACAAATTCTTCAAATCTTGCCTCATATTAATATCTACCCCCATTGGGTCAAGATAATGAATTATCTCCAGTTTAAGATTGATTCCCAGCAAGACCCAATGTTGGCTACAATTTGAAATGAATCAACAAAATTAGAATTTGTATATTTAACTTTGAAAATAATACATTGTTGATAAAGTTGTAAAGTAAGGTATTACCCGGTATTAACAGGTGCAAGAACAAACTTATCAATCACCCCGTTATCAAGAAAAAGAGTAACTATTTTTTGCATTCGTTCTTTCATTGACAACTCATGCGTTGTGATTTGGGGTGATAAAAAAAAGAGTGCCTTGTCATTTGGCTTAACAATATTTTCATATATGTACCTTGTAAAAGAAAAACTCAAGAATGTATTAGCAATAACATAAGGTGTCAATCTAATAATTAAGTTAATGATAATAAGTACTATATGTTGTACCTGATATAAATAGAAATTGTAGTTGCACCTAGCCATGCATAATTGATAACTTCTTCAATACTTTCTGAACTAACGATTTCTTCATGATTATCTATTCCAAATATGTTTTTGTCCATTTGTATTGGACGAAGTGACTTTGATGGGTTTAGTTTCATGTTTGAAGAGAGGTAATTGCACCATTCAGAAGGATTGGGATGAAACAATTTATGAGGAGTGTGTTGAATGGTCATTTTCCCTTGACATTTCTTTTTAGGTGCGACATTTGGATTATTCATTTTTGTCTTTTTTGGTTGGGTAGAATCCTAAAACATCATCAATTAAACAAGTTAGGTAATAGATAAAATATATTCATAAATATGAATTAATACAATTGTATAAACATACCTCATCACAAATCTGTATGAAATTCATTGGCCATGCCACAAATGTACCTATTGCTTGTCCTATTGTCATCATGTCATCATCATCAATTGGTATAGGCAAGGGTACATTTGGCTCTAAGGCAATATCTATACTAACTTTGATATGACCTTTAGGTAGAGGTCTACCATGTAGTGTATCACTCTTAAAATTGTGTAATTTTCCATGGGCAACCAAGCAAATTGATGGTGATAATGTAAACAATTTACAACTTGAGACCCCCTACAGTATAAAACATAATTATAAGACAATCTTCAATGTGACTAAATATGCAGACCTATGAAAGTTTAAAGTAAGCAAATTAAAGCAATAATGAAAGTAATGTAGATAAGGTAGTTACCTCTGGAAAACTAATTGGTGACATTGTGCAACTCCCTTGGCCACTATTGATATTAGCTTCTTCATTAGTATTTGGTGTGCCAATACTTCAAAGCGAAATCATCTCTTTTTCCATTCGTGCTATTTTTTCGGACATGTCTTTCATTTGAGCAGTTAATTTATTATGGTCATGGTGTGTATGACGCTTTTTGGATGGGAAATAATCTCTATGACCGACTCCAAATCCCATTCCCCTAACACGACCTGAATACTCTGGGAGACCTAAAGCTTGACTCAAAATGTCGGAGTGAGCATTACTCATCTCTTCTGAATTAGTTTGTGACAATTGAACCTAAACAAGAACCAAACATATCATATTTATTCTCATTTGACAAACACAAATATAATATGAAAACATATTACTTACACATTTGTCCCAAACTTGCTGAGTTTCTTCATTTTCAATTGCCCCGCTTTTATTCACACGACCATGCTTCCATAATTCTTGACGGGGAATGTTATTAACATTTGATCCCAATTCCTTTAACTAATTATTGTGGAAAAGATCAAAATATAGTTTTACTAGACAAAAATGATAGGATAGAGAAGATAATTAAAATGTAGCATAAGGAGAAAGTTGTAGTGAGAGAAATTGCAAGTGAAGAGACAAAATCAATATTAAGACCAATAAAAACTGACAAACTATAGTTGTAATAAATTGGAATAAACTTGTGACAAATATTAAGAACAACACTAATTGATTTGAAGCCTCTTGAAGGATTAATCCTTAGGGAATCAAGAAGAAGTGATTTAATCGGTGTAAATGGCTTTTCTCACCTTATATTGTATGCTAATTTTCTTTATATATAGCTTTATTTGCTCCCACTTTAAAATTATATTCATGAGATGCATGGTATTTAGTCACAGGATACGTGCTTTTAAAGTATTTTTCAAACTGTAATAGATTGTTTTGTGCTGTATTTTGATTTTCATGTTAGATAAAATGTCTTTTGTTCATGAGTTGGAGTACCTTCTGTACTCTACTCTCCTTTATGAATTTCCTTGTTTGTTATATAAGAAAAACTGTAATAATAAATCAAGATGAAGATATTCTAAATTTGAGATTTTGTATTGTTTTTTGTGTATGAAATATTGGGTAATTGCAGTGAAGATCATGGCCTCTTCTAGCTACTCTAACTCTCCCTGTGCTGCGTGCAAGTTTTTGAGAAGGAAATGCATGCCGGATTGGAAATGCATGTTGAATGTATATTGAACTTAAATATTTAGGCTGTTGATAGAGGATGTTTAGTAGAATTAGATTCAGATAAAGTTTAATAGTAGTATGATACCTGACTTAGCTTAGTGACTTGTAATTGCTATCTCATAGTAATGTAGTTTTTCTAGTTTTTCTTAATCTGTTTTTGACTTTAGTGTTTACTTATAATGTAATCAGTTTGTTGATGCATTCAGTTATACTAATTTGTTTTAACTAACTTTGTTTGTTGATTCAATTAATTTATTAACTTACTAACCTTACTAATTTTTTCTATACTTGTTCAATTGGTAACTCTACTAATATGTAATAACTGTTTTTGCTAACCTAGTCAGTTTTACTAACTGGTTTTACTAATATCAGTTCACTAACAGTTTTATTCTACTAACTTTTTCACTAATTAGCTAAGTAGTTCTAACGTAGTCTCTTATTTTGCAGGTTTAACTACTACTTCCTTTTCTCTATTCTAATTGGATTGATTCTATCACAATTCTTGTTATAATTTGATGTTGTAGACACTGCTATACTTATTCTATCACAAATGCATATGATAAAGAAAGTGCCTCGACAATGGCTGGTGGCAGACCTTGGGCTGAAATTTAGGAAAAAGTCCTTAAAATGGATCATGAAAAGTTGTGACTCGATATGCTTCACATGTTCAATTCCTATTTTCAGCTTTGCCTCTTTTAATAACACTCAAAACAGATTGCTTATTTTTCAAGGGTGAACAATAGCAAATGTCTTTTATCTCAGCTGAAACAAGGCCTAAACATTCAAGGAAGACTACTCAAAACTGCACCAGAGGAGATAGAGAAGTGAAACAGATATGAAGTTGCTTCAATGGCTTTCTACTAATAGAAAGTGAATAGTCAATGATTTAAAGCAAGCATGACTCCTTGTAGACAAAAAGACTTATTTGGATAAACTTCTCTATAAACAATTCCAAAACACAAAAAGGAATAAGAAAAAGTATACACTTCATAAGCTAAAATCAGTTTACACATAAGTTATAATAATCTTTTAGGTAAGCTAAGACGGGATATTTTTTATGAATTAACTTGTACATAAGTTAATTTTACCGTGAAAAGAAGTTCATTTAACTTTTCTTTCTTACTTTATTTTCCTAAACGTACTTGTGGAGCACTTTAGACACAATATGAAATACTACTACAGCATATCTAATAATGGTGATATTCTCATCTCTGTTGACATAGAGTCCATGAAACATCCAACATGAATTCATGTCCAACACAAATGCAGTTTGAAGTCTCCTTAATTCCATGGAAAACAGCAGCCGAAATGCAGCTAAACTGCCAAGGTTTTAAAATAACAGTCACAATTGCAACTGCCACATCAACAGAGATGTCCATAAACTGAAGATGCACACTGTGAAAGAACTAAAGGAAAAAATACTATTGTTGAATAAAGAATTTTTGGAAGAAAAGCAAACAAGAAAAAATACATAACCATAGAAAAAATAGTGATCCACATAACTTCACCCTTGTTAACTGCTAGTGCACCCAAAAGAAAACTATCTAAAACAGGACTGACTATCACATGAATCAGTTTCAACATGCTTCCCAAATTGATCCATATGTGTATTAAAAACACCCCTTCAACCTTTATACTTTCAATATACCACAGAGAAAATTGCATACCAACAAATATAATTAAAACGAACAAGTGATAATCATGTAGTAAGAATCCAATCATACACAAAAGAGGATTAGCTCCCCATCCATAACTTAAACCATCAAAGAATGCATAATAAAAATCTGTACTAAAAGTACATAACTAAAACAGTTATGGTCAATTCTAAGATATTTTATTGAAAATTACTGTGACTTAAAGGTTATTTAGCTTGCACTCATTACGGGTTATATTCTTTCATTATAAAAAGAGTTACTTTATAACATTATCAAAAACCTAAGGTACTTAACAACAAAAAATAACCTAAGGTCTAGACTGTCGAATCCATTTTTCTTGGATTGAATTCCTTGATAACTATTTTGAAGAATCCATATTTTACCTACCTTTTCTGCAGAATCATTGCAAGTAGAAATTTGAAACACAAACTAAACTCAATTTCAATCAAGGTTAAGATTTCTATTCAATCACAATATACCAAAGAGCCAAACGACAAATGACAACATTGGGCTTAATACATTGTTATCATTCTGCTATTTTTTTATACCCATCCCTTCCAAAACGAAAATAGGGCAAAGAAGAACCAAAATAGAGAGGAGGAGGAGGAAGAGGGAATGTGATACCTAAAATGGCAGTCCTGAAACAAAGGAGCTTGAGGCAACATACGCACTGAAAGATGCTACACGCACTGATGAAAGTCACACGCACTGATGAATGCCACACGCAGATCGAAAGGGCAGAGAATGTAAGCAGAAACGAAGAACCAGAAACAAAAAAGAGAAGAGAGAAGAGAAGGAGAAAATGGAAGGTGATACCTAAAATGGCAGTCGTACAACTTGAGGCACCTTGTACTGATGAAAAACGAAGGAAACACGTACTATGAAAGCAACGCAGATGAAAACGTCTAAGCAGAGAGAAACACCAATATCGTATAACCAGAAACGAATCAGAGGAAAAGCGCGAAATCAAATTTTTTTAATAAACATAGATTGCGCTTATAATATAAAATGCACTATGTGTCATGTTACCATAGATAACGTTTTTCCAACAACGCGCTATCTATTGTTATATTTTGAATTAAAAAATTAAAAAATAAAATTAATAAATTATAGATAGCGTTTTTTTAAAAAAGCGCTATCTATTATCATATTTATAGATAGCGCTTTTTTAAACAAGCGCTATCTATTCCTCCTCAAATTCATAGATAGCGCATTTTAAAATAAGCGATATCTATTAAGCGCTATCTATTTGCATTTTTGTAGTAGTGAAAGTTTTATGAATATGTACTTCATTTTCATGATAATACAAATATTTCACTGAATCGTCGCTAAAAATTTCTTGTGCAGATTACTTATAACTGTCTAAAATTTTTTGCTACACTTGCATCCAATTACACTACAAATTGCTAGACATAATCAACTAAACTATTCATTCCTCTGATTTATAGTTGTAGTTCTTCTTTGTCCCCTGCTCTGATCACGAGGGGCAATGTGAAGTCAATAATTATTGCTTTTAAATTATTATTATTATTATTATTATTACTATTATTCTTATCATATAAATAATACTTCATTACCTTATGCTTTTGTCTTTTTTTCTTTTCTATTTTCTTTTCAATTGTACTACATACATTAAATTCTCTCTTACTTTCTGATTTCTCTCCTCTTTCAGAGCTACCATTACAATTACAAAATTCTTATTATACCTAACTACCTAATGCCAAGCCTAACATGTTGTAGCAGGTGTAACAATTTGATTCTTTCCGTGGCAAATCACTTAATGCAGCAAAATACACCTTCAATTTAGACCACTTTGCTTAGCTGATTATGTATGTAGTCTTTTAGCAACCTTATTTAACTTAAAGGTGTATGGACATTGTAATCAACTTTTTAAGTTTTGAAAATTTTTGCATAAGTCAGCCTACCTTCCTATGCAAAACCACTAACATAAATCCCAACTTATTTGAACTCTAGTCCCCAACGAATACTTCACGTTTATTTTTTATTTTCTAATGTAATTTTATGACGTAGGTTGGTTCTTTTTGTCATGATATAACAACCTTGTTTAACTTAAGGGTTTATGGGCATTGTAATAAATTTTTTAAGTTTTGAACATTGTTGCACAAGTATGTCCACCTTCCTGTGCAAAACCACTAACATTATGAAGAACAATAAACATTATGAATGGTAAAAAGCAGAAATCACAAGAAAAAGACTCGTATTTCTCTAGAAGTTGCACTAGTCAAACCAGGTAACGAGCACGTAATTTATACTTTCTTAAATTTTAATAAAAAAAAAGAATGTTATTGATATTAGATAATTGAGACAAACATACGAATTAATGCCACCTCTGTAAATCTACATGTAACCCTAAAGTTTTATGAATTTGTACTTGCATGTTCATGATAATACAAATATTTTACCGTATCATCACTAAAAATTTCTTTTGCAGATTAGTTATAACTGTCTAACAATTTTTGCTGCACTTGCACGCAATTACACTATAAATTGCTAGACATAATCAACTAAACTATCCCTTCCTCTGATTTCCAGTTGCAGTTGTTCTTCTTTGTCCCCTGCTCTAATCACGAGAGGCAAGGTGATGTCAACATTTATTTCTTTTAAATTATTATTATTATTATTATTGTTGTTGTTGTTGTTGTTGTTGTTCTTGTTGTTGTTGTTGTTGTCTAAACATATTAACTTGTGAATGTTTTTTCTAATAGGATCTAATAACTGGGAGGAATCTCCCATATATGAAGTGTACATAAAATACTAGTGGTAGGCTACATTATTCATGGTTATGCTCATTTTAGTAGTTATCTTGACACTACTCTGTACCTGTATTTGTACGTATCAACGTATAAGACATTCACTTGTTGTGGTTCCCGTGGTCCCAGTAGTTGAAGAGTGGCTTCAACCCATATAACATTGTATATCATAATACTAGCATATAAATATAACTTCATTACCTTATGCTTTTGTCTTTTTTCTCTTTTCTATTTTCTTTTCAATTGTACTACATACATTAAATTCTCTCTTACTTTCTGATTTCTCTCCTCTTTCAGAGCTACCATTACAATTACAAAATTCTTATTATACCTAACTACCTAATGCCTAGCCTAAACAATTGTAGAAGGTGTAACAATTTGATTCTTCCCTTGGGAAGTCACTTAATGCAGCAAAATACACCCACAATTTAGACCAATTTGCTTAGCTGATTATGTATGCAGTCTTTTAGCAACCTTATTTAAGTTAAAGGTGTATGGACATCGTAATTAACTTTTTAAGTTTTGAACATTTTGGCATAAGTTAGCCTACCTTCCTATGCAAAACCACTAACATAAATCCTAGTGAACTCTTGTCCCTAACGAATATTGCAGGTGTTTTTTTTTTTTATTTTATAATACAATTTTGTGACTTAAGGTGGTTGTTTTGGTCATGATATACCAACCTTGTTTAACTTAAGATTGTATTGTGTTAACGGAAACTGGCAAGCGTACCAAATCGTTTCAAGTAATATAATTGGTAAAACCCAATATCGTTCTTCCCAAGAGACTCGAAGGCCTTATCGTTCCTTTTAATAGAAATCGTAAGACTTGTAAAGAAAAAGTGATAGGTTTGAATGCAAGAAACAACAAATAAGCATGTAAATGCGAATGATTCAAATGACGAGAAAAAGGCTATGGATGAATGGAATTGTTGGGGTTTACAATTTCATCTTATCCACTCTCTCTTATGTACTCCTCTTATTTAATTTGCTTTGTTATCTAATTGTCATGCAAACTTTCTTAGTCTACCCTTATCAAGGTGGTATTGCTTAATCAAGGAATTTCCCCCAATTCATGACAGTATCGTACATTCCCGTATCAATAAAGACAAACAACGATTATCGAATGAGTTAAACGATAAAAGCTTTAAGCGCAGAAGAGAAACCCAACAATTGATAATCAAAGCATACGACAAGCATAAAAATAAATAAGAGTTTCAATAAAAGAGAGTTTCAAAAGATTACATTGTTCCCCAACAACAAAAGGGTTTAGTTCACCATTTTCATGGTGAAACTAGATGAAAAATGATGGAAGAGTGGAAAAACAAACCCTAGATTGGATAAAAGGAGCCTAAGCATCCAAGAGATCTTCTCCAAGGAGTGAAAAGTAGGTCTGGTCGCCCTCTTCTGTCAAAAGAATACATCTAAACTCGCATTAGGGCTATTTATAACCAAGAAAAGTAATAAAATTTCAGCCCAGACCCATCTGACAACCACCCGGCGGTTTCCCCTTAATTGCGCCACCGCCCGGCGCCTAATTTCACCGTTGGGCGTTGGTCAATTGCAATCTGGTCAACTGGTTGACTTTTCTGGTTGATTGGTTGACTTTTCTGTATTCTGGTTGACTTTTCTACACTGCAACCTTTATTTCCATTCATCTCCAATTCTCATCAAAATCCTACAAAACAATGCAAAACAAGCATAATATTTCTAAAAACAACTTTTGACTCTCAAATGACTCAACTTAAGTGTTTTACTTGATTCTAAGCTCATTCTAAGCTATAAAGGGTCTATTTTGATATCAATATAAGCATGAAAATAACGGTTTTTCAACTGTTATCACAACCCCAAACTTAAAACTTTTCTTGTCCTCAAGCAAACAAGACAAAACTTGACTTTCCACTTTTTCATCAAATAGTTCAACACTTCCAAAATTCATTTTACTTATGACAAGAACTACTCAATTTTAGATTTTCAGTGGACTCAAATCAAGATGCATGCATGCTTTCAATTCAATTCAATTCACATGAGCACAAAATTCCCAACAGATGTTATACTTTATGAATGACAAATCCACTAAGCATAGATGTAAGCATGAAATTTATCAATTCTCACCAGGCAAGTGTTTCACTCAATAACACAAGTGTTTAGGATGACACTCCAACTCTCTATTATTCACAAGTCACATGAAACAACATTGTCATTCATCTAAAACAATCAAAATCTTCACATGCAAATGACATCATAAGGACTTTTCCAAGGCTTGTAATGAGGCTGGGGTAATAAGAAAAATTGGTTTTTCTGGAATGCAAAATCCTTGAGTTAAGAGAGCTACAAAAATATTCAAAGTTTAAGCACAACTCTCTACCGCACCAATCTCACTTATTCCCAACTTCTTCCCTTTTCCTTTAATTTTACATTGAGCTCATCTTCATGCTTTTCTTCTTTTCTTTTCTTTTTCTCATGCCTTTTTCTTTCTCAACATTTGAGTTCAATGCTTTTTCAATTGTCTTTCAATTTCCCCCACACAACCCCAAACTTGAACCTTGTCAACACATACAGTTAAGCTCAACCCAACTCAAGGTAAAGAATTTCAAATCAAGGGTTTTCATACTGTTTAAGGTCAAGGTTCAAAAAGGATATAAAATTTTCAACTTTTTTGGTGAAAATTTGGCTAAATAAGGGTTTCCAAACATGGCCTTGATCATACCACATAAACATGCAATTCAATTAATTATCAAGACTAAGGCAATATTGTTGACTCACTGGTAAGCGTACCAGATCGTTCCAAGTAATAAAATCGGTAGAACCCGATATCGTTCTCTCCCAAAGGACTCACGACCTTATCGTTCGTGTAGATTAAAATAAGGTTTAAACCTCTTTTTGGTCCCTAAGTTATAAGCAGATGTTCAGTTTAGTCCCCGTTTTTAAAAATGTAAATCTTTGGTCCCTAAGTTATAAAAAATGTATCAAATGAGTCCTTTTTTGACCTGAAATACTGTTTTTGGTTGTTTCTTAACAACTGTTACATCTTTAGATTGCTCTTATTTTTTTCTTAATAATAACAACACTTTAGATTACTCTTTGTAGTTTGACCATGAACATAAAAAAAGGACTCATTTGATACATTTTTTATAACTCAGGAACCAAAAGTTTACATTTTTAAAAGCGGAGACTAAACTGAACATCCGCTCATAACTTAGGGACCAAAAAGAGGTTTAAACCTTAAAATAATAAGACTTGTAAAGAATAAAATTAATTGTTGCGGATGCAAGAACACAAAATAAACATGCAATGCATTGATTCAATTGACGAAAGAGTATGGATGAGTGGAGTTGTTGGGGGTTTACAATTTCATCTTATCCATCCTCTCTTATCTACTCCTCTTGTTTAATTTGCTTTATTATCTGATTGTTTTGCAAACTTTCTTTGCCTACCCTTAGCCCGATCCCTCGGCGAAAAGAGCCTATTACTAATTACCGGCTTGCTATCCCTAGCCTCCCCTAGCAACTAGGAATACATTACCGAACAGAAGCAAAAACAATTGACCGTCCTACCTCCCTATCCCTAGGTGGTATTTCATTGATCAAGGAATTTCCCCCAGTTCATGACAGTATTGTACGTTCCCGTACCAGTAAAGACAAATAACAGTTATCGAATGACTGTTTTACGTCCTGCCTCCCAATAGCGCTTGTTTTACGTCACGAGCCTGACTCGGTAAAGCTCAAACACCCATCAGTAGGTGTTAATATTGTCCTTATCACTAACTTTAAAAGCTTTATCTGCTTTAATAGTCTTCACAACCCATAACTTATTCTTGAATTTCACTTGATGTGTCAGGTTTGGGTTTGTCACTTTTCACATCAGGGTATTGGTGAACCAATTCTCCATCCTTATCCGCCTCCTGATGATCTTACCTCCTAGTGTAAATTTTATCCTGCACATACTAAAGAACACTGCACTAGAGCACAAAATTAGCCCAAAAAATAAAAACAGTAAAAATATTATTTTATTTTTAATTTTTGTTTTTTTTTAATATTTTTTTATAAAAACAGAAAAATAAAAATAGAAAGACAAAAACAAAAAAAATAAAAACATAAAAATAAAAATAAAAATAAAAACAAAAAAATAAAAACAAAGAAATAAAAACAAAAAAATAAAAACAAAAAAATAAAAACAAAAAAATAAAAACAAAAAAATAAAAACAAAAAAATAAAAACAAAAAAGTAAAAACAGAAAAATAAAAACAGAAAAATAAAAACACCCCTTAGTAGGTGTTGATACTCCCCTTGCTTGATGTTCTTTTCTTTTTCTTCTTCCTGTTGAATTTCTTCATAAAATTGAGAACACCAAGCACATGTTTCCATGTATCAATCATAGGAACTTTGATCTCCAATTTTTTGAAGATCTCCATGGAACACATAAATTTCTTTTCTTTACTATGATATTTCTTTTGATGAGAAAGGGGTTTTGCATATGATTTTTTCTTCTTTCCTCTCTTCCTCTTTTTCTTAATCTCATCCCTCAACTTTCTCTTTTTCTCTTTTCTTCTTTTCTTCTTTATTTTCGCATATATTTTCTTTTTTTCTTTTTTCTCAACCACTTCTTTTTCTTTCTCCTCATCTTGGTCTTCCTTACTCAACCTTTCTGTTTTTGTTTCCTCTATCTTTTTCTCCTCTCTTTCGATCTTCTCCTCATCTATCTCTATCTTTTCTTCCTGTATCTTCTCCTCCTCAATAACCTTATCATTTTCAGAGATAGTGGCTTGACATTCCTCTTTAGGGTTAACTTCAATATTAACCCTAATAATACCCAAAGACTTCAATATGCAAGAGTGTTGTTCCTGCAGTAAACGTTCTTCAGCTTCCCCAATGTTTCTCTTTGTACAGAAGATTGTTTTTGTTGTAAACGTTGTTGGGCTTCCCCCAACGTTTCTTTTAGCAAGGAGAATAGTTTGTGCCGGACAACTTGTTCAGCTTCTCCTAACGTTTCTTTTGGTACGGAGAATAGTTCATGCCGTAAACGTTCTTCAGCTTCCCCCACTGTTTTTCTTCGTACAGAATATTGTTTTTCTTGTAAAAGTTGTTCGACTTCCCCCAACGTTTCTTTAAGCAAAGAGAATTGTTTCTTCTGTAAACGTTGTGCAACTTCCCCTAACATTTCTCTTGGCAAAGAGGATTGTTGCCCAAATTGGCTTTGATACATATTTGAATGAGGTTCCCACCAGTGCTTGAAATCATTTTGGTAGAATTGAGCGCCCATATACTCAAATTGTTGTCCAAACTGCATTCTGTAAACATTAGGCACAAAACCCTAGAAAACATTTATTAGAACAAAAATAAAAACAAACATAAAATCAAATCAAATTCAATCAATTTACACTACTTGAAAAAGTTAAACCTCGAGTCCTCGGCAGGGGCGCCAAAAACTTGTTAACGGAAACTGGCAAGCGTACCAGATCGTTTGAAGTAATATAATTGGTAAAACCCAATATCGTTCTTCCCAAGAGACTCGAAGGCCTTATCGTTCATGTGAATAGAAATCGTAAGACTTGTAAAGAAAAAGTGATAGGTTTGAATGCAAGAAACAACAAATAAACATGCAAATGTGAATGATTCAATTGACGAGAAAAAGGCTATGGATGAATGGAGTTGTTGGGGTTTACAATTTCATCTTATCCATTCTTGCTTATCTACTCCTCTTATTTAATTTGCTTTGTTATCTAATTGTCATGCAAACTTTCTTAGTCTACCCTTTACCCAATCCCTCGGCGAAAAGAGCCTACTACTAATTATTGGCTTGCTATCCCTAACCTCCCCTAGTAATTAATAATGCATTATAAACAGAAGAAAAAATAATTGATCGTCCTACCCCCTATCCCTAGGTGGTATTGTGATAACGGTTGAAAAACCGTTATTTACATATGTCATTTTAGACCAAATTACTCCCTTTACTGCTTAGAACGAGCTTAGAATCAAGCAAAACACATAAAATGAGTCAGTAGAGAGTCAAAAGCTGTTTTAGCAATATTATGTTTGTTTTGCATTGTTTTGCAACAATTTTGAGAAAGGTGAAGAATGGAGTTGAAAGTAAAGGTCTTAGACTCAAGACAGAGGAAGAAAAATGAAGAAAAGAAGAGTTTAGGAACCGTCCAGCGGTAAATTTCACCGCTGGGCGGCCAAATGCGAGGAGAAGGTATTGGTCGCAACCGAAAATCACGACGGGACGACGATCCAAAAAGGGAAAACGATTTGAAAAAAGAGAGATTTGGAGTCACCACCATAGTTTATTCTGGAAAACTATGGAAAAACCATAAAATGATAAGACATAGTCTGCGAAAATGAGATTTTAGGTTCAGGAGTCGGTTACGTGTAGGGAAGGTATTAGCACCCTACAACACCTGCCCTAAGGCAGTACCTTTAATTAAATACGCGAATTTGATGTGGTTTTCAAAATGTTTAACTATCCCCAAAAAAACATTATAAAGAAACAAAAGATATTTTTTTTTGAGAAATTATTGAAAAAATTTATTTGGAAAAATATTTGGATTTTTGGGAAGTAAACCTGACAAGGACTGACCTTGCTCCTACGTATCTCCACTTTTGATGGAGAATCAAGGATCACGTAGTTTTGGCTAAGATCTTGATGATATTGCAGAAAATTAAAGTGTGACCATTCCCATGCAGAGGGTCGATAACAGAAAATTAAAATTTGACCATTGCCAAGCAGAGGGTCGATAACAGAAAATTAAAATTTGGCCATTGCCAAGCAGATGGTCGATATTGCAGAAAATTAAAATGCGACCATTGCCAAGCAGAGGGTCCAAAAAAGAAAAAACGTTTTGTGAAAGAGTTGATATTTTTATTTTGAAGATTTTGTGACTTTTTTTGGTATTTTTGAATTATAAAAAAAACATAACATGAACAATGAGCTAGATATAAAACGAGTGGAGAATTATTTTTGTAGTTTTTTAGTTTTGTATTTTTTTGGTTTTTTTTTTTATTTTAAGAAAGAGAGATAAGTTGAAAGGTCTATGAAACAAAAATGTAAAAAACATAAAATAAAATAAATGTAGTAGAAAAATAAAATAAATTTATAAACCAAAAAAATTTATCAAAATGCATAATGTGATAAGAAGAATATTTGTACCTTATTGAAGGTTTGAATGATGGGGGAAAACTTTAATTGCAACAAGTTATGAGAAGAGGTAGATGAGAAGTAAAGAAGATGAACTTGGAGTAGAAATTTGGTATGAGATTTGATAGAAAGGTGTGAGAGAAAAATGAAGAAGAGTTTTTGGATGAAGAGATTTTGTGTATGTAAGTAAGTGTGTAGGTGTGTGTAAGTGTGTGAAGTGAAGATAATGTGGGTATTTATAGAGTTAAGAATGAAGAAGTGTAAATAAAATATAATTTTTAAAAAAAGTGAGTGGAAAAATAGAAAAAGTTAATGTGGAAAATAAGTAAAAGAAATAATATTAAATGTGAGTGGAGAAATTAGGTGAAATAAAATATAGTAAATAGTGAAAGTTAATGTGGAAAATAAGTGAAAGAAATAATATAAAAATTTGGTGGAGAAATTAGGTAAAATAAAATATAATAATTAGTAAAAGTTAATGTGGAAAATAAGTTAAAGAAATAATATAAAAAATTGGTGGAGAATTATTTGAAATAAAATATAATAAAAAGATGAATAGAAAAAAGTTAATGTGGAAAATATGTGAAAGAAATGATATAAATAGTTGGTGGAGAAAGTAGATGAAATAAAATATAGTAAATAGTAAAAGTTAGTGTGGAAATTAAGTGAAGAAAATAATATAAAAAGTTGGTGGGAAAAATAAAATATAATGAATAGTAAAAGTTAATGTGGAAAATAAGTGAAAGAAATATTATAAAAAAGTTGGTGGAGAAGATATGATAAATAATATAAGTGGAATTATTAGAAAAGTTGGTATATTAAAATTAATATGAAAATGAGGTGGAAAAAGTAAATGAAAAAAAATAGATGATGTGGAATGTGATGTGGAGAGTGGGGTGTGATAAGAAAAATAGGTGGTGAAGAAGTAAAAAAATGTGAGATTATTTTGGGCCATTGGGTTAAGGACTAAAAAAAAATTAATTTGGGGGTGTAAATAGTAAAACGAAATAGTATTTTTTATTTTTTATTTTTTTTATTTTTTTATTTTCTTTTTTCTTTTTCCCTTTGTTTATTTTTTTTACTATTTACGTTTTCTTTTTTTTAATTTTTTTTCTTTTTTTCTTTTTTCGTTTTTTCTTTTTTTTTTTCAAAATAAAATCTAATAATAATTAAAGAGCTAAATAAAAAACGAAAGTAAACTAAAAATTTGTTGAGAATCTTTCGATTCTCCTCACTGTTGTGTTGTAACAATGTTTTCTGTTTGGTTTAGTTTGTTTCTGTTATCCTCGTTCTGCACTCTATATATACAGAGTTCCTTTTTCCCTTTTCCCCAAACACAAAAAAATCAAAAAGCAAGATGCTTGTATCGAATGTACTCTGAAATAATAAAAGAAGAAGTTTTTCTTACTTACCTTTTCGTCCACATCATTTTCTCCTTCTACAACAACTGCAACCGTCGTCGTATCGGACCTCCACCGGCCACCGTTGGTCACGACTCTCTATCCCACCAGAGGAAGCTCTGCGTCGTTTCTCTCTCTCACTTTAGTCTCGCTTTTCATTTTGCCACGCAGACACTCACTTTGTTCTTTATTCAAAGTTCTGGGCCAATATGGATTGGGCCCCAAGTGAACAGTGCTGGACCCAAATTAATAAAATTAAAATAATAAAATAAAAATAAAATAAGAAAAAAACAAAAACTAAATCCTATTATTCAGTCACCCGGATGAAATTGGGTGTTGACAGTACTGATACCATGTGTTAGAGATATTATATTTAGTTTATATTTATCTCTTATCTTTAGTTATTTTGTTTATATTTCTTATTTGTATTTTGGGCTTATCCCATATTTCTTCTATTATAAATAAAGGACCCTATGTGTATATTCACACAAGGGAAATTTCCCCTCATCTCTTTCACTATTTCACATGGTATCTAGAGCTTAGGTTCTGTTCCAACCTCTTCCACGGTCTCCGGTACTCATCACTGTCGCAACCGCCTCCGTAGCCGTCGCCGTCGCCATCGCCGTCGCCACCGCCGTTGCCGGAGTACCAACGCGCCTCCACGTGCCGTCGCCTGAGTTTGCAGATCCGCCGCTTCCCGCGTCGCGTTCCGGGGCGTCACCGGAGCCCATCGCCGCCGACCAGCACCGCCGTGATCGCCTTCTCGCCCTCTTTCTGGATCTGTGGTAGTTGCGTCAATCGGAGCACATTGAATTTTTAGGGTTTCTCCCTCTCCATGGACTCTTCCTCGTCTACAACCACCTCTGCTAGTGCCTCATCTTCTTCTGCTGATGCCTCAATATACACCAATTATGTGAATGTACACTTGTGCATTGACAATTTAGATGGCACGAATTATGCAACATGGGCATCCGACATCAAACTTTGGTTGGGAGTCAGGGGTATGTAGATCACCTTACTAAAAATGTGACTAGTGGTACCATAGAGGACACTTCCCGTTGGATGAAAATTGATGCCCAGTTATGCAACGTCATAAAGTCCACCATTCACTCTTCTCTGAAACAAATGTTTCGATCATATGAAACATGTCTAGAAGTATGGGCACAAGCGAAATTATTATACACGAGTGACACCCAACGTCTTTATGGTGTTTGTCAGGATCTATTCATTGTTATTGGTCTGCGCAATCCTGGTCTCATGGCAGAATATTTGGATAAAGTTCATGCCCTCCTTCATGATTTTAATGAGCTATTACCTCCTGCTTCAACTCCTGCTGAAGAACTGGAACAACGATCAAAGTTCTTCATGTTGTTGGCATTATATGGACTTTCTGATGATTCCTCGCATGTCCGTGATCAGATTTCGGGTTCTCCAGTCATACCCAACTTTACTTCTACTTGTTCTACTCTTTTGCGTATTCCGAGCAAACCAGTCATTGAGACATCTCCTCATAGTGATGATTCCTCTGTTATAGTTGCCCAACGTGATGATAAAAGTCAGTCTTGCAAGCCAGGTAAAGGACGACCAAAATGTGACCACTGTGGCTAGCTAGGCCACAGAATTGATAGATGTTATGCGCTTCATGGACGTCCTCGATATGTAGCAATTGCTAATTCTGATCCACCTCCTCAGCCTGCAGACCATCCTACTTCATCAAATGCTGTAGATAACCCTGCAGTCTTCAACGAATTTCTCAGATGGCATGAGGATCGTTAGCAATCTAGTTCCACTACCTCTGCATCTGTTGCACGCACAGGTACACCTTTTGTTGGTCTGACTCACTCCCTCGGATCTTGGGTCCTTGACTCAGGCGCCACCGATCATATAACTAGTAACAAGTCCTTGTTTTCTTCCTTGTCATGCCCGAATAATTTACCCTCGGTAACAATGGTTGATGGGTCTAGAGTCTCATCTCATGGTATTGGTATTGTTCATATTTTTCCGTCCTTATCCATTGATCATGTACTCTATGTCCCTGGGTCTCCTTTCAATTTATTGTTCGTTAGTCGTCTAACTCATTCCCTTAATTGTGTTATTTCATTTACTAAAGATTATGTTTGTTTGCAGGACCGGAGTTCGAAACACATGATTGACATAGGAAGTGAGTCTCATGGCCTATATCTTCTCCGCCCTTCTCCACATGTTGCATCATCTTGGAGTTATCATCCCTTCTTCATGCTCAGTTAGGTCATCCCAGTCTTGCCAAACTACAACAGCTTGTTCTGAGTTTGTCAAAGTTATCCAACTTGTCGTATGAGTCTTGTGAGTTAGGAAAGTATACTCGTAGTTCCTTTCCTCGTAGTGTTTCACAACGAGCGTCGTCCCCTTTTTCATTAGTTCATTCTGATATTTGGGGACCTAGTCGTGTTAAGTCCACTTTCGGATTTCAATATTTTGTTACTTTTATTGATGATTACTCTAGATGTACTTGGTTGTTTTTAATGAAGAATCGTTATGAGTTGTTTTCTATTTTCCAATCATTTTTTAATGAAATAAAAACACAATTTGGGGTTTCTATTCGAACTTTACGTAGTGATAATGGCCATGAATACCTTTCTCAACAGTTTAAACATTTTATGGCTTCTCATGGAATTCTTCACCAGACCTCATGTGCCGCCTCCTGTGTCTCCTCCGGCTCCAGCAAATGAGTCTGACCTGCCTATTGCCCTCCGTAAAGGTATACGTTCTACTCGTAACCCTTCCCCCAATTATATTGTTCTTAGTTACCACAGGTTATCTCCATCCTTTTACACATGTCTCTCATCCATTTCTTTTGTGTCAATTCCCAAGTCTATGGGTGATGCCTTAACTCATCCTGGTTGGCATCAAGCCATGCTGGATGAATTAAGTGCTTTAGAGAAAAATGGAACTTCGGAGCTTGTCCAATTACCATCTGGAAAGTCTGTTGTTGGTTGCAGGTGGGTGTATGCTATCAAAGTTGGCCCTGATGGTACAATTGATCGTTTGAAGGCTCGATTGGTTGTCAAAGGCTACACACAGATTTTTGGTTTGGATTATGGTGATACCTTTCTCCAGTGGCGAAAATGACCTCAGTTCGCCTATTCATTGCCATGACCGCTCTTTGACAATGGCCTCTTTACCAACTTGATGTCAAAAATGCTTTCCTTAATGGTAATTTTCATGAAGAAATTTATATGGAGCAACCGCCTGGCTTTGTTTCTCAGGGGGAGTCATCTGGATTGGTATGTCGTCTTCGGGCCTGGTTTGGTAAATTCACCGGCGTTGTTCAACAATTTGGTATGTCTCGCAGTGAAGCAGATCATTCAGTGTTCTATCGCCACTCAAGTGATGGATTTATCTACTTAATAGTGTATGTCGATGACATTGTTCTCACAGGAAGCGACTACCTTGGCATCTCTCAGATGAAACAATACATTTGTCACCATTTTCAAACCAAAGATCTTGGCGAACTCCGGTACTTTTTGGGTATTGAAGTAGCACAATCCAATGATGGTATTATCATATCTCAGAGGAAGTATGCATTAGACATCTTAGAGGAAACAGGGTTAATGAACTGTAAGTCTGTTGCGACACCTATGGATCCTAACATCAAGCTCCTACCAAATCAGGGGGAGCCTTTCTCAGATCCTGAACGTTACAGAAGATTAGTTGGTAAATTAAACTATCTTACTGTTACGCATCCTGACATTTCCTTCGGAGTTAGTGTGGTGAGTCAATTCCTTAACTCCCCGTGTGAAGACCATTCTGATGCAGTTGTTCGCATACTGAAGTATATTAAAGGATCACCTGGAAAAGGTTTGCTATATGGTCCTAACAACGATAAAAAAATCGTTTGTTATTCAAATGCTGATTGGGCTGGTTCCCCTTCTGATAGGAGGTCTACTTCTGGATATTGTATCTCTATTGGTGGCAACCTGATATCTTGGAAAAGTAAGAAGCAAAGTGTTGTGCCTAAGTCCAACGCAGAAGAAGAATATATAGCTATGGCATCAGCTACTTGTGAGCTTGTATGGCTTAAACAATTACTTAGTGAATTGAAATTTGGAGATATCATTCACATGACACTTATATGTGATAATCAAGCTGCTTTTCATATGAGCGTTAACCCTGTCTTCCATTGGAGAACCAAACACATTGAAGTTGATTGCCATTTTATTAGAGAAAAAATCATATCCGGAGATATCAAGACTGTGCTCGTTAACTCAAGCAATCAGTTGGCAGACATATTCACTAAGTCCTTGCGAGGACCTAGAGTTGACTATCTCTGTAACAAGCTTGGAACATATGATTTGTATGCACCAGCTTGAGGGGAGTCTTAGAGATATTATATTTAGTTTATATTTATCTCTTATCTTTAGTTAGTTTGTTTATATTTCTTATTTGTATTTTGGGCTTAGCCCATATTTCTTCTATTATAAATAAAGGACCCTATGTGTATATTCAACATAAGGGAGATTTCCCCTCATCTCTTTCACTATTTCATACCATGATAGAGAATAGAATTTAGTATGGGTAAACCTTAATCCTCATTATTCAACCGAACAATAAATGACTGTGAGATGTCCAATTTATACAAAAACTAATACAAGAGATGATTCTAGAAAGGTTAAAAAACCATCCTAACAAACTAACAAATAAAGCAGCAAAAATGTAATTTGCAGTGGGGTAAAGGGAATATGCAGTTGTAGGCTAAAACAGAAAATGTGTCTTTCTTACAAGTAGTGCATTATTTTGTTGATTAGTTCTATGTTCCCATTTGATCTTTAATCTTCCATTGTCTTCATTTACTTTTTTAAGTAAGAATTTTTTTTTCACTCAAGTTGTTGGTCTACTAAGTGTATAAGAAGTCAGGGTATTTATTCCAATAATGGTCAAAGGGGAGTAGGTGAACATATGAACTTATTTTTCATTTCTCTATATTGATGTATTTTTAGCTAAATTCTGAGTTGCATTACCAATTTTATGCTAGAATGTAGGTTTGTGATTCCTTTGTGTGTTCCAGAGTACTAATTTTTAGTGAGTTGGATTTTTATTATTGTTTCTTAGTTGACGATTTTTATTAATGTTTCTTAATTTTATTATTTATTTTGTTGTAATCATAGGGCTTCTTTTATGCTTGAGTTTTTTGGATTTGAGACAAAAAGATGTTCATATAATAAAAAATGAGCTTGACGCCTTGCTTTCAGACGAATCATCGGCAAATGTTCTATTTCTTGTGTTAGGGAAAAAGATTAACAATCCATATACTGAATTCGAAAAAGAGCTACATTATCATCTAGGTGTGATACAACTCTAGTGATGTTAGGTGTTTGCGATGATACCATGTGTTAGAGATATTATATTTAGTTTATATTTATCTCTTATCTTTAGTTAGTTTGTTTATATTTCTTATTTGTATTTTGGGCTTAGTCCATATTTCTTCTATTATAAATAAAGGACCCTATGTGTATATTTACACAAGGGAGATTTCCCCTCATCTCTTTCACTATTTCATATGGTATCCAGAGCTTAGGTTCTGTTCCAGCCTCTTCCACGGTCTCCGGATTCATCATTGTCGCAACTGCCGCCGCAGCCGTCGCCGTCGCCGCTGTCGTCACAGCCTCTTTCACTATAATTCTAATTCATTTTCTATGTTATTTAATAATCTAAATTCTTGACTATTTAGTTTGTCATTTTAGTGTAACAACCAACTAGATTTATGGGAATGTGGTTACTATGTCATGTCTTGGATTCAGACCATCATTCGAGATGCCATTACAAATGAATGGAATGAGGTAATAATGCTTACCTTCAATACATTACAAATCAAATTCATCTTTGAACATATATTAAACCATAATGAATATTTCTTAATTTTGCAGCTCTTCAAGAGTATATCTCCTACACCAAAGGACACAATTAGGCAGATAAGGCAAGAATGGACAACTTATCTTCTACAAAGATGGAGCTAGGAACACTTATATTTGTTGTTGAACATTACTTAAGTGTAGTTTAAGTTTATCTTTTGATATTTTTGGTATTGAACTGTTTTTTAGATTAAGTAGAACTTTCTTTAGTTGAAATGCAGATATATTGTTGGGAAAAAAGTAGGCTTCGTTTTTACACAAACAGGGGGTGAATTGGTGTTTTGATAAATACAAAATCTTTTCGCAATCTTGCAATCAAAGTATTAAACTTTTTACACTTTCTTGGAAAACAAGTAATGAAAAATTATATGCAGCGGAAAAACGTAGTTGACTGCGTGAAAATTAAAGTCGACTGCAAAGTAAAAGTATAGGGATACAGAAAATCAAACACTGAATTTTTATACTACTTCGGCCAATAATGCCTACATCCAGTATCTTTCCAACCTAGGAAGCAAATTGTTGACTCCCTCGCAAGTGTACCAGATCGTTCCAAGTAATATAATCGGTAAAACTCAATATCGTTCTTCCCAAGAGACTCGAAAGGCCTTATCATTCGTGCGAATTGAAATCGTAAGACTTGTAAAGAAAAATTAATTGTTACGGATGCAAGAACACAAAATAAACATGCAATGCGTTTGATTCAGTTGACGAGAAAAAGACTATGGATGAATGGAGTTTTTGGGGGTTTATAATTTCATATTATCCGCTCTCTCTTATCTACTCCTCTTGTTTAAATTGCTTTGTTATCTAACTGGTATGCAAACTTTCTTGGCCTACTCTTAACCCGATCCCTCGGTGAAAAGAGCCTATTACTAATTACTGGCTTGTTATCCCTAGCCTCCCCTAGTAACTAGCAACGCATTACTGAACAGAAGCAAAATCAATTGATCGTCCTACCCCCTATCCCTAGGTGGTATTGCTAAATCAAGGAATTTCTCACTAGTTCATGACAGTATCGTACGTCTCCTTATCAATAAAGACAAACAACAGTTATCGAATGAGTTAAACGATAAAAGCTTTAAGCGCAGATGAGAAGCCAACAATTGATAATCAAAGCATACGACAAGCATATAAATAAACAAGAGTTTCAATAAAAGAGATTTTAAAAAGATTACATTGTTTCCCCCAATTACAAAAGGGTTTAGTTCACCATTGTCATGGTGAACCTAGATGAAAAATAATGGAAGAATGGAAGAGCAAACCCTAGATAGGATAAAAATGAGCCTAAGCATCCAAGATATCTTCTCCAAGGAGTAAAAATTAGGTCTAGCTGCCCTCTTCTGTCAAAAGAATGAGAGCGAAATCGCAATAGGGCTATTTATAGTTGAGGAGCGTCACAGAAAATAGGCCCAAACCCTTCAGACAACCGTCCGGCGTCACACTTATGCCGCCGGCGGTTTCCCCTAAATCGCGCCACCACCCGGCGGCAGGGGTCCACCGCCTGGCGGTTTGCCTCTAATCGTAAATCCTCCCATCGTCAATGCCTGGGTGTCAGACAGTGCCTTCTCCTCGCATTTGGCCACCCAGCGGTGAAATTTACCGCTGACTGTTCCTAGTCTCTTCTTTTCTTCATTTTTCTTCCTTTGACTTGAGTCTAAGACCTTCACCTTCAAATCCATTCTTCACCTTCCTTAGAAATGCCGCAAAACAAGCATAATATCGCTAAAAACAACTTTTGACTCTCTACTGACTCATTTTATGTGTTTTACTTGATTCTACGCTCGTTCTAAGCTGTAAAGGGAGTAATTTGGCCTAAAATGACAAATGAAAATAACTTTTTTTCAACAGTTATCACAACCCCAAACTTAGAACTTTGTTTGTCCTCAAGCAAACAAAACAAAACAGCAAACAAAACAGAGCTTGGCTTTCTACTATTTCATCCAATGGTTCAACACTGCTAAAGTACATGACAAGAGCTACTCAATTTCAGACCTTCAGTGAAGTCAAACCAAGATGCATGCTTGCTTTCAATCCAGTTCAGTTCATAAATTTCTCAACAGACGTTACACATTATGAATGACCAACTCATGAAATTTAGCAATTCTCACCAAGCAAGGGTTTCACTCAATCACTCAAGTGTTTAGGGTGACACTCCAACTCTCTATCATTCACAAGTCACATGAAACGAAATTGCCATTCATCTCGAACAATCAGAATCCTCACATGCAAAAATGCCATCAAAAGGACTTTTCCAAGGCTTGTAATGAGGCTGGGCTAACAAGAAAAATTGGTTTTTCTGGAAAGCAAAGTCCTTGAGCTAAGAGAGCTACCATAATATTCAACATTTAAGAGAGCTACCTAGTCTCTTCTTTTCTTTTCTTTTTTTTATCATGGATTTTTCTTTTTCAACAATTGAGCTCAATGCTTTTCAACTGCCTTTCAATTTCCCCAATACAATCCCAAACTTGAACCTTTTCAACACATACAGTTAAGCTCAACCCAACTCAAGGTACAAAATTTTAAGACAAGGGTTCACATCCTGTTTAAGGCTAAGGTTCAAAAAGGGTATAACATTTTAAGCACTATGGGTGAAATTTTGGATAGAGAAGGGTTTTAAAAAATGGCCTTGATCATATGACATTCACAAGATTCAGGCAATATCATTCATGCTTTCCTGTGAACAATACATAAAACAATAAAAACTTTGGAGCTTAATACCTCACACAACATGCTTTCTCACACAATATTCATTCATACACCCTGCTTAGCATCATAACCACAATCATAATTCATCACACATCTATTTCACTAGATATAAACACGCAACACAACTCAATTATCATCCACATCAAATCATCATCAAACAGGCTCATCATACAAATTATTTAGTCAAACATCTTCCGAAATGTAGTCAAGCCAAGCATACACACTAGAAATAAAAATTCAACCTATTCTAAGAATTCAAAATGCAAAAGTGAAAGAAAGAAAATCTAGGTTGCCTCCTAGTAGCGCTTGTTTAACGTCACGAACCTGACCCAAACATGTTTAGCACTTGTCAGTAAGTGCAAATCCTTCCAACACCTATCAATAGGTGTGCCTTCTTGGTATCCTTTAGTGGATTCGTAAAATTTAGCATCCCACAGTAGATGCTACCCAGAAATTGTTCAAAAATTCAAAAACTACATGTCCAACAGAAAATTAAAATAAATAAAATGTTTTACAATACAAAAATGTCCTTTCCAGCAAATCAACTCTTCTTCTTCACATTGGGGTCTTCATCGTCCCACCTACTCAACTTTCTTCTTTCCACTTTTTTGGTATGTCCACTGTATGGTGCTTCAATTTCTACCACCCCTTTCTCTTTCAGCTCCTTTAATACCCATTCCCTCCTCTTATATATCACTTTACTCCCTGGTCGGAGTGGGTCTTCTTTTGATTTTGGGTGAATGTTTCTTCTTCCTTCATTCACAGGTACCTACAAAACATTACCACTATCAAAATAATCAGTACATGATGTACTCTCTTCATGTTCAACTTCTCTCTCTGGCTCCTCATGTCTGGCTCTTTTTATCATTTTGGTCTCATTCTCCTCATAGCCAGTATAAAGAGATAAGTAATCTTGGTCTCTCATCATTATTCTTCCATCATAGACTACTAAGCATATTTGAAGTTGCCATGAAGGGTCTTCCCAAAATCACAGGAATCTCGTCATAAGTTTCCATGTCCATGACAATGAAATCTGCCAAGAATCCTAGCTGTTCCACTCGCACAATAACATCCTCCACCATACCAAGTGGTACTTTTATAGAACCATCCACCATTGTCACAGTAAGATCAGACGATTTCAACACTAGCCCTCTGATTTTTTTTAAGAAATCCATGGGTATTATATTGATGTTAGATCCAGAATCTATCATGGCTTCTACATCAAAATCATTCAGAACACACGATAGTGTTAAACATCCTGAATCTTTTACTTTAGGCGGATGATTCCTCTTCTGAGGTTGAATAACAGGATCCTCTTCTTCATCAGTGAGTACAATTTCATCTTCAAGATTGAATTTAATTCTTTCATAATAGGGAGGGATCTTTTTATTTACTGAAGGTACCATAGTCATTTGGTTAAAAATTTCTCTAAATGACCCATTATGATTACTTTTTATTCTCATTTCTTCTTCACATCCACTAGTATCTAACTCACTGACATCTTCTTTCTGACTTTCTTCTTTTTCATCTTTACTGCTTTTCTGCTCATTGAATTCATCAGCACTAATCATTTCTTCATCTTCGTCTTCACTGCTTTCAACGTTAATCAGTTCCACTTCTGCCTTCCTTTTATCTCTTTTTCAGAATAGCTTTGCACTCCTCTTTAGGGTTAACATCAGTGTTAGCCCTAAACTGATTCTTCTCGATGATTTCTATCCTTTTAGACAGTTGGCCAATCTACGACCCCAATGATCTAAAGTTGGCTTGATTACTGTTTAGCTGAGACTCATATTCTTTGAAAAATTTATCAAATCTATCACTTAAGCCTCTCACAGTCTTTGTCAAGCTGCTAACCTGCTGCCATAAAGGTGAGGGTTGTTGCTGCCGGAAGTTCCCTCCTTGACCAGAAGAGGCGTTCTGATTCTGTCCAATACTGGGGTGGTTTTTCCAACCTTGGCTAGAATTGCCTTGGTTTGTCTGTACTGGAATTGGTTTCCCATGTAGTTTACTTCCTGCTGCATCTCTTCAGTGAAACCACATTGACCATTGATATGGTCACCACCGCATAAATCGCAAAGCTGTTGAGTCTGAGAGATATTCCTTGTTCCCTTTGGAAATTCAGACAGGACCTTTGTTAACTTGACCAATGTTTGTGTAAGGAGATGATTTTGCGCAACCATAGCAATATAAGCAGGGAGATGCAAGAGTCCTCCTTTTTGTACACCCCTTTCACTTTGCGTCACTTCATTCATAGCCATCTCTTCAATCAATTCGTAAGCCTCATCTTCAGTCTTCCTGTTTATACTACCTCCAACTGAAGCATCTAACATCACCTTTAACTGAGTGCGTATGCCTCCATGGAAAGCAAGTAAATATGAGGTCTTGTCAAACCCATGGACTGGGGTCTTCCTCAACAGGCCTTTAGATCTGTCCCAAGCCTGTCCAAGAGTCTCTTCCATTCCTTGCTTGAATGAAGACATTTCCAGCTTCCCTTGATTAATCTTTGTCAATGGAAAGAATTTAGTGACAAATTGCTTTGCCACAGCCTCCCAATTTATGAAAGTACCTTCTGGGAATGAATGCAACCAATCTTTAGCGTTTCCTCCAAGAGAGAAAGGAAACAAGCTGAGTCTGACCCTGTCATCCGAAACTCCGTTTATCTTGACGGTATTGCAAATTTCACCAAAGATGGTCAAATCCTTATAAGGATTCTCATTTGACAACCCGTGAAATTGGTTGCACTGAACTAATTGGATGAGTGCAGGGCTCATCACCATGTTTGTTGCATTATCTGCTGGTATGGCTATGCTGTTGAAGCGCAAAGGACCCATAGTGTTTGCTGAGTCCCCCAGTGTGCTTCTTGGTGGAGGTTGGTCCGCCATCTCCTCTATATCCTGTGCAGAAGTGTCTGATGAAGATTGGAAAAGTATTTCAGGAGAAGGAAAGTTTTCATGTGCAAGATGTCTAACTTTCCTCCTTCTCCTGTCTAATAACCCCTCGAGAAGAGGTTGTTGATCTTTCCCGCTCCTAATGTGTATTCCTTCCTGCATACACAAAAAACAACACCCGTAAAAGAACTTTTAAAGAAAAATAAAATAAACTTAAACAAAACATAAATATACAAAATAATTACAAGCAAGTCAAAACTCAATCAATTCACACTACTTGAAAAAGTTAAACCTCGAGTCCCCGACAACGGCGCCAAAAACTTGTTGACTCCCTGGCAAGTGTACCAGATCGTTCCAAGTAATATAATCGGTAAAACCCAATATCGTTCTTCCCAAGAGACTCGAAAGGCCTTATCATTCGTGCGAATTGAAATCGTAAGACTTGTAAAGAAAAATTAATAGTTGCGGATGCAAGAACACAAAATAAACATGCAATGCGTTTGATTCAGTTGACGAGAAAAAGACTATGGATGAATGGAGTTGTTGGGGGTTTACAATTTCATCTTATCCGCTCTCTCTTATCTACTCCTCTTGTTTAAATTGCTTTGTTATCTATTTGTTATGCAAACTTTCTTGGCCTACCCTTAACCCGATCCCTCGGTGAAAAGAGCCTATTACTAATTACTAGCTTGCTATCCCTAGTCTCCCCTAGTAACTAGCAACGCATTACAGAACAGAAGCAAAAACAATTGATCGTCCTACCCCGTATCCCTAGGTGGTATTGCTTAATCAAGGAATTTCTCACTAGTTCATGATAGTACCGTACGTCCCCGTATCAATAAAGACAAACAACAGTTATCGAATGAGTTAAACGACATACGACAAACATATAAATAAACATGAGTTTCAATAAAAGAGAGTTTCAAAAGATTACATTGTTTCCCCCAACAACAAAAGGGTTTAGTTCACCATTGTCATGATGAACCTAGATGAAAAATAATGGAAGACCAAACCCTAGATAGGATAAAAAGGAGCCTAAGCATCCAGTAGAATTTCTCTAAGGAGTGAAAATTAGGTCTGGCTGCCCTCTTCTGCCAAAAGAATGAGAGTGAAATCGCAATAGGACTATTTATAGCTGAGGAGCGTCACAGAAAATAGGCCCAAGCCCAGCAGATAACCGCCCGGCGTCACAGTTATGCCGCCCGGCGGTTTCCCCTAAATCGCGCCACCGCCCAGTGGCAGGGGTCCACCGCTCGGGGTTTTGCCTCTAATCGCAAATCCGCCCAGCGTCAACGCCTGGGTGTCAGACAGTGCCTTCTCCTTGCATTTGGTCACCCAGCGGTGAAATTTACCGCTGGGCGGTTCCTAGTCCCTTCTTTTCTTCATTTTTCTTCATCTGTCTTGAGTCTAAGACCTTCACCTTCAAATCCATTCTTCACCTTCCTTAGAAATGTTGCAAAACAATGCAAAACAAGCATATTATCGCTAAAAACAGCTTTTGACTCTCTACTGACTCATTTTATGTGTTTTGCTTGATTCTACGCTTGTTCTAAGCTGTAAAGGGAGTAATTTGGTCCAAAATGACATATGAAAATAATTGTTTTTCAACCGTTATCACAAATGGACTATAATGGTTGTGGGTTTTGCAACAAGGAATTTATATAAGACCTCCACGTCAAAAGTATA
This sequence comes from Vigna mungo, assembly GCA_036885675.1. Taxonomy (NCBI): domain Eukaryota; kingdom Viridiplantae; phylum Streptophyta; class Magnoliopsida; order Fabales; family Fabaceae; genus Vigna; species Vigna mungo. The sequence goes on from CP144694.1 coordinate 22,417,975, forward strand.
AATCTCCTCTCTAACCCCAAACCAAAATATAGCTGCAGAACAAAACAACCAGACTTGTAGCCAGAATCCCCTCTTCTGCAATCTGCAACACCACTTTGAACAATCCTCAAAGTGGACAATCCCCTGTAACCAACAGGTCCAAATACTAGCAGTCTTTACGGATGCCAAGCCAGAAAAACAATGCAGTAGTCTTCAAGGATGCCAAGCCTGAGACGTGATCAACACAGAAGCACCTTCTTTGTGTATATACTGATCAATCTTTGTGTGCACAAAAGAACCTCCCTTTGGCTCTCTTTCAAGAAAGATCACCACCGTCTTCTTGGAAAATTCTTGGAGCTCTTACAACAGGGAATTTTATCTGAAACAGAAATGTAATTGTTAGTTCTTCAAAAGTCTCCTAAGTGATCCATGATCAGTCTATTTATAGATTTTTGTTAATCAGACAGACTCTCAGCCGATTATGCTACTAATTCAGTTGACTGGATTATGATAGTTATAACAAATAGTCAACCTGGTAGCATACAGTCAACCAAAAACAAAACACATTTAATACAGTTGACCAAGACATTAATGCTCATCTAACTTTTAAATATAGCCGTTAGAGTGCAAGAGCATAACAAAATTTCAAATCAGATAACTAATACAGTCGAATGTGTGGCGCACATAGTCGACTTCAACCATGTAAAACATTTTGAAATTCTTTTCTTTTCAAAAGTTCACAAAGCACTGACTCTCAAAATCTGTACAGAGATTTTAACATAGTTGAATCCATTAATAATGTAGTCGACTGCACTAAAACTTTGTCACACAGTTATAAGTTCATGAAAGTGCTTGTGTTTTTCAGCTTCAAAACATGTGCAGAAAAACATATGTAACGATGGATTGCACATAGTACATAAAGCATATATTCAAGTTCCGCATATATATCAATCAATCAACATATGAACATGTAACACAGTACATAAACATGTTTACATATATAACCATCAGTTTGCCTAAGAATATGTAATAACAATACATAAGCATGTGCATGTTATTAAGCAATGTGTTGTAATCATCAAAAACTAGATTGATATAGAAATTGTGTTGTCAACAATCTCAACAATCTCCCCCTTTTTTTATGATGCACAACCATGATTAATAACCAACCATGTTTGCACAATCAATACAAGACAGAGTAACAAAAGATATATCACAGTTCAAGTAACTCTGTATGTAACACTATCAAACAGCAAAATATCAAGCAAATATGAGATAGAATAAACATTCTCCCCCTTTCATGAGGCTTTCATAATTTCTCTCCCCCTTTGTGCATTAACAAAAAAGGAATGCTCTAGATATTTATGCTGATATATCAAACTAAGAGGCATCAAAAAGTGTATGCAATTTGAAAGATGCAATGATGCTCTTATTTAGCACATTTAATCACATATAAATGATAACTCCCCTTGAAATTCAGCCATGTGAAAGAAAAATGTGTAATATGTGATACTCCCCCTGTCATTATGCATGGATATCAAAACCAGATCAGATGCACAATGTAGTAAAACATAGAGTATACAAAGTAGTACAGTACAAATTTGTATCAAAGACAATATATCAAACAGCGTAGTCATGCAATGATACAATCATCAACAATCTCACAATATTATCTCAAATAAGATATTTAAAAATCAATTAATATCAAAGATAATAACAAATATTCAGAATAAGCAATCAATGAAAGAAAAACCAAATTCCAGAATTGGAATTTATAATCCTGTTTAGAATAGTTGATTGCTTTATATCCTCGGTCGAATGCATTGCTTTCCAAGGTTGTTGAATTCCACTTGCAGCTCCAAAAACAATGTTCTTGCTACAAAACCTTTCAAGGATCTTTTCCAGATCAAGCATTTTAGTTAAGCAAGAAAGATAATCAATAGTATCATAAGTCAATATGTAAAGATGTAAAGCTAGATTAAGCATATTCGACTTCACTCAAATCTCAGTCGAATCAATTTATTCAGTATAACAGATATTAATCAATCAGATTAAAGCAACTGAAATTGATTCAGAATATTAATTTCATTTCCTTGAAGAAAATATTACTATGATAGACTGAAAAAAGAAAAAAAAAAGAAAAAAAAGATGGCATTATAAGCCATACACAAAAAAAAACTATGTAAAGATAGGACAAGTGATGTGTATTATTCATTCCTTTCCTTCATCGACTGAACTCATGGATATACTTTCATCTTGGTCCTTATCCTTCAGGAGTTGCATAATGAAATTAATCTTTGACTCCAGTTGTTCAAACTTATCACCAATTAGTTTAAATAGATCAACAAAATAGGTTTCATAACGACTATTAGACACAGAGTCGGATTTGAGAGTTCCAATTGAAGAAATCTCTCCAATAAAGTGTGTCTGATAAACATCTTCATCATAATGCATTCTTTTTCACTCCAGACAAGTCCCAGTGAAACAAGAGTGTTGAAGTTTATGATATTTGTATTTGCGCTTGAATACTTTCTTTCACCAGAGACGTTTACTCCATGAAGTACCAGTATGTTACTAACAAGAACATTATATGGCAAGTATCGAACAAAAAATTGAGCAACCTTGATCATGTGGTCCTTGAGTACTTCTACCCAGTTGGTGTGTATGTTGTTAGTAATGGCATGTAACAAATATACATCTTCAGTAGTCATTTCGTCCTGCACCAGTCTTCCTGGCAGAATCACCCATGCCAGAATGTATGCGAGTAACATCTTTTCAATCTTAAGATCCTTATGAAGTAACATGTTTTCCCTTGTTTCACTGACAGGAACTCTCAGCCAACCTCTAAATATATTCTTTTTATCTAACCAACGATTTATCTGAGAACCAGGTTTATGCGAGGGGATTCCGTCAGAATTAAGACCAGTTGTCTGCCGCCAAATATCATTACTGATGACGATATCAAAACCTTTTACACTTGAGCAAATGTTATCATCAACAACTCTTAGATGATGATAGAAAATTCTAACGAGATTAGGAAACCATTCTCCATCCATTTGTATCAATGTAGTTAAGCATTGTTTCTCAAGCCATCCTGGAAACTTAAAGTTTTCTTTTTCAAATAGCCACAAATATAGATATCTTGGTGGAGTAACTTCCTTTGGATATCCCATACGGATTTTCACTTCAGAATCTTTATCACAATTCAAATCTTCATTACCGGCTCCCCTGAAAGTGGCAATGGATTTTCCTTTTTCCCTACTTGAGAGGTGAATTGAGGAAGCCATTTTCTGACTTGTCCAATATGTCCAGAGTTCAATCAAGGGTGATTGGAAATACACAAGTAAGGTGTGTGCTAGTGTCAGAAAAGAGTGCAACAATGACATCATGGATAAAAATGACGCGAAAGATCAAAAGAAACCCATAAGAAAATTTGATAAAATACTGTGAATGTAGATGTCTGAAAAACAGAAACGTAGCCGAATGGATTATTAACACAGTCGACTAAGATTTATGACAAACAAAGTTTCAACTCAAATAATCAATCAACTAGACAATCAGTTTAACCAAGATGTTCATGCAATCTCATAATCACAACCAATTAAATTTAGCAATAATGCAGTGAATTGATACAATATTACCCGTTTTAGAGACTCAAGATTTTTGATGTATTCCATAATTGATTCATCCTTGATATCAACTGCATCTGCTATGTATCCTGCAAAACAGTTTAAGATTTGGTTGTTGGTACCCATTTAATTTTGGGTCTATGATTGTCAGTCTTTGTTACTTGTTCCTTTGGTATTCAAACATATAATCCTTTAGGAATAGCAACATTTCTGTAATAACAGTTTCTAACAGTATAGCCAACACAATTACAATAGAAACATGCATATCTAGCAGGTTTACTTAAATCAGTAAATTTCTTAGCATTGGTTTTGTTAGATTGAGCTTTGTAACCAATTCCTTGCCTGTATATATCTCTGCCAGATGATTTTAATACAACATTTAAATTGTGTCTTCCTTGAGTAAACTTAGCTAGAGTACTAGTCAAGTAATCAATCTTTTCAATATGAGTAGGACAATTTTCACAAGCTTTTTCAACAGTAACAGTTTTAATTTCAAACTTCTTAGCAGATAACAAAGCTTCATTTAACTCTTTTTCCAATTTTTCATTTCCAGCAACAAGGTTGTTAATTCTATTCTCATAGTCTCTTGTTTCAGAGTTTAGTCGATTAACCTTGTACTATAGTCGCATTGCTTCAACATGTAGTTCTTGAAAGGCATCTTTTAGCAGATCATTTGAGATGTCTGCATCATTCTCATAATCCTCCCATGATACTCCAGTCATGTAGCACATGTTGGATTCCTTCTCTTGATCAGCATCCTCATCACTAGATCTTTCAGAATCTGAGTTCTCCCAAGCAATGTATGCTCCTTTCCTTTTCATGTTTATGCCTTGAGGTAATCTCTACCCTTTCTGCTTCGGCTTTAATTCAGGACAATCAGGCTTGATGACCTTCCTTTCCACATTCATAGCACTGGACAACATTTGTACTGAAGCTATTCTTTTTGCCTTGACCTGCATGGTTAGTCAGTTGACTGTTATCATGTATAAGTCGACTAAATTTTCTTACCATCAAGGTCATCAATTCTTTCTCGTCCATGTCTGGTTCAGAGTTGTTCTTGCTTGTAGCTTTCAGAGTAATGAACTTCTTTTCTTCAATATCCCCTTCATCCTTTAATCTACTAAGTTCCAATTCATGTTCACGTAACTTGCCAAACAAGGTAGTCATGTTCATTGTTGTGAGGTCTTTGGATTCAGAGATTGCTGTGACTTTTGGTTGCCAATTTCTGTTCAGACTTTTCAGAATCTTGATATTGATCTCTTCTCTGTCAAATACCTTCCCGAGACCAATAAGATGATTTAAAATATGAGTGAATCGTTTTTTCACATCATAAATGCTTTCTCCAGCCTTCATTCTGAACAATTCATACTTTTGTATCAGTGAATTCTTTCTAGCTCTCTTCACTTCATCTGTGCCTTCATGAGTTACCTCTAAAACATCCCACATTTCCTTTGCGGATTTGCATTGAGATACCTTGTAAAATTCATCAGTAGTTAGTGGAGAGGCAATAATATTTCTAGCTTTAATATCATACTGAGCTTTTCTATTTTCATCAGCAGTCCACTCAGTAAAAGGTTTCAAAACAGTTTTCTCATTAACAGTTTTTGTAGGCACAAAAGGACCATTTAGAGTGGCATCCGAAATTCCTTTATCTTGCAATTCAAGAAAGATTTGCATTCTAATTTTCCAAAAAGGATAATTTTTTCCAGCAAACAGAGGTGGTCTGTTTGTTGAAACGCCTTCAGTAAAAGTTTGAAAACAGGAAGTCATCCCCAAGTTTTATAGTCGAATCAAAGAAAAATAGAGTCGACTAGTTTCTCAAACATCTTAGGAAAACCAGCTCTGGTGCCAATTGTTAGGAAACAGGTAGGCTTCATTTTTACACCAAGAGGGGGGGTGAATTGTTGTTTTGACAAATACAAAATCTTTTCGCAGTCTTGCAATCAAAGTATTAAACTTTTTACACTTTCTTGAAATGCAAGTAATGAAAAATTATATGCAGCGGAAAAACGTAGTTGACTGCGTGAAAATTAAAGTCGACTGCAAAGTAAAAGTATAGGGATAGAGAAAATCAAACACTGAATTTTTATACTGGTTCGGCCAACAAGCCTACATCCAGTGTCCTTCCAACCCAGGAAGCAAATGCACTATAATGGTTGCGGTTTTTACAACAAGGAATTTATAGAAGACCTCCACGTCAAAAATATAAATCTCCTGTCTAACCCAAAACCAAAATATAGATGCAGAACAAAACAACCAAACTTGCAGCAAGAATCCCCTCTTCTGCAATCTACAACACCACTTTGAACAATCCTCAAAGTGGACAATCCCCTGTAACTAATAGGTCCAAATACCAGCAGTCTTTATGGATGTCAAGCCAGAAAAACAATGCAGCAGTCTTCAAGGATGCGAAGCCTGAGACGTGATCAACACATTATCTTCTTTGTGCAGATATTGATCAATCTTTGTATGTGCAAAAGAACCTCTTTTTGAATTTGTTTCAAGAAAGATCACCATCGTATTCTTGGAGAATTTAACTAAAATGAAATTGTTAGTTTTTCAAAAGTCTCCTAACTGATTCGTGATCAGTCTATTTATAGATTTCTGTTAATCAGACAGACTCTCAGTCGATTATGCTACTAATTCAATCGACTGGATTATTACAGTTATAACAAACAGTCAACCTGGTAGCATACAGTCAACCAACCTGGTAGCACTGTTGGCACCTAAGTATTCTAGTCACGTTTGGCACCTTAATATTTTGGTAATTCCTAGCACCTGAGTATTGTAGTTACTGCTGACATCCCTAGACAATTCTGATATCTATCTAATACACTGTCAAAAATGACTAGAATACTTCGGTGAAAGGAGTTTTAGACTTTAATTTACAAATCATTATAATTTTTTTATTAATAATTGACTATGATATATACCAACAAATTTTAGTATAATATTCAACTTAGTCAATGTAATAACTAATTAGTTTAGTCTAAATTTGATTTTCGTTTAATGATTTTGTTGTAGTGTAAATTCATAAAAGCATTATTCATTGGAAACTTTGTTAATTTAAATAGCTTTTGGTATTTTCCATTTTTAAGGGATTAATATTTCATATAGTTTTATAGCAATTTAATGCTATAATAAATTCAATATTTAATTCTATAGAATATTTAGCAATAAATGTAATATATTTATGGAGAGCAATAAATGAACTAGTACCGTTTTATTCAATTTAAGACACTATTTTATCTTTAGTGGGTCATGAGAGGTATCAGTAAGTAATTGACAATATTGAAAAAATGATCAATCCATTTCTTGTTGTGTGTTTGGTGATAAGTGGTGTTAGCATACCAGTTCATAGTTTTCAAGATGCAGTCAAACAAGATTTGAAACTTGAAAGACAACTAAAGCTAATCAATAAGCCTCCTATCAAAACTATTCATGTATTTTTAAATATATTTTATGTCCATATTATTTTGTTTAATATAGTCACATTATATTCACTAATTTTCTTTTATGTATTGAATTTTAAATTTTGAAGACAAAAAATGGAGACATAGTTGATTGCATTGATATTTATAAACAACTAGCATTTGATCATCCTTTACTAAAGGATCACAAGTTACAGGTGTATTTGTATTTTTTTTTTTTAATATTATCATCATGTTTGAAGTCTTTCTTTTTTTTTTAATTTATTGCTTGTGATTTAAATCTATATTTGTATTGTTTAATTGCAGAGAAAACCTAGTTTTCAAATATCAAGTATGAAGAATTTAGCAAATAAACCTAAATTTAAACTTGCAAAAGTTCAATGTCCTAAAGGGTCTATTCCTATTCGAAGAACAACAAAAGCAGATCTCATTCGAGACAAACAATTATTAAATATGACTATTCGGCCAGGCCCAATACTGTACACTAATGGAGACAGCCCAAGTATTCTCAGCCCAAGAAGCGTTAAATATCATCAGGCAAAACATCAGAGTCATTTGGTTCAAAGTGCGTTAGCTTTAGAAGAGAGAGAACGGAGCATCTGGAAAGCTCCTATGGCAGCGACGGCGGTAACTTCCGGTGGAGGTTCCGATGAGTGACGGCGAAGAAGACAAAGATGATCGGCACCGAGAGTAGAGTAAGAAAAACGTGTTCTTTTATTATTTCTGAATACTTCGTATACAAGCATTTGATTTTTCTTCTATTTTGAAAAGGGAGAACTTCTATAGTATATATAGAGTTCTACAAAGGGGAAAAGGGGAAAATGGAAACCTAACCAAAACTAAACTCCACGTAACTGTCCTCAAGACAGTTAACGGAAAATCCTACAAACCTCAAAAGCCTCCCCTCAAGCTGGACGATGTATGCTCATCAGTCCAAGCTTGGAAACGATGGTTCGAAATTGGACGCGATTAGGAAATTTAGTGAAGACATCTGCCAATTGCTCGTGAGATCGAATGGGAAGGAGATGGAGAAGACCTTCTTGAATCTTTTCACGAACGACATGGCAATCAAGCTCTATGTGCTTGGTGCGTTCGTGGAAGCTTTGATTGTGGGCTATATGCCTTGCAGATTTGTTGTCACAGTACAACACGGGAATCCCGGATTCTTCTATCTGAAGGTCCTGTAGGAGGTAGCTAAGCCACTGTATTTCACATACAGTGGCAGCAAGTGCACGGTATTCAGCTTCTGTGGAAGATCTGGAGACCGTCTTTTGCTTTTTTGATTTCTAGGAAACGAGGGATGTTCCAATGAAGACGCAGAAACCAGTTGCGGATCGACGGGTGTTGGGACAGGTGGCCCAGTCGGAGTCACTAAAGCCTTTTAGCTGCATAGGGGAGTCGACAGCAAAAAATAGCCCTTGAGATGGTTCAGATTTGACGTATCTGAGAATGTGTTGAATGGCCCGATAGTGATAATTGGTAGGAGTCTGCATGAATTGACTAAGTAAGTTAATGGTAAAACATAAATCGGGTCTAGTGTTTGTAAGGTAGAGTAACTTCCCTATTAATTTCCTGTAGATGGTGGGATCATCAAGGTAGCTATCTGTATTGTACAGACAGCTGGTGTCACTTAGGAAGGGAGTGGTAGAAGGTTTGCATCCAAGCATTCCAGTTTCCTCAAGTATGTCTAGAGCATACTTTCTTTGTGATAGGTGTATACCCTTCTTAGATCTGGCAACTTCTAGACCAAGGAAGTACTTGAGTTCCCCAAATTCTTTATGTGAAAATTCTTGTCAAGCAGTTTCTTTATGCATTCAATCTCCATCATAGAATTCCCTGCTAGAACAATGTCATCCACGTATACAAGCAAGGCAGTGAAGCTTGTGGATGTTTTCTTAGTAAACAGAGAGTGGTCAGATTTAGATTGAACATAATTTGCAGATATTAAAAAGGGAGACAGCTTTTCAAACCACTGTCTACTGGCTTGTTTCAAGCCATATAAAGATTTTGTTAATTTGCAAACCTGTCCTTTTTGGATGTTTAAACCTGGGTGCGGCTCCATATAGACCTCTTCATTGAGGTCTCCATGTAGAAAAGCGTTATCAACGTCTAGTTGGTGTAAAAACCAATTGTTTGAGGCAGCTAAGGCTATGAGCAATCTGACAGTGGTAAGTTTGGCCACAGGAGAGAAAGTATCCAGGTAATCAATGCCTTCTTGTTGGGTGTATCCCTTTGCCACCAACCGAGCCTTGAGTCTTTCAACACTACCATCGGCCTTATACTTAGTCTTATACACCCATTTACATCCTATGGGGGATTTTTCTGAAGGCAGTTGAACTAAGTCCCAGGTTTTGTTATCTTGCAGGGCCTTAATTTCCCTTCCCATGGCTTCCACCCATTCAGCCATATCTTTAGCTTCATTATAGGTTTGAGGTTCCTTGTTTCCAGTGATAGCCAAGGTATATCGCAAATGTTTTTCTGTCAAGTTGTCACAGCATAAGAGATTAGAAATTGGATAAGGAGTTTTGAAATTGTTTTTCATAGTTAAGGATTGATTGACCTGATGAATGTAGTCCTTGAGGTATTCAGGTGTTCTTCTGATTCTCTCAGATCTTCTTTGATCATGCGACTCCTGATTATTTTCTGTGTTGTCATCATCTTCTCTGTCATTATAGGTTTGTTGCATTTGTCTGTCAGTGTTGGTGACACATTGATCTCCCAGAAGATCATTAAGCGAATCCACCTTGTCTTCATCTCTGTCAGGATCTTTATCATTTCCTTGCTGATTTTGATAGGGAAATATATTTTCATGAAACACAACGTTTCTGCTAACAAATAGCTCTTTTGTACTCAAATCAAGCACAATATAACCTTTCACACCATATTTATATCCTAAGAATATACCTTTTCTAGCTCTGGCATCAAGTTTACCTCTGTTATTTTCAAGTGTAGATGCAAAACATAAACATCCAAAAGTTTTTAAGTCCAAATACGTGGGAGGCAGATTATACAACAGGTCATGGGGTGTTTTGTTGTTTAAAATAGGAGTAGGCAGTCTATTTATTAGGTAAACAGCATGTCCCACAGCATAGGACCAATAGGCTTTAGGTATGTTAGATTGAAAAATAAGGCTACGAGACACATTAAGTATATGTTGATGTTTCCTTTCAACAACTGAATTTTGTTCAGGTGTCTCAATACAACTTTTCTAATGTGTAATACCATGTGAGTCATAAAAATCTATGCAACTGAATTCAGGTCCATTGTCGGATCTAATGATCTTAACTACTTTGTTAAATTGATTCTTGATCTTGATAACAAAGTTTTGTGGTAACCCTCTAGCTTGTCCTTTATTATTCATTAGGAAGATCCAAGTATGTGTACTATAATCATCTACTATAGTAAGAAAGTACCTATGCCCATGTACAGAAACAGTTTTGAGAGGGCCCCAAATGTCACAGTGTATAAGATCAAAGCACTCAACAGTAACAGAAACACTTTTATTAAAAGGCAATTTGTGCTGTTTTGCAAAATGACAAATGTCACAGACGCTATCCGCTCCCATTTTGATATAAGGAACAATTTTACATATCTGTTTAACAACCTTTTGCCCAGGGTGTCCTAGTCTAACATGCCACAGATTAATATCGACACTCTTAAAGGAAAATACAGAATTCGTAACACGATTTGAAGTGTGATTTGGAAGAACTTGTAGATAATAGAGGCCTCCCCAAGAGTTAGCACATCCAATCATCTTCAAATAATTGTTCTCCCTTATCTGGCAAGTCTTAGAGGAAAAAATCAGATTGCAATTCAAGTCTTTAATAAGGTTTTGGACAGAAATCAGGTTAAAACAGAAATCAGGAATATATAGGACGTTGAAAATGACAAAATCTTTTGTGAATTGAACAGTTCCAGCATATTCAGCAGTAATAACAGTGTTGTTAGGCAGTCTGATAGGAATAGGTTTGATCTTATAGAAAGTAATGTAATTGGTTTTATCATGAGTGACGTGGTCAGTAGCAACAGTATCTATTATCCAGGAGTGATTACCTTTCTCAGTTTCTATATTGTTTCTCTGAACTTGGTTAATTTTGTGGGTACTTTCATCGTTATTGTCTATCATTTTGAGCAACTTTTGCATCTGTTCAGTAGTGAGAGAACCAAAAATGTTGCCATTATTGATCTGTTGGGTGTTTTGAATCCCTTCAGTCCCATTGCTGTTTGAGCAGACATTGGCAGAACTCCATTCGCTTCTTTTTTCTGAAGTGTTGTCTCCCTTTTTGTACCAAGGAGGATATCCATGCTTTGAATAGCACTCGTCGACAGTATGATTCATTTTGTTGCAAAAAGAACATTGCTTTCCGTAGTTAGGATTTCTACCTCTGCCTCTTCCCTGTCCACGTGATCCAGAACCTCTTCCTTGATTTCCTTGATTTTTCCAATTTTGATCTGGCTTCCAAGAGTTGTTTCTGTCAGCAATATTTGCTAAGACCTTCACCTCAGTGGAAATGAGTTTTTCTTGTCTCTCTTGTTGCATAACAAGAGAGAATACGCGATTAATGTTGGGAAGAGGATCCATCAGCAGAATCTGTGTTCGCACAGTATTGTAAGAATCGTTTAATCCTTTTAGAAAACATATCACGTGTTCAGCTTCCCTGTATCTTAAAGAACATTTGGAGAGATCACATTTGCAAGGAGTAGGACATGTGCATGTGGGTATGGGTCTCAAAGACTCCAGTTCTTCCCACAAAGTCTTTAAGTCAGTGAAGAATTGACTGACTCCTCTTTCTCCCTGCTTGATTGAGTGTATGTCTTGAAGAAGATCAGATATCTTGAAGTAATCTCCTTTCGAAAAGCGTTCTTTCAACTCATCCCATAGCTCTTTTGCTTCTTCTACGTATATGACGCTCTCAGCTATCTCAGGGGAGAGAGTCTTCGTTATCCAAGATAGGATCATCATGTTGCACCGTTCCCAGGCGTCAAACAGAGCATCTGTTTTTTGTGGTTTCTTTATCGTGCCATCGATGAACTTAAGTTTGTTCTTGGAAAGCAAGGCACGTCGCATGCTCCTGCTCCATGAGGAATAGTTGTTGTCGTTTAAGATTTGTGTAATCAAACTGAGTCCAGGATTTTCACCTGGGTGTAGATAGAAGGGACTAGATGGGTTGGAAGATTGATCTTTTTGATCCATGGGAAAAGCCCAGAAAACAGTCCAAGAAAATCTTCAAGAAAAGTAAGAAAGCAGCAGCGTTCAACGGAAGCAGAGCAGGTCTACCTGCTCTGATACCATATTCGGCCAGGCCCAATACTATACACTAACGGAGACAGCCCAAGTATTCTCAGCCCAAGATGCGTTAAACATCATCAGGCAAAACATCAGAGTCATTTGGTTCAAAGTGCGTTAGCTTCAGAAGAGAGAGAACGGAGCATCTGGAAAGCTCCTATGGCAGCGACGGCGGTAACTTCCGGTGGAGGTTCCGATGAGCGACGGCGAAGAAGACAAAGATGATCGGCACCGAGAGTAGAGTAAGAAAAACGTGTTCTTTTATTATTTCTGAATACTTCGTATACAAGCATTTGATTTTTCTTCTATTTTGAAAAGGGAGAACTTCTATAGTATATAGAGTTCTACAAAGGGAAAAAGGGGAAAACGGAAACCTAACCAAAACTAAACTCCACGTAACTGTCCTCAAGACAATTAACGTATTCTTGTTCAAGGTATTCCTGGTGTTCATGTATGTGATTTTTTCTTTCAACTGCATATCAAATTTTCATGATTTATTTGGGTTAACTACATCATGTTTAATTCTTCAATTTGTACTTTTGCAGCTTGCAGAATTAGCTCTTTCATCAAAATTTAGTCCATACTATGGCGTTAAAGGACGAAGCAGCGTATATAATCCACCGGTCACTAAGGGTCAAATGTCTCTTTCTCATGTGTGGGTTCAAAATGGACCCATAAGTTCTAACAATAAAATCAGTTTTGGAAGGCAAGTGAGTCTTAATTTTATTATTATACATTTTTTCCAATAAATATGATATGAAAATATATTATCCTGCAAAGTTATTCTCTAACTTGACTTCGGCAGAAAAAGTAGGGTGGGGTGGAAGAACATTGACTCCTCACGGTTCTCCCAGCCCTCAAATGGGATCTGGACATTTTCCTGATAAAGACCTCTTTCATGCATGTTATTTCAGAATTATTTATTTTGAAAATTCATCTAGAATAAAGTATGGACCGGAAAGATATCAAACAGAAAAGTACGTTGACAAACCTAAATGCTATGACCTTAAGTACTACGGCAATGTTCGTGGCATTGGTGGATATATGCTCCAATTTGGAGGACCTGGTGGTAAGTGTGATGATTGATTAATCCAATTTTAGTTATTTATGAACTTCAAAAATAAATATTGTTACTATCATTATTATTAATAATTTCTTTTTCTCCAATTCTCGTGTTTTAATCTATACTTTTAATATTTTGATACTGAAAAAATATTGTTAAGATAATAGCAGACAACATTCGCATCATAAGATAAGATATGACCAGATTAAATACAATAAAAAAAAATATCAACCAATGTAATGCACATATGAATATGATCGATATAAATAGAGCATTGATAAACCCACCCACACCAATAGTTGGCAAACCATAGGTGCAACTATAACCTATTTAAGATTCTAAATTTTTTAAAAAGCAACGACTCAAGCACGTGGATTGATGTAAAATTATTCCAGATATATTAGACTATTATTTCAAAATTGAAAAATAATACATTTACAAATGTGCCTCAACAAAAAGTAATGACACAATACTCAAGTCAACTTCTTTTAATCGTAATAGAATTGCATTGCTGTCCCAAAAATTCAAGTGTCATTTTCTACAAGGCTTAATTTATTTGTTGTATTTATTTCGCTGGGTGACCTATTTTTTTTTATATTTTTTATCTAAGTTTCATTTTGTGTTAAATCGATTCAACTTAATCACGTGAGAATGTTAATATCATGTATCAATTTTAGTGTTAGCGCTATGTGACAATATTAATGTGAAGTATATAGAGTTGAACAAAAATAACTTATCTGTATTGTACTATAGTTAATTATACTATATTATATTAAAAAAACTGATCTATTTGTACTATAATTTAAATTTAATGTAAATTGAATTGAACAATTTTTCGGTTGAGTTAACTTACTATTTGTTTACAAAAACTGTCCTATATAAGGCAAGTGCTGCTTCCACAAACGCAGAATCTGTATCTGAAGTTAATACGCAGGTAAATTTATAAAGAAATATAAAAAAATAATACACTGCACAAAAGTAATGCTTTGTTTTGGTTATTAGCAGATAACAAATGCACTATAATTTCTCAATGACAATCTTTTTGAACAAAAATGCTTTTATAGTCAAATCGCTCATGTGTATTTAATCTTTTAATAATAGTAAAATAATCACTAATATAAATACATCTTTTCTGAATAATATATCTACCACGTAATTAATAAGCAAAAAAAGATGTTTCGTGGACTTTAATACGAATTTCCAGCAAATTAAATTTATTTAATGTCATTGCTTATGCATTTTATTAAGAAAAAAAATACTTTTTTTTCTTAAACTTAAGTATCATATCTAATAAATATAATTAAGTGTTATTATTCTCTTTTTTATATAGTATTCGAGTAATGAATAATATCTTTTTAAATTATTAATTCATATTTCATCGTATAACATAGCAGTATCCTAATTCTTCATTCCAAAAGGCATTATTTTTTATGATATACTATTTTTCGGTCAAAGTTTATAGTTCAGTTAGTACAGTTTACAATTCAGTTATTAGTTCAGTTCAGTTTATACTATAATTTAGTACAATTTAGTATAGTTCAGTTCAATTTGATAAAACAAAAAAAGTTCAGTTCAGTTTATCTGAATTGTTTTACAGTTCAGTTCAGTTTATCTGAATTGTTTTACAGTTCAGTTCAGTTTAAGCAAATTAGTTTTTAGTTCAGTACAGTTTTTAGAAGTGGAGTGCAGTTCAATTCGATTTGTCACCCTAGTCAAGTATAAGAATCATGTATTCAATTCAATTTTTATATTTGTTTTTTACTCAATTAAGTGTTAATTTTATGTAAAATGA
Source organism: Vigna mungo (assembly GCA_036885675.1). Classification (NCBI taxonomy): domain Eukaryota; kingdom Viridiplantae; phylum Streptophyta; class Magnoliopsida; order Fabales; family Fabaceae; genus Vigna; species Vigna mungo. Next base: position 22,433,156 of record CP144694.1, read on the forward strand.
GTAATGTTGTTCATGTCAAATATATAGTTAAATTCAATTTATATACAAATAAAAATAAATAGATTTCAAAACTTGTTCTATTTTATGAAAAATGTAATGAAATATTATTTCTTTTGTAAAATTGATTCATTTAAGTAAACAAATTAAGGTAAATGATGTAAAATATATTAATATTTAGTTTATATTTCATGCGAATATTAGTTTTTTTTAGAGGAATTAAATATATAAATAAGCTAACAAAGTAAAACACTTTTTTCTCAAATATTAAAATTTATAAAATCACTAGTTCAAAAACCTCATATAACATCACACATTCAACATCCAATCACAGAATAACCAACTTTAACAATTAATGATAACACTGTTGTAAATAAATTCAATCGGTAGGCGTCATTTAGAAGTAACATTCGACGTCTAAAACGAAAATGAAATCCCACCATACACATGTTCGACATTAAACTTTGTCCTGAGCAATCATATAACGCCCTCTTAGGAAACATTGGACGTCCAATAAAAAATAAATGAATACAAAACAGTCATTTGCTTCCCATAGTTTCACTTGAAATAGAGTTTCAGATCCTTTGAAAATCCTACTCCACCATTCTATGAATTCCTTCAAGTTCCCAAAAGCAAGGCATTGTCATTGATTCAGCGTCATTATGAAATGTTTATTCAAATTCATTCTAATAACTTTTTGTCTTTAGGTTTGTGCTCCTTCATGTTCACAAAAGCAAGGCATCTCGTTGTCTTTATATCAATTTTCGTGAAGCTTGAAGGTATGATACAAACCCATAGCAAGAAGTTAACAGTAATGGATTTCAAAATCCTACTCCATTTTACATAACCTGTGGTTCTTTTGCTGGTTTGATTTTCATTTTTTGCCTATGTTTTGTTATAATATATTTATTTTTGGTTTTGTTTTAATTTCTAAATCTATGTTTTCTAAAAATGGATTTCTTTTTGAAATCCTCTAAGATAATTGAAATCAGATTTAATGATAATTTGACGTCATAGTGTATAATAACATGAATCATTTTCTAAGTTTTTTGAGGTAGGTTTTCACATAATGAATTAGCTAGCTCTGAAATCTGATTGCAAAAAACAACTCCAAGAAAACTTACAAAGTGAATCATCCAAATATGAAGAAACAGTTCTAAACCAAGGTAAGTCATATGCATGGTATTTTGTAGACAAATCTTTGCTTGGTAACAGCAACATCCATTAAGGCTTCCAACTCCCCTGACCAGTTTGACGTCGAAGCTCAATGAAAGTCGACATCAACATTCCTTGGTAATAGTAACAGTCATTATTAAGCTTCCTAAGTGCCTTTCTTCTGACGTATTGACGTCAAACCTGTTAAACTCGAGGTTAACCCTTTCCTTGGTAATAGAAACAACTTTTAAGCCTCACAATTATCCTTTCCCCTTAAGTGTTTGACGTCGAAGGTGTAAGACCCTTGAAATTCAAAGGGTATGAGTAAGTCTTGGATCATTGGAAGACTAAGAAACTCAAAATTTAATAAGTTGTAACAAAAGTTCAAGTTATAGTGTAAAATACAATGTTGTCAACTTTGACATGGTTTACTGTTTTACCTATAACTTCTTTTTACAATTTATCTATTTATTTGATTCTTTCTCCATTGGAAAGTAGACTCAAAGATCTTCGGTTTGAGTACTCATATGTGTATTTTCGACTTTGGGATGAGCTTCAACCAAGCTGTCGAAGTTGTGAATGTTTTCTCCACTCGCTGTGTGAGTTGGCAGACTCACTGGGCGAGCGGAGCACATTCGCTGGGCAAGCGAGTTCGTTGTCTGGAATGCCCTTTTGGTTATTTAAGGGCTTTTTTTTTTGGGGGGGGGGGGGGCTTGGGAGAGGTTCAGAGTGTAACTTGAGGCAAATGTGTGGAGATCTTGGTGTAGTGAAGTTCTAAGTCAGGGGAACGTTTGTGAAGCGTTTTCAAAGAACAAGGTTGGGAGAAAACCGTAAGGGGAGCGAACCTCGAGTCTTTTGATGCTACATGATCTTGATTCTTGAATATGTTTAGGATTTTTATCATGTTTATGGTCTTAGAATGATTTTTTTTCTGTTATATATTTTGAATCGGTGAATGGTTTGGAATGAATATATTTTTTTGTTTTGATGATTTTGAATCTACTTATGGGTTTAGGAGGATATTATTTTTCTATTAGGTGTTTTAAATTGGTGAATGATGTGAGAATAAGATTATGTTCCAATTTTGGTTGAATTGGTGTATTGATGATGATTATGGAAGGAATGTTATGAACAAATGTTGTTTGTACCGTTTATCCACTGTCGCTCATGAGCATGTTGATTTTGGTGTTGGTTTTAGATGTTTATAGGATTCTATTGAGTCTGGGTTGTTGGTATGCTATGGGTAGAATCTGTGCATGAATTTAGCAGTTAGGACAGGAATCCTTGATATATATATATATATATATATATATATATATATATATATATATATATATATATATATATATATGATGATTTTTGGCAAATGTGATAATAGTTGATGAATTATGTATATCTGGAGAGTATGGAAAGTTGAGGTAATTGACTGAATAAGCTTGAATATGAGAGTGGAGTGAGAATTGTTGTTTGCAAGGTTGAGCGCCTCTAAATGCATCTGTCTAGGGTGGCCAACGTTGAGCACCGCTCGTTGGGCATTGAATCAATATTTTCTACAATTCACTTAGCTTACTGTACTACATTTGATTAGGGAATTATACTTAATTGTCAAATGTTTCCTCAGTTTTTGATATATGGGCTTAATTTAACCAATAATTCTTTTTTAATTAATTTAAATTATCTGAGACTAATTATTTCCATTATTAATTGTAGGGAATTGTTTGGAATATTATTTTGGGACTTCAAGAGGGCAAGAACGTCAACGACCACTCTTCACATAGGTGTTTTAGATTTAACTCAATTGTAAATTCGTTTTAAGTGTATTTTTTGGCAGATTTGGACAATTGGGCCATTTTGGGTCAAAATACTAAAGGCCCAATTTGTGGGCTGACCTTGGACTAGTGTTTTAGGACCCAAAAGGGGAAAACCTCTACTTACTCTCTCATTTACATTTTCTAGCTTTGGACAACAAAGGGAAAGGTCCCCCAATTGGGGGTTTTAGGTTTTCATTTTAATTTCCATGCAATTTCAATTTAAAAAATTAATTTTTAGTTTCTATTCTGTTTTCTTCTCTTATGCTTGCAATTTAGATTCTGCCCACTCAGTTTCATTGTCATTTTCGCGTTGCAAATTTTGTTTGGGTTTGTTTTCATTTCGTTTTATTGCGTTTTGATTTCACTTTACTTTGTTTGATTTCGTTCCAACTTGTGCAGTTCGTTTTCTAGTTCTGAATTGAATTCATGATGTTTATGGAAGCTTAATTTTGTGCATTGGTAATTAGTTAGGTTGCAGAGGTTTCCTTGAGATTATTGGAGCCTAATTGTGATTCTGTTTTGTGTGCTCCACATAAATGCAATTTGTTCTATGTATTTGGACCTTGTTTAGTGGTCTAATTCAAGCATAATAATCTTCGCTTAGTTGATTCCTTTGTGTGAGTGTGTTTGCTTAATTCGCATTTTATGAAGACCGTTTTTTACTTCGCTTAGTTGTCTAATTCGTGTGGGATTAAGAGTTATATGATTGGATGTCTGATGAGAATCTGTGATTCGAAACAAGTGCAATCGAGCTAACACCAACCTGTCTTTAATTCTGTGTTCAATTTATGTGTTAATCAGTACGTTTCATCTCACAAAACCACCTTCGATACCCCCCCAACCCCTACCCCCCACTATGTGTTTGATCTATTGTCTGAACCACAATTTGGTCCTTGAGAGACAACCTAGGGTTCAATTCTCCTAGTATTGCACTTTTATTGCATATTAAATTTAATTTGGATACGACCTCGACCAAATTTTGGCGTCGTTGCCGGAGACCAACGGTTCAGTTTTGGGTCTATGTTAGTGTGTGTTTTGTGTGAATAATGCGTGAATAGTAACTAGTTTTTCCAATTAATGTGCATTTTTCATTTTGATAGATAGGGGTCTTATTTTTGGTTGAAATTTGGTGTGGCCACTTCTTTTACTCCACATTTTAATAGAAAAATCCCAAAAGCAGTAATAGTTGTCCCAAATTTAGTTTTGTGAAAACGGGTTAGCCCAAACTTAAAAAAAATAATAACTTTGTCTCACGGAGTCAGAATTGAACAAATCATATGTGCTTTTTAGGTAGAACTTCGAGGAGCATAACTGCTTTTATATCTCTCAATGGCCCTCTAGCCTAAGGCCTTTAACGTCCAAGCCCCATAGAGGTTGACGTGAATAACTTCATTGGTAACAACACATAATTAATGCACCCAACCACTCATTTTCTCTGAGCAAACTAGACGTCGAAGCCCAAGAGAATTCGACGTCCAAATTTGTGTTGGTAAACTTCACTATAATAAAACAATGATAACTTTCAGGTAGATATCACGTTGAAGCCCTCATAGAGTTCGACGTCCAAACCTGTGTTGGTAACAAATTGTAATAAAATAATCATAACGTTTAGTGTGTGGTTCGAGGTAGATATAACGTCGAACCCTAGGCCTTTTTGACAATATAGTACTTTTGATATATTGAGAATGACCCTTTGGCTTCTGCTGACCAAAAAGAATAAAATAGTGGCATGCTGGTTTAAATATTTACTACCATAGGATGTCGAAGTGTCCTAAAATTGATGTTATGTTTAAATAAGAAGTTGAATTAACCTTGTGCCCGACGTCTTATGTGTTGTAAAAATGTTAAAAACATAACACAGTGTCATTGTTTCTTCGCGCTTTCAATTTGGCTTGAACTTTTGATAATGGTTGAAAAATTGTTATTTTCATATGTTATTTTAGACCAAATTACTCCCTTTACTACTTAGAATGAGCTTGAAATCAAGCCAAACTCAATAAATGAGTCAGTTGACAGTCAAAAGTTGTTTTTAGCAATATTATGCTTGTTTTGCATTGTTTTGTAGCAATTTTGATGGAAGTGAAGAATGGAGTCAGAGATGAAGATCTTAGACTCAGGAGAGAGGAAGAAAATCAAGAAAAGAAGAGTCTAGGAACCGCCCAAGGGCAAAAATACACCGCTGGGTGGCCAGATGCGAGGAGTGGCACCCTGGTGGTGATGCCTGGCGGTTTTACGATAAAAGGCAAACCGCCGGGCGGTGGACCTCTAATGCCGGGCGGTTGCCTGTTGGGCTTGAGCCTGTTTTCTGTTGCGCTCCTCAGCTATAAATAGCCCTATTGCGATTTCATTCTCATTCTTTTGACAAAAGAGGGCGGCTAGACCTAATTTCCATTCTCTGGAGAATATCTCTTGGATGCTTAGGCTCCTTTTCATCCTATCTAGGGTTTGCTCTTCCATTATTTTCATCTTGGTTCACCATGACAATGGTGAACTAAACCCTTTTGTTGTTGGGGGAAACAATGTAATCTTTTGAAACTCTCTATTATTGAAACTCTTGTTTATTTATATGATTTTCATATGCTTTGATTATCAATTTTTGGGTTCTCATCTGCGCTTAAGGTTTTTATCATTTAACTCATTCGATAACTGTTTTTTGTCTTTATTGATGTGGGAACGTACAGTAATGTTATGAACTGGTGAGAAATTCCTTGATGAATGAAATACCACCTAGGGATAGGGAGGTAGGACGTTCAATTGTTTTTGCTTCTGTTCGGTAATGCGTTCTAGTTACTAGGGGAGGCTAGAGATAGCAAGTCAGTAATTAGTAATAGGCCCTTTTCGTCGAGGGATCGGGCTAAGGGAAAGCCAAGAAAGTTTGCATAACAATTAGATAACAAAGCAATTTAAACAAGAGGAGTAGATAAGAGAGAGCGGATAAGATGAAATTGTAAACCCCTAACAACTCCATTCATACATAGTCTTTTTCGTCAATTGAATCAACCACATTGCATGTTTATTTTGTGTTCTTGCATTCCAAACAATTAATCTTTTTCTTTACAAGTCTTACTATTTTAATTCACATGAACGATAAGAACGTGAGTCCTTTGGGAGAGAACGATATTGGGTTACACCAATTATATTACTTAGAACGATCTGGTACGCTTGCCAATGAGTCAACAAGTTTTTGGCGGCATTGCCGGGGACTCGAGGTTTAACTTTTTCAAGTAGTGTGGATTGATTGAATTTGACTTGATTTTATGTTTATTTTTATTTCTGTTCTAATAAATGTTTTCTAGGGTTTTGTGCCTAATGTTTGCAGAATGCAGTTTGGACAAGAATTTGATTATAGGGGCACTCAATTCTACCAAAATGAATTCTACCAAAGATGTTAAGCAACAACTTTCTAGGCAAAAAGAAACGTTGGGGGAAGCTGAACAACGTTTACGGTAGGAACTATTTTCTGTGCCAGAAGAAACGTTGGGGGAAGCTGAACAAGTTTTATGGCAGAAGCTATTCTCCTTGCTAAAAGAAACATTGGGAGAAGCCCAACAACGTTTACAGCGGGAAGCCCAACAATGTTTACAGCAGAAACAATTCTCTTTGCAGAAAGAAACATTGGGGGAAGCAGAACAACGTTTACAACAAAAACAATCTTCTGTACGAAGAGAAACATTGGGTGAAGCAGAAGAACGTTTATGGCAGGAACAACTCTCTTATATGTTGAAGTCTATAGGTATTAGGGCTAATATTGAAGTTAACCCTAAAGTGGAATGGCAAGCCACTATCTTTGAAAATGCTGAGGTTGTTGAGAAGGAGAAGATAAAGGAAGAAGAGATAGAGGCATATGAGGAAAAGATAGAAGAGAAAGAAACAGAAAGGTTCAGTGAAGGAGAGAAAAATCAGGAGAAAGAAAAAGAAGTGGTTGAGAAAAAAGAAAAAAAGAAAAAAAATTTCAAAATAAAGAAGAAAAGAGAAAAAGAGAAAGTTGAGGGAGGAAAAGAGTGAGAAAAAGAGGAAGAAAGGAAAGAAGAAAAGATTATATGAAAAACCCCTTCCTCATCGAAAGAAAAATCATAGGAAGGAAAAGAAAGTCAAGTGTTATATGGAGATCTTCAAGAAATTGGAGATTAAAGTTGCTATGATTGAAGCATGGAAGCAAGTGTTTGCTGTTCTTAATTTTCAGAAGAAATTCAGCAGAAAGAAGAAAAAGAAAAGAATATCAGGGTTGCAGCACCTACTGATGCGTGTTTGTTGGGGTCATCCTAATTGTTGTAAATCATTTTCTTATTTTATTTTAGTTTAGGTTTATTTTATTTTTGAACTTGTAATTCTTTGTTTGTTTGAACAATTTTTGGGTTGCATCTGCTGAGAGATGTTAATCTTTGTATCTGCTGAAGGATACCAGGGTGGTGTGCACTCACTGATGAGTGTGGAACAAGGTTTGGGTCAGGCTCGCGACGTTAAACAAGCGCTACCTAGGAGGTAGCCCAGTTGTTTGATTGTTTATTTTCAGACTTTGTCTATAGTGCATTATAGTTTTGTATGTGCATTTGAGTGAGGGAAATTATGAACATGAAAAATTGAAGGCAAAAATCAGGTGCTACAGAAAAGAATTCCTTAAAAGTCAACAAAGAAGAGGGAAGAGATAAGTATCGCACCGCCGGGCGGTGCACTTATACCGCCGGGCGATGGCGGCGTGAATTCCAGCCCAAGCCTTTTAAAGCTGGGAGGTTTTGGGCATTCCGCACTTAACTCCACTCCTTTGCATTTTGTCAAGCGGTCTTCTTGAGCCTTAGCACCCAAATTGCACCTTCACAAAGGTTTTCAAAGAGTTTTTCCACACTTTTTCACTACCCACTCAGAAAACCTAGTTCTTGTTTAAAAATTGGGGATTTTTGGTGAAAATTGTGCGTTGAGAGATTTTCATCATCATTTGAAGGAATTTGTACAAACATTTAGCATCTTCACTCAATTAAGTTGTGCAATTTCATTCGTTGGTTTCTAATTTTGGAATTTTACGATGAACATGCATAGGAACATGACAAATTAGGGTTTAAGATTTCTTTGCATGATTTGGTGATTTAGGAACTGTTTTGACCGATTAAGTTGTATAAATTTGGTCTGCATGGATGAAATTTTTGTTTAGGTGAAGATTAGGGCTGTTTTAAGGCATTTTGCGAAAAACCCTTGTCATACCGTCGGGCGGTCTCCTTAGACCGCTGGGCGGTGTTACTGCTAAAGCATACCGCCGGGCGGTAATTGTGGACGCCGGGCAGTATGCTGTGTTTTTGTTGAATACGCGATTTGGATACAGAGAGAAAAAGGGGGACATATCTCACCGCAAGTTTTGAACAATGTGTGGTCTGATAGGGTTTGATGATGTATTAATTCCTAATGATGAAATCCTGTGGTTTGTTTGAATTATATTTGATGCAGGAATGGCATCAGCATTAAGAAGGGGGAGAAACACTGCCTACAAGAGGAAGGAGCCTGAAAGGTCAAGAGGATTTGACTCTCAGAGGTTCCTCTCTAAACAGCATGAGGACCACTTTACAACTGTGTAGGAGAGGAGACTGCTGATGGAGAGGAAGGCTTCCTTCATCCCTGACTTAGCTCCTGAATTTGGAGCTGAAATTCTGAGGAGAGACTAGGAGAAGCTGACAACTTACCCTGCACCAGCCATTATTGAGTTGGTAAGGGAATTTTACACCAACGCCATACCCAGAGGTGGAGTTCCAGTTGGAAGATATAGGAGCTTTGTGAGGGGGCGTACTATTTATTACGACCCCGATACCATAAACAACTTCTTGGGCATGGAGTGGCCAGGGGAGTAGTGCCAGTATGTGGCACAGGTTGGTATGTTCAATGAAATAGCTGAGGTCAGAGGATTATTTCCTCCCTGGAAGGAATTTTTAGACTAATCCTAACGGAGCCCCGGTTAACATTAAGAGGTTGGATTTGACGCCCTTGGCACAATACTGGATGGCATTCACTCATGCAAACATCCAGCCATGCTCCCATATCTCTGATGTCACGATGCACAGGGTCGTTCTTATTTTCTACATGTTGAGACAGATGGATGTGATCATCAGCCAGATCATCGCCGATGAGATACGGAGCTCTGCCACTACGGTGAGCAGTAGGATGCCATTGGGGCATCCATCTTTGATCACTTTTCCTTGTCGGCAAGCTGGGGTGGATACTGCAGTTCCCCCATATGAGAGACGCATGAATACTATTGATGCATCCTACTTCCATCAGTTATGTGTTGAGGCAGGAGCAGCACCCAAGAGACGTCCTAGGAGAACTGCAGCACAACAGGAGCAGGTGTCTGACGATGCACTAGCACAGCATGTCGAGCCATTCCAAATGAGGGACATGTACATGTCCATGATGGAATCTAGGATAGAGGCCCTTCACAGGGGGCAGATCGCGACTTCTGAGATGATCATTGGGATGTATGATCAGCCACCAGTGCACAGGTGGACTATGGATGAGTTTCATGCAGCCGTGGCGTGGCCTCAGGAGCAGGCGCAGAGCAATGGGTTTGGTGCAGCTAGAGCACTAAACACTGATGAAGAAAACTTTGAGGATGCTGATGATGGGAGTCAGGAGGACTCAGATGACAACATGGGATGAGTGAGGACATCTACTGATGGATGTCCATGTTATAGACAGGGTTTTATTTTATTTCACTTTCGCATTTTAAATTCTTAGAATGGGGTAAATTTTATTTTCAGTGTGTATGCTTGGCTTAATACTTTTCTGAACATGTTTGACTGATTAATTGCATGAGGACCCTGTTTGATGATTATTTGATGTGAATGATTCTCAAGTTGTGTTGCATGTGGATATTGGGTGAAACAGATGTGTGATGAATTATGATTGTGGTTATGATGCTAAGCAGGATGTATGAATGGGGTGTGTGAGAAAGCATGTTGTGTGAGGTATTGAGCTCCAGAGTTTTAATTGTTGTATATTCACAAGAAAGCATGCATGATATTGCCTAAATCTTGATGAATGATTGATTTGCATGTATATGTCATATGATCAAGGCCATTTTTGGAAGCCCTTACTTAGCCAAAATTTTACCCAAAGTGCTTGAAATTTTATACCCTTGTGCTGAAACTATTACTTTGAATCGGGTTAATGATTGTAAGTACATTCAAGGTTCAAGTTTGGGGTTGTGGGGAAAGTTTGAATGGCAAGAAGAAAGGCATTGAGCTCAAGTGTTGAAAATGAAAAATACATGAGAAAAAGAAAAAAAATTCATGAAGGATGAGCTCAATGTTAAAATAAAAGAAAAAGGGAAGAAGTTGGGGACAAGTGAGACTAGTTAAAAAAAAAGAGTTGAACTTGAACTTTGAATGATAAAGGAGCTCTCTTGATTCAAAGATTTTATGATCCAGAAAAACCAATTTTTCTTGACAGCCCAGCCTCATTACAAGCCTTAGAAAAGTCCTTTTGATGGCATTTGCATGTAATGATTTTGATTGTTTGAGATGAACGACAATTGTATTTCATGTGACTTGTGAATAATGAAGAGTTGGAGTGTCACCCTAAACACTTGAGTGATTGAGTGAAACACTTGCTTAGTGAGAATTTCTAAATTTCATGATTGTATCTTTGCTTGGTGGATTGGATATTCATAATATGTAACATCTGTTGAGGAATGTGTGAGATAATTGAATTGGCAGCATGCATGCATCTTGATTTGATTAGCACTGACTATCTGAAATTAAGTAGTTCTCATCATGTGCTTTAGGAATGTTGAACCGTTGGATGAAATAGTAAAGAGCCAAGTTTTGTTTTGTCTATAGTTTTATTTTGTTTTGCTTGAGGACCAGTGTTGACTCACTGGCAAGCGTACCAGATCGTTCCAAGTAATAAAATCGGTAGAACCCGATATCGTTCTCTCCCAAAGGACTCACGACCTTATTGTTCATGTGAATTAAAATAATAAGACTTGTAAAGAAAACAAATTAATTGTTCTGGATGCAAGAGCAGAAAATAAACATGCAATGTGGTTGATTCAATTGACGAAAAAAAGTATGGATGAGTGCAGTTGTTGGGGGTTTACCATTTCATGTATCCACCCTCTCTTATCTACTCCTCTTGTTTAATTTGCTTTATTATCTTATTGTTATGCAAACTTTCTTGGCCTACCCTTAGCCTGATCCCTCGGCGAAAAGAGCCTATTACTAATTACCGACTTGCTATCCCTAGCCTCCCCTAGTAACTAGCAATGCATTACCGAACAGAAGCAAAAACAATTGACCGTCCTACCTCCCTATCCCTAGGTGGTTTTCATTGATCAAGGAATTTCTCACCAATTCATGACATTACCATACGTTCCCGTATCAATAAAGACAAACAACAGTTATCGAATGAGTTAAACGATAAAAGCCTTAAGCACATATGAGAACCCAACAATTGATAATCAAAGCATATGAAAATCATATAATTAAACAAGAGTTTCAATAAAAGAGAGTTTCAAAAGATTACATTGTTCCCCCAACAATAAAAGGGTTTAGTTCACCATTGTCATGGTGAACCAAGATGAAAATAATGGAAGAAATGGAAAACAAACCCTAGAAAAGATGAAAAGGAGCCTAAGCTTCCAAGAGATCCTCTCTAGAGAGTGAAAAGTAGGTCTAGCCACCCTCCTCTGTCAAAAGAATGAGAATGAAGTCACAACAGGGCTATTTATAGCTGAGGAGCACATAAGAAAACAGGCCCAGGCCCAGCAGACCACCGCCCGGCGTCACACTTATGCCGCCCAACGGTTTGCCTCTTGCCGCAAAACTGCCCAGCGGCAGGATTCCACCGCTCAGCGGTTTGCCTCGTACCGCAAATCCGCCAGGCGTCACCGCGAGGTTTCCCACCGGGTAGTTCCTAGACTCTCCTTTTCTTGATTTTCTTCCTCTGCCCTGAGTCTAAGACCTTCATCTCTGCCTCAATTCTTCACTTCCGTCAAAATTTGCTGCAAAACAAGCATAATATCGCTAAAAACAACTTTTGACTCTCGACTGACTCTTTTATTAAGTTTTGCTTGATTCTAAACTCATTCTAAGAAGTAAAGGGAGTAAGAGGCCAGTGACGCCTGGCGGTTTTGCGATAAGAGGCAAACCGCCGGGCGGTGGACCTCTGACGCCGGGTGGTAGGGCGATAAGAGGCAAACCACCGGGCGGCATAAGTGTGATGCCGGGCGGTTGCCTGTTGGGCTTGGGCCTGTTTTCTATTGCGCTCCTCGGCTATAAATAGCCCTGTTGCAATTTCATTCTCATTCTTTTGAAAGAAGAGGGCGGCCAGACCTAATTTCCATTCTCTAGAGAAGATCTCTTGGATGCTTAGGCTCCTTTTAATCCTATCTATGGTTTGCTCTTCCATTCTTCCATTATTTTCATCTTGGTTCACCATGACAATGGTGAATTAAACCCTTTATTGTTGGGGAAACAATGTAATCTTTTGAACTCTCTTTTATTGAAGCTCTTGTTTATTTATATGATTTCATATGCTTTGATTATCAATTTTTGGGTTCTCATCTGCGCTTAAGGCTTTTATCGTTTCACTCATTCGATAACTGTTGTTTGTCTTTATTGATACAGGAACGTACAGTAATGTCATGAACTGGTGAGCAATTCCTTGATTAATGAAATACCACCTAGGATAGGGAGGTAGGACGATCAATTGTTTTTGCTTCTGTTCGGTAATGCGTTGCTAGTTACTAGGGGAGGCTAGGGATAACAAGCCGGTAATTAGTAATAGGCCCTTTTCACCGAGGGATCGGGCTAAGGGAAAGCCAAGAAAGTTTGCATAACAATTAGATAACAAAGCAATTTAAACAAGAGGAGTAGATAAGAGAGAACAGATAAGATGAAATTGTAAACCCCCTACAACTCCATTCATACATAGTCTTTTTCGTCAATTGAATCAACCACATTGCATGTTTTTTTTGTGTTCTTGCATTCCAAACAATTAATCTTTTTCTTTACAAGTCTTACTATTTTAATTCACACGAACGATAAGGCCGTGTGTCCTTTGGGAGACAACGATATCTGGTACGCTTGCCAGTGAGTCAACAACTTTCTTCTTCAAGGACGAGTGCGACAACAAACAAACTTAGTTTTTATTCAATTATGTTTTGCGAAAGTGTTTTGATTCTCATTTTCATTGTTTTTCATTTGTTTTGACTGATAGATTTTCGTTTTTCTTGAGGCTTTTTTGTGGTCAGCGAGTTCATCTTCTTCCTCAAGTATCCATTAATCTCTTCTTTCACGAAGTCTGACAAAATTTCGAGGTCAGTTTTATGTTTTTTGGGTTCAATGTATAACTTTATATGTGTTCATGTTTTTGTAATATGTATTTCTTGCTTTTTATTGGTTATAAAATTATTTAGAATAGTATTAATCGAAGCTGGATTCATAAGTGTCATATTAGATAAGAGTGTGAAAGTGGAGTTTTTGAGTTCTTAGAATATGTTAAAGAACATGAAAAACCAGTGAACGGGATATACTTTTGTCCTTGTGTTCATTGTCTTAATCAAGTATTTGTAGACTTGGACAATATCCGTGATCATCTATTCATCTATGGAATAATGAGAAGTTATACAGTTTGGACTTGGCATGGGGAAGTATTATATAAGCCAACAATGTTAAGAGGGTCAGATTATGTTGACGAATGGATGAGTGATCATTTAGCGGAAATGGTACGTGACGTTGGTGAAGAAAATTTTGGAAGAGCTTATTTATACAAAAGTCATAAGAACGATTCAGAGCAAAAGTTGTATCTAGGATGCATCAACTTTACATGATTGTCGGCAACTTTGAAATTTTTTTGTTTAAAAGCAAGGAATGGATGAACTGATAAAAGCTTCACAAAATTGTTGGAGTTGCTGAAGCAGATGCTTCCAAAAAATAACACATTACCTATTCATAATTATGACGCGAGGAAAATACTATGTCTAATGGGTTTGAAATATCAAAAGATACATGTATGCCCCAATAATTGTGTATTGTATAGAGATTAATATGCTTCACTAAAGGTGTGTTCCACATATGGTTCGTCACGATTTAGGAATGTTGGAAATATGATGGTTCAGTTTCAACACTAAGAGCGGGTGAATTGGTGAGGTTTAAAAATCAGAGTCTTTTTAAAATCTTTTTTGCAAAGTGTGAGGCTTTACAAAGTTTCTTGAATCGCAAGGAATATGAAATTTAAGTGCAACAGAAATATATAGTTGACTGTGTAAATTGTAAAGTCGACTTAAAGTAAAAGTGGATGGAAAGAGAAAGCAAACACAGTTTTTATACTGGTTCGGCCTCAATGCCAACATCTAGTGTCCTTCCACAACCAGGAAACCAATGCACTATATTAGTCAAGGTTTTACAACAGATTTCTATAGGGACCTCCACTTCAAAAGTATAGACAATCTCTCTAACCCTCTAACTAAAAGTATAGGCAGTCAACATAAAGATATGCAGCAAGATATCCCCTACTCTGCAATCTTCAACCCACTTTGAACAATCCTCAAAGTGTATAAAACTCCACGAGTTCACCTCCTGTAATCCCAACAAGACAGCAACAATCTTTCCAAAGATTGATAGAAAACTTTATCAATATGATGAACACCAACTGTGGAGATCTTGATCAAACAGTACGTGCAATTCAGTTCCTCCTTAAGAAACTCTTCCAAGAAAGATCTCCTCCGTCTTCTTGATGAGTCCTTGGAGCCTTTACACAAATATCACAATCTGAAATATCAAATGAAAATGTTAGAATATCCAAAGTCTCTGTGATCAACAAAATCACATCTATTTATAGTTTTATAAATCAGACGCTCTTGTAGTCGACTTTGCTACTAAGGTAGTCGACTGTCATCAGACAATTATAACAGTTGAAAAAAATTAGCAGCAGTCATAACAACTAAATTGATTTCGCATTTAATTCAGTTGACTTGCATTTAATGCTTTAGCATATATTTGAAATATAGTCGTTACAACACAAAGAATTAACAGAATTTCAAAACAAATAACTAATTAAGTCGAATTCACTGCACATGCAGTCGACTTAGACACTTCAACTCAGTTTTGAAATACTTTCCAATGCAAAATCACGCACAACACTGCTTTTGAAAATCTGTGCAAAGTCACGAGTTTTAATCGACTTACTTCACAATGAAGTTGACTTAAAACTTGTAGTTTTTCCACCCAATATAAGTTGAACAAAGTGCATGTGGTTTTCTTTTCTTAAACATATGTAATGCAATTACAAAAGATATATCAAGTATAAAATCAGTGAATATCCATACATATATGAGAATCAACACAAACATGTTCTTTAAGATATCATTCACAATAAAGAATTAAACATGTAACACATAACAATACATGTGTTATTAATAATGTGTTGTTATCATAAAAAACTAGAGCACTGTGAGATTAAGGTTTAGCTAAACTAGTGCTTCCCTTATCTGCAATCTCAACAAAGAAGAAAATTGATTGAAATAACGATCATGACAATGATGGTCCACTTGCTAAGGTCATGTGGTACTTTCCTATAGTACCTAGGTTGAAACAATTGTTTTCTATTAAAGAAGATGCGAAGAATCTTATGTGGCATGTTGATGGAAGAAAGTGTGATAATCTTCTTCGACACCCAACTAATTCCCCATAATGGAAGAAGATTGATGAAACATTTTCGTAATTTAGTGCAGAGCCAAGAAACTTAAAACTTGCACTTGCTATCGATGGTATGAATACATATGGCAACTTAAGTAACATAAATTAATTAAATATAAATTACAATTTAATTTTTGTTTCGGTTGAATTGGTTTAAGAGTTAATTGTTCTTCTTTGCTTTGTTCTCTTTTGATCTTCAATCCTTCCTGAGAATGTCATCCACTCCGATGGGTTGTTGACATGCAGAAGACACTCCGACGCTCAAGATATAAAAAGGTCTAAATAAATTTCATTAGGATAGAAGAGGAAGATTGTACCTAGACATCAATTGTATATTTATAGAGCCTGTGGCAGGCAAGCCCATTGATTAACCATTAGTGCAATATATTTTTACGCAATCAAACCTAATAATCAATAATTAATACCGTATATGTTGTAAAGAGTAAGACAACCTTACCTATTAATTAGTGCAATATATTTTTAAGCAATTAAACTGATGGACGAAGCCTTGAGGATGATCACAGAGACGTGACGCAAGCTCAAACCAGAGGTTCCTCGAAGTGATCCAAATGAAGAACGCAGCAGAATAACAAAAATAATGAAGAAAATTATGTCAGAAACCCTAATTAAAATAAGAGAAAAGAAACAATCGGTAAAATACCTAATCTGACACAAAGAAGCCCTAAAAAGGGGGAAAACACAAAACAGACCGGAGAAATACCGATTGGACTGATTAATCGGTGTTAAACGATGTTTGAACGATGGAAAAGGAATATCAATCAGTGGAAAGGACTTTGAAAGGTGTAAAAGGAAGAACGTTCAGTGAAAAGGCTTTGAATCTGAAGAAATTAGGTTTCAATCGGCCAAAACGAAGGGAAATGGTGAAGAGGATGAAGATCTGTGAATGACAGTAGGCTTACCGGTGGAAACGGAGGAGAGATGGCCAATCTATGGTTAGAAATGATGAAGACGCGCTTGAGAGGAAGAAACCCTACGAAAAGTGTGAGAAATGTGGTCTGTGGTGCAAGAATGAAAGTGTGTGTGTCTGCGTGGAAGGAAATCAAATGAATTGTTGCGTGGAACACTAATGTAATGAAACGCAGACGTGTGTGCAGGTGGCAGAGGAGGAATGGCTCTTTGAGGATGAGAGCGAAGGACTTGGAATGGAAAATGAGAGTGAGGAAATGTGCCTTGGAAGGTGGCTAGAGGAGGTCTCTTGGACTCTCTAGCCTGACTTTCAAGTGAGAATATTTTTCTGATTTAGAAAAGTCTATTCTCATTAATCTCAAAAGTGAAAATACAAGAGAAGCTCTTGGGTATTTATAATGACCTAAGATCCTTGCAAGCTAAGCTACAAATACAATGAAATGTAAAAATACGATAAGAGGACTGTGTTAGGAAGGATTCCACCATACCCTCCCTTTTAAAAAAAAAGGATTTGTCCTCAAATCTGGCAATCGCCTTATGAAGAAGCTCCACACAGTCATGGGAGCATGGCCATCTTGGAGTGGCCTTATTCTTTTAGATCCACTTTTCTTCCTCCTGGATCAAACACGAATCTGCAATATGCATCAAATATATCTTCAATTAATATCAATCCAAAGAGGAAATTTTCTACAAACACAAGAGAATAAGGACTCCAAGTATTTTGATTTGCATCTTTGAAAACTTTAGAAGTCCAAATTCAATATTGTCTTGAGTTAATTTTTTTCTTAAAGATAACAATAACTCAAGATTTGAATTGCCATATTTTGAAAAGGTTTGCATAGAATATGGGATGGCAATTGGTTTGAAAGGGAGAATAATATTTGAAGATTGAACAATAATTGAAAAAGAAGTAAAGAATTGGAAACCTTCCCTTTTAGGTTCCATGGTAATGGTTAGAGTAGAAGTTGCCCTCAATAACAATTGCTCCTTCTCTCTATTTTCTCACTCTTACAATTCTCTCTTCTTTTCTTCTTCTTTTATCTCTTCCTCTTTTCCTCTTTCTTCTTTTATCTCTTCCTCTTTTATTCTCTTCTTTTAATCTCTCTTTTCTTATCCTTGATCTTTCTAAGTTTTGCCCCAAATTCTAATTCTCTACGAAGAAACCCATGATCAATTAAACTCTCAAGAAATATTTTCCCATCTTCAATGCAATCTCTAATTAATGATAGGTTTCTTTTAATGCTTGAAGGCACAAACTTTCTTCTCATGTAAGCTTTTAAATCATACCAATCTTGAATGGAGGACTTTCTGCCTTTCCTAACATGGTATTGTCTTTCATCCCACCACTCACTTACATGCTTTTCAAATCTAGAAATGTAAAGACTAAGAATATGAGATTCACTTTTAGATTTACTTCTTCTAACAATGAATGGATGCATGTCATTAATTTCCCTTTCGCAAGCTAGATATGTTAATGCACCAATATCCTCCCCAAATAATGGAATATGTTCTCTAGCTTGTTCATACAAATCATCCTCAATCCTATCAAACTCCTGCAATGAGCAAGTCTTTCTTCTAGCTTTGTGAAGTTCTCTTTTGATTTCATTGAAACTAAGAGACTCATTAGAAACACTAAATGACCTATATGAACTAGAATACCTATATGAATAACAAGACATCTTTGTTTCTAAAAGTTTTCTTAATCTAAAGGATTTAAAGCTTCACTTTTAGACAAGTCCAACGTAAGAGAGGTGAGTCATGAAGACTGCTTAAATACCAAGTCTTACCTTAGCCAGAAATGTCTTAAGCTACTAACTTATTACCTTTTAAAATAAAATCACTTTTAAAATCAAAGGACTCAAGTCACAAACAAACACACAATTGACGAACTCTAGTAACCCCTAAAATGTCAAGGACTCTAATGTGACAAAAGGTCACCCCTACACGTGAAACACAATCAAATATAGTAAAAGGCAGTCAAATTCTACTCCTATGTCTAGCTATGTTAAAATACTAAAAAACAGAAAACCAAAAAGAAAGGAACAAGGCTAACACAAGCCTATTACAAACCAAATTACACAAAACAAATTAAAAGAAACAAGAAAACTATGCTACTGCCTGTTAACGGAATGACAAGTGTATCATATCGTATCAAGTAATAAAAATGGTAAAACCCATTATCGTTCTTCCCATGAGACTCGAAAGGCCTTATCGTTCGTATGAATTAAAATCGTAAGACTTGTGAAAGAAAAATTAATTGTTGTGGTGAATGCAACGACAGAAAATAAACATGCAAGGAGTGATTCAATTGACGAGAAAAGAGTATGAATAAATGGAGTTGTTGGGGGTTTACAATTTTATCTAATCCGCTCTCTCTAATTTACTCCTCTTGTTTAAATTGCCTTATTATCTAATTGCATGCAAACTTTTTTGGCCTCCCCTTAACCCGATCCCTCGGCGAAAAGGGCCTAATTATCAGCTTGTTATCCCTAGCCTCCCCTACCAACTAGCAACGCATTACAAACAGAAGCAAATAAAATTGATCGTCCTACCCCCCTATCCCTAGGTGGTATTGCTTAACCAAGGAAATTCTCACCATTTCGTGACATTATTGTACGTCCCGTATCAATAAAGGCAAATATCAGTTACCGAATGAGTTAAACGATAAAAGCTTTAAGCACAGTATGAGAATCCAACAATTGATAATAAACACATATGAAAATCATATAATTGAAATAAGAGTTTCAATAAAAGAGAGTATCAAAAGCTTACATTGTTCCCCCAACAACAAAAGGGTTTAGTTCACCATTGTCATGATGAACCAAGATGAAAATAATGGAAGATATGGAAAGCAAACCCTATAAAAGATGAAAAGGAGCCTAAGCATCCAAGAGATCCTCTCAAGAGAGTGAAAAGTAGGTCTTGCCGCCCTTCTCTGTCAAAAGAATGAGAATGAAATCGAACTAGGGCTATTTATAGCTGAAGAACGCAACAGAAAATAGGCCCGAGCCCAACAGGCAACCGCCCGACGTCACACTTATGCCGCCCGGCGGTTTGCCTCATTGTCGCAAAACCGCCCGGCGGTTTGCCTCTTATCGCAAAACCGCCAGGCGTCGCTGCCTTGGTGCCAACTCCTCGCATTTGGCCGCCCAGCGATGTCATTCTGCCGCTGGGCAGTTTCTAGACTCTTCTTTTCTTGATTTTCTTCCTCTATCTTGAGTCTAAGGCCTTCATCTTCACTTCCATCAAAATTGCTGTAAAACAAACATAATATCGCTAAAAACAGCTTTTGACTCTCGACTGACTCATTTATTGAGTTTTGTTTGATTTCAAGCTCATTCTAAGCAGTAAAGGGACTAATTTGGTCTAAAATAGCAAATGAAAATAACGGTTTTTCAACTGTTATCATAGCCGTACATGATGACTTCCACTGCTACGGTCCAGTCCACTTCATCTTGCTGCTACTGTCCAACTCCCTAGTGCTCAAAATTCACGTGCCCAAATATTGCTCTCAACTCTCGATTTAGACAAGAAAGTAGTTGATCCAATCCTGCCGATACAAATACACCAAGTTGTTGTCACTTACACCCTTTAGTCAAGCAGATTGCACAATTGATATATAAATGGTAGTAAGCACTTCCCTTTTTGTGAGGTCGTGATAACGGTCTAAAAACCGTTATTTTCATGCTTAAATTTGATACTAAAACACACCCTTTATTTCTTAGAATGAGCTTATAATCAAGTAAAAAACTTAGTTGAGTCAAATGAGAGTCAAAAGTTGTTTTTAGAGATATTATGCTTGTTTTGCATTATTTTACAGGGTTTTGATGCGAATTGAAGATGGAGGTGAAGTAGGAAGGACTTAGACTCAAGAAAGAAGGAGAAAAGGGAAGAAAAGAAGACTCAAAGGCATAGCTCAACGCTAATTTCCATCGCTGAGCGCCATATTCGAGGGAGCAGTCACTGTCTGGTGCCCAGGCAGTGACGCTGAGCGGTTATGCGATTAGAGGCAAACCGTTGAGCGATGAAATAGACCGCGGAGTGGTGGCACGATTAGAGGGAAACCGCTCAGCGGCCAAATTAGGCGCTCAGCGGTTATCTCCTAGGCTATCTATGAAATATGCATCCTACTAAAAAAATGCGAACAGATTGCGCTTCATAGATAGCGTTTTTTAAAATAAACGCTATCTATGAATTTGGAAATGAATAGATATGACAATAGATAGCATTTTAAAAAAAACGCTATCTATAATTTATTAATCTTATTTTTTAATTTTATAATTTAAAATATAACAATAGATAGCGCGTGTTTGGAAAGGCGCTCTCTATGCTAACACGACACATAGCGCATTTATATTAAGCACAATCTAAGATTATTAAAAAAAGTTTCAATTTGCGCTTTTCCTTCCACTTAATTCGTTTCTGGTAAGACGATATTCACGTTTATTATTAAAAAAAAAATAATTCGCACTTCTCCTTCAACCTGATTCGTTTATGCTTATACGATATGGTGTTTCTATCTGCTTAGACGTTTTCATCTACGTATGCTTTCATCCATACAAGGTGCCTCAAGCTGTACGATTGCCGTTTTAGGTATCACATTCCCTCTTTCCTTCTCTTCTCTTTTTCGTTTCTGGTTCTTCGTTTCTGCTTACATTCTCTGCCCTTTCGATCTGCGTGTGGCATTCATCAGTGCGTGTGGCTTTCAACAGTGCGTGTGGCGTCTTTGCTCCTTCGTTTCAGTTGTTGTTTTCATAAGTGCGTGTTGCCTCAAGCTCCTTCGTTTCAGGACTGCCATTTTAGGTATCACATTCCCTCTTCCTCCTTCTCTTCTCTGTTTTGGTTCTTCTTTGCCCTATTTTCATTTTAAAGGGGATGGGTATAAAAAAATAGCAAAATGATAACAATGTATTAAGCCCAATGCTGTCGTTTGGCTCTTTGGTATATTATGATTGAATAGAAATCTTAACTTTGATTGAAATTAAGTTTAGTCTGTGTTTCAAATTTCTACTTGCAATGATTCTGGAGAAAAGGTAGGTAAAATATAGGTTGGGTTATAGTTAAGGGTTGCTGCAAAAACTCTTCAAAATAGTTATGAAGGAGTTCAATCCAAGAAAAATGGATTTGACAGTCTAGACCTTAGGTTATTTTTTGTTGTTAAGTCAGAAAAAATGTACAATTTTCTGTTCCAATTTAAAATATAATATGTCTATTATATTTAACTGTATGTGCTACATTTGGCCTGAGTTCTAGAATTAGCTTGAGAAACATGCTATGATGTCTTAATAAAGTTAACGAGTAATTTCAGCTGCTTTATAACATGTCTTCAAGTTTTGATTAACACAAAATTTCATAAAATAGTAAATATTTCACTGCGTAATAATATCAATGTAAAATGGTAGCAACAAGCCCACAGCTGACTAGGTAAACACATCAGTATTTCAGAAGTATTTGACACACCAAGCATTTTACTACCTTGGATTGTCTATCCTTCACAGCAGAAAGCATCTCTTCTTCTTTCTTCAACATATCCAGCAGATCTAGTGCCTGGGTTCAAATGGCACAAGATAAACATCATAACAATGGAAATAGAAGTTTTAAACAGAAAGTGCTACAAAAGTACAAACTAACCTTACAAATTGCCAAAGATATGGTGGTGGTCCAAGCCTGTAAAATAAATAAATGAATAAGCAGATATAACTCAAACTTCATAGAAATCACAATATTGCAATCACAAACACAAATTCTTTCAGGCATTTGAAACAGCTAAAATCCATTTCATAAATCATAAGCCAGAGTCAAGTACATGTAAAACCAATACAGGTCCCAGCAACCAATTCTTAAGAACTTATCCAAACCCTTTAAGCATACCCAGTGAGTACTAAGTACATATTATAATGAAATAACTCTTTTTATAATGAAAGAATTTAACCTGTAATGAATGCATGCTAAATAACCTTAAAATCATAGTAATTTTCAATAAAATATTTCAGAATTGGCCATAACTGTTTTAGTTATATACTTTCAGTACATATTTTTATTATGCATTCTTTGATGGTTTAAGTTATGTATGGGGAGCTAATCCTGTTTTGTGTATGATTGGATTCTTGCTACATGATTATCACTTGTTCCTTTTAATTATATTTGTTGGTATGCAATTGTCTCTGTTACTGGTATATTGAAAGTATAAAGGTTGAAGGGTTTTTTTTAATACACATACGGATCAATTTGGGAAGCATGTTGAAACTGATTCATGTGATAGTCAGTCCTGTTTTAGATTTTTCTTTTGGGTGCACTAGTAGTTAACAAGAGTGAAGCTATGTGGATCACTATTTTTTTTATGTTTATGTATTTTTTCTTGTTTGTTTTTCTTCCAAAAATTCTTTATTCAACAATAGTATTTTTTCCTTTAGTTCTTTAACAATGTCAAAATCCCCATCTTCTAAGCCACCAACTCCTTTCAGTATACTAGAATCACTATGTACACTGTTTACAATTTTCAATCCCTCAAATTGGGACTTTAAGTAGTCATTATGTAGACATCAGGATCTGCATAAAACATGGTAAATAAATAGTTAATAGTGCCTTCTACTCTGAACATAGCAACCTAGAAAATGTCCTTTAACAAAATTCTAAATTTGACAGTCCAGATATCCTTTCAAAGTGCAACATAACATACTTATATGGCATCATCCTTCTAAAAAAAGGGAAAATCCTCACTAAGTCAGTAAGCTCTGGTTCTTTCAATGTGAAAAACTTTCATGAAAATCCTCATCTATAGTGCAGATAACTTTTATCCATGCACCTATATTCCAAACCAGAATCTGCGTTAAAGTTGTTTGGTGGTTTATCTCAAAAGTTTTTTACACCAAAAGCCAAGTGACTTTGTA
Source organism: Vigna mungo (assembly GCA_036885675.1). Lineage (NCBI taxonomy): Eukaryota > Viridiplantae > Streptophyta > Magnoliopsida > Fabales > Fabaceae > Vigna > Vigna mungo. Next base: position 22,456,616 of record CP144694.1, read on the forward strand.
AAATTTTGACTTCGCCAAAAACTGAAATCTAAATTTGATTAAAACCATTTGTAACACAAAAATACACACTTTAAAAAGTGACACTTTTATTCTTTAGTATTACCAAATCATAAACGCCAACTTTAAACAGATTGTCCAAACCTAAGAAAATGTTCTATAATATAACAAGACAAGTTTAACATTATAAATGAGTGGAATAACACTTAGCGGAAGTGCTTGTCTTACGAGTGGTTATTTTTTTTTTTGTTAAGTACCTTATGTTTATGATAATGTTATAAAATAACTCTTTTTATAATGAAAGAATATAACCTGTAATGAATGCATGCTAAATAACCTTAAAATCACAGTAATTTTCAATAAAATATCTTAGAATTGGCCATAACTGTTTTAGTTATATACTTTCAGCACATATTTTTATTATGCATTCTTTGATGATTTAAGTAATGTATGGGGAGCTAATCATGTTTTGTGTATGATTGGATTCTTGCTACATGATTATCTCTTGTTCCTTTTAATTATATTTGTTGGTATGTAATTGTCTCTGTTACTGGTATATTGAATGTATAAAGGTTGAAGGGTTTTTTTGTAATACACATATGGATCAATTTGGGAAGCATGTTGAAACTGATCAATTTGGTCTAATCATTTTAAAATAAATCATCATGTGAAAGGTAATAACTTGTCTTCTGACTTTATGAATTCTCCCCATTTCTTCCTATAAAATCCAACTGTTTTTTGGGCCCAGTCATATACATCCTGTCAGAGATATAAAACCATTCCTTGGACCTCCAATTAACAAGTTAAGCTTTTGAGAATATAGAAATCTATTTTGCTTCATATTAGTAGATATTTTGTTGACAATACAAGATCATATTGTTAAAATACCTTGAACTAATTTAAGTGTTATGCCTTTGTATTTATTATAATGAAATAGACATAAAACCACTTTGTGTTGCATAATATAGATTTAAATCATATGATGAAATATGGTATTGCAAGATTGTCATAAATGGTGTGATTAATGGTGTGTTCAAAGTTGAGGTAGTATGAATATTATTTTATTTGTATGATATTGCAAATAGTGTTAGTTTCTATATATTTCTAATACTATATTGACTAATCTTGATAGATTAATAAAATATGGACCGAAAATGGATGTTTGCTAGTCGATTATCAAAAGAATATGAAGATGGGGTGAAAGAGTTTTGTAGATTTGCAGTTGAGCATGCAAAAAACCCTAGTAGAATCATTTGTCCTTGCTTGCAATGTTGTCATTTAAAGGTAGTGAACGCATATGAGTTAGAAGAACATTTAATATGCAATGGAATTGATAAAAGTTATTCATGCTGGACCAAACATGGTGAAAATAGAAAAAATAATATAAATAATATAAATAATGATTTTCATCATAATACAAAACATACACTCTAATATGTTTTGTGTAGTATAGTCTTCATGTCATAATTAAATTGTTTAATGATGTTATGTGACCTTTAGTTCACGTTATGGTTGCTTGTATTGTACTAGTTAGGTGAATAACATGTATTCTTGAATGGTTGAAGACTTATTTCTTTGTTGCATGGTATTGGTTGTTTAAATAACTTGTATTTTTGTGAACTGGTTGGAGGAGTAAATGGTTTTTATGAAAGCATGACTTATTATTAAGAGTTTAAACTTGTATATTGTATATAGTTATTTGTTATCATGCATCGGATCTGTTTGAAGTATACTAGAGTTTTGGTTATTTTTTATGTTCAAATTATAAAAATGTTTTTTATTTATTTTTGAATTCTAGTGCTCAAGACAACCCAACGACAATGATTGTGGATATTATGTGTGTTAATATATGAAGGAAATTATTACATACTGTGAAGGAGGAACAATTCCAACTTATGTAAGTTATCTTTATTCTTATAATTAATTTGTAGTTAAATTTAATTAAGTAATTCTACATTGTTTTTCTTTCTTACAGTATTTTTCTAGTTGCAGATGTCAACATTATCATGAAAGTCAGATCAATGAAGTTAGGGAAAATTGGTGTTTACATGTAATTAGTACATGCATGTAGGTTATGTTATGGTGATGTACAGTACTGATAGGATATATATGTTATGATTGTATATATTATCTTATAAAGCAGTGTCATGACATGCACTAGACGACTTAATGATTAAATTTTGAAATATTATTGGACCAATAATTTTTATTCATATTAACATTCTTTTTGAGCCATTTGTCATATTTTTGTCAATATTTTATATTTTTTTGTATATAATATATAGTGTGGGTATGTATATAATAGAACCAATATTTTATATTTTATTCTAAAATTAATTTTTTTTTTTTTAAATTTGAACCAATAGATAGCACTTTTTTAAAGAAGCGCTATCTATTGGTGCTGACAATAAATAGCGCTTTTTTAAAGAAGCGCTATCTATGATAAAAAAAGCACTATATATGCACTTTTTTGTAGTAGTGTTTTCTGTGTTATAAATAGCCCCAGTGTGACCTTTAGAGTATTCTTTTTGCAGGCAGAGATGTGATAACGGTTGAAAAACAGTTATTTTCATATGTTATTTTGGACTAAATTACACCCTTTACTGCTTAGAATGAGCATAGATTCAAGTAAAACTCAATAAATAACTCAGTTAAGAGTCAAAAGCTGTTTTTAGTGATATTATGCTTGTTTTCCATTGTTTTGCAGCAAATCTTAGGAAAGTGAAGATTGGGGATGAAAAGGAAGGTCATATACTCAAGGAAAATGCAGAAAATTGAAGAAAAAAGAGTCTAGGAACCGCCGGGCGACAGACCCCTGACACCGGGCAGTCCGACGGGAGGATAAGACATTAGTAGAGGACGCCGGGCGGCAGACCCCTGACGCCAGGCGGTTTTGCGGCACAAGGGAAACCGTCAGGCGGTAGACCCCTACCGTTGGGCGGTGGCACGATTTAGGGTGAACCGTCGAGCGGAAAAGTGTGACGCGTGGCGGTTGTCAGATGAGCTTGGGCCTCTTTTCTGTTGCGCTCCTCAGTTATAAATAGCCCTGTTGAGATTTCCTATTCATTCTTTTGACAGAAGATGGTGGCCAGACCTATTTTTCATTCTCTGGAGAAGATCTTTTGGATGCTTAGGCTCTTTTTCATCTTTTCTAGGGTTTGTTTTCCATTTCTTCCATTATTTTCATGTTGGTTCCCCATGATAATGGTGAACTAAACCCTTTTGTTGTTGAGGGAACAATGTAATCTTTTGATACTCTCTTTTATTGAAACTCTTGTTAATTATATGATTTTCATATGCGTTTATTATCAATTGTTGGGTTCTCATCTGTGCTTAAAGCTTTTATCGTTTAACTCATTTGGTAATTGTTATTTGCCTTTATTGATACGGGGACATACAGTAATGTCAAGAACTGGTGAGTAATTCCTTGGTTAAGCAATACCACCTAGGGATAGGGGGGTAGGACGACCAATTGTTTTTGCTTTTGTTTGTAATGCGTTGCTAGTTACTAGGGGAGGCTAGGGATAACAAGCCGGTAATTAGTAATAGGCCCTTTTCGCCGAGGGATCAGGTTAAGGGGAGGCCAAGAAAGTTTGCATAACAATTAGATAATAAAGCAATTTAAACAAGAGGAGTAAATACGAGAGAGAGGATTAGATGAAATTGTAAACCCCCAACAACTCCATTCATTCATACTCTTTACTAGTCAATTGAATCAACCTCATTGCATGTTTATTTTCTGTTCTTGCATCCACAACAATTATTAATTTTTCTTTCACAAGTCTTACGATTTTGACTCATACGAACGATAAGGTCTTTCGAGTCTCATGGGAAGAACGATAATGCGTTATACTATTTATATTACTTGAAACGATATGGTACACTTGACATTCAGTTAACAAGTTTTTGGCGCCGTTGACGGGGACTCGAGGTTTAACTTTTTCAAGTAGTGTGAAATGATTGAATTTGACTTGATTTTATGTTTATTTTTATTTTTGTTCTAATAAATGTTTTCTAGGGTTTTGTGCTTAATGTTTGGAGAATGCAGTTTGGACAAGAAGTTGATTATATGGGCACTAATCCTACCAAAATAATTTCAATGACTGGTGGGAACCTCACTCATACATGGATCAAAATGAAAAAGAGAAACAATCCTCTTTAAGAAAAGAAATGTTGTGGGAAGCTGAACAACGTTTACAGGATGAACAAATCTCTTGTGCATTAAGGTCTCTAGGCATTATTGGGGTTAATACTGAAGTGGACCCCAGAGAAGAATGTCAATCTACTATATTTGAGGATGATAAGGTTATTGATGAAGCAAAGATAGACGAAGATGAGATAACAAATGCATTGATTTCTCTGGGCATTATTAAGAATAATGCTGCCATTAATCTTAGAGAAGAATGTCAAGCCACTATCTTTGAGGATGACAAGACTATTGATGAAGAGAAGATAGAAGAAGATAAGATAACAAAAGCATTGATATCTCTGGGTATTATTAGGGGTAACACTAAAGTTGACCCTAAAGATAAGGTTATTAAGGAAGAAAAGATAGAAGAAGATGAGATAACAAAAGCATTGATATCTCTAGGTATTATTAGGGGTAACACTGAAGTTGACCCTAAAGGGGAATATCAAGTAACTATCTTTGAAAATGATGAGGAGAAGGAAGAAGAAGTGGTTGAAAGAAAAGAAAAAAATAGAAAACAAGTGAAAAGAAAAAAAGGGAAAGCATGGAAAAATAAAAAGAGAAAGCTGAAGGAGAAGATTGAGAAAAAAAGGAAGAGGGGAAAGAAGAAAAGATTATATGCAAAACCTCATCCTCATCAAAGGAAAAAGAGGAAGAGAGAAAAGAAGAAAAGATCACATGAAAAACCCCTTCCTCTTTAAAAGAAATATCATAGGAAAGAAAATAAATTTATGTGCTCCATGGAGATCTTCAAGAAATTGGAGATCAAAGTTCCTATGATTGAAACATGGAAACAAGAGCTTGGTGTTCTCAATTTTCTGATGAAATTCAGCAGAAAGAAGAAGAAAAGAATATCAAGCAAGAAGAAATTCAACACCTACTGATGGGTGTTTGTTGGGGCCATCCCAATTGTTGTAAAGAATTTTTATTTATTTTTAGTTAGGTTTATTTAAATTTTTAATTTGTAGATATTTGTTTATTTGAACAATCTTTGGGTAGCATCTACTGAGGGATGCTAACTTTTAGGTATCTACTGAAGGATACCAGGAAGGTGTACCCGCTGATGGGTATTGGTAAGCAATGGCATCAGCAGCACGAAGGGGGAGAAGTACTGGTAGCAAGAGGAAGGAGCCTGAAAGGCCAAGAGGGTTTGATTCTCAGAGGTTCATTTCTAGGCACCATGAGGAGCACTTTACAACTGTGCAGGAAAGGAGATTGTTGATGGAGAGGAAGGTTGCCTTCATCACGGATTCAGCTCCTGAATTTGGAGCGGAGATTTCAAGGAGAGATTGGATGAGGCTGACAACTTACCCTGCACCAGTCAGTGTTGAGTTGGTGAAGGAATTTCCACTCTCTAGAGAGGATCTTTTGGATGCTTATGCTCCTTTTCATCTTTTCTAGGGTTTGTTTTCCATTTCTTCCATTATTTTCATCTTGGTTCACCATGACAATGGTGAACTAAACCCTTTTTTTGTTGGGGGAACAATGTAATCTTTTGATACTCTCTTTTATTGAAACTCTTGTTTAATTATATGATTTTCATATGCGTTTATTATCAATATTTGGGTTCTCATATGTGCTTAAAGCTTTTATCGTTTAACTCATTCGGTAACTGTTATTTGTCTTTATTGATACGGGGACGTACAGTAATGTCACGAACTGGTGAGTAATTCCTTGGTTAAGAAATACCACCTATGGATAGGGGGGTAGGACGACCAATTGTTTTTGCTTTTGTTTGTAATGCGTTGCTAGTTACTAGGGGAGGCTAGGGATAACAAGCCGGTAATTAGTAATAGGCCCTTTTTCGCCGAGGGATCAGGTTAAGGGGAGGCCAAGAAAGTTTGCATAACAATTAGATAATAAAACAATTTAAACAAGAGGAGTAAATACAAGAGAGAGGATTAGATGAAATTGTAAACCCCCAACAACTCCATTCATTCATACTCTTTTCTATTCAATTGAATCAACCTCATTGCATGTTTATTTTCTATTCTTGCATCCACAACAATTATTAATTTTTCTTTCACAAGTCTTACGATTTTGACTCACACGAACGATAAGGCCTTTCGAGTCCCATGGGAAGAACAATAATGGGTTATACGATTTATATTACTTGAAACGATATGGTACACTTGCCATTCAGTTAACAGACCTCCAGAGCACTTCTACACGCCTTGGAGACGGTTTCTTGGATGATTAGGTTCCAATTTATCCAATCTAAGGTTTACTCTTTCATTCTCTCATTTAATTCCATCTAGTTTCACCATATCCATGGTGAACTAAACCCTTTGTTGTTGGGGAACAATGTAATATTTTGAAACTCTCTTATATTGAAATTCTTATTTTATTCATATGCTTGCATATGCTTTTATTATCAATTGTTGGGTTTCTTATCTATGCTTAAAGCTTTTATCGTTTAACTAATTCGATATAATGATGTTTGCCGTTGTCGATACGGGGATGTACGGGGAAGTCATGAACTGATAGGAAATTCCTTGATTAAGCAATACCACCTAGGGATACGGGTAGGACAATCATTTGTATTTTGCTTCTTTTTATAATGCATTGCTAGTTACTAGAAGAGACTAGGGATAGTAAGCCAATAACTAGTAATAGGCTCTTTTCGCCGAGGGATCGGGTTTAGGGTAGACTAAGAAAGTTTGCATGACAATTAGATAAATTTAATAAGAAGAGTAGATATAAGAGCGTGGATAAGATGAAATTGTAAACCCTAACAACTCCGTTCATCCATATCTTTTCTTTGCTAATTGAATCACTTGCATGTGCATGTTTATTTTCGTTCTTTGCATTTAATCACAAGTATATTTCTTTTTCAAGTCTTATAAGATTAATTTACATGAAAGATTAGGCCTAAGAGTCCTTTGGGAGACGATACTCGGACTTACCGTTTATATATTACTTGATAACGATCTGGTACACTTGCCAAGGACTTAACAAGTTTTTGGCGCCATTGCTGGGGACTCGTGGTTTAACTTTTCTAGTAGTGTAAATTGATTGAATTTGACTTGTTTGTATATATTTTGTATTTTGTTCTTGTTTTTATTATTTTTTCTTTTATAAAAGTGCTTCTAGGGTATTTGTTTCTTGTGTATGCAGGAAGCTATACATACTAGAAGTAAGAAAAGCCAACAACCGCTTCTTGAAGGACTATCGGACAGGAGAGGAAGGAGAGTAAAACGTCCATCCAGAGAACTGTTTCCCTCTCCTGAGATATTATTACAAACCTCACCAGAAGCTCTTATACAAAATCAGGAAGAGATGGCGAATGAGCAACCTCCTCTCAGACGTATACTTAGTCATGCATCTAATGTTGTGGGCGCTTTCTACTTCAACAGTATAGCCATGCCCAGAGATAATACAACAAACATGGTGATGAACCCTGCGTTGATCCATCTTGTACAGGGTAATCAATTTCACGGTTTGTCAAATGAGAACCCTTATGATCATTTGACAGTATTTAGTGAAATTTGTAATAGTGTCAAGATGACTGGAGTGCCAGATGAACGAGTATAGCTTAGCTTGTTTCCATTCTCACTAGGAGGCAATGCTAAGGCATGGTTGAACTCCTTTTCGGAATGAACTTTTACTAAGTGGGAGACTGTGGCGTCCAAATTTGTGAATAAATATTTTCCACAGTCTAAGGTCAGTCAGGGAAAGTTGGAAATCTCTTTATTTAAACAAGGCATGGAGGAGACTCTCGGCCAAGCTTGGGAAAGACACTAGTCCATGGTTTTGACAAGACAACTATAGTTCTTGCATACCTTGGAGGTTTGAATACGCTGTCTAAGATGATGCTTGATGCCTCCATGGAGGTGATATAAAGAAAAAGAAGGAAGATGAGGCCTATGATCTTATCGAGAGTATGACTACTAATGAGCAGGAGACATTTAATGATAGGGGCGCACCAGTACAGAAAAAAGGGAGTTTTGCATTTGCCTGCTGAAGATGCTATGCTAGCTCAAAATCATCTTCTTACGCAGAAATTGGACAATTTAACAAAGATTCTATCTCAGCTTCCAAAGGAGATTAGGCATGTCTCTAATACTCAACAACTTTGTGATTTTTGTGGTGGTGACCATATTAATGGTTAATGTGTTGTGCCAGAAGAGATGCAGCAAGAAGCAAATTATATGGGTAACAAATTCCAATATAGGCAGGGAAATTTCAACCAAAGCAACACTAGCCAAGGTTGGAAAAACCATCCTAGTATTGGACAAATTCAAAATAACCCATCTAGGCAAGCAGGAAGCTTCCTTAATAACAAGCCGCAACAACCATCACCCTTATGGCAGCAGGTAAACCATTTGACATAGACTGTCGGAGGCTTGAATGATAGATTTGATAAATTTTTGAAGGTTTATGAGTCTCAACAAGCAAGTGACCAAGCTAGCTTCAGATCTTTGGAGATACAAGTTGGTCAGCTGTCGCAAAGGGTGGAAACTACAGAGAAAAATCAATTTAGGGCTAATATTGATGTTAACCCTAAAGAAGAGTGCAAAGTTGTTATGAGAAGGAGTAAAAGAAAAGCAGAAGAGGAAGTTGTTAAGCTAGAAAGCAATAAGGAAGAAGAGAAAGAGATTATTGAGCTGGGAAGTAGTGAGAGTGAAGAAGAAGAAAAAGAGAAAAGATATGGTCACAATGGGCAGTTTAGAGAAATTTTTAATCAAGTGACTATGGTGCCTTCAGTGATTGAACAAATTCCTGTTTACTCTAAGAGAATAAAATATTATCTTGGAGATGTGATAGATCTTGATGAAAAGGAACAGGAAGATGTTATTCAACCTCAAAAGAAAGAGTATCCGCCCAAGATGAAGGATCCAGGGTGTTTGAATCTTCTGTGTGTTGTGAATAATGTTCATGTAGGTGGAGCTATGTTAGATTCTGGATCTAGTATTAATATGATGTCTAAGCATTTCTTGACAAAGATTGGAGAGCTAGTATTAAAACCATCCAATATTACTGTGACGGTGGAGGATGACTCTACTAAAAAGTCATTTGGTATGGTGGAAGATTTGATTTTTCGTGTTGAGCAACTAGAGTTCTTGGTTGACTTCATAGTCATGGATATAGGAGTAGATGAAAGGATTCCATTGATTCTAGGAAGACCTTTCATGACAACGTCAAAAATGCTTATTAGTGTCTATGACGGGAGGATAATGTTAAGAGATCTAGAACATGTGTTGTTATACAATGGCTCTAAAAAGAACAACTCGAGAATAAAGAAGAGAGCCAGACATAAAAAGTCCAGAAGAGAAGTTGCATCAGGAGAGAGCACAGGTACTGATACTAATAGTTGTAATGTTTTGTAGGTACCTGTTAATGATGACATTGACAAAAGGCGAGCAATCCATCTTGAATCAAAAGAAGACCCATTTTGACTGGGTATAAAGGTGAAGTATAAGAAGAAGGAGTGGATGGTGAAAAAGCTTAAGGAAAAAGGAGTGGTGGAGATTGAAGCACCATACTCCGAACATACCAAGATGGTGGATAGAAGGAACTTGAGGATTTGGTGTGTGCAAGACATCAATATGATAGAGAAGACGTGATTTGCTGGAGGATATAATTTGTGTTGTAAAACATTTTTTTTTTTGGACATGTAATTTTTGGATTTTTAAACAATTTTTGGGTAGTATGTACTGAGGGATGCTAAATTTTATGTATCTACCGAAGGATACAGGTAAGTACACCTACTGAAGGGTGTTGGGAGGCACTTTCTGATGAGTGCTAGAAAGAATTGGGTCAGGCTCGTGACGTTAAACAAGCGCTACCTGGGAGGCAACCCAATTGATTATTTCTTATTTTTAACTCTGTTCTAAGTGCATTATATGTTTAAATGTTGCATTTGAGAGGGGAAAGACATGTAATTGAAAAATTGAAGGTCAAAATCAAGTGTTACAGGGTTGGATCACACAAAAGCAAGCAAAAAAGAGGAAGAGATTTTTAACGCGCACTGCTGAGCGGTGCATTTTACTGTTGAGCGATTGCGGCGCAGACCACGCTTGGGCTTTTAAAAGCTCAGCGTTTTTGGGGGTTCTGCACTTTTGAAACTCCTCTTTGAAGCTCGCCAAGCGTTCTCTGTGAACCCTAGCACCCAATTTTCACTTTCAAAGGTTTTCCAAAGAGATTTCTCCATTTTTCCTATCACCCACTCACAAAAATCTCATTTTTGTACCATTCCTTTGTCAAAAGTTTGGGGTATTTGGTGAGAGCTTTGCATCGGGAGGCATTCATCATCAATTAGGAAGAAATCTTACAAGCATCTAAGATCTTCACTCAAGTAAGTTGTGGAATTTCATTGTTAGAGTTTCTAAATTTGAATTTTGATGAAAAACATGTGTAGGAACATGATAAATTAGGGCTTTTGATTTCTACGCATGACTTGATGAAATAGAAACTGTTTGAACTGATTGAATTGCATGAATTTGGTCTGGAACTATGAAATTGGTGTTAGAAGTGAAGATTAGGGCGTTTAGGAAAGGTTTTGAAAAACCCTTGTCGCCATCCCTAATTCTAACCACTCCCGATATCTCTAGACAATTCTATTATCTATCTAATACGTTGCCAAAAGTGACTAAAATACTTCAGAGAAAGGAGTTTTAGACTTTAATTCACACATCATTTATAATTTTTATATTAATAATTGACAATTTTATATTCCAACAAATTTTAGGATATTGTCCAACTTAGTCAATATAATAACTAATTAGTTTGGTCTAAATTTGATTGTTGTTTAACGATTTTCTATAAATTCATAAATGCATTTTCCATTGAAAATTGTGTCAATTTAAATAGCTTTTGGTATTTTCAAATTTTTAGTGATTAATATTTCATATAGTTTATAGGAATTTAATGCTATAATAAATGCAATACTTAATTCTATTGAATATTTAATAATAAATGTAATATATTTATTGAGAGTAATAACTAGTACCGTTTAATTCAATTTAAGATACAATTCTATCTTTAGTGAGTTATGTGAAATATTAGTAAATAATTGACTATTGAAAAAATGATCAATCCATTTCTCGTTGTGTGTTTGGTGATAAGTGGTGTTACCATACAAGTTCATGGTTTTCAAGGTACACTCAAAAAAGAAGATTTGGAACTTGAAAGACAACTACAGCTAATCAATAAGCCTCCTATCAAAACTATTCATGTATTTTTCAATATCTTTTATATATATATATATATATATATATATATATATATATATATATATATATATATATATATATATATATATATATTTTGAATATATTTACATTATATTCACTAATTTTCTTTCATGCATTGAATTTTAAATTTTGAAGACAAAAAATGGAGACATGGTTGATTGCATTGATATTTATAAACAACTAGCATTTGATCATCCTTTACTAAAGGATCACAAGTTACAGGTGTATATGTATTTTTTTTTTTTAATATTATCATCATACTTTAAGTTTTTTTTTTTTTAATTTATTGCTTGTGATTTAAATCTATATTTGTGTTGTTTAATGGCAGAGAAAACCTAGTTTTAAAAAATTAAGTATGAAGAATTTGGCAAATAAACCTAATTTTAAACTTGAAAAAGTCCAATGTCCTAAAGGGTGTATCCCTGTTCGAAGAACAACAAAAGAAGATCTCATTCGAGAAAAACAATTCTCAAATATGAATATTCTTGTTAAAGATATTCCTGGTGTTCATGTATGTGATCTCTTTTTACACCGAATTTCAAATTTTCTCAATTTATTTTTGTTAATTACATCATGTTTAATTTTTCAATTTGTACTTTTGCAGCTTGCAGAATTAGCTCTTTCATCGAAATTTAGTCCATACTATGGCGTTAGAGGAAGTAGTAGCGTTTATAATCCACCGGTCACTAAGGGTCAAATGTCTCTTTCTCATGTATGGGTTCAAAATGGACCCATAAGTTCTAACAACAAAATCAGTTTTGGATGGCAAGTAAGTCTTAATTTTATTATTATACCCTTTTTTCCAAAAAATATGATATGAAAATATTTCTAATTTTGTGCAATCTCATATTTTGATATAGGTGAGTCCAGATTTGTATGGTGACAATAAAACTCATATATACGCATCATGGACGGTATGAAAGTCTACATGAACATGAAGTTCCAATTTTGCTTCACATGAATAATTATTTTTTGTTAATTCAGGAAGTATTTATGTGAAAAAAGAAGAAACATGAATATTTCATTTCTTCAAAATTAATATGATGTTAAAAAATATACAGAAAGACAACTTTCACAAGACAGGATGTTACAATGTTCGATGTCCAGGTTTTGTTCAAACCAATGTCGAATTTTATCTTGGTGGAGCTGTCGGAGATATATCTTCTTATGGTGGACCAGTTTTTGATTCTATCTATTATATTACTAATGTAATGATCTTGGCATAAACATTTCATGTAATATTATATGATACATGCACATGAGGTAGTATTGTTGACAAAATTTTGTGTATACATGGATTTTCAGGACCCAAAAACCAAAAACTGGTGGATTCATACAACTGGTGAAGATATTGGATATTATCCTGCAAAGTTATTCTCTAACTTGACTTCGGCAGATAAAGTAGGGTGGGGTGGAAGAACATTGACTCGTCATGGTTCTTCCAGCCCTCAAATGGGATCTGGACATTTTCCTGATAAAAACCTTTATCATGCATGTTATTTCAGAACTATTTATTTTGAAAATGCATATAGAATAAAGTATGGACCGAAAAGATATCAAACAGAAAAGTACGTTGACAAACCTAAATGTTATGACCTTACGTACTACGGCAATGTTTATGGCATTAGTGGATATATGCTCCAATTTGGTGGACCTGGTGGTAAGTGTGGTGATTGATTAGCCCAGTTTTAGTTATTTATGAACTTCAAAAATAAATATTGTTACTATCATTATTATTATTTATAATAATTTCCTTTCCTACAATTCTCGTGTTTTGATCTATACTTTTAACCTATGTAAGATTCTGAATTTTTTAAAAAACAACGCCTCAAGGACGTGGATTGATGTAAATTTTTTCCAGATTTATTAGACTATTATTTCAAAATAGAAAAATAATATATTTACAAATGTGCCTCAACAAAAAAGTAATGAGACAGTACTCAAGTCAACTTCTTTTAATCGTAATAGCATTGCGTTGTATCCTAAAAAATAAGAGTCTTTTGTATATAGCTTAATTGCTAATTTAATTCTTATATTTGTTGTTTTTATTTTGTTTGGTTTTCTAACTTTTTTTTATTTAAGTTTCATTTTGTGTTAAGTAAATTCAATTTAATCACATGACATTGTTAATATCATATATAATTCGAGTGTGAGTGTTATGCGATAATGTCAGTTCCAAGTATAATCATGTATTCAATTCAAATTTTATATTTATTTTTTGAGTCAATTAAGTGTCAATTTTATGTAAAAAATTGAGTAATGTTGTTCATGTGAACTATTTACTTACAAATAAAAATAAATAAATTTCAAAACTTGTTCCATTTTATAATGAAATATTATTTCTTTTCTAAAATTGATTCATTTAAGTAGACAAATTAAGTAAAAGATGTAAAATATATTAATAATTTAGTTTCTATTTCATGCTAATATTAACATCTTTTTGTTAGTGGAATTAAATATATAAATAATCTACAAAGTAAAACACATTTTTTTTTTATTTTCCCAATTATTAAAACTAAAAAATTTCAATAAGAACATTACATTTACATTTTTAGTATTTAGTTTAATTTTTATTTAAAGGGGAAGTGGGTTCTTTTAGTCAATAATCAACTTGAATGTCAAATACCACAATATGAACACAACATTTTGATCAAAATGTTAGGAAAGTTGTAAGTTTAAAATGGATATTTTTAAACCATGATATTTTAGAAGTGGTAATGGATTATAAACAATGAGACTCAATGATTTTAATATTAAAAAGGTTTTATATAAATAGTTTCATTACTGGTGGCATACTCCTTGGCCATAGAAAAATCATTCAATAAGAATTGAGGTCGTTTATGGAATATGGGCCTAGAACCTCTTTCTTGGGTCATCTTGGGCTTCCTTTGGCAATCATGGATCTTTGAGAGGAGTAAGAATAATTTGGACCTTGTATTTTGGGATAAGTAATCTAGGATTTATTTGGGCTTTGTATTATGGGCCAAGTAGCATAGAATTTAATTTGGGCTTTGTATTTTGGATAGATAATGTAAGGTTTTTAGACCACTTGAGTCAAAAATGGTCAAGGCTGAGTGTTGACCAAGAGGATGTCCATGAGCTTAGGTTGACCATGTGGTTAAACTTTTAACCTAGCTTAGTGGACAAGGGTGTGTGGGACCTCCCACGTGAGAGTGGTCACGTGTTATGCTCACATTAAAGAAGGGTTTTCATAGTTAGTGGTCATATGTCACTCTAAGAATAGAGAGGATTCTCCATAGGTAATCCTTTTCCTATTGGAAAGGGTTCTTGCCTTTGTCTCCAAGTTACGTCAAGGTAGTGTTTTTTGGGTTTGGTTTCAACATTTTCGAGACACCTTAGCCTATAAATAGAGGTGTATCCCCATATTGTATTTACCTTTGATTTAAAGTATTGTTATGTTGCCAATTTTGAGTCATACTATTCTTATTAGGTCACCCTAGGCTAAAGCAACTCAAGTGGCCTCCTCTAGCCACCTTCCTCCAAGAGTTGGCCTAACATCTCTTAGAACATCACAAACACCACCTTCATCATCACCAAACATATCAAAACCGAGAGCTTTAACTCCCTCCCACCAAATTTCACAAACATTCATCCAGACACCATCACCATGGCCACTTCTTCTAGTTTTAGCCCAACCTAGCTATGAGGATTGCCATCAGTTACGAACAAGTTTCAATATTTTAGTGCACAATATCTCTCTAGAAACTACTTTTGTAGAGTTCTCTGACTTCTCTCCAAGAGTTTTCATCTTCTGTTTGTCTGATTGAAGAAATGAGACCGTACGATTGATCCTAGAGGCGAGCTCTTAAATTTGAACCAATTGGTTTCTTAAATAGAGTAAGTTCGTTTTTTTTATTCTTTTTTGGTCTATTTTTTCTTCCTTTGCGTGTGAGATTGTTGTAGTTGCATGTGACATTTGAGTCTTCTATAAGACTCTCTATTAATCAGTGGTCCTAACGATGTACCCTGAATGTGTTTCTGTGGTTCGTAGGAGTAAATAAGACTTCTTATGCTTGTGGATCTGTTTTAGGAATTCTAGAGCAGATTGGTCTTTTGTGATGGTGGACCATCTAGAGGAAGCATTGGACCTCTAACAAGAGCTATGGCTAGGAGGATGGAAGAAGAAGAAGGGTTTCAAAAGACTTTACTTCTTTGCAGGATATATTACTAGTTTTCTTCCTATCTCTTGAAGCTTTTTAAATATTTACATAAGTCTTTATTTTAAGTCACTTATGTTTTCCAACTTATCTTGTCAATTGCATTTGTTTTGCATTAAACATGAGAACATGTGCTGGTTTGAAAATTTAACTGCATCCACCCCAAAGGACTAGAAAATGTGTCTATAGTTAACTGAAAGCCCTTTTAGTCTAGTTTTGGACGAAAGAAAATAATATCATTTAGAGTTTTCTAGAGAAAATTATGAGTAAAACAGTCAATAATGGTCATAGTTGCTAGAATATTGTCTGTAATGTGTTCTTGGGCTTGCTTCATGCGTTGGGCTTGCTTAAGCTTTAAGGTATCTGCTAGAATAAGGGAGAAGGTGAAGTCACAAGAAAACACTAGAAAGCAGGGAGAGGGGGGGATGGGGGCCAAGGTTCAAATAGTGTTTTGAAGTTGTTTTTGTAACATAGCGTCAAATAAAGAAATGTGAATAAGTTGTTAAAGATGTTATTTAGACGCTAGATTTTATAGAAAATGTTTAGAAAGATTGCACAAGAAGCATCATGTATTGCAATCAACAATAGTGATAGAAGAAAGTGTGAATCTTCAAAGAAATACTTTAAGTACATCACATTTGAATAAAAGTGTACTAACAAACATGTTTTAATCCACATTATCAATCTCTAGTGAATATAAGAAAATAAATAGTTTGGGCAACTTGGTTAAACGTTGTCTTTTTGTGATGAAGAAAAAAGACATTTAATAGATTAAAGCACAAGAATTTTATATTGGTTCGCTCCAACTAAGCTGCGTCCTTTCTCTCCCAATAATTTTTGAGAGGTTCGAGTTATCCTTTTCAAATATTCATATGAGTTTAACCCACTCCTGGTTGTGCAATACTATTCACCACTCTAGGTATCCTTAAACTTTTATCTAGTTGACTTTTACCCACCCCTGTTTGTACAATATTATTTACCACACCTGGTATGCCTAGACTTCTATCTAGTTGAGTTTAACCCACTCCTAGTTGTGTATCCCTAAACAATCCTAGTATCTCATTGATACACTACCTAGTTGAGCTTCACCAACTCTTGATTTCCCTAGACAACGCATCTAGTATGAGCATTCTAAACCGTTTCTAGTTTCCAAGTTCTTTTGCCACTTCTCGCATTTGAGTATTCTAGCCAATCTTGGTAACTAAATATTCTAGTCACTCCAGGCACCTGAGTATTTTGGTCACTCCTCGCACTTAAGTATTCTGGTCACTCTTGGCATCCTGGACAATTCTGGTATCTACCGAATACATTACCAGAAGTGGCTATAATACTTCGAGGAAAGAAGTTTTAGACTTTAATTCACAAATCATTTATAATTTTTTTTTATCAATAATTGACTATATTATAAACCAACAAATTTTAGTTTATTGCCAACTTAGTCAATATAATAAATAATTAGTTTGGTTTTAAGTTTGATTGTCGTTTAATGACTTTCTTGTAGCATAAATTCATAAATGCATTTCTCACTGGAAACAGTGTAATTTAAATAGCTTTTGGTATTTTCAATTTTTTAGTGATTAATATTTCATATAGTTTATAGCAATTTAATGCTATAATAAATTTAATATTTAATTCTATTAAATATTTAGCAATAAATGTAATATATTTAGAGAGTAATAACTGAACTAGTACCATTTAATTTAATTTAAGATACTATTCTATCAGTAAGTAATTGACATTATTCAAAAAATGATCAATCCATTTATTGTTGTGTGTTTGGTGATAAGTGGTGTTAGCATACTAGTTCATGGTTTTCAAGTTACATTCGAAGAAGATTTGGAACTTGAAAGACAACTAAAGCTAATCAATAAGCCTCCTATCAAAACTATTCATGTATTTTTTAATATCTTTTATATATATATATATATATATATATATATATATATATATATATATATATATATATATATATATATATATATATATATTATTTTGTTGAATTTATATTCACTAATTTTCTTTTATGTATTGAATTTTAAATTTTTTAGACAAAAAATGGAGACATGGTTGATTGCATTGATATTTATAAACAATTAGCGTTTCATCATCCTTTTCTAAAGGATCACAAGTTACACGTGTATATGTATTTTTTTTAAATATTATCATTATACTTTAAGTATTTTTTTTTTTAATTTATTGTTTGAGATTTAAATCTATATTTGTATTGTTTACTAGGAGAGAAAACCTAGTTTTCAAAAATCAACTATGAAGAATTTAGCAAATAAACCTAGACTTAAAGTTGAAAAAGTCCAATGTCCTAAAGGATCTATTCCTATTCGAAGAACAAAAAAAAAAGATTTCATTCGAGAAAAACAATTATTAAATAAGAGTATTCTTGTTCAAGGCATTTCTGGTGTTCATGTATGCGATTTCTTTCTCAACTGAATTTCAAATTTTTATTATTTAGTTTTGTTAACTAAATCATGTTTAATTCTTTAATTTGTACTTTGCAGCGTGCTGAATTAGTTCTTTCATCAAAATTTAGTCCATATTATAGCGTTAGCGGACGAAACAACGCTTTGGTCTCTAAGGGTCAAATGTCTCTTTCTCATGTGTGGGTTCAAAATGGACCCATAAATACTAATAATAAAATTAGTCTTGGATGGCAAGTGAATCTTAATTTTATTATTATACCCTTTTTTTCCAATAAATATAATATGAAAAAATGTATTTAATTTGTGTTTATTTGTGTGTAATATCACATTTTGATATAGGTGAGTCCAGATTTGTATGGTGACAATAAAACTCATTTATACGCATCATGGACGGTATGAATCTCAACATGAGCAAGAAGTTCCAATTTTGTTTCAGATGATTTTATTTTTTTTAATTCGGGAAGCATTTTTGTTAAAAAAAAACATGAAAGTTTCGTTTCTGCAAAATTTAATGTGATGTTAAAAAATATGCAGAGAGACAAATTTCACAAGACAGGATGTTACAATGTTCGACATCCAGGTTTTGTTCAAACTAATTCCGAAATTTATCTTGGTGCAACTATCGGAGATATATGTTCTTATGGTGGTCCCGGTTTTGATTCAGTCAATTATATTACTATGGTAATGATCTTGGTATAAATTTTTTCATGTAATATTATATGATACATGCAGGTGAGAAAATTTTGTGTACATGGATTTTCAGGAGCCATCAACCAAAGACTGGTGGATTCATATAAGTGGTGAAGATATTGGATATATGCTCCAATTTGGAGGACCTGGTGGGAAATGTGATGCTTGATTACTCCACTTTTAGTTATTTATGAACTTCAAAAATAAATATTGTCACCATCATTATTACTAATAATTTTCTTTTTTCTACCATTCTCGTGTTTTGATCGATACTTTTAATATTTCGATATTAAAAAAATATTGTTAAGATAATTGCGTACAACATCCGCATCCTAAGACAAGAAATATCAACCAATGTAATGCATATATATGAATATGATCGATACAAATATGGCATTGATAAACCCACATCAATAGTTGGCAAAACATAAGTGCAACTATAACCTATTTAAGATTTTGAATGTTTTAAAAAGCAATGCCTCAAGCACGTGGATTGATGTAAAATTTTTCCAGAATTATTAGACTATTATTTCAAAATAGAAAATTAGTATATTTACAAATGTGCCTCAACAAAAAAGTAATGACACAGTACTCAATTCAACTTCTTTTAATCGTAATAGTATTGCGTTGCTATCCAAAAAAATAAGTGTCCTTAGTAATTTGGTTGCTATTTGTTTTTTTATTCCGTTTGATCACCTAAATTTTTATTGTTTATTTAAGTTGAATTTTGTGTTAAATTGACTCGATTTAATCACCTCACAATATTAATATCATGTGTCAATAGCGCTATGTGATAATATCAGTGTCAAGTACGAGCTCGACAAATATTAATATCATGTATTCAATTTAATTTTTATATTTATTTTTTACTCAATGTGACAATTTTATGTAAAATTGAGTAATTTTATTCATGTAAAAAATATAGTTGAATTCAATTTACTTACAACTAAAAATAAATAGATTTCAAAACTTGTTTTTATTTTATGAAAAATGCAATGAAATATTATTTCTTTTGTAAAATTGATTCATTTAAGTAGACATATTGAGTTAAAAGATGTAAAATATATTAATCTTTTAATTTAATTTCATGCTAATATTAGCTTCTTTTTTTAGAGGAATTAAACATATAAATAAACTAACAAAGTAAAACATTTTTTTTTCTCAAATGTTAAAATTTAAAAATTACAATAAAAACATTACATTTACATATTTTTTTCTGTTTTTATTTAAAGGGTGAGTTGGTTCTTATAGTCAATAATCAACTTGATTGTTAGATAAGACAAGATGAACGCAAAACATTTTGATCAAAATGTTTAAAAAGTAATAAGTTTAAAATAGATATCGTTAAACATAAGAAAATAACATTTTAGAAGTGGTAGTATTCAATGATTTTAATATTAAAGGGTTTTATATAAATAGTTTTGTTATAAATACCCCTTAGCCATGACCAAAGACATTCAAGAAGAGTTGAGTTCATCTATGAAAGATGGGCTTAAATTTTCTTTCTTGGGCCATCTTGGGTCATCATGGAGGTCGAGAAGAGCAGGATCAATTTGAACCTTGTATTTTGGGTTAAGTAATCTAGGATTTATTTAGGCTTTGTATTATGAGCTAAGAAGATTAAGATTTAATTTGGGCTTTGTATTTTGGGCCAAGTAGTGTAGGGTTTTTAGACTACTCGTGTCAACGAAGGTTAAGGTCCAATGTTGACCAAGTGGATGTCCATGACCTTAGGTTGACCATATGGTCGAAGTTTTAACATAGCTTGGAAATTGACCATGTGTCATTCTCACATTGGAGAGGATTTCTCATAATTAGTGTCGACATGTCACTCTAAGAATGCAGAGTATTTTTTTCCTTTGTCTCCAAGTTAGGTCAAGGTAGTGTTTTTTGGGTTTTGCTTCTACATTTTGGAGACACCTTAACTTATAAATAGAGGTGCCTCCCCATATTGTATTCACCTTTAATTTATAGTATTGTTATGCTGCCAATTTGGAGACATACTACTCTTATTAGGTTACCCTAAGCTTTAGCAACTCAAGTGGCCTCCTCTAGCCACCTTCCTCCAATAGTTAGCCTAACATCTCTCAAAGCATCACAAACACCACTTCTATCACCAGAAAATATCAATAAAACCAAGAGCTTTAGCTCCCTCCCACCAAATTCCGTAAACATTCATCCATACACCATCACCATGGCTTGTTCTTCTAGTTTTGGCCCAACCTAGTTGTTAAGATGGCCATCAGTTACGAACAAAAAGCTTTAATATTTTAAAACACATTATCTCTTTAGAAACTACATTTTTAGAGTTCTCTGACTTCTCTCCAATATTTCTCATCCTCTGTTTGTCTGATGGAAGAATTGACACTATACGATTGATCCTAGCGGCGAGCTCTTCAATTTGGACAAATTGGTTTCTTAGATAGAGTAAGTTGCACTAATACAAAAAAAAATGTATAACGTCGGTGTTTTTCGGCCTATCACGTCAAATTTGAGGCCAATGTCTTGTCAGGAGACATTAAGTTGACGTCAAATTTAAAAAATTTGATGTTAATTGACCTTAATTGATGTTTGACATAGAACAATCTGACGTCAGACATAGAGCAAATTGACGTCAGATATTGCTCTATGTGCGACGCCAATTAACGTCTGTTGCATTTATAAGAGACGTCAATTTATGGGCTTTATTTTTAATTTTTCGTCAATATTTTCTTCCACTGAAACCATGAAAAATCAATATACAACTCAAAAATTTCCAGACTTTTAGAAGTAGTAACAACCAACGAAAAGTTCAACAACCAATACACTTAAAAAATAAAAAATGAAACTAACCGTGAAGGTGAGGCAGTAGACAGGTGTTGTTGTGAGGGTGAGGAGAAGACAACCACTACCGAAGAGGAAAAAAGAGAACTCAACAATGCTCCAAATGGTGTCTATGCACGAAACTAATCGGTTAAAATGAAAGGTAAAGTCATCAATCAACGAACATTTGTGGTAAGTGGAAGAAACATTACCTTTGGTGGTCATCGAAAGCTTCACTAGAGACGTTAGACCCGCAATGAAGAAAGTTCACACAAAAATAGTGAAACAAGTGTTCTTTCTCGTGCTTTAAAAATATCTTCGCGCTCAAATTAATGTTTGTTCCTTTGACCAACAGACTTCAAAAAGGCAATTAACGTTTGTTTCTCTGACTAACAAACATCTAATGGGTCTCTTAAAAATATCTTCTCGTTCAATTATTTTTTAATTTGACCACCAATAGACATTTGTTTTTCACAAACAGACTTCAGAAAGGGAATTAACGTCTGTTTCTCTAACCAACAAACGTCTAATGGGTTTCTTAAAATATCTCCGCGCTTGATTCTTTATGAACATAAACACTAAAAGACGTTTGTTCTTTGGCTAACAGACTTCAAAAAGGCAATTAACGTTTGTTCCTCTGACCAATAAACGTCTAATGGTTCTCTTAAAATATCTTCGTGCTCAATTTTTAATGAATTTGAACACCAAAAGACGTTCGTTCTTTCCCCAACAGACTTCAGAAAGGCAATTAACGTATATTCCTCTAACCAACAGACATCTAATGGGTTTCTTATATTATCTGCGCGCTCAATTTTTAATGAATTTGAACACCAATAGACGTTTTTTCTTTCACTAACATAATTCAAAAAGGAAATTAACATTTGTTTCGCTGACCAACAAACATCTAATGGGTCTCTTAAATTATCTTCGCACTTAATTTTATATGAATTTGAACACTAGAAGACGTATGTTCTTTCACCAATAGACTTCAAAAAGGAAATTAATGTTTGTTCCTCTAATATTGTACGCCCATTTTGTACTAATGTTGGTTTTTTTGTCCTTTTTTGTCTATTTTTTCTTCCTTTGCGTGTGAGATTGTTGTGGTTGCATGTGATGTTTGAGTCTTCTATAAGACTCTCTACTGATCAGTAGTCCTGACAGTGTACCGTGATCGTGTTTTTGTGGTTTGTACGAACAACAAATAAGACTTCTTGTGCTTATGGAGCTATTTTGGGCATTTTAGAGCAGCTTGGTCTTTTGTGATGGAGGACCATCTAGAGGAAGCATTGGACCTCTAAAAAGAGCTATGGCTAGGAGGATGGAAGAAGAAGAAGGGTTTCAAAAGACTTTCCTTCTTTGGAGGATATAGTACTAGTTTTCTACCCTTCTCTTAAAGTGTTGTAAATATATACATAAGTCTTTATTTTAGGTCTTGTATTTTGTCTAAGTTATCTTGTTAATTAAACTTGTTTTGCATCAAAGATGAGAACATGAGCTGGTTTGAAAATTTAACTTCATTCGCCTCAGGGATCCAAAAAATACATGCCTATAGTTAACTAAAATTCCTTTGAGTCTAGTTTACAGCAAAAGAAAAATCATCTCATTTTGAGTTCTGGAAAACAGTCAAGAAAGGTCAGAGTTGCTAGAATGTTGTCTATAATGTGTTCTTTGGCTTACTTCATGTGTTGGGCTTTCTTGGGACATGATCCAACTTGTTTTGGGCTTGCCTAAAGCTTAAGGTATCTTCTAGAAAAAGGGAGAAGGTGAAGTCACAAGAAAACATTAGAAAGAGGGGGGAGCGGAGGGTTGAATAGTGTCTGATAGATAAATGTGAATGAGTAGTTAAATACATTGTTTAGACGTTAGATTGTATAGGAAATGTTTAGAAATATTTCGTAAGAATCATCGTCTATAACTTTAAACTATAGTGATAGAAAAATGTGTGAATCTTCAAATAAATACTTTAAGTACCTCACATATTAATACAAGTGTGCTGACACTCCTGTTTTGGTCCACATTATCAACTTCTAGTGCATATAAGAAAAATAATAGTTTAAGTAACTTTTTCAAACATTGTCTTTTTACGATGAAAGCAAAAGGACAATTAATAGATTAAAGCACAAGATTTTTGTACTGGTTCGCTCCAACCGCTAATACAAAATATACTTTTTATAACAATTTTTTATACTTGTTGAAATCCACCAGGTATACAATGTAATGCGGTGACAATATTATAAATATGAGAAACTTTTTTATACCAATTATATTGAAAATAGGTATAGAAAGTGACACGATGGAAAAATTATAATAAATTACAAAGATTTATATACATGTTGCAATCAAAACAGGTATAAAAATTATTTTTTTTCTACCTATTAAACCTAGAAACAGTATAGAAGTAGATTTTATATTGGAAACTTTTTGTATAAACTGGTATAGATTATTTTCCTTTCGCGCTTTAGTTTCCTAGTTTTGTTATCCTTCTCCTTCTTGCTCGTTCTCGCTGTAGTGGGGAAGACCATCACAGATCTTCGACGCCCTATCTCCTACGTTCCTAGCCTCTACAAAATCTTTAAAGAGATCCTCGTCAAAACCATCGACAACAAGTAGCAAGATCCCTCCATGGATGCCCTCAAGGTCACCATCGATGACGATGAGAACACTGTATCTGTCTTCAACAACGACAATGGCATACCTATCGAGATCCCCAAACTCATTTGCGACCATTTGCTCACTAACCGCAACTATAACGACAACGTCAAGAAGACCAACAGTGGACGCAAAAGCTACGATGCCAAGCTCATTGTTGATAAGGGGAGCAATATGAATGTTAAACCTAACTCCTTATATGGTTTTTGTTTCTGATGATGACAACACATGGTTTAGTTTTTGATGATGACAACAACAGAAATGGTTTAATAAATTCTTGTCACATTTAGCAAAACTGTTGTTTATATATTTACTTGTGCTTGAACTATATGTTATGCATATTCATTGTGATTATAACTGTGATATGCATATTCATTGTTTAAGAATGAATCTTTGAGTATCTTATTTTTGATGATGAACATTGTATAATGGACATTTTTGTTAATGGACATTAAGGATCTGTTCTATTGTTATCTTGCACAAAAACACATAACAAATGTTTGATATTATTGATGTGTGTGCTTGATACATGTATTAATGCTTGGAAAAAGGTTTACATGTTTAAACATATTGAAAATGTATTTCTTGTATGATTTAATTTGTTATGCAATCCATGTAATTTGTTAAATTGTTTCAGATTTCTTGTATGCTTTATTGGAGGCAAACTATTCTAACATAATCTGGTATGCAATGTGTATAACTGATAAAGTAAGAAAGTTAGCCAATACATGTTTTCAAAAGAGTGAAAATATGATTTAAAAGAAGTTTGATATTGAATATTTGCTTAAGTGTTGGACATAACCGATTATATAAATTGTATAATCGGTTAAATCACTTTCATATGAGGAATTTAATTTCTTTCAAGTCAATATTGTTATAATGGTCATATTGCATTTATTTTTGGTTGTTAAGAAGTGTTTAATCGATTGCATGCACCATATAATCGGTTAAAATTCAAATTTTGAAATGCTGTCAAAAGCTGCTAAACTAGTAAGAAAAACATAGTCAATTACATTAATAGCGTAATCGATTAAAAATCGTTAGGATTTTGAAAATGCTATTAATAGTTGTCTTGCGCATTGTTTCAAACCAATCTTTGGATATATAATTTGTTACTAATAAGGGAGTATTGGTAAAACTTGAAGATGAGTTTTGATGATGCTGCAACTTGTAGATTTTAAATGTAGCAGGAAAATATTTAAAAGCAACTTGTAGATTTTGAATGTAGTAGGAAAATATTGAAATATTGTAATTCTTACTGGTATAATCGTTATGGTCAAGCTATAATCGATTATCACATGTTTTTGTACTAGAATAATCGATTATCATGAAGCAATAATCGATTATCACAAGTCATACTTGAATAATCGATTATCACTTCATATAATTGATTATCACTTTTTGAAAACTCTGTAACGGACTTGAATAATCGATTATCAATTACAATAATCGATTATTCATGGTAGTTGGGAGCTGACCTTTGGCATTCAGTGTACTTGGCTATATATTTGGATTTTGAGAATTCAGAAGGAAACGTTTTTGAACTGAGAAAACTTATCAGAACACTGTGTGTCAGAGGAACGTTCTTAGAAAGCTTTTGTTCATTGTTCCCTTGCTTGGTCTTGTGAAAGGAGAGGCTCGCGTATCGTGTGTCGATAGTCGGAGCATACTCTCTTCAAGTCAGCAAGGTGCTCTGCCTGGTCTTGTGAAAGGAGAAGCTCACGAATCGTTGGTCGATTGCCGGAGCGGTTCTCTTCAAGTTGGTAGAGTGGTTTTCTTCGTTTTATATTTTGTTCATTTGATTGTAATTTGTAAAATTGTTTTTAGTGGAACTGTTAATCACTCTTTGTAGTGATTAACGACTGCACGTAGATTCTGTTGAATCGAACCAGTATAAAAATACTCGTGTGATTTTTCTATTCCCTACACTCATTTTACGTTATGCATATAAACTGTTTGTTTAATTTTCTGAAAGAAAATTATCTTTGCTAAAAAGGACCGATTTCATTTTAACTGTGACTGAACATGCTTTCCGCTTACTCTAAGTTTTTAATTCCGCTGCGCTATACTTTTCGAAAATTACCCCCTACGATACCATCACAATTTTATAACTAACATTGTGATTAAGTTTTGTTAGTGAAAGCTTCCAGGAACGATCTTGAAGAATCAAGAAGTGTGCTTAAAGGTTGTTGATCATATATGCTCTATTGGAGAGTCTATTGTGAAGATGAGGTTTATCTTTTTCAATCTATAGATTGAGTTTATGTGCATTTGTGCCAGAGGGAGAGAACTGTGTTGTTCTCATTGAGAGTTGGGATTTCTCTCAGGTTTTCTTAGAGTTGATATTACTCTAAGGTGTTAGAAAGTTGGAATTACTTTCTTGGTTGTGAGAGTGTGAGGATTGTTCACCTCTTGTTTGCTGTAATTGATTTTGAGTGGGGAAGGAAAGTTCATTGAGAGGTATTCTTTGTATTCTTGCCTTGTAAACTCAATCATTATAGTGTTATCTTCAACTAAGGTTGTTGAAGAAGACTGGATGTGGCCATTGAGGCCGAACCAGTATAAAATTTGTGTGTTGATATTTTTATCCTTTCTCTTTATTTTTTGATTATAACACAGTTGCTCTTTAATTTCTAGAAACATTAATAAAGCTTCAAATATTTCATAAAGATTTTCAAAAGAACAAATTTTTGAATACAAACTGATTCACCCCCCCTCCTCTTTGTTGAGATACTTGGCCTTTCCCTTTCCTACACTCATTAACATCTTCTCCACCGAGTTCATCATCAAAATTGTCCACGGAAAGTGCCAGAAGAAGTATAAGCATGTATTCTTTTTAACCTCTCAAGTTTCCCTCCATGTTTTCAGTCTCATCCTTCATTGAATAGTCATAAGGTTTTCAAGGCTTTCTCTACCTCATCATCGATAAGCCCTTCGTTTGCACAACTGACGAACTCCATTATGTCTCCCTCACCAATTCCAATTCGAAACTTTCTCTCTTGTACTACAATCATTCACTTCTCGTTAGTTTTCTCTCTTCACATCGCAAATTTCTTCTATTCTCTCCCTGTGATTTTGCTAACATTTCTTAGGACATAATTTTGTTTCATAGGCACCTCCGAGGAATCATCCTCTGTTGCATCAACGTCAATTGAATATAGTAAAAACTATATATGAGATTAATCTCCCTTGTGTTGAATATACACATAGGGTCCTCTATTTATAATAGAAAAAAATATGGGCTAACCATAAAATACAAATAAGAAATAATAACAAATTAACTAAAGATAAAAGATAAATATAAAATAAAGATAATATATCTAACACTCCCCTTAGGGATGGCAAAAAAATCCACGTCCGCGGATATCCGCGAATAAAATCCCCGACGGATAGTTGATACCCGCGGATATTTACTACCCGAAACCCACGGATAGCGGGTATTTTAATACCTGCTTATAAACGGGTCAGGTGCGGGTATTATACTATCCGTACCCGCGGATATCCACTACCCGCGGATATTCGTTACCTGCAAAAAATAAAAATAAAAATTTAATTTTTATTTTATTAAGTTAAATTTAATTAAAATTAACATTAATTTATATTTTACAAGGTTATAGATTTAATTAAAATTGTACTATATGAAGTATGATAAGAATTAAGAGTCATTTATGGACAATTAACAAGTATTAATATGTCAGATTCCCTTACTCTTTACAAAATATACGGTATTGATTATTGTGTTTGATTGCTTAAAAATATACTCCACTAATTAATAGGTCAGATTGTTTTACTCCTTACAAAATATACGATATTAATTATTGATTATTGAGTTGATTGCCTAAAAATATACTGCATTAATGGTTAATCAATGGACTTGCCTGCCACAGGCTTTATAAATATATAATTGATGTCTAGGTACAATCTTCCTCTTCTATTCTATCAAATTTAGACCTTTTTATATCTTGAGCGTGAGAGTGTCTTTTGCACATCAACAACCCATCGGAGTGGATGATATTATCAAGAAGGATTGAAGTTCAAAAGAGAACAAAGCAAAGAAGGACTACTGACCCTCAGACCAATTCAACCTAAACAAAAATTAAATTTTAATTTATATTTAATTTAATTTATATTATATATTTTTTTGTAATTTTATTTAAATTTTATTTTTTTTTAAATATTTGTGGGTATCCGCGGATATCCGCAGGTTTTAAAATATCCACAGATATTTTTTAAGCGGGTATCCGTGCGGGTAGCGAGTCGGGTAGCAGGTGGATTTATTTTTGTCGGGTCGGGTTGCGGGTAGGTACTATCCGTGCCCAACCTGACCCGTTGCGGGTAGCTGAAGCATACAAATTGTATGTACCATGCTTGGAACAAATAAACTCAATCTGAGGACCCTTTAATGACTTGGTCAACACATCTGCGAGTTGATCGTATGTCCCAACAAACTCAGTACATATTTCTTTAGTTAGCAAACTTTTATGAATAAAATGACAATCAATTTTTATATGTTTAGTCCTCTTGTGAAACATTGGATTTGATGCAATGTGGAGAGCAACTTGATTATCGCAATACATCTTCATAGTATGGATGTCACAGAAGTTAAGCTCTTGAAGGCATTGTATCACCCATATAAGTTCATATGTGAGTGATGCCATCACCATATACTCGGCTTCAACTATTGATAAAGCTACTAAATTTTGTTTCTTACTTTTCCATGAAATAATATTTCCTCCCAAAAAAAAACAATATCCTGTAGTAGACCATCTATAAATAAGTGAACTTGTTAAATCTGCATTACAATACCAAGAGACCTGAATGCTTCCTTTATCTTCATATAACAATCCTTGCCCGGGAGACTTTTTGATATACCTTAGAATGTGAATAAGAGCATTTCAGTGGTCAACACATGGAGCCTGCATTAACTGACTAACCGCTGTTGGAAAACAGGTTGGCTTCGATTCAACACCAAGAGGGCGGGTGAATTGTGAGGTTTCAAAATCAGAGTCTTTTTAAAATCATTTTCACAAAATAGAAATCTTTACACAATTTCTTGAATCACAAGTAATAGAAATTTAAGTGCAGCGGAAAATCAAAGTAGACTACGCAAATTATAGAGTCGACTGAATCTAAAAGAGTAGGGATAGAGAATTCAAACGCAGGGTTTTATACTGGTTCGGCCTCAATGCCTACATCCAGTGTCCTTCCAATCCCAGGAAGCAAATGCACTATATGGTCAAGGTTTTTACAACAAGGCTTTTATAGAGACCTCCACGTCAAAAATATAAAACACTTCTCTAACCCTCTAGCCAAAATATAGGCAATACAAACAGCAAGATCTGCAAGTATACCAGACTCCACGAGTCTATCCCCTATAATCACAACAGGTACAACAATCACCACGGAATGCAACACGATCCTTGATCAACCAAAGAACACCTCAATTGTGCGGATAATGATCAAGCAGTAAGCGTAGTGGAATTCTCCTTCAGAAACTCTTCAAAGAATGATCTACAGGTCTTCTCGATGAGTTCTTGGAGCTCTAAAACCCAGAGAATCAATCTAAAACGAAATATGAAAATGTTTTTCCAAAAGTTCTCTGAATAACTCAGGTCTCGTCTATTTATAGATTTCCATAAACCGAACGCTTCTGCAGTCAACTAAGCTACTAATACAGTCGACTGTCTCCTGACAGTTATAACAAATAAGTCAAATTAGTAGCAGTTAAGTCAAAAAAATTAATTCCACATTCAATACAATTGACTCTCATTCAATGCTTAACTAACTTTTAAAATATAGTTGTTACTATTCACAAGCATAACAAAATTTCAAACAAGACAACTAATAAAGTCGAATGCATAGCGCACACAGTCAACTTTAACACATCTGCACATTTTGAAATTCTTTTCAATGTAAAATCTCACATAACACTGTATTTGAAAATCTGTACAAAGTCTTTAGTCTAAATCGATTCAACTAATAATGAAGTCGACTTAAGCTATCAGATTTGCCACACAGGTTAAATTCACAAAAGTGCATGTGGTAACATATACAAGAGATGATGTAACATATACAAGCTCAGTAAATGTGCATTCACATATCGAAAACAACACAATACATGTGCAATAAGATATCAATCAATATGCAACAGAACATGTAACATATCAACTATACATGTATTATTAAAAATCTGTTGTCATCATCAAAAACTAGAGTGAATAAAGCATTGTGAGATTAAGGTTAGCTAAACCAGTGCTTCCCTTATCAACAATCTCAACAACCACTTCAACTATAAATGATAGATTTGGCCTTGTAATAGTGAGATAAATCAGTTTTCCAACCAGCGTCCTATACCTCTATGGATCGGAGAATAATTCACCTTTTTCTTACCTTAATTTCAGGTTTGAGTCCATGGGACTATCTACCGGTTTGCAATCAATCATGCATATTTCTTGTAATATATCAAGAGCATACTTCCTTTGAGAGATTACAACTCCATCTTTTGATTGCGCTACTTCAATGCTTAAGATATATTTGAGACTTCCAAGATCCTTGGTTTTGGAATGTCGACACAAGTACTTTTTCAATTGAGATATTCCAACAACATTTCCTGTAATGACAATATCATCAACATATACTATTAAGTGAACACATTTCCAAAGAGAAGAATGACAGTAAAAAAACTGAATGGTCTGCTTCACTACATTTTAGCCCAAATTTTTAAACAATGGAGCTAAACTTTCCAAACCAAGCACGTGGTGATTGCTTGAGGCAATGTAGAGATCGATGCAATTTGCGTACCATACCACACTCCCCTTGAACAAAAAACCCAGGAGGATGCTCCATATAAACTTCTTCCTCAAGATCACCATGTAGGAAGGTTCTTGATATCAATTGATGAAGTGGCCAGTGACGAATGACTATCATGCGAAGAAGAGGCGAATAATAGTCATCTTGGCTACACGAGAGAAAATGTCACAATTGTTGAGATTGTTGATAATGGAAGCACTGGTTTAGCTAAACCTTCATCTCACATGCTCTGATTTTTTATGATGACAACACATTATTAATAACACATGTATTGTTATGTGTTACATGTTCTATTCTTTACTGTGTTGATATCTTAATGAACATGTTTCTGTTGATTATCATATATGTATGCATATTCACTGATATTATACTTGATACATCACTTGTTATTGCATTACATATGTTTGTGAAAGAAAACCACATGCACTTTGATGAACTTATATTGTGTGACAAATCTGCAAGTTTTAAGTCGACTTCATTATGAAGTAAGTCGATTAAAACTCGTGACTTTGCACAGATTTTCAAAAGCGGTGTTGTGTATGGTTTTGCATTGAAAACTTTTTCTAACTGAGCTGAAGTGACTAAGTCAACTACATGCACGATGGATCCGACTTAGTTAGTTATTTGATTTGAAATTCCGTTAATGCTTCTGTACAGTAACGACTATATTTCAAATGTCTGTTAAAGCATTAAATGAAAATCAATTGTATTAAATGCAAAATCAATTTGGTTGTTATGATTGCTGCTAATTGACTTAACTGTTATAACTGTCTGGTGACAGCCGACTACATGAGCGTCTGATTTATAGAAAACTATAAATAGATGTGACTCATATGAGAACAGGGACTTTGGTTGGGCTGACAATTTCATTTCCTATTTCAGATTGATATCCTATGATTAAGAGCTCCAAGAACTCATCAAGAAGACGGTGGAGATCTTTCTTTGAGGAGGTTATGAAGGAGAAGATTTGCATGCTTACTGTTTGATCATATTCTGCACATTGCGATGTTCATCTATTGATCAAGATTTCTATCAATCTTTGGAAAGATTTTTGGTTTCCTGTTGGGATTACAGGAGGTGGACTCGTGGAGTTCTGACACTTTGAGGATTGTTCAAAGTGGGTTGAAGATTGCAGAAGAGGGGATATCTTATTGTAGATCTTTGTGTTGATGCCTATATTTTGGTTAGAGGGTTAGAGAGGTGTTTTATATATTTGACATGGAGGTCTCTATAAAAGCCTTATTGTAAAAACCTTGACCATTACAGTGCATTTTCTTCCTGGTTGTAGAAGGACACTGAATGTAGGCATTAAGGCCTAACCAGTATAAAAACTCTGCGTTTGATTTCTCTATCCTTACATAACTGTTTACGTAGTCAACTTTACATTTCTATTGCACTTAAAGTTTTCATTCCTTGTGATTCAACAAACTTTGTAAAGGTTTATACTTTGTGAAAAAGTTTTTAAAAAGACTCTGATTTTTAAACCTCAACAGTTCACCCCCTCTTGGTGTTGAAACAGAGTCATCCTGTTTCCAACAACCTCCAATAGACTCCACATGAAATGGGCCGCACACATCTGTGTAGATAACAACAAGTGGTTGTTTTGCTCTCTTGTAAGTGATTTGCTTAAACTTCGTTCTAGTTTGCTTCCCATCAGCACACCCTTCACACACTCTGTCAGGAGTCTAGATTGTTGGAATTCTTTAGCAAGGTCCTTGCTCTTCAACAGACTTAAACTTCTAAAGTTTAAATGACCGAAATGATAGTGCCAAAGCCATGCTTCTTCCTTGACATCAACAGTAGCCAGACACTGAACAACAATAGCATTGAGAGGAGCTTTAAGAACAAGTCGCTGCTTCTCATCAAATATCGCTATGTGCTTCTGATGCATGGTCATCGCATAACCCTTCTCAAGAAGCTGTCCAAACTCAGCAAGTTGCTCTTCATCGATGGGACATACAAGACATTGTTCATGTGAGCGAGTCATCCGTCTTTGCGTCTGATCAGAATCCTTCCCGTGCCTTCGGCCATTATCACACTGTTATCAGCAAATCTTATGCTGCTTCTGACATTTTGATTCAAATCCATTAGCCACTCCTTCTTGCTCGTCATGTGGTTGGAGCAACCTGTATCTAAATACCAAGAATCACCTTCTTCTGCATGGCTCGAATCGTATGACATCAACACATGTTCATCTTCTTCTTGACACCTATCAACACTGAAAGTCTCGTTCTTACACATCTTCACTTCTTGACACTTGCCTACGCTGCATGTTTCCATCTTGCACTCGTTCAAACATCTTTCTTGTGTCAATCTCCACCGCTTCATTTCTTTATCAGAATCAATAACAATCATCAAAAGAACGTGGTCTGATTAGAATCACCTGCGGCTGCATCCTGTGCCAGATTAACTTCATCATCGTCTTTATTTCTTTTTGCGGTTTCGTTGTGCCAGCACTCACTTGAGTAGTGCCCACACTTGCTACATGTATAGCACTGAATGTTCCTCTTATCAACATTCTTTCTACCTCTCCCTCTCGTCTACTTCCCGCCTTTTTTGTTGTCGCTGCACTCTTCTCCAATAGCCTGATCGAAGACATTCACACTTCTTCTTCCGGATCTACCTCCCCGAGATTGGCCTCTGCTTCTTCCAGCGCCTCGTCCTCTGTGTTTAAAATTGCTTCTTACTTGTAAAGCTTGGTTCGAACCCATTTCATTTTCGGTTTTCTTCCTTTCAAGAAGACATTGTTCGTAAGCCTCCAGCGAGTTCTACAACTCTTCCACTCTCATATTTTCAATGTCTTTGCATTCTTCAATTGCTTCAACAATATGGTCATAC
The DNA here is from genome assembly GCA_036885675.1 of Vigna mungo. Lineage (NCBI taxonomy): Eukaryota > Viridiplantae > Streptophyta > Magnoliopsida > Fabales > Fabaceae > Vigna > Vigna mungo. The sequence continues at coordinate 22,490,400 of CP144694.1, forward strand.
TGCGAGGTTAGTGTTCTAAGAATATTCTCCACAAATTTCTTATCTTTCACCACCTTATCGCACACTCTCATGGCGTTCACCACCACTTGTATTCTCCCTATATACTCACTAACCGATTCATGATCTCCCATGCCTAAGAGTTTGTGTCGTCTTTGGAGTGACTGTAGTTTAATCTTCTTGACTTTTCCTGTGTTGTTGTAACCTTCTTGAAGAATGTCCCAGATCTCCTTCGCAGTGCCTACCTTCGATACCTTCTGGAAGATGGTGATTGACATGCATTGGTGCAACAACATTCGGGCTTTGCAGTCTAATCTCTTGTTCTCCTTATATTGTCGCTTTGTCTCTTCAGAATCTCCCTTCAATGGCTCTTTGAATCCCTTCTTGACTATCTCATCCACTTCTTGAAAACCAAGAAGGGCATCCATTTTTATGAACCAGTCATCAAATCCCTTTCCATAAAACACAGGGAGGTTACTATGTATAACACCTGTCATCTTCTTGATCGACTTGAGTTGATCCACCAGGTTTCAGAACCTGGGCTCTTGATACCACTGTTGGCGTAGGATGATGAAAGGAATATGCAGATAACAATCACGTAGTGTAGAGAGTGAGTGAGTGAGAGTGCAGAAGTATTGAATTAAGAGAGAGTAAAAACATATTTACATTAACTAGAGAAAGCGTACTTATACAATGTATGACATGTAAAGTAAATGACTTGGGTCAGTTAAAGTGGTTAGTTTATTACAACATCACTAACACCCACCTATATCTCTCTCTATGTGTGTGTGTGTGGATATATATATATATATATATATATATATATATATATATATATATGTATGTATGTATGTATGTATTATATATATATATATGTATGTATGTATATATATATATACATACATACATATATATATATACATACATACATATACATACATATATATATATATATATATATATATATATATGTATGTATGTATCCCACTACATTAAACTGTAAACCCTCATATCTCAGCCAACCTTTTGTTCTCTCTTTCCTCCCCTAATACCACACTCATGTGAACACCCAGCAAACTTACAGTCCACGAAACAAGACTATCATCACACAAGACACAAGAGCTCTCACATGCAACATACCTCTTCTTCTCTCCATTTTACGGTTATTAACTCTCTAACAAAACCGGCTTAGGCTAATTTGTTTATAGGGGTTATGCTCATACTGATAAATGAAACCCCCATTTACAAGTTTTGAAATATGAGAGGTGGAATAACAAGATTTATAATAGTATCGATAGTATCATCAATGTGTTATCTTGTGGCAGGTACATTCTTTATTTGGCTTTGTGGTAGTATTCCTCAACATGTCTTCAGAATCCCAATCATGGTTGGTGTTAGCGTTTTGGTTATGATAGCCATCGCAAATATTGAAACTAGTCTTAAAGTTAGTAATAAAGTTCTTGTAAGAGGTTCGTCTACTTACATATTTCTGTTATGGTGTATTATAGCAATGACAACTAGTTATTATATTAACAAAAGTTTTTCTTAAATAGATTAGCTTTAGGACCATATAATTTCTGAAAAATGACTTCTAAGATTATTTACTGCATCTATCTTCTTGGGGTTAAGTAGATTTATTTCTCTACTTTAAACACGTGACCATGACCATGAAATTGGTTTAGTATTAATGTTAGTTTGTTAAACACATGCATTATGTTATTTTGAAATACCATATTCAAGTTTAATTATATGTAGATGGTTTCAGGTCTGAGTTACTGAATACTTAAGTTTACATACCCACTTTACAACCCAAATCATGGCCAACAAGCATTAAAGGGTGTACTAGGGACTACCAGACAGGTATGACGCCCGGTCCCTTAAGAAGGATCGGTCTGTAAAAGACCTCCGAGCAGGTGAAGCGACCGATCATCTCAAATAGGAGTGGCCGGATGGTTATAAACGAGAAGGTCAAGATAAAGTCAGCATGGTTAAGGTAATTATAGGATTAAGGTCATTGGGCTGAGATTGGGCCCTGGTTAGGGTCACCTTAACATTAGGCCCATATCCAAACACTATAAATACAAGTCAAAGGCACCAATTCAAGTCTGAGTTTAAGTAACCGAACGAACCTTTTAACTGACTTAAGCATCACAGTGCCTTTAGCAGGTACCCACCCGAGCGAACAGTTGAGAGAACGAACGGGCGATTGGAAGACGGACGAAGGAATGTGCGGTTGCTGAAGAGAAATTGAGAAGGGTTTGTGTAGCTCGACCTCACCCCGGTACATTTTGGTGCCCACCGTGGGGCCAAGTATCCAAACCCAATGGTAGTCACAAGGAACATGACCGCTGAGGATCCGACGGAGGCGATAAGGATGTTGCACAGTAGATAGAGGACATGAGACGTCAGCATGAGGAAGAGTTGTCGGCCGTAAGGGAGGAGTGTGCGGCTCGCATCGCCCAAGAGATGGAGAGAGGGGAAAGTCAGGCTCAAACCCATCGGGAAAGGACGACCGAACATAGTAGCGCTTCGGACCGAACTTGGAGATTAGAAGAGATAGAGACCGGAAAGGAAATCGAAAAAACCGATCGGTTGGAAAGCACCCTAGCCAACCAACCGCCATTAGTAAAAGAGGAGGACACCTCGGGCCAACTGCCATTCGCTCAAGCAATTATGGATGTCCATATATCGGAACACTTCGTGCCACCCCAACTCAGCATCTACAACGGGACGACTGATCCGGATGATCATGTGCAGGCCTTCTCCACGCGGATGGCATTCAGGACCGATAACCGAGCTATATGGTGTTGGGATTTTTCTTTATCGTTAGAATGAGAGGCGTTGGAGTGGTTTAACTCGTTACCACCCAACTCCATACAAAATTTCGAGGGACTAAAGGAGATGTTCAGCAGACAGTTTGCCAGCAGTCGCGCGGAAGACCCAACGGTCTTCGAGCTGTTTAACCTCAAGCAAGGCAAGGATGAGTCACTAAAAGTGTTTATGGACCGATATCAGAGGATGGTGAGAAGGGTCAAAGGGTTGAATGCTGAACTGGCCCTACAGTATGTGATGCCGACATTGAGGTCGGGACCCTTCAAAGATCATATATGCAGAAAACGGTCGAGGACCATGGAAGAATTAAGGGAGCGAGTGGCCGACGAGATAAAGGTCGAAGAGATGAAACAAGCCTACAAGAAGGAGGTTCAAGAAAGTAAGGAAAGGGTGGAAGGCAAGAGGTCGGAGGGTCAAACCACGAGGCTTGCCGGATTTAAATCAAGAGACCTGCCTAGGGGACCTCGCTTTCAGCAATATACCCCTCTAAATACACACCCGACGCGAATCTTACAAGAGGCGCTCAACATTAACCTCATCCCACCGTTGAAGAAGCGACTCACCCCACCTGGGGCCAACAACAACAAACACTGCCTTTACCACCAGAATCAGGGGCACACTACGGAGGAATGTGTCACCTTAAGAGATAAGATTGAAGAACTGATAAGAGCTGGCCAGTTAAGGAAAAGTATTAAGACCTCTAGCAACGCCACAACACATGAACCTTATAGAAGCCCCATGAGGAGAGATGATCGTGGCAAAAGCCGTCGGCCGCCGTACAAAGAGGATCGGCCAAGGTATGAAAAACGACGTAGTAGAAGTCGTAGCCACAACAAGGACTGCCCCATTAGGGGTCGAATAAATACTATATCCGGTGGATTTGCTGGAGGGGGGCCGTCATCAACGGCCAGGAAGCGTTATGTCTGAGCATTACGGTCAGTCAACAACGTTCGGTCAACCCGAAAATCCATGCCACCAATCACGTTCACTGATGAAGATTTTCACGCGCCCAAGCTGGATCTATGATCCCATGGTTATCACGGCTGAGATAGCCCGATACGAAGTGGGTAAAGTCTTGATAGACTAGGGAAGTTCCGCCAATATCCTCTATTGGAAGACGTTTCAACAGATGGACCTTTCGGACAACTTAATTATGTCGTTCCAGGAGCAGATAGTGGGATTCGTCGAAGAGCGGGTGGACACGTGCGGGTATGTCGACTTATGCACGCGGTTGGGTACCGGTCGAGAAGAAGCCGGAGACCCTTTCCTTGCATCGGACCTTTCGACCCGGGACGATGACCCCGAGCTACGAGAAGTTCCGCTATCACTAGAGGAGCCCCCATCGTCCCCACCCGCAGAGCCAGAAAAAGACAACGTGATTGCCATTTATTTACCTATGAAGCAGACCAGACGACCGCAGTAAGAATAAAGAAGTAGAAATAAGTCTGAAACCGTCAAAGGACTCCTATTTATAGCCAAAATTTTGAAATTACTGATCACATTGCCACCGTTCAACCAAAACATGACCAAGGGCCTGGATTAAAAGACTCTTCCATTACCCAATATCCTCGCCTTTGGGCATCCAACACGTGGCACCTGACTTTCGTTTTCCCGCCCAAATCTTCAGCAATGAGACGCGAACCGTCAACACCTGAAACGATGACCTCGAATACCCAATTACCAGAGCCTCGAGAAGTGGGAACGTCGGGACCAAAACCCTACGACGGCGTGCCATCTAGGGCTTGAGGGGCCTGATGTACTAGGGACTACCAAACAGGTATGACGGTCGATCACCTAAGAAGGATCGGTCTGTAAAAGACCTCCGAGCAGGTGAAGCGACCGGTCATCTCAAATAGGAGTGGCTAGACGGTTATAAACGAACAGATCAGAAGGTCAAGATAAAGTCAGCATGGTTAAGGTAATTATAGGATTAAGGTCATTGGGCTGAGATTGGGCCCTGGCTAAGGTCACCTTAACATTAGGCCCATATCCAAACACTATAAATACAGGTCAAAGGCATCAGGTAAGTAGGTTCATTTATTGCGCATTCATGTCTTAGTTTAAGTAACCAAAAGGACGTTTTAACTAACTTAAACATCGGAGTGCCTTTAAAAGGTACCCACCTGGACAAACAGTTGAGAGATCAGACTGGCGATTAGAAGACGGACAAAGGAACGTGCGGTTGCTGAAGAGAAATTGAGAAGGGTTTGTGTAGCTCGATCTCACCCGGAACAAAAGGTATACATGATCTCACGCAACCGTAATCACCTTAATTAACCAAATCGCAGTCAATGACATCCACCAATTTGATACAACTGCAATAAAGCACATCCAAAAGTATTATAGCACATATCATCAACCAAAAGATTTATAATTATTACTATTTGTTTTCTATCACATGAACCATTGGAAACTTGTACACAGCATAAACTTGCATATATCAGTTATATTTGATTTGGTCTAAATTTGATTGTCGTTTAATTATTTTCTTGTCGTGTAAACTCATAAACGCATTTTTCATTGAAAACTGTGTCAATTTAAATAGCTTTTGGTATTTTCAATTTTATTTGTGATTAATATTTCATATAGTTTATAGCAATTTAATGCTATAATAAATGCAATATTTAAAATATTTAGCTATAAATGTAATACATTTATTGAGAGTAATAACTGAACTAGTTACGTTTAATTTAGTTTAAGATACTATTTTACCTTAAGTGGGTTATGAGAGGTATCTGGAAGAAATTGACAATGTTGAAAAAATATCAATCCATTTCTTGTTGTGTTTTTGGTGATAAGTGGTGTTAGCATACCAGTTCATGGTTTTCAAGATACACTCAAAGAAGATTGGGGACTTGAAAGACAACTAAAACTAATTTAGGCTAATAAGTTCGTAAAAATTAGTAATGCTTCGTTTTCAACAAAATTGAAACCTATTAGATGCTGTAAAAACTCATTTCTATACTAGTATTTTTAATAGTGTCAATTTAATATCTTTTAGTATTTTCAAAATTTTTATTGATTAATATTTATATATTTTAATCCATTTAATGTTATAATAAATGAAATATTTAACACCATTTAATATTTAGTTATACACGTAATATATTTATTGAGAGTAATGGTAACATTTATTTCAATTTAAGATATTATTTTATCTGTAGTTTGTAAGGTGAAGTATAATATTTTAATTCTATAATAAATGCAATATTTAATATCATTGACTATTTAGCTATACCCGTAATAAATTTATTGAGAGTAATAACTAGACTAATAACGTTTATTTCAATACTATTTAATTTAATAAATATATTGGTAGCAATTTACATGTAATATTTATTGAGTAATAACTAAATTAGTAAGTAATTCACAATCTTGAGAAAATGATCAATCCATTTTTTGTTGTGTGTTTGGTGATAATTGGTGTTAGCATATCAGCTCATGGTTCTCAATATACACTCAAAGAAGATTTGGAACTTGAAAGACAACTAAAGCTAATCAATAAGCCTCCTATTAAAACTATTCATGTATTTTTTTTATTATCTTTTATATTATATTCTTTTGTTGAACATAGTCACATTATATTCACTAATTTTCTTTTATGTATTGAATTTTAAATTTTGAAGACCAAACATGGAGACATAGTTGATTGTATTGATATTTACAAACAACTAGCATTTAATCATCCTTTGTTAAAGGATCACAAGTTACAGGTGTCTATATATATTTTTGAATATCATCATACTTTAAATCTTTTTTATTGCATTGCTTGTGACTTAAATATATATATATATATATATATATGTATTGTTTAACAGCAGAGAAAACGTAGTTTTCAAAAATCAAGTATGAAGAATTTAGGGAAAAAACCTAATTTTAAACTTGAAAGAGTCGAATGTCCTAAAGGGTCTATTCCTGTTCGGAGAACTACAAAAGAAGATCTTATTCGGGAAAAAAAATTATTAGATAAGAATATTCTTGCTAAAGGCATTCCTGGTGTTCATGTATGTTGTCTCCTTTTCAACTTAATTTCAATTTTTCATCATTTATTTTTGTTAATTACATTATGTTTAATTCTTCAATTTGTACTTTTGCAGCTTGCAGAATTAGCTCTTTCATCAAAATTTAGTCCATACTATGGTGTTGAAGGAAAAAACAGCGTTTATAATCCACGAGTCACTAAAGGTCAAATGTCTCTTTCTCATGTGTGGGTTCAAAATGGACCCAACAATAAAATCAGTCTTGGATGGCAAGTGAGTCTTAACTTTATTATTATACCATTTTTTCGAATAAAAATTATATAAAAAATATATTTAATTTGTCTTTATTTGTGTGCAATCTCACATTTTGATATAGGTGAGTCAAGATTTGTACGGTGACAATGACACTCATTTATACGCATCATGGACATAATGAACCTCGACATGAACATGAAGTTCCAATTTTGCTTCACATGAATACTTTTTTTTTTTTAATTCGGGAAGCATTTCTGTTAAAAATATACAGAGAGACAACTTTCACAAGACAGATGTTACAATGTTCGATGTTCAGGTTTTGTTCATACTAATTCCCATATTTATCTTGGTCAAGATGCCGACGATTCATCTAAATATAATGGACCAGTTTTTGAGTTTCAGAATTATGTTTCTATGGTAATGATCTTGGCATAAATTTTTCATGTAATATTATATGATACATGGGTGAGGTCGTATTGTTGACAGATTTTGTGTACATGGATTTTCAGCACCCAGTAACCAAAGACTGGTGGATTCAAGCAAGTGGTGAAGATATTGGATATTATCCTACAAAGTTATTTTCTAACTTGACTTCGGCAGATAAAGTAGGATGGGGTGGAAGAACATTGACTCCTCACGGTTCTCCCAGCCTTCCAATGGGAGCTGGACATTTTCCTGATAAAAACCTTTATCATTCAAGTTATTTCAGAAATATTTCTTTTGAATATGCAATTAGAATAAAGAAGGGACCGGAAAGATATCAAACAGAAAAGTACATAGACAAACCTAATTGTTTTGACCTTAAGTACTACGGTGTTCATGGCATTGATGGATATATGCTCCAATTTGGAGGACCTGGTGGCATGTGTGATGATTCATTAGTCCACTTTTAGTTATTTATGAACTTCAAAAATAAATATTGTTACTATCATTATTATTAATAATTTCCTTTTCTACCATTTTTGTGTTCGGAGTTGATCCCTGCACCTCCATCTGTTTGGACCTCCACCTCCCCATCTCATTTTTATCCTTCATTTTTTTATTTATACTTTTAATTATTATTTATATTCCTATTATACCCTTTAGTAAAATCTAATTTATAGATTAATTTTAATTCTAATATCCTACAAAGAAACTTCACTTTTTTCTTTTCACGTTCTAGTCTCTCTGGTTTTTTTGTTTCATTTGGTTTTTCGAATTCTTTGTGTTCTCTTTTCTTTCACTGTCACAATTTTTTTTCACTGTGAAAATTTTCTGTGAGAATTTGTTGGCAGAATTCTTCTTCTTTTTCCCGTGTCTGCAGCGTGGTGTTTGAAGGCGTGGTTGCGGAAAGATACGTGAGCGTCAGAGGTATGTAATTTAATGTTAAAAATAGCCTAAACTCTTTAACGGATCTGATTATCCGTCAACGGATGTCGACATCTGTTTTACCTTAAACGGATGTTGACATCCGTTGACAGATAATCAAATCCGTTTAAGGGTTTACTTATATACAAACCAAGAAAAACTAACCTCTCGTAGACGGTGGTAGAAACGAAACGAAGCAACAACCACCGCGCCGCACACTCAAGCCGTACCGCCGCCGCCGCTCCGCCGCACACACCCACAGGCAAAAACGAAATTGCAGAGCCACGACCATCGTGCCGCACCGCCGCACAATCACCGGACCGCCATACACAACCGCTGGACCGCCGCAAGAGATGACTGAAAAAGTTTTAAACTTTTAGAAAATGAAAGGTCTGCGTGGGGGTGTGAGAATGCGAAGGGAAGGGTTCGAAACTTCGAAAGTCTATGAAAGTGTGAAAGTGTGAAAGTGAAAGAGTAAAGTAAATATTAGGGTTAATTAATTAAGAGGGTTAAACAAGTAAAAAAAAAAGTTAGTTTTGTAATTAAGGAAAAATTAAAAAAAAAATGGGGAGGTGGAGGGTGGAATTGGGGAGGTGGAGGGATCAATGCCCTCTCGTGTTTTGATCCATACTTTTAATATTTCGATACTAAACAAATATTGATAAGATATGACCAAATTCAATACAATACATTTGTTTTATTTTCTCAAATATTAAAATTTTAAAAATAAAATAAGAACCTTACATCTACATTTTTAAGATTCTGTTTTTGTTTTTATTTAAAGGGTCAGTTGGTTCTTGTAGTCAATAATCAACTTGATTGTCAAATAAGATAAGATGAACACAAAAAATTTTGATCAAAATGCTTAAAAAATTATAAGTTCAAAATAAATATTATTAAACCTCAAAAAATATCATTTTAGAAGTTGTAATGGTTTAAAAATAGTGAGACTAGATGATTTTAATATTAAAAGATTTTGTATAAATAGTTTCCTTACTCATGGCACGTTGTGAAGCCATTGTCAAGTACATTTAATTAGAATTGAGGTCATGAGAGTTGCTCCCTCCACCACCTCGAGTGCTCCCTGCACCTCCTATATTTTTTTATTTCAAAATTACCCTTTCTTATATTTACTATTTACCTTTTTAACTATTGATGCTAAAACTCTAATCCCTTCCCTGCCTCTCATTTTCACTTTCACTCAACCGCACCAATACTTTCACTTTCTTTCAACCCCAACCCCCCAACTCTCCCTTTCTTTCTCTCTTTCTCTGCAACCCCAATCTCCCATTCTTTGTTTCTCTCACTTTCTCTCTTAATCTGCAACCCCACCCCCCCACTCTTCCTTTCTTTCTTTCTCTCCCTTTCGTTATTTCTCTGCAGCCCCACCCTCATTCTCCTTTTCTGTCATTCTCGTTTCATAATTTTTTTTCGCTTTTTTTGTTATTTCTTCTTCATTTTTGGTACGTTGGTGGTGCCTTGGTGGTGCGGGGTTCGTGTTGTTCGTAGTGGTGTTGGTGGTCGTGCTGGTTCGTGGTGGAGTTTGGCACTTTTCTTTCTCGAAGAGGTTGGTGCTTCTTTGCTCTTGTGTTATAATTGATGCTTATTTGCTGTTGTGTTGTAATTTATTGTAAGGTATGTGTTATCTGTGTTGTGCATTGTATGCTATGTGCTCTGTGATTTGTTTCTCTTTAGCTCTTCTATGTTATGCATGTGTTATTATGTGTAAACGAAGAAGAAAAAGAAACGCTAAGGCTGCAACGGATATGAGAGATTTGTTGGGCCTTTGACGGATGTCAATATTTGTTAATGGATGTTGACGTTCGTGGAAGGTCCAACGGATCTCTCATATCCATTGCGGCCTTAGCATTTAATTTTTTTTCATTAAGTTATTAATTTAATTTTATTTAGGTTGTTAATTTTTATAGATTTATTTTAATTTAATATTTTTTGTATTATTATTTATTTATTAATAAACTGTTTGTAAAAAAAAGCGTGAAAACCTAAAAGGATATAGAACATATGTTCATCCTTCAACGAATCTAGACATTCGTCAACGGATGTGGGGATGCGTTAAAGGCTGAATGGATTTCCCATATCCGTTCAACTTTCCATGATTTTTTTTCTTACTTTTTAGTTTATTAATTTATTGATTTGTAAATTAAATTTTAGATACTTTTAAAGTTCAATAATTATATTTTAATTATAATTATATTTTAAGTAAATCATATTTTAAGTAAATTATGTATTTATAATTAAATTAATTTTGTTTTATTTAATGAAGTAACTATCATTAATTTAATTTCAATTAATTGATTTTGTTTTGAATTGTTTTATTTTTAATTAATTGTCTAATTGTGGTTTTCTTAATTTATTTATAGTTATTGAATTAATATTTATTTGATTATTTTTGTAGTCTTTTTTTTTAATTTTGTTCTTTAAATATTTAATTTTGTTTTATTTAATAAATTGTGTTGTGTTAGAAATGGCAAGAACAAGCAGTGCATGATTTAGTTTTCGTGGAGAGAGTTCTCGAGGATAGAGTTCTATGCATGGCAAAACTAGGAGCAGACCTATAGCTTCCGCTCGGAGAAGGCGTGTAACTCCTATTCAGGATGACCCTATAGTTGAGGAGCGAGCCTTTGAGGAGCAGGCATATGAGGCTCATGTTCAGCGGGAGGTATTTGAGACCCTTGGCGACAATGTTGAGGAGGAGGAACAAGCGAATGTTCCTAATATAGAGGGGGAAATTGGTGGATTTGCTGGAGGTCCACGTGATGCTTCATTGCTGACACACTATATTCAAAATGTCACTTGTGCTATTTCGCAGGGCCGAGTGAGTGCAAAACTTAAATTGTAATTATTATTGTTTTTTATTAGAATTTATATTAAATATTGTTGTGTAGGATTGAGGTCAGATGTTGAAGTTGATCTCCCACGGTAAAAAGGTAAATAAATTAGGACTGTGCCACGAGGAAATTCAACACTTTGTGTTGAATTAAAGTTTGATTCCTCTCACACAAAATTGTTATGGTTACGTTGATAAGGTCTTATTGCTCGGATTCATAAAGATCTGACATTTCGAGACTAGTAGTTTCCATCTCCCTGTAGGGTAGATGTCGGTCACTCTTGACGATTTCTCGACGTTACTTCACCTCCCGGTCCTAGGACAATTGTGTGATTTGGAGGAGTTGGAGTTTGAGGAGGCTCGTATAGCCCTTGTGGACCTCCTTGGCGTTGGTGGTGGCAGGGCTGGTGCAGAGATAGAGGAGGCACATAGTCCCAAAGTCAGGCTTACCTGGCTCAGAGATATCTATACTGAGAGGTGTGAGTTGTAGTAGTGGGACTATGTTGCCAAAGCATATCTATTGCATCTAGTTGGATGCACGATATTTGCCAATAAAAGTGTCACTTCTATACTGTGTCTTACTAACTGTTATTTAGAGACATACACACGTGCGGCAGATATGTCTGAGGCGTTGCTTCACTCGCCCACTTATACGAGCAGCTTGGGGATGCGAGTCTTGCTTCCACGAGGCAGATGGTCGGATATTTGAGTTTGTTATAGGTACTCTTATACCTTCCACATTTATTTCATGTACTTCTTTCGATATTTGAAGATGGAAGATCTTTAATTGAATAATTATTTTTTTAGAGTTGGATATACGAACATTTCCCTGGCATTGGAAGGAGGCAATTGATGTCTTCTTACGATGATACCACACCACGTGTCGCTAGGTAGTTGATGACTTAGGCCATGGACCTATTACTAGAAGCATGGCTAGAAGACTCCAAGAAGAGCTTGAGGACATGGATCCAACTAGGCAAGTTCTCTTCATAAATTTTAAGTGGAATTTGGAGACACCAAGAGAAGGGGCAAAATTGTCCACATGAGTGATAAAGTTGCTAGTGGCACCACCATTCTTTGATAAGCACACCCACGACCAATTTCTCTCTTCTTCAGCATCAGATCACGTGTTTCTTTATTTTCTCACATTGTAAATAAAGCTTCTAGATGCCAGCACATTTTCCTTGCCTTGACACGTGGATGGAGATCCGTTCCTCTCAGTATTCATCCACACCACACATAGCTTATTGGATTTCCTATAAATCCATCACTTATTGCCTTTGCCAACTCTCCTTCCGAAAGTCTTTCCTAGCTTAAATCTCTCTCTACAACTTCCTTCCTTGCTTGGAAGGCTGCCTGAGTTGTAGCCACCTCTTAAGCATAGCCTCCATCTCCATAAATCCATAGATTGCATCTCCTTCCGCTGCCATAGTCATAGCTTCCATTGTCTGTGCTCTTGTTGGAACTGTCGAGCTGCTGCTTCTGTTTGAAGTCAGACCGAAGGTTTCTTACATCCAGCAACTCAGCGTCTTGGTGAACACTTTCTCGGTTCAGCAGATCCACCTCCATGCTTGGCTCATTAGTAGTAGAGCCCTAGGCAGAGTTCCAGTCTCGCAAAGATTCTGTCACAGTTGGATGCCCTCATTTACAGTGGAGTTGTATGGCATCTGTATGAGGTACATCGGGGCATTTGTCCATTCTTCGGTATATGTATGTATTCTAGATGCATTTGGATTGGTGACAACCTTTGTCGATATTTGCCTGAGCGTGGGCTTAGCAGTTTGGGTTTTACTAGGACATTCCACGATCACCCACTGTCGTTCTAGATGCAGATATAGTCGTCGTTGATTATACCTGGTTGCACTTCACAGATCATGTTGTGAGGAATGTCATACTTACCTCATCCATTCTGAATGTGTCGATGGATACATACAGTGGTTCAGGAGGGTTTCACCTCCTTATATTATTGTTGCTGCAGATGACGTGTGACCGAGTCTTGCTCCTACAAAACGCCCCAATGTTCTACAGGATGCGCGATCCTATCATAGATCGTCTCACCTTTACCATCTGGCGTCGTGGTATGTTATTTTTCATTGCTTAGGTTATTATATTTTCTTAACCATGTTTATTTAATTATTTGATATAATTATTATGCAGGCTAGATTTAGGAATATGGCGAGAATGTTACAGTCCATGATATCATGTCGGTATGTGACCGAGGGAACTGTTGCATATCAGACGTCGGTGGAGTTACTTCAGATTGCTAATGAGGGCATTGAGGAATATTCCCCAACAAGGAGAGGTGATGGGTGTCGCACCCCATCCAAATTTAATGTGCATAAAGAATGCAGTATAGTGCTAGGAAGTGACTCCTTGGTCGTCTCTCAAGGACCAAACTGCAGTTCGAGATTTAGGTTTAACACATAGTGGGGGGATGAAGGTGTTTGAGATGAGAATTAAACTAAATTAAATGCATGGAAATTAAATACAACAAAACATAATTGAAAACATTGAAATAAATAAACAAAGCAAGGAGACCGAACGGTCCTACAGATGACCGAACGGTTCTACATTAAGGTCGAACGATCTTTAAAGCAAGTGGGGAAATTTGAAATGCATGAAGATAAAAAAGCCAAACATAATAGACAACAACATAGTAAACGAAAACAGTAAACTGAATGGTCCTAAAGCAAGATGTATGAACTAATTAAAATGCAGCAGGAAATAAAGAAACACATAGTGTGCTATTCAACGCAAACACTATAAGCTAAAGAAATGAAATGCTATTCATCACATAATTAACACTTAAAAAGAAAACTCTAACAATAAAGCAAGATAATTGAGCAAGGTGCTTCCATTAGTGCATTAAAATTATCGGTGCAAGCTTAAAGTTAAATCAAGTAAAACATTATCTAATGCTAGTTAATTGTAATATTGAGTTAAAAGGAGAAATGTTCATTTCAGCAGCTTCAAGACACATTAATAAAGCAAATAACAAATTAAAAACGCATAGTATTGAAAATGGAATTGTGGACTAAGCTACTAAAGCAAAGGAATTCAGCATGTGACACTCCAAAATGAAAGTGAATAAGCGCCTCCAGCAGTAACAGCGTGCTGCTTCTCTCAAAGAAATAGAAAATGACAAATGCGTGTGAGCTGTTAGCGGATTGTCAAGTGTACCAAATCGTATCAAGTAATAAAAATGGTATAACCCATTATCGTTCTTCCCATAAGACTCACGACACTAAACTGTTGTGCTTTTGCTTAACCAATCAAGACTATAAGAACAAAATATTTTTAGGGTTTTTAAATACGGAAAAATAAACATGAATGCAAGTTGATCAATTGAGGTTAAACACAAAAGTGGATGGATGATGTTGATAAAATGAGATGGATTTGTTGCAAGGATTCAGATTTCACCCAAACACTCTCATAAATCTACTCCTCTTGCTTAAACGGCGTTATTATCTAATTGCATGCAAACTTTCTTGGCCTCCCCTTAACCCGATCCCTTGGCGAAAAGGGTCTGTTACTAATTACCGGCTTGCTATCCCTAGCCTCCCCTAGGAACTAGCAACACATTACAAACAGAAGCAAAAACAATTGGTCGTCCTACTCCCCTATCCCTAGGTGGTATTGCTTAACCAAGGAAAAATCTCACCAGTTCATGTCATTACTGTATGTCCCCGTATCAATAAAGTCAAAGATCAATTACCAAATGAGTTAAACGATAAAGGCATTAAGCACGATATGAGACTCCATCAATTGATAATAAACGCATATGAGAAACATATAATTTAAACTAGAGTTTCAATAAACGAGAGTATCAAAAGATTACATTGTTCCCCCAACAACAAAAAAGATTAGCTCTCCATCGCCATGGAGAAACTAGGTGAATAATGGAATGAAAGAGATACAAACCCTAAAAAGGAGATAAGGAGAGCTGTCACCATCCCTAGATCTACCCCAGAGGGGTGAAAAGTGTGTTTTTGTGCCTAAGCCATCAAAAGATACCAACCCTAAGACGTTCTGGCCTTTAAATAAGGCATAAAAATAACATAAAACAAGCCCAAGCCCAAACAGATCATCAAAAATGACATAAAAGAGGTCCAGGCCCATCTGGGAACCGCCCGACGCCTAATTTGACCGCCCGGCGGTTTCCCTCAAGCCGCGCCACCGCCCGGCACTAGTCAACTGCGTTCTGGTCAACTGGTTGACTTTTTTGGTTGACTAGTTGACTTTTCTGCATTCTATTTGACTTTTCTGCACTGCAACCCTTGGTACTTCAACCTTCTTTTCAATTCATTCCAAAAATGCTGCAAAACAATGCAAAATAAGCATAAAATCGCTAAAAATAACTTTTGACTCTCGACTGACTCATTTATTGAGTTTTGTTTGATTTCAAGCTCATTCCAAGCAATAAAGGGCATAATTTAGTCCAAATTAGCATATTAAAAGAATGGTTTTTCAACCGTTATCATGAGCCTCCAGCTCAAATTAAATACACTATTCAGCTCCTATTCTAACAGCAAAAAATTACCAAATGTGCATTGCTTCAGTCGTAACCCTCCATCATCTATGCTCGTGAGCTTCTAAAAAATGAAGAACTCCCTCGTGGTAGCTAGTTTCCCTAATATTTAAGCAGACATGTGCCTTCTTGGATGAAGCAACCTGGACGCCCCTTACTGGATGCACCTCCTTGAACTTGGACACTTCTTTACAAGGCACGAAGCTGCAGCGTGGATGCCAAGTGACGTTCATGGGCCGTGCTGCCCATTTCTCTCCAAGCACACACCTCAAACTGCTGGATTCACCAAGAAATGAAGCAGTGTGCTCCTTCAAAGTTGATGGATAAAGGTCGTGAGCTAGATGTGCTAAGTGTGGGCCGTGATATTTCAGAAGCTGCTGGACCGCTTCTTTCTTCTTAAGTGGCAACCGAACGTGTGGCCTTTTCTTCTTTTTGTGTGTTTGTGGGCTTTCTACTGCCAACCTACACCATCTCTCCAATAAAAGGATTGAATTCTCCTCATGTGGGTGGCGCGGTGTAATAGTGTTTTCACATTATTTTAAAATGGAATTCGTTCAGCATGTGCACCCCTTTTAATTTTATTTTTCCGAAGCTGCAACGCATCTCTTTTTTTCTCCAGCCAGCACACACCTTTTCACGTGATGCACCTCCAATTCCACTACCGATGGACATGTGTTCTGCTGGGCGTGTATTGCCCAATTTGCTAATGGACCCATTTCTCCAATTTCAGCACAATTTTACAATGTGGGTCGTGAGCTGCAATAGGAAAGGATGTGTTGCACCTTCATTCATTCAAGGACCCATATGCTCTTCCTTAAATTCTCTAAGAAGAAAAGGGGATGAGCCTCCCACGTGTTGTACCGTCTGCACCTCCATTCTCATTTAATCTCCAAATGTCCTAAATTGTATTTCCAAAATTTTCCCTGCAATTAATAATAGAAATAATTAGCTCAGATAATTCAAATTAATTAAAATAAGAATTTTCGATCAAATTAAGCACAATTAGGAAAAATGGGAAAATACCGGACATTTAAACACAATTCACTGATCAATTCTAGAACAATAAACTAAGTGAAGTCAAGAAAATATTGACTCATCGAGAGGTCAGCGGCATGTACGTAGTAGACAATCAACGTCTAATTCGTAGGACTTTGTATTTCCTTTTTTCATTATGTATTATAGGACTTTATCTTTCCTTTTTTCATTATGTATTATTTGTATTAGAACTTTGACTTTGTATTTCCTTTTTTATTTTAATTTTAATGTTTTCATTTTCATTTACATGTTGTTTAATTTGTTATGCAGATGATACGAGATTTATATGCTTCAGAGTAAAACAATAAGTACTTAATTAAAAACAATAGTGTATTTTTACATATCTTCAGACATAATCCAAATATCATGAGTCACCTAAGTCAATATAAGATATCATTACGCCCATCAATTGTGCAAATGCTTGCATCCTACTAGTATAAATAGATGACCATGCTCGTGTCTCAGGATAACAATGGGTTTACGAGATGATATCCATCATGGGCAAAGGACAACCTTCTTGTAGCTTAACTTGCATTATACAAATTACAATAGTTAAGTAATACAATAAATAAGTAATTTTAAAAGGAAGGCACATAATAATACAATTACTTGCACGATAGACTAATTAAGTGTCCTATACAAATTAAGTGATGCTGAGTTATATCAGAAGGTTGTATGGAATGTAGTGGGAAGATAGTATAATTTTGAGAATAAGACATACACACTAAGATGACATTATATCAGTTAGCAATTGTATAACCAATGTCTGGTATATTCATCCACTTGTTCTTGTTAGCCTGTAATGAATAAAACAAGTTGTTAGAAAAGATAAATATAATAAATAAAATACATAAAAAAGGAAACACATACCACCGACTGCAATTGCACCAACAAAGACATCTTCAGTTCTTCTAGTCTATCATAGCCTCCTACTAGGGATGCGTATTTATCACACCATTGACTGAGTTCTTTGTACAAATCAATTCTAATAATGGGCCATGAATCTTCTTCGAGTCCGAGTGACGCAGCAATGCATCTATACCACAATGACCATCAAACACAACGTCCACAATGAAGGGGTGACTAATAGAATGAAACTTGTCTATCATTGCAACTCTCTTTTTCTGCATTGCATTTGGCTTTGATTGTAATTTACTTCTCGCAGATGAAGATTCATGGGTTGAATGAAAGGCGTCAACATGCTCAAAATATGATAGCTCCCACGTCACAGACCTTTCTCTTCATTGAACTTTACGTTTTTGTGCACCCTTTGTCTTGACTTTATGTAATGAAGGGACCATTCATGTCATTGTAGGACAAGCAATGTCAAGTAACTTCTACTTGATGGTGACTTTACCTCCAATGTCAACCTCATTGAATCATTCTTCTACTAGTTCAGCTTATCTTTAATGGATAACTCGGGCTCGGTTTCATTTAATTCAACATTTGAGAAACTCAATCTTCACATTATATGAAATTAACCCAAAGGGATGATCCTAGGGTCATAGTGTGCTAATTCACATGCACATAGGAGACTGAATGTACATCTCAATACGCATACACTTTGATGAATCCAATTCTATCTGTTTCACTATTTCCAATTCCTTATCAATGAGATCCAATGCATATCGAGAGACACACCCAATAAGTTGTCTATATTTGTATCCTTTAAAAACGTCACTTGTGAGCAAGAGACTTCTTTCAAATGACGCCTTAATCTTGTTGTGTTGTAGGACAACGACGTTATGAATATCATCCCAACAAGAACACAGATCACCCATACTATTGCCCAGAACTTTCTTCAGGCTCCAATGAGCAAACTCAACCCTGAAAGAAAAGAAAAGAATCAACAATTGCAAAAAATATTTATCTACAAAACAACTAAGTAAAATAACGTTACAACATACCTATTTGTGGTTGTGTTCCCTAAATGCATTACTTTATCCATCCAGGCCTTTACAAAGTATGTACTGTATGGAATAATCCAAGTCTGATTCACATATTCAAAGAATAGAGGCCATGCACTAGAGGCATATTGAAGATCATTCACATATTTAGGAAACAAGCTCTGATGAGCACAATCCATCACGTTTTCCCATGCCTCCATCAACACATCCCAAGCATCAGTAGAATCAACTAACATTTTACATTTAGCTTTAACATTTTTAAGGATGTGGAACCGACATAACGTTTGATATGACTCAGGGAAAACATTTGCAATGACATTCATCAAAGCCAAGTCTCAGTCATTGACAATGAAATTAGGTCCGCCCTTAAATGTCAAAAATAAACCTTTAAGCTTTTCCAAAGCCAAAGTGAAATTGTTTTGCCTTTCACTTGACAAAAATGCAAATGCGACTGAGAAGGTTAACCCCGTGGGCGTCATGCCAACAATCTCAAGCAATGGAAGTCTATATTTGTTTGTTTTATATGTGGAATCCATCAAGAATACAATGTTAAATGTGTTTAACAATTTCACCGTATCAATGTCCAAAATAGGTCACTAACAACATTTGAATCATCGGCACACCTACTCTAATGAATGTACTTATCCTGGTCCAACAACATCATAAGTTGTTGTAGTTCAATTCTGGACCCTCTCAATGATCGTTTATATGTTTGCCTTGCGTTGTAGATTTGTTTAATCGTTGCGACATTTCGATCATTATTTTCTTTAAGCGTTAATAAAATACTTGCAGGTGTAACTTTACTCTTTGTCATATTAAAGAGTAATGATTGCTCACTCATATTTAACTTGTCAGCATAAAGGTGACCAACTAAAGTTTTAGACAACTCATGGTTGTGATGTCTACACATCACCTTCAACACCCATCTGAACATGGTTTATCCTTTAACCTAAACGGATACTCACATTTACGAGTGTCGTATACACTAGGCACCGCATTGGCTTTGTATTTCCAATATTTCCCACTTCTTTCATATCCAAGTATGGTGGACGTTTTTCTTCCTCATACACCAGTGGCTATGTCAAATCTTACTATTACCACAAAAGATCCTAGAACATAAGTCTTCCCTCTTACCCATTCAATTAAGTGGTCACGAGATACAAAGATTTCATTTGTGGTAAAATTATTTGTCAAATCTCGCTCTTCAACATCTTTGATGAAAAAAGATAAATCCGATATAAATCCAGAATAAATTTGAGATTTCATATCATGCAGATATTCATCCATTTTAAACAATATTCATCTATAAAATAATAATAATTCTCATTAACATATTTCTTAATTAATTAAACTAATATGAAAAAATTTATTAAATTAAATTATATAATTCATATAATTAAACTATATAACTAAGAAATTTCAAATTTTTCTATGAATTATTAAATAATTAACCATATAAAACAGAAAAAGATAAATAAATATACATAATAATTAAATTATTAAACTAACAAATTATATATAATACACAACAAAAATAAAACATTGGAGCGACTAAAATAATTAAAATACACTGAAACCGATGTTAATATATGTTTGGATCTTATGTCGATACTCGTGAACATTTTTAGTATCCGTTTAACAATCCTACGGATACTCGTTCATTTTAGGGTATTCAAATTTATATTTTAATTATTAAATATATAAACATATAAAACAGAAACATAAATAAATATCTACACAATAATTCAATTATTAAACTAATAATTAAAAAAAACTAAAACCGATGTGAATATTCGTTTGACCCTTAAATGATATCAAAATCCCATACGGATCTCAATCGTAATTAACGGATCGCCAAATCCGTCACCAGCGTGTATCGGCAGCAGGCCATGCGCGTAAAACAAAGAGATTGAATGCCAAGAAGAATGACGATGCTTCCGGTGTAGGTAACATCGTCAACGATCCTAATGGGCGGCACGAAGTTCGTCGGAGTTGGTGATGGTGCCCCTGTCTCACTGTGCCGCACGGTTGGAGGGATTAAGCATTGCTTTGGCTTCTCCGAGAAGAAAAAACTTTAGGGACGTTTGGGCTTGGATCTTTTTTATTTAGAGACTTTTTTTTGTTGTTTTTTTTTTTCTATTTTTATTCTTATTTTTGTACTTTATTTCTTTTTCTTGTTGTTATTCCCTCCACCATCATACACTATTCTCTTGTCTTTCCATTCTTTTTTTGTCCTTAAATAATATTTAAACGGATGTGATATATGTTGTATTCTTAAATGGATGTCAACATCCAGGAACGGATATCAACATTAGTTGAAGGAAAAATGATATCGATATTATTCTATGGATGTTATCCATTCGTTTAGAAATAGAGGTGTACGGATGTTGACATACGTTAAACCACATCTTAATTCTTCACATATATAAATGCTAAGTCAATGTCTTCATTCTATCATAATTATGATACCTTAGTCTTTATTATGTTAGAGTTCTAATATGTGGACTTTGGTCAGTATGTGCAGGTGTTCACATGTTTAGTTTATGGGACTTGATTTGTGTTGCTATTGAACATATTTTTCCTGTTGCTATATATTGCAAAAAAAGCTATCCTATATTTCAAAAAGGGTAGTTAGAGGATGGGAGATTAACTTTATTCTATCTACAGTTATTTAGTTATGTTATTTTCTTAGGCTCATAAAATAGAACTCATGGTTTTCTTAAACATGTGAAAACAAACCTAAGTAAGAGGAAGGAGAAGAATCACGTGATGATGAGTGTTCGATAATATTCCCAGATTTAACCATTTTTCGCTTTCTCATATTAGAACCTTTTGTTTCAGTACCAGTAAGATATTCTAAACCATGCTTTGTAGAGACATCTGACTTGATAGATTTTGTATTTTGTTTCCATGAGTCACAAAAATATTTATGATCCCAGTGCATGCAACAAGAAACATTCATATAATATTTGTTTGTCGAATAACAACTGCCAAGGCTCCAATCTGTATCAATTGATAGCGTATGACAGAGAAGAATGAAAGTGTATCACAAACAGAGATAGAAAAACGAGTTAAGTTTTTCATTAGATAGACAGTACTTATACATGAAGTGAAACTATGATAAGGGACCGTTAATGACCGTTAAGGGTTTAAGATTTAAAAACCTAACACTCCCCTACAAATCTAAACCACTTAACGACTTGATTCCAAGTAAAACTCTGAGTTTTTCAAAACGACTTTGGCGTAGGGGCTTAGTAAACACATCTGCTATTTGTTCATCCGTGCTGCAGTACACAAGTTCAAGTTTTCCTTCATTTACACGTTCTCTGATGTAGTGGTATTTGGTTTCAATGTGCTTGCTTCTTCCGTGAGAGATTGGGTTCTTTGACAGACTGATTGCCGATTTGTTATCTACCATGAGGCGAGTTGGTTTGTGAATCTCTATCTTCAAGTCATGAAGAACAGCTTCAAGCCAAGCACTCTGACAAGTTGTTTCAGCAGCTGAAATATACTCTGCTTCACATGATGATAATGCAACAATTCTTTGTTTTTTTGAGCACCATGATACCGATGTTCCCATCAACTTGAAGATATATCCATAAGTGTTTTTCCTATCCTCTTGATCACCGCTCTAATCCGCGTCACACCATGCTTCTAACACATTACTGGTGTTGTTAACATTCTTGAGAAAGTACACTCCATAGTCTGTTGTTCCTTTCAGATATCGAAGTATGTGCTTTGCTGCGTTCAAGTGAGGCTGTCTTGGATCATGCATGTACCTACTTATGAGACCAACACCATAGCTGATGTCTGGTCGGCTGTTGCAGATGAACCAAAGTGTTCCAACAATCAGTTTAAAGAGAGTAGGATCAACTTTGGCTTCTTCCTAATGTCGCGAGAGTTTGATGTTGGCCAGAACTGGAATGCAAGTGCTGTTGCAGTCCTTCATGTAGAATCTCTCTAGAACTTCAAGAATATACTTCCTCTGATGCATGATCATTCCTCCTTCAGTCTGCACGAACTCCATTCCAAGAAAATATCCTAATTTGCCGAGGTCAGTCATCTCAAGCTCATTCTTCATCCTTCCTTTGAATTGGTCAATCTCAGTTGTTGAGCTCCCAGTGATCAATAAGTCGTCAACATATAAGCACACCACAAGTGTACCTACCTGCTCAACACATTGAACGTAAATACCATATTCGACAGAACATTTGTTAAAGTCATACCTGACAAGTAATGCATCAATATGCTTGTTCCATGCTCGTGGTGCCTGTCGAAGACCATACAAGGCTTTGTGCAGTTGATACACCTTTGATTCCTCCCCTTTTATAGTATAACCAGGTGGTTGATTCACAAATACTTCCTCTTCAAGAGGGCCATTGAGGAATGCGGATTTTACATCCATTTGATGTATCATCCATCCTTTAGCATTGGGAATGGCAACAACTAGTCTAATTGTTTCAATCTGTGCAACAGGGGCATAAACCTCATTGAAGTCTATCCCAGGTTTCTGCAAAAAAACCTTTAGCAACTAGCCTTGCTTTCAGTTTCGCCACTGTTCCATCTGGCTTGTATTTGGTCTTGAATATCCATTTAACATCAATGGCTTTCTTATGTTCTGGCAGCTTCACAAGTTTCCACGTTTTATTTCGTTTAATGGATGACAGCTCTTCTTGCATAGCATCTCGCCACTCCTTGATCTCAATTGCTTGATTCCATGTGAGTGTATCAGCACCTGCAAATAGAGCATACTGGACAATATCTCCAGTGTCAGTAATATCATTATCAGAAAACACCTCAAAGTTAGTGAACCTTGTAGATGGAAAGCGTGTTCTTTGTGGTCTTATGGTGTCTCCTTCTGCACTGCTAGCTGATGGTCCATCTCCTTTCAGATTGTTTTCTTCTATCCAGATAGTCATCACCTTATCAGGTCCTTGTATTTGACTGACTTCATTCTCCTTCCAAGTGAACTTGGTTGATTCATCAATGATAACATCCCTGCTAATCACAATTTGATGTTTCTCAGGATCAAACATCCTGTAAGCACCTGTAGGATGATATCCGACAAGAACAAGGACTTCACTTTTGTCATCAAGTTTTCTTCTTCGTTCAGCTGGTATGTGCCTATAGCATATAGATCCAAACACCCTCAGATGTCGAACATCAGGCTTCCGTTTTGACCATACTTCTTATGGTGTTGAATTTGGTAAGGCTTTTGTGGGGCATCTGTTCAAGATATAGGTTGCTGTTGCAACTGCTTCACCCCAGAGAAACTTAGGTAACCCCTTTGCTTTGAGCATGCATCTGACCATATCTAATAGCATTCGATTTCTTCTCTCAGTTAACCCGTTGTGTTGTGGAGTGTAAGGTGCAGTAACTTCATGTTTGATTCCTTTACCAGTGCAGAATTCATTCATGTCTCTTGAATTGAATTCTCCTCCACCATCAATTCTGAGGACTTTGATCTTGCATTCAGATTGTGTCTCGGCCATACAACAAAATTGAACAAAGCAAGAATAAGTGTCTTTCTTTTCTTTCAGTAAGTAAATCCAAAGCTTTCTAGAAAATTCATCTACAAAAAGCAAGAAGTATTTGTTACCTCCTAGTGATGGCACGTCAAAGGGACCACATAAATCTGCATAAATGATGTCCAGCACTTGTACAGCTCGCTTGTAGGTGTAGTGCTTGAAGACATTCCTAGTTTGTTTCCCTGCTGCACAACCTTCACACACTTTGCTTGGTGTGATGAAATCTGGAATACCTTTCACAAGATTTTTATCTCTCAATTGACATAGGCTTCTAAAATTTAGATGACCAAACCGATAGTGCCAAAGCCACTCCTTCTCATTTGTTCCTTCTGCAGCCAAACATTGTACCTCTACAGCATTCAAATTAATCTTGAAAGTTCTATTTCGAGCAAGTGGCGCTTTGATTATCAATCTTTGTTTTTCGTCATAGACCTCAATGTTTCTTTTCTGCAAATTCATCGTATATCCTTTTTCCAGAAGCTGACCAAGACTCAACAGATTACTTCTCATGGTAGGCACATAGAGAACGTTGTGCATATACACTGGTTTACCATTCTTTCTTGTGAGTAGCACCTTGCCTGCACCTTCCGCACGAATTACACTATCGTCAGCGAAGCGTACACTGCTTTTAATGCTTGTATCCAAGTCGATCAGCCAACTTCTGTTCCCTGTCATGTGATTAGAACATGCTGAGTCAAGGTACCAAAACATCTCTTCCTGTGCATGACTTAATTCTCCAGCTAAAGACACGTGTTCTTCCCGAGAGTTGCTAATTAACACCTCCTTCTTTGCATGTCTTGATTCAGCATTTGATGACACCTGTTCTGTCTGTGCAGTGCTCTTGCCACACCCGTCCTTGTCTCTGCTTGCCACTTTTTGCAAAGACTCACCGCGTGTTGTTATCCACTTACTGTCGTTTCTTTTATCCGAGACCATACTCATCAAAGCAATGTGTTCTGAATCAGAAACAAGCTCTTCTTTCGCCAGATTCACTTCATCGTTCTGTTCTTTCTTGGTATTATCATTGTGCCAACACTCTGATGAATAATGACCAAATTTATTGCAAGTAAAACACTGGACATTTCTCTTATCTGGATTTTTTCTGCCACCTCTGCCTCTGGGCTTACCTCTACCTCTGTAATTTCCTTGTTCGTTGCCTTCAGTATCTTTGTTTTGTTCTGAGTTGTGTCTGCCTCCATTTCTTCCCCCAGGACCGTGAGACCTTCCTCTACCTCTGCCCGTTCCACGATTCTTGTAAGTCTTGGCTTGCAACGCTTGATTGGTGTTTTGTAATGCATCTTGTTCAGCAGTCTTTCTCTCTAGCAGTCGTTGTTCGTGGATTTCAAGAGAGTTTTGTAACTCTTCAACCTTCAATTTTTCCAGATCTCTGCTTTCCATAATGGCCATGACAATGTGATCGTATTGAGGCGTTAGGGTCCTTAGAATTTTATGGACAATCTTCTTGTCTTTGACAATCTTGTCGCATGCACTCATTGCATTGACAATCACTTGAATTCTGCCTATGTACCCTTCAACAGTTTCTTGTTCTCTCATTTTCAGAAGCTCATACTGATGCCGCAGTGACTGAAGTCTGATCTCCTTCATGTTTCTAGCAGTTCCATACCCATTTTGTAGGATTTCCCATGTTTCTTTAGCCGTTGTCGCCTTTTGTACTTTCTGAAATATCGTTGCCGAGATGCATTGATGCAAGATCATGCGTGCTTTGCAATCAAGTTTTCTGTTTTCTTTGAACGCTTTCTTTTCTTCATCTGTGGCATTCTTTGCGGGTTCTTTAAACCCAATCTTCACAACTTCATCAATCTCCTGGAAGCCAAGTATTGCATCCATCTTGACGCACCACTCCTCAAAGTTCTTTCCATCAAACACGGGCAAGTTACTCTGAATCATCCCCGCCATTCCAAACGTGAAGTTTCTTTTACTGCACGAACTCTTGCTTTCAGCAAAGCTTCTCAGGTTCTGTAACCTAGCTCTCGATACCACTGATAGCGTATGACAGAGAAGAATGAAAGTGTATCACAAACAGAGATAGAAAAACGAGTTAAGTTTTTCATTAGATAGACAGTACTTATACATGAAGTGAAACTATGATAAGGGACCGTTAATGACCGTTAAGGGTTTAAGATTTAAAAACCTAACATCAATAAACTCGAATGCATTACCACCACTCTAGAAAATAGAATCATAAATATAATCAAAGTATTCTGCTAAAAGTATTTATATATAAGAATTGTCCGTAAACCTATTAATTAAAAGTTGTGTTGTACAGCCAAAATTGAAAACTATGAGAGGAAGAATGTGTTTGATTTTTATTTATTTTTAGTTTATAAAACAATTTTCAAATACTAATTTTTAGTGAATAGGAGTGAGGGAAGAGTTGGGGTATTGTGAGGAAGAACATAAAAAATAGAAAACTGCAAGTAGAGTGGAGGGATGTAGGAAAATTTAGGGTTTAAAGAAAATAAAATAAAATAGTAAAAAGGTTAAAAAAAAAGTAAAGAAAAAGATTATTTTTGTAATAAAGAAAAAATTACATAAAATTGGAGAGGTGGAAGAATAACCGGCAAGGTGGAGGGTGCAACAGGTTATTTTTGGGCTTAGATAGGCCGTTTTTTTTTTATCTTTTTTTTTTCTTCTTTTTATTTTTTATTTTTATTTTCTTTTCACTTAAAATTATTCTGGATACCACTTCCACCCTTGTTTATCTTTCTGCTTTATCTTTTGTTTACTAGAACATTTAAAGAGTGCGCTTTTATTATCTTTTGTTTCAATTTTATTTCTTTTGGTTTTGTTTTCTGGGTAGGTTTCTTTTATACATATTATTCTTATAAGTTTGTTATAAAAGTACAATAAGAATTAAAATAAAAGATAAAAAAAGCGAGTAAAACTACAAAATTATAAAAATAGTTTTAATTTCATTTTTTAAAACTTAATATCTTTTAATAACTAAATGTAGTTGTAATTTATTTTCAAATTTAGACTTTTCTTAAAAAAAATACCAATGCAAATATTATTTTTATTTTATTTCAAATACTTAGATAAATATTACTGTTAAACCATTATGTAAATACAATTATTTTTTATAATCTTGTTTTAATATTATTTTCATATAATAAAATTACAAAAATGAAAAATAAAAAGTAAAAAATGACAATAATAAAAATTAAATAATGGTATGAGTATTCGTGCGATTATCTAAATCAACCTAATACTTAATACCTTCAATCTAAAAATTAAATAATGGTATGAGTACTCCTGCGGTCATTCGCAGAGCATAGTACTTAATACCTTCAATCTAAATAATTAAATAATGGTTTGAATACTCGTGCGATCATCCAGATCAACCTAATACTCAATATCCTCAAGTCTTTCTAAATAATTTACTAACAAAATGAGTAATGTGCGATCGTCTGCATCAACCTAGTGCTTATTACCTCAATTTCTCCAACTATGCCAAGAATACCAAAAAGAATACAAAATCTCCAAAAACTAAAATATCAATATTCTCAAACAAGCTTGCCAGAACTACGATTCTCCGCCAAAATTGGAGATGCATAGGAGCAATGCTAGTCCTTGTTAGGTTCACTTCACAAATATCCAAAATTATCCATAATCATTTTCAAACAAATTTTTCAAACAATTTCCCAAAGTTTTTCCAAACAGTTTCCTAAAGAACTATGTAAACTTGATTTCTCATTTTGAATGAGAATACGTAGGAGTAAGGTCAATCCTTGTCGGGCCCAAAAAACTAAAAAAAAAATCTTTTTGTTTCATTAGAATGTTTTTTGGGGATAGTTAAACATTTTGACTACCATATCACTTTCATGTATTTAATTACGGTTACTGCCTTTGGACAGGCGCAATAAGGTGTTAATACCTTCCTTATGCATAACCGACTCTCGGGCCTAAAATTCGGTTTTCGTAGACCGTGTCTTCCTTTATGGGTTTTTTGTAGTTTTTGATAATAAACTATGGTGGTGACTCCAAAATCTCTTTTCAAACCCATCTTTTTTTGGTTCATCTTCTTGTCATGATTTCGGTTGCGATAATAAGTTTTTTAGGATTTTGCTTCTACATTTTGGAGACACCTTAGCCTATAAATAGAGGTGTTTCCTATTCTTGTATTCACCTTTGATTTAGAGTATTGTTATGCTGTCAATTTTGAGTCATACTACTCTTATTAGGCCACCATAGGCTATAGCAACCCAAGTGGCATCTCTAGCCACCTTCCTCTAGGAATTGGCTTAACCTCTCTTAAAGCATCACAAACACCACCTCCATCATTACAAAACATCATCGAAATCGAGAGCTTTAACTCCCTCCCACCAAATTCCGCAAACATTCATCCATACACCAAGACCATGGCTTATGATTCTAGATTTGGCCTAAGCTAGGTAGGAGGATTTCCATCATTTAGTATCAGAGCTTAGGTTATTTTTTTTCCCCTTGTGTTTTCCAAACCTTGTCTTATTGTAGCTCTCTTGGAATGGTCCAAATCAATCTCCCTTACTCTACAATAAATGTTGACGATTTTCAAAATTAAATTGCATCTAGCTTAAAGGTCCAAAAAATATTAGTCTATAGTCAAATTAAAGCCCTTTAAGTCTAGTTTCCAAAAAAAAAAAAAAATCTTATCATTCGGAGTTCTGTAAAGAAATTTATGTCTAAAATAGTTAGAAAAGGTTAGAGTTTTTAGTATGTCGTCATCAACGTTTTTCAGGTTCTATTTTGGTAGTTTTGGCTACTTTTTTTTGCCTTCAAAAGCTCCTAAATTTGTTGGATATCATGTTCTTCGCTTTTATTGAGTTTTTTCTTCATAGTTTACATTGAATCATATCATATGTTTGGGTCATTTTGCTTTTCAAATCCATTCATGTTGTCTAATGTCATGTGTAGTCCTTTTTATGTCATTTTCTCCTAGTTGAACTTATAAAAATCACAAAGAAATATTCACAACTTGGACTTCAAAACTACATCATATACAATACTTTGAGTGCCTTATCTTTATAGTTTTGGGTTCATACTTGCCACAAGATCATTGGTAAGTTCATATAAAAAAATTCCCTTATGTCTTGTTGAGTTTCATATTCTACTTTGATTCAACTAGGTTTTTCTTCCACTTTGTGTTTCTTGTTCTTTGAGCTTTCAAAACTAAAATATCATCTTTGTTTTTTGGTGTATGGTGGTCTTTTTTTTTACTTAAAAGGAGTGAAAGAAGTACTAAAATATTTTAAGCAAAGGCTCCAAAATAAGCACCAAAAGAGCTTAGAAAAGTGCTGAAATGTGTGCAATTGACCCTACCACTAGCTTACTTGGTGAATCTACTTTGTTCGTTTCGTTCTCTGTTTTTGAGCATTTTATTTCACTTTTCGATAGAATAAGTTTTCTTCAATGATGCTAAAAGAGTGGTCTTAGTGTCCCATTTGCTCAAAGTTTGCCCAAGACAAGAAGTACCACATTTTATTCTAGTAATTTTTGGTTTTGTCCATCTACTCTAGTAGCTTTCCTTAGGTAATATATTTTATTGCTTAACCTTCTTTTCTTAACATTTAATTTCTTGCTTGTATTCTTTGGTTTTCTTGGTTTTTTCCTACAAAAACTCCTTTTGAAAAAGCCTTTATTGTTTTAAGACCTTTGCTTGCTTTTTCCTTTATCCTCCTTCTCGGATTTTGGTGATTTCCTTGTGGTGTAGGTTCTCTTTGAGATAGGCCAACATCTTGAGGTAGCATCCTAGGTGGTGGAGACCTTGTGGGAGCTTGAAATCTTGAGTGGTAGCCAAGAATAAAGTGAGATAAACACTTGGGAGGAAGCGCAAGTTTATGTGTATTTCTTTGACTTGTAATTTGTTTTATTTTCCTTGTAATTTGGTCTTGTTAGGTGTCTTGGGTGAGTTTTTGGTGCTCAATCCCATCTTCTAACAAGAACCTCTAAAAACATAGTAATTTTTGTCTCTTAGTTGGTAAGTTTGAGGGACCCAAAGTTCCTTCTAACTTAACCATTAGGCCGCATAACTTAGTTTACTTGCTTTCCTTAATTGTTGTAGCCTAGTGTGTGCCCAATTTTATTTCAAGTTTAGTTCCCTTTGAGAAGTTTGATGCAAGAGAACTTAAGAAAAAATTTAGCTAGGAAAGGCTTGGTTCTTAAGAAACCTATTGTGATTCACCTCCCTTTATAGGAAGTGAACTTGAGTCTTTTTTGCCTTCTTCATTCTCTTAAGGAACTCCTTTTGAAATACTATGTGTATAACATCTTTTTTTTGAAAACTTTAAGAATGTTTAGGACTCTTGCTTGCCAAATTAGTAGTGATTCTAGTTAAGAGACCTAATCAAGTTTAAAACATATGGCCAAAGAACTAAAACCACTAAAAATTTTGCAAAAGCAAGAAACCCTCCAAAAAGGAAAGGAAAAAATTGAAAAGGAAAAATATCTTGCTTCCTTAGAAGAAGAGCTTAGAATTCTTAATGAAAAACAAGTGAAAATACAAGAGAAGATTAAATAAGAAAGAAAGAAAAAAAAAAAGGAGAAAGAGGAGTAAGCAAAAAGAAAGCAAGAGGCCATACAGGAAAAAGAGTAAACTAAAAGAGAGACCCCACTTGTCATTTCAGAGGAGGAACTAACTATTGAGATTGTTGACAACACAAACTCTATATCAAACTAGTCTTTGATGATGACAACACAATGCTTAATAACAGTACATATGTTCCAGCATTACATGTTCGTGTTCTATTGTTTGACATATCTGATGAACATGTTTTGATGAATTGCAATGTATGTTCCTATGCTTGATTATGTTATATTATTGTGGAACATGCTTGTTTTGAAATGTGAGATAAAATGTTTTTGATTACTGCACATTTCAGAAAGAAAAATATCACAACCACCTTTATGAACTTATACTTTTTGTGACAAAGTTTTAGTTCAGTCGAATACACTCATAATGGATTCGACTACGCTAAAACCTTTGTACAGATTTTGTGAAACTGTGTTGTGTGAGATTTTGAATTGAAAATAATTTCAAAGTGTTTTCTTATGTGGCAGTCGACATTGTGGATCACACATTCGACTGTATTACTGTTCTATTTGGAATTTTGTTAAGCCTACACACTCAAACGGCTATATTCTTCAAAAGTTAGTTAAGATTGACTGACTTGGTCAACTGTCTTAAATGTGTATTGATTTGGTTGACTGAGGAGCCTTTGTGTTGATTGTCTATTATAACTGTTTTAATACAGTCGACTGAATTAGTAGGCTATTCGATTCAGATGCAATCTAAAATAACAGAAAACTATAAATAGACAGAACACGAATTGTTCAAAAAGAATTTTGTGATCTGACATTTTCATTGTCCTGTTTCAGATTGAATTCTCTGTTTTAGAAGCTCCAAGAATTCTCCAAGAAGACGGTGGTGATATTTCTTGAGAGAGATTCAAAGGGAGGAGTCAATTACGCATACTGTTTGATCAATATATGCACAAAAAAGGTGCTTCTGGTTTGATCTTGAAGGCTTGGCATCCTGTGAAAACTATTGCATTTGATTGAAGGATTGGCAAACTGTGAAGTCTGTTATGATAGGCTTGGAAACCTGTGAAGTCTGCTGTGATAGGCTTGGCATCCTGTGAAGAGTGCTGGTTACACATTGAGGATTGTTCAACGTGGGTGCAGATTGCAGAAGAAGAGATTCTTGCTGCAATTCTGGTTTTTGTGTGTGCAGCTATATTTTGGTTTTGGGTTACATAAGAGATTTATATTTTTGCGTGGTGCTTCTATAAATTCCTTGTTGTAGAAACCGTAACCATTATAGTGCATTTGCTTCCTGGATTGGAAGGACACTGGATGTAAGCTTTGTTGGTCGAACCAGTATAAAAACCAGTGTTTGATTTTCTCTATCCCTGTACTCTTTATTTCCAGTTGACTTTAACTGTTTAGCAATCAACTGTGTTTTTCCGCTGCATTGAATTTTCATTACTTGCATTTCAAGGAAAGATCAAAAGCTATGCATTTTCATCTCAAGATTGCGAAAAGATTTTGTTTTTGAACTAACACCAATTCACCCCCCTCATGGTGTAAAACGAAGCCAACCTGTTTCCTAACAATTGACACCAGAGCTGGTTTTCATAAGATATTTGAAAATTCAGTCGTCTCTATTTTTATTCTATTCGATTGTAAAACCTGGGATGGCTTCAAATTTTCAAACTTTTGGTGAAGGTGCTTCAACAAACCGACCACCTCTGTTTGCTGGTGAAAACTACCGCTTTTGGAAAATTTGCATGCAGATCTTTCTTGAATCGCAAGATAAAGGAATTTTGGATGCCACTTTAAATGGTCCATATGTGCCTACAAAAACTGTTGATAGTGAAATTGTTTTGAAACCTTTTACTGAGTGGACTGCTGATGAAAATAGAAAAGCTCAGTATGATGTTAAAGCTAGAAATATTACTGCCTCTGCACTAACAATTGACGAATTTTTCAGGATATCCTAATGCAAGTCTGCAAAGGAAATGTGGGATGTTCTAGAGGTAACACATGAAGGCACAAATGAAGTCAAGAGAGCCAGGAAGAATTCGTTGATACAAGAGTATGAATTGTTCAGAATGAAAGCTGGTTAAAGCATCTATGATGTTCATAAACGATTCACTCATATTGTAAATCACCTGATGACTCTTGGCAAAGTCTTTGACAAAAAAGATATCAACATTAAGATTCTGAAAAGCCTGAACAGAAATTGGCAACCAAAAGTTACTACAATCTTTGAATCCAAAGATCTTACAACTATCAATATGGCTACCTTGTTTGGCAAGTTACGGGAACATGAGTTAGAACTTGGTAGACTGAAGGATGAAGAGGAGATTGAAGAAAAGAAGTCCATTGCTCTGAAGGCTACAAGCAAGAACATCACAGAAACTGAGATGGACAACAAAGAGCTGATGATTCTGATGGTAAGAAAGTTTAGTCGACTTATGCAAAATGATAGTCAACTATCTAACCATGCAGGTCAAAGCAAAAAGAAGAACTTCAGCACGAATGTTGTCCAGTGCTATGAATGTGGAAAAGAAGTTCACATCAAGCCTAACTGTCCTGAATTACAGCCAAAGCAGAAAGCAAAGAAAAGATTCCCTCAAGGCAGAAATATGAAAAGAAAAGGAGCCTACATTGCTTAGGAGAACTCTGAATCTGAAAGTTCAAGTGATGAGGATGTTGACCAAGAGGAGAAATCCAACATATGTCACATGGCTGGAACTGCAAAGACTGAGTGTGACAGTGATGATGAATTTGAGAAGCTGCCTATAGAAGAGAAATATCAGCAGCTAATTTAAACATTCAGGGAATTGCTTGCTAAAGCAATGCGACTGGAATACAAGGTTCATCGACTGAACTCTGAGAAAAGAGATTATGAATACAGGATTAACAACCTTGTTGTACATAATGAAAGATTAGAAAAAGAATTGAATGAAGCTTTGTTATCTGCTAGGAACTGTGAAGTTAAAACTGTTACTATTGAAAAAGCTTGTGAAAATTGTCCTACACACATTAAAAAGATAGATTACTTTACTAGCACGCTAGCTAAGTTTACTCAAGGTAGAGACAATTTAGATGTTGTATTAAACTCATCTAGCAGAATTAATAATAGACAAGGAATAGGATACAAAGCTCACTCTAACATAACCAATGCTAAGAATTTTATTGAATTAAGAAAACCTGCTAAGAATGCATGTTTTTACTACAGATGTGTTGGTCATACTGTTAGAAATTGTTATTATAGAAATGTTGTTGTTCCTCAAGGATTATGTGTATGGATACTAAAGGAACATGTAACAAGAACTAACAATCAAGGACCCAAAGTCAAATGGGTACCAACAACCAAAACTTAATTGTTTTGCAGGATATACAGCTGATACAGAATTGTTCTCAAGGATGAATGAACTATGGAACAAATTAAAAACCTTGAGTGTCTACAACTGGTAATTCTGTATCTATCTGCTGTATCATGTATATTATGATTGATTGTTGTTGTATGATTGTTCGTGCTATGTGCTTAACTGATTGAGTGATTGAATTTGAATTTGAATTTTTTTTTGAGTCTCAGGCGACTCCTATTAATTCAATCGACTGCGTCATTTGTTTGAGTGAAAAGCTCTGTTTTTAAACGTTATAACTTAAATGAACTAGGAACCATGGTCTTTAAATGGTAATCGTTGGGTCATGCGTCCTATTTCCTTATAAAACATTACTATCCTTGAAGAAAATAGTTCATTATCTTTGACTAAGAAAGGAAGTTTCATGAACTCTCATGGCCTCTTCAAGTCGCTTCATATCAAGAAACATAAGAAGAAATTTGAATCAAGAATGCCTGATCCAACCGTATGAATCAGTGATGAAGCAACTCGGGAAAGATTCCACGGTGGATCCACAAAGACTGTCGCCTCTCCTTTGAGAATTAATCTAAATCTATTCGAAAAGAAAGGATTCATGTTTCTTGAGTGGATAGATACAAAGCTTGTCATTACTTGTGCAACTAAAGGGATGGTGGTATCCTGACCTCGTGAAAGTATTTTACCACAATTTGAGGATGATTGATGACAAGATCTGCTCAAGAGTAAAAGGAGTGGACATTGTAATTGACGACTCCTTATGGAATGTAACTGTAAATCTATCGTCAGAAGGAGGTCTGTCACACATATCCTCTGCTCAAACTGTTTTCTTATTCAACAAAAGAAAGTTATACAAGGACTAGCTAAGATTTCCTGGAAGATACTCAATTGAAAGGTTTTATGCACATGAACGTTTGAGAAAAGAAGAAAAGTTGATGGTTGTCCTTTTGGCTTGAATCATATTACCAGGAAGAATGAAAACTGACAGGATGACAAGTGAAGACATTTATCTT
This sequence comes from Vigna mungo, assembly GCA_036885675.1. Classification (NCBI taxonomy): domain Eukaryota; kingdom Viridiplantae; phylum Streptophyta; class Magnoliopsida; order Fabales; family Fabaceae; genus Vigna; species Vigna mungo. The sequence continues at coordinate 22,525,557 of CP144694.1, forward strand.
CTCCATGCTATCAAAAATGACATTTCAATTAACTGGTTAGAAGTTGTGAAGAACCATATGAAGCTCGTTGCCTTAAACAGATCACGGTGTCTTCCTTATGCAGTATTAGTAAGCAAGATATTGGAATTTCAAGGTGTACATGTTGAAAATGAGCAAAAGTGTATGTGGGGTGCAACAAATACATTTGACCTTGACTCTGTTGTGTCTCTAGGAATTGTAAAAACTGCAAATGCATGGAATTTCATGGGAGAAGAGGTTGAGTACAACACTGGAAGCAACTCTGCAAACATAAGAAATCATGGAACAAGTTATCAGAATGAAAATAACCCTAATGAAAGCTTCACTGACTCTTTCTAATCTCATTCAAAGAAGTGAAAGAATAGTCATAGTCTATTTTAATGAGATGAGTCCTAGTTTAGAGTTTTCATTTTGAATATGGCATATAAAGTCGTCTTTTGTTGGTTTCTTTGTTTTGATTGTATTTCCTTATTTTTGCACCACCATTGTAATATCATTTAATTCAAGGAAATGAAATTAGTCGTTTGAATCAATCCATTTACTTACATGGTTGAATAATATATGATACTCTGTTTCATTGATTCGACTGTGCTCTATTTGAAGTCAACTAAGCTTAAATTGTCATGCATTCTTACATATTGACTTATGTTATGATATGATTAAATTCTTGCTTAACCACTATGCTTGATCTAGAAAAGGTTGTTGAAAGGTTTTGTAGGAAGGACATTGCTTTGGACATCAAAATTGGAATTCAACAATTTGTAAAGCAATGCATTCGACTGATGATTTAAAGCATTCGACTGCGTTCAAAATTGGCTAACAATTCCAATTCTAGAATTTGATTTTATCCTTACTGTCTGCTTAAATCATTAATATTATGCTATTATCTCTGTTCTTTACATGTTTAAATATCTTATTTGAGATAATATTGTGAGATTGTTGATATTTGTGTCATCGCATTTACATGTGATTTGATAATTTGACTGTGATACAAATTTGTGCTTAAACTGTTCTTAATCTCTGATATTCTGCATTGTGCACTCAAACTGTTTTTGAAATTCATGCATAATAACAGGGGGAGTATCACTGTTTTACACATTCTTTCATCACATACCTATATTTCAGGGGGAGTTTAAACTGTTTTGTGATGAACTTGTGATTTGAGATAGCGTCATTGTATTTTACAAACTACATATCTTTATCATGCATCTTTGTTTTCCAAAACTGCATATATATCTGAAGCATTCCTTTTTTGTTAATGCACAAAGGGGGAGAGATATTCATAAGTGTATGAGAGCAAGTCTATATGGGGAGAATTGCTGCTCATGAGTGTATGAGAGAAAGTCTATATGGGGAGAATTGTTGCATCATACTTTATCTGCTTGATATTTTGTTGTATATACAGAGTAACTAATCTCTTATGATTGTTTATGATATATGCTTTTACTCTGTCATATGTGGAACTGTACAAACATGGTTGAGTTATTAATCATGGTTGTACATCATAAAAAAAAAGGAGATTGTTGAGATTTTTGACAACACAAACTCTATATCAAACTAGTTTTTGATGATGACAACACAATGCTTAATAACAGTACATATATTCCAGCATTACATGTTCGTGTTCTATTGTTTGACATATATGATGAACATGTTTTGATGAATTGCAATGTATGTTCCTATGCTTGATTATGTGATATTATTGTGGAACATGCTTGTTTTGAAATGTGAGATAAAATGTTTTTTATTACTGCACATTTTAGAAAGAAAAAGATCACAGGCACCTTTATGAACTTATACCTGTTGTGACAAAGTTCTACTTCAGTCTAATACACTCATAATGGATTCGACTATGTTAAAACCTTTGTACAGATTTTGTGAAACTGTGTTGTGTGAGATTTTGAGTTGAAAATAATTTCAAAGTGTTTTCTCATGTGGCAGTCGACATTGTGGATCACACATTCGACTGTATTATTGTTCTATTTGGAATTTTGTTAAGCCTACACACAACAACGGCTATATTTTTCAAAAGTTAGTTAAGATTGACTGACTTGGTCAACTGTCTTAAATGTGTATTGATTTGGTTGACTGAGGAGCCTTTGTGTTGATTGTCTGTTATAACTGTTTTAATACAATCGACTGAATTAGTAGGCTATTCGATTCAGATGCAATCTAAAATAACAGAAAACTATAAATAGACAGAACACGAATTGTTCAAAAAGAATTTTGTAATCTGACATTTTCATTATCCTGTTTCAGATTGAATTCTTTGTTTTAGAAGCTCCAAGAATTCTCCAAGAAGACGATGGTGATATTTCTTGAGAGAGATTCAAAGGAAGGAGTCAATTATGCATACTGTTTGATCAATATATGCACAAAAAAGGTGCTTCTGGTTTGATCTTGAAGGCTTGGCATCCTGTGAAAACTGTTGCATTTGATTGAAGGATTGGCAACCTGTGAAGTCTGTTATGATAGGCTTGGAAACTTGTAATGTCTGCTGTGATAGGCTTGGCATCCTGTGAAGAGTGCTGGTTACACGTTGAGGATTGTTCGACGTGGGTGGAGATTGCAGAAGAAGGGATTCTTGCTGCAATTCTGGTTTTGTGTGTGCAGCTATATTTTGGTTTTGGGTTACATAGGAGATTTATATTTTTGCGTGGTGCTTCTATAAATTCCTTGTTGTAGAAACCGTAACCATTATAGTGCATTTGCTTCCTGGATTGGAAGGACACTGGATGTAAGCTTTGTTGGTCGAACCAGTATAAAAACCAGTGTTTGATTTTCTATATCCCTGTACTCTTTATTTCCAGTTGACTTTAATTGTTTAGCAATCAACTGCGTTTTTCCGCTGCATTGAATTTTCATTACTTGCATTTCAAGGAAAGATCAAAAGCTTTGCATTTTCATCTCAAGATGGCGAAAAGATTTTGTTTTTGAACTAACACCAATTCACCCCTCCTCATGGTGTAAAACGAAGCCAACCTGTTTCCTAAGACTTACAATTTAAGAAAAAAATATGAGAGGATAAAAGAGATGAGGAGAGAAGACAAGAAAAGGAAGGAAGGAAGAACAAAGAGAGGAAGAGGATAGAAAAAGAAGAGAGTATGAAAAGAAAAATAGAAGAAAGAAGGATGAGAAAGAAATAAATGAAAAAGAAGAGACTAAGAGAAGAGAACAAGAGATTGAGAAAAGATAAAAAGAGAAAGTTGACCCTTGTGTAGGTTTCTTAGTTCTTTTTGGTAGATGGTCACACTCACTTGTCTTGTAATGTAGAGGTACAATGCTTTATCATATCTTGATTGAAACACGACTATAGGTTTTGTAAGAGAATCGTCTAGGTAAGAGAGGAAGTAATTGAACATATATTTTATACAGGTTCGCTTCAACTGAGCTACATCCAGTGTCCTCCGTAGAGGGTTCCACTATAATCTCCGCAAGATTACACTGAGTATTCGCACCACTCCTGGTCTTTGTTAGCGGAATGACAAGTGTACCATATCGTATCAAGTAATAAAAATGGTAAAACCCATTATCGTTCTTCCCATGAGACTCGAAAGGCCTTATCATTCACGTGAATCAAAATCGTAAGACTTGCGGAGAAAAATTCAATAATTGTGGTGGATGCAAAGACAGAAAATAAACATGCAATGTGTTGATTCAATTGACAAGATTTAGGCAATGGATGAATGGAGTTGTTGGGGGTTTACAATTTCATCTAATCCTCTCTCATTTAGGCAATGGCTGTAAGTACATTCAAGGTTCAAGTTTGGGGTTGTGGGGAAAGTTTGAATGGCAAAAAGAAAGGCATTGAGCTCAAGTGTTGAGAATGAAAAATACATGAGAAAAAGAAAAATCATGAAAGATGAGCTCAATGTAAAAATAAAAGAAAAAGGGAGGAAGTTGGGGACAAGTGAGCTTGGTTAAGAAAGAGAGTTGAACTTGAACCTTGAATGATAAATGAGCTCTCTTGATTCAAAGATTTTGTGATCCAGAAAAACCAATTTTTCTTGATAACCCAGCCCATTACAAGCCTTGGAAAAGTCCTTTTGATGGCATTTGCATGTAATGATTTTGATTGCTTGAGATGAACAACAATTTTATTTCATGTGACTTATGAATGATGAAGAATTGGAGTGTCACCCTAAACACTTGAGTGACTGAGTTAAACACTTGCTTGGTGAGAATTTCTAAATTTTATGATTGCATTTTTGCTTAGTGGATTGGTCATTCATAATATGTAACATCTGTTGAGAAATGTTTGAGATAGCTAAATTGAAAGCATGCATGCATCTTGATTTGATTATCACTGACGATCTGAAATTGAATAGTTCTCATCATGTACTTTAGGAATGTTGAACCATTAGATGAAATTGTAGAAAGCCAAGTTTTGTTTTGTTTATAGTTTTGTTTTGTTTGCTTGAGGACAAGCAAAGTTCTAACTTTGGGGTTGTGATAACGGTTGAAAATCGTTATTTTCATATGTTATTTTAGACCAAATTACTCCCTTTACTGCTTAGAATGAGCTTGGAATCAAACAAAAGTCAATAAATGAGTGAGTTGGGAGTCCAAAGTTGTTTTTAGCGATATTATGCTTGTTTTGCATTGTTTTGTAGCAATTTTGATGGAAGTGAAGAATGGAGTTAAAGATGAAGGCCTTAGACTCAAGACAAAGGAAGAAAATCAAGAAAAGAAGAGTCTAGGAACCGCCCAGCGACATAAATACACCGTTGGGCGGTCAAATGCGAGGAGATGGCATTATGGCATGGACGCCTGACGGTTTTGCGATAAGAGGCAAACCGCTGAGCGGTGGACCCCTGACGCCGGGCGATGGCGCGATAAGAGGCAAACCGCCGGGCGGCATAAGTATGACGCCGGGCGGTTGCCTGCTGGGCTTGGGCCTGTTTTCTATGACGCTCCTCAGCTATAAATAGCCCTAGTGCGATTTCCTTCTCATTCTTTTGACAGAAGAGGGCGGCCAGACCTAATTTTCAGTCCTTGGAAAAGATCTCTTGGATGCTTAGGCTCCTTTTCATCCTATCTAGGGTTTGCTCTTCCATTCTTCCATTATTTTCATCTTGGTTCACCATGACAATGGTGAACTAAACCCTTTTGTTGTTGGGGGAAACAATGTAATCTTTTGAAACTCTCTTTTATTGAAACTCTTGTTTATTTATATGATTTTCATATGCTTTGATTATCAATTGTTGGGTTCTCATCTGCGCTTAAAGCTTTTATCGTTTAACTCATTCGATAACTGTTGTTTGTCTCTATTGATACGGGAACGTACAATAATGTCATGAACTGGTGAGAAATTCCTTAATCAATGAAATACCACCTAGGGATAGGGAGGTAGGACGATCAATTGTTTTTGCTTATGTTTGGTAATGCATTGCTAGTTGCTAGGGGAGGCTAGGGATAACAAGCCAGTAATTAGTAATAGGCTCTTTTCGCCGAGGGATCGGGCTAAGGGTAGGCCAAGAAAGTTTGCATAATAGTTAGATAACAAAGCAATTTAAACAAGAGGAGTAGATAAGAGAGAGCGGATAAGATGAAATTGTAAACCCCCAACAACGCCATTCATCCATAGTCTTTTTCGTCAACTGAATCAACGCATTGCATGTTTATTTTGTGTTTTTGCATTCCACCCAATTAATTTTTCTTTACAAGTCTTACGATTTTAATTCACACAAACGATAAGGCCTTTCAAGTCTCTTGGGAAAAACGATATCGGGTTTTACCGATTATATTACTTGGAACGATCTGGTAAGCTTGCCAGTGAATCAACATTTAAATAAGTGTTGTCTATTAGTGACCGACAATAAACAATGTTTCTTTTAAAAACGTTGTCTTTTAATAGACAACGCTCGTATAGACCATGCCTAAAAAGTATGATAAAGAAAAAAAAAAACCATTGTCTATGAATTTTTTTTATTAGTAGTAAGTGACATGTGACATTTAAGATATTAAGATGAATTGTACATTTGGAATTATTTCATTACTTTATTTATAGATGTAAATAGTACGGATTTTTTTTTGTATTTATATGTAAATGGAGTTTAGTGATCAAAATATATTTTATAACCAAGATATATAAATTCAAATATTCAATAAATTCATTGTTAACTAAATGAACTCACTAAATCATGACAAATAAAGTTGTGTATTTAAAGGAAGTGATGCAATTTTAAATTCCCCTTCTTTCCTCCACTCATTTGAGCTACAAACAGTGCACTCAAAAATAAAATGGTGGTTAGGATAACTAGAAATTCTACTCGGGGAAAAGGTGAAAGTCAACCGGGGAAATTATCTAAGTTTCAAAAATAGTGAGGCAAAGAGGTCTTTTTTGTCCAAAAAATTGCAACTACAAAAGATGTGCTGCTTGATCAAAAGACTCACACATATTAGATTTTGGGTTTTAGTATTTTAGTTAGAGATTAATATTTTAGTATCACACTAGGTTATATCACTAGTATTTTTTCCCTTTTTTGTTTAGGTTAGACTAATACTTTAGTATTTTAGTTGCAATACTAAGGTATATTATTAATATTTTAGTATTTTAGTTAAAAACTAGTTAACTAATATATTAGATAGAAAAAACGAGTAAACTAATATTTTAGATGAAGACTAAAGTAATATTTTAGTTAACTAATATATTAGAGTCACATAATTATATATATATATATATTAGAAAAATTGTTTTTCGACTTGATTACGTGTAATTATTATTTTATAATGTATTAGTTTATATTATGTTTTCTTAGCTATTTAGTTGATTACATATAGTTGTTATTTTATTATATATATTATTTTATATATAAGTTGTATGATATCATTTTTTTCCTTCTTTTATTAGAGTGTAAAAGACAGATTAGTTTATCAGAATGAGAATATTATATGATTTATTCAATGAAAAGTATCATTTATATAAAAATTTATGATAAATAGACAAGGATAAACATATATAACTAGTGCGTGCTCTTGTTTGAGATACTTTACTATGTAATAATATTGTTTGTTTCAGATTATTAATGATTCATCTCCTATATTAAAGGAGTTCATGACTAAAATAACACTTTAATGAAAAAGTTATGTCCTCTAATATGAATATTAAGTTTTGAATAGATTTTGTTTCAAGTTTTATACTACCAATTTTAAGTTATTCATCTTATTATTTATTTTGATTTTTGAACTGTTTATTATGTATGAACAATTTAAAATATGTATTATTACTGGGAAATTTTTTGTATTACAGGTTTTAGTCTCGTGCAAAATCAAAATTAATTTTAGAAAAAAATATAAATAATTTGTCTTTTACGGTTAAATAGACTTAAATTCAATGTATTTTTATGTAAAAATCTATTAAGACTTAAGTATGTTATAGTTTATGGTTACCAATGGTGTTTGTCTGATACCCAACTAGAGTTAATGTAATGTTAGACTATTTCTTATATACTCTGAGCTTTTATATATATATATATATATATATATATATATATTCGTGTGTCGTTGGATCAAGTGCATTACTTTTCCGTGACTCGCTTTAATTATACTTACAATATTTTTAATTACTATTTACTATAGATTCGGCAAAACTTTTCGTGGTTAGATTACAGTGAACATTGTACACACCAGGCCCAACAATACTTTATCTGATGCAGTCGGTAAGGTCCATTCAACTTGACAATACTTTGAGATATATTTGTTAATACAAATATTTATATATTAATTTATGATTATATCTTAATAATAATTTTATTATGTTATGATATTTTTTAATATTATATATTTATAAAATGTTTGATATATTAATTAAAATATAAAATTATTGTTATTTTTTCACTAATTATTATATATGCGATAAGATATTATATTTGTTGATAATTTATATTTGATCGAAATCGTACTCGAATGAAATTTAGTGTGCAATTAAAGTGCAGTATAATAATTTTAGGTTGTCTCTCAAGGACCAAAACTGATTCAAGAAATATGTCAAACACGTAATGTGGTTTATGTGGACAATTTTGTGAACTAATATGAACCAAATTAAACACGAATTCAAACAATAATGAAAAACAGGTTGGACACTAGTTCAACCCAAACCGAAAATGAAGACAAGTGCAACAGAAACGAAATCAACACAATGGAATTGGGAAGAAAAGGAAATTGCATTTCATTCAAACTGTAAAATAAAGAAAATGAAAATCTCCATGAGCACTTTCACGTCAAAGCTTCTAAAGAAAACCTAAAAGAAAATGAGAGAATGAGAGAGCTTCTAGGGTCTCCCCTCCCTCCCCTTTTGGCATTAAAACCTAGGTAAGTGAATCAACCTCCACAATTGGGTCTCGCCAAAATTGAACTCAATGTTCCAAATCTGATCCAAAGGCCCTATAATTAAATCTAAAATGCCTATGTGGAGAGTTATTATTGACGTTTTTTTCCTTCTTAAAATCCCAAAATAATATTTCAAAGATTTACCTGCAATTAATAATGAAAATAATTATTCTCCGATAATTAAAATTAATTAAAATAAAAATTATTTATCAAATTTCCCACAATTCTCTAATTCTCTCTTTGATATTATCAATTTTTTACAACAAACTTCATTAGGCTCAAAAACTTTATAAATACCCATAATATTACACAAAGAAACACATATAATTCTCTCTTACTCGTGTACTCATATAGACTCTAAAATTTTTTGTCACTCAAGCGAAAAGTCTTTGTGAATAGATCTTTAATAACGATTCAATTCTAATAGTCAAAAACATTCGAGCTACCACTAAAATAATTTTGTCATCAACTAACGTCTGTGTTCTAAATCCTGATAAAAACAAACCTATAAATGTTTGGAGAATAACGACGGAGTAGCCGACATCCAGTTGTTTTATCACAAACGGACCACCTTTGCAATGTGAATAATTAAGCTTCTTGTCATTTGTCTGTTATATATATATAATTTTTCTTTTCATTTCTTGTATTATAATACTGTCACATTTTATTTGAAACAACTTAAACTTAAAAATGTGTGATAAAATTTAATCTGTATATATATTTTTGGGCATAAGGTAATAAATCGCAATTAGATTGGGACAGAACTAGGCATTATTATGAGTTCTGTCCATTGAATAAAATAAAAAGGGTATGCTTATGCTGTAAGGTGGGGCTACAAAGGTGGCAAGCTGGAGACAGTCCAAGGATGTCATGATAAGGTCACCACCAATAAAAAAGTTGGTATGTGCATACATCAGTTTCAGATTCAAAAAGTTGCCTAAACTGTAGGCGTGAAAAATGGTGGGGCCAATGAGAACTGAAACAGGACCATGATGTTAGCTTTAAGGGAAATTGGATGAGATTGAGCAGTATTTACACTATATATTAATTAATTTCATCATTGATTAATTAATAATAACAAAAAAAAAAGAACAAAAAAAAGTCTCAACCTAAGGTTGTTACCTTATATAAACCCAAGTTTATGTTTCTGTTTCATTGAAAACAAGGACAAAAGCGAAGGAGAACCTTCCTAGATAGGGTAAGCAATGAGGCTACCAAGTTCAACCATCCAGCTTCTCTGCCAAATTCTTCTTGTTTGTCTACTGAACAGACCCAGCTTTGCAGTGAAAAAGGTGAGACCTGGCAATTTCCAATCTTGAATAAAGATAAAAGAAAAAAGTGGAAAAGATCAAATCCTATATAGCTTGTGGTTTTCAATTGTAGTCATATGTGGTGTACTTGGGAGCTCACTCACACGGCCCAGAATTATCTTCATCTTTCGTTGACTTCAATCAAGTGACACAGTCCCACTATGAGTTTCTGGGATCTTACTTAAGAAGGTATGAGAAAACTCCAATTACAGCACATTATTAAATCATGTATGATACACGTTTTGCAGCGATTGAAATGTTTGAGTTTGCTTTTTTGTAGTCCTAATACAGCCAAGGACTCCATCTTTTACTCATACACAAGACACATCAATGGTTTTGCTGCAACTTTGGAAGAAGAAGTAGCTGCCGAGATAGCAAGTAATAAGAACCATGTATCCTCCTTTTTTTCTATTATCTGTGTCCCCTTTCTCTCATTACGAGCCTACCCTTGTTGTAGAGCACCCCAAAGTGTTATCAGTGTTTGAGAACAGAGGAAGAAAGCTACACACCACTCGATCATGGGAATTCATGGGGCTAGAGCATAAAGGCTTGATCCCATCTGACTCAATATGGAAGAAAGCCAGATTTGGTGAAGGAGTCATAATTGGAAACCTGGATACAGGTAAGTTTCTTGATTTCTGTGTTTAAAACTCTTGTTATTCTTTTCAAGGTGGTCAACAACAGCTTCGAATTAATTGGGTTTGATTATTATTTTTATTTATTATCATTATTATTTTATTATTGTTATAGTGTTTTTATCTAGATCGTTGACTACTACACTCACGTGGAAGATAGACAAAGTTTATCGCATCGTATCCCTATTCCCCACCACCAATCTGTTTCAAAAGTTCGATCATTTCAAAAAAGTTGATTTCATAACATTAATATACTGTTAATTTGAATCTTGTAGTCAATAGGTTGTAGACGAGTTCTTTTCAATACCCAAAAGTACGAATGTTTATTTACGATCTTTAAGACATAGACTAACTGCATTAATCACAATATATTCTAATTTATAAATTACACCTATTTCACATATATACTAGAAACTTTATCAATAACATGATCATGTTCCAAAATATTTTGTGGTTATATTATAATGAATAGGATAGTTTGGAGAATAATGAATAGGACGAACCACTTTTAAAAAATGCAGTATGGGTTAGGCTTATTCTCATTTTCTGTTATATACATTTATTTGTGTATATATTGGAATTATTATTTTTTTTTCAATTCTTGGTTTACATATTGTCATATGTTGATTGTTTCAAACAACTTGATGCGCACACACACGTGTCATAAAATTTAGTCTGTGTGTATATTTTTGAGGCATAAGGTTTTTCCTAAATCATATAGATTGGAACAAAAATATACATTATTATGAGTTTTGTTCATTAGGTATTAGTAAAACAAAGGCGTATGTTTATGTTATGAGGTGGGGATAGTCCAAGGTGCAATGATAAGAGCACAAAAAAAGCTTCAATTCCAAATGTTGCCAACCTTTACGTGTGAAAAGTGTGGGTCGGGGTATAATGAGAACAAAAACAAGAGCTGATGATAGCTTTAAGAATTTGGATGAGATTGAAAAGGGTATATTGTAGAAATCTCTATTTATGCTTATCTTATTTTGACCACACATTTTGTTATCTTTTGCTCCCACCACATACTTTTAGGTGTTTGGCCTGAATCAAATAGCTTTAGTGAAGAAGGATTGGGACCAATTCCATCGAAGTGGAGAGGAATATGTGACAATGGCGTTGATCATACTTTTCAATGCAACAGGTATAATTTTTTTTTTTAATTTCTTATATATTATTAAAGTGATCCAAATGTTTAGTATTTCAATATGATTTTAAGTCACACATTAAGTAAAATAAGAAAGTTAAATAACATATAAAAATAATACCTAGAATTTTATTATTTCAAGATTTTTGAACTGTAAATAGTGTCAATCTCATATTTATAAGTTGAGTTCATGTTTAATTAGTTATGTAATCCTTCGTTGAAATATCCATTAGTCCTCTTTTGAATTCCTTCCACCTTTTTACTTTTGGTAGAGACTCTTCTTTAGTTGATATTCAATGAAAGGGTTAAGTGTATTGATTTCAATATTGCATTTTTTTACTTGCATTTTTCATTTTCTTATTAATTTGTATCATTTTCACACTGATAAAATACATGAAAGATAAATACCACAAAACTCATCAACCGATAGGATTTGTGTCTTGGCTCTTAATCCTTCATAGTTGATTACGTGATTTTGTTTTCATAAATTTTGAAAACTATTTCTTAGTAAAATATATTAATAAGGAGATGGGAAGATTGAAGGTAATGTTGGAAGTCTCACACCAACTAGTGATAAGACCAATTCATAATATATAAGTGGGTGCAAACCTCACTTTATAGGCCGGTTTTGTGGGGTTGAGTTAGACTTCAAGCCTACTTCTTAACATGGTATCAGAGTCATTGTTAAAGTCTATCCTTAGTATATAAATGAGTACAATCTCACCTTACAAACTAATTTTGTGAGGTTATAAGTTCTTGAATAATAAAAGTTAAAATTGAATTCTTTAAATGTGTGCTTCTTAAATTTATAATTATCCAAGTATAACTCTATGTTATTATGTTGGAAATAATTTAAAAATGAGTTTAAGTCACACATTGAGTAAAGATGAAAAATTAAACACTATAAAAAGTATATATAAACCTATTGTTATAAGATTTTGAATTAAAATTGGTCTCAATTTCTTAGGCGGTTTAGGCTCAAATAATATTTATATAATCTCACTACAATAAATCGCTATTGAAAAACTCATTAGTAATATCAAAGTCTTTTATTCGTCTTGATGAATAGCTTAGACCATTGTAACAATAATAATACAACAATGATGATATACTAAATTATCTAAATGACGGTTCACTTTAAAAAGCTTAATGAAAAAGTAAAACCAAGAACATTGAAGATAACAAATTGATGATGGAAAAAGGATGAAAGATCAAAGAAATGGATGAATGAAGGACAGAACGTCACTTTGAAGGTTAGAGATAAACTAGGAGAGCTCAAGAAGAGACTTCTCAACTTTCAAGATTGGTTGAAACATAATTACTTTTCAATTAGCTAGCAAAACCAAAAAGTGTCTTCCAAAAATCTAATGATTAAGAAATAGGTCATACAAAGGAGAATATTTTCTAATCATAAATCTCTCCTCCAAGTATATGTATAGTCCAAAAGTAGTCTCTTCCTCCAAAATTGTTCTCATTTTCTACTTTCAAGAAATTTTTTAGCAAAAGGGGGAGTGGGTAAGTACACCCATTTGGGCTAGGATCCTCCTAAGCCTTCATTCCTTTAAGCGACAAACTAAGGGAGATGTCAATAGTAAACCTACAAAATTAATTAATAAAATTTGAAACCAATCACAAATAAGAATATAAATAAGCTTAAAGAAGGTGAGAAAAACCGTCTTCCTTTTAGTTATGTTCCTAGGAACCCTCTTAAAAAGAACTTCTCTGGTCTTATAAGTAGTCATACACCTGTCATTGTAAAAAAGATTCCAATACTTTATTTGAATTAAAAATTATGTTAATTCTTTATAAGAATTGACCTAAGATCACATATCTAATTTTTTCCTAGAAAATAAATCCACTATATTATAATATAAATAATTTTTATACCTTAAACTTTAACTTCTTAATAAACGTTGATTATTTTAAACAAGACAATTTTCTTGAAATAACTAACAAAATCTTTTTTTATTTGAAAATATAGGAAAATACAAACCATTTTCGATTTTATACGAGCCTATCCCAAAAATTGACTGAAGAGAAGACCAAACATAAGAAAAAAAGGTAGCTTCCTTTTATTGAACTTAATTTATATTAAGATTATTATTTGTGTATGTGCTCAGTAGATTCGTACGTAGAAACTTTTTCGTCTATTTTGCTTAAATTCTTATTTTTAATTTGTATTTAAGTTATTTTTATTTAAGTTAAACTTTCTCGACTCCCTATTTTTCTGTATCAAATTTAATTTGATTAATTAAATGATTTGCCAATCAGTTCAAAGTAAACTTCTATCTAATATTTATAATTTAAAAATAAAATAAAATATGTTAGAGTAATTATTTATAAAGCTAATGTTGTCTTTAATCGAGGTAATTTAGGGTAATTTTTAACCATTTAATATTTTTTACACAAATAATTTTTTTTAGATAAAATCATTTAAAAAGAAATTAAAATTTAAAGAAATTTGAAAGATGTTTCAAATATAAGAATTTCAAATATTTTACAAAATATAATAAATTTGAAAGAAAGTGAAGTCAATTTTGGGAAGGTGAAATATCGAGTTGATTTAGCATGGACTAAAGATCCACCTAATTTAGGTATGTCAAAGGTCGAAAAGATTTGTCATGGATGAAAGACAATTAAATTAGTCTCACTGACTTCTAATTGAAAATTGAGACAAGTTGACCAAAATAGGTTAAGATGAATTTGGGAGAGTAAAGGTCAAGTCGAATCTTTTCATATTAAATGAAGTTATCCAAATATATTTAAAATAGAATTTTACTTTAAAAGATTAAATTTCTTTATCTAAATAAAAACATTAAAAATATAATATATTCCAATTATTTCTTTAAACAAATTATTTAAAAAATAAAGAGAATTTAATTATAAATTATTCAAATATCATATATTTCAATTTCTTAAATTTCTATAAATCATTATCTATCAAAAGGTAAATGTAGAACAAACTCGTTTAGGCACAACTAGTTTTGTATTATAAATAAAGCTTAATATCATTATTGGTCCCAATTTTGGTTGAGAATGTTCGACATGGTCCTAATTCTTTTTTGGGTTAAATATGCTTTTAGTCCTTGAAGTTTCACTGATTTTTGGTTTTAGTCCTTGCATGAAACATTGATGGCCTTTCGTCCTCTTAGTATGGAAACATGTATGAATAGTCCCTAAAAATAGACGGCGTCAATTTTTTGGTGAGGTGGCTAACGGCCTTGCCACGACTTCTCTGTACATTGCCTGCCACGTAGAATTTATTTTAATTTGGAATGAAAATTAAGCATTTTAGCACGTGTGTGTAGTAATTAGATTGAATTAGGATCACTCCCCTTTTTATGCAGAATTCTCCAACTGATATGGTCATTTTGAGCAATTGTGTGTTTCTGTGTGTTTAAGCCACTTGTGTACACCTAGTTGATCATTTTAAACTTGTGCACATTGCTTGTTTGGTCACTTTTCCCTTCCTATGCAGAATACACATTTTGGTTCCATTTTTGCTTGAATTTCTCAACTACACCACTCATTTTCATATCCTGACAGTTTTGCTGCTATTTCATTCATTGTAGAGTCATAATTTGACCATTGAAAGCTGATAATTATTGTACATTTGGAAATCCTGGAAGTTTTGCTGCATAATTCATATTTTCACCCTCCATTTTGAGTGAAACTAGCAACTTGCACCCTAATTTCACATGTTTCACTGATTCTGTGTTTGTTGACTACTTGCACAAGTTTATTTGACCATTTAAATCTTGTGGCTACTGTTTCTTTGGTCAAAACTGAACTGCTTCGGAAAATCACCATTTCATATGAATTAAGGGCTTAAGTGAACTGATCAATTAATCTCCTCTTTAAAATCATATTTAGTTATCAATTAATGTTCTGTTTAAACTCATTTCTTTGAACTCTTGATTGAATAATTCATTTGAAGGGAAGTTTGCCATGTACAAAGAATGGTGTATTGAGTCTCTTTCAAAGGCTTAATCATCTACAATGTGCAGGACATACACAAAGTTAGGACACAAACACAAGCACAGTACAACAATAATATGGACAAAAAGTCAATTTTATTCAATCAAATTTCTTAATTACAATTCATCTTCAGTAAAAACATAATACAAAACAAAATAGTTAACGCCCATGACAACACAAACAAGTACAACATCATTTTCCCAAATTTCTTCTCTTCTTCTAATTTCCTTTTCAACTTCTCTATCTTCTTCTTCTGATCCACTACAACTTTATCATTTTCCAAACAAACTTCAAGTTCTTCACATTTTCCTTCAATTTGAGAAACTTCTTGATCATGTCATTCAAAGTAATTACAACTTCAATTACTCTGCAATCAAATTAACAAACCATTAATAGAAAGAAAGTTGAGCACATGAACTGAAAGAATTAGTCACTTACTGCCCAATTTCTACATCTATAGAATAGTCTTCCTTTGTTCTTCGCAGTTGTTGCCTTCAAAAGCAACAATGGTTCACCACAACCACACATTTTAGGTGGCAACCGTGAAGATGATGCACAGCTCTGAGACTTTGTCGAACCAATCGTTCTTCGCATCCAAACATTTCCTACACTCTCACTTTTCATTTCACTACAACAAACAAAAAGCTTCATCACCTATCGTGCCAAACCAAACCCTAAATCCCCAATCCTTAAATTCACACACATAACAACAAATAATATCTATGAACTTACCTCTTCAACAACACGATCTCCAACCTTCACACATACGCCCTCCACAACTTTCTTTGCCTCCTAACTCAGATCATGAACAACAACCTTAGATTGCTTAAAATGTGATTTATAAAAAACGAACTCACCAACAGACGTGCTAAAATGCTTAATTTCATTCCAAATTGAAATAAATTCTACGTGGCAGGCAATGTACAGAGAAGTCGTGGCAGAGCCATTAGCCACCTCATCAAAAAATTGACGCCGTCTATTTTTAGGGACTATTCATACATGTTTCCATACTAAGAGGACGAAATGTCATCAATGTTTCATGCAGGGACTAAAACTAAAAATCAGTGAAACTTCAAGTACATTTGGTTGTTAACGATTTAAACGACATTTGCAATAAAAACTAAATTGAAACAAATTACGATCTATAGGAATACATCGAATAACAAAAAAAAATTGGAACTGTTTCAAATATTTCCAACCAAAATTAGGACCAACAATAGTTTTAAGGCTATAAACAATTAAATAACTTTTATTTAAAAGTAGGATCAGAAGTTGGAAGTTGGATAAAGGGAAATGGAGTTTAATAATTTAATCTTCGTCATATTTTACCAATATCATGTTTTTTTTAAAAAAAATTAAAGTAACATCCTCTTTTTTATTTTCCTTTTAAGACCATCAAAATTTCTAAGATTTTATAAAAAAAAAGTAATATTTCAAACATAGTTGAATGCGTATGCAGGAAGCTAATCGGTGCAAGGTACTTTAACAAGGGCTACGCCTCGACAGTGGGCCCACTCAACTCTTCCTTTCAATCGCCACGTGACAAGGAGGGCCATGGCTCCCATACCCTCTCCACAGCCGCCGGCAACGCCGTTCCTGGAGTTAGCGTCTTCGGCCAGGGCTTCGGAACCGCCAAGGGCGGCGCGCCCAAAGCCCGCGTGGCGGCGTACAAGGTCTGCTGGCCCCCCGTTGCCGATGATGAGTGCTTCGATGCTGATATCTTGGCCGCGTTTGACGAGGCCATCCACGACGGTGTGGACGTGCTGTCAGTGTCGCTCGGTGGGTCCGCCTCAAGCTTGCTGAATGACAGCGTAGCGATTGGATCATTCCATGCCGCAAATCGAGGAATCGTGGTGGTTTGCTCCGCGGGGAATAGTGGGCCTGCCGATGCCAGTGTGAGCAATCTTGCACCCTGGCATGTTACGGTTGCCGCCAGCACCATGGATAGAGAATTCCCAGCTTATGTTGTCCTCGGTGACAATATCACGTTGAAGGTGCTTTCTCTTTTCCCACTACTTTTTTTTAACCATGCTACAAGGCTTTCCCCGTCAGGCTACTATTAATTTCAACAATTTTTTACATATATTTACATGCCTTATTTTATCTTTAAAATTTTCTTTCTTTACAAATAAAAAATTTAATTTTTTTTAATAACTAAAATACCTTTAAAATGGGTTCTCACCTAATATAAATAATATAAAAAAATGTTTTCCTGCGACTTCTCTGTAAAGATTATTTGAACTGCATGAAAAATTGACTTTTTTAATGCTAAACTTATCTCACATACAATAGAAATAAAATTTGAAAAATTAATTTTATATAAATGATTTTATTTTGTCTTTCTTTATTCTAAAATTCTTATAAAAAAATCGCCGACTTTTTTTTAAAGTAACATCCTCACGAGCATTAAGTAACATGCAAATTCCATATTGATATCAATTCTTACTGTTGGTGTGACACTTCCAAATAAAAATTTCAATAGGGCTTTGATTTTGAAAATTCTTAATTTTAATTCTTATAATTAAACGAAATTAGTTATATTAATGATATGACATACAATAATATACTTAATATTTGTTATATTAATCTAATTGAATGATATATATGATTTTTTAAAGTTTATTCATTTTCTATTATGTTTTTAATACTCTAAATGTAATATTTTATTACTTTTTTCTTTAATTTATTATTTTATTTTTTAGTATGATATTATTGTCAGAATCCTCCAACACAATAACTACATTGACCATTTCTTTCTTCTCCTCTTTATATAAATTTACATGTCTTTATATCTTCTATTGACACCCATTTATTTTTAATAATACACATTACAATTTCTTTCTTTTTCTTTTTCTTCTTTCTAACAACTGTCACAATGAATCACCTTGATGTTTCTCTTCACGGATATGGGTATAAGGGTTGTGCACTGATCATCACTATTGGAGCATCTCTGTGATGGTATCAGAAATCTTCCTTTGAAGAGCTCTGTTGCGCCAACATACTATGATTTCTCCCTTTTCTTTTTCTTTTTTGCGGGTCTTTCTTCTTCTTTATTTCGTTCTTGCACCATGACTGATGAGAGCATAATGAGCCTTCAAGCTTTTTGTATCTTCACCCGAGCGAGAGCCCAACCACCTCCTTGGTTTCGCCTCTTCTTGATTCAACCAATCCTAGTTCATCGATGGGACTGCCACAGAGCCACCCCGAGGAGATCCCTCTCACAACGCTTGGAAAAGATGCAACAAAATGGTGGTTTCTTGGTTGGTCCACTCACTTTCACTAGAAATCAGACACATCATTCTTTGGATGGAAGACGCCCAAGCCATCTGGAATGACCTTAATCAAGATTCTTCCAGGGAGATTTGTTGCATATCTCCGAGCTACAAAAAGAAGCTTCTTCCCTAAAGTAAGGAACATACATCATAGTGAGTTTTACGCTAAGCTACGCATCATATGGGATGAGTTAGAGAACTTTCGACTTGATCCCACCTGCACTTGTGACGTTTAATGCTCCTACAAAATGCTCTCAACAATCTCACAAAGGAAGCATGAAGATCGAGCATTGCAATTTCTTCGTGGCCTGAATGAGCAATATAGTAATATTCAATCCCATGTCCTCCTACTGGATCCTATACCCCCGTA
This sequence comes from Vigna mungo, assembly GCA_036885675.1. NCBI lineage: Eukaryota > Viridiplantae > Streptophyta > Magnoliopsida > Fabales > Fabaceae > Vigna > Vigna mungo. Next base: position 22,544,621 of record CP144694.1, read on the forward strand.
TCCAAGATATTTTCCTATGTCATGGAGTAGGAAAGATAATTAATAAATAACAATTTCTTAAATATCCTTGAACCCAAAATTGTTAATGCAACTATGAGTACTGTTGTTTGTTCCTTTTGTGGCAAGAATGGCTACACTGACATTGTGTGTTTCAAGAAACATGGTTTCTGGCCAAACCCCCTCCAAATAAGAAATCTTGCTCCCATTGTGGCAAGACTGGCTACACGATTGATGTCTGCTATAGGAAGCATGGTTACCCACCCGGTCACAAGTTCTATAATGGTAAAAGTCTCCTCTCAAGAAGCCAATAATCCACTAATGACCGTCTAAGAGACAATTATGACCCTGAAGTGCACCTTACTAAGCAACAATATCAGGCCCTCATGACTCTCATCAACCCCACTACTAACACTGCCTCCAATCTTCAAATCGGTTCCATGATTTTCAATTCCTAGGACCCAGGTAAAACCATTTTAACTTTTGACTCTGCTGCTGCAACAGGTATCACAGCATGGATCTTAGACTCTAGTGCCACTGACCATGTTGTTTATTCCTTTAAACACTTCCATTCCTATGATCCAATTAAATCTGTCACTGTTAATCTCCCTAATGGCATCACCACCAAAGCCACCCATAAAGGAAACATAAAGCTTTGTGATACACTTCGCCTAACAAGGTTCTTTATATCCCTGATTTTTCCTATAATCTCATCTCTCTATCTAAAATGGTTTTGCATAATGATGTTTATGTAACCTTCACTAACACTCAATGTTTCGTCCAGATTCAACAACACATCACAAGATTGGTTTAGTTGACCTCCACGCTGGTCAGTATGTCCTTCATGGCCCTACCCTCAATGGTGCATCTTGCGTGCATTCTTTCCAGTTCACAATAGCCACTCATTGCTGCCAACAACAACATTTGGCACAATCGCTTAGGGTACCTATCCGATAAGAGACTAGGGGTTCTTAATCAGAAATATTCCTGCATCAACTATAGATCAGACAATTGGAATGCGTATCACATTGCCAAACAAAAGAAATTGCCTTTTACTTCATATAACTTTGTTGCTTTACATGCTTTTGATCTAATACATATAGATATTTGGGGACCCTGTTTTAGCATCCATTCATTCTCATAGATATTTTTTAACAATTGTCGATGATCATACTAGATACACATGAGTTCATTTAATGCATGCCAAATCTAAAACAAGAAATCACATTCTGCATTTCATATCGTATGTCAAAAACCAGTTTCACACCACCATTAAAATCATCAGATCTGATAAAGGGCTTGAATTTGCTATGCATGACTACTTTAGTTCTCAAGGGATTATTCACCAAACCTCCTGTAATGAAACCCCTCAACAAAATGGGATTGTTGAAAGAAAACACCAACACCTTTCAAATGTCACTAGGGCCTTGCTTTTTCATTCAAAACTTTCTACTCAATTATAGACATATGCACTCAATTATGCAACTTTTCTCGTTAATATCATACCTACTCCCCTTCTCAATAACGATTCTCCATATGACAAACTTTATCACACATCTTTTGATATCACAAGACTTAGAGTTTTTGGTTGTCTTTGCTACACCAACACCTTTCTATCTCATAGAAAGAAACTTGATCTGCATGCCACTGCTAGTGTTTTCCTTGGTCTTCATCCCATTACTAAAGGATATATAACTTACAGTCTTAACACTCATGACATTCATCCCATTCCTGATATGGCATCTAGCACATCACTACATTATGCTTTACCTCTACCTTTAGATCATAATACCATTCTGCATGATATTGATCAGCCCACTCCCCCTGTTCCTCATAATTCTTCTTCTCTTAACAATGACGAGCATCTACACAATAATTTTATTTCCCCTAGACAATCTACTCGCACTAAAACTATGCCTGCATACCTCAAAGACTTTCAAATAACATCCTATAGTACTTTTACCAACAAATATCCCATTGAACATGTGCTTAGTTTTGATAAACTATCCCCTACATATAGAAATTTTATCTCCTCTATAGACAACATTCACGATCCTACTGACTACAAAGAGGCTATCCAACATGAACATTGGCGTGCTGGTATGCAAGCCGAACTCACTGCCCTCAACCAAAACCAGACTTGGACTCTCACTACTCTCCCTTCACACAAACAAGCAATAGGTTGTAAATGAGTTTATAAGACAAAGCGCAAAGCTGATGGCACCATTGATAGATTCAAGGCTCATCTTGTTGCTAAAGGATATACACAATTGGAAGGTATTGATTACTTTGACACCTTCTAACCAGTTGTCAAACTCACCACCATCCTTTCTTACAACCTGCCACCATCTTCTATGATAACCACTTTGCCATCAAGATTGCTACTAATCAAGTCTTCCATGAACGCACCAAACATATCGAGATCGACTGGCACCTCATCCGTGAGAAAGTCCAACAAGGAATTATCAAACTGCTTCCTATACATTCCACCCTTCAACTTGCAAATAGCCTCACAAAGCCGCTTCCTCCTTCTTCCTTCCACCACATTAATTCTAAGCTCGGCACCATAAACATCTATGCGAAGCTTGAGGGGGGCTGTCAGAATCCTCCAACACAATAACTGTATTTATTACATTATGTTTCTTTACCGCTTATTTCTCCTCCTCTATATATAAATATACATGTCTTTCTCTTCTGTTGACATGCATTTATTCTTAATAATACACGTTACAACTTCTTGTTTTCTCTTCTTCTTTCTGACAATTGTCGCCATGAATCACCTTGATGGTTTTCTTCACGGGTATGAGTATAAGAGTTATACACTCATCATCACTCTTGGAGCATCTCTGTGAATTATATAATGTTATTTATAATTTATGAAGTTAGATAACATTAATTAGTGATGTGGATGATATCATAAATAGTGGTTAGTCAGCATTTGCCATATAGATCTAATAGAGTGTGATATGATTTTTAAAAGATGATTAAGTTTATATTAACTCCTATAATTTTTGGAAGGACATTATATTTATATAAATGAATTTGCTTTACGAATAAAAAGAGTTACCAACAAGCATTGATGTCGTTAGTTTTGGTTTCGCACAAATTATGGTACTCATGTCGAAAGGTGATTACCCATTCCGAGTATGTTAGATAAGCTTTGGTTAATGCTTCTTTTAGTTGGTATAGGAATTAACTATTGCGCCTTTAACTGAAATTTTAGATTGTGAGAATGAAATAGAAATGGTTCAAGGCAAAACTAACATTTCAAAAAAGATGAAAGTAGTAAGTTTTTAATTAAAAATTCAAAAATAAACAAGTTTAGTTTGGGACCACTAAAAACGTATTCAAACTTTCAATAAACTTTCAAAAAGTTATGTCACTTATATTAATATATAGTGACAAATGTTGAGTAGAGTAAAATAATGGAAAATTTAATCAGTTCATTAGAAATAATATATCAAATTTGATGGACCAAAAAAAAAATATTTAAATCTTATTTTGTTTTATATACAAAGTATAACTGATATTAGAATTTATTATTTTATGGATGAGTATCATTTTTACCAATAATATTTTTTAAAAAGAAGAATATTAGGATGAAATAACTACATAAAAAGCAATGAAACAAAAAAAAAAAATAGTTTCTTTAAAATTAAAGAAGTAGAAGAATGGGAAAGGTTAAATTTTATGTTCCTTATATTTGTTGTGCAGGATTTGTAATTTGAATGAAGGTAAATTAGAAATGATAAGATTAAAGTTATAATTGGTAATTTGACCTAGCTTTTTCTTTGGCTCATTCTTTCATTTTCTGTTCAATTTTAATTTGAGGTGGATATACTTTTTATTTTCAATCATTAACTTTCATTTAAAGAAACAATGTGTGAAAGTTTAAAGTGTTAACTAATATATTGCATTTAAGTATGCTTTTTAAATAAATTCATAAATTGTTAAACATTATATATGTAACTAGATAATGCACGTTAAATAACCATACGATATCATATACAACCATATAATTATCATTAAATTTAATTTAAGTATATACAATAAATCACTATTTATCATTTTTTAATCTCCTTGAATTTAATAAGTTTTCTTTGGTTTTAAACATACTATACTATTTAATAGCGGAAAAGTACTCAAATTCACCATGAAAATCATTATTTTAAATTGTTTGTACAGTTGCAAATGTAGCGATTTCAGAATCTGTGAAAAGCTGTGAACAAATGTAGCGACCCATATATGTGTGTGTTATATTCCAAATGAAGATGTAGCATCCCGTGGATTTGAGTTTAAATGGACATTAGTCAATAATGTTTTTGCTTGATTTGAAGGGTGAAAGCTTATCAGCTGCAAGATTGGCACACAAGTTGTACCCAATTATTAAAGCTACAGATGCTAAATTGGACAGTGCAAGAACAGAAGATGCGTGAGTATAAAACAAACATCTGAAACTCATTATTGCCATCATTGCTTGAAAATCTGCACTTACAATTGACATGAAAAACTTATTACTGAATATGGTGAATAAAATTTAGGTTTACTTATGATTTAAGTACCTATAAATAAAATTTAAATACGCATGCAGGTTGCTGTGCCAGAATGGGACCTTGGATCCCAACAAGGTGAAGGGAAAGATCGTGATATGTCTCCGAGGGATAAATGCGAGAGTGGACAAAGGAGAGCAAGCTTTACTAGCTGGTGCTGTGGGAATGGTCCTTGCTAATAACAAGGCCAGTGGCAATGAAATTATAGCTGATCCTCATGTCCTTCCTGCTTCTCATATCAATTTCACTGATGGCATTTCTGTCTTCAATTACGTCAACTCAACCAAGTAAGATCCCATATATTCTATTTTTTCTTAAGCAAAGTAAACCATAATTGTTGCAAGTTATACGTCGACCAGACCAATTTATAATATATATAATATATACGTTTAATGTAAATCTCATCATACACGTCGAGTTTACGAGAATGAGTTAGGTTTAAAAATCTAATTTTTAATAATAATTATGAAACTCATCTTTTGAACATGGACTTGACTACTTGAAGTTTATCTATTGCTAGGTTCCCAGTGGCGTATATTACACATCCAAAGACTCGATTGGATACTAAGCCAGCTCCCTTCATGGCTGCTTTTTCATCTAAAGGGCCAAATACTGTCGTGCCAGAGATCCTAAAGGTGGCATTACTCACGAAGTATAATTTTCCTTGGAATTTGTTGCCATGGCTTAGATATATATAAGTATCTAACAACTCTACTCTGTCCCAATATTCAGCCTGATGTCACCGCACCGGGAGTGTCAGTTATAGCAGCCTATACTAAAGCCCAAGGACCAACCAATCAAGTGTTTGATAAGCGCCGGATTTCGTATAATTCAGTCTCAGGAACATCAATGTCGTGCCCTCATGTTTCAGGCATTGCGGCACTGTTGAGAGCCTCGTATCCTTCCTGGAGTCCTGCTGCTATTAAATCGGCAATCATGACCACAGGTATAAAATGTGTTGGAAATATATATTAGAAAGTGAATTTAAGCCTAATTTAATAATACAAATCAGCTTGTAAAGTGAGATTTGTATTCATTTATATATTATAATCTTTTCTTATTTCTAGTTAATGTAGGACTTCCAACACATTCTCTTCATGCCGAGATATATATATCTCGAGTGTGAGAGCATAATTAATGGGTGAGAGTAGAATTAATGGGTGAAGTCTATCTTAACAAGATTTGTGGCGACATTCTGGTTCACCCGTTGTCGAGCCACTATAAGACCACCTATTAATTCTACTCTCGATGTATATATCTCGGCATGAAGGGGATTGACTAGAGATAAGACCCAAATTATAATATATAAGTGGGTGTAAACTTCACCTTACAAGTCGGTTTTGTGATCTATAAAATACTTATACATATATATAGAAAGCAAATTGGATTAGTTAGTGGTAAATATAGCTACGAACAAGCTGAGAATTTGTCCTCCGCTACTTTCAGCCACAACACTTGATAATGAAGTGGAGCCTCTGCTGAATGCTACTGATGGCATGGCAACACCATTGAGTTACGGGGCAGGACATGTACAACCAAACATAGCAATGGATCCCGGGTTAGTTTATGACACAACAATTGGTGATTACCTAAACTTCTTATGTGCTTTAGGATACAACGGGACACAAATCTCAGTGTTCACAGAAGGTTCATCATATGTGTGCCGCAAGAAATTTAGTCTCCTCAACCTGAACTATCCCTCAATCACAGTTCCAAATCTCTCTGGGTCAGTTACAGTTACGAGGACGTTGAAAAATGTTGGTTCTCCGAGCACGTACATTGCTCACGTTCATAACCCGAATGGGATCACTGTTTCTGTGAAGCCAAGCATCTTGAAGTTCACAAATGTTGGTGAAGAAAAACGCTTTAAAGTAACCTTTAAGATCGTGAAAGGAAAGGCTACGAATAACTACGTGTTTGGAAAACTGATATGGTCAGATGGCAGACATTATGTCAGAAGTCCAATAGTTGTGAAGGCCCTCACGAGTAGAAATTGAAGTAGTTTATGCAATTGAGCTTAATTTCCACTGCTAAATGATTCGTAGAGTTTTCTAAATTGTATTATATATGTTCTAAATTTATTCTTATTGTGATCTCTTACCACTGATAAAGAAACCAGCAAGTGGCTTTGAGCATATATTTTACTAGCTGTACTATTAGTATGATTCCACTGAGAAATAAAATCTAACTCGTTCATCCTTCTAGTTATAAAATCTGAGAACTTTCTTACTCCTAGCCTGCTTTAGGCCATACTTATATTTGAACGGTCCGAAAACGTTACTTAAAATATGGTGATATTTTGGAGTATACTTTTTCCCCCCTCTAATATACCTTAAAAAAAATAAAAATAAATTAATCTCCGATAACATTTTTTTTTACAACATTTTAACACAATCTACATATTTAAATTGGTGTTTATGATTATTATTATTGATTGGGAAGTAATTTAGACGAATCACAAAATGACACATAAATGATATTAAAATGTTGTAAAAAAAAATATTATCAAAGTATCATTATCCAATTTTAAATTAAAAAATAGTTTAAAACCAATATTAGATGATAGAGACAAATTTAGACTCTAACTTAAAAATCAATTATAACTTTTTATTAACAATAAAGATTATTTTAAATATTAATAATTTTTAATTTATAAAATAGTATCTAACTTAATTAATATTATGACTAGTTATTTTGTATCTCTAATTTTAATTACTGTTTAATGATTTTTTTTAATGTTACGTTAAATAAAATTAATATTTTACTGTAAATTTGTTTAAAAATTCCAGATAAATATTTATATAAAAATATTTTAAAAGAATAATAGCAAAATTACTTTAGCATCGATTCATAAACTTGAATTGTTAATATGGAAGAGTGTTCTTTAGCAGTGAAAAACTTAAGTTTTAAGTCCCTGAATGGGTATGTTTACTTAAATTCGTAGTAAACTTTTTGTATTATGTCGAGTACTAAATTATTTTTTATTTTTAATTGAGTTTATCTTATTTAACTATTAACTGAGTGTCATGACTTTATCTTAACCCGTCACCTTAGTCACTTCATATATCATAGTATTTCAAAATTTTATAATTTATAATTTTTATTTTATAATATTTTATAATTTTACAATTTTATAATTAATAACTTTATAGTTTTGCTCTTTTAAAATTTATAATTTTAAAATTTCATAACTTTAAATTTTTAATAACTGTGGAATAATATCTTAAATTTTAGTACAGCTGTTACTTCCAATAAATTTATTAAATTGAATAGTATCTTAAATTGAAATGAACGTTATTAGTCCAGTTATTATTCTCAATAAATATATTACTTGTATAGATAAATATTCAATGATATTAAATATTGTCTTTATTACAATACTAAAATATTATACCTGACCTTTCACACTAAAGGTAACATAAATAAATATATTAAATGTATAGTTTAATATATTACTAGTTACTAGTTAAATGTTACTAGTTAAATGTATAGTTTAAATATATTAAATGTTACCTTTCACACTAAAGGTAACATCTTAAATTGAAATAAACGTTACTAGTTATGACTCTAAATAAATATATTACTTGTATAGTTTAATATTCAAGGTTGTTCAATATTTCATTTATTATAATATTATATTACATTTTAGGTTTAATAGGTTCGGAGGTCCTTATTTATGCGGGGTTGTTTCAATTGGGTATTTTTATTCTGAAAGTTCTCAATTAGGTCCCTATTTTGGTAAAATTAAGTCAATAATATCCTTGCCATTAATTGTTGTACACTGCGTTAACTTTCTTTCGATGTGGCATGTTGAGGTGTCATTTAATTATGGCGTGGACAGGTTAACCAATCAGAACATATCACCTCACGCCTCTTACCACGTCATCTATGTCTTCTCTACAGAAACATTAGTTTCCAAACCCTAGCTACTATGCGCCGCCACCGCCATCTCGCCGGCAGCTGTACCCTCAACCTTCATCGCGAACCTCTATGGCCATCACAAGTCCTTTGCACTCTCCTCCTTCGTCAATCGCAAGCAACCTGCAAAATATCAAACCACAGAACCCAGAATCGCGCATCTACTTCTCGCGCGAGAATCTACTCCATCATCTTCTCCATGGCAGCCATGCGAATCACACATCAACTCCATTGAAGTCGCCACCACGAAATCGTCACCAGACCTGCATACCAGAAATCACCACCAAGCACCATCGTGAAAGTGCCAATCGTGAGTTTTCCCGTTCGCCAGACCTGTAAATCGAAAAACACAACAGAAACCCAAATTAACCCAAATTGAAAACCTAATCGGACAACCATGGTTTCTCAATTGCAATCCCAAATCAACGAAGATGCATCTTGGTCGACTGATTTCTGGTGGAGGATGGATACTCCGGCGACTTTGCACGGCGGTTGAGAATTTGATAAAAAGTCCAAACATCTATCAAATGTTATCGGCGTTGGGCAAGACTGGAGGAATCGTGTCAGAAACTTAAGTCAAACATGTAATGCAAGGCAAAGCCATAAAAAAAAAAAAACAGAACTCAAAAGATGCGTGAAGCAGTTCCAAAGGTATTGCAGATTTCAGCATGCACTCGAGGTATAAAATACCAATTTAAATTATTTGTGATTATGATGTATGTTGAAGTTTATAATTTTTTATGATTACAGATAATTGAACAGATGGAGACGAGGAAGATTAACCCTTTCCGGAATAATTATGCAGTGCAATTAGATCTTGTGTCCAAGACCAAAGGGGTGGTTGCGGCTGAAGAGTTTTTCAGTGGTCTTCCTCCTTCAGCCAAGAACAAGAATACATATGGTGCTCTTTTGAATTGTTACTGCAAGGAACTAATGAAAGACAGGGCATTGAGTTATTTTGACAAAATGGGTTATGTCACTTCTCTGGCTTTCAGCAATTTGATGGGTCTGTATATGAGAAGTGGTGAACCCCAGAAGCCATGGATGAAGCTTGGTTTAAGAGAGGTTTAATCAAGTAAAATTAAATCCACGTAATAACGTCTTAGTGTGCCACGTGTTTATTCAATGTCACCTCAGCATGTCACCTCGCAAGAATATTAACGTACAACAATTAACGACAAGGGTATTATTAACTCAATTTTATTAAAATAGGGACCAATTGAGGACTTTCAGAATAGAAGGATCTAATTGAAACGAACCTGCATAAATAGAGACCTCTGAACCTATTAAAGCTTACATTTATTATAAATGGATGAAAATTTATGAAATATTAATCAATAAAAAATTTGAAAATACCAAAACCTATTTAAATTGACGTTATTTTCAATGAAAAATAGTTTTAAGAATTTATACTAAAAAAAATCATTAAATAATAATAAAATTTATACACCAAATAAATTATGTTATTGTATTAATTATGTTGGACACTAAATTAAAATTTGTTGGTATTTAAAATAGTCCATTATTAATTTAAAAATTATAATTATTTTGTTAATTAGAGTCTAAATAGATGTATAATATTAGATACTAAGATTTTACCTTTATTATTGATTCTAAAGTATTTTTTATATTTTTAAATTAGAGACTAGTGTATAATTCATAATCGTCAGTAACTAAAATCCGTGATAACTACTATAGTAAAATTGTATTCTACCGATGGATCATGATCCTTCGAATAATGTTGGATGATTATTTTTCAAATTTAATCGGATGTGTTAATATTGAAAATGGTAGTATTCATGATATGAAAAATCATGATTGTCATGTATTTATGGAGACATTACTCCCTGTTGCATTCAACTCTTTCCCAATTCACGTGCTAAATCCACTAATAGAAATAAGTCACTTTTTCAAATATTTATGCTTGACGACGCTAACGAAAGATTCACTAAGAAGGTTAGATATTGCACTTATTATTTGCAAATTGGAAAGAATATTTCCTCCAACATTCTTTAATTCAATGTAACATCTTCCTATTCATCTTGCAAATGAAGCATGACTTGGTAGACCAATGCAATATAGGTGGATGTATCCATTTGAAAAGTTTACGAGAGAATCAAAATGTTCAATGAAAAACAAAGTCAGAGTAGAAGGATTAATTTGTGCAGCTTACTTGCATCCTGAGACTTCATATTTTTGTTTACATTATTTCAAAAACTTCATGTTGTCATTCAACAATGTTAGGAATGAAACACAATGTCAAACTGAAACATGTCAGTCAACATTATCAGTGTTTCAACAAGTTGGTTATCACCCAAGCAAGGAGTTGACTCATTGGTTAACTAATGTTGAATTTAACTTTGCTCATGTTCATGTGTTAATCAATTGTGCTGAAGTTAAATCGTACCTTGAATATGTTCCAATCCCATCATGTGTTTGTAAATCTCGAGATAGCCATTAATTGTGTTCATAATTAACAGATCATTCATTATGGCTGAGTAAGTCCTAGAAGGAAGTGCTTATGCTTGAATACACTCAAAGTTTCCTCACTAGTTCAGATTTCAAGTATGTATATGTTTTCGTTAATAAAAAAAGATTTTTTTATTACACTTCATGCAACTTTTGAATGTGGCATCTTTTTAGGTTTATAACAACTATTAAATCCCATAATTCAAGAGTTAAGGGATTTGGAAAATTGGCCCATGAGAGGCGTCAAAGAATGACACATGTACTTTGTCAATGAGTACAAGTTTCGCACTAATGCATGATCCAAAGGAAAAAAGACAACTAATTGTGGTGTACTTCAAGGACCTTACAGATGGCGATTATGATTATTTCTATGGGATTACTCATAAAATATATGAGCTAAAGTACAACACTTCTACTTCTCCAAAGAAAGTAGAACTTTTTATTTTGAATGGTTTAATCCTTTTAGGAGTGGTACGAGAGTGAATCCTAGGTATAATATTGTTGAGATTCAAATGAGTTTAAGATACCGACCATTTATCCATTCACTTTAGCAAATAATGTTAGACAAGTTTATTTTATCCTATATCCATCATTTTTCAACATCGATAAACGTGGTTGGTGTGTTGTAGTACAAACCAAGCCTTAGGGTACATTCAGTCAAATGACATCAAAGAGGATATCTCCTACCAAGTTGATGAAATGTTACATGACAATGAAATTATTGAAGTTAAAGATGTATTTTCATTGTAGGACATGGATGGTGATCCTGAAGAATTGGAAGGAGAAAGCAAGAAGAAGAAGACGAAGAAGGTGAAGAAGAACAAGAGGAGGAGGAGAATGATGATGATAATTATGATGATGACAATGACGACTCCAACAACAATGACAATCATGATGACAAGGATGACGATAATGATTGAAATCGAAAATGACTTTTGTTTTTCCAAAACTGTAAATTGAAATACAAACATGTAGTCCATACCAAATAAAAAGTTATATAGATAAGCTTTAAGTTCAATTTTACTTGCAATACATGTGTTGTTTTACTTGATTTCAAAATATATGTGATACTTAATTCTCTGTGGTGTTGTGCTTTATTTTATATACTTTCATTGCAATAATGTCAAGAGAACAACAATCTCATGCTGATAAAAGAAAGGTAGTGGCAAAGCCTTGGAGGCAGCCCCACTACATTTTACAGGGTTCCTTAAAAACTACCAGTCCTAGAAGCTCTAACTTCTCTTGACATTGGGTCATCATGTGCAACATGCCCTATTTTAAAGCCCACACCTGACCCTATGTGGATACTACACCATATGCTTCTCACACTCCTTCTATACCCACACCATCTTTAGTTCTGTCTCCATATATACACCATCCATCCGAGGATCCTACTTTAGTTGTCGATGGAGTTGACCGTCCTCCTTATGATCGACCAATCATTGAACCTTATGGTCAAGGTAATACCAAATATTCTTTGTAAGTAATTTATATTACATGAATTATTTTACTTTGCCTTAATTATGATAACACTTTTGTATTCATGTTTGGGGTTCTTCCTTCTACAGTTGCTTCTCAGACCATCACAAGGTCTATTAAGCAAAAATTTCTTTAGCCTTGGATATCATGGGGAGCAATACCTCTAGAAGACAGAGAACCCTTTTGACGGTGATTTAAGGTAAAACATCATGTTACTTAATCTCATTTTCTTGATGTATATTAAGTCCATCAAAAACATTTTAACACGATATATTATTATAGCTAAAACTGTAGTGGAGACCTGAGCTTGAAGCTCAAATTAAGAAAAAATTCCATAACAAAACATCTCACAGACTATGTGAAATGTTTAAAGATGCATGCAATGCAAGTGAACGCCCTTATTGGGTTGGGGAACACATTTGGAACTCATTAGTGGAACATTGGAATTCTCTATATTACCATAACAAGTGTGTTATCGCCCAACGGAATCGGGCATCATAAAAGGGTGGTGTTCTACATACAGATGGTTCAATTACCACTCATGAGCATGTCATTCGTATGGTACAAATCTTCATTCATTTCCTATCCATTTTGGTATGTTATGTACTTTAAAATTGATGTAAATATATAACTTCCTATTTTGTTACAAGCAGTAAAGTTGGAACGGGCTGTGCACATTGATGAGGTGTTTCAACAAACTCATCTACGAAAGGGATCTAGCCAGTTTGTTGATGAGAGATCTCGAAGGACACATGTAAGCAAACGCTTTTACAAACTTCGAACTTGTACTATTTTGAGGCTTTTAAACTTTGTCACACTTCAAGAATTTCGCGTATTGTTGGCGAAATATTACCTGTAACAATATACTCAACCTCTATGGTGAAAGACATATCGACTTTGTACTTCCTATAAATTGAAGTGGATGAATCGGAGTTCGAGGAGCCTAGGAAATTCTTAAGGTTGTGTACAAAGGAGATATCTGTGTGAGACAGGTTCAAGTACAAGCTCTCATAAAAGATGTTAAACATATGGAGATGGATAAAAAGGAGGGAGTTGCTGAGTTTATAGCTCGAGTGCAGAAGATGGCAAACTAATTTGAAATGAACAGAGAAAAGATGTCTCATAATCGAGTTGTAGAAAAGATCTTGAGAAATCTAATGAATGATTTTGAAACTATCGTGGTCACTATTGAAGAAACAAAGGATCTGTCAACTTTCATCGTGGAGGAATTAGTTGAGTTATTAAAGGCCTATGAACTAAGGAAGAAAAGAAGAAAGAATGAACCCGACGATTAAGCACTATAGGTACAATTTGACTTGAATGGGACTCAAAATACTCCCAGCGAAGTAACCTAGAGGTCGAGGAGGAGTTGGACGTGGTTGAGATAATTTTGAGGCTGATAGTGAAGAGAAAATCGGTCAGCAAAATTAGCGTGGTCGAAGAAGACAAGGGAAAGGTCGAGGAGATCGGTTAGGAGTGGAGTGTTTTAAGTATGACAAGCACGATTGCTTTCAAAACGAGTGCAGATTAAGGAAGTGCTACAATTGTGATAAGCCTGATCACATTGCTAAATTCTATCGAGCTGAGAAGAAAAGTGAGAGAAACCTTCTCACAGAAGAAGAAGATGAAGAACAAATGAGGTTTTGTTGAGCGTCAAGTTGTCAAAGAATTTGACAATGCTGATGAAGTTCTCAAAATGAAAGTGGTAAACTAAGATGTAGTGCCATGCTTGAAATCAAATATTGAGAAAATTGCTAGCAACTCGATATGGTATCTAGATACTAGAGCTAGCAACCATTTTGCGCGGAGATGAGAACTTCTTTAATGAACTTACCAAATTAAAGGCCAATTTCGTGTCTTTCAGAGATGATTCCAAGGTGATCGTGAAAGGGCGAGGAACAATCCAACATATGTAGAAGGATGGACAAGTTGGAGAGATATAGGACATTTACTATGTTTCTGAGCTGAAAAGTAATATTTTAAGCATATGTTAGTTGTTGGAAAAAGGCAACTCAGTTTTAATAAAGGACCAGGTAGTATATTTGAAGGATAAGAATGTTCATCTTGCACCCCGAGTATAAATGAAGAAAAATCGGATGTATAAATTCGAGTTAAAAATCTTGCAAGAAACGTGTTTGAATTTGGACATGAAAGATGAAGCAATGATATGGCATTTCCGGTTTAGACACCTTAACTTTGGAAGCTTGGTTGAGCAATCAAGGAGAGAACCAGTACTCGAACTACCCGATATAGAATTTGAGAAGGAATTTTGTGAAGTATGCATGCTTGAAAAACATTCAAGAATGGAGTTTCCAAACTCGGTCATGTACATGGAAAAAGAGAAACTCGAACTTGTACACACTGACTTATGTGGACCTATTACTCCTAGCTCCTTTAGTGGTAGGATGTATTTCATCTCATTCATAAATGATTTCTCTAGTAAAGTCTGGGTATATTTTTTACAGGAGAATTCGGAAGCACCAGAAGGATTTAAGATATTCAAGCAAAAGGTGGAAAAGGAAACTGAAAAGCAAATTAAAGCATTATGGTCTAACATGAGAGGTGAATTCACATTAGCAAAGTTTAAGGAGTATTGCGAAGAGTAGGGGATAAGGTGTTTTCTTACAACTCCGTATTTACCATAATAGAATGGCATAATTGAAAGAAAGAATATGACCGTTCTTGATGTGCTTTGAGTTATGCTTAAAGGAAAGAATATGCGAAATAAGTTATGGACGGAAGCGGTGCAGTCTGTTATATATGTAAAAAACAGGTGTCCACATTTGAAGTTGGATGGAATGACACTGCATGAAGCATGGAGTGGAAAAAATTTGAGTGTATAAGTGTGCAACCACCCAAAAGAATCGGGCTTCAAAAAAGGATGGTATTCTCCATACAGGTGGATCGATTACTGTACATGAGCATGTCAGTCGTATGGTACATATTTTCATTCTTTTGGTATCCATTTAGTCATATAACTTATGAAACTTTAATTTTAATGTAAATATCAACTTTATATTTTGTTACAAGCAGCTAAACTGGGACGAGCTGTGCATGTTGATGAGGTTTTCCACCAAACTCATCTTTGCAAAGCATCTGGCCAGTTCATTAATGAAAGGTCTCGAAAGACCTATGCATGAAAACACTTGTAATTCTAGTCTTGCTTCATAACTTTGTGCCTTGTATTGTATAAATTACTAATACTTTATGATCATCTTTAACGGAAAGAATTCTCCAATAGACTTTCACAGGTTAGATCCGACCATGGGTCATGTCCTCAGTCATCCCAACAACTAGATGATGACGATGACCTTATTAGGTCACAATGTTGGTTGGATTAATGTTGTTGGTGGGAAGAAAAAAGGACAAATCTATGGGGCAGGGCAACTAGCTGCAAATTACATTGCAGGACGAGGTGGTCTAAAGCACCAACCTTCTTCCTCCCAAAGTTCTGACGAAGTCGTTGTTGTCCTAATGTAGAAGCTTCAAACACGTGACCGAGAATATAATGAATTGAGACAAGAGTTTTCTAGTTTCAAAGAACTGGTTATGAGATTACTTCCTGAGTCTGTAGTGCCTTAGGTGACTACCACTCTAGCCCAACAACGACCCTCTCAACCACTGCCCACGCCAATCCAGCCCACACTAGTCCAGTCCCTATCAGTCCATCCAACATCAGAGCCTTAAAACGATAAATAGGAAGAAGACAATGAAGATGATCATTATTTGGATTATTAGATTTTATGGCTATGAACTTTACTTACATTATTATTTCTTATGATTATAATGAACATTGAGTTCTTTAGCTTCACAGAACAATTTCACATTAATCCTATAAAAATTATTAGTTTCTTTATAAACTTATGTTTGATTGCTTAACTTATATATAAGATTTGATTTTCAATTACAAGTTTTGAAAGTTATGTATATTGGTTGCCTTGAGGTTGTTTACATATCTTGGAGTTGCATTATTGAAGTTTGTATTGGTTGGTTGAATGTTGGGTTGTATTGTGATGATTGCAGATCGGTGAATCTTGGTTGTTGTTGGAGTAGTGCAGGTTTATGTACTGTGAGGATCAACCACAATAAAACGTGCATTGCAATATGCTACGAAGATACCAACGGACTTATCAGCAGATATATCCTTTGGTAATTATCGACAGATATATCCTTCGGTAATTACCAGCAGATATATCCTTTGGTAATTACCGATGACCAATATCTGTTGATAATAGTTACCGACACCGGTATTACCTACAGAATAATGGTTGTCGGTAATCCGTCGATAAATGTTCATTATTGACGGAATATTGCTATTACTGACGAATTATGTCCGTCGATAATAACAAGTAATGTATTCAAGCATTTTAAAGTCTTTGAAAGCATGATTTATGGAAATGTCTAGGTTAACTTAGAACAAAATTTGATGACAAAAGTAAAAGGTACGTTTTCCTTCACTATGATGAACGAACAAAAGCCTATAAGTTGTACAACCCAGTCTC
Source organism: Vigna mungo (assembly GCA_036885675.1). Taxonomy (NCBI): domain Eukaryota; kingdom Viridiplantae; phylum Streptophyta; class Magnoliopsida; order Fabales; family Fabaceae; genus Vigna; species Vigna mungo. Next base: position 22,561,536 of record CP144694.1, read on the forward strand.
AGGCAAAATTCTAGTAAATCGGGATGTCCAGGTAGATGAAAACAATGAATGAAAATGAGTTGACTCAAAGGTAAAGTCTTTAGAAAGCATATAATTTATATGGAAAAGAACATATAAATGGTTAACTAGAACTTGGATCATAATACCATATGCCTAAAAGTTCGAGATGGGGTGAACGAGCATGCTAACAAAGAAGACGAACCTATAAAATCTAGATTTTGGGTCCATAATAAAATTTATAACTCTATTAATGAGGTGTTTGTGGTATATGTGTTAGCAGGTGCATAAGATATAAAATTTGAAGAACTTCAAACTGTTGTGTACATAATCCTAGAATATAAGAAATTTATCATGAAGGAAAGAAAAATTTAAATTTGTGAGAGAATTTATTTAAATAAACTTAAGTTTTATTGTGTGATTTATGGTTTTTTTTTTTCTTTTGGATTACTGTCGCAACTAGGTAACATACCTTGGTGGTTATTATACTTTAACATCTCGGTCATTTAGGGGTTATTTATTTTTTCTGTTTTGGACAGTTTTTATTTTATTCGAGTTTTATTGCGTCTAGTCTTCTCAATCAAGGAAAATCTAAGCATATTATACACATGAATTTTATTTGTTTTTGTGCGTGACGTTAGCTTTTACAACTTGCATGTATGACATGAAAAGTTTATGCCAAGATCATTTACCATATGGTAAATATAGTAATATAATTGATAGAATAAAAACTGATCCACCATAAGTAGATGTATTTCCCATATTTGCACTAAGATAAGTTCCGTTGTTGTTAGTATGAACAAAACTTGGACATCGAATATTATAACATTCTGTCTTATGGATGTTGTCTCTTTGTATATTTTCTTACATCACATTAAATTTTTATTTTTGAAGAAATGAAACACTCATATTTCTTCTTTTTAAACAGAAACGCTGCTGAATTAAAAAAAAAAAAATATTCATGTGAAGCAAAATTGAAACTTTATGTTCATGTTCACGTAAACGTCCATACGGATGCGTATAAATGAATTTTATTCACAATACAAATCTGGACTCACCTATATCAAAATGTGATATTATACACAAATAAACACAAATTAAATATATTTTTCATATAATATTTATTGAGAAAAATGATATAATAATAAAATTAAAACTCGTTATCTAACATTGATTTTATTATTAGTACTTATGGTCCATTTTGAACCCACACATAAAAAAAACATTTAACTCTTAGTGAGAAGTGGATTATAAACATTGTTTCTTTCTCTAACGCTATAGTATGGACAAAATTTCCATGAAAAGACTAACTCTGCAAGCTGCAAAATACAAATTGAAGAATTAAACATGACATAACAAAAATAAATTGTGAAAATTTGAAATTCGGTTTAAAAGAAGACAAAATACATGAATACCAAGACTATCTTTAATGAAATACTACTATTTAATAATTATTTTTCTCGAATGAGATATTTTTTGTTGTTATCCGAATAAAAATAGACTGTTTAGGACATTGAACTTTTTCAAATCTATTTGCTAAATTCCTTTTACGGTTTTTGAAAACTAGGTTTTCTGTACAATTAAACAATATAAATATATATTTAAATCACAAGCAAATGCAACAAAAAGAAAAACTTAAATATCAATGCAATTAACAATGTCTTTATTTTTGTCTTCAAAATTCAAAATACAATACATAAAAGAAAATTAATGAATATAATGAGATTATATCCAACAAAATTATATATATATATATATATATATATATATATGATAGGAGGTTTATTGATTAGCTTTAGTTGTCTTTCAAGTTCCAAATCTTCTTTGAGTGTAACTTGAAAACCATTAACTGGTATGCTAACACCCCTTATCACCAAACGCACAATATATAAGAGATAGATTGATCATTTTTTCAATATCGTCAATTACTTACTGATACCTCACATATCCCACCACTAAAGATAAAATAGTATCTTAAATTGAATTAAACGTTACTAGTTCAGTGTTATTACTCTCAATAAATATATTACATTTATAGCTAAATATTCAATAGAATTAAATATTGCATTTATTATAGCATTCAATTGCTATAAACTATATGAAATATTAATCACTACAAATTTGAAAATACCATTGCTTCTAAATTACTTTTTATATTTATAAATTAGAGACTACTTTAGAATCCATAATAGTTGGTAGCTAAATTAATGTCAGAAACCAATTTAGACTTGAGAAATCAATTATAACTTTTTTGTTAATAATGGAGACTATTTTAGATATGAAAAGTTTTAGTTTATAAAATGGTATCTAACTTAGTTAATATCGTTGAAGCTCTTATAAGAGTGGTGGAAAGTGATTCCGTATATTAGAGTGATAATGTGTACCTGTCGAGTAAAACTCTTAAATAGAGTGGTAGGAGTAACACTGGTAAGTTTTTATATGTCAAGATATGGTTGTTGATGGGATACTCAGATTTAGCTAATGTGTTGATTTTCCTTGAATGTAGTGATAGTGGATTATGGAATTTTTGGTAGATTGATGACTGAAATTAAGGGTGAACAATGTGATAATGTCTTCATCTTGTGTTTTATTTAATTAGTTCATCTTTAATGGTTTGTATTTGTATAATGATTATATGATTCGTGCTGTTATACAAAAATAAATAATGTTTGTATTTGTATAATGATTATATGATTCGTGTTGTTATACAAAAATAAATAATGTTGTAGATGAAGCTAGACATGCATAGAAGTGAAAAATGTATTAGGAAAAATATTTAAAACTTTCTTAAGGATTGTAATTCTAAAACAATGTTATTTAAAGACCTGTAATTTTAATTATCGATTAGTATTTGTGATGTATTATTTTCTTATGAGTGGTGTTGAAATTTATATTTTGTGAAAATAAATAGATGTTAAGAGTAAAGAGTGACACCTGAATTGGAGTGTTAAAATTGAGGCGTTGCTTTTGAAAAAATTCATAATCTTAAATAGGTCAAAAATATAGTTTGCATTTATGATTTAACAACTATTGGTGTGGGGTTTATAAGAGCTCTATTTATATCGATCATATTCATATATGCATTACATTGGTTGATACCTTTTTGTATTATATTTAATTTGGTCATACCTTATCTTACAATGTGGATGTTGTATGCGATGATCTTAACAAACATTTTTTCAGTATCGAAATATTAAAAGTATCGATGAAAACACGAGAATGATAAAAAAAGGAAATTATTAATAGTAATGGTAGTAACAATATTTATTTTTGAAGTTCATCAATAACTAAAAGTGGACTAATTTATCATCACACTTACCACCAGGTCCTCCAAATTTGAGCATATAGAGCAAATGTCCACCACCATCTTTATAACCATCGCCATAGTACGTAAGGCCATAACATTTAGGTTGGTCATCGTACTTTTCTGTTTGATAATTTTGTGGTCCAAACCTTACTCTAGATGAATTTTCAAAAGTAATAGTTCTGAAATAACATGCATGATAAAGGTCTCTATCAGGAAAATGTCCAGATCCCATTTGAGGGCTGGTAGAACCATGAGGAGTCAATGTTCTTCCACCCCATCCTACTTTATCTGCCGAAGTCAAGTTAGAAAATAACTTTGCAGGATAATATCCAATATCATTACCATCTATTTGAAGCCACCAGTTTTTGGTTTTTGGGTCCTGAAAATCCATGTATACACAAAATGTTGTCAACAATACTACCTCACCTGCATGTATCATATAATATTTTACATGAAAAATTTATGCCAATATCATTACCATGTAAATATAAGTGAAAAAATCAAAAGTTTGTCCACCATAAGAAGATATATTTGTCATAACTTGACCAAGATAAGTTCCCTTGTTAGTCTGAACAAAACCTGGACATCGAACATTGTAACATCCTGTCCTCTGAAAGTTGTCACTCTGTATATTTTTTAACATCACATTAAATTTTGAAGAAATGAAACACTCATGTTTCTTCTTTTTTAACATACATGCTGTCGGAATTAAAAAATAAATAAAATCATGTTCGTGTGTAGATTCATACCGTCCATGATGCGTATAAATGAGTTTTATTGTCACCATACAAATCTGGACTCACCTATATCAAAATGTGAGATTGCACACAAATAAACATAAATTAAATATTTTTCCATATAATATTTATTGGAAAAAAAAGGATATAATAATAAATTAAGACTCACTTGCCATCCAAGACTAATTTTATTGTTAGTCTTTATGGGTCCATTTTGAACCCACACATGAGAAAGAGATATTTGACCATTAGTGACAGGTGGATTATAAATGCTGTTTCGTCCATTAACTCCATAGTATGGACCATATTTCGTTGCAACAGTTAATTCTGCAAGCTGCAAAAGTTCAAATTGAAGAATTAAACATGGCGTAATTGACAAAAATACATCATGAAAATTTGAAATTTAGTTTAAAAAGAGACAACATACATGAACACCAGGAATGTCTTTAACGAAGATACTACTTTTAGATAATCGTTTTTCTCGAATAAGATCTTTTTTTGTTGTTCTCCGAACAGGAATATATCCTTTAGGACATTGAACTTTTTCAACTCTAAAACTAGGCCTATCTGCTAAATTCTTCGTGCTTGATTTTTGAAAACTAGGTTTTCTCTGCAATTAAATAATACAAATATATATTTAAATTGCAAGCAATACAGTTAAAAGAAAGACTTAAAGTATGATGATATTAAAAAAATACATATATATACCTGTATCTTGTGATTCTTTAATAAAGGATGATCAAACGCTAATTGTTTATAAATATCAATGCAATCAACAATGTCTCCATTCTTTGTCTTTAAAATTTAAAATACAATATATAAAAGAAAATTAGTGAATATAGTGAGAATATATTCAACAAAAAAAAATATATATATATATAAAAGGTATTCCAAAATACATGAATAGTTTTGACAGGAGGCTTATTGATTAGCTCTAGTTGTCTTTCAAGTTCCAAATCTTCTTTGAGTGTATCTTGAGAACCATGAACTAGTATGCTAACACCAATTATCACCAAACACACAACAAAAAATGAATTGATCATTTTCTCAAGATTGTCAATTACTTACTAGTTCAGTTATTACTCTTAATAAATACATTACATGTAAAGCTAATAACAATAAATTTATTAAATTAAATAGTACTGAAAAAACGTTATTAGTCTAGTTATTACTCTCAATAAAATATATTACGGGTATAGCTAAATAGTCAATGATATTAAATATTGCATTTATTATAGTATTAAAATATTATACTTCACCTTACACACTACAGATAAAATAATATCTTAAATTCTAATAAATGTTACCAGTTTGACTCTCAATAAATATATTACGTGTATAACTAAATATTAAATAGTATTAAATATTTCATTTATTATAGCATTATATTATATTTATTATAACATTAGGTGGATGAAAATATATAAAATATAAATCAATAAAAATTTTGAAAATACCAAAAGGTATTTAAATTGACACTATGTTGAAAACATTAGTATAAAAATGGGTTTTTAATACACTTAACAGTTTTTTATTTTGAAGAAAAAAATAGTTAGCTCTCCATTGTCATGGATAGCTTAAGCTTATAATGGAAGAAATGGAAGAAAGTGGACACCCAAGGAAGAAGAGAATGATGAATCATTATTTGTCATATTCACTTAGCTTTCCGCACCGAATTTAATTAGTGAATTGTGTTTAATTGTCTAATATTTCCTCAATTTTTCTATTTGGGATGTGATTTTTATTTTAATCAATTTGAATTATCTGAGCTTAATTATTCCTGCTATTATTTTCAGGACAATTTTAGGATTACATTTTGGGACTCTAAGAGGGTTGCCACATCAACAACCATTTTCCACCTCAGCGTTTTATGTTTATTTAGTTTGTAATTTCGTTTTTATTTCCTTTTTGTAACTTTGGGTAGACTTCACTTATTGGGCCCAATTTTGGTGAATTAGGAGTGGCCAAAATTATGGGCAGACTAGGCCTTGGCCTAGGATTGAGTGCCCATGTAGCAGACACCCTTTGGACTCTCTCATTCTATTATATTTTCATTGTTTTTAGCTTCTTGGACAAGAACAGTAGCAGAGGTTCTCTCAGTAGGTTTCATTTGCGTTTTACTTCTCTTTTTATGTGTTGAACTCGTTTTCTATCTTCATTGCAATTCCATTTCAAGTTTGTTTATGTTTTGCACTTTAGTTCTTGCTCATTTCGTGTTTTCCTTGCTTCTACTGTTCTTTCAATTTCATTCGTCGCTTGAATCAATTGGTGTTGCACTGAATTTCGTTTTCACCTTACAATTTCGCTTTGCTTTGCTCTTTCATTCCAATTCCATTTTCCATATTCGTTTTACTCCAAGGTTTTCGTTCGTTGTGTTTTTTCTCTGTTTCTTTTCCATATTGTTCATAAATGGTTCATGTTGTGTTTTCCATTTTCTATTTAATGGAAGCTTGAATTTTGTTGGTTGGTGACTAGAGAGATTACAATGTTTTGCATGAAATTACTGGATATTGCGATTCTGCTTCTCATAACTTGCATAATGCTTAATCCGCTCTGTACTTGCTATTAGGTACACGTTTAGTTGCCTAATTGGTGTTTAATCTCGGCTTAGTTGTTTAATCTCCGCTTAGTTGATTAATCTGTGTGCAGAATTGATTAGACCTATGCGTTGTGTTTGCTTAGTTCACATTTTTGAAGACCGGATTAACCTTCGCTTAATTGGTTAATTCATGTTGGATTAAGGGTGAGAGAAGTGGGTAATTATTGTTAATCTGGGATTGGAAACATTACAATTGAACTAGTGGCTAACTTGTTTTTAAATAGTGTTTTAATTCGTGTTTTAGTCAGTTAATTTGGTTCGCACAATATGTTCAAAACCCCCTACTACATGTTCGATCCTATGACAAAACCAAAAATTGGTCCTTGAGAGACAACCTAGGAGTCATTCCCTAGTTACAACATTTGATTTGCAATATTAATTTGAGTCGAGCGCGACATCAATGATCAGAGAGCTCCCACACACCCAAGCTAACCTCTAAGTCCTCTAAAAGAGTGTTTTCGTGCTCAGCCACCAGAAGATACAACTCCCTTTGCATGTTCACATTAAATAGGTTAAAAATGCCACATCAGCCAAAGTCGCGCTCAACGCCTAGAAAGGAGGGCGCCCAGGCGCCAACTTTGCGAATTGAATGGTGCTTAGTGCCCTGGATAGGGTGTCCGGGCGCGAGATTTCTGAAGCAATTGGTGCTCAAAGCCCTGGCTGGGGCGCCCACGCGCCAAATTTGCGCATGAAATGGCACTCAGAGCCTAAAAAAGGGGTGCCCAATGATTGAGGCCGTACCCAAATCAAATTAATATGCAAATTAAAGTGCAGTATAAACTAGGAAGTGAATCCTAGGTCGTCTCTCAAGGACCAACATTTGATTTAGTTATTAGATCTATTGATAGGGGGAGCTATGTGAAAGCTAAACACTTGTTTATTTTTTATGATGACAACAACATAAATGTTTTAATAGTTTTTTGCACAACAGCTGAAATGTTTAGTTGTGTTTATATGCTTGTTTATGCTTGAACTACTTGGTCTGCATATTTACTATGATCATACATGATTTTATATTTGTGGTATACATAATCATTGTTTTGAATGATAAAACACCTTGCACAATGCATATCTGTATGAAGTAATCGATTATAGTGTTTATGTAATCAATTAGATTCATCAGATATCAGCAAATGCTTAACTATAGCAAACAACAAATTTTAACCGATTACATTATATGGATAATCGATTAAAACTCGTGTCTTTGCTAACACCTGATTGTTGAAGTGCAATTATGTGTTTTCAGTTGTAAAAGTTTTCAGATTTTCTTAAGTGTAACACTTAACCGATTACATTGTTTTCTTAATCTATTAAATCTCGTGCGTACTGAAAATTGTTTTCTTGTTAAGTCTTAACTAACATAACGGTCATATTTTGAATGTTTTTGACTTACATTGCCTGTGCAATCGATTACATTAAATGTGTAATCTGTTAAATATGTTTTAATGCAATTCTGGTATAGTAGTGAAAATTGCTTAACCGATTACATTAATTTTGTAATCGATTAAAGTGCCTCAGACTCGTGAAAATTATATATAGGCGCATTACTCTCTGTATAACAAATTTTTCTGATCTTTCATCTTTAATATATGAATAAGTTTGTTAAGATAAGAAACTGTAGGGGTGTTCATTCTCCAAGAATCAAGAAGAGCTTAGTTTGGAAGATTCAAAGGATTCTTCAAGGAATTGTTGTGTGCTTTCATTGGCTGATCATTATCCGCACTTTGAGATGCTCTAAACGAAGATCAGTCTTGATTTTGCAATCTATGGATTGTGGTTTCCCTATTGCCGATGACCAGGAAGAGAATGTGAGGTTCTGGTTTCTTTTAAGGGTGTCTCAAAGGGTTTCTATAGAAAGAGGATTGTTCTTTCCGTGTTATTGTTTTCTATATTAGATTTGGAGTTGTTGAGGAGATTGCATTGAGAGAATGTCTTTGTAATTCTTGCTGTATAACTCAATCTATATAGTGAAGTGACTTTCAATCTCAGGTTGATTGAAAGGAAACTGGATGTAGGCATTGAGGTCGAACTAGTATAAAATCTTGGTGTTTGTATTTCTATCCCTTATCTCTTTTATTGTTTCACATTCTTGAAGGTTTCGAGTGGTGTTGGAACCCGGGCATGCGAGTACTAAGAGTTGAACCATGGTCTGCAAAGTTGCGTTTTATATTAGAGTTACCTCTTCTTTTCCCCTTTTGTATAAAGTATAGATCAGAGTCGAGAGAGCGAGGAATCCATTTTTTTTCTTTTTCTGTCAGTTCTGATAGAGGTAGAGAATCGTACAAATAATTTCTTTTCTTTCTTCCTGTTTGGTTATAGTGGGTACTCTTTTCTATTCCATATCCAAACACTACAAAAGGCTAAAAAAAGAGAGGAATATGTGGCATGTTAACTCTTTTTTACATTATATCTACGTTATTATGTGACATCCTAATTATATACAGAGGACATGTATAATAAAGACATCCTCATGCATAGTATAGGAAAGCAGTCGAGAGTAGAATGACGGTTAAATAGAGGATTACAATCATCCGAATTAACTCCAAAATTTAAACTTAAGTAAAATAGTCTAAATTTGAATCTTAAACATAAAGAGTACCGCAAGTGGTACGAATAGAAGAGTATTTCAAAATAACATAAAGTAGATAGAACTCCTAAGGAACTAGGCTGCAGCATCAGCATCCTCCAGCTCTTACTCCAAGGGAACCTCCTCAACGGCATCTGCTCACATCCAAGTGGACGATCATCGCAAAAGAAAACATACACAAGCAACACAAACAAGCAAGGGTGACCTAGGTATAAAAAACATGTTATACAATCACACACAACATACAAAGTTCACTCAAAACAAATTAGAAGACACTGCAAGACTTTTACATGATGAACCGACTCGTCTGAACTAGAATGATTGTCGAGCTATGGCGGGTTGTGCACTCGTGGTGGCCTTTACTGCTTTGCAAAGCCATTATCAATGGGTTTCACCTTACCACACTCACGAGGTTTTAGTCTGTTCCGCGCCTTGGAGCATATTAGAAGCCTCCAAGACTAAGACCTCCAATGCTACTACTCACCATATGATTCAATCCTCTCTACTTGAGAATGACTAATCATTGTAGTTTCAGGATAACCCCCAATGCTGAGCTACCATGCAAATCATTCTACACACTACAAGGGCACCACCATGTATCCTCTCCTTGAGGCCATGGAATTACGTCCAAGAACCACACTTGATGCACTTACTTGAATCACCACTTTGTACATTCAATCATCATACATGCTTCATACTTTCACATGTACTAGATGTTCCCCAAACAATAATAAAATGAATAATCAAAATAGTCAACCATACCACTTTGTAATGACAAGACAACCATACCACCCAAAACAGTCAACCACATCCTAAACACACCACCATTTTTCTATAAAGACAACTAATCCATAAAATACTGTATATCTACCCAAGTCAACCAAAATAAGAAATAGTGAAATATATACTACTGATAACAGTTGAAAAACAGTTATTTTCATACTTGATTTTGATATTAAATCACACCCTTTATGGCTTAGAATTAGCTTGAAATCATGCATTTTTCTTAAGTTAGAGAACAAGAGAGTCAAAGTTGGTTTTCTTCGTTTTATGCTTGGTTTCCCTTGATTATGTAAGTTTTTGGAATGAATTGAAAGAAAGGTTGAAGATCAAATGGTTGTAGTGTAGAAAAGTCAACCAGAATGTAGAAAAGTCAACCAGACTACCAAAACAGTCAACCAGTTGACCTGAATGCTGAAAAGTTGACCATAGCGCTGTTTTCTGCTGCAGTGAGCGCTGAGCGGCAGTTTTGGGCGCTCTGCGGTGGCGCTGAGCGCCATAATGGACCGCTGAGCGGTCCGGCGATTAGAGGGAAACCGTTGAGCGCCATTTTTGAGTGTTGAGCGCTGAGGACGCGGGCTTGAACCTGTTTTATGCTATTTTTATGATCTGTTTGGGCTTGGACTTGTTTTCTGTTATTTTTATCTCCTATTTAAATGCTTGGACACCCTAGGGTTTGTATTCTTTTGGTAGAAGAAGACGTCTAGAGCTGTTCTACACTCCTTGGAGAAGGTTTCTTGGATGCTTAGGCTTTAATTTATCATATCTAGGGGTTTTTTTTTCCATTCTTCCATTGTATTTCATCTAGTTTCACCATGTCAATGGTGAACTAAACCCTTTGTTGTTGGGGAACAATGTAATCTTTTGAAACTCTCTTTTATTGAAATTCTTATTATATTTATATGTTTGCATATGTTTTAATTATCTATTGTTGGGTTTCTTATCTATGCTCAAAGCTTTTGTCGTTTAACTCATTCGGTAAAAGATGTTTGCCTTTGTCGATACGGGGACGTACAGGGAAGTCATGAACTAATATGGAATTCCTTGATTAAGCAATACCACCTAGGGATAGGGGTAGGACGATCAATTGTATTTTGCTTCTGTGATACATGCATTGCTAATTGCTAAGGGAGACTAGGGATAGTAAGCCAGTAATTAGTAATAGGCTCTTCTCGCCGAGGGATTGAGTTTAGGGTAGACTAAGAAAGTTTGCATGACAATTAGATAATAAAGCGGGTTTAATAAGAAGAATAGATAAAAGAGAGTGGATAAGATGAAATTGTAAACCCCAATAACTCCATTCATCCATATCTTTTTCTTGCCAACTGAACCAATTGCATGTGCATGTTTATTTTCGTTCTTGCATTCAACCTACAAAATTTATTTCTCTACAAGTCTTATAAGATTAATTTACATGAAATTTAAGGCCTAAGAGTCCTTTGGGAAAATGATACTCGGACTTACCCGTTTTATATTACTTGATAACGATTTGGTACACTCGTCATTCCTACTGCATAAGGACCCCTAACATTTCCACTTTCTTCTAATATTTTTCATCTCAAATTTCACTGAATCTAGGAACCCACCCAACATCACCAAAAACAAAACCTACTTCTACCTTCACCCTTTATGCCATAGAGAAGAATTGCACCTAGAGAGCTACCCTACCGATTATGAAAATCCTTCTATCCACCTTAATTCCAATACAGCCGTAAGGTGCATCCCACATGATCATTTGACATAACTAAAACCAAAGTTCTCACTTCATATTTAGAAACCACAAGTCATCAAGTCTCCTAGAACTGATCATTAGTAACAAAAATGCAGAACAATTTATACCCAAAAAACCAAAACCAAAAATAGAACAACAACAAGATCTCTATGAACATCTAGAATTTCATGACAATATTACATCACTGAAACAACAAATTAAAGTAAGCTCCCTATACCTTGGAGTTAAAAGTTGAACAGTACATCTTTCGGAGTCACCTCACAGCCTTTTCACAGCACAATACTCAACAAAATCCTAAAACCACTAATGTGTGATTAGAAACAGCTCTTTGAGCTAGAATAGACAGAGAAATCAAGGAAGGACGCCACTAGCTACATGTGACTAGCAAGGTTGCATGCCCTAGGTTTCCAAAGCAACGTGTGAACATTAAAAAAAATGACTTACCCGACGAGAACCTGAAACTGATCGATTCGTTACGAAGTTGTCGGTGTGGTGGACATTTGCGTACCTCCTATTCAGAGATTGAACGATCCAGTGAGCTGGTATTTTAGAAAGAAGGCAGAGAAAATTTAGGAAAAAGAGTTTCTAGAGAGAAAAAGGAAAGCTAGCTTATGAAATCAGATTTCTAAGAAGTCTCTTTTAAGGTCAGGGTCTTAACCTTTAGAACTTGAGTACCTCACACAAGGCCCAACAGTCCTTAGCCCAATTTTTCAGGCTCTTACATATTGCATAATAGTTTTGATGCTTATATTATAATTTTAGATTTTGTTTTTTAAGATTATATAACTTTTCCAAGTTTATATTATTGTTTTGACATATCATAATAATCGGATTTGAAGTTTAGATATTAAGATGTAAATTGGTGTTATTTTGACATGTCATTCTTAAGTCATGCAATATGTAACTGTAAATGGATAAAGGAAAAATGAATTATCGGTTAAATTAATTATTAGTCTGGGAATTGGTTATATATAGGAAATATATGAACACCTACCATGTTCGTCCTAACGCTATTACGTGCGAAATAAATTTAATTTTTAAAATATTTATTTTTCCATTGAACATAATTTTTATATCTTTTTCATTAGGCAATTATTTATGAAAATATTTATGTGGGTCCGATAAAGATTAATCTAACTCCTACCTTTTTAAGTTACAATGGTAAATAAGGTTATATAATTTTTTATTGTATGAAGAAATATTTGTTTTGAAGAAAAATGAATCCGACAATAATTAACTCTATTTTCAGGTTTTTCTATTCATAATGAAAAATATAAATCATATAAGCAAGGAGATTAGTGGAACAAGAATAAGGATATTCAGGCGAGGACTTCACATGTGTTCAATAGTGGAGAGATCTATGGTGGGGTGCGAAGAGAAAGAACATGAGGTATGAATGTAAAGGTTAAGTTTAGGCCTAGTAGCCCATTTCAAAACCGTGTGTAAACAGCAAACGGAGGTGCAAAAGGCATAAATTAATTAATAAATAATCATTTTCTGGATTATTATCTTTTTTACCATCTTGATTTTAGTGTTATTTTTTTTTTCATTTTTACTTTTCTCAAATTAATTAAACATTCATTTTTATTTTTAACATTAAATTTTTATTATTCAAACGAAATACACCATGTTTTATTGATATTCGGCCTTCTAATTCTAGTTATTTCATCCCTACATCGAATATTTTATCTCTATATGCAAATGAAAAATATATATTAGCAATGTATATTGGATGATTATCCTTCGCTACTTACAATATTATAAATCCTTTTAACTTTTAATATACCTCTTAGAGACATACTTTTACACCATATAGTTAGTATTCCTCCTCCCCCATCTCATTGTATATAATACATTTATTTTCTATAAGCCCACATCTTAAACAAATATTTGCAATGCTAACCTTAGACTACGTTACTGGGGTCTGATGTCGCTGCTCTTAACAAATATAATGCAAATGAAGTCCGCGCAAAGATCAATGATTTCATTGGCTTTTAAGTATTTTTACTTAGCAAACACAAGTCATGAATGCTAAGGTCTTTCGAAACTTTTGGAAACAGTGAAGATGTTTAACTTAATCCTTCCACTAATGAATTGTCTAATGAAATTAATTGTCTCGTTTAACTTTATTAGTTTATGTTATCATGTAAATTGAAAACATTAAGTATGTTGCTCTAAATATAAAGAATCCTCAAATTGTAGTTTTTTTTTTGTTGAATTAACACTTACAAATAATTTCAGCCAAAATACAAATTAGAATATTTGGTGGAACTGAGATTATATAATTACGTGTACGTTTGTATGATTATGTTCATATACTTGTATGTCTGGGTTTACGCATGTCACTTATTTCTAGTTTTAGATGTAAGTTTAAGTTTGTATGAGATTACATAATCATAATGTCTACTAATTAAGTAATCATAATCAGAATTCAGAACTACTAATAACAAGAATGTCACTATGCAAGGAATACACAATCATTCATGCTAGTCCATCTATTGGATTGAGCACCTACATCTACAAGTCTTGTATTAACACATGTTGTTTCGACCATAATAACTATAATGGAGCAACTTTCTCCATTTTCTGTTAATGATGAATTTGGAGAAGGGACATTGTTTCAAAGGAATCAAAATGGTACACCCAATCGTAACTCACGACAAATCTTAACTTGTGAACCTTTTCTCTTCTAAATGGATTTTTGGGTCAAAATTTGAATTTTTTTTTTATCAGAAAAGAAAAAGAAATATATATATATATATATATATAAACAACGGAGTACTTGGGTATTCAAAATAGTGTGAAGAAGTACTGATAAATTCCACTAATTTAAATCACCTCTATGGTCTTAGATGTTGTTCTGTGGCTGCAACAGCAAGGACACCACACCAACATGATATTCAGATGTTGCACAAGTTGTTCTTACTGCACCTGCAATCTTCCTCCAAAGTTTTGGTTAAGTTTAGATTGCATAGTCTTTCGGCAATTGTCCTTGTTGGGCTTGGTGTCGAAGTTAAGCTTCCATATGGCCAATTGAGTTCGTTGACATTTCCAATTTTTGTTTCACCCCTCCTTCATAGAATATGAATCGATTTCTTTCTAAGTTTTTATATGTATTCTTCTTTGTCCTGAAAACAAAAACGAGAACCAACAAGCCTTCTCCAAAAAAACAGATTTTAGTTATATTATGTTTCCCGCTCATTCCGATCAACCCCTCTTTTTAAATTGTGATTCTACTTTCTATCTACCTTATATTTTCTTCTATCACTGACATGTGAACTCCAAAATTCACAAATTTGTAAACTACAGGTTGTCTCCTTGCTTATCTTTTAGGTTTGTGTGTTTCAAATATACTTATACATGGATCTTATATAGCAAACCGGATTAAGATACCAATCTGAATAGGAAAAATTTACGTTGGGGTACTTGTTTGTAATCCAAGTCCACGCTTTCATATATGCTATAGTAAAAACTTCCTCTGCATCAACATTTCCCATTTCTAGATAGGACAGATTTTCTATGTGCCCACAATATTCAAATGACGGCCACCCATAGACTCTTCCAGATTCTACTTCATTTGTTATTAAATTGTTGATAACTAAAACTTTGGAAATGTCTTTTAGGTTGACAATGGGAGACAATAGTATTATTTATCCTGTTATAGCACCTGTTACATACATGGTTAACTATTTTGCAGGTAAAAAACAAATGACATGTTTCCACCAGCGATCCACACATGACACAAATCATCTCTTATTGCAATTGCTCTTTTAGTTAAATTGTCTTTTATTTATTATCAACTTCTAAGCAAAATATTGTGTCGTAGGAAGTGTTTTTATTTTCCAAAATTCCTTAAACATGTCAGTATCCTCCCCTCCCCTGCAATTTTATAATTTGTTGTAGGCCGATTTTACTGTGTATATTACCGTTTCAGTGTCATTCCATATCCACATATCCCCTTTTTCTTTATTTAAAGTAATTCCTACTAATTCTTGAATTTATATATCTACTTGTACCCTTTCCCACTCAAATCACTCACGAACATCCTCTCATTTAACCCATGCTATCTTTCTAGTTTCCATCTTCCATCCCTACAAAAGTGTACTTTACATTTTCCTAATTTCAGCTCGTACCTTAGTTGGTAATATAAGGAGTGACAAGTAAAAAAGTGGTACTGCTGTAAGAACAGATTTTTAATAAACACACTCTTCCTAAATAAACCATCTTCCTTTCCTTCTTGCTAATATTTTAAAAACTTTGTTCAGAACTGGCTACCAGAACTTAAATTTCCTCGGATTGCCCTCCACATTTATTCCAAGGTATGTAAATGGTAAATGCAATGATGCAATTAAGAATCGAAGAAGAGTTCTCAATGATTGATATGACTATCACCCTTATTTTACTATTCTGAAAGTTCACCTTAAGGCCAGACACCAATTCCAAACATCTTATAGTGCCTCTTTTACAGTCATTATCTTCTCAATTTGAGCCTTACGTATTAATAGTGTGTAATCTGCAAATTGTCCAAGCCTTAATATAAAATTTGGAAGATAGAAAGCAAATAAAATGGCAGTGAGAGGCTAACAGTTCAAAGGGAAAACACTTGCCATTTTGGTGAGACACGTTCAGAATATCCTGACACTGGAACTCATTCATATCTAGTGTCGTATCCATTCTCCTATTTAACATTTTACTCATATATAGAGCATATTCACTCATTGACTCAGCAGGAAGCGAGAGAAGCGGAATCTACAGTTGAGACAACAGAGTCAGGAGCGGGAACCTTACTCCTCTTACGCTTCGGCACCATTTTTGTTGCTTTCAGGCTTCTCCGGGAATCTTCAGGGATTAGGTTACGGACTTCGTCCATACTCTTCGACTGGCTCGTAACTCGGAAGCTCTCATCGGAGGAAGCAGGCAACACGCTCTTGCCTTCGGAGAAACTTATTCTCTCGACGGAGGTTACGCAGCACTCTTGCCATTTGAGCTCTGCCAAATCCACCACCACGTCCTCCAATGCCACCGCCGCAAACGCCGAGACGCTATCACGCAGGGTCGAACGCGGCACATCTACAAGATCCAGCGACTCCACCGCCTCCACCAGCACCTTCTGCCAACGGAATCCAGATAGGTTTTTGCAATTTCTCAAAACCAAAACCTATTCGATAATCATCTCCTGTTGTTCGAAGATTTGCGGACAGAGACCTAAACTACCCAAGAAATCTAGAACTTCTAATCTCAAAACGCGTTAAATTTAAAAGAAAGTGAGGAATAAAAATTAAGAAGAAAACGGTGAAAATAGGCAACGTTTTCCCGCAAATTTTTGTTAGTAACCAAACGGAACTTAAGATTAGCTTGATAGAGAAAAGAACCTTGGGAGCGTTGTAGATTTTCTTGAAGCCATGAATGCGGATGACCTGTGACAGTAGGAGGAAGAAAAATTAACAATGAAATGCATAGTGTTGAGAGAAAATTGACAACGAAAATGAGAATGGAAAAGTTCATAGAACGAATGGAACCTGATTAAGTTGATTCATTGTTAGGTGAAGCGTTTGCCGAGAATGAAGGAAGTGGAGATAGTCATCCAGCCACACTTTGTCGTTCTTCGATGGCCGTTTCTTCATGGAGCTTCCTTGCGATTGCGGAATCGCGGTTGGTAATTCTTCTGCCATCGTTTATGAACAGAAAGAGAGAAGCGTAACGTTTTACGCGCGTTATATTGGTATTTGTTAACCATTAATAATTATTTCACCCAATATATAAATTGTTTGAATCTAATATGGTCCACTATGAATTGATCCACTAAATCGTTTTAATCCGCAGTTGACTAACTTAAATATAATTGTTTTTTAAAATTAATATACATATTTTTTAAATATTTATAATATTATATTAATAAATAGTGATATTACAATTTGAATAAGTTAATATATAAAATAAATTTATATTTATTATGAAGAAAGTGAAATATTCATTGGTATATATACATATATTCTTTAGAAAAAAAAATCATTAAATTAAAGCTTCCTAACTGTGTATCAATTAGTTTTTGAGCGGTAATACTAAAACGACAAATTACTTCATTGACACGGTAAATAATAATATTTTAATCATAATTATATTATTTTATTTTTTAATTTAAAATTATAATATATATTATTATATTATTAAAAGTAGTGTTAAATGAATGTTTTCTTTAAACCGTGTCAAACTATCTTTTTTCTTATTTTCTTATTGAGAGACCAAATAACGATTTATGTTCATGATGCACTTGAGTTTTCCTGTAATGCATAATTTTTTTTTTTCTAAAATGAGTTTTTGTATCAAATTACAATAATGGGAATATATTAATTTTGTTTTTTTTAGAAGTCATAATTTACCTTTTAAAGAGTTTTTCTAATTTTATATAGAACACATCATCCATAATTTCTTGAATTTTAAAGTACCAAAAGAAAAAAAAATGTAATGTATATGACATATTAATTATATTATAGGATAAAAGACGGAATAAGTAACACTACAAAAAAAAATAACTAGAATTACTTACGACAATAATATGAAAACAGTCCAAATTAGTTAGTTATAATTGTTTTCCGACAACACATTAATGCAAAATGATATTTAGATACTTTTTTGACACTACTTTGACACTGGTGTTATATTTTTATTGGGTGTCTTAAATTAAAAAATTTAAATGATTTTCGTTCTTAAGCAAGGGCACAGATGGAAGCTGAAATATCAATTTTTCACTTTCGCGGTTTCATCTTTCTCTCGCGTTTTTTCTCGTTTCAGTCTAATAGCTCTCTTCTCTCGTCTCTCGCGTTCTCTCCTCTGGCCAATCTCCGATCACTGTCGTCTCTCGCGTTCTCCACTCATTTAGCCTCTCGGGTCGCCTCGCCTCACCATTGTTGTAGCCCTGTCGATTGTGCTCGCCTCCACTCGTTTCGGCACTCATTTCGCATCTCGGCAAGCCTTTAGTTTGGTTGTTGAAGACCTTTCCCTTGCATTCATCAGTGGTGGTGTCATCTGTTTTTAGACCTTGATTATTTTTTGGAGTGCCCTTTTTGTGTGGTTCGTGATCTTTGTCCTTGGTGTCATGGTGTGTATCGGCCACGTTGATTTTGGTGAGTGGGAATTGGACCATATACTATGTTGTTTTCGTTGTTATACATTAACTTTCGCAAACCCTAACGATGTCCAAATATTATGTTGTTTTTGCGCAGGTCCAATGGCATCCCGAAAACAAAGTGTAAGATTGAATGTAAATTTTCTGTATTTTTGGTATGGGTGATGTTTTGGTTTATTGTATTTATGATTTTTTTTAATGATTTGTAGTAGCGCCTGCGTGTATCGATGCAATCGGCAACCCTTATTGAAATGAATAGTTTATTGAAAAAATCTCATGTAGAGCGCATTAGGATGACACCATTTCACTGGTGCATACAAATTTTAAAACTTGTGGAAGTGAATTTGAAATTGTTGAAGCGTATGGTTAAAAGGTGGGTTGGGAATGATGTGAGTTTTAGGGTTAGTAAACAACTTGTTCCGTTTACTACTTTAGATGTATATATGGCTACAGGTTTAGGTATAAGTGGTCTAGCTGTTCCTTTAGATGAGTGTGTAGTTGGATCCGTTGGTGAGATATTTAATCCGAAGACCACTACCAAACAAGATTTGATTGATATGTTTCACTTGATTGTGAACGATGAAGAAGTACATGTTGACGTAGTCTGTAGGTTGTACATTTTGGTATGTTTAGTAACCTTTTCTTTGCCTAGGAAATCTAGATATGTCGCAAACATGCCTTGTGCTGTTTTAGACGACTTAGATAGTTTGTGTTTGTATGATTGGGCATCATGTGTACATAAACACCTAGTTCAAAGCTTAAATAACTCAAAGAAGAAGATTATGTCGGGACGAATGAAGAAGTCCCTCAGTCTTAGTGGGAACGTGGCTGTGTTGCAGGTAACATGATTTATTGAATAATGTTTTTGTAAAGCATTTGACTATTTCGCTAAATTTTTTGTTTTGATAATTGAAGGCATGGGCGGTGGAAAGATTGTCTTTGCACCGACACACAACTCACAGGAGGTTCCCACGCATTTGGGTTTGGTACCTGTTAAAAGCAAAGAAAAAACAATTAAAAAAATATTTAAGATCGGAGATGTAAGTCTTTGAAATTTTGTTTAAATTATTTGATATATATTTTTGACTTATGTTGATGTTTGTGTTTGTTTACAGTTACATCTTGATTGGTATGTAAGTCGAACGGATCGTCATAATGTTGAACTTCGTATTGCATTGGGAATGGATGACATTGGGTTGTCTAAAGGTGAAGAATCAAAGGGTGAAGCATCCAGGATTGAGGAATCAGATGACAAAAGCATCAACACTGCCACGTGGCTAGAAGATGTTGATGCGATATTGAAGAAGACGAACTCTAAAATAGCGTCATTACATGGCCACATTTCAAGGTTAACGAAGGAGTTAATGGACCTTCGTGAATTTCCAATGCAAAACGAAGAAGCTTCATTTGGTGATCTTGGAGAAGGACTTGGTGCAGGTGACGAAGATGTCGGCTTTGGAGATGATGACCACCCTTTAGGGGATGAAGAACCAGCAGCTGGAACATCCGAATTGTCCTGATTATATCGATGTTGATGATGGAGAAGACGATGTTCCTAAAGGGTTAATACCTATGGTAGTTGCCCCTCTCCGTAGTTATGCTGGTTATCCTATTGCCTCCGATGTGGACGTTGACCGATTGTACCATGCAGTAAGCCATTGGGACAATAAGAGAAGACATAGGTAATTTTTTTGATTTTCATAATTTTATTGTGATAGACAAATGTGTGTCAATTAATAACATTTGATTATTTTCAGAGTTGTGTGTGAAATAATGGGGGAGTTCTTGGACATAATTTCTATGCAAACTTTAGCACCACGTAAATATGTAGATAACTTGGTAAGTTTTATGTTACATTTGTTAATCTTTAGTTATCTTGTTTTTTTGTTCATTGAAGGTTGTATGGTGTTTTATTTCGTAGGTGGTGTTATTTGCTTCAGCGATGTTAATGCAAAACTAGAGAAAGTTGACTAGTGTTGTGAAGAGGCTTATTTTCAACTCCATATACGCGGTACATTTCTATTTATTTCATATGATTATCTTTGTAGAAATAATGTGCAATGGCTTGATGCATTAGTAATTTTTCATACAGCCATATTCTCGCTGACTTTAGAAGACGACGTCCCGAATATCAAAACGAGTACTCCCTTAGTAGTTACAGGTCCTATATGAGGTCTGATCTATTTGGTCTTGGAGACATTCCCAGTGCTGACTTTGTGAGTTGGTTAGTTTATTATGTAATTATTATGTTTCGCAAATGTTGATTGTTCAAGCATTGACATGTGTTTTTGTTTGTTTATAGTTGTTTATGCCCTTTATACATGATGACCACTGGTGGTGCTATGCAGTCAAAATTAGCACATTAGAAGTATATGTCACTGACTCAATGGGGGAAGGGTGTAAGAGATAGGACACAAATTGACAAATTTGTGGTATGATATGATAGTTCATTTTCTGGATCAATTTTGTTGATGTGATTTAATGATGTGTTAATGAACCTGTTAATGAATTTCTATGGTAGGGTGAAAACATGGGCAAATTCTTTTGCATGTTGTACAATAGACCCAAAGGGAGTATAGGTCCATTTTCCGTTAAACAAGCAAATATCCCATCCCAACCGAACTTGTAAGTTGTTTTAATAATTGTATTGAAATATTTGGCAATTTTATTATCGTTGGTTGTAATAACTGATAAATTGATAAATGGTTGTATTATTTAAGATATGATTGTGGAGTTATGATGTTTGGGATGAAGAGGATAGATACAACGGGAAGAACATGCCGGAGTACACAAATGTAAGTATGTAATTTGCATTGTTAGCAATATTTGATGAGTTGAGTCAAATTAGAAAGAACTATGTCAAATACTGGATCCTAGACAACGAGAACATCAGAATATTTGATGCGTTAGATGAATATGGGTTGTTGTAGGATTTGATGAATATGTACAAATGATTAATGTATTCATTTCATATGTATTTAGACGAACAATGATATATGTATTCATCTTCTATTGTAATAAGTAATGATTGTTACAGACAATGATATATGTATAGCAATTGTAATTTGAATCCCATATGATTTATATCCAACCAATATTATGTACAATGTCTATCTATTTATCTCAAATGTATAGGAATGTTAATTGTTATTTGTATATTGTTCATATTGACCAACTTAAGTTAATAGGTGTGAGTTGTGGTTCAGAAAAGGGTCTGGTAAACGTTTACAGGACCCTGTAAACGTTTATGCGGGTGAAGTAAGAAATTTGTACAGAAAGTAAAACTGAAGGAGCTAGTTTTTATAACACGGGGGACCAATTTTGATTACAGTGATTTTTTCCAATGACTCCAATGCATGTTGGTGGAAATTGTTTGAATATTGTGTTAAGAGTGTTAGAGGTGATGTTTGGGCTCCTAAGGGTGAAGGAATTTGGCCATGTTAGTGAATTGAGCAACCTAAGTGGATTGGAGCAAGTTATGTTAAAAAAGGCCATGGTAATCGTTTACAGGCCAGTGTAAACGTTTACGCGAGACGACATGACAATCTGTACACAAAGTTTAGGAGAAGGAGCCAGTTTTTATAACACAGGGGATCGAGTATGATTTTTGTGATTTTTTCACATAAGGTCAGTGCATGTTATTGGAAATTGGTGGTAAAGTGTGTTTCGAGTGTCGGAGGTGATGGTTGGGCATCCAAGGTTGTAGGAATTGGTCTATGTTAGTCATTTAAGCAAGTTAAGTGAAAACAGGACCTGGTAATCGTTTACAGGTCAGTGTAAACGTTTACGCGAGTGAATTTAAGAAATTGTACAGAAAGTACACCAGTAGGAGCCAATTCTTATAACACAGAGGACCAAGTATGATTTTTGTGATTTTTTCACATGAGGCCAGTGCATGTGATTGGAAATTGTTGGTAAATTATGTTTGGAGTGTTGGAGGTGATGGTTTGGCACCCAAGGTTGTAGGAATTGGTCCATGTTAGTCATTTCAGCAAGTTAAGTGAAAACAGGACCTGTTAATCGTTTACAGGCCAGTGTAAACGTTTACACGAGTGAATTTAAGAAATTCTACAAAAAGTACACCAGCAAGAGCCAGTTCTTATAACACAGAGGACCAAGTGTGATTTTTGTGATTTTTTCACATGAGGCCAGTGCATGTTATTGGAAATTGTTGGTAAATTATGTTTGGAGTGTTGGAGGTGATGGTTTGGCACCCAAGGTTGTAGGAATTGGTCCATGTTAGTCATTTCAGCAAGTTAAGTGAAAACAGGACATGGAAATCATTTACAAGTCAGTGTAAATGTTTACGCCAGTGAATTTAAGAAATTGTACAGAAAGTACACCAGAAGGAGCCAGTTCTTATAACACAGAGGACCAAGTATGATTGTTGTGAATTTTTCACATGAGGCCAATGCATGTTAATGGAAATTGTTGGTAAAGTATGTTTGGAGTGTTGGAGGTGATGGTTTGGCACCCAAGGTTGAAAAAATTGGTCCATGTTAGTCATTTCAGCAAGTTAAGTGAAAACAGGACCTGGTAATCGTTTACAGGCCAGTGTAAACGTTTAACCTAGTGAATTTAAGAAATTGTACAGAAAGTTCACTAGAAGGAGCCATTTTTTATAACGCAGGGGACCATCTATGATTTGTGTGATTGGTACTCATCATGTATGGCAGAAAGCAATGTCTAACATTGGATTTAGTTGACCTTAATGAATAATATTACAAAATAACATCTTAATGATAAACATCAAGGCAACTGAAACATACAACTAATCGCGAATAACTTGTTCAAGTTGTCATAATAGCATATTACAGTTATCCATAGAAATTAAAAGTTCATCTGCATAAGAAAAAATTGAACAAAATATATCATAATTAGACTAATTGTTGTTTGGTTCTTTGGACGATGATGGTTGGTCAGATGGTGGTGGAATGAATTTCTTGAGGATTTCAATGACATGGTTGTTGTTTTCTGCCCACTTAGGTAGTCGAATAACAAGTTTTGGTATTTGTTTGACTAGTTCAATCGTAGGTGGACCAATTTCAGCTGGAAACACCTTCACCACGTTGCGATGCACTACATTGAGGTAGTGGTTTGTTCGAAAGGCAGTGAATGATGGCACCTATATGAACATACAAAATGAATTTAAGAAACATTAATGAAAGGCTTTTGTAACTTAGTTTATGTTATTTTCAGAATGATGTCTTACAAGATTGAGTATCATAACGGAGCCAACACCAATATGTTACTAAACAAATCGGTCAACAATAAAACATCTGTCAACAACAAGGAAAGTTTCAAATCTGTAAACATATAATAATTTCACACATGTTTTATTCGCAATGATCCAGTAAAAGGAGTTTTAAGAGGTCTGCTCTTTAACCGCCTCCGTGAACCCATCCTCACATATGTCTTCATTGGAGCTTCATCACTGGACATGTCTCTCGGGGGGATTCCTTCCGGGGAAATGCCTCCAGGGAAGAAGGAAGGATCTTCACGGGCCACACTCGGTCCACCTTCGTCCGGTCTTCTTCGTATAGATTTTTCGTAAGCAACCTCTTGCTCCAACTTAAGAACCTCCCTTTTAAGCCCTGCAACTAGATTTTGATGATGCTCCAACGTACACATAACACTGTCTTTGAGGTTTCGTTTCAATATTTTCTTTGCTGAAGGTGGTTTCTCAACTTTCGTTTTCAGGCTAGGTTCGTCGTCTTTGTAATCATTCGTTGCACCAACATCAAAATCATCAACAACCTGAAGTTCAACAAATAATATCATACAAGCAACTTCTTCATATCATAACATAAATCAAATCAACATTAAACATCATACCACACCACCCTCCAAAGCTTGTTTAACAATGTTGTCTCCCAAATGTACATTCATCCAATGCAAAATTCTAGGACATTTTTTTATTTGACCTTTGGGGGGTAAAAATTTCTCACAAAACCAAACCTACAAAAAATTCATCATCACAAAGGGTACTGAAAAATACAATTCAATCCACAACTCACAACACAATTAAAAATGAATGTACTCATATTACCTGCAGCATGTAAGTACATCCATCAATGTAAACATTGCCCTTGCCTTTTCCTTTCTTCAATCCAACTGAAGCATTTACGTACCAAGTAACGGTACACTAAACTACCCCAACAATAATTACCCAACCGACTTAAATTATCAACAATTTCATACAAAACTTGAAACACTCTTCCACTACGATTGGGAAATAATAACTCAGATATCCCAACTAAAATATACAGACTACAAAAATCAAAACAAGGAATCTTCTTCTTACGTTTCCTCATCATACATTTGTAAACCAAGTCCAAATCTTTTGTGTCTTTCCCTACATATTTAACACATGAACTTTTTTTATAATTTTCTTTCAAGTTCAAGTCCTTACCTTCTGTACTCAACCCCAGACCTAAACAAAAGTCATTCTCAGTCATAGGGACTTCTTTATCTCCAATTACAAAACAACCATTAGAGTCAACCCACTTCACAACTAATTCACTCAATATATTCTTAGCCAACCTAACTTTAGTACTCAAATCTAGGAACTAACCAAACGGAGTCCCAGAAATCAATGATCGCTGCTTCTCTGTCAATTCCTTGTTCAAAGTTGATATATACTTCGTGGAAAATGAGTGCCTAACCGTCAACTGCATCAACCACAAATGCTCAAAACCCTAAAACAAAAGCCCAACACAAAAGGGAGAAAACTAAAATAGCCCAAGGATCATGGCGCTTACCTTCGTTGAAGAACTGGCGATTTCGAAACGAAGGGATGAGACAACCACACCAGGATCGAAGAGATGACACACCAACACCAGGGACGAAGAACGATGGCAAGAACGAAGAGATGAGACACCAACGAAGAGGGTATCGTTAGCGATGGCAAGAACAAAGCCCACAACCACACCAGAATCAGAACAAATGAGATGGAGAAATCGAAAGATTGAAAGAACAATCACAACGATAGTGAGACGGAGAAATGAGATGAAAGATAACGTTTCAATACAATGAAACAGGTCAAGGGCAAAACGAGAAATCAAAAATTCAAATCTGATCCTCTGTAGTGACGTCACAATTTCAATTTTAAAAAAAATTAAAAACGAACCAATCCCATGCCGACAGCTGGCAGTGTCAAAATGGTGTTAGAATTGTGGTGTCAAAATATCGGGATGCCACATTAATAGTATATATATTTGTGGCTTGTCTTCTTTTTTCATCCAACTTTCTCCTATTTTTTTTGGAAATCGTCCTTTGCCTAGCTAAACATTGATAGACGATGAGAAGTTACCATATAGTCAACCCTTGGGAGGTTGGTTATCGTCAATGCAAATGGATTCACATTTGTTCATAAAAATATGGTCTATCAAGCTTTCTCCTTCTACTGCAACGCCTATCTTCAACTCCGATCCTCTACCAAAGCAAAATTCCTGGTCTTTCCAACTGTGTCTATCTTGACATCATTGCGTATCTTGACATCATTGCCTAACTGGAGGTCGAGATTCCCCGTTTAATGGCATTAGCCGACTCCACTCCTTAGTTGTAGACTCGCTATGTAACATTCCTTGACGGTCTTCTAGTCCTCGTAAAATGTGATGATGTTTTTGAATGTCGAGGAGAACTTCATAGTTAAGCGTGGGGTGGACACTACCATTTCCAACATATTCAGCAATGGGTGTCAAAGCAACACATTGTAGACATACTTACGGTAATAACCAAGTACTTGATGAGTGTGGTCTAGGTCAACCTTCCCTCTCTAAAGGTTGTGTGGAAATTAATGTACTCTTTGGTAAAGACTTTTTCTCCAAAGAACCTGTGCACTGGCTTATCATATGGCATCATAGTCTCTTTTGACAACTCTAACTTCTTGTAGGTCTTCTAGTAGAGGATGTCCCCTTAACTACTTTAATCCATCAACACCTTCTTAATCACAAAGTTCTTAACTTTAATTGTAATCACCATGTGATCATCTTGATTTGTGTCCACCCCCTGAAAATCAATGTTAGAAAATGTGATGGGTGGCATCCTCTTACATCAAAAATTTTGGGACACCGCTTTCATTGATTGGACCACCCTCAAGTGCCTCATTCTCACTAAGGACATCGCTCTGCCTCCTTTGAAGGCTCCGGATATAGTGTTAATAGTGCATCTCGAGGGAGGCTTGTCGTTGAAACGTCTATCATTCTGTTTGACCGACTCTTCCTTCCTTTTGTTCTTGTCTCTGTCTCTTCTCCCTTCTCTTTGGTCATCTCTACGGTCATCATACCTCCTGTACCTAGAGCGAGAACTCCCTTCATAATCTCGTCATACAAATCGTTTCAAGTGCTCGACACGAATAAACTATTTCACCTTGTGGCAAAGAGCAGTGCACTCATCAATAGTATTATCGTTATTATGGTGATACTTGCAATACTTAGTCATATTCGTGTTTGGCAGGTTTTGGGACTTCTTGGGTGGAGGGATGAGGTCCACTTGAAGTGCTTCCTCCAACACTCGTGACCTGGGGACGTTAAGCGGGGTATATTGCGAGAACTTGGTCGACCTTGGTTCTTTATACTAGGGATTATTCTTCCTTCCTTCCAACATCTCGGTTATTACCCTTCCTCTCAACGGACTGCATTATTTCTGCCCTCACCTTTACACGATACCCCTTGACCTCCTATAGACGTATGAACTTCGTAGTCTTGAGCCTCATCTCTTGTATGTTTGTTGGAGGTGTCATGCATAGGTCATTAGTAGCAAACGATCTCAACTTCAATGTCATGATCATGTAATGAAGCATGACCTTGGGATTCAAATTCTTTATATTCAATGTAGCTTTGTTGAATCTTTCAATGAAGGTTTTCAATGATTCATCCTTCTCCTGCTTGATGTTCAAGAGAGCCAACGAGGTGATGTTGTTGCAATAGCTTGTGGCAAATTAGACAGTAAAATCCTTCGTCAAGGTGTCGAAGCAATCAATAGATTGAGGAGTGAGACTAGTCCACCACTCTAGGGGTCGCCTCTTTGAGAGTTGTGGAAAAGGCCTTGCACATGACAATGTCACTAGTCTTGTACAGGCTGACTTAGGTGATGTAAAGAGAGATGTGCTCATTTGGTTCTATGGTACCATCATAACGATCCAGAGTTAAGGACTTCCAGTGCTTTAGAAGAGGGTTTTTAGTAATATCGTCGATGAACGAATGACGACGCTTCTCACCCACTACCAAAGAGTGGTGAGACTTCGGGATGAGATGGTATTCACCTTTCGCCTCATTCCCGTGGGCAAGATAGGTACGAGGGTTTCTCAACACTAAGCCTGCATTATGGGCAACCTCCTTCTCTGTTTCCTTCTCGACCATATATAACATCAGTCCCAATCTTTCGCCTTAACCTAGCGTTCTCCTCCTTTAAAGTGCCCATATCTTTAGCATTTCTCTTCTTGAAATCGATACACTCCTATTGCATCCTTGCTTGAGCTTTAAGGATGGTTGTTATGTCAGTTATAGAAGGGCCAACCTATCCAATAACTCTAATCCTAGTAGAAACCATGCTTGTTATACTCTTTTTCTTCAAACAACAAATTCTTCTTAACATAATACTAATCGACCCCACAGTTAGTGCTAGTTGTACTTACAGAGCTAAAGTTGTCCTACATAGAGTCTTTTTCCACTTCACGAACTTCTTATACTCATTACTCGTCCTACAAACCTCCTTCGTCCTTCTCGTACTTTTTATCTACAAAATGAGCAAGTGGAGTGTCTATAAAAGATTCTCTGATGCTCAAGTCAATGCTCTGAGTCAGAGATCTTGGTCAAAGCATGATTAATGTAAAAATGAAAGTTAAAGCTTAGTTAAAATAATATTGATAGGAGTATTTTATTGACCATGGGTCCTTACCTAGATAAGTCTGAATTATGAATTTATTAATCCATTAGTCTAGTGACAATTTTACTTATGATAATTTGTAGCTAATTTTGGCTAAATTTTGTGGTATATTGATGTTCTTGGCACGCAAGGGCATCCATCAACAAATGATACCTAATTTTTTTTTGTTAAAAAAACATAATACTTAACATCCAACTATTGATATTTACTATATAATATATTAAGCTTATTCTTTTAAAATATAGTCATCAGTATTCAATAGACAGTTTAATCTTTATAAATATTCAATAATCAACATTTAAGTTCTATTAACTACGAGATACCTAAATATCTTGTTTATGTTTGGTTAATAATCATCTTAAAATTACCATGATTATTAATGGGGATATCGTATCAATGAAATTATTGTATATAGTTGAGAACATGCGCGATGCAAATATTATATTATGCATGATGAAAAAGCCTATATACATCTATAAAAAATAAGGCGTTTTTATATTAAAAATAAAAGTAATTAATTTGATGAGGACGTCATTCAAATACCTTCTCAGACTTCCTATAATCAAATTTTCTATTATTATTTCAGCATTTTTTTATTAATTTGAAAAGTTTTACTAGATAAAAAAGATTACTTCTCTTTTGTTTTTCTTAAAATAAGAAATTATTTTCTATACCATTTTATGCATTTTCATCCTGGTATAGATAAGGTATAAAGGTGTATCCTACAAATCTTTAACGAGAAGATTTTCTAAATCTATTTATTTAGTTTAATTTATACACATTTCATTAATAAAATAGTTTAATAAATTGTATGTTTTTTTTTTATATTTTCACTTTGTAGTTTTATTTTTTTTTATAAAATTGTAAGAAGTAGAAATTAAAGTGAATTAATACTTGATATACAAAAATGTATTTCATAAGTTATATCGATCATAAATACATAAAAATATGTGTTAACATAATTTAGGTAAAATCCTACAAACTAGAGTATTAGAACAGTTAGGTGTATTAAAATAATGGAACCGATTATTTTATTTTAAAATAACTTTATAATATAAATAGAATTTTATAAACGCGTCTCATTACTTTAAGAATATTTCATCTCTTTAAAACACTATTCTCTATTATTTCTTTACCTTCTTTCTAGAGTTTCTCACAACTGAGTTATCTATTCGACGATCATGAGGCGATCCTGGCGTGGAGAGCTACATTTCCTACCGATCAGTTTCTTGTTTCCAGCGGATAAGTCGTTTTTCCTTTTCTCCGTGTGTTTTTGGACTATGATCATGCAATGGTTATGTGTTGCATGTGTTTAGCAGTTTCCCTCTTCAATTTCTAGCTCAATTTAGGTTTTAAGAAGTGTCACCAATCGGTGATTTATAGGTGTTTCTAGAAATTCCTTGCATTGCAAGCAAGCTGTTGGGGTTTTGGTAGAGTTGTCCAGAATTATTTAAGGTAAGAGAAGCTAGAGCGCTTTGAATTGATCATATATTTGTATGTTGTGTGTTTGTATGATTTTTGAGCTGGTTACATTAAATTGAAATGTATATTGGTAGAAAATAAGTGCTTAATGACTATTGAATGTGCTTTTGAATATATAGCTGATGAATGTTGAGAATGGACTGTGTTTGGATGATGATTGGACTGTTTTAGGTGCATGAGAAATGTTTAATCTGTAGTGTTAGTGGTTGGTTAGGAAATAGGCACAATTGGGGTTAGTTTAAAGCTCATTTAGAGGAAGTGAGGTAGTGAAAATGAGAATTAGAGGTCAAGGGCTCTATTGGCCTGTTAGGACAGTTTAGGTAAGTCATATTTGACTTGTTTGGGTCATTAAAATGGTCAAAAACGGGTTCAAAGTGGTAGATTGGGATTTGGGTCCCTAAGTTGATGAATTTGATGTTTTAAAGTAGGAATTGGTTCATAAACACTTTACATTGACGTTAGGAAGGTTTAGAATCACTTAGACAAGTCTAATTAGGTATATAACACAATCTAGGAATATTTAGAGTTGGGAAAAATAGTTAGAATTGGTAATTGGGGGTTGAATTGCGTAATTCTGCAAAATTTCGTTCTGCAGATTATGCATACTCGGTGAGCGAATGAATTCGCACAACGAGTCACCCTGGCGAGATGCTCTCTGCCAGGGCATTCACACATCGATCTGGTGTGCTGTGCGAATGACTGTAGAGGGTTGTTCTCAGCCTGGGCACTCGCACAACGATTTGGTGCACTGTACGAGTGGTTGGAGAGGTTTGCTCTCTGTCAGGTGATTTGCATAGTGAGTCTAGTCACTGTGCGATTGTTGGTGGCCTAGGTTAAATGCTAGTTTAATTCAAATAGTGAATGAGTGCACTTTGTGGGTGTTTGGGGAGTCTGAGCCACTGCCTGGGGGCTCTCGCATAGCGATTTAGGGCGCTATGCGAGGAAGAGAAGGCAGGAACCTCTGTGACTTTATTCGCACATCTAATTTAGTCGTTGTGCGAATGGATGGTCTCTGTTTGAGGATTCGCATAACGAGTTTGGGTCGCTATTCGAAAACTCTCTGGCTTCGCTCAGCGATTGTGTGCGCTGTGCGACTGGGCCAGGTTTAGTTTATTCTTTTCTTCTTTGTTCTTGAGTGGTTGAATGATAGTTTAGTTCAGTTAATGTTATGAACGAATATGTATGGAATTATATGAATATCAGAGGTATGTATGGTGATTCAAAGTGAAGAAAAGTATGATTCAATGTGGTGTAAGTAAGTATCAAAGTAGGATCTCTTGGTGAGATACTTTTGTTGTTTAGAATGAATATAGGGAGCTCAGTCTTGGGGGTTATCCTAACACTCTAATGATCTTTCATTCTCACTTAGAGAGGATTGATTCATGTGGTGAGAGTAGTAGGAGGTCCTAGTGTACGTGCTACTTGGAGGCCTATTGCGCGGCAACGGACTAACCTTGTGTGTGTCACAGGGTGAAACTCATTGGCAATGACTTTGTAAACTAGTAGAGGCCACCACAAGTGCATAACCCGCCATAGCTCGATATTTATTCTAAGTTCAGACAGGTCTAATCAAGGTTATAAAATGTTAGGATGTTTTGCTTAGTTGCTTTGTATGAATACTCTATTATAGTTAAAATGCTATGAGATTACATGAATGTTTTTACATATATATAGCTTATCCTTTTTGCTTGTGTTTGTGTTTTGTATGTTCTGTGTTCTTTCTTTTGCAATGGTCATTCCTTGGATGTGAGCAGAGGGAGATGAGATCTCTGTGGAGCAGACACTGGATGAAGCTGATGTTGTTGAGTAGTAATTAGTATTAGGAAAGTTTTCTACATAGTTTTGGTTAATTATATGTATATCAAGTTTTAAATCTTTGTAGTTATTTTGGATAACTGTAAGTTATACTATTTTATATTCTAGCTGGATAATTGTTTTAGATTATCATGCATGTGATGTATTATATAGTTTTTCTATATATTTTGGGATGTTACAATTTAACTAATTATTATATTCATATAGATAATTATACTTTAAAATAATTTAAAAAAACAATGGTACATTAAAAATATTAACTGTTATATCATATTCCTATTATGGACAAAATATTTAGATAATTATTTACTAAATAGTCTCTTGCTTTGGTACTCACATAACTGACCTTAACTCGCAAATAAAGTAAGGGTTTTGATATTTTGACAACTTTTTTTAACAATTTTTTGACAATAGGACATATGTCATCATTTTATTGATTCGTTTGAATTTATATTTAAAAAAATATTTGAAACAGATCAATAAAAAATTACAACATATATATATACGTTTTCAAAAAATTGTCTAAAAAAAGTTATTAAAATAACTTTTTCCATAAATTAACCAAGAATTAAGATGAAAAACATACCAATTCAAATAAAATGAATTTAAAAAGATGTTACTAGATAGATCATATTTATAAATTATTTCGTTTTCGTTTACTGTCAATCAACCCCGTCTCCTGATCCAGAAGAATGTCATTCACAATACAGAAATTGGGTTATGCATTAGCTGTAACAGTTATTAAGATACTTAATAAAATTTATAAATTTCAAAAAGATTTATTTAATTTTAAAATCAAATCTAAAATTCAAAATGTAAAAAATAAAAATGTAATTCAAATCTTTTTAATACATTATTAAAAAAAACACTCTTTAAAATAAAACTTTCGGTTAAACCCCAACAGAGTATAAAAATATAATCAGAATATATTTGGATCTACTTTATCATTTATTTTGTATAAAAATATAATCGTTGTGAGTTATGTACAAACTAAACACGTCAAAATATTCTAATCAGAATACACCCATCAATCAAAATATAACAACTTATCCAAATCTTAGTTACAATGTCTCACAACAACGATATATAATTTTACTTATTATTTCACATAATAATACAAAAACATGTTATCACTGTAAATAATAATACAATGACTAATGATTTCAAAGACTACACGACTTCAACTATCTAGGCAAAAATCCTTCTGGTAATCAATTACATCCTAGTTGCAATTGATTACCAGCAGGTCAATACACTAAAAGTCCCTGGTAATCGTTTACCAGTATGTGTAATGGACAAAAACTCCCCAGTAATCGATTACAAGCTAGTGGTAATCGATTACCAGAGTATTTGAGTCTTGAATGACATTTTATTTGTGTTGTAGACATTTTTCTTATGTTTGGAGTTACACAAAGAAGAAATTGTCCTTATAATTTATTGAATGAAAAAACTAAATAAAAACGTAGAACAAAATTGATATGAAATATTAATAGTAATTAATTAATTAATTATTGATTGAATTCAAAATGGTAAGATTAATAAACAACTATTGATGAAATGGACAATTTCCCCTATGATGACTTTCGTTGCGACAGTAAAAGCATTTTTTGGGCTGATCTGGAGTGGATTGATCCATCTCATTACGAATCCTATTTGTAGATGGTCTTCCGGATGCCTTGCGTCGCATATGAGGATCTGGTATGAAGTTTGGACCTGTATACGCAAACCAATAATCTTCATTTTGGATTTGGTGAAATTGTACTTCGTATGCCTTGTAAATGTTATTGAGGTTGTACACTGGATCGATTACTTGGGTTAGTGGTATGTGGGAATTTGCACAAACGACAATGACATGATGACACGGGAGACGAGTAGCTTGGAAGTGACCACAATCGCACCACCATTCATTTAGCCTGACCTTATAGGAAATTGGATGTGGGCGATATTGGTGAGGTGTTAAAATTTCTTGAACATCAAATTCTGAATTTTCACGGTTGTAGCGATGAACATGACAAAATGCTGATTGTTGTTGATTTTTCCTAATAATGTCGGCGATTTCTTCGGGAATTTGGTGGCCTGCTTGTAGCATGTAGTTTGCTTTTAGTCCTCTTTCAAGAAACCATGATTGTGTCCTCTCAAATGTTGTTCTGATGAGTGCACAAATCAGTAATGAACGTGCTCCCTTTAAAACGGAGTTCATGCACTTAGCAAGATTAGTGGATGTCCATATCTTCTCCCTCCATCAAAAGCTTGAGACCATTTATTTAATGGAATTTTATATATTCAAGCAACTTGTTGTGGCTATTGGTGACTTAGTGCAGTAAGCTTTGCCGTCACAGTAGGTTGCTTGACCTCGTAAGCTGTAAGGATGTAATAAATAAAAAAAATTTGTACAATTATGTTAACAAAATATAAACAGTACATTGGTAGTAAAAAAGTTTGTAGTAGTACCTAAATTGATGAATTTTTTTTGAGGTCCTGATTTTTGAATTTGTTGTTGAAGTTGGAGGCTAGATGGCGTATGCAATAAACAAAGTTCAAACCATCTTCTTCCTAACTAACTTCTTCTGATCTTAAGGCCGATAGGATACCCTTTCCTCTGTCAGTGATGATGCAAATGTTTTGTTGACGGCAAACATGTTGTTGAAGTAGTTGAAAGAACCATATCATGGCCTCTTTTGTCTCACCTTCTATAATGGCAAATGCCAATGGAAAAAGCTATTGTCATCCTGAGCTATGGCGATGAGCAAAGTTCCATGACATTTGCCCGTTAGAAATGTTCCATCGACTTAGAGAATGGGTTTACAATATTTGAATCCTTGTATGCAAGGACCGAAAGACCAGAAAACTCTTTCCATAATGTAGTAATTATTGTCAATTTGTCCATCAATCTCCACTAGAGGACCAGTGCATTGTAAAAATTGTACCAGGGTTTGCATCCTTCACCGCATGCAACCACCTCGGCAGATAGTTATAAGACTCTTCTTAATCACCAAACTCCATAGCAAGAGCCTTTTGTTTTGCGATCCAAGCTTTTCTATATGACACGGAATATTCGAATCGAGCTTTAATATCTGCAATCAAACTCTTGATGGGAATGGAGGGGTTTTGATAACGGGTTGAAACACCATTATTTGCTATGTGATTTTGATACTAAAAACACCATTTTCACTTAGAAATTTGCTTGGACTCATGTTTTTGCTTTAGTTTTATAAATAAAAGAGTTGAGGTGGAACTTAATGATTTTTTTACTAATTCCCTTAATTTTGTAGGCTATCAGAATGGTTTGAAGGAAGAATTAAAGTACCAAACAGTTGCAGTGCTGAAAAGTCAAAGCTGAATGCAAAAAAGTCAATCAGTCAATCAGAAAGTCAACCAGTCAACCAGACAAGTCAACCAGTCAACCAGAATGCTGAAAAGTCAACCAGTCAACCAGAAAGTTAACGATTCTCGCCCGGGCGACTAGGGAGATTGCTCGGGGGGGGGGGGGGGGGGGGGAGCTTGGGTGAAATTTGGGCGCCCGGGCCTTACATGAAGGTCAATTCTCGCCCGAGCGGCCTCCTTAGACGCCTGGGCGACGGTTTTAGTGGACTTGGCCACACTCTGGGACACTTCTGACACTATTTAAAGGACACTGGGGCTCTAGGTTTTGCATCCCTGGCAAACAAGAGCATAGCAATACACTCTTAGCCAATTCTTAGTCTTTCATTCTCTTCTTTTCTTCCATTATTCATAGAGTTCCCCCATGTCTATGGGGAACTAATTTCTATTTGTTATTGGGAAATGATGTAACCTTGTGAACTCTCATGTATTTGAATTGATTCTTAATTTCATATGCTTTTTCAATTAATTGTTAGAGTAATTGATCTGTTCTTATTCTTGTTTATACAATAGCATTATTTGTGAGTTGCATGAGTACCGACAGGTTCCTTTCAATTCAGGTCCTTGTTAAATTACTCCTAAGGGTTATATTGCTCAGACATGAGGGTATGGTTCTTAGTCGTCTTAACCTCCTGATCTTCACATCTTTTTACCAAGAATGCTAGGAATTGTATGAACTGGTAATTAGGGACATGCTTATTTACCGAGACATCGGGTTTAAGGGTTTTAGTGAGGGACGTTGGCATTAATGAATAAAGAAGAATTCTTATATACATGAGAGGGAACTTGGTGAAGTCTAACCCCAACAACAATTCCATCTCATATAAATCAACCTTCATTCATCTTTGTGCTCTTTTGCCACTGATCAATTTTACTTTGCTTTATTTTATTTTCTTTGCAATACAAACCCATGATTTCTTTTTATTTAAGTCTTAATTAATCTTGTTCTCACACAACTGTTCAGCGCCGATAATCCTCTGGGATACGATACGTGGTCTTACCATTTTATATTACTTGTGTGACTCGGTACACTTGCCGATTTGTCCCAACAAGTTTTTGGTGCCGTTGTCGAGGACTCACGGTTTTAGCTATTCTATTTGTGTGATTCTTGATTGATTTTGACTTTATATTATTTTATTTTATTTTGTTTTGTTTTATTCCATAAATTTTAATTTTCCATTTTTACTTTTATTTTTCAACCCCCCAAAAAAAAATTATTATTAATTTTTATTTATCACTAACAATCTCTCTTTAGAATTTTTGTGCAGGCCTCACAATATGATCTAATAGGATGTAGTTCTATCAGGAGGATTCCGACTACTGGTGGGAACCTTACCCAAGCACAAATCAAAGTCAATATGGGCAAGTTGATGGATTATTTACTAGTCCACCACAAACTGGTAGCACTACAAAGCTTGAAGAGACTCTCCAACAGTTCCTGAAAGACTCTATCTCATTTCGGAAAAATATTCAGGTCTCATCACAAAATATAGTGACTCAATGCAAGGTTCTAAGTAAGATGCTGAATGAGATCACAGACAATAAGAGGCCTGGTAAGGAATGCAAAGATGTTGTCTTTGAAAGTGACAAAATTCCAGATGAGGAAAGAGAAAAAGAAGAAAAGAGAGAGGATGAGAGAAAAATAGAGAGAAAAGAAGAAGAGAGTTTGAGCAATGAAGAGCAAGAAGAAGAAGAGAAAGAAGATGAGATAAAAGTAGAGAGAGAAG
Source organism: Vigna mungo (assembly GCA_036885675.1). Classification (NCBI taxonomy): domain Eukaryota; kingdom Viridiplantae; phylum Streptophyta; class Magnoliopsida; order Fabales; family Fabaceae; genus Vigna; species Vigna mungo. The sequence continues at coordinate 22,598,694 of CP144694.1, forward strand.
AAGAAGAAAATTTGAGTGAGAAAGAGAAAGAGGTAGAAAAGGAAGAAGTTGAGAGAGAAGAGAAAAAAATTGAGAAAGTCCTTTGTGCCCTAAGGAGTGTCCCAAAGAGAAAAGAGAGAAGGGAAAGATGAAAGCAAAAAGAAAGAATCATATGAAAAACCCCTTCCTCACCCAAAAAGGGACCATAGGAAGAAAAAGGAGAAACAGTTTGAGCATTTCATGGATATCTTCAAGAAATTGGAGATTAAAGTTCCTATTAGGACACTGCAACACGTTCCTGGGTATATTAAGTTCCTAAAAAAATTCAACAAAAAGAAAAAAAAATATTTTGAACCCAGTTCATAATTTTTTTAATTATTTTTCTTTTCTTTTCTTTTATATTATTTTATTTGATCTGATTTGATTTGATTTGATTTTATTCCATTTTATTTTATTTAATTTGATTTGATTTGATTTGATTTGATTTGATTTGATTTTATTTTATTTGATTTTATTCTATTTGATTTGATTTGATTTGATTTTATTTTATTCTTTTTTTTATTTGTGTGGTTTGGATTTGATTTTGTTTGTGTATGTTTGAGTTTTTTTTAGGTTAGGCGCTGCTTCTGATGGTACTACTGACGGTGTCTACTGATGGTAGTACTGACAGTGTCTACTGATGGATGCTGATGAAGAAGAGAAAAATTAACATCTACTGAAGGATGTTGATGAGAAAGATTCGCATCTACCGATGGATGCTGAAAGAGTTTGAGATAGTATCTACTGATGGATGCTACTATGAAAGAGGATGGTGACTAGACATCTATTGATGGATGTTAGGTGATTAGGCATCTACTGATGGATGCCAATGAAGATAAGAAAGATTGGCGTCTACTGAGGGACACCATGGAAGATTAACATCTAGTGATGGATGCTATGATGGATACTGGGTCAAGCTAGTGACGTTAAAGAAGCGCTTGCTGGGAGACAACCCAGTTCTCTGAACTTTTAATTTTTATTTTTGTTTTAGTTTTTTTTTTGTCTATTTCATCTTAATTTATTTTTATTGTGCTATGCTTGAATGAACTGAACTGCTTTGATTCAAATGTGCTTGTTTTGTGTGATAAGTTTTGCTTTATGAGATTCTAGTGTTTGATTGAAGTTGAGATGATGCATGATGTGCTATAAGTGATGAATCCCAATTTGTGAGACAAGTGCTTGAGATAAAGTTTGATTGAGATACTGAGCATGATGTTTTTCTAAATTCTAGGACTTGTGAGTTTACCTGTGTGAGTTTTGAGCTTCAAAGTACTTTTTTTAATTGTTATTACTTTGAAAACATGAATGATTTTGCCCAAATTTTCTGTGAATGAACTACTTGCCTGCAGGTTCCATTTGATCAAGGCCATATTTTGTTATCCCCTATTCTTTTGGCCTTCAAAATATTTTTGCCTACTGAAAAGAGAACAATTTGTTCTAACCTTTGAACCTTGAGCCTTATGCATGTCTTGAAAAACCTTTTTGAAAAATCTTTACCTTGAGTTAAGTTGAGAACATTTGATGAGATACTGATAAAGGTTCAAGTTTGGGGTTATCAGGAAACAACCCACCTCTCTAGGCAGTGAGCAATAAAAAAAAACAAGTGAAAAGATAAGGCAAAAGAAAAGAAAAGGTGAGAAAAGAAAAAAAAATTCAAAAAGAAAAGAAAGAGCTCACTGCAAGGGAAAGCTGGGAAGCAGGAAGAAAGTTTGTTTTAACAGTACTTATACAAATGTCTCTCTTGACTCAAGGAACTTTGCTGACCAAAAAAACCAATTTCCTTCTTAGCCCCCCCAAGTTACAAGCCATGAAAAGCCCTTGTGATGATAATCTGCTTGTGAGTATGTTTGATTGTGGTTAAATGAAAGGCAAAATTAATTTGTGTGACATTGTGATAGTAGAGAGAAACACCACACCATACACCTGTGAGTTGAGTGAGACACTTTTGAATGCTTGAGTGATATATTTTTGAGTGCTTGAGTGAAACACTTTCCCCGGTGAGGAATAGTTCTCTGAATTTCTGATTGCATCTTTGCTTGGTTGATTGATCATTTTTAAGGATAACACTTGTTGGAAGTATTTGAAGCATCACATTGACTCTAATTGAATTAAGGCATCTGTACATCTTGACTGAGATCTTTATGCTGAATTGACAAAAGTGATTCGTTGTCTTGAAAGAGAAAGTTCTTGAAAAAGTTGAGTCATTGTAGTAATTGCTCTGAAACGCTGAGTTGCATTTCGTTTGCTTGAGGACAAGCAAAGTTCTAAGTTTGGGATTGTAATAACGGGTTGAAACACTGTTATTTGCCATGTGATTTTGATACTAAAAACATCTTTTTTCACTTAGAAACTTGCTTGGACTCATGTTTTTGCTGTAATTTTGTAAATGAGAGAGTTGAGGTGGAACTTAATGATTTTTTGACTAATTCCCTTGATTTTGTAGGCTATCGGAATGGTTTGAAGGAAAAATTAAAGTACCAAACAATTGCAGTGCTGAAAAGTCAAAGCTGAATGCAGAAAAGTCAACCAATCAACCAGAAAGTCAACCAGTCAACCAGAAAAGTCAACTAGTCAACCAGAATGCTAAAAAGTCAACCAGTCAACCAGAAAGTTAACGATTCTCGCCCGGGCGACGGGGGCGCGAAGCTTGGGCGAAATTTGGGCGCCCAGGCCTTACATGAAGGTCAATTCTCGCCCAGGCGGCCTCCTTAGACGCCTGGGCGACGTTTTAGTGGACCGGGCCCTATTTCTGCTCCATTTTTTATTCTTTTGGACCGGGCCGCACTCTGGGACACTTCTGGCACTATTTAAAGGACCCTGGGGCTCTAGGTTTTGGATCCCTGGCAGAGAAGAGCATAACAATACACTCTTAGCCAATTCTTAGTTTCATTCTCTTATTTTCTTTCATTATTCATAGAGTTCCCTATGTCTATGGGGAACTAATTTCTATTTGTTGTTGGGGAATGATGTAATCTTGTGAACTCTCATGTATTTGAATTGATTCTTAATTTCATATGCTTTTTCCATTAATTGTTACAGTAATTTATCTGTTCTTATTTTTGCTTATACAATAGCATTATCTGTGAGTTGCATGAGTGTCGACAGGTTCCTTTCAATTCAGGTCCTTGTTAAATTACTCCTAAGGGTTATATTGCTCAGACATGAAGGTATGGGTCTTAGTCGTCTTAACCTCCTGATCTTCACATCTTTTTACCAGGAATACTAGGAATTGTATGAACTGGTAATTAGGGTCAGACTTATTCACCGAGGCATCGGGTTTAAGTGTTTTAGTAAGGGACGTTGGCATTAATGAACAAAGAAGAATTCTTATATACATGAACTTGGTGAAGTCTAACCCCAACAACATATCCATCTCATATAAATCAACCTCCATTCATCTCCGTGCTCTTTTGCCACTGATCAATTTTACTTTGCTTTATTTTATTTTCGTTACAATACAAACCCATGATTTCTTTTTATTTAAGTCTTAATTAATCTTGCTCTCACACAACTGTTCAGCGCCGAGAGTCCTCTGGGATACGATACTTGGTCTTACCATTTTATATTACTTGTGCGACTCGGTACACTTGCTGTTTTGCCCTAATAGGTTTGTGCAGACAGAATTTGAAACAATTGCGACAATGTGTGTACTATCAAGATTTGTATGATCTTGAGATAGTATGTTTGAGAAACACGTATGTTGCCCCTCGATATTTTTTATTTCCCAATATTTACGGACTTTGCTATAGCTTGCCCTCAAGCGCCATTGACAACCGTTGTGGTATTCCAGACATCGAATAACATAAATGTTAGGCTTGGATTCAACAATGTTGTATTTGTAACCGTTGGTGATGTGATATTGTTTGATTGCAGCAACAGTTTCCTCCTTTGTTTGGAATTTCATACGCTCATGCAGTTCTGGAATGACATGCTGAGATGATTGTGTCATTTGATCGACGTCATTGTTTTCATCGCGAAGTAAGTTATCCAATTCATTTCCTGTGCTGAAATCATCAACATTATCTAATATCAAAGGTTCTTCATCAATGATTTGTGATGATGAAGATGCTATGAAGTTGGACGATGCCATTAGGAAATCGTGTCTAAGGAGAAATACAACAACTGATATATCTTGAATGTTGAATGTTGCTCTGAAGATGGAATGATAAAGGATTGATATATATATATATATATATATATATATATATATATATATATATATATATATATATATATATATATATATATAATATGAAATACAAAGTGTGAAGTTTAGTTTCTGTAGAGAAGGTGTTACTGTTGGCACCATCAGTTAAGTATAGGTTTGCATGCATGCTTTCAGGCATGGTTATTAAATTTGGGCAGTGACCTTTCGTTTCTAAATGCTATGTATAGGCTTGCATGCATGGTTGTAGGCATGCTTGATAGATTTGGGTAGTTACTTTTCACTATATTTCATTATAATTTTTTCATGATAAAATAAACTTAATTTTTTGTAATTTATTTGAATTAAAAACATATTTTTACTAAATTAAAATGAATTAAAGAAATTAAAAAATGGAAAAAGTGATGTTGTAGGGGGTGCACGACTTCAATAGGTAAAAGTCATGCACTCCTACAACTTCACTTTTCCATTTTTTATTTTCTTTAATTCATTTTAATGTAGTACAAATATGTTTTATAATAAATAAAAATCCTAAAAAATTGAAATAAATTGAAAAGAAAATGTATTTGTGTTTTAAAATTATTTTTAATTTTTATAATAATTTTTTGTCATCCATTACCAGAGGCCACTAGTAATCGATTACATCAATCCTATAATCGATTACAAGCGAAACTCTACACTATAAATTCAACTTTTTCTCTCTCATAACACACACCCAAACCCCTCCTCGCATAGCAGTGCCCTAAACCTCCATTGAAGCACCTAAAAAAGCTTCAAAATCACATATTTTCCTACTCTTTTCAGTTTTAAACAACATTTTCACATTCTCCTCTCAATTCTCTTCAATTTGCACCAATTGAAATTTGAAATGGCAGAATCTTCCAAGAGGCAAAGGGTTAGGGGCTAATCTTCTACAACTGTGGGACGTCACCGTCATGAACCTTCACCGATTGAAAGCTTGTCGTCACTCTCACCACCACCGTCACCGACTGAATCACAACAAAATCATCAATTTTCAACCCCTGCATTGGCTGAAAGGTATTGCACACTTTCCAGTGACCGTGAGGTCATTGAACCAAAATGGATTGATAGGAATTATTTCAACAGACAAAATATGGAATTTTTCCACATGCTGACAAATCCGAGCTTGCTTGATTTTGTGTCTGATGGTCCACATTACTATCCTGATTTAGTACGTATTTTTTTATAATAATCTGAAAATTTCTGATAATGGAACCATTAAGAGTAAGGTTAAGAATGTTAAAATGATTATCAAACCCAGTCTATTGAATTCCATAGCCAACCTCCCCTCTGTTGGATTGAATTTTGAAGGAAAAATACTAGATGAATGGGCGGATGAATATAGTATGGACGTGGCAAAATAGTTGATAATTTTGCCATACAAACGTCAAATTGGTAGAATTCTAGCCGGATCCATGAAAGTTGATGCTAGAATATTACATTATATTATCGCTCATATTTTTTTGCCACGTGTTTCTAACATTGCCCAGGCTACCGAGGAAGATGTTATCTTATTGTGGATTATAATGATGGTGAAGCAGATAAACTGGACCCATCTCATCCGATATAGGATGAATAAGGCTTTGAAGCCAAATGCTCCTTTACCATATGCATTTTTTATCACCCATATCTTGGAACATTTTGAAATTCCATTGGATGATGAAATTCCTGGCCCATGAACGTGACAAATGATGATAATGGCAACAACGCTAGAATCCTTTGGATTTATGACAAATGATGGGTTCATAGAACTTCTCCTCCTCCTCCTCCTCAACGCCACAATGAAGCACATCCTGCACAACAACGACCACCACCACCCCTTCTTCACCACCAAACTTCTTCATATTATGACTTCATGAGGGGGATCATTGATCTCAGAACATTTGTAGGGGACAACTTCAACACTATGAATGAAAACATGAATGCAAGATTTGAACAACTTGAGTTCAAGATGGGAGACCGCTTCGATACATTGGAAACTCGAGTTGATCATTTAGAGCATGACATTGGCTATCTTCGTCGTCATTTTGGTCCACATGGTGGATCTTCCTCCTAGATAGTTAGCAGTATTTTTAGTTTTTATCCTTTTGTAATGCTTTTCAATTCAATAAAATACTTCAAATTTCATTTCTGAGTTTGCCTGCTGCTTTCCATTTGTAATTTCATTCAACAAAATTACTCTTCCTAAGCATAACAATACATCACAATGTCATAACTAACCATGTCCTTACAAAAATTAAATAATTACACATATATAACCTATATATAACCTCTAATCATACTCTACAACACAAATAAAATGTCATTTAAGACTCAAACACTCTGGTAATCGATTACCACTAGCTTATAATCGATTACCAGGGAGTTTTTGCCTATTACACACACTGGTAAGCGATTACCAGGGACTTTTAGTGCATTGAACCTGTTGATAATTCATTACAACTGGGATGTAATCGATTACCAGGAGCACTTTTGCCTAGAGAGTTGAAGTCGTGTAGGGGGCACGACTTCAGCACGCTGTAATCGATTACTGCTCCACAGTAATCGATTACAACTGCCAAAAGTCGTTTTTAGGGTGCACGACTTCACCACTATTCATGTGAACCGTGTGAAGTCGAGCAGGGGACACGACTTCTTCTTTAGAAGTCGTTCTGACCCCACGATTTCTCTTTGACTTTGATTTTGCCCATTTCCATAATATTATAGACAAATTTGCCTAGTGTGGTAAAAAACCCATTAATTGCCAAACCAAACTAAGATTCCAACCTTTTATATATAAAAACCAATCATGTTAACGTTTATATATATATATATATATATATATATATATATATATATATATATATATATATATATATATATTCTATATACTAATCCAAAACTAATTTTTCACACTCAAATGTAAATTATATAATATTCTATATAATATCTAACAATATTATATAATATTAAAACCTATATTATATATAATATCCTAACAATATTATAAAATATTAGAATCTACATTATCAATAACATCCTAACAAAATCTTTTATAACTAGTTATTCATTTAACCTTTAATAAAATTATGTTATAAACAAAATTTGTCACCATCCGTTGTAGCTTTATGCCGCTGCCACACTTTTATTATAAGTTTCATTTTTCATGACAAGACGTAATTAAGGCGGGACATAGTTCAATAAACTATATTAAAACTAAGTTAACCATATTATAATGAACTTAAAAAAACTGAAATTATTTTAACTACAAATTAATTACATTATTTTATACTTTAGTTAAAATTAACTGAACTTTACACCCTTTCAGTGTAGTTAACCAGTTAACTGCTAACCTTTAAATTCTCCTTCACTGTTCTCTCACTCTCGCAACAAAAATGTCAGTCGCCGAAACAGCGAGGCCCAACTCGGCCGCAGCCCATCTTCAAGGTAAGTTAAGTAAAGAAGAGTAAAGTAAAGTGAGTCCAGTTTATTGGTTATTTTGAGAAGCAGTTTTTTAAGGTATTTGGTAGAGAATCATGGCATGAACCAGAGAAAGTGAATGGGTTAGAGAGTGTGAAAGTGTGTACTGCTTTTGCTTCTGGTGTTGCTTCCGCTGCCGTTGGGGATGACAGTTCGGTGTGGGGGAAGTCCAAACACGGTCAACTTGGGCTTGGTGAAAATATCACCGAGGCTTTTGTGCCTACCAAAGTTGAAGCACTTTCTCGAGAGAATGTCTCAATGGTATTATTTTTCCACTTCATTCTTTGCTTCAATTTGTAACCAGCTTAACTTGTCTCTTCAATTATTTCTTTGGTTGAATTTGGACAGATCTCGTTTGGATGGGAGCATGCTCTCGCTCCGATCTCGCAGATGACCAATGGCCTCTCAAGTACTTGTCCAAGCTCGTCAACAATTGCCTTAAACTTATAATCTAGAAAAAATTTAGTTATTAATTAACTGGTATGAGTTCAGTTTTTTAAAACTAAACTCTTAAACAATACAGTTAATATTAGTTCAGTTTTTTATAGTTTATTAAAAATATAATTAACTGTGATTTGATATAATTTGGTACAGTTTAGTTACTTATGCTCAGTCCTAGACCTAATAAAACACCGCAACCGAGAATCTCATTCGCCGCCTACGAAATTATCAACCTGAAAATTTTAACCTGGTGCCAAGACAAAAGAACACCAACCCAAAATGCCCAAAAACATTATTCGTTACCAAGTCCACAAACAAAACATCAATTTGGTAAAAGATACAATCTCTCCTTACATTGCTAAAATAAATTACCCACTTAAATATTTAGCATGAGCCTAAACCGTCAAAACCTCCACTCATGTAAAATCTGCTACCCATACCTACTAATAAAAGGAATTTACCAATCCCGTAAAGCTAAATACCACTTCAACTTTGCTCAAACAGATTACCTACGTTATTAACATCCAAATTGAGGTGTTCCCAAATCAATTTAATCTAAATATAAATTAATAAAAAAATATCATCTCACCAATTCGTCAAAATTACATAAGTCTCACTAATTTTGAAATTATAATAGTTGCATACTTTCATCAATATACCATGTTTTGGCCCTCAAGGGTAATGCCAATAACAACAAGTTTTTATATAAAAAAAAATAACACAAAAAAAATAAAAATAAATGACCTGGTGAGGTCTCAAAAACTCTATAGTTACCTTAGAGACACTCAGATGACCATCCAAAAATATATAGACTATCTCAATCAACACTAACAAAACCCTAATCACTACCACAGACCCACTCTTCTCCAATCAAAAATTAATTGATCTTCCAAATTTTAATTTTAGAAAATGTCTAAAACAAAAATGTTGCTAATGAGAAGTAAACCCAATACCTCCTATATCATACCCAAATATTATAACTTAATGAACCATATAACTTGTTTTCATTTTACTAATTCTATTGAATTAGATATTCTAGGGTCTAAAATTATTATGCATGCACATGAAACAATGAAATTTAAAACTTTTAAAAAATTAGTCATGGTTATGAATTATGTGTTATACAATACAAGCTAAAGGCACCACAAATGAATCAAAGAGAAAAGTAGCCAGGCACAAAAATGTTAGAGAGAAAGAGAAATTTGAAGTGTATGAAACAATTGTAAATCATTATAATGAGACAGAAGATTTGTGTGTATGTCTAAGAAATATGAATTGATCATTTGAATGTCTTTCCCCTCTCGATATGAAGACAGGGAGATGTCTAAAAGTTGAGAAGACGTCTATGACACAAAATGTCTCCATTAATATATGTTAATGCCCAAAAGCATACTACTATTTTGTCAACCGAAGCAACATGTTATACTTAGGAAGACATCTTCACTGCATGGAATTGTGAGGCCACCAATGGGATGATCATATCCAAACTCTTCCGCAGCTTGATTCAACAAGTCCTGAAATGAAGGTTGATTCAAGTATGATACGGGAATTAAAAACCGTTTCATTTTCTCTCCGACGTAGACTGCAAGATAGCCCTTTGGCACATCCCCTACTTTTGGATTTGCTGCAAATAATGCCTTTCTGATACCATGTAAACGAAAACCCATTGTGTTGATTTGTGATAAGAATGGTTTACGAAAAGTCTTGAGAATAAGTTCTTGAGTGTGGAATGATCTAAGATGTGAATGATTTGTGTTGGTTAGTATGAATATATAGAAAGAGAAATGGACAGGTAAGAACCATTGGCTGCATGAATTATTGAAGGAGGGCTATTCAATTCAATAGGAGTAATTCGATCAATTCAAAGACAAGGGCACTTCGTGGTGATACATAGAGATATATATATATATATTTATGAATAGAACTGTCATCTCAAACATTTGAAAATCTGAAGCTTATCCACAATCAGATTAGCTTTATCGCAATGCATGGAAAAACATGAGGTTATGAGGTGGCTAATTTGTTGATCAGTATCCCGGAAGCTGGCTATGCACTCCCATTGAGTTTCCTAATCCCTGAAAACAACTTCTGAGACTGTACCATATGTGACTTTGTTTTCTTGAGTCATTCAATAGGATGGTCCTACATTCCAATTGAACGCGTAATGATAAATAATTGAGTTGATCTCCCAAAAGTGTTTAAAGCACCGTACACAGATGAAAGGTTATGTGGGAAATCTTTTATCTGAGTGTTTAACAGAGGACTTTGATAGGAGAGAGGAAACCAAATAAGAGGCAATAACTTATGGCTACAACACCTTATTGCTCCTTGGTGAGACCTGCCTGAATAAGCTATTGTCGACAAGATCAAATTACACTTCTTTTTCATTGACGCAGAAGGTGGGTCACTTCTATTATCTAAATCTTAATATGATACGTTGATTATTAAGAAAATCCTCAAAGACAACACCAGATGCCATGTCTCTCATTTGGTCCCATGTCTCCTATTTCATATTCCTGCATCACCAATAATTCAACTAACCAATTCATAGTTTTTGCCCAACCATTTATCTATATATATTAACTTATTCAAGCATTTAGGATCAATATAATCAGAATAGCCTTATTTGCAGCAAATGAAGCATCTTCAAAAGCAATGGATGCACATAAGGGCCATCTTGCAGTCGATGTTGGAGAAAAAAAAATGAAGCGCTTATGTTAAAAAAAGTAACACATATAAGACTCTTCAATTTACTGTGATGATTTTTATTAAATCTTGATAGTATTTAAATAGATGAAAATAAGACCTTGGAGCAAATGCAAAAAATAAAACCTAAAATCACAATATATTTACTGACTCAATAAAAATAATGTATCTCTTTTTTATATCAACCAAATAAAATAATATTGTATTTAAATAAATGAAAAATGAAAACTAAAAAATGAAAACTACCAATTCTTATGCAAACTAAATACTATTATATACAAACTAATAAAATAACACTCAAACAAAATTATTAATAAACACTTTAAGTATCCTTTGCCTCGAAGATATCTTCCTAAATATTGGATATAATGAAAAAATTTATATGAAATTAATTTACACTATGTTGAATATACATAATCGTTTATTTATAATGGAGAAGATCACGCTTTTTCCTCACAATACATACAATATAACAATAGATATCAAACAACGCAACCTTGTCAATAACAATAATACAGGTTTGAAACTTATCTGTAATCATAACAGGAAGATCACAAAACACCATGAGCAGGGTTAGTCACCCACCCACCACCGTGAAAATGGGCAAGTCAAATCTACTATAAAGAGGAAGATACCACCTATGCAGCCAAAATGACAGCAACCAAGGCAACGTGCCGACCACCGCGAGGGCAAAATACTAACATTAGGGTGCAAAGGGATGTAGATTCCGAGGAAGGACTGTGCGGCATAGCTATGCAAGCGTCTTACCCCTTTACGTAATTACAAAATTTAGACCCTATTAAGCTATTCTTATCTTTTTTAAGCAGTGATTGCTGCTGTTGGTCGCTATATCACTGTATATGCAATATTGTACTTTGCACTTGTTATTAATCAGTTTATCTACTGAAAAAAAAAGTCACGCTTATGACTATATATAAGAGTTATACAATACGAGCTAAGTTATCATAACGATCACACAAGGAAGCTAAAAAGTGGGATAATTGATTTCCATGTGAAAGAACTGTTACTCAGTTTAATAATGCACAACTGCATATGATATTTCTAAAGGTTTGTCCACAGAAGAGAGATCTTTACCTGTGTTAGTCTCGTAAAGTGAGAAATTTGTCATCCATTCGAGAGAAAGGTGCAGATCAAAACTAAAACAGAAAATACGGAGGAGCTGCTTCTGTAATTGAATTCAAGCAATATAAACAAATGAATTATATATACAATTTGATTTTGTCACTCTATCTCTTATATTTATTAAGAAGCTGAAAAGATGCCTATTGTACAAAATTTCTCCACTAATCTATGTCAGTTTCCTAGAGTGAGATATATTGTCAATTCAAGCAAGAAACTATACGTTGGAAGACATCTTCACTGCAAGGAATTGTAAGGCCACCCATGGGATGATTGTATCCAAACTCTGCTTCAACTTGACTCAACAAGCCTTGAAATGAAGATTGGTTCAAGTATGATATGGGAATCACAAACCGCTTTTGTTTCTCTCCAACATACACTGCAAGGTAGCCCTTTGGGACTTCTACAGATTTTGAAGCTTCCTGGCTAGCTGTGAATGATGCTCGTCGAATAGCAGGTAAACGGAAACCCATTTTTTTTTTTATTAAAAGGAGAAATTAGAACAATCTCAAAATTTGAAACAGAAATCTAGTAAGTGTTGAAACTTGAGGATTGCAATGGCATGTGTTGTTTGTGAAGACAAGGATAGTGTATATATATAGTATTTTAAGATTATGTGGGAAGGAAACCGAAATCCCTTAGAAGATTATAATTAGTGTTAAAGGATGGAGGGTCTTCACATGAGATATCACATGGTGTTGTCTTGAGTGCCTCTACGAAGGATAATGATGAATGGACCTGTGAAACCCTACTATATCTAACAATTACCAACATATATAAAGTCTCCAAATGTAACTAAAAGAGACGTGCCTAAGTGAATCCTAACTGTTCATTCATTAATTGGTATTCCCTTATTTTATAGACATGTTGTAAACATGTTTTCTATCATTATGTTGGATTACAGCTGGAATGTATTTTGTGGGTGATGAATAAAGCAAGGGATAACGAAATATCATAGATCATTATGTTTCTGCGGTCTGAGGAATGCATCTGTTATATTTTAAGCAGAATCAGAGGAGAAAGTCTTCCACGGTAATACCGCATGCCCTTGTCTCTCTGTTGGCCCCACGATTCTTTAGTAACAGTTCTCTCACCTCTTTGATTCATGTAGGCTACCATCTCTTACAAATAATTTCTTTTATATATATATATATATATATATATATATATATATATATATATATTCGCCCATGCAAGCATTTTAGACAACTAAAATCATTGATATCAAAAAACATTTGTAGTTCAAACACTTAGAGGCTTCTTCACAGGTCTTTTCACAACACAAACAACAACTATGGGTTTTCCTTTACCTGGAATCAGAAAGACACCGTTTGTTTCAAAACGAACATCTTCAAAAGCTATGCCTAAGGTTGCTTTTTCAAGACCGAACCAGTTTACAATTAATTGTCTGTTGCTAGAAGAAGGTTACAGGTTATTAAAGAGATTAGGATTAGGAAGCGGGGAGAGTGAGTTTAAGGTTGGAAAAATATTGTATTAAGAGGTTTTATCAATTTGATTTCCTAGAATTTAACCTTTTGGTACAATTTGTACTTGATAAGAAGTGAACTTTAAGCCTAATAAAACAAACTTGTAAAGCAAAGTTTGTACTCGCATATATTCTCTAAATTAGTGTTATTTCTAGTCAACGTGAGACTTCTAACTCACTTTCCTCATGTCGAGGTACATACATCTTGTGCATGGAACTAGACATTAATGAATGGTCCGATAGCATGTGGAATAATATATCCAACAAACTAGTACTGTCAAAATGGATCCGTGAGCAAACCTGGCTCACCATTGAATCAAGTCAGGTTGGGTTGAAAAAATTTGAAATTTCAATACAGGCCAATTTTGAACTTAGCTCACTAAGAACTCAGCTCATCCGAGTTGAACTTATGGTGGGTTAGGTTGACTCACCAGTCCACCTAATTTTTTGTAATAAGTACTTTTTGTCGGGTTAGTCATTTAAAAAATATTATAATTAAGTGAGTCAACCTATGGTGGGTCAGACCGAGTGTCCTGTTTTGACAGCACTATAACAAACAACAAATTTTGCTAGGATAAGCTCTAATAATGGGTCTAATACCATGTTAAAAAGTGGACGTTAAGCCTAACTCATTCCCACAAAACTGGCTTGTAAGATGAAATTTGCACTCACTAATTATATATTTTAAATTAGTTTTATTTTTAGTCGACATGAGACTTCCAACCATACCTTTTATGAAATTACTTTGTTTGCGGAAAAAGAAATTGAGGTAGTAGCTACTTGGAGAGAGGAATATCAACTTCAGAGCATGGCATGTAATGTAGTTTTATAAAAGCTTGTTGGAATTTAAGAGTATTAGAGACAATTTTCAGATTCATGAAGAGTTACAATTATTCATGAAAAGTTACCATTCATGAAGAGTTACAATTATTCATGATGAGTTACCATTCATGAAAATTTACAATCATTCATGAAGGGTTACCATTCATGAAGAGTTACAATTATTCATGAAGAGTTGTTATTCATGAAAACTTACAATTATTCATGATGAGTTACCATTCATGAAAAGTTACAATCATTCATGAAGGGTTACCATTCATGAAGAGTTACAATTATTCATGAAGAGTTGTTATTCATGAAAACTTACAATCATTCATAAAGAAATGTAACTAGTCAGAATCTGGTATCTCTTGGATTGATGCCTGATCAACATCTATATAAAGGGATTTTGTGCTCTACTAAAATTGATTCCGTCATTCTCTTAACACACAAATCAATTCTTGAGAAATATATTATTGCTTAACGGTAATACTAAGAGTGAGTATAATCGTTGTATTTCTTCTTTGTATCTCAAAAGCGGATTTCGTGATCCCCTTCACTCTTATAAGGGACGAAATATTGCTTTTAGGAAAGTGTGTATTCACGCCTAGAAGAATATATCAAGTCTCCATTGTTGTTCATCTTGTTTCCCTAAGTTCTTGAAAAATTGTTCCAACAAAGCTTCAAGTAGAGATATGTTTAGGTTTGTTGATCTTTGCTGTATGGTTCTACTGGGTCATTGTGCAAAGGATGTAAATTTTAATCCTAGTGAACAAAGGTAGAGAGGAACAACACATTTTTCATACGTTTCACTAGCCAATCTCAAAGATTTGTTCCCAAAATTGTCACATCCATCATGGATTGATTGAACATTGAAGCTAATTACCCTTACAAAGTGTAAAAAAATGCAAAGGAAGCCATTTTAGGAAGTAGGTAGAACCTAATTACCCTTACATCAAATTATAATATATAGATACTACAATAAATTCAACCAACTTCCTTAAGATAGATTTTGATCCTGTCATATTAACCTAAAAAAAACCAACTTATAAAGTAAGTTTTGTATCACTTTTATATTTGGCCGTATCACTTTTATATACTATTTTCCTATATATCTTTCCAGCTATAGGTGTGAACTCATATTACACTTGTTAACAATTACTTAAGTTAGTCATATGGGTATGAATTATGAGTTATACATTACAAGCTAAAGGTATCAGAACCATAAATCAATCAAAGGGAAAAGTAGCAAGGGACAAAGTTTAACGGGAGAGAAAATTGAATTGTATGAAACAATAGTAACAAGTCCCCGTCGTGATCAAGAGGAATGTCATTCCCAATACAGATATTCAGCTATTCATTAGCAGTATTATGCATGCACATGAAACGATAAAATTTCCAAAACTTAGAAAAGTTAGACATGGTTATGAATTATGTATTATGCAATACGAGCTAAAGGCATCAAAATCATAAATGAATTGAAGAGAAAAGTAGGAAGGCACAAATGTTGGAGAGAGAAAAACTTGAATTGTATGAAACAATTCTAAATCATTACAATGAGCAGAAGATTTGTGTGTATGCTCTAAGGAATATGAATTTGTGATTTGAATGGTCTTTCCCCTCTCGATCTAGAGAAGGGAAATCTCTACAAGTTGAGAAGACGTCTATTGTACAAAGTGTCTCCATTAATCTATGTTAGCGTCCAAAAGCATACTACTATTTGTCAACTGAAGCAACATGTTATACTTCGGAAGACATCTTCACTGCAAGGAATTGTGAGGCCACCAATGGGATGATCATATCCAAATTCTTCCGCAGCTTGATTCAACAAGTCCTGAAATGAAGGTTGATTCAAGTATGATACGGGAATTAAAAACCGCTTCATTTTCTCTCCCACGTAGACTGCAAGATAACCCTTTGGCATATCCCCTGCTTTTGAAGATGCTTGGTTTGCTGCGAACAACGCCTTTCGGATACCATGTAAACGAAAACCCATTGTGATGATTTGGGATGAGAATGGTTTACTAAAAGTCTTGGGAATAAGTTCTTGAGTGTTGAATGCTCTAGGATGTGAATGATTTTTGTTGACCGAAAATGGTTAGCAATGAATATATATAGAGAAACGGATAGATAAGAAAGCGTTGGCTGCATGAATTATTGAAGGAGGGATATTCAATTCAATAGGGCTAATTCGACCAAGTGAAAGACAGGGGACTTGGTGTTGTCTTTATAATTTTCTCAAGAATGAAACTAACATGTTATAGCGGGGCCTCATGATTCTTACGGATGTTGCTTCTATTATTAAGTCCACATACTTATTCAGAGCTTTCAACGTGGTTGCTACCTATCATATCATATTATTTGATGATACATCAGAGATATATATTGATGAATAGAACTCTCATCTCAAACATTTGAAAGTATGAAGCTTATCTACCATTAGATTAGCTTTATCGCAATGCATGGACAAACATAAGGTTACATCAGGTGGCTAATTTGTCGATCATTATTGAGGTAGGTGAGCTATGCACTTCAATTGAGTTCTGTAATCCCTAAAATCGACTTCTGCGACCATAACATATGTTGATTATTAGGAAAGTCCTCAAAGACAACACCACATGCCATGTCTCTTATTTGGTCCCATGTCCCTCCTTCACCAATAATTCAAGTAACCAATTCATAGTTTTTTCATAACCTTTTATCTATATATATTCACTTATTCAAGCGTTTAGGATCAACACAAATCATTCATATCTGAAAGCATTCAAAATTTTAGAGACTTCTTTTGAAACAGTTATCTTCTCAAATCAATACAGCAATGGGTTTCCGTTTACCTATTATCAAAAAGGCCTTATTTGCAACAAATCAAGCATCTTCGAAAGTAGTGGATGCACAAAAGGGTCACCTTGCAGTTTATGTCGGAGAGAAAATGAAGCGGTTCGTGATCCCTGTGTCATACTTGAATCAACCATCGTTCCAAGAGTTGTTGAGTAAAGCTGAGGAAGAGTTTGGATATGATCATCCAATGGGTGGCCTCACAATTCCTTGCAGTGAAGATGTCTTCTTAAGTATAACTTCTTGCTTGAATTGCCCTTAAATCTCACACTTTAGGCGACTGACATAGATTAGTTGAGGCATTTTGCACAATACGCATCTGCTGAGCTTGTAAACATCTACTTTATCTAGAAAGAGGGGAAAGAAAAGTAGTGACAAAATCAGTGTATATAATATTTTTGTTTAGGTAAATTGAATTCAACTACTCAAGAAGTTCCTTTGCAGTTTCCTGTTTAATCCAAATCTTCACTTCTTTCTATGCTATGGTTGAATTCTGTTTAAAAGCAAGACTTAGTTCTTATAAGAATTCATTATATTCCAAAAAAGTAATTTTTTTTTCAAGAAGTATACATTTGATTTTGTGAATTTTATGACAAATAAATTGTGAAGAAACAAATGAAAAAGCATGGCACGATGTACTTCGTGTTAAAGCCTGTGAAAATAAAGGTGTGATTTACATCATCATTTCTTTTCTCTTATGAATGGCTGGCCTGCTGTTACGAAAGCTTTCTTTTATATCATTCACGAATGGTATGTCTCATTGTAATTCGTCTTCAGAAACTACGATCTTACAATCCAAGAAGTGTCTCGGAGAAAAACAGTTGCTTCGTTCGTATAAAAAATTGTGACTGACTAAAATCTATATCATAAATTACTGCCCTATTTAAATTTAATAAAGAAAAATAATTCGGAAAGTACAAAATAATTGGTCGTTAATATAAGAACTAATATTTTCTGTTCAGTAAAAGTATGAGGATTAGAGTTCGAAAATTATACATCAGTACCCCGATATTTTCTGATATCTTGTTCTATTTGTGAACTTTGGTGCAATGACATACTAATAATAATTTCATAACCTTTTGCCCAAGGAACAACTAATAATCCATGTGATGGTGTTGTTATATTAGCCATTGCTTGATAAGGTGACATGACTGTTTAAAACAGCCATATGTGATATCTCGTGCCTGTCCTCAATCCTCTTTAACAGTGACTAATTTCATGTCGAAATTTGGTAGTGTCTTAAAAGCTTTATAAATACACACTACCCCTGGTCTTCACAAACAACACCATTAAAAATGGGTTTTCATTTCGCTGCTATTCAACGGGCATCATTAACAGCTAGCCAAGCAACATCAAAATCAGTAAAAGTCCCAAACAAAGGGTTGTCTTCGAGAGTATGTTGGAGAGAATCAAAAGCGATTTGTGATTCCCATGTCATACCTTACTCATCCTTCATTCCAAGATCATTCCAAGACTTGTTGTGTCAAGCTGAAGAAGTGTTTGGATAAGATCATCCCATGGGTATAGCCTCTCATCTCCTTGCAAGAAAGATGTTTTCCAACATATAACTTTCAATTTCCATACAAAACTATTGGAATTTTGTGACTCCATCATCATGTGGTTGAAAGAGTCAAAGCTGTTAAATAAAAATATATTCCTATTCTATTTTTTAGGAGGATTTTAGGCATTATTTAATTAATTAGTGTAGCATATCTTTTTAAAAATTAGTTACAAATTATGTAGTACAAATATTTACTCTTTATGCTCAATAAAAGATATCAATTTCCCATTTTTCTTTTGCCTCTTATACCTTAAAACCCAACAATTGGTATCAGAGCAAAAAGGATCTTACGAGATCTGTGATATAACCCATAAACACCTATAGCCACCACACATAAAATGGAATCTCAAACCTCGTTTACTACGGTTTCTATACCTGTATTTGATGGACAAAACTATCAAATGTGGGCTGTCAAAATGGAAACGTATCTAGATGCTAACTATGTATGGGAAGCGGTAGAACAAGACTACGAAGTGGCTCCCTTGCTAGATAATCCTGCTATTGCTCAAATGAAAAATCACAAAGAAAGCAAGCTTCGAAAGTCCAAAGCCAAATCAATTTTGTTCACAGCTATATCTCCAGTCATTTTCAACAGAATAATGACGTTGAAAACAACACATGAAATCTGGAAGTTTTTGAAGGAAGAGTATGAAGGCAATGAGAGTCAAAGGAATGCAAGCTTTGAATTTGGTTTGAGAACTTGAGATGCAAAGGATGAAAGATTCGGAGACAATCAAAGATTATGCGGACAAGCTTCTCGGCATTGCAAACAAAATATGTCTTCTTGGCACTGAGATTCCTGATTCTTGAATTGTTCAAAAAATACTTGTAACAATTCCCGAAAGATATGAAGCCACATTAACTTCCTTGGAGAACTCAAAAGATCTTTCTACTATTACCTTGGCAGCACTTCAGGCTTAGAACAAGGAAGACTCATGAGAGAAGAAGGTCATATTTAAGGGGCTTTGGCAGCTAAATTGCTGGAAAAAAAGGGTAAGTCAGGAAGTTTCAACCACAAAAATGATAGCAAATCCTCTCATGTTTTTCCATCATGTCCTTTTTGTAAGAAAAATATTCATCCACATACAGAGTGTTGGTGGAGGCCAGATGTGAAATGCCATAAATGTGGACAATTAGGGCATGTGGAGAAAATATGCAAGTCATAAAAAAAACAAGAGAATGTACAAGCTATTGTTGAAGAGGGTGAAGAAGAAGAACTTTTTGTTGTTTCTTGCTTTGCTACTGCAAGATCAACAGAAAGTTGGCTAATTGATAGTGATTGCACGAACAACATGACTTACGATCAAGAATTATTCAAAGATCTTGATGCAACCTACAACAAAAATGTCAAAATTGGAAACGGGGCAAAAATAGTAGTGAAGGGTAAAGGAACCATCGCGATCAAAGGTTGCACAGGTTTGAAATTAATTACTGATGTTCTATATGTTCCTGAAATTGACCAAAATTTGTTGAGTGTTGGCCAACTTCTAGAGAAAGGATATAAAGTTCTGTTTGAAGATAAAAGTTGCATGATTAAAGATTCAGATAATAAAGAATTATTCAGAGTTCAAATGAAAGGCAAGAGCTTTGCCTTGAATTTCATTGAAATAAAGAGCAATTTGCTGTGCACAAGGTTGAAGATAATATGCAGTTACAAGGGCTCTCTGAATTGGAAGACAAATCATTCGTATGTGCGACTTTGCAATATGGAAAAGAAACAAGGTTGCCTTTTCCAAAAGACAAATCTTAGAGAGCAACAAACAAATTGCAATTAGTACATACAAATGTCAGAGGACCTAAAAGAACACCATCTCTGAATGGTAAGAAAGTAAAGCTAGTGGGTGTTAACGTTGGTGAAAATCAAATTAAACCAGAAAAATTAAGGAAGAAAAGCATCCTAAGACAACTCTTCCCGAAGCAAAAGCTGAAACTACAAAGCAACAAGGCAATACTGAAAAGGTGAAAGACACTGACAACTCAGAGTTAAATGCAGTTCTTGAAAAGATAAAGAAATCAGAAGTGATTGAGAATTCCAAAAGTGGAGGAACTTTAGATGATACGGTCAAGGACGAAAAAACTTAGTGTATGCTGACTTTGAGTCAAGGAGGAGTATTGGAATTTTGTGACTCAATCAACATGTGGTTGAAAGAGTCAAAGCTGTTAAATAAAAATATATTCCTATTCTATTTTTTGTTAGCAAAAAAAATAAAAGATAAAGTTTTGATGATGAACAGATTTGCACAAGTCAAGGTCCATGAAGACAAATTGAAGATCTCTGTACTTTATAAAGCTTTTATAATAATGAAAGTTGATGTAATAGTGCTCAAATATGTATTAGGGTTGATTCATGTAACTTACATTTGGTTAATTTATTTTTGAGAATCAAACACAAGCTGTTTTAATCGATTAAACCCAGTTTTAATCGATTAAAACGAGGCTGGCACTGAAAAACCCAACTGCCCCTGTAATAATCGATTAAAGCCAATATTAATCGATTAGTTAATCGATTATTCCTGAGAATAATCGATTAACACTAGCCGTTGGGGGTTTCAGATTCGAAAAACTAGCCGTTGTACTCATTTTAATCGATTAATACTTATGTTAATCGATTAAATGCGTTAGATGGCCTGTTTTCGAAGAATGGAAGGGTATTGGGCTGAGTCTATAAATTGGCTCACTGGTTATTTAAAAAATAACTCTTCCCTTGTGCTAAAAACCTCTGAACTCTTTGAGAACTCTGTGAGATTGTTGAAGCTAAGGAAACTCTTGTCTGCAAAGCCCTGAAGTGCTACTGCGGTGACAGAGGAATAGCTTGTTCATCCTTGGTGTGTCTGAGGAAGTGCCTGGAAGAGAATCATCCTTCGTGAAGCATTCGAAGGAGGTGGTCATCCTTTGTGAAGACTCAAAGGAGGTGTAAGTTCATCTCTTGTGGTTTCAAGAGAGGTGGTATTTCTAAACTCTTACAAATTGTTTTTCTTTGTGATTAATATTTGTAATTGTTTTGTGATAGTGAAAAAGGCTTATCTTATTTGAGATAAGCGACTGGACGTAGGATCCGTGTGATCTGAACCAGGATAAATTCACCTGTTCAATTTTTCTCTTTCCCTTACTCTTTTATTTATATTTAATTATCTGCTCAGTAAGAAAATTAAGAAAAAATAATAAAAGGCACGATAAAAGTATATAACCAATTCACCCCCCCTCTTGGTTTGTTCCACGCTAATAACTCCATTGCAGCGATTCTAACATTTTTTAGGAGGATTTTAGGCATTATTTAATTAATTAATTAGCATATATTTTTAAAAGTCAGTTACAAATTATGTAGTATAAATATTTACTCTTTATGCTTAATAAAAGATATCAGTTTCCCATTTATTCTTTTGCCTCCTATACCTTAAAACCCAACTAAAAAAAATCTTACATTGTTTATGAGACTGACATTGATTAATACTCATTTTATTCTACAGGAAACTTCTCGATCGGCTTGTAAATACTACCTGCTAGTATTTTGTGATTGTGAAAGAAATAGTAGATGGGGTAGAGAAAATTTAGAGATAGTGGAGTGTAGAGAAAATGTGGAGATAATGAAATGTGGAAGTAATAGTTGGAAGAAGTATTGTAGTTGTTTTTAGTTGTAGTAAATGTTGTCTTGCATCAAATGCTAGAGTACATGGATATTTATAGACCCATAGATTATTCTAGAACATGTTAGCCACAACTTATGTGGAATATTCTAGATTTTTACCTATGTAGAATGCTCTTGATTTTCTTTTTCCTATCTTAGGCTTTTCTACATTGTTTTAGACTTTGTATTATATTTCAATTCTTCTATCTTAGGAGTTTCTACATTCTTCTAAAATTTTCATTACACTTTAATACTCCTCTTTAATGCAAATTCAGTAACTCCAAACATAACGCACAATATTTCAAATCTTGGTCTTGGTAACGCCTTCGTAAAAATATCTACAATTTGGTCTTCTGCTGGGCAGTACGCGAGTCGAATTTGTTTAGTTGTCTCTTCATCTTAAATGAAGTGATATTTAATGGCTACGTATTTTGTTCTTTGATGATGGACTGGATTTTTTGCTATTGCTATTGTCGATTTGTTGTCGCAATAGATAATAGTCGATCCATCTTGTGGTTCACCCATTTCTTCAAGTATTTTTCGTAGCCATATTGCTTGACTCGTGGTTTTAACAGTTGCTACATACGCTGCTTCTACTGTTGATTGTTCCACGATTGCTTACTTCTTTGATGCCTAAGATAAAATACATGTTCCTAGTGAGAAAGCGTATCCTGATGTACTCGTCATGTTGTCCATTGATCCTGCCCAATCACTATCTGTATAGAAAATCATCGTTGAGTTAGTCATGGTTTTGTACCATATACCAAACTCCTTTGTGTCTTATAAATATCTTAAACAAAATTGCCTACTCCATAGTGAATCTGACTTGGCTTTTGCATGAATCTTGATAGAAGACTTGTAACATACATAATGTCTGGTCGTGTGGCTATTAGGAGACTTCCAATTGAACTCTTGTAGCGTGATATATTTATCTGCCACTTGTGCTCCAACATCTTTTTGTAGCTTCTCATTTACCACCAACAGAGTAATGACAAGGTTACAATTATTCATCTTGAACTTCTTTAGTAGAGCTTCAATATATTTCTTGAGAGATAAATATACTTTCTTTTTGTTGTTTCACCTCTATACAAGGAAATAGTTCATCAAGCAAAGGTAGGGCATTTCAAACGTCATCATCATGTCTTCTTTAAATTATTTCATCATCTCCATATTGTTTCCTGTATGGATAAGATCATCGACATATAAAGAGACAATGAGACAGTACTTACCTTATGCCTTAATATATAGTGTTGGCTCACTTTTGCTCCTCTTGAATCCTTGATCAATGAAGTATTGACCAATCTTGCTATACCATGCTCGAGGAGCTTGCCTCAGGCCATATAATGCTTTTTTAAGTCTTAGTACTTTGCCTTCATTACCGTTTTTTATGAGGCCCTGTGTTGTTCAACATAAATATCTTCTTCGAGCACCCCATTTAGAAAGGCTGACTTGATATCCAATTGATAGATGTTCCATCTTTTTTTTGCTGCAAGAGCTATTACGGATCTAATTGTATCTAAGCGAGCAACTAGAGCAAATTTATATACCGGTATACTTCACATTTGGGCGATTACATTTTTGTAATAATATTGGAAAAGACAAAGGTTCACATTTGTGGTAGTTCAAGGTGGTGGGAGAGGAATTATTATCTTTCACACTAGTACAAATAAGAGAAAAGACACCGGCTTTATCTGCTTATAGGCATAGGTTCAGCAACCGAGGCATATATGAGCGAGGTAAAAAAGGTAGGCTTTGTGCCTCGATTGCGGACCGAGACAAAACGAGATAGGATTAGATAACCGAGGCAGTAGCGTGTTTTTTTTTTTATACTTTAGGACTCGGTTCTATCATGCCAAACATATCTAAGATTTCCCAATTTTAGCTCAAGAATCTAAAACAAAGAAAACCATAGCAGGAATAAAAAAAGACACAATACTACAACAACGTTTATTTAACTGTTAAACCATTGACATAATCAAGTTTGAATAGAGTTTGACAAGGTTCTCTGTTTTTGTCTAGAGAAGCAGCAAACATCATGAGCTTCTTCGAGGAACAACATACATATAAACAACCAATGTCAAAATTACAACCCACAAAACCAAAGTGATAATAGCAACAACTAATGAGAAAAAACTCAGAAGCAAAGATGAAGCAGCACCTTTCACCATAAACATGCCACAAGTGATGATTGAAAGAAGGCTTTTATTGTGCGTCTGAAGTATTGTGCCAACAATGACTAAGAAGGAGTATAGACCGGGGCACTGTTTGGATCCACAACCAAGAAGGCTTTCCCAATTTTCTTTTCCATACCGGTTCCCTTCAAATTTGTGACCATAACCGGGGCACTGTTTGGATCCACACATTTGATGCTCTTCCAGCTTTGCATCTATCAGATCAGAGCTCCTAACATAAGTCAAGTTGCTCATCTTATTCATCGCTACTTCCTTTCTGATGCCTTTTATTTTGATGATGCTATTGCTATTGCTATCTTTCTTGATCAAACATTACCAGGCCTTCAATTCCAAACACTCCACAACCAAGCATCTCTCTCTTTTATATAACAGTCGCTCGATTGAGATCAGAACAAAAACTTTCTTGCAAAATCAAGACAACAAATTGGATGCCATGTTACAATCATATCACTGTCTTCATAATAACAACTGGGATTTGCCTTTTGATCAATCAAGCCATGATTTAATTCAGAAACTCTAAACAAAATATTAAGAAAATAAAAACCTTGGCACAAACAAAAGGAAAGAAAATTTAAAACATTAACTCTCATGAGTATCTTGTGGCTTCGACGGCTGGAGGAAGATTGCCGGCCTAGGGCGGTGGCGACATTCGATTAAGGGGTGAGAGGGTAGTGGTGACTTGCGGTGAGGAGTTTGACGACAAGCGCCGCGGCGGCGACGATAGAGGGCTCGTCGATCTGGAGCGGCTTGGCAATTTGGGCTTGGTGATCTGGAGCGGTGGATGAAGATGAAGATACTCTCTTTGATTTTAGGGGAGGAGGCAGAAACCCTCTTTCTGATTTCTGGAAAAGAAAGAAACCCTAACAGATTTGGCCATTTGGACTTGGCCCTTTTCTATTTCCGACGGAGGCAGCAGTGTTGGTGGCAATAGTAGCGGAGGCAGTAGTGGCGGAGGCAACAGTGGCGGAGGCAGCAGCGGCGAAGGCTACAATGTCTGAGGCTACAGAAGCGACGGGGCACCAATGGTGCGATGGCGCAGGCAAGAGACACCACCAAGAACGACAACGAGTATTGGCAGGCACGAGCACTGGTAAGAAAGAGGCAGGCGAGACCACTGGCAACACAGGGAAAGGAAGAATGGGAGAGCACTGGCAAGAATGGAAGAGTGGTGGACGAAACCCCGTAGAGGGAAGAATGAGAGGCACGAGAAAGAAGAAGCGTGTGTAGGTTAAGATAAGAGAAATGTGTTAGGAATCAGGTTGGCTTCGTTTTACACCAAGAGGGGGGTGAATTGTTGTTAGTTCAAAAACAAAATCTTTTCGCAATCTTGGTATAAAAATTCAAAGCTTTTGATCTTTCCTTGAAATGCAAGTAATGAAAAATGTAATGCAGCGGAAAAACGTAGTTGACTGTAACACAATTAAAGTCGACCGAAATAAAGAGTGCAGGGATAGAGAAAATCAAACACTGGTTTTTATATTGGTTAGGCCAACAATGCCTACATCTAGTGTCCTTCCACTCTTGGAAGCAAATGCACTATAATGGTTGCGGTTTTTACAACAAGGAATTTATAGAAGCACCACGCAAAAATATAAATCTCCTCTCTAACCCAAAACCAAATATAGTTGCACACACAAAACCATGATTGCAGCAAGAATCCCCTCTTCTGCAATCTGAACCCACGTCGAACAATCCTCAACGTGTAACCTGCACTCTTCACAGGATGCCAAGCCTATCACAGCATGCTTCACAGGTTGCCAAGCCTATCACAGCAGACTTCACAGGTTGTCAAGCCTTTAGTCAAATACAACAATCTTCACAGGATGCCAAGCCTTCAGGATCAAACCAGAAGCACCTTCTTTGTGCAGATGTTGATCAAACAGTGTGAGCAATTGACTCCTCAATCTGAATCTCTCTCGAAAAAGATCACCATGGTCTTCTTGGAGAATTCTTGGAGCTTTCAAAACTGAGAACTTTCCCTAAAACAAGATATGAAATTGTTAGATTACAAAAATCTTCCAGAGCAATTTGTGCTCTAACTGTTTATAGTTTTCCTGTCAATCTCAGTCGAATAGCCTACTAATACAGTCGACTGCATTAAAACATTTATAACAGACAGTCAATACAAAGGTTCCTCAGTCAACCAAATCAATGCACATTCATAATAGTTGACCCAGTCAATCAATCCTAACTAACTTTTAAAAATATAGTCGTTGGAGCAAGTAGGCATAACAGAATTTAAAAAATAACAGCAGTACTAGCGAATAGGTGTTCCACACTGTCGACTGACACTTGAAAAACACTTTGAAATTCTTTTCATCTCAAAATCTCATCAAGCACATGCTCACAAAATCTGCACAAAGATTTTAGTATAGTCGAATCCATTATCAGTGTATTCAACTGAACTAGACCTTTGTCACAACAAATATAAGTCCATAAAAGTGCTTGAAATCTTTTCATTAGAAATGTGCATAAATACTCAATCATTTTATCACACATTTCAATACAAGCATGTTCCAAGCATATAACACTTAATCATTCATAGGAACACACATTGCAAAGTAACAAGACATGTTTAATAAAAGGTATTTTTCAGAACAGTTTGATATATCAACTGAACATGTAATACTGGAACTTATGTACTTTATTAAGCATTGTGTTGTCATCATCAAAAACCAGTTTGATATAGAGTTTGTATTGTCAACAATCTCCCCCTTTTTTTTGATGATGCACAACCATGATTAATAACTCAACCATGTTTGTACAGTTCCACATATGACAGAGTAAAGTAGATTGAAAAACAAGAAAGACAGTTCAGTTACTCTGCATATCCAGCAAAAATATCATCAAGCAGATAAAGTATGATATAACAATTCTCCCCATATAGACTTGCTCTCATACACTCATGAATACTCTCCCCCTTTGTGCATTAACAAAAAAAGAATGCTTGGATATTTATGCATTTATGAAAACAGAGAAGCATCAAACAGATATGCAATTTCAAATTAACAGTGATGCTCTCAAAAGAAACACAAGTTCATCAGAAAAATGTATGTAAACTCCCCCTGAAATATAGGTGTGTAGTGATGAGACAATGTGTAAAAAGGTGATACTCCCCCTGTCATTATGCATGAATTTAAAAAAATAGTGTGTATGCACAATGCAGAATATCACAGATCAATCACCAGTTCAAGCACAGATTTGTATCATTGCTTCACAATTAAATCACATATACATGCAATGACACAAATATCAACAATCTCACAATATTATCTCAATTTAGATATAAAATAATGCAAAGCTCGGAGATAATATCATACTAGTAATGATTAAAGCAGTCAGTAAGGATAGAATAAAATTCCAAAATTGGAATTGTTAACCCAGTGCAGACGCAGTCGAATGCTTTAAATCATCAGTCGAATTGCATTGCTTTTCCAAAGTGTTGAATCCCAAATGTATATGTTCAAAGTAATGTCCTTCCAGCAAAACCTTTCAAAGACCTTTCCCAGATTAAGTATAGTGGTTAAGCAAGAATAAAAACAAATCATAACAGAAGTCAATGTATGAAAATGCATGACAGTGTAAGCACAGTTGACTTCAAACATGGCATAGTCAAATCAATCAAACAGAGTATTTGATTTTACTTAACAATTTAAGTAATTGGATTGATTCAAACTACTAATTTTATTTCCTTGATAGAAAAGGTATTACATTGATAGAGCAGACAAGGAAATACAAAATATAGAAAACACACAAAAGATGGCCTTATATGCCAAAATACTAAATGAAATGACCTATTCTAGGACACAAGATACGACTTAGATTATGATAGTCTTTTACTTCTTTGATTTGAGATTAGAAAGAGTCAGTGAAGCTTTCATCAGGGCTATTTTCATCCAGATGGCTTGTTTCAAGATTTCTTGCATTTGTTGAATTGCTTCTAGTACTGTACTCAGCCTCTTCTCCCATGAAATTCCATCTATTTGTAGTTTTTATAATTCCTAGGGATATAGCAAAGTCACGGTCAAATGTATTTGTGGCATCCCACAGACATTTCTGCTCATTTTCAACATGTACACCTTGAAATTCTAGAAACCTGCTTACTATTACTGCATAAAGAAGACACTGTGATATGTTTAAGGCAGCACGCTTCATATGGTTCTTCACAATTTCTAACCAGTTGATTAGAGTGTCATTTTTGATAGCATGAAGAAGATAGACGTCTTCACTTGTCATTCTATCAGTTTTCGTTCTTCTGGGTAATATAATTCGAGCTAACATGACAGCCATTAGCTTTTCTTCTTTTCTCAAACCTTCATGTGCATAAAATCTTTCAACTGAGTATCTTCTCGGAAATCTTAGCCAGTCCTTGTATATCTTTCTTTTGTTGAATAAGAATTTAGTTTGAGCAGAGGATATATGTGATGGATCTCCTTCTGATGAAAGATTTATTGATACATTCCACGGGAAGTCGTCAATCACAATGTCCACTCCTTTCACTCTTGAGCAGATGTTGTTATCATTTATCCTCAAATTATGGTAAAATACTTTCACAAGGTCAGGATACCACCTTCCCTTTAGTTACACAAGTAATGACAGGTTTTGTCTTTCTATCCACTCAGGAAACATGAATCCTTCTTTTTCAAACATATTTAGGTTAATGCTCAAGGGAGGGGCAATAGTTTTTGTGGATCCACCATAGAATCTTTCTGGAGTTTCTTCATCACTGATCCATCCAGCTGGATCAGGCATTCTTGATTCAGAACCATTTTTTCAGATGTCTCTTGATGTAAGCCGACTTGAAGAGGCCATGAGAGCTCACGAAACTTTCTTTCTCAGTCAAAGATAATGAACTATTTCCTTTAAGAATGGCGACGTTTTATAAGCACATAGGACACACCACTCGATGAATACCATTCAAAGACCACTGAACACAACCTCATTTTAAGTTTGAACGTTCAAAACAAATTTCAAATATTCAAATAACATAGTCGATTGAATTAATGTTGGAGTCGATTGAGACTCATAAAACTTTTTTCAACTAGATTCAATCAATCAAACCATTAAGCACTCAAACCAAACAATCATACAACAACAATCAATCAATGTATGCATGATGCAGCAGATCAGTACAGGTTTACCAGTTGTAGACATTCAAGGTGTATGATATGATCCATTGTAATTTCATCCTTGAGAGCAGTTCTGTATCAGCTACACAACCTGCAAAACAATTAAGTTTTGGTTGTTGGTACCCATTTGACTTTGGGTCCTTGATTGTTAGTTCTTGTTACATGTTCCTTTGGTATCCATACACATAATCCTTGAGGAACAACAACATGTCTATAATAACAATTTCTAACAGTATGACCAACACATTTGCAGTAAAAACATGCATTTCTAGCAGGTTTTCTTAATTCATTAAGCTTCCTAGTATTGGTTTTGTTAGATTGACCTTTAAATCCAATTTCTTGCCTGTTATAAATTCTCCTAGAGGAATTTAATACTGCATCTAAATTGTCACTAGCTTGAGCAAACTTGGCTAGATTGCTAGTTAAGTAATCAAACTTTTCAACATGTATAGGACAATTTTCACAAGCTTTTTCAACAGTAACAGTTTTAATTTCACTATTCTTAGCAGACAATAAGGCTTCATTCAACTCCTTTTCTAATCTCTCAGAGCTCAGTCAATTTACCTTGTACTGGAGTCGCATGGCTTTAGCATGTAACTCTTTAAATGCATATTGAAGCAGATCATATTTGACTTCTACAGGTTCATTTGATATGTCTACATCACTATCATAATCGTCCCATGTTACACCTGTCATGTAGCACAAATTTGATTCCTCTTCTTGATCAGAATCCTCATCACTTGAATTCTCAGAATCTGAATTCTCCCAAGCAATGTAGGCTCCTTTTCTTTTCATATTTCTTCCTTGACGAAATCTTTTCTTCCCTTTTTGCTTTGGCTGTATTTCAGGATAGTCAGGCTTGATGTGACCTTCTTTACCACATTCATAGCACTGGACAATGTTTGTGTTGAAGCTTTTCTTCTTGCTTTGACCTGTATGGTTAGACAGTTGACTATCATTTTGCATAAGTCAACTAAACTTTCTTACCATCAGAGTCATAAGCTCTTTGTCATCCATCTCTGTTTCTGTGATGTTCTTGTTTGTAGCTTTCAAAGCAATGGACTTCTTTTCTTCAATCTCCTCTTCATTCTTCAGTCTACCAAGTTCTAACTCATGTTCACATAGCTTGCCAAACAAGGTAGCCATATTCATAGTTGTAAGATCTTTGGATTCAGAGATTGCAGTGACTTTTGATTGCCAATTCCTGTTTAGACTTTTCAAAATCTTGATGTTGATCTCTTCTTTGTCAAAGACTTTTCCAAGAGCCATAAGGTGATTTACAATATGAGTGAATCGTTTCTGGACATCAAAGATGCTCTCACTGGCTTTCATTCGGAACAACTCATACTCTTGTATCAATGAATTCTTCCTAGCTCTCTTAACTTCATCCGTGTCTTCATGTGTTACCTCTAGAACATCCCACATTTCCTTTGCAAACTTGCATTGGGATATCCTGAAAAATTCATCAATTGTTAATGCAGAGGCAATAATGTTTCTAGCTTTAACATCATACTGAGCTTTTCTATTTTCATCAGCAATCCACTCCGTAAAAGGTTTCATAACAGTTTCACTATCAACAGTTTTTGTAGGCACATATGGACCATTTAAAGTGGCATCCAAAATTCCTTTATCTTGCGATTCAAGAAAGATCTGCATCCGAATTTTCCAAAAAGGATAGTTTTCACCAGTAAACAGAGGTGGTCTGTTTGTTGGAGCGCCTTCACCAAAAGTTTGAAAATTTGAAGCCATCCCCAGGTTTTACAGTCGAATAGAATAACAACAGAGTCGATTGAATTTTCAAATATTTTATGAAAACTAGCTCTGGTGTCAATTGTTAGGAATCAGGTTCGCTTCGTTTTACACCAAGAGGGGAGGTGAATTGGTGTTAGTTCAAAAACAAAATCTTTTCGCAATCTTGGTATGAAAATTCAAAGCTTTTGATCTTTCCTTGAAATGCAAGTAATGAAAAATGTAATGCAGCGGAAAAACGTAGTTGACTATAACACAATTAAAGCCGACTGAAATAAAGAGTGCAGGGATAGAGAAAATCAAATGCTGGTTTTTATACTGGTTCGGCCAACAATGCTTACATCCAGTGTCCTTCCACTCTTGGAAGCAAATGCACTATAATGGTTGCGGTTTTTACAACAAGGAATTTATAGAAGCACCACGCAAAAATATAAATCTCCTCTCTAACTCAAAACCAAATATAGCTGCACACACAAAACAAGAATTGCAACAAGAATCCCCTCTTCTGCAATCTGAACCCACGTCGAACAATCCTCAACGTGTAACCAACACTCTTCACGGGATGTCAAGCCTATCACAGCATGCTTCATAGGTTGCCAAGCCTATCACAGCAGACTTCACAGGTTGTCAAGCCTTTAGTCAAATACAACAATCTTCACAGGATGTCATGCCTTCAGGATCGAACTAGAAGCACCTTCTTTGTGCAGATGTTAATCAAACAGTGTGAGCAATTGATTCCTCAATCTGAATCTCTCTCAAGAAAGGTCACCACGGTCTTCTTGGAGAATTCTTGGAGCTTCTAAAACTGAGAACTTTCTCTGAAACAGGATAATGAAATTGTTAGATCACAAAAATCTTTCAGAGCAATTCATGCTTTGACTATTTATAGTTTTTCTGTCAATCTCAGTCGAATAGCCTACTAATACAGTCAAATGTATTAAAACAGTTATAACAGACAGTCAACACAAAGGCTCCTCAGTTAACCAAATCAATGCACATTCATAATAGTTGACCCAGTCAGTCAATCCTAACTAACTTTTAAAAATATAGCTGTTGGAGCAAGTAGGTATAACAGAATTCCAAAAATAACAGCAGTACAGTCGAATAGGTGTTCCATACTGTCAATTGACACTTGAAAAATACTTTGAAATTTTTTTCATCTCAAAATCTCATATGCTCACAAAATGTATACAAAGATTTTAGTATAGTCGAATCCATTATCAGTGTATTCGACTGAACTAGACCTTTGTCACAACAAATATAAGTTCATAAGAGTGCTTGTGATCTTTTCTTTAGAAATGTGCAGAAATACTCAAAATCATTTTATCACATATTTCAATACAAGCATGTTATAAGCATATAACACATAATCATTCATAGGAACACACATTGCAAAGTAACAAGACATGTTCAACAAAAGGCATTTTTCAGAATAGTTTGATATATCAGCTGAACATGTAATACTGGAACTTATGTACTGTTATTAAGCATTGTGTTGCCATCATCAAAAACCAGTTTGATATAGAGTTTGTGTTGTCAACAATCTCAACAAAATGAAGCGGTGACAAGTGTATAAGGAGTGGTTACCTGGCAACCTGAGGCAATAGGCCTTTTCAAAAAGTTGTCAGACAGAGGGACTGTAGGTATAGGTATCGGGTCTTGTTCTAACCGAGGCAATATCACTATTCTGCCTCGGGTCATGGTGTAACCGAGGTATATAGTCTTTTACGCATCGGGTTTTACATAACTGAAGCCTATATGGTGTTTTAGAATCCTCTTTTTTTACTAGTGTCAATAGCTTTGGTTTTCCTTTCTCACTCTAATGTCTTATTTTCTAGCTTTGGTTGTTTGACTCTTTGTCGGTGTTTTAGGTTCCCTTTAATAAGGAAAATGGTCAAATAGTTACAGTCCCACTTTTCTAAAGTCAAGAAAACATGTCTACCTCACTACATTGAATATTATTTTATCTACTGCCATTTTTAGATTATGTTAGAACCAATGCAAGGGAAGAAGATTGATCACAATGGTCTAAAAGTTGAGCTTCTTGGACAAATGTTAGGACAATATTGTTTAGAGAATAGATCGTCTAAACAACTCAGGTTTTGTAGTTTAAAAAAAGCATCATACGAAATATCGTTGTGTATGAAAAGCTGTTTTAGACTAAATCAAGGTTATGAACAATGTTTTCTAGACAAAATTCTCTCATAAACTACGTTTATGAACATTGTTTAAGAAAAGAAAGTGTCTTTGTTTTTGAATCATCTAATAGAATGTATGAGTAACAAGTTAGCATTTTATGAACAAGAAAGTTTATCTCTTTTATAGCACTGAAGCTAAAAGAAATTTTCATTCAATACATTGTTAACTCAAGCACAATGTCTTATTATATACAACGTCTAGTGCATGATATATGAGTAAGATGCCTCGCTGTTTACTAATCAATTATAACATAGAAGGATAATCACCAATTGAATGCAATACCATAAACATGGTAAGCTCCAACAAATGGAGAACCTCACGATATTGAATTTTTCTCCCAAGAAATGATGTAATAGTAAATACCACCAAACTCAACATCCTCAACAGTAAATACCACCTAAACACTAGCTACGCTACATGACCAACTAGCAATGACAAAGGAAAACGAGAGGTTGGCCTATCACAATGAGAGCTTGACCCACCACAACAACAACAAACAACGATCAAGAAACTAGTGAAGACAAATATGAAGGCGAAGCAAAAATGAATGGAAAAAGCAAAGTTCAGTGAACGTAACAAGCAAAGAACGAAAGAACAAAAGAAAAATGAGAGGAAGAAAGGAAAAGAACCAAAATAATATATAAAGAAGAGCAAAATAAATACAAAGGAATATTAACATTCTATACTAATTGTAGTGACTAACTGGTATAGAAAGTGTCTTCCAATATTGTATTTTTGCCATCATGCTAATTTTTATACTAGTTATAAGTCTAACTGATATAGAAAAGCCTCTTTCTATGCCGGTTATAAGTGCAACTAATATAGAAAGTCTTTATAATTTATTACTATTAAGGTGCCGCACCACTTTTTATATAGATTCTGGGTGCAACCAATATAAAAAAACGTTGTAATTTGTTACAGTTGTTCGTCATATTTAGGATACTGCCATCGTATCACTTTTTATACTTGGTAGATTTTGAACTTATATAAATTGTTGTTATAAAAAACCTATTTTGTGCTAGAGAATGTGTAAAATTTTATTTAGCGGTGACATGATTGTTTTAAACATCCATGCATGTTTTTCTTTCAATTATAATTATTCTTAAATTATCTTATTATTTTTATTTATATTTTATTCAAAATATATATTTATTATTATTACCTGAAATTACATTTAAATAAAGATAAAATATTATATTAGAAATAAAATATATGAATGTAAATTCGTACAGTAATATTCTTTATCACAATATTTATCTTTGTTAAATTTTAATGAAATAAAAATGGTAAAATTTGAAACTAATTTTATTGTCCTTTTGTTTTGAAAATACATGTGGTAACTTGGAATGACTATATATATAATATTTTATAACATTTAAGATATGCTTTAGAAATATGGATGCAGATGAAACAACAAAATTTGCAACCTGGACATATATAATTCCAAAAATTTGTGACACACGCAAGGCATTTCATTGAAAACTACTCTGGCACCGTTTGCCATGTCAGTCTAGGTTACTGTTTTGACAAATAATTTGTCCGGATGCATACAGTTGGACGGCGAGTCGAACAAAACTTCCTCAGACGTACGTTATGTGCTGTTCGAGTTTGAGTTGAAAAGAAGCAAATTAATTTACTTTTCAACATTACCTTTGCTATAAATACCATAAATAATCTCACCCACTTGCAAAACACATCTTTCAAACATTTCACTAACCAGCCTAAAGTAGTTAGTTATTCCAATTATCTATCACATACATTAGCGACCATGGTTGCAAAAAGTCAGTTCTATCATATTTCACTGCCATTGCTTTTCTGCATGGGATTCTTGGCTTTTCAAGTTTCATGTCGCATCTTCCAAGATGCCACCATGTATGAGAGGCATGAGGAATGGATGGCTCGTTACGGCAAATGGTATAAGGACCCTCAAGAAAAGGAAAAGCGTTTCAGGATATTCAAGGAAAATGTGAATTACATTGAAGCCTTCAACCGTGCTGCCAATAAACCTTACAAGTTAGCCATTAATCAATTTGCAGACCTCACCAACAAGGAGTTCATAGCACCAAGAAATAGATTCAAGGGGCACATGTGTTCCTCAATCATAAGGACAACCACTTTTAAGTACGAAAATGTGACGTCAGTACCATCTACAGTGGATTGGAGACAAAAGGGTGCGGTGACACCAGTGAAGGACCAAGGCCAATGTGGATGTTGCTGGGCGTTTTCTGCTGTTGCATCAGCAGAAGGAATTCATCAATTGAGCACCGGAAAATTGATTTCTTTGTCTGAACAAGAACTTGTTGATTGTGACACAAAGGGTGTGGATCAAGGTTGTGAAGGTGGTCTTATGGATGATGCTTTCAAATTCATCATCAAAAATCAAGGACTCAACACTGAAGCCAATTACCCTTTCAAGGGCGTTGACGGAACCTGCAATGCAAAGGCAGCATCTAGTCATGCAGCTACCATTAGTGGCTTCGAGGATGTCCCAGCAAACAATGAGAAGGCACTGCAAAAAGCTGTAGCGAATCAACCAGTTTCTGTTGCAATTGATGCTAGTGGCTCTGACTTTCAATTTTATAAGAGTGGTGTCTTCACTGGTTCATGTGGAACTGAGTTGGACCACGGTGTGACTGCTGTGGGATATGGTGTCAGCAATGATGGAACTGAGTATTGGTTGGTTAAGAACTCATGGGGAACTGAGTGGGGTGAAGAAGGCTACATCAGAATGCAAAGGGGTGTTGATTCCGAGGAAGGGCTGTGCGGCATTGCTATGCAAGCTTCTTACCCTACTGCATAGTTATAAAATTATTAGAACCCTGTTAAGCTATTTTCAATTCTACGTATCTTTTCAAGCATTTACCGGTGCTGTTGGTCGTGTGCTGTACATGCAATATTGTACTTTGTCCTTGTTATTAATCAATTTATCCAATGAAAAAGGAGTCATCGTTGTCTTAAGAGTTATACAATACAAGATAAATTATCATAACCATCACACAAAGAAGCTAAATGGAAAAACATGAAATTTGGAGCTTATAGACAGAAGTTTGATGGTGTCTGTTAAGTTTACAAGATACATGTATTATTGATTCGAAAAAGGTTTACATGTTTAAACAGATTGAAAATGTATTTCTTGTATAGTTTAATCGGTTAGACAATCTGTTTAATCTGTTAAGTTGTTTCAGAACTCTTGTATGCTTTATTGGAAGCAAACTATTCTTGTTAAACTCCGAGACGATTGAGCCAAAAACTACGTCCCCTCTCACTGGAGAACTTTCATATAAATACAAATGATTACAATCTATCAAGCTGACTTTCAGCCCCCTAAACAAGCTAAGCTTCCATATATACATTACTACAACTAATTATCCTAATTAAGAGAATAACCGTTACAAATAAATATACAATTTCATATCTTTTGCCATTATTCTGTTGACATCCCCTCAAATTGATGATGGTGAATCTACAAGCATCAATTTGCCAAGTAGAAAATTGTGACACTGGAGTGGCAACAATTTAGTGAAAATGTCAGCTATTTGAACAAATGTTGAGACATGTGGTAGATTGATGACTCTACGATCATACGCTTCTCGGATAGAGTGACAATCACTCTCGATGTGTTTCTTCCGTTCATGGTAAACTGGATTTGCTGCAATCTGTATGGCACTGGTGTTATCAGCATGCAGTGGAGTGGGTTGTGCTTGAGACAATCCAAGCTCTGTAAGAAGACCACGTAGCCATATTATTTCAGAGCAAGCAACAGACGTTGCACGATATTCTACTTTAGTGTGGATGACTTTGAGACTGAATCTTGTTTCTTACATTTCCATGAAATAGGAGCATTTCCTAGGAACATACACTAGCCAATAGTTGATCTCCTAGTGTTTGGACAACTAGCCCAATCAGCGTCACTATAAGCATGGAGTTGAAGAGATGAATTACCAGGAAAGAATAAACCACGACTTGAGGTGCAAAGGAGATATTTAATGATACGCTGCACTGCTGAAAAATGAAAGTGTCGTGGAGATTGCACGAACTTACTAACAGTGTGTACAACAAAAGAAATATTAGGGCGAGTGATAGTCACATAGATGAGACTACCAACTAGTTTTCGATATTAAGTGAGATCGTCAAGAAGCTCTCATTCATGTCGTCTATATTTAACATTAACTTCCATTGGAGTGTCAACATGGGTAGCATTGGTGAGTCCCGCTAGCTGGACCAAATCTTGAATATATTTATGTTGATTTACAAAAACGCATTCAGGATGGTAATTCACCTTTAAACCCAAGAAATAATTGAGATAGCCTAACTCTTTCATGTGAAAATTTGAATGCAGAATTTGTTTGATTCTAGAAATAACATCTTGATCAGAATCAGTAACCACAATGTCATCCACATAAACAAGAAGTACGATGATGCCTTTAGGAGTCCGTTAAAGGAAAAGTGAGGGATCATATTGACTTTGATTGAAAGAAAAACCAAGAAGAGTGGAGTGAAACTTTTTAAACCATACTCTTAGGGTTTGCTTCAATCCATATAAATAACGTTTCAATTTGCAAACAATATTCGGGGAGAGGGTCGACATACCGCCAGGAAGTGTGATGTAAACTTCCTCCTTGAGGTCATCGTGGAGGAATGCTTTTTGACATTCATTTGATGTAATGGCCAAGATTTGGATGCAGGAAGAGCAAGGATAGTGTGCACAATGGTCATCTTGGCAACTGGAGCAAAAGTCTCGTCATAATCTAGGCCATACTTTTGCTTATTTCTAAGCACAACCAGTCGCGCCTTGTAAAGGTCTATGGAGCCATCTGAAAGCAACTTTATAGAGAACACAAACTTGTTGCCTAAGGGTTTAACAGATGGAGGACATGGCACATCCCATGTCTGATTTTCTTCCAAGGTGAGAAGTTCACTTTGAATAGCTTTTCGCCAACATTCATTCTTCATTGCCTGTTTATAAGAAGAAGGAATAGGAATAGATGATAATGTTGTTGTCATGGAACAAATATACCCTTCTAGGGGCTTACCAATGCGTGAACTGCACCGTAAAGGAGTTGGTTCTGGTTCTGGAGCTTATACTGGATCAACATCCAAGGAATTATCTTGAAGAGGCCCATGGGATTGTGCTAGGTGATGTTGAGTGGCAGTATTGCGCCTTTGATAGGTCAATAGAGGTATAGATGATGATTCACCTACAGAAATGGCAAAACAGAAATTGGAGAAGAGAACATGTCATGATGGTTTGCAAAAAAATATACACTTTCTAGAAAAATGACATTTCGAGAGACCCGAATCTGAGGAAGGGTAGGATCATAACATAGAAAGCCCTTTTGATGAGGAGAATAGCCAAGAAAAACACATTCAACAGATTTTGCAGTAAGCTTGGTGTTTCCGTGTCGAGGAAGATGGACATAACATGCACAACCGAAGATACGAAGAGTGAAGTAATTGGGTGGGTGACCAAATCATCGAGTGAAAGGAGACTCATTACTTATGGAAGGAGATGGTCATTTGTTTATAAGATGAACTGCAGTGGAAAGGGCATCACACCATAATCGTGACGGCGCATGCGACTTAAGCAGAAGAGTGCGAACAACATCTAGCAAATGACGATTTTTCCGTTCAGCTACCTCGTTTTGTTGGGGGGTTGATGGGCATGATCTTTGAGATAAAA
Organism: Vigna mungo; assembly: GCA_036885675.1. NCBI lineage: Eukaryota > Viridiplantae > Streptophyta > Magnoliopsida > Fabales > Fabaceae > Vigna > Vigna mungo. Next base: position 22,637,919 of record CP144694.1, read on the forward strand.
TGTGATTGGATTGCAAGAATTCCTGAAATAAGTGTGATGTGTATTACCCCCCCCCCCCCCCATTATCAGAGTGAAAATTCTTGATTTTGGAAGAGAATTGGGCCTGAACATAAGCATAAAAGAATTTGAAAGTGGAAAAAATTTCATCTTTTGAGTGCAGAAAATAGACCCAAGTGAAACGATTATAATCATCAATAAAAGTTACAAAATATTTGTAATGAGCATGAGACGTATCTGGTGCCACTCGCCAAACATCACTTTGGATAATATCAAATGGTTGTGTTTCATGCGACTGATATGATGGAAAAGGTAGAATTTTACTTTTGCCAAGCTTACAAGGAATGCAATCAAAATGAATATTATTAAGAGATGGGTTGTGTTTATTTCCAAGAAAACCATATTTGAGCATGTCATGATGTTGTCCACCAATACATTCCAGAACTTTGGAAACTTAAAGTAGCTAGGGGTACTCTCCTTTCCTCACTAATATGATGGCACTCAAAATTTTCTCAACCTTCATCCCCAATCTAGGTATTCTTCTCTACTATCTATATGTCTATGGGATCTCCTAGGTGGGGATTGGTAAAAATCATCATGGTGATGATCACTATAGGCCTCATTTCTACTAGGAGAGGGGGAAATTTCTCTAGTGTACTTCCTCTTTCTTTGTGAGGTTTCCTCCTTGTTGTTTTTCATTACTTTGATTCCTCATGAATTGGGCAAACGTGTTCTTCAACTCACTGATTTCTAGCTTTTATTGTTGAAGTTCATCTCGCAAATGAATACCCTTTTGGCTATCCCTTACACTCCCAAGTACACTAGAATGATGAGATTGATCACTCATGCTCTAAAGTAAAAAGTAATTTCACAAATGTTTTCAAAAGATCTTGACAACTGTGAATGGCAACATTTTCACAAACAAGGTTTTCTTTTTGGGTGGAGGATTTCTAGAAAGAAACAAAGAGTAAAGGTGTTCCAAGTAGCTCCTGGGAAACAGAGGTGAGTCACAATGAACAAGCTTAGAAATAAAGTCATTCATAGACAAATTTTCCTTAGATTAGCTTTACCCAAGCTTCTAGGTAAAAATCTTCCAAAACAATTTTATTAAATGCTATGCAAAAATGCTCCTAAACCAAAGAAAGGTTTAACTAATATGCATTAAAATTACCTATATATTACAAAATTCTATAAAAGGGAACAAATCAAGAAATATATGGAATATAAAATGGAATGTAAAGATGTAAGAAAACTAACGACCCTAGGTGAAAGTTCAAGTGACACTTTGGAGGCCCCTTGACACACCTTCACTTCAAAAGTTGAATTAAGCCTCATGACGTAGACATCTTTCTGTTGGAGCTTCTTCTCTAAAGTTGTTGTTCCAGTTTGGTGGCTTTGTGAATAAGATCCTCCAAAGTCTTATAATGTTACTTTTCCATTACGTCTTGAATCTCCCTATTGATGGAGACGTGACCATGAGCATGGGAAAGGATCCACTTGAAGAACTTTGAGGACCTATGATAAAGGCCAAAGCAAGGAAAGTAAAGGATGTTCTTCAACAAGTGTTGTCCATATTAATGAAATAAAGCCCAAGGTTCAACGAAAAAAGACCAAGGTGGTTAATTACATCATGAGTCACATGGAGGAAGACTAAAGTGCAACTTGGGTGCTATTTTTTTTCTTAAGTAATTAATTTGTTTAACTAATGGCTTAATCCTTTTGAAAAATTGGCTGACCAAACTATGTTTTGGGTTAATCAATTAATGGGTTTTATTTTATTTTTATTTCAAGTTGTAATAAAGACTCAATTGACCACTTAATCATCAACCTTTAAAGACCAAAAGGATGCAAAGTTGAATCTTTTTTTGGTGACTTTTGGTTGCCACCAATTATAGTTACAATCAACCATTAACTCTTTTGTAATTCTGATAGTTAAAGCTTTTAATAAGCTTAACCATTATCATCAAAGAATACAGGTGAAGTTTTTCTGCAAAATATTAGAGTTTTAATTGTTTTATCTTAGTGAGAGTGATTCTCCTAAGTTCTTGAGTGATTATAGAACCTTTCGCTATACAAAAGGATTTTCCCATCCTTTGTGTATTGCGTCCCATAAAGAGTGCTTCTTTCCTTTCATTTTTCATTGTCATTTCGTTTTTTTTTTCTTCTCCCTAATTTTAAAAGCAGAATTTTGGCTTGTTAGTGCGGTTTAACTGAATGGTTAGCGTGAACAATAAACCAAGAGGGGAGTAAATTTGTTTCATATCGCAAATTGTGACTTTAATAATTTTCTCTTGTAATTCAAATTCCTTAATGATAAATTAAACCAAATCATTAAGGAAGAGAGAAAATTGCACAGGTGATTTTATATTGGTTTAGATCACAAGGATCGAACGTCCAGTTGTTAAACTCAAATGAGAATTAATGATCCACAATCACAAAACCAACAAATTATTACAATCACAAAGAAATAAACAAGTTTAAGGTATTGAACAGTTCTCTTGTTACCACAAGAGATGAAACTCACTTCCCCTGAAAGTCACAAAAGATGAACGCCTCCTCCGAATATTTCACAAAGGATGAACACCTCTTTTTAATCTTCACAAAGGATGAACACTTCCTTTGAATCTTCACAAAGGATGACAGACTCTACTCAACAACAACAATAACACTCAATCACACTCCCTGTGAAAGTACTCGCTCTATGGTTCACAAAGCCACAACACAAGGGTTACACAAACCCTAGAACACACTTATTTCAACACTAAAGCCATCAGAGTTTGAGACTCTCATTCTAATACACGAAAACTTATCGAATTGATTTTGTATTATGATAAGTCTGTTCTAGGGTTTTTGTAACCCTTGTGTTGTGGCTTTGAGAATATGGTGTTGGCATAGAGCGAGTACTTTCACAGGGAATGTGATTGAGTGTTGTTGTTGTTGTTGAGTAAAGCTTGTCATCCTTTGTGAAGATTGAAAGGAAGTGTTCATCCTTCATGAAGCATTCGGAGGAGGTGTTTATCCCTTGTGTCATTCAGGGAAACTAAGTTTCATTTCTTGTGGTAACAAGAGAGGTGTTTTTTAAACTCTTAAACTTATCTTTTTGTGTGATGGTAATATTTTATTGGTTTTGTGGTAATGAAAAATTAATCTCCGTTTAGAATTAGCAACTAAATGTAGGATCCTTGTGATTTTAACCGATATAAAATTCTCTGTGTAATTTTCTCTCTTCCTTACTTTTATTATTGTTTTAATTATTTGCTAGGAAATTTAAAATAAAGATAAAATGATTAAAAGTACATGTTTGCGATAAGAAACCAATCATCATTTATATTTGAGAATGCCCTATAGGGAAAAGAAATTAAAATTAAAATAATTGCTAACCCATCCCTTTACTCAATTATTTTGAATCTTCACTGTATACTAAATAATTGCAAATACCCTCTTCTGCTAGATTGATTTTCACCTTTACTAAATCAGCCAAACCCTAATTTTTAATCCACATACAATGAAGGAATATTTAAATTACAATCATCACATTACAATCTCATGTCCAAATTATTTTCACCTTTATTGAAACAACCGAAACCTAAATTCATATATATCTTACATCCTAGCCTCCTTAGAAGAAATAGTTACTCTCAAGTCTAAATCGACATCATCGTCAAGCCCTACTGATATTTTAATTTTTAAAGCTTATATCAGAAAAGAATTATACATAATTTTCATATATTTATTAATTTTAATTTTAAATATTATTTTTTAATCTTTTAAAGATAAATACTTCATAATTAATTATTTTTCAATTTTACTTCGTATTCATTTTTTATTATAGTTTAACCAAAATTACATTCATAATTCACTACATTATCCAACCAGTTCGACTTTTAGTCTTTTTATGTCAATCTCCAAATAAGATCATGGTAAGAATTATTATGAACTTTTGATACATTAATCTTAATCTTTTCTTTGTTCTTTTGTCATGCTCAATTCAAACGGTGTGTTAAGTTCTTGATTCACATTCACTATATCAAGTTTTAATTTAAATTTTACAAGTTCTATCTATTCACATAATCTTAAAATTATTTTACAACTTTTATTTCAATGTAAAAGATATATAATATTTAAAGATTAAGAGTCTGGTTGAAAGATGATTTAATTAGAAATGTTTTACATGGTTTATATTTAAACTTATATATCTAGATATACTCATTTTAATGGAGATATTTTACCTCTACTTATCAAATTAAAAAAATATATATATAATTGGTTAAAAAATTATTTCAATTTATTTTTAAAGTTTAAGAAATAAAATATATTTCAATTATTTAAGTTTATTTTAACCTTTTATAATACCCATTATAATAATATATTTATTTTGTGAGCATATAAGAAAAAGCTTACACAGCCTTCTATAACTAGCTATTCACTTTATGAGTTATGTCTTAAACTTTCAAATCTATATATTCACGTTTTTATATGATTATTCCTTTAACTTTCATATATCACATGAAACTACTTAGAACTTTCATATAGCACATGACACACATGAAACTACTCATATATATATGTAGTAAATTGTCTATAATCGCAACTCTATTGCGAAAAACTCCCCAATAATAATAAGGCTCAAACTATGACTGTAATTTACAAAGCTACCCTTTCTGTCCTTCGCTGTCCTAATTGCCTTATCTGTGCTTGGTTTTGGTTCATAGATACATGGTACTGGTTTTGGTTTACATGGTACTATAATGTATACGTGGTTTTGGTCCACTGGTGTGGGCAAGTGGGTCTATTATTGGTGTGCTTAAAACAACTTGCTGAGCACCAGAAGCCAGTATAGGAACACTCTCTATCAAAGCCAGCAAATCTAACTAACCCTTTCTTAGTTATATGACATCCATGTTTGGTTCTATATGGATTTGAAGAGAAACGAATGTTTCGTTAACAATATATAAGGTTACGTAAGGTTTATCTCTCCCTTGTAAACGTTCGATGTGATAGTTAAACACTTTAATATCACATATTCCAGTAGACAATTTATATAACATAAAAAGGGGAAAAAAAATTATGTACCTTTCGATCTTTACATCTCTCATTATTCATTTCAAATTATTTTGTATTTTACAATAAAAATATTTATTTTTTTGTGTTGAATAAATATTAAATAGAAAATAAATATTTACAGTTCAGCATTCCCTCTCATTGTTATTATAACAAAATTCTTGATGGAAATTCATGAGATAATCTGTAAATAACTTTTTTTGGGAAAATATCTTTTGTAGGATGTGTCTAAGTTCTTAAATGTTATTTGCCTATGCATATAAAAATATTATATCTTATGGTACCATGTACTACCTGTAAAAGGATTATTATTAAAAAATCCATTTTAAATAAAAATATTCATCAAAAATACTGTCTCGGTTAAGTCCCAACAGAGGTAGAAGAGGACCAAATACTAACTCGATTTACAACCGAGACATAAGAGAAAGGCTTTTTATCTCATCAAGATATGCACCGGTTGAGAAACCAGTGTCTATGATCAAAAACAACCGAGGCCAATTTGTTTTCGTGTACTAGTGATATGTCATTAGTGCATCATCATTTATGTCCTTTGCATTAAGGGGTAGTTTGTTACTATGTAGTCCAATCTAGTTCTTACAGTCTATTGTTGTCTGTAATACACATGAAAAATATCTATTTTCATAAATGGTAGTAAATTTTAGCATTATTATTAGTAATAATAATTTTAATGAATATAAAATATAATTAAGGTTAGAAACATTTAAATTATGATACAAAATTATAATAATTTCAGAAGGAGGGGTTTAAAATTTTGAGAACCTATTTTAGAAGGTTTTGTTAAAAAAAAAGTGAATAGTAAAAGTGAATAATAAAAAGTGAATAGTAAAAAAAAATAAAAAATAAAATAAAAAAATAAAAATAATGAGAGGATAAGAATCTCTGAGTTGCATGATTAAGGAAGGATAAAATTTGCAAGTGGTTTTGCAAGTGGTAATTAAAATATTAATAAAATAATATTAAAATAATAAATAATATTAAAAAAATAATTTAAATAGTAAAATTTTTGGACTATAAATAGTCATGGAAGGAGAGCTTATTCTGCACAAAGAGAGGAAGAATCAACTGAGAAATCCTGAAAAAAAAAATATAGAGAAGAAAGAGTTAGGAAGAAAATTTTAGAAGAATAAAGGTTCTAGAGGGTTTTCGGGGGAACAAATTCGGAGCAAGAGATTGAACCTGAAATAGAGGTAAGCGAAGCTAACCTTTCTAAGTTTTTTTTTTTATATTATAAAATATTTTTTATATAACTATTAATGTCTTGAAATTTTGTACAATTACGGTTAATGAAAAATCTATGTGCTTGTTGTATAAGTATTTGAATTTCTCTGATAATATTATATGTTGTTGTTTTGAATCTGTGAATAAGAAATTTGTTAATAACACGTTGAGGAACACTTTGGCTAAGGAAAGACCTGGTACTTAAGTTGTCTATTGTGACACACCTCTCTTTCCTGTAAATCTACTCGATGTGTTTTAACTAATTTTTATCAAACAAATTATGTGCAGTTAAATTATTTTGTGATATATTCAATTTGTATGATTTTTGGGGATGGATGGACTTTATGATATTTGTACGAATTATTGTGTGTGTATCCTTTTTCTATTGCATCTATATGGAAGGATAAGAAGATGTCTAACCAGCTTTGCCAGATTCAACTTCTTGGTTTCCCCAGAACGTCTATATTAAAATTATTTCTTTTATGGTAGCTTACCCTTACTTTTGTGTTTGTGCCGGATAATTATATTTTTGCGATGATCGTATAACGTGTATGTTATACGGGAGCAAATGAAGGAATGTCATCTAATCCAGTTCAAGTGAAGATAGAGGCAGAAGAATAGTAGATAAGAGTCTAAGTTATCTTTATAGATGGGAAGTTGAAATATGAGTTTAAAAGGTGTAATTATCATTAAATCCTTTATACTTCTTTATGGAAGATCGTGTAAATGTTACCGTTCTTATATTATTTATATATAAAAAAAATTAAGTGTGAGAATATGGGATGTTACATTAATGTATCAGAGCAGTTCGTCCTTAGAATAACCACCTGCCGGTTGTGTGTTTAACTTGTCTTCCGTGAAGAGTTGAATCTAGGTGGCATGATTTGTCATGCCTTTCTAAGTTGAAATCATAGAGTGAATATAACTAATTAAAAATTTTAAGAACAGAAAATATTTTGATAAAAGGTAATGAAGAGACACATTCATGACTTTATTAGAGATTGAAATTAAACTCACGTTGAAAGCATATAAAAATGACAATTTTCGAAATATTTTTGAGTCTCGATGTATTATACCTATTCTGTGAATGAATGCTACGAGATATGAAAGACTTACCACGATTCCGAATAGTTTGGTCTGTATATGTTCAATAATTCTGTGAATCTTGGAATGATGACGAACTTGTCAATATTATCTGAATTCCACGGCCTTGGAAAGAGTATCTTATTGGTGTATAATAATTCCTTGAACTATATTACATTAGAACCGTTCCAAGAGAGAATAAAGAAATTAGAGGAAAGAAAGACTTTTGCTTTGGAATACCCAAAACCATACTGTTTTGTCATTAACTTTTCATTATAAAACATTATATTAAGTTCATGCCATCATTCTCGGTCTCCATTAAATTTATATTTTATTCTTTTAGCTATTCTATATTATATTACATGTATTATTGTCACATAAGTTTCAGAATATGTTTCGTACCGTGGGCACCACTTTTCCAAAAAGTTACCGTTTTCCTTTTTAGAATTTTATTTTAGTTTATCTTTTAAATTTCTATGTCAAATTTTAAAAGAATTGGTTACAATACTATGTTTTGTTTCTGAATTTTTGGCACCAATGTTCTTATCCTTGTTAAATAAAATAGGAGTTTACAAAGCATGACCGATACTTAAGAATTTTTTTTTATAACTAAGTTATACTATTAGTTTAAATGGTTTGCTTATTTTAAATTTAACGTTTTACTGTAGCTAGTATAGTGTATCAAAAATTACAAATTTATAGTCATTTGAAAGATCTGAGTCTATTCTCCAATCCAAAAAGAATCAACTCATTTGAAATGATGTGAAAAAAGTTATCAGCAAAACAATCAACAAAAATCATTGCTAAAAAGACTGAAAAACGTGATTAAAACGTTTATTTTAAACTTTTTATTGCAGCTGACCCTATGCTCCAAAAATTATGAGTCTGGTCTTAAAAGATAGATTTTTGAGTCTAGAATCCAACAAAACAAGAATATACTCATTCGGAGTTCTGTAGAGAATGTTACGAGTAAAACACTAAGCAAAGGTCAGAGAAAAAAAAAGTATAGAATGTGATTTTGGGATTTAACGCAAATTGACATATGTTGGAAATCCTTGGGAAATGGTATTGATTTGGGAAATCATGTTACAATTGAGATGGCGTTATGTTTGTTAGCCCTGATAAGCTGCCTAGGAGAGTGGTGGGAGGTACACTTACACTTGCCCGATGCAGCTCCGGATGGGCGATGGGGGGTGGCGTTGTGTACTTGCCCCGATAAGCTCCCTAGATAGCGAGTAGTGGAGGGCAACACTACACATTAGGAGAATGTGTAACAACCCTGATAAGCTCACTAGATTAGAGGTGGGAGTTGCCCTGATAAGCTCTTTAAGTGTTGGGAATTGCCCTGATAACCTCTCTAGGCGAGTGGTGGGAAGTAACATGGTTAAATGGTTGGGAAGTATACTTGCCTGGAGAAACTCTTGAATAGAGTGGTGGTTGGCACAATGGTTTCGGTGCTATGACATGTTTTGATGATGCATAAATTCTTTAGACCTTTGGGAGTAAGGTTGTAAGAGGAGAAACTAGGATATATAGATGTATACATATTAGGGTTGATTCAAACCTAGTCTATATATGTATGATTGATGCCTGAATGGATATACTATTTGGCGCAATTATTGGTATAATTTATACTTGAAAGGATATGTTTTTATTTGTTCTTAATTCATGATTGTAGTATTATTAATACGTGATATGTATTTAGTTGATAAAATATGTGTCATATCGATAATTATAATCCTATACTGTTCGATCCTTTTGAGTTCTGTAAAGACGACATAAAATATGATTTTTTTTAGCTTGTGTGGTCATCTGAAATTAATAATTTTGCTAGTTATTCCATTATAGTTTGAATTACAAATATGTGTTAGCATAAGAGTATACAAATGAGAGCTAGAATCAAAGAAATTTCAATTTCGTTATTGGAAGTGAATAAAACAATGGTGTATCATATGACAAATATCATATATAACTCAGGTCTATAAATTCATTAGGACTACTCAGTTTTTCAAATGATGTAATTTTGTATTGTCCGAATTTCATAGGTATAACCAGATGCCTTAGTCTTCGTGTGAAAATGGTACCACCAATGTGCTAAGCAACCGTATTGTATAGAGCTGTAGAAAAATCATTAACTAACATATAAAACAAAGCAAATAATGATCACAGTGCATAAATAAAATAAAATGATCAAGTGTCGGCCACAAGTGGCCGTTAAAGGTACAGTCCAAATAATAATAATAATAATAATAATAATAATAATAACAATAATAAAATAAAATAAATTTTAGTCCCCTTAAGGAGACTCTTGAACAGTTACGACAATCTCAAAGAAAGCTCCGTGGAAGGAGCTTTAATGCAAAACGGCATGGGTTGAGTGACTTTCTCTTCTTCTTCGGGTATAGTGGGGATGGGAAAGAGATCTAGGAGCCTTAGAGCCTGTGGAATTACCCATGAAGGATCTCTGGGTGTGCAAAAATAATTGTAGTCAGAGATAAATAAAATAAAATAAATAAAGAAATTAAAAAAAAATGCTTACCATACATAAACGACGGTAGGAGGGAGTATGAAGGTTCAGATGTACCGGAGACATCTTGCGGTAAGCGTCGATGCTTTACTCGGTTTCCGTGGTTCTGAAACCAGCAATAAACGCTATATTCTCCGATTTCCCCGTACTCCCTGAGTCGTTCTGCAATCTCGCGAATCTGATCTCGACTAGGATTAATGACCCCATGGTTGAAGATGTTCAACAAGATGTTAACTTGTTTCGGGGTGGACCGACATCGTTTATAACCCGTCTTGGCTTCAATATTCATTTTTTCTGTTTTTGTTCATACTTCTTCTATAAAAAAACGTAAAAGTAAAAAGATTTATTATGTTCAAGTCAAGTTTCCATTTTAAGTCAAGTCTTCCATTTTGCTTCTTCTCTTTTTAGTTTAATTTTCATTGTCCAGTCTTTAAGTCTCGATGTCCAGAAATAGATCTGTTTCACGGTCCTCGCAACGGATCCTAACTAGATCTAAGTCCAAAGAGTATGTATTTTTTTTTTGTTTGTTTAAATTAAAATAAAAATTTGTTTTGCTTTGTTTTAACTAGGGTACGTGGTGATGTTATACCCGAATGTCTCTGTCATACCTTCAAACGAAGGGAGATTAACAATGGTTTTCCAGCCTATATACCATGTGTTTTAAGACAAAGTATTCATTAATATGACAACATATATATAACAAGTAAGAAAAAGAGAAAAAGGAAAGAGAAGTAAAGAACATAATACTAAAGAAGCGTAAAGTAGAAGAGCATAGAAGAAAAACATGAACAAAGAGAAGAAGGGTTGAGAGAGAGAAACTTACGAACGCGGAAGTAGAGACAGAGTCTCACTTGGCAGAGGGTTCACTGAGGAACTCTTAGACACACTCGAAGTAGGATCTCGCTCAGATCTCACAAGACTCAGAAACTCTCACTCTCTCACACACTAAAAAAAATCGCAACTCCTCAAAGTGTCGCTCAACGTAGTCCGCTCCTCCTTTTATAGCCAAAAATTTCACTGTGTCCAAAGTTTCGGTCACACAGTTTCGGTCATGTATACCGGAGGCTTCAATAGTATCGGTAAAAAAAGTAATAATAGAAAAATAAAAATTCAATTAATTAATGATAGTAGTATCTGATCTCTCTCATATTTTGGAAGTATAAGATATTCAAATTATGGAGAATCTCTTAGTAGAAGTTTAACCATCTGGTATAGAAGGCTATTAGGTAAAACGGTTTAGGAGAAATATCAACTTAGTCGTAGTAGTTTGGGTTAGGAGAACATGTGACTTTACAAAGGAACTAGACTATCATGTGAAACAATCATGACCCCATTGGTTTCCTTGAAATGATGAATTTTCGAGGATGAAAATTTTTGTTGTTGGGGAGAATGTAATACCCATGAAAAATATCTATTTTAATAAATAGTAGTAAATTTTAGCATTATTATTGGTAATAATAATTTTAATGAATAGAAAATATAATTAAGGTTAGAAACATTTAAATTATGATAGAAAATTACAATAATTTCACAAGGAGGGGTTTAAAATTTTGAGAACCTATTTTAAAAGCTTTTGTTAAAAAAAATGAATAGTAAAAAGTGAATAGTAAAAAAATAAAAAAAGAATAAAAATAATGAAAGGATAAGAATATTTGAGTTGCATGAGTAAGGAATGATAATATTTGCAAGTGGTTTTGCAAGTGATGATTAAAATATTAATAGAATAATATTAAAATAATAAATAATATTAAAAAAATAATTTAAATAATAAAATTTTTGGACTATAAATAGCCATGGGAAGAGAGGTTATTCTGCACAAAGAGAGGAAGAATCAAGTGAGAAATCTTGAAAAAAAAATATAGAGAAGATAAAGTTAGGAAGAAAATTTTAGAAGAGTAGAGGTTCTGAAAGGTTTTCGGGGGAACAAATTCGGAGCAAGAGATTGAGCCTGAAATAGAGCTAAGGGGAGCTAACCTTTCTAAGTTTTTTTTTTATATTATAAAATATGTTTTTTATATAACTATTTATGTCTTGAAATTTTGTGCAATTACTATTAATGAAAAATCTATGTGCTTGTTGTATAACTATTTGAATTTCTGTGATAATATTATATGTTGTTGTTTTGAATCTATGAATAAGAAATTTGTTAATAACACATTGAGGAACACTTTGGCTAAGGAAAGACCCGGTACTTAAGTTGTCCATTGTGACACACCTCTCTTTCCTGGAAGTCTACTCGATGTGTTTTTAACTAATTCTTATCAAACAGATTATATGCAGTTAAATTATTTTGTGATATATTCAATTTGTATGATTTTTGGGGATGGATGGACTTTATGATATTTGTACGAATTGTTGTGTGTATATGCTTTTTCTATTACATCTATATGGAAGGATAAGAAGATGTCTAACCGACTTTGTCAGATTCAACTTCTTGGTCTCCCCAGAACATATATATTAAAATGATTTCTTTTATGGTAGCTTACCCTTACTTTTTGTGTTTGTGCCGGAAAGTTATATTTTTGCGATGATCGTATAACGTGTATGTTATATGGGAGCAGATGAAGGAATGTCGTCTAATCCAGTTCAAATGAAGATAGAGGCAGAAGAATAGTTGATAAAAGTCTGAGTTTTCTTTATAGATGAGAAGTTGAAATCTGAGTTTAAAAGGTGTAATTAACATGAAATCCTTTATACTTCTTTATGGAAGATCGTGTAAATGTTACAGTTCTTATATTATTTATATATATAAAAAAAATTAAGTGTGAGAATATGGGATGTTACATTTTCAGCCATTATAGGCCCTGATCTATTAGTGATGGCAATTTAGTCCCTAAAGTTTTTCGTTGTCCGTTATTGTTGGTCGTCTTCCACTACTAATGGTTATTTCCTTTGTCAAAGTTGTCTTAGTTGAAGTTTTGCAGTTGTCCCATGTTGTCCAATCTTATTCTCCATAGCTTTTAGGATTTCTCTCTTTTGTTCGTCCATGGTTTCTTCCGTTGTTGTCTCTTCAGACTTCTATTATATCACTAATACGTTTGACCTGTCCATATATTTTTTTCTCTAGTAGCAATTATGATTTTTGTTAGTTTATTTATAATCGTGGTGACTTTTCAACAATCGTCTCTTTATTCATTGAATGTCAACAATGTATTCCTCAACGACGATTTATAATAAGAGATTAATATGGAGAAACATCCCAGACTTATTCCATAGGAGAGTCTTCTAGGTTGGTATTTCGTCTTCTATGTTGTCCTCACAAATCATTAACAATTTGATTTCACTTGAGTGTAGAAGCATATATTTTTACTAAATCTTTATTTATTATATTAGTAACAAGCTTGGTATATACAATTTCTACGCACCATTGAGAGGAGTATTAGAGATATTATCTTTATCTTTTATCTTTAGTTGATTTATTATTATTCTTTATTTGTTTTTTAGGTTTAGTCCATATTTTTTCTATTATAAATAGAGTACCATATGTGTATATTCAACCAAATGAAAATTAATTACATAGATAATTTTGACTATATTAAACAAGTCTAATAAAAGTAAATAATATTTGAGTAAAATAATCTATATTAAGTTGTCGCTATCTTTCCATTTTAATGCTTCACTTATTGGATTTTTAAATTCATTTTTACAAAAAGAATAACACAATTTTACATTCATTTAACACAAAATATAAAGGTAAAATGGTTATAATTAGTAAATTTTTGTATTATTTAAAAAAAAAAAAATAATAATGTCAAATAAACGTAAAATTTTTAAGTTTGTGAAATAATATTTTTCTTACCATATATATCTTTGTGTGTGTAATTGTCCTTTTCCTTTTTTTTCACAGAACAAATATATTTAAATAAGGTATGGGAGTTGGTAGCCACATCCCATATAATTGTGATTTTATTCACTGTCTATTATATTACACAGTAACTAAAACCTTAATTAGAATTTTATGTTGTGAAAAATCATGTACAGAACTAAACATATATAAACATCTTTTATCTCCAAATTCAGATCAGAGGCCAAATAGAAACAATTAAATCACTCAAATGAAAGACATTTTGGGGAATGGAACATATTCCTCAATCTTCTTGGAAAGGAAACTATTTCCTATAATATAAATCAAGAACAAAAGCAAAGTTGCGAGTGCTAGACCTAAGAGGAGACTTAATACATAAGAAGCACGTAAGCAAATCCCAGAGACAACAAAGCGGTGATTGAAGGCACTCCCAAACACCCACCGTCGCCAGAGTACTCAACGTTAGCATACTGTTTCTTAGTGTTGTTCTTGTCAGAATTGGAGAGTTCTACCTTTCGTTCCTGCGATGGCAAAATGTAAGGGTACATAACAGAGTCATTCATGAAAGAGTGGTCAAATCCAAGCAAATGCCCTATCTGATGCATCGCTGCACTCTCCAAGTCCAGAATTCCATCCTTCACCGACAAGTTGCCCTTCTCACTGGGCAGTGCCCAAATCAGGTCGCCGTTGAGAATTATCTCAGCTGTCTTCACGCTAGATGGAGGGTTCTCCGTTATCAAGCTCAAGCCAGACAAGTCGCCGACAAGTACATCAGAGAGATTGTAGAATCCAACCTTAATGTCCGCGTCGTCGTAGGTTGTCTCCGTCAGGTTCAAAACCCCTGCGGCATTCTCCCACCGCTTGAATGCATTTTTGAACACTTTGGCGAAGCTGGGTTCGAATTCAGCCGGATGAAAACCGTACGTGAGGTTTGTCTTTTGGAACCACCGGTTATCAGCTTTGGGCCACGACACATTTTGGTGTAAGCTGTAGTCAAAATTCATATCGGGGACAGCACATCGTGGTAGCGACATGAGTTTAAGGATGTCGGAGGTAACTGGGAGATTGAACGTTTCCATGAAGGTCTTGATGGCTGATAATGTTTGATGGTCGACAGTGTTGTTGAATGAGTCGGAGGATGGAAGGTAGCCAAAGTTAGAAAGGTATTTTTTGAGTGGAGCGAAGCCTTTCCTTTCCTTATTCAATGGCAGGTTTGGTAGTGTGGTATTTTTTTTGAAATACCCCGAATCTATCAAATACCCCAAGAATTCATCCACAGAATCCACGTATTTTTCCGCAGACTCCAATTTCTTATCAAGCTTTTCTAGGTTTTTTCCTTTCACCTGATTTTTAATTCTCCCAATAGCAGACTGGATATTAGACGGAAGAGAAAACCCAATAGCAGCCTTCGCGAACTGAGATTGGTGGAGAAGGAGAAGGAAGAATAATAGGAATGCAGAAAGGTAGGGTTTCATCTTTATCAATATAAATTCTTGGTCGATTTGAGGAATAATATATAGAGGAAAACAGAGGGTTTTGAACTCCACTTGTTTTTATATAACAAAAATGATATTGGGCAAAAGTTGCTGATCTCGAGAAGCACAAGGTTGCTAAGCCAGTATTGGTATGATTACAACAACTTGCTGATGACGAAGCAAATTGCTAAAGCTAACATGTGAAGAGTCGCTATCAGTGTCTCCAAACCTACGCATCCATGTTTGATTCTATGGATTTGAAGAGAAGTCAATCATTTACGTTGACCTCAAGTCTTCGTCACCCTTTCAAATGATAAGCAGCCATTGTGAATTTATACGTCTCATTTTATTTTGTTGAAAATGCATTTTCGTTTTTATTCTAAAATTTTATTTTAAGAACATATGATAAGGTTACATAGGTTAATCTCTCCAGTCTAAAAGAAAAACTAATTAATTTTATAAGTTTAAGTAATCATATTGAATTCAAATAAAAATCAAACAATAGATTATACAAATTGCAAGCTAGAATTTTTAAATCAAACAGAAAAAAAAATATATATGAAAATTTTAAGGTGTTACACTTGTAAAAGTGAGAGTATGGGTTTTGGAGAAAATGATGAGGGGTTCACCCATACGGGTTGTCACAAAACATGAGAGTTCTAAAATTGCACAAAAAGTCTTAATCACATACAAGGGGTTGAGATAGCGGCTAGTACCTGCACTTACGCTGTTTGAAAAAAACAAATTCTTGTTATTTGTAGGTGATCCACGAAAAAATATTCAATAATATTTTTATATAATTAGGTATCTATGTTTTTTTTTAAAATAAAATTATTTTAAAATAATTATTTAAATTATAAAGTAAGATAACAACATTATTTTAAAGTATGATTCAAATAAAAACAACTTTAATTTATGTACTAAGAAATGTTTTTGATAGTTATTTTGAGTGTGTCTCCTAACCAGATTCTAGCACACTTTCAACAATTTAGGTTTATGGAACTCAATTATAAGGAAATATGAAATAGAGAGAGCGTTGACTGCTCTCATGTGAAGTTTATGGAACCAAATAAACAATATTGTCTTTAATATTGTCTTTAAGAATATTAAGACTGATGTAGAAGAAACATTTAGTAGGATATAATGTATGAATATGGATGAAATATAAAAATACATATACTACATATGATTAATTATCTCTCAGCCATACCCTGTAGAAATGTCCTTGTCTAAATACATATTAAAATTCTAAATCGACATGTATTTGATCCATCATTATTTGACTAGCATAACATCACACAATTTATCTAATTACAAAGGTCCATGGTTAATAATGATAATTCAGAACACAATTTATCTAATTACAAAGGTCCATGGTTAATTAATGATAATTCAGAACCTAGGTATTTGGACCAATGGACTAAGACGCATCCAGGTAAAGCCCATGAACATTAGTATAAATAATTCATTTTATGAGACATATTAATTATGTTTTTGAATCTAATAGGTTTGGACCAATGAGCCAAGACCCATCAAGGTAAAGTTTATGAACAATAGTATAAATAATACATTTTACGAGACATATTAAATATGTTCATTAATTATTGCATTTATTGTTTATGGATGCCCTAGGCTGACTTCGACATCAAAGTGTCTTCTATAGGCACAACCCCTACCCAACTTAAGGAACAAGTACTTGATAACGGTTGATTTTAAGTGTTTTTGTGTATATATTTTGGTCAATAAATCAACTCCTTTATAGCTTTTACCTTGTTTAAGCCCCAAATTTAGTGTGATTTCATGTTTTCTTGTGTTTTAGTTAGTATATGCTTGTTTCACCTATAATATCTCTTGGAGTGTAAAATAAGAGAACAAGAAATGATTCTACTGGAGGAAAACAAGCTCGAACTCAAGGAAGCATGATTGGACATCAAAAGATAAATTTTAAGTGAATACTCACACTAGGTGCCACAAGAGTTACGTTTAGAGCTACGAACACAATGAACAAATAAAGTTACTAAAAAGGCATTATTCACTATTCACTGTTTACTATTCACTTGGCAGTGTTCATGCATTGACCAACATTATTCATGCATTGATCGACATTGTTCACGCGTTGACCAACATTGTTCATGGGTTGACTAACATTATTCACTCGCTTGAGTGAGTTGACTCTTTTGTTGGACGAGTTGACCAATTTGATGGGCGAGAATTGAAGCTCGTTGGGCGAGTCTGTCAAACCAGAAACATATAAAATAGGTATTTAGTCATGTTTTCACGAAAAGTTTTGGGATTTTTCTCTTAGCACTTTATTTCCATGTTACTTGTATTGCCATTTCTTGCTAATGCCCAAAGGGGGAGAGTAACTGGAAAATAGATTTCTAGTTGTGCACCATCATAAAAAGGGAGATATTATTGATAGGGGGAGGTATGTTTAGCTAAACCCATCTCACATGAGTTTTTTATGATGAACAAAAGAA
Source organism: Vigna mungo (assembly GCA_036885675.1). Lineage (NCBI taxonomy): Eukaryota > Viridiplantae > Streptophyta > Magnoliopsida > Fabales > Fabaceae > Vigna > Vigna mungo. Next base: position 22,655,586 of record CP144694.1, read on the forward strand.
ATGTTTTATAATTTGTGGCACAACAATTGGCAAAACAATTGCTTGATCATATCTATGTTTGTGCTTGAACTGATTGGTATATGAATTCATTATATGAAATGAATCATAGGTTCAATTAGGGGTGGGCAAATCGAACTGAACTGTACTGCACTGCTAAAAACTGAATTGAACCGTAAAACAGTTCAGACAAACTCACTTGAACTGTTTTACAGTTCAGACAAACTGAGCTGAACTGTTTTTTGTTTTATCAAACTGAACTGAACTGTACTGTACTAAATTGTACTAAACTACAGTACGAACTGAACTGAACAATTAACTGAATTGTAAACTGCACTAACTGAACTATTAACTAAACTGTAAACTACACTAATTGCTGAATTATTAACTAAACTGTAAACTGTACTGAACTATTAATATATATATATATATATATATATATATATATATATATATATATATATATATATATATATATATATATATATATATATATATATATATATATATATATATATATATATATATATAAACGGTAAACTGTAAAAATTTATTTTAATATATATTTTATTTTATTCATAAATATTTTACAAATTAATTTTTTAATTATTTGATATTATAATTTTCTATTTCATTTATATTTGTGTATAAAAATTATTTTATTTTTTATTTATTTATTTTATTAATAAAAAGATATAAAAAATAAAATAACACAATATATAAATATATATATATATATATATATATATATATATATATATATATATATATATACACGTTTATAAAAATTTGTGATAAAAAATTAATTATTAATTTTTTTATGTGAATAATTTCTTTTATTAATATTTTATTCTTAAATAATTTTTTCTTGGCAAGACGAAACACTTGTACGGGAACAAGAGAAAAGAAAAAAATAAAACAGTTCTGACAGTTAACTGAACTGAAACTGTTATAAGTTCAGTTTTTAAAAACTGAACCATAAAACAGTTAACTGAACTATTAGTAGAAGTGAATAAGTTTTTTTTAGTATAATATAGTATAGTTAAGTGCAGTACAGTACGAATCAGTTATTTTGCCCAGCCCTAGGTTCAATCATACTGTACTTTGTATATCTGATAGAAATAATCGATTACACTATTTATATAATCTGTTAAGTTTCATCAGATTTCAATATATGTATAACAGGGGCAAAACAACTATGTTTTAACTGATTACATTAATTATATGATCGATTAAAACACGTTGTTATACCATCATGAGTTTGCTAAGTAAATTGAAGTGTTTAGAATGGAAAATGTTTTCAAATTTGCTTAAGTGTGGAACTTAATCGATTACATTATTTTCCTAATCGGTTAAAATGCGTTTTTTTGTGAAAATCATTTTCTTGAAAAGCCATAATTGCCTATAACGATCATATTTATATATTATTGGCTTATATGTTTTACATAATCGATTGCATGCACTTTTAATCTGTTAAATTTGAAACAGATGTAAAACTATTAAAGCAGAAGGAAAAGGTAAACAGATTGCATTATGTGCTTAATCGATTAAACTGCGTCAAAGTGTGATAATTCTATAAATAGACGTGTTGCTCACTGCCTCATCATGATTTTATGAGCTTACACTTTCATAATTGATTTCTTTGATGAGAATTAATTGCAGGAGCATTCTAATCTTCTTGGAGAATTAAGATTATTCATTGGAAGGAAATTCATCAATATTCTTGCAAGATTGTTGTTCTTTCACATTGTTGATCATATTCTGCACTTGAGGTGTATTCTTGAAGATTAGTGTTGACTCTACAATCAAAATGATTGTGTTTCCCTCTTGCTATGAGCCAGGAAGAAAACATGTGTGTTCTAGATATTAGAGTTAGGATTCCTCTAAGGTTACAGAAAGTTGGGATTCCTCTGGGTTGAGATTGTGAGATGATTCACATGTTGTGCTATAAGTGATATTGAGTTTGCGAAGGAGAGTGCATGGAGAGGGGAGTTCTCTATATTCTTGCTTGTATAACTCTATCAATATAGTGGTTCCCTTCAACTAAGGTTGTTGAAGGAAGATTGGATGTAAGCTTGGCCGAACCAGTATAAATATTTGTGTTGATCTTTCTATCCCTTCTCCTTTATTATTGTTCATATACTTGTTTGATTGCATTCCAAGAAAACTTCAAAGATTTTGAAAATCTTTTAAAAGAACAACTTTTTAAAGGGCTAACCAATTCACCCCCCTCTTGGTTAAGATAATTGGCAACACTTTTTCTACAATGTCCTCTAACCGATGACCTAGCTCTAAACCAACTTCTTTTGTTTCTACTTGAGACTTAGTTACCCTTGGCATGTCTATTAATTCACAATGCCAAGTCCACTTTGTGTAACTCTTTAGGAATCTATCACAAACAACATGGTCTGGAATAACTTAAGTTGGTAGTTTTCGCTCAATCAAATAGTTTACACTCGGACAATAGAATTTTATGGTATTGTCTGGAACATTCATCTTTGCAAGTTCAAGAAATTGTTGTACTCCACTCTTATATTCATTTGTTGTGCTATCAAATTTATCCAACTCTGATTCATTGTAAGCTGTAAATAATTAATCAACGAATTTAATTCAATACGCCTCATTTCAAAGTATTTAGGAGACTAATATCTCATTCCTAAACAATCATACTAATTAGGATTTGTACATATGTCCTATATGGTGATTTTGATCACCACCACCTATGGCATTGGATTCAACGAAAAGAAAAAAAAAACAAGATAACACATATTATAGAAAAATATTTTGGATGAATTTTTCTTATTTGATCATTGGATTGCAATAGTATAAATATACAAATTGATAACCTAATTACAAAGAGTTAAAAGGGAATAAACTCCACCAATTTAATATCAATTATTATAATAATTGATATTTAACACTAATAATTAAATGAAATAAAGGGAAAGTAAATATACAAGAATTATCTAATAAAGGCTAATTATTCTAATTTAAAAATAATTATTATAATTGATATCCTCCCGCAAGTTGGACGATCTCGAAGAGAGATGCAATTTGAACAGTAATGAGTCAAACCGAGGATGAAGCAAAGAGGCTTTGTGTTATGCTTCAGTTGAGGAATGCCCAATCTGCATCTTTAGACACCGTGTGAAGACGTTCCTTTAATTGCTTGAGGTATAAGACGATCCTGTCGACGCAGGTTTGATAAGCAGGATTCGGAGTTGGAGGTGCAACGATGGTGGAGATCGTCATCGGCGGCGTAGGAAAGGATTCATCTGGATATTTGAGAAGATCATAGCCATCAAGAAGAGCTTCAACTAATTTAAGGGAAGAAGTTTGGTGACACTGCTAAGGGTGATGCAAGTGAATGACTTTGATGGCTTATGAGGGTTGCTTAATAGATGAAGAGTTGTCGTTGGCCATGGGAGGCAAAAAGAAAAGGAAGGATCGACGTCCTATTTTGAAGAAGATAAAAATAAAATAAAAAAAAGGAAGGATCATGAAAATGACAAAAAGTTTATGACCAAACCATCCATGAAGTAAAAGATAAAAGACATCAGATGAAAAAGAGACTTTTAGGGGGACGCCGGTGGCGGCGGCCATAGGCCACCGGCAGCAACAAAGACAAAGTAGAAAAGAATCAGAAAACATACTCTCTGATACCATATAGAAAAATATTTTGGATGAAATTTTCTTATTTGATCATTGGATTGCAATAGTATAAATATACAAATTGATAACCTAATTGGAAAGAGTTAAAAGAGAATAAACTCCACCAATTTAATATCAATTATTATAATATCAATTATAATAATTGATATTTAACACTAATAATTAAATTAAATAAAGGAAAAGTAAATATATACAAGAATTAGCTAATAAAGGCTAATTATTCCAATTTAAAACTAACTATTATAATTATACATACTCTCATAAACCTCATTATTTGTTGATCACGTCTAACACAAAAAGTAATCACACCAATTACATGCATTACAACAAACACTGAGAGTTAAAAACAATGAAGAACATCATTGTGTCAATATTTCCTCACAACAAATATATTGTAATAGTAAATATCAAACAATGTAACGTCGTCAACAATAGTAATATAGGTTCAAAACTTACTGTAACCACAAAATGAAGATCACAAAACACCACGAGCTGGGTTAGCCACCCACCACACCAACTAGTCACCCACTATCATGAAAATTAGCAACGTAGCTCGAACCACCAATGGCAAAGACCAGCCAGAAGGATGTCAACCATTGCGCCGACCAAAACCATAGCTAGCCAAAATGATAACAAAGGTCACAACCACGACAAAGAGGAAGATACCATTGCGATAGCCAAAACAACGACAAAGAAGAAGATACCACCTTTGACGGCGAAAATCACAACAACCAAGGCAACGTTGCGACCATTGCCAGGGCAAAGTACTAACATTAGGATGAAAAGGGATGTAGATTCTGAGGAAGGATTGTGGCTATGCAAGCATCTTACCTCTTTTCAAGCACTGATTGCTGCTGTTGGTCGGGTATATCACTGTATATACAATATTGTACTTTGGACTTGTTATTAATCAGTTTATCTAATGAAAAAAAGTCACGCTTATGACTACAAGAGTTATACAATAAGAGCTAAGTTATCATAACGATCACAGAAGGAAGCTAAACAGAGAGGTAGTGAGGCAGAGATACAAGAGAGAGGAATAATTTATTTCCATGTGAAAGAACTGTACTTAGTTTAATAATGCACAGTTGTATATGATAATTCTAAAGGTTTGTCCACGGAAGAGAGATCTTTAAATGTTGAGAAGACGCCTATTGTAGAAAATGTCTCCACTATACCTGTGTTAGTCTCGTAAAGAGAAATTTGTCATCCATTCGAGAGAAAGGTTCATATTGAAACTAAAACAAAATTCGGAGGAGTTGCTTCAGTAATTGAATTCAAGCAATATAACTAAATGAATTATATATACAATTTGATTTTTCCACTCTGTCTCTTATCCCTTTCAACAAGCTTTGAAGATGCCAATTGTACAAAATTTCTCCACTAATCTACGTTAGTTTCCTAGAGTGAGATATGTTGTCAATTCAAGCAAGAAACTATACGTTGGAAGACATCTTCACGGCAAGGAATCGTAAGGCCACCCATGGGATGATTGTATCCAAACTCTTCTTCAAATTGACTTAACAAGTGTTGAAATGAAGATTGGTTCAAGTATGATATGGGAATCACAAACCGCTTTTGTTTCTCTCCAACATACACTGCAAGATAGCCCTTTGGGACTTCTGTTGGTATCTACACAAATATATTTCTTATTCAGAATTTGGAAATACAGGAGTACACAAACACAACACTCTTAGACTCTTAAAGATACACTCACAACACACAACACAAGCCCTCTCTCTATTTTTTCTCTCTTCACGGTGGTGCATACTACACCAATTTTTCCCGTGATTCTCCCTCTCTACCCACACACTCACACAACTTTCTTTCTCTGCTGCTGCTGCACTAAGCTTCTTTTCTTTCTACGTTTGTGGTGTGTGTTACAACCACTACTCTTTCTTATATTTATAATAAAACTTCACATATTGCTTACACCAAAGTCTTTGCAACCAAAGACTTGCAACGTACTAAAGAAGCTGCTGCAAAGACTTTGCACATCCAAACAAAACTATTTTTCTACTTTTGCACTTATTAAAGAAACATGTGGGACCCATTAAAGTTTATCTCACAAAACTCCCCCATAAACTTAAATGGATTTTTTTATCCTTCCTTCATGCCGATCAACTTCCTTAACTCTTGAAATAACTTTGTCGGTAATGGCTTTGTGAATATATCTGCAATCTGCTTTTTGCTTTCTACATGTTCAAGTTCAATGCTTCCTTCTTTCAATTTTTCACGGATGAAGTGAAAACGAACATCAATATGCTTGCTTCTCTCATGGTTTACTGGATTCTTTGATAACTCAATTGCCGATCTATTATCTACTCGGATCAACACCTTTTCTTCTTGCATTATCTCAAGATTTTTCAGCAGATTTCTCAGCCATATTGCATGTCGGACACTTAAAGATGCTGCCACATACTCAGCCTCACATGTGGATAGCGTCACGATTGGTTGATTCTTTGATAGCGAAGTAAATGCAGTATCTCCCATGAAGAACACATAGCCAATAATGCTCTTCCTATCATCTATATCTCCACACCAATCACTGTCTGAATATCCATGAAGACGATAATGATCTGATTTGGTGTACAATAATCCAAAAGACACGGTTTCCTTTACATACCTTAGTATTCGCTTTAGTGCTTTCCAATGAGAATATCTTGGCTCCTCCATAAACCGGCTTGTGATTCCCACACTTAGCATTAGATCTGGCCTTGTGTTTGTTAAGTACCTTAGACTTCCAATTAAGCTGCGATACCTGCTTGCATCGACATGATCTCCATCTCCGTGTTTGGACAATTTTGTTCCAGGTTCCATAGGAGTAGAAACTGGATTGCACTTCATCATCTTTGCTTTCTTCAATATCTCCTCAGCATACTTCTTTTGAGACACAAAAATTCCTTTCGTGCTTTGATCCACCTCCAGGCCAAGAAAGTACTTCATAACACCAAGATCAGTCATCTCAAATTCATTTTTCATCACCTTCTTAAACTCTATGACCAACTCATTTTTGTTTCCCATGAAGATTAAATCATCTACGTATAGGGCAACGAACAAAATATCTCCTTTGTCTTTCTTCAGGTATAGAGCATGCTCATGTGGACACTGCTCAAAACCATTCCTCTTGAAGTAGGTGTCAATTCTCTCATTCCAGGCTCGAGGAGCTTGTTTCAACCCATACAATGCTTTCTTTAATTTCAACACCTTTTTCTCTTCACCTCTTCTCATGTAACCGAGAGGTTGTTCCACATAGATCTGCTCTTTTAAAATTCCATTCAGAAATGCAGATTTCACATCCATCTGCTGTATCTTCCATCCATGTTGTGCTGCTAGAGAAAATAGCAGTCAGATTGTCTCCATTCTTGTTACTGGAGCAAACACTTCATCATAGTCAATTCCTTTCTGCTGTTTGTAACCCTTCACCACGAGACGAGCTTTGTAACGTTCCATATCCCCATCTGCATTGATTTTCTTCTTGTATACCCATTTCAAGCCAATTGGTTGAGCTCCTATGGGCAGATTTATCAGCTCCCATGTTTCATTCTTTTCAATTGAGCCAATTTCTTCATCCATTGCTTTCTTCCATCTATCATCGAGCATGACCTCTTCAAATTTGACATCTTCTGCTCCTGCCAACAAACATATTACATGTACCTCGTCAGTGGAGTTATAAATGTCTTGTAAGCTTCGAGATCTAGGTTGCACAGGTTCATTTTCTTCATCAGAATAATCATTGATCCTTTCAGTTATTGTTGAGTTCTCTCCTCCAGACTCTAAGTTGCATGTGGTCTTCTCCTTCATGTTGTCCCAGCTCCATTCACTTTCCTCATCAACTTGGACATCTCGACTTACAACAATCTTTTCTGTAATTGGGTTATAAAGTTTGTATGCTTTTGATTTTTCATCGTACCCAATAAAAACATATCTCTTGCTTCTGTCTTCAAGTTTTGTTATGTGCTGAGCTGGAACATGACCATAAGCTATGCTACCGAAAATCCTGAAATGGCTGACACTCGGCTTCCTCCTACTCCATGCTTCTTGTGGAGTCATCCCATCCAGTTTAGTATGTGGGCACCTATTTTGTACATAAACTGCACATTGTACTGCTTCCGCCCAGAACTTCTTTGGCATATTCTTCCCTTTAAGCATTGTGCGAACCATATCAAGAATGGTCTGATTCTTCCTTTCAGCAACACCATTCTGTTGTGGGGAGTATGGAGCTGTAAGAAATCGTTTTATCCCATGTTCTTCACAGTATTCGTTAAACTTTGACGAAGTGAATTCACCTCCCCTGTCTCATCGGACAGCTTTTATCTGTTTACTGATCTCCTTCTCCACCATTAGTCTGAACTTCTTAAATGCATCAAATGCTTCTGATTTCTCCTCTAAGAAATACACCCAAGTCTTCCGAGAGAAATCATCTATGAACGAAATAAAGTATTTCTTACCACTGAATGAATTAGGAAAGATTGGTCCACAAAGATCAGTGTGTATCAGACCAAGTTGTTCTTCTGCCCTGTATTTAGCTGACTTCGGAAATCCAGTCCTTGGATGTTTTCCGAGTATACACTCTTCACAGAACCTTTTGTCAAATTCTACTTCAGGTAGTCCACGTACTAACTGCTTCTCTGATAGTTTTGTCAATCCTCCAAAGTTCAAGTGGCCAAACCGGAAAAGCCATAACATGGCTTCATCCTTCACATCAAGTTTCAGACACTTGTTTTTCAGAATATTCAGCTCCAACTTATACATCCGATTTTTCTTCATCTCTACTCGTGCAATCAGACGACCGGTTTTATCTTTCAAGTATAGTACACGATCCTTCATGTGAACTGAGTTACCTTTCTCCATCATCTGACCCATGCTTAGAATATTATTTTTCAACTCAGGAACATAGTAGACATCCCTTATTTCTCCAATCCGTCCATCCTTCTGCAAGTGCCGGATTGTTCCGTGCCCTTTTACAGCCACTTTGGAATCATCTCCAAATGAGACATTTCCGATTTCAACCTTCATGAGTTCGTTGAACAAACTCTCATCTCCGCACATGTGGTTGCTTGCTCCCGTGTCTAAGTACCAAACCGAATTGTTTGAACAGTTCAACATAGACTCAGCTTCTAGGCCTTTGGACATCAACAAAATTCCAATTTCTTCACTGGTTTCCTCAGTAAGCAAGTTTGTTTCCTTTTTCTTTTCAGGCTGACAAAATTTCGCTATATGGCCTGGCTTCCCACAGTTATAGCAACTTCCTGATTTGCACTCGTTTGCATAGTGGACAATTTTGCCACACTTGAAGCATTCAACTCCTGACTTAGATCGACTTCCTCGACCTCTTCCTTGACCACAACCACGCCAATTTTGTTGTCTGGTCTGTTCTGTGTCAGCTTCAAATTCACCTCTGCCTCGTCCACCTCGTCCTCGGCCACCTCTTCTTCTACCTCTAGAACCTTGGCCCTGAGTGTTCCGAGTTCCTTTTAAGTCAAGCTGCACTTGTAGTGCTTGGTCAAGAGGTGCTTTCATTTTTCTTCTCCTTTGTTCATGGGCCTCAAGTGACCCAGTAAGCTCTTCAACTGAGAGTGCTGAGAGGTCCTTCGATTCCTCGATCGCGCAAACTATGCTTTCGAAATCATCTGTTAATGATCTCAAAATTTTCTCTACCACCCGGTTGGCTGGTAACTCTTCTTCGTGCTTGCGGATTTGATTTGCCACCGCTTCCACCTGAGATATATACTCGGTTACTCTTTCTTTCTCCTCCATTCTCAAGCTTTCAAATTCGCCTCTGAGAGTTTGGAGCCTGACTTGCTTAACTCTGTTGTCTCCTTTGTATACTTTCTCCAGAATCTGCCATGCTTCTTTTGAAGATTTTGCATTCACTATCTTCTCAAAGCCAGATTCATCAACAGCTCGATACAGTATGTACAAAGCTGATTTATCCTTCACGCGCATTTTCTTCAACGCAGCAAGTTGGGCAATCGTCTGCTCTTCATCTTCTGCGGGCTCTTGGTACCCGTTCTCCACTACATCCCACACGTCTTGGGATCCAAGAAGAGCTTTGATCTGAACACTCCAATTGTCAAAATTGACTTTCTTTGTCAACTGAGGAAGGGACACACTGTTTGCAAGGTTTGCCATTTCTCACTTTTTTTTTACTCGAACACTCAAACTCAGAAAGCTCTGATACCAATTTGTTGGTATCTACACAAATATATTTCTTATTCAGAATTTGGAAATACAGGAGTACACAAACACAACACTCTTAGACTCTTAAAGATACACTCACAACACACAACACAGGCCCTCTCTCTATTTTTTCTCTCTTCACGGTGGTGCATACTACACCAATTTTTCCCGTGATTCTCCCTCTCTACCCACACACTCACACAACTTTCTTTCTTTGCTGCTGCTGCACTAAGCTTCTTTTCTTTCTACGTTTGTGGTGTGTGTTACAACCACTACTCTTTCTTATATTTATAATAAAACTTCACACATTGCTTACACCAAAGTCTTTGCAACCAAAGACTTGCAACGTACTAAAGAAGCTGCTGCAAAGACTTTGCACATCCAAACAAAACTATTTTTCTACTTTTGCACTTATTAAAGAAACATGTGGGACCCATTAAAGTTTATCTCACAACTTCTACAGATTTTGAAGCTGCTTGGCTAGCTGTCAATGATGCTCATCGAATAGCAGGTAAACGGAAACCCATTTTCTTGCTATTAAACGAAGGAATTAGAACAATTTTAAAATTTGAAAGAAGGAATCTAAGTGTTGAAACTTGAGGATTGCAATGGCATGTGTTGTTTGTGAAGGCAAGGATAGTGTATATATATAGTATTTTAAGATTATGTGGGAAGGAAACCGAAATCCCTTAGAAGATTATAATTAGTGTTAAAGGATGGAGGGTCTTCACATGAGATATCACATGGTGTTGTCTTGAGTGCCTCTATGAAGGATAATGATGAATGGACCTGTGAAACCCTACTATATCTAAGAATTACCAACATATATAAAGTCTCCAAATGTAACTAAAAGAGACGTGCCTAAGTGAATCCTAACTGTTGTTCATTCATTAATTGGTAATCCATTATTTTATAAACTTGTTATAAACATGTTTTCTCACATTATGTTTGATTACAGCTGGAATGTATTTTGTGGGTGATGAATAAAGCAAGGGATAACGAAATATCATAGATCATTAGGTTTCTGCGGTCTATATTTTATGCAGAATCAGTAGAGAAAGGCTTCCACAGCAATACCGTATGCCATTGTCTCTCTGTTGGGCCCACGATTCTTTAGTAACAGTTCTCTCACCTCTTTGATTCATGTAGCCAACGATCCGTTACAAATAATTTCTTTTATATACATATTCGTCGATGCAAGGCTTTGGGACAACCAAAATCATTCATATCGTAAAACATTTGTAGTTCAAAAACTTGAAGCTTGTCCACTGGTCTTTTCTCAACACAAACAACATTGATGGGTTTTCGTTTACGTGGAATCAGGAAGACACGGTTTGTTTCAAACTGAACATCTTCAAAAGCTGTGGATGTGCAAAGGACTACCTTGGAGTATATGTTGGAGAGAATATGAAGCGATTTCTCATTCCTGTGTGGTATTTGAACAAACGTTCCTTTCAAGATGAGGAGGAATTTGGATATCATGATCCAATGGGTTGTCTCACTTTGCAAAGATGATGAGTTCCTAACCGTCATCTCTCAGTTGAGTGACTTGTAAATCCGGCTGATGGATACATATAGACAGTTAGATGAGTGAATTTTGTACAGAAGGCATTTTCTTTAATTTTGAGGATTTTTCTATTTTCTTTTTTGGTATAATTCTTTTTGAAGACTCGAGTTGTCGTAGGATTAATGAAATATGTCTATGGTGATTTTGAGAGGTGTGAGATTATTTGTATTAGAGAAAACAATATATTTCTCTTAGTCGTTTTTGTATTAGAGGAAGAAAACTTTATTGTATATACTCATATCACAATCTAAACGATCTGCAAATTTACCAAATTTATGAGCGATTTCCTCCTACTTCTTTTTTAGCATCAACTCAAAGTATATCAATAATAGAGCAATGATATCAGAGCATGCTATTCAAGATCAAGTGTGGATGATATATGACTTCCATAAGTCATAAATCATTTATGCAATGCATATATATATATATGTTGTTTATTATCAAATGTGAATGATGTATGACTTCCATAAGTCATAAATCATCTATGCAGTCCATATATGTATCAGAAAGAAAAAGAAAATGCATGATATAATGTTCTTGAATAGATATGAGTCTGATCAGAAAGAATGAAAACGATATGCTACGATTGATATTGTTTCAGAATGGAAGATTTTTAGAAGAGAAAATGTTTAATGTCTCCATGGTTATGAATTATGAGTTATACAATACAAGCTAAAGGCATCAGAACCATAAATTAATCAAGGAGAAAAGTAGCAAGGGACAAATGTTAAGGAGAGAGAAAATTGAATTGTATGAAACAATTGTAAAGCATTACAATTAGACAGAATATTTGTGTGTATGCTCTAAGGAATATGAATTTTTTGTTTGAATGGTCTTTCCCCTATTGATCTGGAGAAAGGGAGATGTCTAAAAGTTGAGAAGACGTCTATGGTACAAAATGTCTCCACTAATCTATGTTAGCGTCCAACGCATACTACTATTTGTCAACTGAAGTAACATGTTATACTTAGGAAGATATCTTCACTGCAAGGAATTCTGAGACCACAATTGGGATGATCATATCCAAATTCTTCCGCAGCTTGATTCAACAAGTCCTGAAATGAAGGTTGATTCAAGTATGATACGGGAATTAAAAACCGCTTCATTTTCTCTCCGACGTAGACTGCAAGAAAACCCTTTGGCACATCCCCTGCTTTTGAAGATGCTTGATTTGCTGCAAAGAATGCCTTTCGGATACCATGTAAACGAAAACCCATTTTGTTGATTTGGGATGAGAATGGTTTACTAAAAGTATTGAGAATAATTTCTTGAGTGTTGAATGCTCTAGGATGTGAATGATTTGTGTTGACAGAAAATGGTTAGCCATGAATATATATATATAGAGTAACGGATAGATAAGAAACCATTGGCTGCATGAATTATTGAAGGAGGGCTATTCAATTCAATAGGGCTAATTCGACCAAGTGAAAGACAGGGGCACTTGGTGTTGTCTTTATAATTTTCTCAAGAATGAACCTAACATGCTATAGTGGGGCCTCATGATTGTTATTGATGTTGCTTCTATTTTTAAGTCCACACACTTATTCAGAGCTTTCAATGTGGTTGCTACCTATCATATGATACTATTTGATGATACATCAGAGATATATATTGATGAATAGAACTGTCATCTCAAACATTTGAAAGTATGCAGCTTATCTACAATTAGATTAGCTTTATCGCAATGCATGGACAAACATGAGGTTATATCAGGTGGCTAATTTGTCGATCATTATTGAGGTAGGTGAGCTATGCACTTCCATTGAGTTTTCTAATCCCTAAAAACGAGCCATACCAGATGTTGATTATTATGAAAGTCCTCAAAGACAACACCACATGCCCCTCCTTCACAAATAATTCAAGTAACCAATTCATAGTTTTTTCATAACCTTTTATCTATATATATTCACTTATTTCAAGCGTTTAGGATCAACACAAATCATTCATATCTGAAAGCATTCAAAATTTTAGAGACTTCTTTTCAAACAGTTATCTTCTCAAATCAATACAGCAATGGGTTTCCGTTTACCTATCAAAAAGACCTTATTTGCAACAAATCAAGCATCTTCGAAAGCAGTGGATGCACAAAAGGGTCATCTTGCAGTTTATGTCGGAGAGAAAATGAAGCGGTTCGTGATCCCTGTGTCATACTTGAATCAACCATCGTTCCAAGAGTTGTTGAGTAAAGCTGAGGAAGAGTTTGGATATGATCATCCAATGGGTGGCCTCACAATTCCTTGCAGTGAAGATGTCTTCTTAAGTATAACTTCTTGCTTGAATTGACCTTAAATCTCACACTTTAGTCGACTGACATAGATTAGTTGAGGCATTTTGCACAATAAGCATCTGCTGAGCTTGTAAACATCTACTTTATCTAGAAAGAGAGAAAAGTAATGACAAAATCATTGTATATAATATTTTGTTTAACTAAATTGAATTCAACTACTCAAGCAATTCCTTTGCAGTTTCCTTTATAGTTCAAATCTTCACTTCTCTCTATTGCTATGGTTGAATTCTGTTTAAAAGCTAGACTTATTTTTTATAAAAAAACATTATATGTCAGAAAAGCTATTTTTATTTCAAGTATACATATGATTTTGTAAATTTTATGAGAAATAAATTTTGTGCAGAAACAGATAAAACAAGTGTCTTGGAGAAAAGCAGTTGCTTCATTCGTATAAAAAATTGTGACCGACTGAAATCTATATCATAAATTACTGCCCTATTTAAATTAAAAAAAAAATTAATTCCGAAAGTACAAAATAGTTGACCGTGAATATAAGAACTAATATTTTCTGTTCATGGAAAGTGTGAGGATTAGAGTTCTAAAATTATAGATCAGTACCCTGATATTTTCTGATACCTTGTTCAATTTCTGTTGTGAACTTTGGAGCAATGGCATACTAGTAATAATTCCATAACCTTTTGCCCAAGGAACAACTAATAATCAATGTGACGGTGTAGTTATATTACCATTGCTTGATAAGGTGACATGATTATTTAAAACAGCCCCATGTGATACCTTGGTTCTCAAATCGCTGCTGATTGTCAAAATCGATCCCTCATACCCTCCGTTCAAGTACTCGGAGTTAGGTTTTTCCAGACCCTTAAAAGGAAATGCATATGTATGCTCATTAACCAAACCAAATAGGATATGGAGGAGGTTAAAATAACTTACATTTAAATACGCAGGCAGAAAAGTTATTAATTAGGAAACTTTAATACTTTATTACATGTCTAAATTAAATTAAAAGGTCTAAGAAAATAATACGCTTTCTACTCAATTTATAAGGGCATAAGTTGGGACTTGCCTCACTTTTTACGAGTAATAAATTAACTAGTTGGAAGAACAAGTTAACTTGAGTAATTAAACCTACTACTTGGTTTCGGTCTTGTTATTCTTCGGCTTGGCAATAGCGTACACTACTAGAATTTAATTACTGTATTGAATAAAAGATCCTTTTCAATAAACATATTGTTTTACTATATATTTATCTGTCAAAAATATACATTGTAATTTGATTTTGGAAGATTCTAAGTTTTCGTTTGCCAATGCATTAGCAATTTGCCTGCACAGTTGATAAAGCTTTCAAAGTTCCATTTTTTATTGGTCAGCTTTTCCAACACGCACAATCCTCTTGAGATGTAATTTGTCAGTATGTATATGAAGCATCTACGTTTGACAAACAATTTGTCCATAACAGCACAACAAAGCTATAATTTCTTATTACATACAAGAAAGAGGTGCTTCGAGATTTCAGTGAAAAAGTGAAAACTAATTTATAATTCAACGTTAACATGCCTATATAAACACCACAAACAATCCTCAATACCACTCCACAACACACTTCCCTCAGTAACAAATACAAGAAAAAGCCACCATGGTTGCAAAAAGTCAGTTCTATTATATTTTATTTACATTGCTTTTCTGCATGGGATTCTTGAGTTTCCAAGTCACATGTCGCACCCTCCAAGATGTCTCCATGTATGAGAGACATGAACAATGGATGAATCGTTATGGCATAGAGTACAAGGACGCTGAGGAAAGGGAAAAACGTTTCAGAATATTTGAGGAAAATGTGAATTATATCGAAGCCTCCAACAGTGCTACAAATAAACCTTATCTGCTAGGCATTAACCAATTTGCAGACCTCACCAACGAGGAGTTCATAGCACGCAGAAATAGGTTCAAGGCCCACATGTGTTCCTCAATCATAAGGTCAACCACTTTTAAGTATGAAAATGTTACTGCAATTCCTTCTGCAGTGGACTGGAGGCAAAAGGGTGCAGTTACACCCGTGAAGAACCAAGGTCAATGTGGTAAGCAAATGCTTCATTCTTCATTCGCATTTCTATGTCAAATTATAAACTCAATCGTTATCTAACTATTAATTTATCTTGTAGGATGTTGTTGGGCGTTTTCCGCCGTTGCAGCAACGGAAGGAATTCATGCAATCACTACTGGGAAACTGATCTCTTTATCTGAACAAGAACTCGTTGATTGTGACATAAAAGGTGTGGACCAGGGTTGTGAAGGTGGATTTATGGATGATGCTTTCAAATTCATCATTAAAAATCATGGACTCAACACCGAAGGCAATTACCCCTACGAGGGTGTTGATGGAAAATGCAATGCAAAGGCAGAAGCCATCGATGCTGCAACCATTACTGGGTACGAAGATGTCCCTGTTAACAATGAGAAAGCCCTTCAGAAAGCGGTTGCCAATCAACCAGTTTCTGTAGCCATTGATGCCAGTGGCTCTGACTTTCAATTTTACAAGAGTGGTGTCTTCACTGGTTCTTGTGGAACTGAACTGGATCACGGTGTGACTGCTGTGGGATATGGTGTTAGTGATGATGGGAGCAAGTATTGGTTAGTTAAGAACTCATGGGGAACAGAGTGGGGTGAAGAAGGTTACATTAGGATGCAAAGAGGTGTGGCTGCTCAAGAAGGACTCTGTGGCATAGCTATGATGGCATCTTATCCTACTGCATAATTGTAAAATATGTACCTTATTTCTAAACTAAGTTTTTTTTTTATAACAGTGTATTTTCTTATGAATCATTGTATTTGGATATATCACCAATGATGAAATGAAAATTTTATCTTTTGATTAAACATGTTGATGTGTGAGTAAAATGTAATTGCATTCATATCCTAGTTTAGATCATTTGCATACATAATTGCATTGACTGAAGGATTTAGTCATGCATTATCTCTGTTTCGGATCATACATTGGGATTTTGTGTTTTTTTTGTAGATTGGTGATTCTAAGTGCCAAAATCATAATTTGGGAAGAATTGATGTCTAAGATGAAGAGATGAAAACAGAGAGTTCAACAACCTAGCTGTGGATAATTCCATGACCTATGGATTTTGCTCCAAAATGCAGATGCAAAACAGAGAGTTCAACAACTGAGCTGTGGAAGTTTCCACGACCTGTGGAGTTAGCTCGAGAAAATAGAAGACAAAACAGATAGCTTCACAAGTGAGTTGTGTTTTCTACCACAACCTGTGGATTCACATCAGGAATGGCAGAATTGAAACAGAGAAGAGCACAGGCAGAGTGGGGATTTTTCCATTGGCTGTGAAAGTTTCCAGGAGCAGTTATTGAGCAGTTATTGATCTCTTTTATGACTGAGTTAAAAAGATTAAATTAAATAGAAATTGAAGGAAGTTATGGAGAGGGAGTAACCACTCTCCTAAAAGGAAGAAATTAGTGGAAAAGATGGGGGGAATTTGAAAAACGTGAGATGGAGACATAAGAGGATGCACATTCACGGACAGAGGATCTTCTTCTTCTTCTATTTTCTTTTGCTTTTCTTTTGTTTTTTTTCTTACATTATGCAGAACTAATTTTCCATTTTGTTAGAGGATTGATGTAGTACTTGTGATTATACTTTCTGAACCTTTTCAATTGATGTTTGCTTAATTTTAATTATCCCTGTGTTCTATTTATGTTTTAATGTTTATTCTATGAGCAGTTTCACAATTGGGAGATTGGTAATTGCTTGCGTTTATAAATAGAACAGATTAGATGTTGTCACAATTGGGAAATTGGGCACAACTAGTTAGTTTGAAATTGAGATAAAATTGTTCTTCATGATCTTATTGACTTTGTAACTGGCCTAAGGGATTGGGGGTTCAAATTCAATGGATAAGTTTGCCTATCTAAGGGATTAGGGATAAACAAGCTCTTAATAAGTTCAAGTGGATAATTATAATTAACACATCGATTGAAAAGGGGAGGAATTTATATGAAAAGGTATGAAATCAATTCTCTAACATTGTTTATATCATTTGAATTTCCATCACTTGTTTATATTCATCAATTTATTTGATAAACTTTGTTGCTCAAAATTAAGTAAGTTAGTAAACTAGTACTCAACTCATTCAATCCCAGAGGACGATATTTTGTTACTACAATAACGGATGGTTCACTTGCCAAACGTTCATCAAGTTTCTGGCGCCGTTGTCGGGGATTGAGTTTTAGTTGATATTAGTGATCTAATTGGCTTAAAATTTGAGTTGTATATATTTTTTTTATTATTTTAAGTTGTTTATGCGAGGTACTGTTGCTCCAGAAGATTTACTTTTTGATTCAGAAATTGAACGCACGGCCAGAAGCAACAGAAGTAGTGCAAGAAGAAGAAAGAGAGAAAGAAGAAAGGAACAAAGACGAATTGAGCAAGAAGAGGAGACATCAACAATGGCAGAAGAACAACCTGCAAGAAAGACTCTTCGTGATTATTCTATGCCAAATCCTAATTGTTATCAAGGGAACATTGTGATACCTCCTATTCAAGCCAATAATTTCGAAATCAAGCCTGTCTTGTTACAAGTCATTCAATAGAATCAATTTGGAGGTGCAGTTTCAGAAGATCCCAATTCTCACTTGGAGAATTTTTTGGCAATCTGTGATACCTTGAAGATTAATGGAGTTTCAGATGATGCAATTCGTTTGAGGCTTTTTCCCTTTTCACTACGGGATAAAGCTAAAAGCTGGCTTCAATCACAACCTCAAGGAAGCATTACTACATGGGAGGATATGGCTACAAAATTTGTAACAAAATACTTCCCTCCTTCCAAGTCAGCTAAAATGAGAAATGAGATCACTACCTTTGTGCAACAAGAAACTGAATCCTTATATGAGGCATGGGAACGATACAAGGAGTTAATGAGGAAGTGTCCGCATCATGCTCTACCAGAATGGTTGCAAGTGCAGATTTTCTATAATGGTCTTTCACCCTCTTTTAAGGCAATTTTGGATGCAGCAAGTGGAGGATCATTCAATCTGAAAACACCAGAGGAAGCTTTGGAGACTCTAGAATTAATGGCAAACAACAAAGTGAATATGCAGTTTGACCGTCAAAATAGAAAAGCTGGAGTGTTGGAGGTTAGTACTTTGGATGCTATTTTAGCCCAAAACAAGCTGTTAACACATTAGATCACGGATTTGACTCAGAAGCTGGGAAATATGCAAGCAAATAATGTGAATACAATATCTCCAAGGTGAGGAATGCATCAAAATGGTGAATGTCATGCAACTCAACAAGAGGCACAAGTTCATGTAGTGGGACAACAACAAAATCAGTTTTCAACCAACCTTAATGCAAATTGGAGGCAACAACAAACCGGACCATGGAGTAATCCAGTCCAATCTAACCCACCCAGGCCTCCATATCAATATCAAGCTCAATTCAGCAATCAAGGAAACAAGACGTCTACGTGGGAAAATGCATTAGAGAAGCTAACTATGCAAACTTCTACCTTTGTGGAGAAGACTTCTAATTTCATGAATGAGACAAGGACTAACTTCAAGAACCAGGAAGCTTCGATCAGAAATTTGGAGAGCCAGATTGGTCAACTTTCAAGACAACTTTTAGAGAGATCTCCTGGCACATTCCCTAGTGACACAATACCAAACCCAAAGGAACAATGTAAGGCAATTCAATTGAGGAGTGGAAGAGTAATAGAGAGTGAAAAAAGGAGTGAGATGGAGAGAGAGAAAAAGAAAAGAGTTGATGACATAGTAGAAGAGAGTAATGAAAAAGAAGTTGAGAGAAAATATGAGGAGAAAAATGAGAGAGAAAAAAATCAAGAGAGTGAGAGTAAGATGCGTGAGTATGTCCCTACAATTCCATACCCTCAAAGATTGAAGAAGCAAGAACAAGCACTACAAGAAAAATGCTATTTATATACAGATTATTATATACGGATTCTGATTCGTAGATAAAAATTTAATTACATACGGATTTTATATACGGATCAGTTACATACGGATTTTTCCGTATATAATAAAAAAAAAATTTATATACGAATTTTCCGTATATAAAATCTGTATATAATGATAGCGTCTGTTGGTAGGAACTTTGCCAAAGATAAACCCATATAAAAGATCCGTTTGTAAGTAAATTCTCCTTTATATATAGATATTACATACGGAATTTAAAAATAAAAAATTAAAACTAATACAAAACCTAAGAGATAGAATCAGTACTGCAAATTTCTCCTCTGATCTTTTTCCCTCTCATCGAAGTTTCTCATCGAGTCCCCCCTTTCGAGATTTTATGCTTCCCTCTAATCGAGCCATTGAGCCCCTCTTCTTCCCTCTCATTCTCTCTCGAGCTCTTATTCTTGTGTCTCATCAAGCCATTGTTTTCTAGTCCTTCTTTTGTAGCCTCCATTGAAACCCTAACTTCCACTGCAAACGCCTTTTTCGCGATACCCTCTCCTCGAACCCTAGCCTCCACCCCTTGCTCACTACAAGGTTGAGGGGACTGGAGACCGCTTCACCAGTTATGCCTCCTCGTTGGCTCTTCCCTTGGTACCCTAACTCCTTATCAGACTCCCGTGGAGACGGTTGGAATGGTAGCGCCAAAGTCTCGTGCTCACCGACTAAAGTTTTCTCACTCACACTCGCTCACGATCATTGGTAGAGAAGAAGAATGTCTTACACTAACCGTTCTTCTCGCTCACGCTCACTCAAAGAGAAGAAGTTCGTCCTTTCTTCTTGTGTTCACTCACTTTGTTGGTTTCTTCGTTCAATCGGTAAGTTTATTCGTTCAAACCTTCTTCTTTGATCATTCCCTAAATCCCTAAATCATTAAATCCATAAATCCCTCTCTTCTTTGTTGAGATTGACGCAGAATGGTCCGTTGTGGGGTTTGCGCAAAGATTCACCAAATAGATTCGTTTGTTCTTGAAAATGTAGTTGATTTTCATGAATAGAGCTTCCGAAATGTAAAAGATAGTGATGGACTTATTCCTAGGCCAAGCCATGGAAGGGAGAGTGCAAAAGAAGAAGAGAGAGAGTGGAGAGTGGCTCGCCGCTGATGCCGAGACCAAACCCCTCTTGGAGCTCCAGACGAGGTTAAATCTTAGTTTTCTTCTTCATTATAATGTCCTATACTCTTATTTTCTGTTGTGAAACCTCTGACATTGGTCAAACATTATGCTAGGGAAATGGAAATCCCTACTCTGTATTTTGTATCATCAAATCTTACACTACACTTCATTGCTTTTTCTGTTTTGTTTTTCGTTGAAAGGGTAGGTAGTATGTTTTGGAAGTTAATTTTAACTCTAGTTGATGAATGTCTTTTTTATCTTTAAATGTGGAATGACAGGTGAAGTTTGCCTTAGACATTGTGGTCCTGTATTGTAGCTTTGCAACAGTTTGCTTCCCTACTTCTCTTGTATCGGGTTCCTCCATTTACTTAGTTCATTGGTTTATCATGATCCCATTTCAATTTAATTGGAGCTTTCTCATTCTAGTGTCTTCTAATTCTTAGTTCTGGTGCAGGTGTCTGGTTTGAAGTCCATCACATCTAAACACCTGGCATTGTCAAGTCAAGTAATTAGTTTCGTACATTTAAGTGTGCTACCTTTAATTCCCCTTTATTATCATCTGAATGGAAAAGGTAATATTTTGAGGAGGCAACGTAGCAATAGAGAGGACACGACTTGGACAAGAAATTATAGTTGCAATTTCAGTAGAGTAACAAACTATATTGATGATGATAATTTAAAAGATGAACGGAATGCCTCAAAGTGGATCCCGATACAGTGACGTCTAAGTTTAAGTGAGCTACAACTTGAAATGGCTGCTGAAACTCCTCATGGCAAAGAAATCGTAAGGTATTGTCAACCTTTTTTGGTTAGTTGTTACTCATTTGTGTTGTGAAAGCTTGGGTGTTCTCGATTTGTTATGAATTGGATATAACATATTTTGGAATGAAATTATGGTAAAACTTGTTTGTTATATGGATTTTTGTTTATGTAATCTACTATTTCACTTGTGAGAAATATAAGGCAGAATTAGATATTTATTAGCTAAGATTTTCAGGCTCTTTTGATGTAATCTACTATTTCACTTTGTAGCTAAGAATTAGATATTTATAAAGCCTTACTGTCTGACTACTTGATACATGTGCTAACGAAAGCTTGCTTATCCAGAGAATATTTACTTATGAACCACAATTCATTCATTTACACCTTCAAGCTTTTCCAAGTAGGTTTGGAAATTGAATGCTTCGGTTTTTTTTTGTCTTATCACCTAATGCTATTTTTTTTCTTAATGATAACTTTCCTCTCCTTTTAGCTTGCAACATTGGCAATTATTCAGATTAATTGCACTAGTTGGGAGTGAAATGGCACTAGCTCTAATACTTGGGTCATTTACACTGGCCATCCTTTTTGCTTAAGTGGTTTTTTCCTATCAAAAGGTATCAAGGATATCCTTTTTACTGAGATATTGTTAAATTAAATTTTGAAAAGAAGAGATCTTTATTTTAGTCTCTGAATTTATAGAAAGTTTTGAATTTATATTCTATCAATAAATTTCATCAGTCTTTTCACTCAAATATATAAATCAAGGACTATTTTTGTTATAAAGTTATGATATTAACAACCAATTTAAACTTTATACATTTATAGGTAAGTGTTGATTTAAGTTCTTTTTAAAGACTATTTTCTTTTCTCTTTAATCTTTGCTCCAATCTGTTTATTTCTTTTTTTTATAGCATTCTTAGTTGTTGAAAATAATTTGTGATATTTTCGTTACTTTTTTTTATGAAGAGGGTGTTTTGATATATCTAATGTAATACTTTTGCAAGAAGTTTTACTTGACTTCTTTGTCAAGTGAACTTTGTTTTGACTTAAGTAACTTATTGATTCTTTCAATTTCTTTGTCAAGTGAACTATGTAGCATTGTTTAATGTTTTAATTAATTATAGTAGTAAACACAACAATAAATTATTAATCCTTTCAACTTATTTTGTTGCTGCAGGGTTTGATTTAATTTGCTTAAAGAAGTACTTGGAAGCACAGCACACTCAAAAGCCTCCATGTGGGAAAATGAGCTCCTGGATGTAGGCTATCAACCTCTGTGCATCCGGATTCCCTACAAGCTCAATTTTGATTAAAGTCTACATGGTGAACGTTATTGTCATGTTTTTATAAACACAAAAATTGTAAAGGAAACAATTGATGTTTATTCTTTTGTATTTTCTAAGTAGTTTATGATTAATTCATGTAATATATCAATTGTAAAAGATAATTAGTTCTTATTATTTGACAATTTGATACTAATTTTTGAGAGTTTGACTGTTGTATTTGACTTTTATCAAATATATAAAAGTTCTAGTTATTGGATGTAGATATGGGATCTTTTAATTTTTTTTTATAAAGCCATAAAGTTACATACGGATTTTCGTATATAATTATCTATGGATATTATATACGGATTTTTTGTATATAAGTTATATACGGATTTTCTGTATATAAGTTATATACAGATTTTTCGTAGATAATTTATGTACGGATTTTCCGTATGTAATTTATATACGGATTTTCCGTATGTAATTTATATACGGATTTTCCGTATATAATTTATATACGGATATATCTGTATATAATTTAGCTACGATCTTTTTATATACGGATTTTTATCCGTATATAATCCGTATATAATACTATTTTATATACGGATTTTAGTGGTTATATACGGATTTTGACTGTATGTAATTGTGATTTTTCTTGTAATGAAGCCAAGCAATTTGCAAGATTTCTTGATGTCTTTAAGAAGCTCCACATTAATATTCCATTTGCTGAAGCATTGGAGCAAATGCCAAGTTATGCTAAATCCATGAAAGACTTGCTATCAAAGAAAAGGAAGCTCCAAGAAGATGAAACAATTATGCTCACAGAGGAATGCAGTGCAATAATTCAACAAAAATTACCTCCCAAGTTGAAGGACCCAGGAAGCTTCGTCATTCCATGTGAGATTGGAAATATAATGGTGGGTAAAGCATTGTGTGACCTTGGAGCAAGTATCAATTTGATACCTTTGTCAATTTTTAAAAGGTTGGGAATTGAAGAAGTAAAGCCCACTATGATAACTCTACAGTTGGCAGACCGGTCAATGACTTATCCTTATGGAATTGTGGAAGATGTTCTAGTGAAGGTGGATAAACTTATTTTCCCAGCTGATTTCGTGGTGCTTGATATGGAAGAAGATGCTAAAGTCCCAATCATATTGGGAAAACCATTCTTAGCCACAGGAAGAGCATTGATAGATGTAGAACAAGGACAGTTGATGTTAAGAGTGGCAGATGAAAAAGTCACATTTTCTATGAGTGAAGCAGTGAAGCACAAACATGACAAAGAAGACTGTTTCAGGGCTGAAATAATTGAGTCTCTTGTGTTGCAGGAGATAGATTTCCATGTAAAGAAGAATCCATTAGAGAGAACTCTACTATCGGGAATGAAAGCCAAGGAGTTGAAAAGAGAAATTAATGATGAAGAGGTGGTGAAGTGTGCTCATCAATTAGAAGTGCTGCAACCAATATTCAATTCCACAAGAGGAAGAGAAGATTTACACAAGAGTGAAGGCGAAGGAGTAGAAACGTCCAAGGTAGAATTGAAACAACTCCCTTCTCACCTAAAATACAGGAACCTTGATGAGCAAAAGCTTAAACCAGTAATTGTGAGCAATGAACTTTCCTCCACTAAAGAAGATAAACTCTTAAGGGTGTTGAGGGGGTATAAATCTGCCATTGGGTGGAAAATTGATGATTTGCAAGGTATTAGTCCTACTGTGTGCGTGCATAAAATTTATTTAGAAGAGGATTTCAAACCTGTGCGTCAACCACAAAGGAGGCTCAACCCGACTATGAAGGAAGTGGTAAGGAAAGAAGTAATTAAATTGCTAGATGTAGGAATTATCTACCCCATTTCTGATAGTGAGTGGGTGAGTCCTGTTCATGTTGTACCCAAGAAAGGAGGAATGACAGTGGTGACAAATGAAAACAATGAGCTCATTCCTACACGAAAAGTCACAAGGTGGCGAATGTGCATAGATTACCGAAGACTGAATCAAGCCACAAGAAAGGACCATTTTCCACTTCCATTCATAGATCAAATGCTGGAAAAGTTGGCAGGGCATGCATATTACTGCTTTCTAGATGGGTACTCTGGCTACAACCAAATAGTAGTAGCTCCTGAAGATCAAGAAAAGACGGCATTTACATGTCCCTATGGAGTCTTTGCCTATAGGAGAATGTCATTCGGTCTCTGTAATGCGCCTGCAACATTTCAAAGGTGTATGTTTTCCATCTTTTCTGATTTGATTGAAAATTGCATTGAGATCTTCATGGATGACTTTTCTGTATTTGGCTCTTCATTTGATTCTTGTTTAGCTAATTTAACCTGAGTGTTAAAAGGATGCCAAGAAACTAATCTAGTGCTAAATTGGGAAAAATGTCATTTTATGGTAAGAGAAGGTATTGTTCTTGGTCATCACATCTCCACTAAAGGCATTGAGATTGATAAAGCAAAGGTGGAAGTAATAGAACAATTACCTCCTCCAGTGAATGTAAAAGGGGTAAGAAGTTTCTTAGGTCATGCAGGATTTTATAGGAGGTTTATCAAAGACTTTTCTAAGATAGTAAAGCCTATGACTAATCTTCTTGAGAAAGAAACCCCTTTTGTGTTTGATGATGCATGCTTGCAAGCATTTTTAACCATAAAGGAAAAACTTGTTTCTGCTCCTATAATTACAGCACCTAATTGGTCTTTACCATTTGAATTGATGTGTGATGCGAGTGATTATGCTGTGGGTGCTGTATTAGGACAAAGAAAAGAAAAGGTGTTTCATGTGATATATTATGCTAGTCGTGTGTTAAATGAAGCTCAAAAGAATTATGCCACGACTGAAAAAGAATTTCTTGCAGTAGTGTTTGCATTTTATAAATTCCGATCTTATCTTGTTGGGTCAAAGGTCATTGTTTACACTGATCATGCTGCTTTGAGATATCTATTTGCTAAGCAGGATGCCAAACCACGATTAATACGTTGGATTCTCTTATTACAAGAGTTTGACTTGGAGATCCGAGATAAGCAAGGGAAGAAAAAATTGGTGGCAGATCACCTTTCAAGATTGAAGTTTGATGAAGGGAATCGGGATATCAAGCCTATTGCAGAGGAGTTTTCAGATGAGAAGTTAATGGCCATTACTTCCTTGCCATGGTTTGCAGATTTTGCTAATTTTAAAGCAGGGGGTATAATTCCAAATGATCTCACTTTGAAGCAAAAGAAAAAATTCCTGTATGATGCCAAGTGCTATTTTTGGGACTATCCTTTGTTGTTCAAAAGATGCGGAGATGGTATGATCAGGAGATGTGTTCCTGAAAATGAATTTGAGAATATCCTTTGGCATTGTCATGGGTCAGATTATGGGGGGCATTTTTCAGTTGAGAGAACAACTTCTAAAGTTTTACAAAGTGGCTTTTATTGGCCTACCCTTTTTAAAGATGCCCATAATTTTGTGAAACACTGTGATAGATGCCAAAGAGTTGGTAATATTTCCAAAAGACATGAGATGCCCATGAACAACATACTTGAAGTGGAGATTTTTTATGTTTGGGGTCTGGATTTTATGGGGCCCTTCCCACGAACTTTCTCAAACCATTACATTTTGGTTGCTGTGGATTATGTATCTAAATGGGTAGAGGCTGCTGCGTTACCAACAAATGATGCTAAGGTGGTGGTTTCCTTCATCAAGAAACAATTTTTTTCTAGATTTGGGGTACCGCGAGCAATCATTAGTGATGGGGGCTTACATTTCCATAGCAAGCAATTTGCATCACTTGTGGGCAAATATGGTGTGAGACACAAGATAGCTACCCCTTATCATCCCCAAACCAGTGGACAAGTGGAAATTTCTAATAGGGAGTTAAAAAGAATTTTGGAAAAAGTCGTGAGCTCATCTAGAAAAGATTGGTCAAGAAAATTAGATGATGTACTTTGGGCTTATCGAACAACTTTTAAAACTCCAATTGGGATGTCACCATATAAGTTGGTGTATGGCAAATCTTGTCATTTGCCGGTGGAACTTGAGCATAAAGCATTTTGGGCCATTAAATTGCTAAATTTTGATTTGAAGATTGCAGGTGAGAAAAGGCTGCTTCAATTGGATGAGTTAGATGAATTCAGATTGCAAGCCTATGAAAATGCCCAGATTTATAAGGAAAGGACCAAAAGATGGCATGATAAAAAGATTGTGCTGAGAGAGTTTACCCCAGGACAGCAAGTTCTATTGTATAATTCCAGACTTAAATTGTTCCCTGGAAAACTCAAGTCTAGGTGGTCAGGTCCTTTTGTGGTTCAAAAAGTTTTTCCTTTGGAACAATTGAAATCTCTAACCTTAATGCTGAGAGAAGTTTTAAAGTAAATGGTCAAAGATTAAAGTTGTATTTGGGAGGGGATGTTGAAAAAAATAGGACCAGTGTATCACTCACAACATCATGCGGTACTTGTGAAAAGGAATTTCCTTAGTTTTAGTGTTCTAAAAAAAAAAAGAAGAAGAAGAAGAAGAAAAGAAAAGAAAGGGGTTGAACTGAAAAAAAATGTACCCCATTCAGTGATTTATTTTCTGAGCAAAAGGAACCCTAACATTTTGCAGGTTCTCCTACATTTTATCACCTGCAGCAAACCCCACCAGCAAGATGACACGCGCACGCAGCCAACGAAATTAACCTCCGCACACCGTCGCGTCTTCTATGCGGCAAACGACGACAGCACCACGGCGCTCCATGAGGAAGAAAACGATAACACCACGGCGCTCTGATCGGCCTCCGCCAGTAGTCGATGTTGACTCCACCGATCAGCGGACGCCGTCACCGCCACCACTCCGTTCGTCACCACCATCGCCACCACTCCGTTCATCACCGTCACCACTCCGTTCGCCATTCCCACCACTCCACTCGGACCGTCAGCGTTCCGCAGCGAATTCCCATGACCCCGACCACCGAACCGCATCATCGGCTTCTTCGCCGCATTCTGCGTCACTGCCGCAACAACCACTGCTGTTGCTGAATCTGCACACCCTAATTCAGTGCCACCAGCCGTGGAACAACGTCCAAGAAAAAGGGTTCGTTCTTCTGCCAATAACCCCAGTGGTATTTCTTTTCAAAATGAAGAGCAGAGGTTGAGGTATGCTTCATTACTCAAGCGAGTTATTGTGCCTACGCGTTATGTAGATGAAAATACCTTAAGCACGTTAGGCATGTCTGAGGAATTTTACTGGATGCTTGAGAATATTGGCTGGAGTACTTTTGTCACTTTAAAATACCCTGCCTACGAGAAAATCACAATGGAGTTCTTGAGTTCTGTGAAGGCAGAGATACTGCAGGGAAAGGATTGTGAAGAGGGGCTGATTGCATTTAGATTGCATAATGTTTCTTACAGACTCACTTTAGCTGAGTTTAATGCAATCTTTGGTTTTCCAATTGGAGGTGCAAGGAATTATCCAAAAAATTTTGACGTTGGGTCCTTTTGGTTTCAATTGTCTAAATCAAGCTCTTTTGTCTCATTTGATTCTAAGGAAGCTAATATTCAACACCCCTGTTTTAGATATGCTTACCGACTCATGGCTCATACGCTATTTGCTCGGGATGATAGTCATTCTGCGGTTAGAAAGTCAGAATTATTATTTTTGTGGGGTATGGTTAACGATGTTTCATTGGACTCAAGAGCTTGGTTGGCACGTCAGTTTCTCAAGGTAGGGAAAGCGTCATCTGGGCAAATAGCAATTGGTGGGCTGATCACCATTATTGCTTTACACCTCAACATTCCTTTGGAGAATGACAAGGCAATCTTAGGAAATTCCCGAATTGATTTAGAAATGTTAATTCATAATGAAATGTTGGTGAAAAGGGAAGATCACTATTGCTTAGTCATGAGTACTATCACAGGCTTGCAACCTCAACCTCTTCCAAATCCAGTGTTCAATACAGTGCGGGGTAAAGATAGGTGGACCTTCTCTGCTTCTCAATATCCAAATAACCTTCATCATGATCCTGAACCGTCATCTCACATACCTCCAATTCCTCGACCTTCTACAGTTGATACTCTTGTTCATCTCCAGCAATCCCTGACTGAACTCCAAGCGCAACAACTCCAACATTATCAGGAGTTCATCCAATTTCGGGATACTCAAATTCTTCATCAGCAAAAGGTGGAACAACTCTTGCAGGAAGTTCTCACCATGCTCCACTCTAATCATCACTAATCTTGTGAGTTCTAACCCCCAGTACTTTTTACTTTCTATACATTGGGGACCATGTAAATATTTAGGCTAGGGGTGTTCTTGTGCATCACATCTCACATCATTTTTACATTTGCATGTTGCATATCATGTTTGAATGGAAATGTATCATCTTAGCTCTGAGTTCTATGTTCTGTACAATAAAATTTTTCTAAGCACACTGTGAGTACATATTTCTGATTGCTTGTTGGGAAACTTCACACACTACACAGTGAGATTTGACACTAAGACACTTAAGCAAGATAGTTTTTGAGATGTACAAGATAGAATTTTTTTTTTTTTTTTTTAGGTTTCTATGGTGACACTCACTGCACTTGGTTACTGGAGAATTGTCTGTCAAAACAAAATAAAAAAAAATTAATAAATATTGAGTGAATAAATTGACACCCCTTTGAGACTGTATGTTACTGGGGAAGAGACACTCCTTTGAGACTGAGTGTGGCAAGTATTTGAGTGGAAGATCCATGCTTAGTTGGCAGGTAAGTGTCTTCTAGGTGAGGAACCTAATAGAAAATCTTTTTCAAAAGAAGTTAAAATGCCAAATATTATCTGCCTTGATGTCACCTGTCATACCTCAACTAAATAATTGCACTTAGGATCCCAATAAGTTAGTCGTCATGCTGAAAACATTGTGAAGTGTGTGCTTGAGGAATTTCATTGTTGGAACTGAACTTGAGATGAGAGGGTATGTTTCCATTTAGATTCATCCATCATTCTGTGTGCATAATCATTCTGTGTTAGTTGAATTCTCCTTGCTTGAGGACAAGCAAACGTCTAAGCTTGGGGTATTTTGCTGTGTGAGTAAAATGTAATTGCATTCATATCCTAGTTTAGATCATTTGCATACATAATTGCATTGATTGAAGGATTTAGTCATGCATTATCTTTGTTTCGGATCATACAATGGGATTTTGTGTTTTTCTTGTAGATTAGTGATTCTAAGTGCCAAAATCATAATTTGGGAAGAATTGATGTCTAAGATGAAGAGATGAAAACAGAGAGTTCAACAACCTAGCTGTGGATAATTCCATGGCCTATGGATTTTGCTCCAAAATGCAGATGCAAAACAGAGAGTTCAAGAACTAAGCTGTGGAAGTTTCCACGACCTGTGGAGTTAGCTCGAGAAAATAGAAGACAAAACAGATAGCTTCACAAGTGAGTTGTGTTTTCTACCACAACCTGTGGATTCACATCAGGAATGGCAGAATTGAAACAGAGAAGAGCACAGGCAGAGTGGGGATTTTTCCATTGGCTGTGAAAGTTTCCAGGAGCAGTTATTGAGCAGTTATTGATCTCTTTTATGACTGAGTTAAAGAGATTAAATTAAATAGAAATTGAAGGAAGTTATGGAGAGGGAGTAACCACTCTCCTAAAAGGAAGAAATTAGTGGAAAAGATGGGGGGAATTTGAAAAACGTGAGATGGAGACATAAGAGGATGCACATTCACGGACAGAGGATCTTCTTCTTCTTCTGTTTTCTTTTGCTTTTCTTTTGTTTTTTTTCTTACATTATGCACAACTAATTTTCCATTTTGGTAGAGGATTGATGTAGTATTTGTGATTATACTTTCTGAACCTTTTCAATTGATGTTTGCTTAATTTTAATTATCCATGTGTTCTATTTATGTTTTAATGTTTATTCTATGAGCAGTTTCACAATTGGGAGATTGGTAATTGCTTGCGTCTATAAATAGAACAGATTAGATGTTGTCACAATTAGGAAATTGGGCACAACTAGTTAGTTTGAAATTGAGATAAAATTGTTCTTCATGATCTTATTGACTTTGTAACTGGCCTAAGGGATTGGGGGTTCAAATTCAATGGATAAGTTTGCCTATCTAAGGGATTAGGGATAAACAAGCTCTTAATAAGTTCAAGTGGATAATTATAATTAACACATCGATTGAAAAGGGGAGGAATTTATATGAAAAGGTATGAAATCAATTCTCTAACATTGTTTATATCATTTGAATTTCCATCACTTGTTTATATTCATCAATTTATTTGATAAACTTTGTTACTCAAAATTAAGTAAGTTAGTAAACTAGTACTCAACTCATTCAATCCCAGAGGACGATATTTTGTTACTACAATAACAGATGGTTCACTTGCCAAACGTTCATGACATGATGGTTCATAATGCATATCGACTTTATCTATTCATTTAATTTAATAAGTGTAATTTTAACTAACACTAACTAACGCGCGTGCAGTCGTAGTATAAAAGGAGACGCTTTCTTCTCATTCTGTTTATAAAGGATGGCAGAAGAATTACCATCCTCGATTCCGCAATCGCAAGGAAGCTCCATGAAGAAACGGCCTTCGAAGAAAGACAAACTATGGCTGGACGATTATCTCCATCTCCTTCATTCTCGCCAAACGCTTCACCTAACAATCAATCAACTTAACCAGGTTCCATTCATTCTGTGTATTTCATTGTCAATTTTCTTTCGATACTCTGCATTTCATCGTTAATTTTCGTTCCTACTGCCACAGGTCATCCGCATTCACGGCTTCAAGAAAATCCACCACGCTCCCAAGGTTCTTTTCTCCCTCAAGCTATATCCTAAGTTCCTTTTGGTTAGTAACAAAACGTTGCTTACTTTCACCGTTTTCTCCTTAATTTTTTATTCCATGATTTCTTTTAACTTCAACGCGCTTTGAGATTAGAAATTCTAGATTGCCTTGGTAGTTTAGGTCTCTGTCCGTAAATCTTCGAACAACATGATTATCGAATAGGTTTTCGTTTTGAGAAATTGAAAAAACCTATCTCAAATCCGTGTGCAGAAGGTGCTGGTGGAGGCGGTGGAGTCACTGGATCTTATAGATGTACCGCGTTCGACCCTGCGTGACGGCGTGTCGGCGTTTGCGGCAATGGCACTGGAGGACGTGTTGGCGGATTTGGCAGAGCTCAAATGGCAAGATTGCTGCGAAACCTCTGTCGAGAGAATCAGTTTCTCCGAAGGCAAGAGCGTGTTGCCTGCTTCATCTGATGAGAGCTTCCGTGTCACGAGCCAGTCGAAGAGGATGGACAAAATCCGTGACTTAATCCCTGAAGATTCCCTGAGAAGCCTGAAACCGACAAAAATGGTGCCAAAGCGTAAGAGGAGTAAGGTTCCCACTCTCGACTCTGTTGCCTCAACTGTAGATTCCGCTTCTCTCGCTTCCTGCTGAGTCAATGAATATATTAGCCTCTCACTGCCATTTTATTTGCTTTCCATCTTTCATATTCTATAGTAAAGCTTAGAAGTGAAAACAGTATGCAAAATTTCAATTCATATCGTATGAACAAAGCTTCCATCCTTACAGAACCCTCCACCTCTTTCATTCACAAATATCTACATATTACAAATACGTATGATCTTCTGTGTATGAATGTTACTCGTCTCTGCACCCTAGTCTCCGTCTCCGTAAACTTTGATAGTGCCTTTTACTATCTGGATTATTCAATAACTACAGTCAGAAATAGGCAGCAACGTTGAAGTTGTAGATATAAAGCACCAGGATAACATGATTCTCACACTCGTACATAAAATAAATATGATATTACAATACTATCTAATTACGTAGTAATCGATGAACATATATATCTCACTATTCAAAACATTCAGTTTAGATATTCTTTGTCATTCAGTGGTAAGTAAACATTTCTTTTTCATTTCACTGCATATATGTTTGCCTATAAAAGGCTTCCTTCCTATGAGGCATGACTTTCAATTAAATATATATTGAGGAACGGATTACATCCTCTCATCTATTCCGTGTAACGGAAAGTATTTTAGAGATCATCTTTCCTATTACTTTAATAATACGATATTATAAAAAATCATACTTAATATATAGAAACAATATTTAAATAGTAAATTATAAAATTATTTTTTATAATAATCAATAGTATTATTGAATTAAGTATGATTGATGAATTTTAGTTGTGATCTGATGGCACAAGCACAAACAGCAAATTTAGCACTAGTATTGGTCTCCAACACCAAGTTGACGTGAAGAGACCAAAATGATAGCAAAAAACACTACTATGTGCACTAATACAAAATATGTTTTCAATGAAGTGTGCTGACAGTTGACTTATAATGCCATATGAAAGCATAAATCAATATATACTCAATATAATGAGGTATATGAAAAAAAAAAAATACTTCAAACGGGTAAAAAATTTTAAAATAGAAAAATTATGAGTGAAAACTAAAATTACAAAGCAATGTCTAAAAACTTTAGAACGAAATCAATTAATTTTATATTTAATTCTATTACAAAAAACATAAATTTATAGCATTCACTAAATTATGATAGAATTACCATATGTTAAGAGGACGTCAAGAAAATTAAAATAAATAAAGTTAATAGTGATTCACCAAATATTAACCTTATTTGTTTGAATATTTATATTTATTTAAGTTAGTATATCACATTAATTATAGAAAAGCTAAAATATATATTAAAAATAAATTAGAAAATATTAATTTTATTTAATTTTAATATTTTATTTCTTTGAGTCTATTGATGAAGTAAATATTAAGGATTAGAGAAACTAAAACAAATATTAAAGATGAAAAAGTGAACATTAACATTACTTATTTTTAATATTTTATATATTTAAATTAGTGTAGCTAAGAAGATTTTAATTATAAAAAAAAATTAAACTAGCTACGGTTTAATGGATGTTAATCTCTTTTTTTAATATTTATATTTATTTAAGTTAACTACTCTAATTAAATTTTATATTATAAATTTATTTATATTCTTCAATTGAATATGGACATTATTTTTAATCTAAAAGTCCTGATTTAAAAGTGTCAAATCTTTCCACTCATAATTTTTGTTTTTCATTTTCTATATAATCTCGTTACAATCACATTCATAAATTTACTTACACTATATTTTTTATCCATATTCATTGAAATTTATCTTTTTCAACGACACATTTCTCCTTCATTTACATTTTGTTCATTATCTACTATGTCCACATTTCTATATCTTCATCTCGTTCATATTCATATCTTTCGTATTCATCTTTTTCATTTAACTTGTTTATTTCTTTTTTCATTTATATTATTTAAACATAGAGGTATTATACGATTTCCTTTAAGTTACTATTATTAGGGTTGTATTTTCCCTCGTCTAATTTGAAAATAATATTAAATCAATATAATTATTCTAATAATATCCTATGCACCTATTATTCTCGTAAAAAATACAATTATTATATATCACAAAAATATTACATCATAGTTTAAATATGTCAGTTGTTTAAAACAACTGTTTTTTTATATAAATTTATTTACATTTATCACATTTAATATGAATCTAAGGATTTTTTACTCTAAAATTCTATATTTAAAGATATCAAATCTCTGGTAGTCATAATTTTCTTCTCATTTTCTATATACATTCATATTCATAAATTTCTTTTAACGTCGAAAATGATATTAACTAAATACTTCGACATTTGAAACGTGTGGAATTAAATAGAATTCCTAACCTTACAAAAAATATAATTCAATTTTAAAATTTAATAAAATAAACTAAGAAATATAAATGATCCATTTCTATGTTTCTAAAATGTGTAACACAAAACTTTAAATAAATCATGGCTTTTTCTCATTCTTGCATTTTTATCAAGCATCTGTGTATAATCAAAGGTCATATGATCATCGCAAGACACATACAACCACAAACGCAAACAAATATGGATAATTTATTGTTAACACAACTAATAACAATATAACATATATAGCAAGCAAGGACAACTTAATAACAAACCGTCATTTACAACATTATTATTACTAACATAACCATTTATACACCATGATCATTGCCAACATCCTTATCAACTATATCATAACCATACCATCAATGTTATCTTTACCAACATTGTCTTTAAACACATTGTCACCATTAATCCCCAACATCATCATCATGAAGAACCTTGGTATATCTCTTGTACCTAACCTCACACATGTTACATAGAAGAAGCGCGCTCGAGTCATCCCATTCGCACGGTTAAAGGACCTATTTCTCTCGTTTTTCTAGGACTTACAAGTAAAAACGTCTACAAATCGTCCACTGGGTATTATACTCAACAACGAGCCGAAAATCAAGCATAACATCATTTCCCCATACAAAGAAGGTGTAACACTCGAACGTTACTCTCTTTTCACACACAAGACCAAAGAGAATCCATATCTCGTATCATACAATAGATATTCCAAAACCTAAAATTTACGAGGTACATAAGTAGACTCATCCATCACCTTATAGGCATAT
The DNA here is from genome assembly GCA_036885675.1 of Vigna mungo. NCBI lineage: Eukaryota > Viridiplantae > Streptophyta > Magnoliopsida > Fabales > Fabaceae > Vigna > Vigna mungo. The sequence continues at coordinate 22,690,892 of CP144694.1, forward strand.
CACCAAAAGGCCAAACCTAGATATCTTGGACTTCACCCTTATAACACCAAAAGGCCAAACCTACATATCTTGGACTTCACCCTAAAAGGTATATTAGATCATAATTGATTCTATTTATCTTCTGTTTATGTTGAATGCTTTGAGGTAGATGTCTTACACCTCCGCTTCAAGCTCCCCTTTCCTTATGTTGACTTCACTCTTCACACGTCCGATCGGTTGAATGGGGTTGACCTACAAGAAAATACTCTGATGCCCAAGTCAGTCGTGTACTCTCAAAGGTCTTAATGAAATCTTAGAAAAATCAAGTTTACCTAGTTACTAACTCTGTATTTATAGACCTCGTATTCTGATTCACCTATTTAATGTCATTCAATGCCATATATTTTGTGCCTTATTATCCTTAAATCCTCATTATTACCGTATTAATATGGCTGAAATCACTGGTTAATCAGTAATAGATGTAGAATTTAATAACCGTTTACCTTCATTACCCATTAACGTCATTAAATGAACTTTCGTTGTGCTTCAAGAAGACTTCCACCGATCGGGTCCTTCATTGAGTTGGTAACCTGGATCGGTCGTCCATATCACAGTACACTAAGCCCCCCAAGCCCGAGAGGCCTAGTGGACGCAAAGGGTTTGAAATGAACAGTTGCGGAAAATGGCGCGAAAAAGGGTTTGTGTCTCATCGTGTTCGCTGATCATGGGACACGTGTGGTAGTAGGATTCGTGCTCTGCGAATATGAAGGGTCTCACATCCCTAGCCGTTTGATTTTTCCTCAATTAATGGTCGTGATACGCTTTCTGAAACATTTTTTTACACTATATAAAGGGATCCTTCTCCCCCATAACCAGTTGGCTCCATTTACTTTCTTCATCTTTCATTTATTCAAAAGTCTCTTTTCAGGTAACCATGTCTTCATCTTTCTCGTTCGATGAGGTCGCCGACGAGGGTTAGGGGTATGCTGATGAGACACGTCATCACAACACCTCTGCAGGGTCCTCGATCCTAGGTTCTACTGAAACCAATGACCGGGAAACTGAAGGGGCAGACATCGTACTTGAGATCAATGTTGCTAGAGAGTGGTCGGAGGCCGCCCCGCCGCCTCCCCGTCAGTGGGTACGACTGGGCTCCGTACGAGGTAGGCTTGTATGCACCATACTACGTTACTAATGCTTCACTTGAGTACTTAGCCAGTAGGGTTGACATCGTGTCCTCTGCTAAAGATGCTAATGATATCCTTCTGACGGTTTGTTGGTCCAAGGAGCATGCCTGCCACGGGTGCAAAGGCCACAATATCGACTTATTCTATATTTATACTACGCTGTTTCTATATGCAAGTGTTTGTCGTGGTTTGCACCGCCCTAGCTTTGGCACTTAGCTCGTCCGCCTTTTTGTACTTTTTCTGTGCGATCCCTCAATCGAATAAGTCTTGGATTTCTCTATCTCCTGTGAAGGGTAAACAATTTTTTACTCTGTTCAATTCATCTTATAAAGAGTTCAAGACCCGATTTTGCAAAGTAGCGATAAAGGAGAACCGACCCAGTTTCTATCTAAGCGATGGTCGACCAAGGTTTTCATTTTACTGGACCGAACACCCGAAGAAAGTAGTTTCCCGTTTGAAATCTGTTATGACTCCCGAACAGCTGGATAATATCATCTAATTAGATCAGTTACACCGAAAGACCTCGTCGCGTGTCCTCATCGGGCTTATGGGTTCCAAGTCTCTATGCTCCAGAGTATTTGGTAAGCTTTCATAATTGTTTGTTATGATTGCCATTTGTAAATTATTTGAGTTTCTTCCACCTTTCAGATATCTTCAAGAAGATGGAGAAAAACAAGGCTTTCTTGCTGATGATGTTTCGCAAGCAAGCATAATTGAAGAAATCTGGCGTGGGGATCTCTTCTGCACCTGCACAATCGTCTTCCAATCCTCCTCGGGTCAAACCAACTAAGGCTCCTCGCTCCATGAATCCCGCTTTCAAGATAACTCCGTATTCATCTCCTTCCACCACTCCCCCAGCTATTGCTTCTCCACACGAGATTTCTCTTCAACAGGGGGAAAAGCTAAAGGCTGACCGTTAAAGATAAAGATTAGTTGGTATCTTCGGGCAAAAAGAAGAGAAGAACTCACGAAGGCCCTTTGTTGGCGGGACCGTTCGACCACATTGTACACTTGGCGGATCACTTAGAGTACCGCCTTAATCTCGAAGAGAAAAAACTTTTTCATGGGATGACAATCGGGGAAGTAGTGAACATGGCTTATGAGCTGAACGTCCGAGCCAAGTTATGTTTAGCCTATGCAGCTGGTTCTGCCAATTCCATTATTGTTGAAGAGTTGGAGACGGCTCGTTTGGATTTAGAGAAAGCTCAAAAATCCAACGAAGATTTAACCCTCCGCATAGCAGAGCTTCAAAAGGCTGCTGAGGAAGAGCAGCAGAAATATTCCGCAACCTTAGCCAAAGTACGGAGTGCCAGTCGGCAGCTTCAAAAGGCTAATGATGAAATAAAGAAAGCTAACGATGGCCTGAAGTTGGGCCTTCACAATAATACTTCCAAAATAGTGGACTTGACCCGAGAGAGGGACGCTCTGGCTGCCGCCCAGGAGAAAATGATTGCCGAGAATAAAACCTTGGGGGACGAGATCTGCAACGAGCGTCATAGGGGGTTTGAACATGGTATATCTCAATGTCGCTACTTCTTTCATATTCCTTCCAATTTTAATCATTTCGACGTTATGAAGGATGTAGTAAACGGGGAATTAGTTTTTCTTGCCCTTCCTGAGCCTAAAGAGACATCTCTCCCCCAACTCTTTCAAAACACCCCTGCTCCTGTTGAAGAAGTTGACCATGCTGACACTTAGCTTTTGATGTTTTTGTTGGAATTTTCTTCTGCCTCGTCTTTCCATAAATATTTTACTTTTGACCCCGTAGCTCTAAGTTTTACTGTTTTGTTTCGTTTTTTTGTAAAAACATTTGTGATGAATGTAGTAGTTTTCGCTTCGTTTCGCTTTTGCCTTAATTATCTTCTCTTTATGGTTGAAAATTTGTGTGATCTCTAAGCTTTATGGTTTCCATCTTCACATCAATGGGTGGCCGACCGAGATTGCTAGTGATTTTCTCACTAGAAGACTCAAGTGATCTGGTCACTTGGCCGCCCGGGGTCGCTAGTGAATTATTCACTAGAGGACCATGTCTTCGCATGATTGGATGGTTGACAGGGATTCTTAGTGATTTGCTCACTAGAAGACTCAAGTGATATGGTCACTTGGCCGCCCGGGGTTGCTAGTGAATTGCTCCCTAGAGGACCATGTCTTCGCGTGATTGGATGGCCGATCGGGATTGCTAGTGATTTTCTTACTAGAAGACTCAAGTGATCTGGTCACTTGGCCGCCCAGGGTCGCTAGTTAATTGCTCACTAGAGGACCATGTCTTCGTGTGATTGGATGGCCGACTGGGATTGATAGTGATTTTCTCACTATAAGACTCAAGTGATCTGGTCACTTGGCCACCCGGGGTCGCTAGTGAATTGCTCACTAGAGGACCATGTTTTTGAGTGGTTGGATGGTCGACCGGGATTGCTAGTAATTTGCTCTCTAGAAGACTCAAGTGATCCTTAGATAGAGGAATCTTCTCCTGTGCTTGCGTTTGTTGTTACATGAAAAAATAGTATAAGTTTTGACATCAATAACCTTTAAAATTGAGAAGTGTAAAGAAGAAATTCATACGAGGGAGTCAGAAACTGAACCAACCAAATGTTTAGGCCAAACGATAAATGACTTGAATGCTTGTTCCATAGTGAAAATCTCATCTGTGGCCAGAGGAACTGAGGCATCTAAGCCTATGAATCGCGGTAACCACCGCAACATTAACGAACCAGAACACCTATAATTCGCGGGCTCTTCCTGAGTCCAACATAGCCCCCAACCCTGCAAAACACTCTCTGTGCGCCATTGTGAGCCCCCATGGCCGCAACCGATCAACACCTTCATTGCCCTAACTCGCACAACCATCACTAACAACAACGAGAGCATAGAATCACAAGAAATCCCAAAAAAATCCAAATCAAAACCCTAACCTCAAGCTAGAAGACCAAGAACAGTAAAACAGAAACCCCAAAAGTCCAAGTCAACATCCTGTGAACCACAAACCCCAAATTTCGCGACCATCAAAATGCTACATGATCAAGAATCTGAAAATTTGCGCCACAAATTTGTAGAAATTAATAAAAAGGAACCACCCCAAATCGCAACCCAAACACAACTTCCCTTCGCCATGAAGACATTAGAGCACCCAATGTCAATAAGGAAGTCGCCAATCACAGGTTCAATGCCTCACCGCCACTAAGCCACACTAACGTAGAAACCCTCTCCTCCTTGCGAAAACCATAACAAAAACCCAAAAGGGGAGAGGAAATTATGCTTCTCCTGATGCGAAAAGAACATAACTAAAAAAATAAAAGCAAGAAGTGTGGTTCCCTACAAGACTAAACCATAAACAGAGAGAAAATGGAGAAGGAGAGTACCTCATTGCGCGACGAAGAACCCCATGCTACTGGATTTTGTCTAAGAGATTAAAGCTTGGGGAAAATCTTATTAGGGTTCTTTTGAGAGGGAAAATAGTCCTTTGGGAAACTAATTAAGGTTAAATAGCTTCAATTTTACTGAACCAGTGGAATTTAGAAGAACGTAGAATCTGACATTTAGAAATAATTAAAAGAACCTTAAGTGCCCATAATTTGATCTTTGAGCATGGTTTCTCTTTCTTTAATGTTTACCCATCTCTTGCTAAATCCCTTTTCAAATATTTACTTCCTTTAAGATACACCAAGTTGGAAAATAATATTAATTTAATATAGTTATTCTAATAATATCTTGCATTATCTATGTATTATTCTTGTTGTAAGGGCCTAAAATTTTTTAGAGCCATTGGGCCTTATGTGAGGCAGTCAGACCCATAAGGCTAGGGATAACCTGACCTTAGAGAGAAATTTTTCAGAAATCAGAATTCATTTGTTAGCTTCCTACTCTCTCTCTAAAAGTTGGGTTCTTTAGAAGCTATACCTTCTCTCTAAGCCTTGCTCCATCTTCTCTCTACCTTTTCTCAAATTTCTACTGTTGCTTTTTCAAATACGTGGTGCCCCTACGTTCCCGGAGTCGAGGGCTCCCAATCCAACCGATTAGTTTCGCGTCTCTCCGCTGATAAGGTAAATTTCCCATTCTTCGCACCCTAGGGTTTTACTCATGCAAAGGTTCTACCTTGCAAGTAGAGTTCTTTTTATTTTCCTTATCCTATCAAGCTCTAAAGATTGTGCTCTACACCAATTTGGTGGCTTCTAGGTACTGTCGAAATTACCTCTGTGCTGAGGTCCAGTTAGGGCGTTTTCTAGGAACTGTGCTGTGAGAACCAAAAGGTAAGGGGAGCTAATTATTTTCCTTTGAATGAAATGCTTGAATCTGTTTGATAAATGTATGTATGTTATACTCTAGATTCCTGTACTGTTTTGGACTGTACTTTTGGATTTTAAGTATATTTGACGGCATGAATTGAAATGTGCAATTAATGAAATTGGAATGTGGTATTTATGAATGTGATTGGTGTGAAACTAGTTGCTGCAAATTTAAAGTATGGGAAGTAGATAGGGACATACAGGAGAAATATATTTTTAGTAAAGGGAGAAATTAGATTACTTGTTCTGTGTATATGTATTTTGTATATGATTCTTAATTTTGGTGAGTGTGATGTGTCTAGAAGAGAGTTGTTACTTGGCCATTATGAACGGTGGGGATTTCGTCGGATAATGTGAGGGAGGAGGGACTCGTTTAAATGTTTATATATATATATATGTATGTATGTATGTATGTATGTATGTAGTATGTACGTGTTGCTATTTATGGGATAGGTGGGAGTATCGAGAGCACAGTAGGAGTTGATAGTGAGAGGGAGAATGGTTGATAAAATATAGAGGTTATCTAGTAAGCCTTGATGATGAGGTTGGTCTTAAAGTGAAGGTGACGTTGGGAAAGAATAGGAGTTACAGTATGCCGCTGCGAAGAAGAAGAATGGGTTTTGAAAGAGATATGGGAGAGATGTAAGGGTTTAAGGGGAAGGAAGAAAGTTAGGGAGAGTTTGTGCGTGGGCTAATATTGAGTAAGTGGAAAATGGTTATTTGTTCATACATGGGTTTGTTAGGTTTTGAAGTGTACTGTTGAAGAAAGAGTGAAAGTGTTTGATATTACAGGAATTAGAGAGTGAAGGTGTTGCAGTATTAAGATGAGTTTAGGTTGTGGCAGAGCATGGTGTGAGTGTTGTTGAATTAATGAAAAAGAAGAATGAAGGTTGCATGAAAGAAAGTTACATGAAGGGGTTTTACGAGAAGGGTATACGTGTGAGTGGTAAGGGTGTGTTGTTGATTTATAAGATTCTGGAAGGAAGAAGTAGATAAGTTTGGGCTTTTGTGAGAAGTAGGACGAAGAGTGATGGTTTGTATAAATAGAAAATAATGAAAAAGGAAGATAAGAGTTTAGTTCGGCTTTACATGTTAAAATTTAATTATATTTGTACATATTGGATGGGTGTAAAAAAATAAAAATATATAAAGGTTAGGGTGTAGCTATTGAAATAAAGAGGATAATAGAGAGTATAGTTGAGTGGTTTAGAAGTGTGAGAGAATTTCAATTGTAGTTGGATGAGAAAAGCAAAGTAGGAATATAGTTGGTTACAGGAGAAAATCTTGAACTGATAACGAACATATTCTTCTCTCTTTGCATGTTATTGTTAGTATATTGAGGTTGTGAAATGAGTAGTTGATAAGGTAGAGAAAATGTGGAGATAGTAGAATATAGAAGTAGTAGTTGGAAGAAGTGTTGTAGTTGTCTTAGTTGTTGTAGATGTGAGCTTCTTGCCTACATGCATCAAATGGTAGAGTTCATGGGTCTTTATAGAGCCATAGAATATTCTGGAACATACTAGCCATAACTTATGTGGAATGTTCTAGATTTTCACATATGTAGACTATTCTTGATTTTTCTTCCTATCTTAGGATTTTCTACAACATTCTAGAACTTGTATTACATTTGAATTCTTCTATCTAAGGTGCTTCTACATTCTTCTAGAATTTGCATTACATTTTAATACTCCTCCGTAATGCAAATTCAGTAACTCCAAGCATAGTGCGTAGTAGTTCAAATCTTGGTCAAGGTAAGGCCTTCGTAAAAATATATGCAATTTGGTCTTCTATTGGGCAGTACTCGAGTCGAATTTGTTTGGTTGTCTCTTCATCTCGAATGAAGTGATATTTAATGGCTATGTGTTTTGTTCTTGATGATGGACTGGATTTTTTGCTATTGCCGCTTTGTTGTCGCAATAGATAATAGTTGGCCCGTCTTGTGGCTCACCCATTTCTTCAAGTATTCTTCGTAGCCATATTGCTTTACTTGTGGTTTCTGCAGATGCTACATACTCTGCTTCTGCTGTTGATTGTGCCACGGTTGCTTGCTTCTTTGATGCCCAAGATAAAATATCGGATCCTAGTGAGAAAGTGTATCCTGGCGTACTTTTCATGTCGTCCATTGATCCTGCCCAATCACTATTTGTGTAGCCAATCATCCTTGAGTTAATCATGGTTTTGTACCATATGTCAAACTCCTTTGTGCCTTGTAGATATCTTAAAATTCTTTTTCCTACTCCATAACGAATCTGACTTGGCTTTTGCATGAATCTTGATAGAAGACTTGTAACATACATAATGTATGGTCGTGTGGCTGTGAGATATAGGAGACTTCCAATTAAACTTATGTAGCATGATGCATCTGCCTCTTGTGCTCCATCATTTTTTTGTAGTTTCTCGTTTACCACTAACGGAGTAGCGACAGGTTTACAACCATTCATCTTGAACTTCTTTAGTAAAGCTTCAATATATTACTTTTGAGAGATAAATGTACCTTCTTTTTGTTGTTTCACCTCTATACTGAGGAAATAGTTCATCAAGCCAAGGTTGGTCATTTCAAATGTCTTCATCATGTCTTCTTTAAATTCGTTCATCATCGCTATATTATTTCCTGTATAGATAAGATCATCAACATATAAAGAGACAATGAGATGGTACTGACCTTGTGCCTTAATATATAGTGTTGGCTCACTATTGCTCCTCCTGAATCCTTGATCAATGAAGTATTCATCAATCTTGCTATACCATGCTCAAGGAGCTTGCTTCAGGCCATATAAAGCTTTTTTAAGTCTTAGTGCTTTTCCTTCATTTCCTTTGTTGATGAAGCCTTGTGGTTGTTCAACATAAATTTCTTCTTCGAGCACTCCATTTAGAAAGGTTGATTTGACATCTAGTTGATAGATGTTCCATCCTTTTTGTGCTGCAAGAGCTATTAATACTCTAATTGTATCTAAGCGAGCAACTGGAGCAAATGTTTCATTGTAGTCTATTCCTGGTTGTTGTCAGTAGCCTTTAGCAACTAATCTTGCCTTGTGCTTTTGTATAGTTCCATCAGGATTAAGCTTTGTTTTATATATCCATTTCACTCCTATGATGTCTTTTCCATGGGGGCAATAATACAAGTTCCCAAGTGTTATTCTTCTCAATCATTTTAATCTCTTCTTCCATGGCCTTGACCCATACTTCTTATTTTGATGTTTCTTCATAACAGTTAGGTTCAATCATGGCTATATTGCAAGTTTCATATTTGCCTACTAAAGATCTTACTCTTCTTGGACTAGATTCAGGTGAAGAATCTTGTTGTTGTGGAGGTGCAGAAAGCGTACCTGGATTTTCTGCTTCTTCTTGAGTTTCTTCTTGAGATTCCTGCACTGGAAGTAGAATGTGGCTTTTAACAACTTTTTCTTCTTCCCAATTCCAAGAAGCATTTTCATCAACTTCAACATCTCGACTGATGATGAGTTTTTTTCTTTATAGGTTGTAGACTCGATAGCCTTTTGACTGTGTGCTATATCCCAAGAATATTCCTCGTACAATCTTGTTTTTAAGCTTGTGCCTCCTTTGATCAGGAACACGTTTCTAGCAAATAAACCCAAATACTCTTTAGTCGATGGCTTTCTCCCACTCCAAGATGCAATAGGAGTCTTGTCTTGGACTGCCTTAGTTGGACACTGTTTAGAATGTAAACTGCAGTGTAGATTATTTCAACCCAAAAAATGTTAGGCATGTTTTTCTCTTTTAGCATTGATCTTGCCATCTCCATAACTGTGCGATCCTTTCTTTCTGACACGCCATTTTGTTCTGGAGTATATGCAACTGTAAGTTGTCGTTTTATGTCTTCCTCTTCACAGAATTTGTCAAACTCGTGACATGTGTACTCCTTGCCACGATCACTTCTGAGTACTTTTATCTGTTTCCCACTTTGCTTCTCAACAAGGGCCTTGAATTTCTTGAATACTTCAAAGACTTATGTCTTTGCCTTTAAGAAATAGACCCATGTCATTCTAGAGAAGTCATCAATGAAGAGGATGAAATACTTGTTGTTGTGATGTGAAGGCGTTCTCATTGGTTCGCAAACATTGGTATGAATCAACTCCAATAAGTCTTTTGGTCTCCATGCTTTGTCTGCTGGGAATGGTAATCAGTGTTGTTTTCCGAGGAGACATCCTTCTCATGATTCATTATTCTCCTTCAAGCATGGAAGATCTCTCATCATGTTTTTCTGATATAGAAGCTTTAAGGCATGTGTGTTGAAGTGGCCAAATCTCCTATGCCAAAGCCATGAATCATCAACTTCTACCTTCATGGCAATATTAGTTCCACGTTTGAAGCTTATAGGAAAGCTTCGATTTCTCTTTTCCATTTTTACTTGGCCAATTTCTATCATTTTACAGTCATAAATTTTGCATGTATCTTTCTCAAAATGAAGAGAATATCCATTCTCCATCATTTGGCCAATACTTAAAAGATTTTCTTTAAGATTTGGAACTAGTAAAACGTCCTTGATGAATTTCGTACCTTTCTTTGTCTCCACCATGACAGTTCCTTTGCCTCGAGACTCCAGTGTGGTGTCATTTCCTAGCCGAACTTTGACATTGACAGACTTATCAATGTCTTTGAAGATGCTTTGATCTTTCGCCATGTGATTGCTACATCTACTATCCAAGTACCAAATTCCTTCTCCACTAGGAGATTCTTGATTGGCCTCGAATAAGAGTTTCTCCTAATTATCTTCTTCCGCAAAGTTTGCTTGACGTTTATTTTTATTATGACAATACTTTTCTATGTGACCAAATTTCTTGTAATAGTGGCATTGAGGTTTTCCATGATGCCAACAATCTTTTTCCAAGTGACTTGTCTTTTTATAGATGCCACATGGAGGATATTTTCCTTGATGAGTCATAGAGAAGCTTCTAGAATTTTCTTTATTTCTAGAAATTTCTCCTCTACTTTTATTTCCTTCACATTCTTTTTGAGACTGCAATTTTAGTTTTGATTGAAAGGCATTTTCAACTGAGTCTTCTTCATGCCTTTTCAATCTTTGTTCATAAGCTTCAAGAGAGCCCATCAGTTGTGTTACTGAAATGTAGCCAAATCTTTTGTTTGTTCAATCGCAGTTGCGATTGCATCATATTTTTGGGGAATAGAAATTAAAATTTTCTCAACAATCTTTTTGTCAAGAATATTTTCCCCATAGGCTCTAATCTGACTAACTATTTCTTTTATTCTAGAATAGTAGTCTATGATGGTTTCAGATTCTTTCATTCTTAATAATTCAAAGTCTCGTCTTAGAGAATGAAGTTTAACATTGCGTACCTCGTCACTTCCTTGAAACTCCTCTTGTATTGTGTTCCAAGCTTGCTTTGCACTGGTGGCACCAATTATCCTGGGAAAAATTGTGTCATCAACTACTTGTTGAAGAACAAATAAAGCCCTTGAATCCTTCTGCTTGTTTTCTTTCAACTCCTTCTTTTGGGCTGTAGTAAGAGTGGAGGTGTCTTCTGCAATAGTGAATCCTTCTTCTATGATGTCCCATAAATCTTGAGAGCGGAAGAATGTCTTCATTTTGACACTCCAGAAATCATAATTTTCTCCTATGAAAGTAGGTACTGGAATTGATAATGTTTGATTGAGAGTTGCCATGAATTGAGAAAATATTTTTGAGGTGGTACAAAATGGAGTTATAGTTTTGTTTAAGGTAGTTGAAAATTTTATCTACGCCTAGTAGATGACCGAACGTAGCTCTGGTACCACTGTTAGTATATTGAGGTTGTGAAAGGAGTAGTTGATAAGGTAGAGAAAATGTGGAGATAGTAGAATGTAAAAGTAGTAGTTGGAAGAAGTGTTGTAGTTGTCTTAGTTGTTGTAGATGTGAGCTTCTTGTCTACATGCATTAAGTGGTAGAGTTCATGGGTATTTATAGACCCATAGAATATTCTAGAACATACTAGCCAAAACTTATGTGGAATGTCCTAGATTTTCACATATGTAGACTATTCTTGATTTTTCTTCCTATCTTAGGCTTTTCTACAACATTCTAGAACTTGTATTACATTTAAGTTCTTCTATCTAAGGTGCTTCTACATTCTTCTAGAATTTGCATTACACTTTAATAGTTATAAATCTTAAGTGAGAGCTGTTGGAGGTCCCACGACATCAATGGAAGAGTGGGTTGAAAGAGCAAAATTGTAACATCCCAATAATTATAGTATTAAACTATAATATAGTTATTACATTCTTGATATGATAGAACAATCATAGAAACGAGGAATAAAAGTTTTCCTCAATCTACAAAACATCACTCAATATTTAAACTTAATACATTCCAAACTTAAAACGATTGAAATAGGGATCTCGTCCATAAGAGTTAAACACTAGTCAATCCTTCATCTAACGCATGTTCCACCGACGTCTCACCGCTTTCTGCTCACACCCACCAGATGATCATCGCCGAGAGAAAACACACAACAGAACAGTAACCACCAAACAACAAATAAAGCAAGGGTGAGCTATTTTAACAAAGTAACATTATATATTTAAATTAATAACATAATATCCAACTTATAAATCAAATCTCTTAATAATACAATAAACACACCATGATCATCATGAACTCAACCCAATCAAATAATTCTATGAATATCGGACTCTAAAAAGAAATTCTACGCTTGCAGTGGTACCTTTCTCAGATACATCATATCCTACTATGTCCCCCAAAGTGGATCTTCGGATATGGATGCACCTACTTGCTAGCTCAATTATCATATCCTACTCTATCCCCCAAAGTGGATCTTCGAATATAAATACAATCACTGAAGCTACATCTTATCCTACTCTGTCCCCCAAAATGGATCTTCAGATAAGGATGCACTTACTTACTAGCTCAATTATCATATCCTACTCTGTCCCCCAAAGTAGATCTTCAGATATAAATACAATCACTGAAGCTACATCTTATCCTACTCTGTCCCCCAAAATGGATCTTCAGATAAGGATGCACTTACTTGCTAGCTCAATTATTATATCTTACTCTGTCCCCCAAAGTGAATCTTCGGATATAAATACAATCACTGAAGCTACATCTTATCCTACTCTGTCCCCCAAAATGGATCTTCAGATAAGGATGCACTTACTTACTAGCTCAATTATCATATCCTACTCTGTCCCCCAAAGTGGATCTTCAGATATAAATACAATCACTGAAGCTACATCTTATCCTACTCTGTCCCCCAAAATGGATCTTCAGATAAGGATGCACTTACTTGCTAGCTCAATTATCATATCATACTCTGTCCCCCAAAGTGGATCTTCGGATATAAATACAATCACTGAACCTACATCTTATCCTACTCTGTTCCCCAAAATGGAAATTCTGATAAGGATGCACTTACTTACTAGCTCAATTATCATATCCTACTTTGTCCCCCAAACTGGATCTTCGGATATAAATACAATCACTGAAGCTACATCTTATCATACTCTGTCCCACAAAATGGATCTTTAGATAAGGATGCACTTACTTGCTAGCTCAATTATCATATCATACTCTGTCCCCGAAAGTGGATCTTCGGATATAAATACAATCACTGAATCTACATCTTATCCTTCTCTGTCCCCTAAAAAGGATCTTTAGATAAGGATGCACTTACTTGCTAGCTCAATTATCATATCCTACTCTGTCCCCCAAACTGGATCTTCGGCAAGGATTTTCCACTCTCTACCACACTCTCATTATGCTCAAATACATAAATTTCACATCCAACATAATATCATACATTCAACATAAATTTCATATCCATTGAGTATTTTACAAAAATAAAATCAGCATAATATAATCTGTTTAATAAGGATTAGTTAAAAACACATCGAGTAGACTTCCAGGAAAGCAAGGTGCGTCACAATGGACAACTTAAGAACCTGGTCTTTCCTTAGCCAAAGTGTTCCTCAACATGTTATTAACAAATTTCTTATTCACAGATTCAAAACAACAGCATATAACATTATCACAGAAATTTAAATAGTTATAAAACAAGCATATAGGTTTTTTTTATTAACATTAATTGCACAAAATTTCAAGACATAAATAGTAAAAAAAATATTTTATAATTTTAAAACTTAGAAAGGTTAGCTCCCCTTACCTCTTTTCCAGACTTAGTTTCCTACTCTGAAGTGGTTCCCCCGAAAACCTTCCAGAACCTCTACTCTTCTAAAACTTTCTTCTAAACTCTTTCCTTCTCTCACTTACTCTCTTTCTCTCTTATTTCTTGTGTGCAGAACCATTCTCCCCTCCTTGGCTATTTATAGTAAAAAAAATTTACTATTTACTAATTTTTTAATATTAACATCTTAATCTCAACCACCACTTACCAACATTTCCTTAATATTTAACCTTTTCTTTATACTTAAGAATTTTTATTCTTTCAGAATATTTGATTTATTTATTTATTTATTTTTTCGTTTTTATTATTCACTTTTTACTATTCACTTTTTACTATTTACTTTTTACTATTCACTTTTTACTATTTATTTATTTATTTTTTTTAACAAAGCCTTCTAAAATAATTTCTCAAAATTTTAAATCCCCCATTCTGAAATTATTATAATTTTCTATCATAAATTTAAAATTTTCTAACTTTAATTATATTTTCTATTCATTATTATTACTAATAATAATGCTAAAACTTACTACTATTTATTAAAATAGATATTTTTCATGGGTCTTACATTCTCTCCAACAATAAAAATTTTCGTCCTCAAAAATTGTCCTAACCAAATAGATGAAGGTAAAACTTCTTCATTTCTTCCTCTGATTCCCAAGTCATCTCTTGGGTCTTCTCATTCCACCATACGTTGACAGTGCGAATATCCTTTCCTCTTAGTTGTTTAGACTGAACATCTAGAATCTGTATCGGTCTTGTATCTAGCGATAGATCTTCTAAGGATTGGATTGTCCTCTCAGACTACCCATGAGTTTGTGGATGATAGGCAGAACTCATTTGTAACTTGCTGCCCAATTCACTTTGTCAGGACTGCCAGAATTTTGATGTAAATCGCGGATCCCTATCTGACACTATGCTTGATGGTATTCCATGTAGTCTCACTATTTCTTTTATATACAACTGAGCAAGCTTCACCATAGGCATCCTCAAATTTATCGCTAAGAAGTGAGCGCTCTTCGTCAACCTATCTATCACAACCCAGATAGCATCGTGACCCTTTCCTGTTTGTGGTAAATGGGTTACGAAATCTATGGCGATACTGTCCCATTTCCATTCTGGTATTTCTAATGGTTGTAACATACCTCCTAGTCGTTGATGTTCCACTTTAGCCTTTTGACAGATCAAGCATGCTGATACAAATTGCGCCACATCTCTCTTCATTCTGGACCACTAGAAAGACTCCTTGAGATCGTGATACACTTTGGTCATACCAGGATGCATGCTAAGGTGACTCTTATGTCCTTCCTCAAGAATCAACCTTTTTAGTTTAACGTCATCTGGGATACAGACTCTTCCTCAAAACCTCAAAATACCATCAGTTCCTAATACAAATTCTCTACCCTGTTTCGTACTCAACAAACTCATCGTTTTCTGCAGTTTAACATCTAATAATTGTTTTTCTCTGACCAAACTCAACAAATCACTTGATATCACTAAGTTACTACATCTGATGGAATCTGATTCCAGTTTTAACGTACAGCTTCATATCCCTGAATTTCTCAATCAACTCTAACTCTCTTACCATCATAGCAGATATATGAACCGTCCTTCTACTCAGAGCATCTGCTACTACATTAGCCTTACCCGGATGGTATAAAAGTTCAAACTCATAATCCTTCAAAAACTCCATCCACCTTCTCTGCCTCATATTTAATTCCTTCTGATCAAAAAGATATTTTAATCTCTTATGATCACTGAACACTTGGAATTGTGCGCCATATAGGTAGTGTCTCCAAATCTTTAAGGCAAACATGACTGCTGCTAATTCCAAATCATGAGTGGGGTAGTTCTTCTCATGATTCTTAAGTTGTCTCAAAGCATAAGCTACTGCTCTATTTTCCTGCATCAGCAAACAACCCAGTCCCTGATAAGAAGCATCACAATGTACTTCGAAAGGTCTACTTGTGTCAGGGATTACTAACACTAGAGCACTTGTCAACCTCTGCTTTAGTTCCTGAAAACTAGCTTCACATCGGTCTGTCCAAGCAAACGGTTGATCTTTCCGAGTTAGTTGTGTTAATGGTGACACAATTTTGGAGAATCTTTCTCTAAATCTACGATAGTACCCTGCTAATCCTACGAAGTTTCTGATCTCGGTTGCGGACTTGGGCCTTTCCCACTGAAGTACAGTTTCGACCTTAGCCAAATCCACAAAGATTCTGTCAGACGATATGACATGCCCCAGAAATTGCACCTCTTTTATCCAAAACTCACACTTGGACAACTTGGGGTACAACTTTCTCTCTCTTAACACCTCAAGTGTTGTCCGAAGGTGATTGATGTGTTCTTCCCGAGTTTTGGAGTATATAAGAATGTCGTCTATGAAGACTACGACGAACTTATCTAAGAAAGGCCTAAATATTCTATTCATATAGTCCATGAATACGACAGGAGCGTTGGTTACACCAAAAGGCATAATCACGTATTCATAATGTCCATATCTGGACCTGAAAGCAATCTTTTCTACGTCTTGTGCTTTCACCAAAATCTGATGATAACCCGACCACAGATCGATCTTTGAAAACACCTTCGCTCCATGTAACTGATCCATCAAGTCGTCTATTCTTGGCAACGGGTACTTGTTCTTGATGATGAACTTATTTAATTGCTTGTAATCTACACAGAATCTGGAACTTCCATCCTTCTTCTTGACCAACAATACTGGCGCACCCCAAGGTGAAAACACTTGATCTGATAAATTTCTTCTCAAGTAACTCTTCTATTTGTCTTTTCAATTCTGCTAGTTCAGTTGGAGCCATCCGATACGCAACGATGGATACTGGTCCTGTACCTGGTACCAGATCAATTGAGAACTCAATTTCTCTTTGAGGAGGCAGTCCCGGTACATCTTCAGGAAACACATCCATGAAATCACTCACAATTGAGTGATTTACGCTCCTTCCACTCTTATCTACCTCCATGTGCGTCAACACTAAGAAACAACACGAATTTTCTTGTACTTCGCGCCACAATTGCCTCGAAGATGAAACCATCGAATTTTTCTCTTCAGGGAATAACAATTTCTTCGCTCCGCAGTCTATTAGAATGTGATTGGAAGTTAACCAATCCATTCCTAAGATTACCTCTAAACCTTGTAGAGGTAAGCAAATGAGATTAACTTTAAACTGACGTCCCTCTACTGTTATAGGACATCTAGTACACACTAGAGATGTCTTGATCAGCCCAGAAGCTGGAGTAGACACTACTAGGTCATACTGTAGCTCCTTTACACTCAACCCCAACTCTCGCACACAAACATCAGACACAAAGGAGTGTGTCGCTCCAGAATCAAACACAACAAGTTTTCCCAAATAATAAACAACTACCGATGTTAAGATTACATGGCCTAGATGCCATGGTTCTGTCCAAAGATAGAAACCATTAGTCTAGAAGAAATAATCCATATATTAGGATTATGCAACTAAGATCACACATCTAAAGTATGGGACACTCATAACCTACAAGATTCTGAAGGAAAGAACTGCTCTGATACAATTAATGTAACATCCCAATAATTATAGTATTAAACTATAATATAGTTATTACATTCTTGATATGATAGAACAGTCATAGAAACGAGGAATAAAAGTTTTCCTCAATCTATAAACCATCACTCAATATTTAAACTTAATACATTTCAAACTTAAAACGATTGAAATAGGGATTTCGTCCATAAGAGCTAAACACTAGTCAATCCTTCATCTAACGCATGTTCCACCGACGTCTCACCGCTTTCTGCTCACACCCACCGGATGATCATCACCGAGAGAAAACACACAACACAACAGTAACCACCAAACAACAAATAAAGCAAGGGTGAGCTATTTTAACAAAGTAACATTATATATTTAAATTAATAACATAATATCCAACTTATAAATCAAATCTCTTAATAATACAATAAACACACCATGATCATCATGAACTCAACCCAATCAAATAATTGTATGAATATCGGACTCTATATACAATTATAGTATATCATTAAAATATTATATTATAGTTAATACAATCATAAAAAAAGTCGTATAAATTGTGATGGTTTTAATATGGTACTTGGATAAAACATTAGCTTTTCGTAATATAATTCGACACTTGAAACACTAAAACATTTTAAATGTAAATTATTTAGAAGTATTGAAATGCACGGTTAATTCTAGAATATTGTAGAAAAACTTAAGATAAAACGAAAAAAAATCAAGAACATTCTAAATAGGTAAAAATTTAAAACAATTCACATAACTTGTACCTTGCATTTTCTAGAATAATTTATGGTTTTATAAATATCCATGTACTCTACCATTTGATGTATGATATCATTTAACACAACATACACAACTACCAAATGCACTTCTTCCAAGTACTATTTTCACATTTTATTATCTCTACATTTTTTCTATCGTATCAACTATTCATTTGACAATCATTAAATACTAACAGTTTTAGTGTTTGCTGCAAAAAGTATTTAGACTAAATCAGATTATAAATTTTATGTCTAAGGACTAAAACAAGTAACAAGTGTCTAGGTAGGTAGGGACTAAAACTTAGATACTATATGTGACATCCCAAATATCATATAGTCATACAATATAATAGGATTCAGCTATTATAGTATGAGAAAACAGTCAAGAGTTAATATATGATAGTATCAAATATACAGTTATCCTCAAAAGAAGGCTAGAATTTTAAACTTTAAGTACTGTTAACTGAATGGCAAGTGTACCATATCGTTTCAAGTAATAAAAATGGTAAACCCCATTATCGTTCTTCCCATGAAACTCGAAAGGCCTTATCGTTCGTATGAATCAAAATCGTAAGACTTGTAAAAGAAAAATTAATTGTTGTGGTGAATGCAAAGACAGAAAATAAAAATGCAATGAGTGATTCAGTTGACGAGAAAAGAGCATGAATAAATGGAGTTGTTGGGGGTTTACAATTTCATCTAATCCGTTATCTCTTATTTACTCCTCTTGTTTAAATTGCGTTATTATCTAATTGTTATGCAAACTTTCTTGGCCTCCCCTTAACCCGATCCCTCGGCGAAAATAGCCTATTACTAATTACCAGCTTGCTATCCCTAGCCTCCCCTAGCAACTAGCAACGCATTACAAACAGAAGCAAAAACAATTGGTCATCCTACCCCCCTATCCCTAGGTGGTATTGCTTAACCAAGGAATTACTCACCAGTTTGTGACATTACTGTACGTTCCCGTATCAATAAAGGCAAATAACAGTTACCGAATGAGTTAAACGTAAAAGCTTTAACACAGTATGAGAATCCAACAATTGATAATAAACGCATATGGAAATCATATAATTTAAACAAGAGTTTCAATAAAAGAGAGTATCAAAAGATTACATTGTTCCCCCAACAACAAAAGGGTTTAGTTCACCATTGTCATGGTGAACCAAGATGAAAATGATGGAAGATATGGAAAGCAAACCCTAGAAAAGATGAAAAGGAGCCTAAGCATCCAAGAGATCCTCTCCAGAGAGTGAAAAGTAGGTCTGGCCGCCCTCTTCTGTCAAAAGAATGAATCTAAACTCGCACTAGGGCTATTTATAACCAAGAAAAGTAACAAATTCAAGCCCAGGCCCATCAGAGAACCGCCCGGTGGCAGGGGTCTACCGCTCGGCGCTTTGCCTCAACCCGTAGGACCACCCGGCGCCAAAAATGGCCGCCCGACGGTTTGGTCAACCACCCGACGCTGGTCAACTACGCTCTGGTCAACTAGTTGACTTTCTGGTTGACTAGTTGACTTTTCTGCACTCCAACCGTTTGATCTTCAACCTTTCTTTCCAGTCATCTCCAATTCTCATCAAAACCCTGCAAAACAATGCAAAACAAGGATAATATCTCTAAAAACAACTTTAGACTCTCAAATAATTCATTTATTGAGTTTTACTTGATTCTAAGCTCATTCTAAGCAGTAAAGGGTGTAATTTAGTCCAAAATAACATATGAAAATAACGGTTTTTCAACCGTTATCACAACCCCAAACTTAGAACTTTTTTTGTCCTCAAGCAAACAAAACAAAACTTGGCCTTCCACTTTTTCATCAAATAGTTCAACACTTTTCAAAATCCTTTTCTTCTCAACAAGTTATTATTCAATTCAGATTTCAGTGGAATCCTACCAAAACGCATGCATGCTTTCAATCCAATCATACTCACATAACCAAATATCTCCTAACAGATGTTTCATTCATGAATGATCAATTCACTAAGCATAGATGTAAACATGGATTTCAACAATTCTCACCAAGCAAGTGTTTCACTCAATCACTAAAGTGTTTAAGGAATCACTCCACTCTTTACTATTCACATGTCACATAGAACAATATTGCCATTCATCTTACAACAATCAGAATCCTTACATGCAAATGCCATCACAAGGACTTTTCCAAGGCTTGTAATGAGGCTGGGCTATTAAGAAAAATTGGTTTTTCTAGATCACAAAATTCTTGAGTTAAAAGAACTATTTCATCATTGAAAAAGGTTCAAGTTTAAACTCTCTCTTTGTCACCAATTTCACTCATTCCCAACTTCTTCCTTTTTCATTGATTTTACATTGAGCTCATTTTTCATGCTTTTTCTTTTTACTTTTTTCTTTTTCTTTACTCATGCATTTTTCTTTTCAACACTTGAGCTCAATGCTTTTCTTTTTTGCCTTTCCATTTTCCCCATGCAACCCCAAACTTGAACCTTTTCATTCCATACAATTATTCTCAACCCAACTCAAGATAAATAATTTCAAATCAAAGGTTTTCATCCTGCTTAAGGCCAAGGTTCAGAAAGGGTATAAAATTAAACTTTTTCGGGTGAAAATTTGGCTAAATAATGGCTTCCAAACATGGCCTTGATCATATAACATAAACATGTAAATCAATCAATTATCAAGACTATGGCAATATCATTCATGATTCCCTGTGAATAGTACATACATCAGTAAAGACTCTGGAGCTCAATACCTCACACAACATGCTTTCTCACACATCATTCATGAATCCTGCTTAGCATCATAATCACAATCATAAACCACTATACATTTGTTCACATAGTTAGTGAACCATTCACCTGGATATCAGCACACACACATTCTCAGTCATCAACCACATTCAATCATCATTGAATAACTCGTCATGCATTTTATAAAATGAAACTACCATCAGAATCAGTGTACAAGCCAAACACAGACAAAAAAAATGTTCCTATACTAAAAATCAAAAGTACAAAGGAAAAAGAAAGATAAAACCTGGGTTGCCTCCCAATAGCGCTTGTTTAATGTCACGAGCCTGACCCGGTAAAGCTCAAACACCCATCAGTAGGTGTTAATATTCTCTTTATCACCAACTTTAAAAGCTATATCTGCTTTAATAGTCTTGACAACCCATAACTTATTCTTGGATTTCACTTAGTGTTCCAGGTTTGGGTTTGTCACTTTTCACATCAGGGTGTTGGTGAATCAATTATCCTTCCTTATCCGCCTCCTGATGATCTTGTGCTCCTAGTACAAATTTTATCCTGTACATACTAAAGAACACTGCATTAGAGCACAAAATTAGCCCAAAAAATAAAAACAGTAAAAATAATTTTTTTATTTTTAAATTTTTTTTTTAATTTTTGTTTTTTATTAAATAAAAAAATAAAAATAGAAAAATAAAAACAGAAAAAATAAAAACAGAAAAAATAAAAATAGAAAAATAAAAACACAAAGATAAAAACAAAAAAATAAAAACAAAAAAATAACAACACCCCTTAGTAAGTATTGATACTCCCCTTGCTTGATATTCTTTACTTTTTCTTCTTCCTGCTGAATTTCTTCATAAAATTGAGAACACCAAGCACATGTTTCCATGTATCAATCATAGGAACTTTAATCTTCAATTTCTTGAAGATCTCCATAAAGTACTTAAACTTATTTTCCTTCCTATGATTTTTCTTTTGATGAGGAATGGGCTTTTCATATGATCTTTTCTTTTTTCCTCTCTTCCTCTTTTTCTTAATCTCCTCCCTCAACTTTCTCTTTTTCTCTTTTCTTCTTTTCTTCTTTATTTTCGCATATCTTTTCTTTTTTTCTTTTCTCAACCACTGTTTTTTCTCCCTCATCATCTTTTTCTCAACCAACTTTTCTATTTCTTCTTCCTTTAAATCTCTCTCTATCTTTTCTTCCTCAATCTTCTCCTCCTTTTTCTCCAATATTTTCTCCTCTATCTTTTCCTCATCAACAACCTTATCATCTTCAAAACTAGGGGCTTGACATTCCTCCCTAGGGTTAACCTCAGTATTAACCCTAGAATTCAATATCTCATTGGAGTGACGAATCTGTATCTCTAACCTTTTATTTCTTGCTTCACTCTCTTCTATATAGGAGAGAGAATTTTGGATAATTCGTTCCAATGTCTCGTCAATTCTATTGATTTGAGAATTATGGATAATTCGTTCCAATGTCTCGTCAATTCTGTTGATTTGCTCATTCAAAGCAGATACCTTTTTCCCTATTAGTAATTGTTGATGTGGTTCTCCTATTTGTTCATTCCAACCTTGATCCATGCTTGAGTGAGGTTCCCACCAGTAGTTGAAATTATTTTGATAGAATTGAGTGTCCATATAATCAAATTCTTGTCCAAACTGCATCCTGCAAATCTTAGGCACAAAACTCTAGAAAACATTTATTAGAACAAAAATAAAAACAAACATGAAAAATCAATAAACAATTACTCACCAAGGAATTACTCACCAGTTTGTGACATTACTGTACGTTCCTGTAACAATAAAGGCAAATAACAGTTACCGAATGAGTTAAACGATAAAAGCTTTAAGCACAGTATGAGAATCCAACAATTGATAATAAACGCATATGAAAATCATATAATTTAAACAAGAGTTTCAATAAAAGAGAGTATCAAAAGATTACATTGTTCCCCCAACAACAAAAGAGTTTAGTTCACCATTGTCATGGTGAACCAAGATGAAAATGATGGAAGATATGGAAAGCAAATCCTAGAAAAGATGAAAAGGAGCCTAAGCATCCAAGAGATCCTCTCCAGAGAGTGAAAAGTAGGTCTGGCCGTCCTCTTCTATCAAAAGAATGAATCTAAACTCGCACTAGGGCTATTTATAACCAAGAAAAGTAACAAAATTCAAGCCCAAGCCCATCAGAGAACCGCCTGGCGCTTTGCCTCAACCTGCAGGACCGCCCGGCGCCAAAAATGGCCGCCCGGCGGTTTGGTCAACTACCCGGCACTGGTCAACTGCACTCTGGTCAACTGGTTGACTTTTCTGCACTGCAACCGTTTGATCTTCAACCTTTTTTTCCAGTCATCTCCAATTCTCATCAAAACCCTGCAAAACAATGCAAAACCCTACCACACACAAGTGTTAGTCCGTTACCGCGCGATAGGCCTCCAGTGATAACGCCTACCCTAGGACCTCCCACTACTCTCACCACATGCGTCAATCCTCTCTAAGTGAGAATGAAAGACCATTAGAGTGTTGGGATAACCGCCCATATGAAAGCCTCTTACAGTCATTCTAAACACTATAAGGATCTCACCTAGAGATCTTACTTTTAGACTATTTATATCACTTTTATTAAATCATAATCCTCTTTGAATTATCAACGTACCATACTTGCTACATTCAACACCAATCAAAACCATAATATGTACAAACTTTCAATTTACTAACATTCCAACAATCATACATCAAAGTACAATCAACAATTCAACAATGCATTACAATTCCATTAAAACATAAGCATGAAAGTAACTAGGGTAATCTAAACCTTGAAACCAGAGAGGTCCACGACATAGTTGTGAACATTTCCACAACCTGTGGAATTGTCTCGAGAGAAACAAATTAAAAACCAGTAATTTCAACAACTAAGTTATGGTTTTTTCCACAACCTTGGGATTTACTTCTGGAACAGTGGATTTGAAAACAGAGAAGTCCACAAGCAGATCGTGGATTTTTCCATGGGTTGTGGAAGTGTAGAGCAGAAACTAACATCTCATAGATACACTTTAAATCTCAACTTGGACAATTTCATTCTAGGCTTTTTGGTGAATTTCTAACACTCCTAACTTGATCTATATGATAAATTAAACATGCTCAATTGCTTACAATAGTTTTTAACCTATTTATCTAGTGATTATGCAATGATCTACACCTAAAATCTTTAATTTCATTAACTAAATGCTTCAATTTTAGATTTACCACTTTACAACTATTTTTAACCCTTTAAACCCTTCTAACATGTCAGAATTGACTTGTTTAAGCTATCTAAACTTACCAGAATAGCTCCCAAATCAGTTTGCCCAATTTGACCACTTTACTTCCTTTAGACTAACCTAAAACACCATAACCAACTTGAAGTATAGTCTAGTAACCAACACAACAGAATAATAACACTCAAACACTCAATTTCAACATCATAAAATTTGTTCATAATAGTCCCTCATTATAATATTTGCAATCTCATACATCACATATCAACTCGCACATGTTCTGCACACAATTTTGTCAAATTTGAGTTCAACAGCAATGGATTCTACCAAATCACATACACATACATTATCATACGATTGAAACAGAAACCCCAACTCACACACACGATAATTTCTACCAATAGAGAAGAAAAAAACCTAAGCTCCCCTTACCTCTAGTCAAGTAGTGTAGTAAACAAAACCCCTCTTTTTAGCTAAAGAAAACCCTCAAGCACGCCCTTTTTCACTTCCGGAAGTGCTAGACCACCTATGGATCATCAATTGATGATGGAGAGTAAACTTTAGAACCTAATCGAAACTAAAATTGAAAGGATGCACAATGGGTTACATGCAATCAAATTTATTGCATGATCAAACCCTAAAATGAATTGAAAAGAGGAAAAACAAACGCTAAATTGATCTTGGAAAACGATGATCTTGCCTCACAGATTGTTTAGACGGTGTTCGTTTGGGACAAAGATAAAGTAGGAAAAAAGAATTCTAGAGAGAAAGAGGAGAAAAATAGAAGCTTGTATTTTATAGAGATAGAGATTTTGAGAAATGAAGAGATGGACTGCGTTTTGGAATTCTATAAAGTACTCAATCCCTTTAATTGAGACATCTGTCCTTCCCCTTCCACATGTCATTTTCGGGAGTGCACACTATATAACAACTAACTGAGTAATTAATCCTTAAAAAATTATTCCTTGATAATACAAATTTCACAGTATCATGATCCTTTGTAATAAAAAATTGTTTCAAATTATGTGCTTCACCTTTCTTCAATTATTCATTTCAGAAGGGGATACTTTGTAATAAAAAAAATTGTTTCAAATTATGTGCTTCACCTTCAATTCTTCATTTAAGACAAAGGGACTGGGTTGAATTAAAGTGTCCCAATTTTTTAATTAAAAAATTACAAATTACTATCTTATAAACTATGCCCACATATTTTAGAAAAAAATAATCAACATGTCTGTCATGTAAACAACATCAGTCTAATTTAATGGCAAAACTTTATTTGTTTCATTTTTCAAAATTAAAAAACCCAATTAAAAACCAAAAAGTAAGGGACCTAATCGATATTTAGGGTTTCTGACGGACCTAATCGATATTCTGACGGAAAAGTAGTTAAACCTAAATTAAATCACTTCAAACTTTTCATTCTTGTTCTCTTTTTCTTTCACACTCATTCCCCATCCTCAATGTAAACAGCATAAATGAATAGAACTTTGTGACAATACGGCTACATCTTCATTATGGTAAAAATATTTACTTTATAAAAAGCAAGGAGGAAAGGATATTTAGGAGTTTAATTCAATTTAATTTATATTTTGTTGGATTATATGGATATAAATTTGACCCAATAATTTTGTTTATTTATTTTGTAGTCCACTATCAGACTTGTACACTATCTAGCAATTTTTTTAAAATTAATTTAAAAATATATTAACTGATAGGGGGCTACTGTGAGTTGACTGAGACATTAGAATCTTGGAAAGAATGGTATTTTATTTTTGGTTAATCTATATTGTTAGTCCTGATCTTTGTGTCTAATTCTGACCCTAAAGGAAAAAAATTTCTCCTTAAAAGTTTATAGAAGTATGATTTTAATCCATCAAAATTTTCTGTTTAAACACTAGAAAATTTTAAAAGTGTTATTTTAGTTTCTCAAATTTAGAATTCCACGCAGAGAACAGTTGCCAGAGTTAACCATCACAATTAATCGACCATTAAAAAAAAAAATACTAAAATCTCAAACTCCAAGAGAAATAATCATACTGCAAGCAATCATGAGTGTAATTTCAATGCTAACTATCCACAGATGTACATCTACTGTGTATAAATATAAATAACTAACCAAAATTGTATTTTAGCAAATAAGGAAAAATGATAATATAAGTAAACTATAATGGCTATTCCCCTGCTAATATGCTACTGAAATTATTCTCTTTGCTAACACAAGAATAACTAGTTTATAGCTAAAGTATTTGCTGACATGTATGGTGAGATGCATCCCTGAACCTGAAAATAAGTCATTTTTTGTATAAGAAGAAACATACATTTCTTAAATATTATATTGTAGCTCAGAAAAGACAAGCAAGGCTCAATTACCCACCTCTGATACATGTGCAACTGGTACTCACCTGCTTTGAACTAGTCTGTAATCCTCTGGTATATCATGTTTTACCCTGTTTAAATTCTCACACTTTGACGACATCATCTGAAAAAGGCCTCATTCCTTGAAGGGAAATATCTGATGTTGATATTTGATATAACACAATAAGGTTATTAGAAGGAGGAATTACAAAGTTGAAGTACAGATATGCAAAAAACAACGCTTGCCTCTAATAACCAGAGGTGAATTATTCAAATAATTGATTATGATAATTACAAAAAAAAAAAAACATATAGGGAAAAAAGTTGCATTCTGCTGTGAAAAACATAATTACATCAGCAAATAAAAGCTTCTTGCTTGCAAATTGAATAAGTGCAGCTGATCCTACAACTTGGAGAATTGATTCTATCTACAAACAGAAAAACATCATAAACAAGTACTGATCTTTTAGAGCTTCTTTTACTAATTTTTCTCCTTTTTCATACACAATGGATCAATGTCTTGAGAGCAGAAAACAGAAAATGCAAACAAATCTATTAGAGCTGCTTATCATAGGCCTAAAACAAGATGAGGTTTTCTTTTTAAACTGATAAGCATATTTGTTATAATTGAAATTCATTTGATTGAATTTTTCCGTTTTGGATGAAATTTTATGAGAAGAGAAAGTCATAGATTGCAGAGACTAAAGATAATCAAGTAGGGATAGGTCCTTGTGGGGAGCTAAGATATCCATCCTATCCTGTAAGCAATGGAACTTGGAGGTTTCCAAGCATTTAGGCCATTGGGAATAAAGATTGGGGAAGAAGTGGACCCCATGACTCAGGCCAGTACAACAATTTTCCTGAGGAAACTGGATTTTTCCGTAGGGAAGGAACATGGAACTCAGAATACGGACAATTCTTCCTTGATTGGTACTCCACCAAACTTGTTGAACACGGTGAGTGTAAGGATGCTGCACGACAGAGAAAAAAGAAGGCAGAGAAGAGAGAATATTCACGGAAGAAGAAAGAAATATCAGAGAAGGAATTTTACTTTGTATCTTCTTGTCCCCTCACTATTACAGCATTGTATTATATATGCTCTGCCTTGCAGTACTAACCATGTGCAGATAGCAATAAAAAGAAAATACAGTAATTCATTTCTTGCTAACAAAATTCCCCTTTTTACGGGTTGCTTGACACGTTACCACGTAATCCTTCTGGTGACGTGGTTGTTTTGTGATTCTTTTGACTCTCTCCTTTAACAGATTCTCAATTGCAGGAGCTCGAGTAACAACTGTGTGTGGGCTTCTGGGAGGAGTGAGGGGAATGAGCCCTTCAGCCCTTACATCTCCTCCTGGTTCGAGAAACACCTTGTCCTCAAGGTCGAATTGTTGTTGAATCTGCAGCCAAGGTTCCCAACTAGCTTCCTCGAGAGGTAGACCTTGCCACTGAATCAGGACTTGAATTTTTGGAGGAGAAATAGAATTATCCCATTTCTGGTCTAGAATGGCAGCTGGTTCTAACACAGGCTGATTATCCTCAATGTCAGGTGGGAGTGGTAAAGGGGAAGAGGGTATTGGCCCTTTGTGAGGACGAAGGATGTTAACATGAAAGACGTTGTGAATCTTGGCAGTAGGGGGAAGGTCCACTTCATACGCAACTTCTCCAATGTTCCTCGTGATTTTGAAAGGGCCAACATATCGTTTCTTAAGTTTCCCATAGGTCGTGCCTGTCATAGAGGATTGTCGACGAGGACGGAGACGAATATAAACCCAATCATCTACCTCAAACTGTAAGTCTTGTCGATGCCGGTCAGCCCATTTCTTCATTGCTGCTTGAGCCTTCTGCAAGTAGATGCAAGCTTTTGAAGAATTTCAGCACGGGCGGATAGTTCGTGTTGCAATGCTGCATTATTAGTTTCCTCGGGGAGGAAAGGAGGCATGAGTGGGGGCTTGCGACCAAACATTACCTCAAAAGGGGTGAATCCAGTTGACGCATTCACTGAAGTGTTGAAACTCCATTTTGCCCAAGAAATAAATTTGCCCCAAAGGGAAGGTTTGTGGTGGACAAAGCAGCGAAGGTACTGTTGCAAGACCTTGTTGGTAACCTCTGTTTGACCATCCGTTTGTGGATGGTAGGCAGTTGACATACGCAACTTAGTGCCACTTAGGCGGAACAGTTCCTGCCAGAAATGACTGAGGAAAATTGGATCGCGGTCAGAAATGAGGTTGTGTGGTAAACCATGATGTTTGCAAACTATATCAACAAATAATTGTGCCACATTGAATGCGGTGAAAGATCTTGGAAGCATTCCAAAATGAGCACCCTTAGAGAACCTGTCCACGACAACCAGGATGGTGGTGAATCCCTTGTAAGGAGGAAGTCCAATGATAAAATCAAGTGAGAGATCTTCCCAACAGTGAGAAGGGGGGCAATTGGTTGAAGTAAACCCGATTGACAGTGTGTAGGGAGTTTAGTCTGCTGGCATGTGACGCATTGTTCAACAAATGCCTTAACATCTCTGTGGATGGTGTGCCAATAGAAATTAGCCATTAGTTTACTCAAGGTTCGTGAAATCCCTGTATGCCCCGCCATTGGAGTGGAATGAAACTCGTGTAGTAATAGTGGTATGAAAGAGCTCGTTTGAGGTAGCCATATTTTGTCTTTGAAGATAATGAGATCCTCCTTTAAGGCAAAAAGAGGGAAATCATGTGGGTCAGCCATAATCTTGTCTCTAAGAGTGATAAACTCGGGGTTATTCTGTAGTGAGGATTTGAGATCTGACAAGAATTTTGAATGTGGGATAGACAATACCATAAGCGAATCGGTGGCTGGATGAGTAGAAGCATCAAGTCGAGAGAGAGCATCGGCGGCTGCATTGCTCTTGCCGGGACGATATTGTATTTCAAAGTCAAAGCCAAGCAATTTGAAGAGATATTTTTGTTGTTCCAGTGTGAGAAGTGTCTGTGATAACAATTCCTTAATGGATCGTTGATCGGTTTGGATGACAAAATGGCGACCTAAGAGGTATTGGCGCCATTTCTGAACAGCAGTAGTTATGGCACACAATTCGCGTATATATGTGGAGGAATGGCGGAGTTTGGGACAAAATTGCTTACTGAAATAAGCAATTGGATGACCTTGTTGTGAGAGAACTGCCCCCATGCCTGTTCCTGAAGCATATGTTTGAACAGTAAAGAGAAAGTCAAATTTGGGAATAGCCAAAATAGGTGCAGACAGCAGTGTATTCTTCAAATGTAAAAAAGCCTCAAAAGCGCGATCATGCCACAAAAATTTATCCTTCTTAAGGAGCTCAGTGAGGGGATGGGCAATGGATGCATAGCCTGAAACAAATTTGCGGTAGAAGCCTGTAAGGCCAAGAAAACCACGTAGGGACTTGACAGTAGTAGGGGTAGGCCAATTCCTTACTGCGACGAGCTTCTCCGGGTCTGGTTTAACACCCTCATGGGAAACCATATGCCCAAGGTATTGTATGGATTGGTGCCCGATAAAACATTTGCTTCCCTTGAGTTTGAAACAGTTAGAGAACAGTAACTGGAAAGTGGTCTCCAAGTGTCGGACATGCTCAGAGAGAGTAGCACTATACACAAGGATATCATCGAAGAACACTATGATAAAGCAGCGTAAATGAGGACGAAATAAATCGTTCATAGTAGCTTGAAATGTGGAGGGTACGTTGCATAAACCGAATGGCATGATATGAAACTCGAAGTGCCCATTGTGAGTTCGGAATGCAGTTTTCTCAGAATCCGCAGGCACCATGAGTATTTGATGCAAACCCGAGAGAAGATCCAATTTAGAAAACCAGGATGCATGCCCCAATTCGTCGAGTAATTCGTCGACGGTGGGTATTGGGAATTAGTCCTTAACGGTGACAGCATTGAGGGCCCTGTAATCAACGCAAAAGCGCCATGTTCCGTCTTTCTTTTTGACGACAAGGACGGGAGAGGAGAATGGACTGGTGTTTGGCTTGAGAAACCGGAATCGAGCATTCGCTGAACTTTGTTTTCAATTTCTTGCTTCTAAAAATATGGATAGCGGTATGGTCTAACTGATATAGGCGGTGTGTTTGGGTTTAATGTAACAGAGTGGTCAGTAGGGCGTGGTGGAGGTAAGGTGGTGGAGATGGAGAATAATGTGTGGTATTGGGAGATGAGGGCTTGCAGTGTAGGTTCAGTTGAGGAAGGAAGGGGTGAACTGACAGGGGATGAAGTTGTGATAGTTGGAGAAATGGGAAGAGGGTGGGAGTCCATGGAAAGTTGAAAAAGGGCTTCAACCCTATTAGTGGAATGTAAACAGCGAAGCTGGTGGGCTGAAATGGGTGAAGGATTGGGACCCGGATCCCCTTTTAATTCCACAAGTCTATTTTTCCAATTGAACCGCATAAATGGGCCGTTATAGTCCATCACGAACGGGCTTATCAATGAAAGCCAATGAACCCCAAGAACCACATCAGTGCCCAACAGTTCAAGCGGATACAAATCAATAAGGAATTCCTGGTTGTCCAGAGTGAGGATAACACTGGGACAAAAAGTAGAACATGGTAGAAACTCACCATTACCTACCATTACACGTAATGGGCTTGGTGTGGGTTGTGATTGTAAATGGAGGAATTGTGCTACTCTGTTTTGGATGAAGTTATGGGTTGCCCCACTATCAACCAAAATCTGTACAGCATAACTGTGTATGGATCCTATGACCCGAAATGTTCTAGGAGTCCATTGACCCGAAAAGGCATGAAGACTGATAAGCTCAGCCTCTTGTGAGGTGTCCTCCACAGTTATCGCGTCCTCAGAGGATATGCAATCCTCTTGGTTATCAGCGTCGAATGCGGTGAGGAGCAGAAATTGCGGTTTGCATCTATGGCCGCGTGTGTAGCGCTCATCGCAATTATAACAAAGGTTTTTCTCTCTACGGGTCTGCATCTCTGCCTCAGAGAGGCGTTTAATGGGAAGTTTGGTAGATGGTGTCGGTAGTAGTGGCGGAAGAGGTTTAGGTTGTGTAGGTGGGGTTGTGGTCAAGGGCGGAGGGGGAATAGAGGTGCGGCCGAAACGGTCGGGTGGCGGAAGGGAGGAATGAAATTTTTCGTCGTGTAGTTTAGCTAAAGCAATAGCATGGGGTAGGTCTGGTGGTTGGAAGGCGGTAACGTCACGGCGAAGAGAAGGTTTCAAGCCGGAGAGGAAACAACTTAGGTAAAAGCTGGGTGGATAATCCGAGATGCGATTGGCCAATACTTCAAACTCGGAAATGTAATCTTGGAGGCTCTGAGTCTGGGTAAGCTTGCAAAGATCTGCAATGGGGTCATCGAACTTAGAAGGGGCGAAACGCAACTCGAGAGCTCGTAAGAATGATTCCCAAGATGAAAGCAGTTCATTGTTAAACATCCATTGAAACCATGCTAATGCTTGACCCTCGAGGTAAAAGGATGCGATCTTAATGCGTTGGTCGGTGGGTGTTTGGTGATAGTCGAAGAATTGGTTGACCTTAAAGATCCAACCAAGAGCATCGGAGCCATTGAAGGTGGGAAGGTCGAATTTTAAGGGACGTGTAAGAGAGGGGGAGGATTTTGGTGAGGTTGGGTTTCCAGGACTGTGGTTCGGTTGGCGATATCGTGGAGGGTGTTGGAAAGGTTAGCATGGGAGAGTAAAATTTCCTCAAGCTTGATGTTTAATTTGGTGAGCTCATCTTGGGGAATGGAAGATTCGGCCATGGAGTAAAGGTCAATGAAAGCACCAATGTAAGGATGTTGTAGGACAGAGAAAAAAGAAGGCAGAGAAGAGAGAATATTCAAGGAAGAAGAAAGAAATATCAGAGAAGGAACTTTACTGTTGTATCTTCTTGTCCCCTCACTATTACAACATTGTATTATATATGCTCTGCCTTGCAGTACTAACCATGTGCAGATAGCAATAAAAAGAAAATACAGTAATTCATTTCTTGCTAACAGAATTCCCCTTTTTACGGGTTGCTGGACACGTTACCACGTAATCCTTCAGGTGACATGGTTGTTTTGTGATTCTTTTGACTCTCTCCTTTAACAGATTCTCAATTGCAGGAGTTGGAGTAACAACTGTGTGTGGGCTTCTGGGAGGAGTGAGGGGAATGGGCCCTTCAGCCCTTACAGTGAGAGAATTCTTGCATCAGCCGAAGGCATATTCAACTCGCGTGGGGTGAAATTATCTGCCAAAGTTGTTGGAATTCATTGGCACTACAAGGCAAGGTCACATGCAGCAGAACTAACAGTAGGATTCTACAACACTCGGTTTCATGATGGGTACCTAACAATAGCATAAATGCTGGCAAAGCATGGTGCAGTGTTTAACGATGATGGAAGAACCCTGGATGGTAATTTAAAACCCGTGTTGGAATAATAAAGTACCTTGGCCACTGATGATGGAAGAACCCAGATGCTCCCTCTACGTACAAGGAATCGTTACCAGATGTCTAACAAAATGTTTGAACAACTAAGAATGCATTTCAAAAATGTTTGAACAACACAGGAAAAACATTCGTACCTTTGGATTCCAAATTTGCTTCTCTTTCCCGCTAAAGGAGAAGTGTTTTCAGAATCTTCAAAGTAAAACCTTCGACAGTTCGGCGACGGCAAAGTGCGGCAAAGCCTTCGACAGCGACGAGCCTTCGACGATGGCGAGCCTTAGACAACGGCGAGCCTTCGACAACGGCGAGTCTTCGACAACAGTGAGTCTTCAACGACGGTGAGTCTTCGACGGCAGCGAACCTTCAACGACGGTAACCTTCAACGGTGACAGCAACGGTGGCAACCTTCAACAGCAGCAGCGAGTGAGCAGGATGAACAGATGTAAGGTAGAAAGGAAAAGAAGCCCGTGATTGAGAAAGCAAATAAAAAACCTGCAGTTAACTGAATATAAAATAATTTCAGTATTTTTAAACTATATTATTAATCAGTTTAATTAGTTTTTAGTAAAATTACTTTAAAATTTTTAAATTTAAATAAAAAATAGATAAACTATAGTTTAAATTTTTTAAATTAACTCGACCCTATATATAATATAAGAAATTAGTACTAGCAGTAGTATTATACAGGGGTAATTCATGCACTTTTCTCTTCCATCTCCTTTTTCCCACAACATTTGTCTCTTCCCTTATTATATTACATTACATCTCCTATATTCTACAACTTTTTATTGTAAACCACATTCTTCATATCTAATAACTGAATTATGATTATAGTGCTATGAACCAACCTCCACTTTCTTAAGGGTCCAATGAATCTTTTTGAATGAAGGCATGTCCTATGATGTTAAATATGTTTTATTACAAGGAAAGAAAATGCGATGAACATATCACAAAGTGAAAACCACATCATATAAATTAAAAAGAAGACATTAACTTACATATTCAATAAACCAATCAATCTTTTTATTCTATGGGAAAAGAACTTTTTGGCTTTTTAGTTCTTCAATATGAGGAGAGAACCGAAGTGCTTCGTAACTAGGAATATTTGTTATACACTTAACACTATTTTTTAATTATTTTCTTTTATTCCTTTGTACATTGGAGGATTACTCATCCTCTTTCTCTCAGATGATCTCTTCAGTTAAATAAATTTTTCCTCCATCACAGGTGTTTATATTTTATTCATCATAGAAAAAATTATTTCACCTATACCAAAATCCACCAATGTTGAGCAATACCATGAAAACGATCTTTCCAAGTGAAAATAGGCGTAATGACCAAATCAACTTGAAAATAACATGTGATTGTGTAAAACTGGATGTCAAAACTATTTTATAAGATGAAATCAATGAAAAAATTATAAAACTAAGCATTCTGGATAAATATTCATAACTTTAAAATACCTTTAGCATAGTTTTGGTAATTAGACTCCCAGTTGTTGATAACTTAAGTGATGGAAAATACCATAGGTTTTGCTTAACTATACTAAAAAAGCGAGGAATAAAAATATAATAATTAACATTTCTTGAACATCTAAACCAACTTCTGAAAGAAACCTTTCAACATTACTTTATTAAAAAGTAGATACCCTTCCTCCCGGTGTATACCGAATTAATGCCTTAATGTCTTTTTCCTCCATCTCAAAAAAACGATCTATGAACCAAAAAAATAATATCACACGCATCAATATGAAATATTATATAACTAGAAAATTTAGTGAAAACAATAGTTAAGAGCAAACTTCTACAAATGTTGATTAAGAGGAAAGAAGACACAATGGTGGATGTGGGATGACAACTTCATCACGTAGCGAAAAGGGTGTGAGCTCCACATAACGACGAACCTACAACAAGCTCGAAAGGAGGACGTTCCAAGAAGGGCCAAAAGAAGGAGATGCACTCAACGAAGTCTAGTGTTATAGGGAAAGGGCCATCGTGGAGGACACTACAAGAAAAACAAGTATTACCATCACCAATATTCATCAAATCGTCAATAATGACTTTCTTCGACAATTTCTGACAAGCCAAACTCTATCGATAATAATGTTGTTGGTAAATTTATCAATGAAATTTTATATCAGTTGATAATTATCGAAAGAAAATTTTGTTATTAATTATAAGAAAAATTCATTAGTAATTATCATCAATAAATTTTATCGGTGAATATTATGATTTGGTTCATTTCCTTCTCTCACTCTCCTTCTTATTATTTATTTTTACCAATCCAAAAAAATAACATATTCTAAACAAAATGATCTTTTTCTTCGGCTTATATCCAAAGCAGAAAACCCTCTTTTTTATTTTGTCTTAATATTGGTCAAAATTAATCCCTCGTCTCTCTCCCTTCAAGTACTTAGAGTTAGTTTTTTTCTAGACAAGAAATGCATATGTATGTTCATTAACCAAACCAAATAGGATATGGAGGAGATTAAAATAACTTATATTTAAAGATGCAGGCAGATTATTATTAATTAGGAAACTTTAATACTTTACATGTTTAAATTAAATTAAAACGTCTAAAAAAACAATACGCTTTCTACTCAATTTATAAAGGCATAAGTTAGGACTAGTTTTTACGAGTAAATTAACTAGTTGGAAGAACAAGTTAACTTGAGTAATTAAACCTATTACTTGGTTTCGGTCTTGTTATTCTTCGGCTTGGCGATAGCGTACACTACTAGAATTTAATTACTGTATTGAATAAAAGATCATTTTCAATAAACATATTGTTTTACTTTATATTTATCTGTCAAAAATATATATTATAATTTGATAAAGATTCTAATTTTTCGTTTGCTAATGCATTAGCAATTTGCCTGCAAAGTTGATAAAGCTTTCAAAGTTTCATTTTTTATTGGCCAGCTTTTCCAACACGCACAATCCTCTTGAGAGATAATTTGTCAGTATGTAAATGAAGCATCTACGTTTAACAAATAATTTGTCCATAACAGCACAACAAAGCTATAATTTCTTATTACGTACAAGAAAGAGGTGCTTCGAGATTTCAGTTGAAAACTGAAAACTAATTTATAAGTCAACGTTAACATGCCTATATAAACACCACAAACAATCCTCAATACCACTCCACAACATACTTCCCTCAGTAACAAATACAAGAAAAAGCCACCATGGTTGCAAGAAGTCAGTTCTATTATATTTTACTTACATTGCTTTTCTGCATGGGATTCTTGAGTTTCCAAGTCACATGTCGCACCCTCCAAGATGTCTCCATGTATGAGAGACATGAACAATGGATGAATCGTTATGGCATAGAGTACAAGGACGCTGAGGAAAGGGAAAAGCGTTTCAGAATATTTGAGGAAAATGTGAATTACATCGAAGCCTCCAACAATGCTGCAAATAAACCTTATCTTCTAGACATTAACAAATTTGCAGACCTCACCAACGAGGAGTTCATAGCACGCAGAAATAGGTTCAAGGCCCACATGTGTTCCTCAATCATAAGGTCAACCACTTTTAAGTATGAAAATGTGACTGCAATTCCTTCTGCAGTGGACTGGAGGCAAAAGGGTGCAGTTACACCCGTGAAGAACCAAGGTCAATGTGGTAAGCAAATGCTTCTTTCTTCATTTTTATGTCAAATTATAAACTCAATCGTTATTTAACTATTAATTTATCTTGTAGGATGTTGTTGGGCGTTTTCCGCGGTTGCAGCAACTGAAGGAATTCATGCACTCACTACTGGGAAACTGATCTCTTTATCTGAACAAGAACTTGTTGATTGTGACACAAAAGGAGTGGATCAGGGTTGTGAAGGTGGATTTATGGATGATGCTTTCAAATTCATCATTAAAAATCATGGACTCGACACCGAAGCCAATTACCCCTACAAGGGTGTTGATGGAAAATGCAATGCAAAGGCAGAAACCATCGATGCTGCAACCATTACTGGTTACGAAGATGTCCCTGTTAACAATGAGAAAGCCCTTCAGAAAGCGGTTGCCAATCAACCTGTTTCTGTAGCCATTGATGCCAGTGGCTCTGACTTTCAATTTTACATGAGTGGTGTCTTCACCGGTTCATGTGGAACTGAGTTGGACCACGGTGTAACTGCCGTGGGATATGGTGTCAGCGATGATGGAAGTGAGTATTGGTTGGTTAAGAACTCATGGGGAACAGAGTGGGGTGAAGAAGGTTACATTAGGATGCAAAGAGGTGTGGCTGCTCAAGAAGGACTATGTGGCATAGCTATGATGGCATCTTATCCTACTGCATAATTGTAAAATTTTACCTTATTTCTAAACTAAGTTCTTTTGTTTATAACAGTGTATTTTCTTATGAATCATTGTATTTGGATATATCACCAATGATGAAATGAAAAATTTGTCTTTTGACTAAACATGTTATGATGCTTCATAATTCATACAGGCTTTATCTATTCATTTAATTTAATAAGAGTAATTGTAACTAACACTAACTAACGCGCGTGCAGTCGTGGTATAAAAGGAGACGCTTTCTTCTCATTCTGTTTATAAAGGATGGCAGAAGAATTACCATCCTCGATTCCGCAATCGCAAGGAAGCTCCATGAAGAAACGGCCTTCGAAGAAAGACAAACTATGGCTGGACGATTATCTCCATCTCCTTCATTCTCGCCAAACGCTTCACCTAACAATCAATCAACTTAACCAGGTTCCATTCATTCTGTGCGTTTTTCAATTCTCAATTTCATTGTCAAATTTCTTTCGATACTCTGCATTTCATCGTTATTTTTGGTTCCTACTGCCACAGGTCATCCGTATTCACGGCTTCAAGAAAATCCACCACGCTCCCAAGGTTCTTTTCTCCCTCAAGCTATATCCTAAGTTCCTTTTGGTTAGTAACAAAATTTTGAGGGAAAACGTTGCTTACTTTCACCGTTTTCTCCTTAATTTTTTATTCCATGATTTCTTTTAACTTCAACGCGCTTTGAGATTAGAAATTCTAGATTGCCTTGGTAGTTTAGGTCTCTGTCCGTAAATCTTCGAACAACATGATTATCGAATAGGTTTTCGTTTTGAGAAATTGAAAAAACCTATCTCAAATCCGTGTGCAGAAGGTGCTGGTGGAGGCGGTGGAGTCACTGGATCTTATAGATGTACCGCGTTCGACCCTGCGTGACGGCGTGTCGGCGTTTGCGGCAATGGCACTGGAGGACGTGTTGGCGGATTTGGCAGAGCTCAAATGGCAAGAGTGCTGCGAAACCTCCGTGGAGAGAATCAGTTTCTCCGAAGGCAAGAGCGTGTTGCCTGCTTCATCTGATGAGAGCTTCCGTGTCACGAGCCAGTCGAAGAGGATGGACAAAATCCGTGACTTAATCCCTGAAGATTCCCTGAGAAGCCTGAAACCGACAAAAATGGTGCCAAAGCGTAAGAGGAGTAAGGTTCCCACTCTCGACTCTGTTGCCTCAACTGTAGATTCCGCTTCTCTCGCTTCCTGCTGAGTCAATGAATATATTAGCCTCTCACTGCCATTTTATTTGCTTTCCATCTTTCATATTCTATAGTAAAGCTTAGAAGTGAAAACAGTATGCAAAATTTCAATTCATATCGTATGAACAAAGCTTCCATCCTTACAGAACCCTCCACCTCTTTTATTCACAAATATCTACATATTACAAATACGTATAATCTTCTGTGTATGAACGTTACTTGTCTCTGCATCCTAGTCTCCATCTCCGTAAACTTTGATAGTGTCTTTTACTATCTGGATTATTCAACAACTACAGTCAGAAATAGGCAGCAACATTGAAGTTGTAGATATAAAGCACCACGATGACATGATTCTCAAACTCGTACATAAAATAAATATGATATTACAATTCTAGCTAATTGAAAATATTCAGTTTAGATATTCTTAGTCATTCAGTTTGGTAAGTTAACATTTTTGTTTTTCTTCATTTCACTGCATATATGTTTGCCTATAAAAGGCTTCCTTCCTATGAGGCGCATGACTTTCACTCTTCCGTGTAACGGAAATTTTTTTAGAGATCATATTTCCGATTATTATAATAATAGAATATTATAAAATTAATACTTAATATATATAATCAATATTTAAATAGTAAAATATAAAATTATTTTTTATAATAATAAATAGTATTATTGAATTAAATATGGTTGTGATCTCATGTCACACTAATCACAAACAGCAAATTTAGCACCAGTATTCGTCTCCAACACCAAGTTGACGTGAAGAACCAAAATGATAGCGAAACACTAGGTGCACTAATGTAAAATATGTTTTCAATGAAGTGGGCTGACAGTTGACTTATAATACCATATGAAAGCATAAATCAATAATATATACTCCAATGGAAAACAATACAATAAGATGAAGTATATGAAAAAAAAAAATACTTCAAATGTCTAAAAACATTTAAAATAGAAAGTGAAAACTAAAATTACAAAGCAAAGTCTAAAAACTTTAGAAATAAATCAATGAATCTTATATTTAATTCTATTACAAGAAAACATAAATTTATAGCATTCACTAAATTATTATAGAATTACCATATGTTAAGACGACGTCAAGAAAATTAAAATAAATAAAGTTAATATCTACTTATTTGTTTTTCATATTTATATTTATTTAATTTAATATGTAACATTAATTATAAAAAGTTAAAATATATATTAATAATAAATTAATATATATTAATCTTATTTATTTTTAATATCTTATTTATTTGAGTTTATATCGTTTAAGCGAATGTTAACGATTAAAGAAACTAAAATAAATAATTAAGATAAATAAAGCTAGTATATGTTTGACGAACGTTAACATTACTTATTTTTAATATTTTATTTATTTTGAATATTTTATATATTTAAATTAGTGTCAGCTGAGAATATTCTAACCATAAAAAAATAAGACTAGCTAAGGTTTAATGGAGGTTAATCTCATTTTTTTTTAATATTTATATTTCCGTAAGTTAGTTATTCTTTACTAAATTATATATTATAAATTTATTTACGTTTTTCAATTGAATATAAATCGTACATTACTTTTAATTTAAAACATCATATTTAAAAGATTAAAAGACGATTTTCCCTCATTTTTTTTTATATAAATTTCATTACACTTATATTTATAAATCTACTTACAAGGATATTTTTCATCTATATTTGTTTAAACTTATTTTTTTCATCCATACATTTTTGTCCTCATCTACATTTTGTTCATTATCTACTATGTCCACATTCTTATATCTTCGTATCAATTCATACTTATGTCTTTCATCCACGTTCATCTTTTTTATTTACATTCTGTTTATGCTGAATTGGGACGAGGATTACCGCCTGTGCTAAATCCATGCGAACGTACATTCTCCTTGCTACGTGCTCCAATAAACCGATTGGTCAAAGTAGGAGGAGACCCACAGAATACACTCTGATGCTCAAGTCAAAATCTTTCTTTGTAGGTCTTTTGTAATTTAATAGTAAGTCAAAAGTAGTGTTATCTCAAAACCCCTATTTATAGAGTTTATATATAAGAATCTGACCAATTAATTTATCTCTCAATGATCATTAATATAAACCTTTAACCGTTTCTCCGTGACCGTTCTGACATTAATTACGTTTTAACTCTGCTCAACGGTTGTCGGAACTGAGCAGTCGAGACACTTACGTGCCCATCAACCCGCTCGGTTTTATACATTCTATTGTCACCCAAACCGATTTTGATGGTTTTTTGTCCTCATAGTTTTGAAACTCTTACGGTTAGTCCTCAAATTTGGACGACGTTAACTTTTGTGAGATGTGGCAAACGGCCAGGCCACGTTTTATATCAGCTTCTCTCTTCACTCTCTGCTACTTTGGTTTTCTTTTTATTCATGAGATTAAGTGATTGCCATGTGTTGGTGATTGAAATCAAATTAGGAATTAGGGTTCTTAACTGGGTAAAGCTTTTTTTTTTCAATTGGGGGGAGTTACTTTTCACTCGGAATGAGAACTTCATTGGCAGGAAGAAAGAGCTTTCTCAACTGGAGTTTATGATTTTTGGGGAAGTTACGAGAGATTCAAGGCAAGACTATATTGATCTTAAGGCCAGACCCAAAAGAAGGCATTTGACTATTTGTCGCAGTAAGAGTAATGTGCAAGAGGAAAGGCATGTGGGAAATGGAAGCAAGGAGGAAAAAACACCAGTTCTGTGGAAGGAGTCAGCAAAAGAGATTGAAATGCAAAGCATTGAATTTTCTCACAAGCAATCAAGGCTTAAACGAGGTGGAAAGTATACTAGGCAGAAAAAAAGGAATGAGGATATTATATGGGAAAGACATTGCCTGCATATCAGGAGATTTAGGCATTGGTAAAACAGAACTTATTCTTGAGTTTGCTTACAGGTTTCACCAGATACAAGATGGTGCTATGGATAAGAGGGGAGAGCCGGTATATTAGGCAAAACTATCTTAACCTCAGGTCCTTTTTCGAAGTTGATGCGAGTGTTGAGAATAGTTTGAAGAAAACTAGGATAAAAGGATTTGAAGAACAAGAAGAAGCCGCTATTTCTTGAATTCGCAAAGAGCTAATGTGAAACAGTCCATATCTTGTGATCATTGATAACTTGGAAAGCGAAAAGGATTGGTGGGATCACAATTGAAAAAAAAAAACTTTGCCCAATTAAGAACCCTAATTCCTAATCTGATTTCAATCATTAATAAACACTTAATTTCATGAATTAAAAAAAACCAACGTGACATAGAGTGAAGAAGGAAGTTGGCATAAAACGTGGCCTGGCCGATTGCCTTATCTCACAAAAGTTAACGCCGTCCAAATTTAAGGACTAACCGTAAGAGTTTTAGAACTATGAAGACAAAAAACCATCAAAATTTTAAGTAGGGACGAAAAACATATTTAACCTTTATTTATTTCTTTTTCGTTCATATTATTTAAACATGGATTACTTGTGTTGTACTTCCCTTCACCGAAATAGGAAAATACTATTAAATTAATATAATTATTTTAATAATATCTTATAATATCCTATAATATATACCTATTATTCTCGTAAAAAATACAAATTATAATACATCAGAAAAATATTACATCATAGTTAATACAATCAATACCAAAAAAAAACGTGTAAATTATGAGGATTTTAATATGGTAGTTGGTTAAAACATTTACTTTTACAATATTTATAATATATTACGATAATTGGAAAACGGTCACATTTCACATGTAAATTATAATAGTTTTAACTGTCATTTTTTCAATAAATCTTAGTATTTTGTTTTTATTTTCGCTCTCACTTTTCACTTTCCAGTTCACTTGATCACGCGGTTTTTTATTGTTTGACCTTGTCTCACTCTTACTTTAGTGCTTCTCCTTTCATTCACTCTGCTTCCATTCTGACCATCCTCTTCAGTGCACTGTTAGGATTTTTAAAGTTTCTCTTGCCAACAGGTTCTTCCAATTGCATGAAAGCGATTTTGTTGTTGGCTCAATCACGAAGAGTTGTGTTGCTCGCAATGGTGGTGCTTTCGACACCAAAACTTTGACGGTGCTCTTTCGCTTTGCCCATGGAGTTTTCATTTCTGGGTAAACTATAGTACACCTTTTGTTCATACATGTCTCTCATTTGCAATTTTCTGTTTTCAATCGAGCCTCAGGCGTACCTCGATTCTAAGGTCATGCTTGTTCACT
The DNA here is from genome assembly GCA_036885675.1 of Vigna mungo. Taxonomy (NCBI): domain Eukaryota; kingdom Viridiplantae; phylum Streptophyta; class Magnoliopsida; order Fabales; family Fabaceae; genus Vigna; species Vigna mungo. The sequence continues at coordinate 22,733,251 of CP144694.1, forward strand.
TCAAAATATTGGTTTTACAAAAAACAAAAACATATGCACTTTTTAATATGTTTTTTATATTAAAGTGGCAAATTCTAGAAAATATAGAAAATCCTAAAATAAAAATATTCAAATATAATGTAAAGTCTAGAATATTGTAAAAAAGTTTTAGGAAGAAAAAAAAATCAAGAACATTATACATATAGCTGAAAAATGTAAAAATTTACATGACTATAATTTTCTAGAATAATATGAGTTTATAAATATTCATATACTTTACCATTTGATGTATGATAACATCTAACACAACATACATAACTACAAAATACACTTCTTTTAATTACTATTTTCACATGGTAAAGTGAATGAAGTAAAGCAGTTCTAGTGTGTTGATTGTCTAAAAAACTTAAATGAAGTTGTAATTGTTGATTTGATTTATTATTACTATGTTGTGCAAGTGAATAATTTCATGAAGAAGTTTGTACATATTCTGCATCAACAAAAGTTTTTTAAGGGAAAGCTCAATATGGCAAGAGAGTTACTTTGCATATAAGTGAGGGCAATGGAAAGTTCATTACTGAGATTGTGTTGACTGTTTTTCGTAATTATTAATGTAAGATCCAATAAATATATAGGATTTTATAATAAAGTAGACTTCAGTATATTTTTCTTTAAGAGTTGGTATATTTATCAAAGTGTTGTGTAGTTCACTTGGTGAAAACTCTTTGAATGGACTAAGTGGTCTTGTGGTTACCTTTCCCATTCTTTTATACATTTTATGCCTTCTCATGGCATAAAGAAAGGAAAACACTAGAAAGGGCAGGTTTGGATAATGTTTTTAAAAACATTGGCAAGAAAATGGATAGTGTTAGACGATATATAACAACAGTTAGACGTGTGCAAATATAATAGAGCATTTAGGAAAAAATTTAAAATAGAATAAGTAGTGACACAAGTATTTTTATATTGGTTTGCTCAACCTGAGCTACGTCCAGTATCCCTTAAAAACTCTTAAAGGGTTCCATTAATCTTATCCAAGATTACAATCGAGTATAATCCACTCTTAGTTACAAGTATTATCATCCACTCCTACTACACTAATCAATCATGGCTATAACTTTTTGATTAATACAATAATTTAATACAAACACATTTGGTGTTTGTTTACAAATACAGATTTGAATAACTCTCAAGGAGAGGATGAATATAATATGGTACAATTTTTAAGCATATAAGATTCCTCCTCTAAGTTTGAAGAACATCAGAAGTTATATGTTTGAGGTAGAGTATAGACAGTGTTTAATGATCTATCTTGAGTATCTTCCCTTCCTCCCTCTCTTTTTCTCTATTATATTTTCATCTCCCTCAACTTTATCAACATTTTCTCTTCAGTGGATCTTCTTTATATAGCCTCCTTGAGAAATGATTGTTGGACACAAAGTTGACTTCTAAATTAGCCTTTTTAGGTAACAAGTCAGACTCAGGTCTACATTGCAGCGTGGCGGTGCTTTATCACTACTTTCATTCAAATGGAGCTTGTACGGTCTTTTGGTGCAAAGCTTGAGGAAACATCCTAAGAATGTCTTCTTATTTCTCAATGTCTATATGTCCTTTGTGCAGCACTTCTGAATAAAGATTTAGTATTAACATTACATTCGCAGATAACAGGAATAAAGCATACAAGCATAGAGGAACTTTTTCATACAACATTAAATGCTTTAAGAGTTTATGATCGTTAAGCACGTTGCGTGTTCAAAACCTTTTATCACATCTCAACACGTTTTGATCAATGTATTGTTCGAAGGTAAAGTGTTTGGTGTGTTATGATATGATCTTTTAAGCCTTTTTGTTTCATAACCTCGTCTAGAATAAATATATTCTCTAGCAATGTTTATCATAGCTTGATGTTCATATGCCTTATCATTTTGTTTAAGTGCAATGATGATTAAAGACTCTGTTAAGAGTTATATAGTGTTTGGTGCTCATTACTTCTTTAGCCTTGGGCATGTTAGAGATATCAAATTATTGTGTATCTCTTGGGAGGCTTAGCGCATTCTATCAAACGCTTGGTAGCTCACCACTTTTGTATGTTGAACTTTTAAGGATTAGAGTTTAGCTCACCATTCGCATAAATTATATTTATATTGTATTAGACGCTGCTTTCATTTAAACATAATTTACTCAAAGGTATTGTATTCTTTATAACCATTATCCTTATTGGATATATTGATAGGGGAGCTAAACTTATCCTTTATATCTTTGTTTTTTATGATGAGCAAGCGAACGGTTCTTATAGTTTCTTGCACAACAAATTACATAACAATTGTTTTATCTATATCTTGTTTGTGCTTGATATGAGAATTCATTTGTATTAAATGAATCATGTATTAAATTTCTCGCTGCAACACTTTCACAAACTCATTTTTCTGGCACCATTTCCTCCACATCTCTCAGAACCTTTCTTTCCAAATCATTTTCTTTCAAGCACAAACCATGACCAATCATTCCCTTCTACAATCAAGAAATCACTCTAAAAAACCTTAACTTCTGAAAAACACCTTCACCAATATAAACCTCCTTTTGAATTAGACCCTTTAATGAAGGTAAGTATATTTTTTTTTTCTAGCTTAGCTTTTAAATGTTGAAGTTGTAATCTCAGCCTGAAGATGGGTAAGTGCAAAATTTCTACATTTTTGTTTCCTTTTATAAATGAACACCTAAACCAATATATTTTATATTTTAGTATTATTTTTTTCTTACAGGTTTAAGGCACTTAGTAACTATTTATAATGACTTTTTGTGTGAGAGAAATAGTTACAGATTCATTTTTTTGCTTCCATGTTGTTGTTTCGTACTCATAAGAGCATATAAGTGTGATTTATATTTGCTTTCGTTTGCTTAGGAAGATATTTTTCAATCAGTGAGTGTCCCATTGGTTAAAAATGCTTTGGAGAGTTACAACACTTCAATTCTATCATTTGGAGAGTTACAACACTTCAATTCTATCATATGGCTAGGTACTACTTCAATTCTCACATTGATTAAAAAAGTCCTATCTGTCAATTTGTCAAATTCAAATGAGAGAATTCATCACCTATCGTATGTTGGATTTAAAAATCACATAATGTTGTTACTTTCTTATTCTTTACGAAAGTGAATTTAGCATATTTACCATTACAACCATTAGGGTGTTTTTTAATAATTGGTTTAGCACAGAAGAAGTAGTCTAGAACTGAATCACTCTATTCTCATATACTAAAAATGTTACATAGTACAAATAACTTGTTTTGTCGATTTGTTCTAATCTTCTTGGAGTATATTAAGGACAATAATTCAAGGTATTAAAACATGGTTTAGTTTTTTATTGTGGATTTTTCCACTTAAATTTAAGGCTTAAACCCTCCATTGGTCCTAATATTAGTATGAAAATCTCAGTTCGGTCATCATGTTTTCAACTGTCTCAATTGGGTCCTATTTTTTGTAAAAATGAACACATTTTACTCCAACAGTTAACTAGTCTCAGACGGCGTTAAGTTTAGGTGACATGGTGCACAAAAGATGTGTTGACGTGTATTATTTAATTATGTGAATTATTTTTTAAAATAAGCACTATTTCGCGTGGCACAATGCCTATTATTTAGTTTATTTGAATTAGGGATTTTATTTCCTCAACGTGAGAATCAGGGATTTTACACTCGTCGGCCCAGAAAATAAAGTCACCAGGAAACTTGCGCAATCGGTGTAATCAGTTCACAGCCGGAGCTAGAATGAAACCGGCAAGATTTCTGTTTTGTCTCCCAAAGCTAGAACCTCAAGACTTGCACCTTTTATCAGGAAACTTTTATCCTAGCGTTATAGTATGTGGCGAAGATTCCTTTCCACCCTATCCAGTGTGCCACACTGAAGCTCATTTAGGAATGCATTTCTGAACGCCCTAGATCTGTATCAATTTCTCAACTCGAATTCTTGAAGGAAGAAAGCCATGAACAAGGTTGGATTTTGATATATATTCTTCTGGAGTTCCAAGGGCAATAAGCCTGGATTTGGATATTCCAATATCTTGAGTCAGGTAATGTTCTGCAAATGAACCAACTTGGTATACTGTAGGTTCATTACCAGCCTTTAAGCTATTTATTTCACTGATAGGAGAAGATAATTGTTGCACAGTGAGTATGGATGTTAAACTTGCAGTGTAGCTGGAAGTGAGGATCAAGACCACAAATAGCCATAGAAGCATCACAAACAGACCAAGACCACTCATGGTATTCTCTCCTGTAGAAACAATGAAAAAAAAAACTTCATTTTGTCCATCCACCAAACAAAAGAAACCGAGGTTTCACTTACTGTGGGAAAAAAAACAGAGTTGACAGGCTAAACCTGCAGGGATTGTTAAAATATGGATTAGACACAAACGAGATCAACCCCGCCACGTTCTTGGATCAGACACAATTGAGACAGTTCAAAACTTGAGGACCGAACTGATATTTTCACACAAATATTAGGACCAGGGAAGGGTTTAAGCCTAAATTTAAATATAGAAACTTGAAGAATATATGGCTTATGATGAATGATATTTGGCTAGCAGTATTTTATGACTGATAAAAGCCTTTGATGATCCTTACAGGTTAAGCTTTGTCATTGATTTTCTTTCAAAGGAAAATCTAGTGGGTTTCATGATTAGTCCTATAGGTTTTTTTTACCCCAACTCATGTGGATTAAGACTAAGTCTTAAGTCCTATTATACGGACTTATTTAAAAGGTCTACATGGAGGTACATGTGAACTACCTATCAAGGTAACACAAAATTACATCTCTCACAGCAGTACATGTGCACTACCTGTCAAGGTAGGATAAAATTATAACCTAAGGGGATACAAGTGCACTATCAATCGAGATAGCACAATTATAACTCACAAAATTACATGTGCATTACTCATCAAGGTGACACAAAATTACTAACCACAAATGTACATGTGAACTACTCGCCAAGATAGTACAACTATAACCCAGAAATCTATAACTTATACACTATTCACCCAGGTAGCACAATAATTGATGCACTACCCACCAATGTAGAAAATAACTAATGCATTAGTCACTGAAATAGCACAATAGTTAATGCATTATCCACGAATGTAACACAATAACTAATGTATTACCCATCGAGATAACACAATGGTGCACTATTCGTTTATGTACCTCAATATTATAAACCACAAAAATATATGTACACTACCCACAGAAATAGCACAAAATTAAAACCCACAAATATACAATTGGTGCACTTGAAAACCCTTGAAAAGAAAGCACAAAATTAAAACCCACAAACGTACAATTGGTGCACTTGAAAACCCTTGAAAAGAAATGCATATAGTGATGCTCATCAACCAAACTCAATAAGATCTGGAGGAGATTAATATAACTTACATTTAAAGATGCACGCAGAAAAGTCTGAAATTAATTAAGAAACTTTAATAATTAAGTAAGAAGAACGAGTTAATTTGAGTAATTAAACATACTACGTGTTTTTTGTCTTGATATTCTTCGGTTTGGAGATGGCGTGCACTGTTAGACTTTATTAATTACTGTATTGAATAAAATATCATTCTCAATAAACATGTTGTTTCACAATATATTTGTGTTAAAAATATATATTATAATTTAATTTGGAAGATTCTATGTTTTCGTTTGTTAATGCAGTAGCAATTTGCCTGCACAGTTGATAAAGCTTTAAAGTTACATTTTTTTTATTGGTCAGCTTTTCCATCCTTTTATTGGTCAGCTTTTCCAACATGCACAAGCACAAGAGAGCAGCAGGGTTGAATTAGTATCACATAACAGTGTTTTGCATTTAATTTAATTTAATTTAATTTTATATTTTTAAATAAAATAATATTATTTTTCTTCAAAATAAAATAAAATTAATAATTAAACTTAATTACAACTTATATATAGTTATTAAAATATATTTTTAGAATTTATATATCAAATCATTCAAACCAAATATTTAAATTAATTTTATTTATTACATTTTTAATTTCGATAAAAAATCCTTATTTTAAATTTATAATTCTTTTAAAAATATGAAAAGTGTATATGTAGAATACACTTGTAAATTTTAAATTTTTATATTGTCACATTAAATTTATAAATAGCATGTAAAATATATTATGCTAAAAGATGTAAATGTATTTATCATATTAAATTTATAAATAAGCTAACAAAGGAAAATAATTTTTTTAAATATTAAAATTTAAAAATTACAAGTTTACATTATTAATATTTTAACAAAGTTATAAGTTTAAAATAGATATATTTTCAGTTTAATTTCAACATTTAGTAAAAGTTATTTGATGTATATATTTCAAAACATTATTTTAACATTTATATCTTAGTTTTAATTAAACTTAATTTCTAATTTGATATCATTTTAGAAAGAAATAATATTTTTTATTTTAAATTATAAAAATTAAGACTCAATTAAGTCAAAATTTTAAATAAAGACTGAATGAAATAAAAACATTGTCACATGACACTTGTAACACTAAATCATGTGACGTTAATATGAAAATATTTCCTTCAAAAAATATATCTTTAAATATCTTTTAATCACTTTAGATTAATAAAGCTAAATGGATCTTGTTATTTATATATTTGTAAGACTGATGAGTATATAAGATAAAGTACTTAGAGTTTATTCCAACAAAGGCATATATCTGTGTTCATTAACCAAACCCAAGGAGATTAAAGTAATTTCCATTTAAAGATGCACGCAAAAAAGTCTGAAATTAATTAAGAAACTTTAATACTTCACTTGCGTCAGTTTTTGCAATTTAATTAACTAGTTAGAAGAAAAAGTTAAACTTGAGTAATTAAACCTACTACTTGGTTTTTGTCTTGTTATTCTTCGGCTTGTGTAATTAAAACATATTGTCTTATATATTTATGTGCCAAAAATATATTATAATTTGTTTTGGAAGATTCTATGTTTTCGTTTGCTAATGCATTAACAATTTGCCTGCACGCTTGATAAAGCTTTCAAAGTTCCATTTTGTATTGGTCAGCTTTTCCATTATGCCAAATTACTCTTGAGAGGTAATTTGCCATAATGGCACACAAACAATTTGTCCATAACAGCAAAACAAGGCTATAATTTCTTATTACCTACAAGAAAGAGGTGCTACGAGATTTCATTTGGTAACTGAAAAACTAATTTATAAGTCAACGTTAACATGCCTATATAAACACCACAAACAATCCTCAATACCACTTCACAGCACACTTCCCTCATCAACAAGCAAGAACGAGCGAGCATGATTGCAAAAAATCAACTCTATCATATTTCACTGACATTGCTTTTCTGCATGGGATTCTGGGGTTTCCAAGTCACATGTCGCACCCTCCAAGATGTCTCCATGTATGAGAGGCATGAAAAGTGGATGACTGGTCATGGCATAGTGTACAAGGACCCTGAGGAAAGGGAAAAACGTTTCAGAATATTCAAGAAAAATGTGAATTACATTGAAGCCTCCAACAATGCTGCCAATAAACCTTACCTACTAGGCACTAATCAATTTGCAGACCTCACCAACGAGGAGTTCATAGCACGCAGAAATAGGTTCAAGAGGCACATGTTTTCCTCAATCATAAGGTCAACCACTTTCAAGTATGAAAATGTGACTGCAATTCCTTCTACTGTGGACTGGAGGCAAAAGGGTGCAGTTACACCCGTGAAGAACCAAGGTCAATGTGGTAAGCAAATGCTTCTTTCTTCATTTCTATGTCAAATTATAAACTCAATCGTTATCTAACTATTAATTTATCTTGTAGGATGTTGTTGGGCGTTTTCCGCCGTTGCAGCAACGGAAGGAATTCATGCAATCACTACTGGGAAACTGATCTCTTTATCAGAACAAGAACTTGTTGATTGTGACACAAAAGGTATGGACCAGGGTTGTGAAGGTGGTTATATGGATGATGCTTTCAAATTCATCATTAAAAATCATGGACTCAACACCGAAGCCAATTACCCCTACGAGGGTTTTGATGGAAACTGCAATGCAAAGGCAGAAGCCATCGATGCTGCAACCATTACTGGGTACGAAGATGTCCCTGTTAACAATGAGAAAGCCCTTCAGAAAGCGGTTGCCAATCAACCAGTTTCTGTAGCAATTGATTCCAGTGGCTTTGACTTTCAATTTTACATGAGTGGTATCTTCACTGGTTCTTGTGGAACTGAACCGGATCATGGTGTGACTGCCGTGGGATACGGTGTTAGTGATGATGGGAGCAAGTATTGGTTAGTTAAGAACTCATGGGGAACAGAGTGGGGTGAAGAAGGTTACATTAGGATGCAAAGAGGTGTGGCTGCTCAAGAAGGACTATGTGGCATAGCTATGACAGCATCTTATCCTACTGCATAATTATAAAATTTGTACATTATTTCTAAACTGTGTTCTTTTGTGTATAACAGTGTATTCTCTTACTATTTGGACATATCACCAAATGATGAAATGAAAATTTTGTCTTATAATTAAATGTTTCGGATGTGAGATTAAAGTCAATGGTTCAATATCATATGTGTTGCCAGTAGTCAAAATGTTCATCCTTATGTTACCAATCGTCCTTGTCGTTCATATGTTATGTTTGCGGGTTACCTACAAAAGGTACTTTGATACCAAAGTTAATAAAGATTCGACAGCTCAAAGTATTAAGTACATATTAAATGCAATCATTTATCTCTTCACCTCAAATCTATATTTATAGATTTAGGAATGGACTTTTAATTAGTGACTGTCTAATTACGGTTCAACTAATAATAATCATATTTTGTCTTAAATTGATCAATGTTAGAGGAAATTTATCTCCATAGGCTAATCTGTTGGCCTATTGGTTGTAATTGCACAGTCGTGGGAGTAGTCTATGGTCATGTTCGTGGCATGGTTGACCGTTCAGTCCACAATTGACCGAACAATCATACGGTACAAGCCCTCCAAGTTCGAGTCTATCTTGATATGTGAAGGGGTTTCTGATGGAAGGTCGTCTTAACCGTGTTCGGGGGTGCTATGAAATTTGTGTACCTTGTCTGACTAGTAAGTACTCGTTATGGTTCGTGCGGATATGACTACTCGAGAAAAAGTTATAGTCGTTGAGATAGAGACATGTGGCACATTGATCTTCGTACGCTCCAAAAATTGAAGAGTCGCACATAGTGGATCATCATATCTGGCCTGATCCAATGATTGAGGTGCCCCATTAGGATATCCCATTTGGCTATAAATAGTGGTGGGCCTCAACGTCATTTTCACCATTGTTCTCAATCTTTCTCCAATAACCAAACGTTCATATCTCTTTGCTTTCAAGTACTAATGTTAACCATTTATGTGTCTTCATCTGATGAGTCTAAGGGAAAGGAAGGCTGAGGGTAAGCGGATGACACTTCTTCTTCATCATTGGTGTCATCATTAGTTGGATCCTCCATCCTGGGATCAACTAAGTAAGATGCAGATTAAGGTGACGAGGAAACCACTATAAATAGGAATAAGATTGTGTCTTGCGGTAGTGAGGAGGTCATCGTGTGGCAATAGAAATTGATGCAATGAAGGAGTTGAATGGTTCGGTTTAGCCCTTGTCAGTCGTTCCAAGTTATGATTGGGCAATGTTAAGACTCCGACAAGTGTACCGAATCGTATCCAGTAATAATAAGTGGTAAGACCAAGTATGTTTCCCTAGATACTCATAGGCCTAGATTTTAATGTGATAAAATCAAAGATCACGCTATTGAATAATGTCTTAAACAAAACATGCATATAGAATAGAGGAAAAACTCTAACAATTAATGAAAATAAAGCATATGAATAAAGCATCAATTCAATATATGAGAGTTTTAAAGGATTACATCGTTTCCCCAACAATAATGGAGGTTTAGTTCACCATGGACATGGTGAAACTAGATGAAATTAATGAAAAGAATGAAAAGATAAATCCTAAAACTTGTAGATTGGAGCTTTTGCAACTAAAATCCGCCTCCAAGGGGTGAAGAGGGTGTTTTTGCGTCTCCTTCTGCCAAAATATGACCTCTCAAGATCGTACAAATCTATTTAAAGTTCATTAAAATCAGCAGAAACTGGCACAGACCCAAAAAGACTGGCGCTCAGCGCTGGGTCACCACTCAGCGGTGGGTACGACACTCAAGATGGACGTTCAACGTTAACGCCCAGGCGTTTGACAGTGACTTCACTGAAGAAGCCAACGCTCAGCGGTGAGGTAGCGCTCAGCGGTGGACGCGATACTCAAATTCTCCCCTCAGCATTGGCACTTGAGCGTTTGACAGAGATCCATTCAGTGAAGCTGACGCTCAACGCTGTCCTAGCGCTCAACAGTGGCTGCGTTTCTTCATTTGTGTACTTTTCCACCTTTTCTTAAGTCCAAGTCCTTCCTACTTCAGCTTCCTTCACTCAATTCATGTTAAAAACTGCCAAAATAAGGAAAACCAAGCATAATACCACTAAAACCACCTTTAACTCTCTTATTCTCTAACTTAAGCAAAAAGTATGATTTCAAGCTAGTTTCTAAGTCATATAGGGTGTGTTTTGTATCAAATTTAAGTATAAAAATAACGGTTTTTGAATTGTTATCAGGAAACTCATGAAATTGGGGAGTATATCCTTCTTCAAAAAAGGACGCAACCTCGAATGGCTCGTTGAGTGGACTTCATTAGTGGACTCTGTAGAAAACTCTATGTTCTTCAAACTCATTTTTTGCAAAAGGGATGAGCAGGTTTTCCATAGGAGGGATGACCTTTGGGGATTTCTTTTATATATATTCATATGATGGCATACCCCTTAGCCATGGTCAAGCATCTATAAAAAGAGTTGAAGTCATCCATGAAGATGGTCTAAACTCTACCTTTTGGATCATCTGTGGAGCCATCATGGAGCTTATCTTTGAGTAGTATAAGTTTCTTTAGGCCATGTAGTTTGGCCATGTAGTGTAGGTTTCTTTAGGCCATGTATTTCAACCAATTAGGTAGGTTTGTTTAAGGCTTGTATTAAGGCCTAATTAGTATAGGGTTTTTTCTTAAGCTAGACATCTAAATCATGTGGAAAGTATGTGTCATGCTTCCACTAGAAAGGATTTAACTTTAGTAGTGGCCACATGACACTCTAGGAATGAAGAGGATTATGCTTTATGAGTGTCACATGTCCTCCCCTTATTGGAGAGGATTTATGGACACTTGTTCACTTCTTAGAAGACCTTATTTTTTGCCAATGAATGCAAAGGTAGGAGATCATGCTTTTAAGGATTTTAGGAGACACCCTTGCCTATATATAGAGGTGTCTCCTCTCTTGTAATCATATTTGATGTTGATTAATGTTATGCTAGCCATTTTTGGCCATATACTCATCTTAGATCAAGACTAGAGCAACCTACGAGACCCCTTTAGTCACCTTCCTCTTAGAGTTGGCCTAACCTCTCTTAGAGTCACCAAACACCACACCACCACCATAAATCATCACAAAACCATGAGCTTAGCTCCCTTGTCAATCAAAGCTTCTGCACCCATCATTCATTCACCCACCTCCATTGCATTTCTAGCTTTGGCTCAACCGTGCTAAGGAGGTTCCTATCATTTGGTATGAGAGCTTAGGTTCTTCAAGAGCTAAGTATTTTGGTCCTTATCAAATATAATTGCACAACGATCTATAGTTGATTTTGATTTAAATGTTGAACATGACCTTCCTCTCCATGACTGACTTATGAAAGAACCTTTCGGTCGAGAGCAATATTTCAATTAAGTTAAAATAATTGTTTATATTATATAAGTTCTTTCATTTATTGAAACTTAGGTTCCTTCCATCTAGAGTTGCTTCATAGGCTATCACAAAGGCAATCAAGAAACAATTTGTTCATCTTTGACCATCATAGGAAGCAATACCTAAAAAAGCAAGGATCCTTTTTAGCAATGTTTTAAGGTAACGTGTTCTAACTTATTATGCATGTCAATTAAGATGTTAACAATTATTTCCTACAATATGTGTTGATAATGTTTCAATTTTTTTACTGTTATAGATGATAGTTTAATGGAGACCAGAGCATGAAGATCAAATTAAGAAAAATTTCAACACCAAAACATCACATCGACTATTTGAGATTTTTAGAGATGCTAGAATTGTTGGACAAAGGCCAGAATTGATCCCTAATGAAGTGTGGAACAATTTGTTAGAACATTGGAATCTCCAAGCCATCATAACAAATGTGTTACAACAAAACAAAATAGGGCTTCTAAAATGGTCCTACACATAGGTGGCTCCATTACCACTCATGAACATGCCCTTCGTATGGTATACACATTAATTATTTCTATTATTCACATTTAACCTAAATTTTAAAGTGTTGCATCAAATCAAATTTATAACAACATATTTTGTTGCAAACACGTGAGTTGGGACAGTTTGTGTTTCGTGTATTTCAACAAAGACATGTATGCAAGGATAGTGGCTAGTTTGTGGATGACAAATCTAGGAAGACACATGTAAGCCTCTTTTTAGTGTTAAATTATTTACCTTTGAACTTATATATATATATATATATATATATATATATATATATATATATATATATATATATATATATATATATATATATATATATATATATATATATATATATATATATATATATATATATATATATATATATATATATATATATATATATATATATATATATATATATATATATATATATATATATATACCATGTGATAATAGTTATTCATTTTTTACTAACATGAAGAATTTGAGACTAGGCTTTCCTGAGTAAGATATGAAGTTTCCTCATGTGATGTTGATGGAACACAAGAGCATAACTCTCTTGATCTTACATAGGACAATATTATTAGTACTAAGTGTTAGGTTAAGATTGTTGGAGGGAAAAAAGAAAGACTTTATGGTGTTAGCCAACTTGTTGCAAAATATATAAGTCCAAAAAATGATAGCCTTAGCCAACTACTAATTTCCTCCTCTTCCTACTAAGGACCTCAGTCAGCTTAGGCAACAACTTTCATGAAGTTTGGAGGAAAATGAGCAATTGAGGATTGAGTTTCAATCCTTTCAATCACTAGTTATGTAATATCTCCTTCTTGATGCTCAGACTCATCTTTAACAGCCACAACCAAACACTAACCAACAAAACTCCCAAATCTCTCAACCTGAATCACACTCTCAACAACAAAATATTTAAGAGTGTAGAAAAATATAGGTCTTATTTCCCAACCAAGAGGGGAGGTGAATTGGTTCTGTATTAAAACATTGTTCTTTTCAAAACCTTTGAAAAATATTTAACCCTTTCTTGAAATACAAGTAAATAAAGAATGTAATGAAATGAAATAAATAATGGATAGAAAGACAAACACCAAGTTTTTATATTGGTTCGAACTCAATGCCCACATCCAGTCCACTTTCAATCAACTTGAGATTGAAAGCCACTTTTCATTATATAGATTGATTTATACACAAGAATTACAAAGACCCTCTCTCAATGTAGTCTCTTCTCCAACTCCAAATCTAATATAGAAAAACAATACAAAAAGAAGAATTGTCTTTCTACAGAAACCCTTTGAGACACCCCTCAAAGAAACCAGAACTCCATGTTCTCTTCCTGGCCACCAACAACAAGGAAACCACAATCCACAGATTGCAAAATCAACACTGATATAATTCAGAACACCTAAGAGTGCGGATGGTGATCGACAAACGTAAGCACACAACAATGCCTTCAAGAATCCTTTGAATCTTCCAAACTAAACGCTTCTTGATTCTTGGAGAATGAACACTCCTACAATGTTTTACCTCAACTAACTTTGTCAGATATTAACGATAATATTCCAAAAGTTCTTTTTATGCAAAAAGTTATGTGACAATATATAGTTTTCTCAAGTCTGACGCACCTTAATTGATTACAATATTAATGTAATTGGTTAAGCAATTAACACTGCTACAATAGAATTACATTAAACCATATTTGGCATATTACGTATTTAATGTAATCGATTGCACAATTAAAATAAGTCAAAACAATTCAAAATATGACCGTTAAGGTTGTTAAGACTTATAAAGAAAACAGTTTTTAGTGTACATGAGATTTAACCGATTAAGAGAACAGTGTAATAGGTTAAGTATAACACTTAAGCAAATTTGAAAACTTTTTCATTTGAAAACACATCAATGCACTCAGCAAACAAGTATAATCAAAGGCACGAGTTTTAATTGATTATACATATAATTAAAAGAGTTTTATCATTCAAAACCATGAATATACATACCACAAATATAAACTCATGTATAATCACAATAAGTATACAAAACAAATAGTTCAAACACAAACAAACATATGAACACATTTGTGCATAATGTGTACAAGAAACTATTAAAACATTTTTGTTGTTATCATCAACAAAAATACACAAGGGTTTGACTTTAGCTTTCACATAGCTCCCTCTATCAAAAAAGAGGATGAAAATTTAAATGAGGCACAATCTTCTCCTGATTATGAAGGTCATTAGAGTATCTTATATGTAAAACTTAAGCAATGATCTTAACATACTTGTGTTTATCTACATATAATTGGTATAATGCTTATGTATTCATATGGTGGTTTTTTCTATTATATAGATTATTCAATAGATATTATTCTCCTAAATATATTTGATAAGTGGTATGCTTTGTATTGATAATGTAGTTTGTATTTGGAATTGTATTGTGTTGAATTGGTTGTTAAGACGAGTTTTTTTGTCATCTTTAACATAAGTTGGAATTGTAAAAGAACAATTTTTATTATTGACAGATTTTTGACAAAAATATTCGTTGATAAGTATCATGATCTTAAAGCATTTGTCGACAATGAATTTACGATTGATTTTTTTCGTCGCTAATCCTTCAGTAGTAGCTACTTATAGACGGATTTATGTCTGTACTAAAGAATTATGATCGTTAGTTATCACTGTTTGTTTTATAGTGATATTATATCCGTAATTGTCTAATTGAGTAGAAGAATTAAACAAGTGAACATGTTGCTCCTCCTCCGTAAAAGAGAAAAGTTCCTTACCCACAATAAGAACATGTACTTCATGTTTTAGTATTTTGATTTATATTTTTCATATTAATTAAAGAATTTAGCTAAAAATTCTTTAATTGGTAACAAAATTTTATCTATAATAATAAATTCATCGATAAAAGCAAATTTATTAACAAATTTTATTGAAAAAAAAAATCATCACTAAAATTTGTCAATAAGAAGAATTTGAATTACTAAAAGAAACATTTGTCAAAACATATTTATCACTAAATTTTGTTTATAAAATATTTTGGTAATCTAAAATTATTATTACCAAAGATATTTTTCATTGGTAAATGACGCTAAATTTTTCACTTGAGATTTAACCGTTTTGTAGTGAAATCCATAAGTAAATTCATCCATAATTAGATTTTTTAAAATCCTTTGTTTAAATATATCAATAACCTAGAATTTTAATTACTGATGAATTTTTATTTTTTTTTTGATAAATCTATAGCTAATTCATCTCTTATTTAAGTCATTTGATTAACCAACCAACTAAAATTATCACTTAACATTTCATATTTACTCATTTATTTTCTGTCTACTAACATTTATAGGATATTATACTTGATATTCTATTTTAAAGTTATCTCTAAATCCATATGAAATACATACGGTAAAAATTATCTCTAAATTCTTATTAAGGGCATAAGGGATTTCTAACAATACAACTTCTAAGGGAACGATTTTCCTTTTATTTCATTGGAGAATTAATGGAATTTTTACCCGAAAATCCTACATTTAGAACCAACAAATACAAGTTAGGATTTGTCGTGGGTTACCATTTGATACCTTTGAATCAGTGTCCCTGTTCCAAAAAATTGTTATACAGCTGGAGATTTATCAGAACATTTCTCCAGGATCTAAAAAATCTCTCACAACCTTTTAGTTGAGAAAGACAACATAAATGCATTCACAAAGCTTATTTCAAGTTCTGTTAAGAAAAAGTTAAAAATCGTAACTAAAAATACTTAAAGAAGCTAATGTGATAGGAGCCATTCACCAATGAGAGACAGGGCATATGGTGGGAATAACTGCTTTTATGATAAAGAAGTCTGATGTTGAAACTCATTCAAGATTGTAAGCATCGGAGACATCATTTATGCAACTGTCATGCACTATTGCTAAGAGATAAGAAGAGAATCAACATTGAATACATGATCACATTATGATGCACTACGAACAAATTAGTCTTTCTTTTTCATAGATCCACAATTTTGGACTTGTTTATCTGTTACAACACATGCTATGTCTCTCCTTTGCTCCTGTGACAGCTATCTCATATCCATCCTTCATCAATAATTTTAGTAACCAATTAATGAATATCCTTTTATCCATATATATACTAATGGCCTAAACATTTTGAACCAACACAAATCATTCACATCCCAAAGAATTCTAAATTCAAGAGCTTATTCTCAATCCTTTTCTCAAACCGTTCTGTTCTCATATCAATACAACAATGGTTTTTCGTTTACCTGGAATCAGAAAGGCAATATCAGTAGGAAATCAAGCATCTTCAAAAGCAGTTGATGCACAAAAGGGCTATCTTGCTGTGTATGTGGGAGAGAAAATGAAGCGATTTGTGATCCCTGTATCATACTTGAACAAACCTTCCTTCCAAGACTTGTTAAGTAAAGCTGAGGAAGAGTTTGGATATGATCATCCAATGGGTGGCCTCACAATTCCTTGCAGTGAAGATGTCTTCCAACATATAACTTCTTGCTTCAATGGACAATAAATGTCATTACTTTAGGGGTCTAACGTAGATTAGTAGAGACATTTTTGTACAATAGGCGTCTTCTTAACTTGTAAAGATCTCCCTTTTGTGAGAAAGAATGATATTTTTTTGTGCAAAGAAAGTGAACTCAACTATTCAAGTAGCTACTCAGTATTTTTAGTTTACCAATTTCAATGTTCACTTCTTTCTGCATGAACAAGGCTAAGTCCAGTTCTAAAACTAAACTTTGTTCTGTGAAATTTCAAAGCAGGAATAGATCACATGATTTCTAGAACGGTAGAATGGAAAGGTTTTCACTGGGACCAAAGAGGAAACAAATTTAATTGGGAAGTTTAGTTTATTAAGAAAAATATACGTAGCAAAGCAAAATTTTAAGATGCTAGGGCCTTAACAAAAGAGGTTGGTTATCTGCTCAAATGGGTGTGGTTGGAACATAAAATTAGACTTATCCTCAAGGTTTATTTTTTGCTTCAATTAACTTGGCCTACTATGAATGGTATGGCTCATAAGTCAAAGAACGAGTTCCTTTCAATAATCTACTGAGGGATTAAGGATCACATGGTGTTGTCTCACAGGTCTCTCTCAAGGATTAGGAAGTTCACTGCTAGTTCATATTCACCTTTTGAGATTGCTGCCAACAAATTACGCACCTGAGAATTTGTTGTTTTTTCATACATTGTGATCGATATAACTTATCCAGTGGTGGACACACGCTTCTCCAAATAATTATGATGACAGTTGTATAGATATAAAATGTACCAATAATATCAGTGACAGATAGTGTTGATCAGTAAATCTTAAGCAGACCAGATTGACAGCTCTGAATAAGTGTTTGGATGTAAGAAGAGAACCAATGTTCATGATAAACTTTGGTCCACATTGTTCTTGTACGGAAATTCTAACTCACACTACCCCACTTCATAATCTTCAACATGATCAACTTTCAATATTTTTTCACATATCCTTCTTTTTAAATGAGGAGACATTCTGGCCTTCACTAGAGAAAGAAGGACACTGTTATCTTAACTACTATCACATGGTACGCTGATTCATGAGACAGTGCTTAAAGACAATACCATATTCCCTTGTCTCTCAGTTGGTCCCATTACTCTGTTGCCACCTTCACCAATAATTCTTCAAGGTAATGGCTTTGCTACATATCTTTTGTCTATAAATATTCAGGCATTCAAGAACTTAGAATCAACAGAAGCCATTCACATCCTGTAAACCCTTCAAAACTCAAAAAGCTTATTCTCAAGACTTCTCTCAAACCAACACAACAATGGGTTTTCGTCTACCTGGCATCAGAAAGGCACTATTTGTAGCAAATCAAGCATTTTCAAAAGCGGTGGATGCCCCAAAGGGCTATCTCGCAGTCTATGTCGGGGAGAAAATGAAGCGATTTGTGATCCCAGTATCATACTTGAACCAACCTCTATTCCAGGACTTGTTGAGTCAAGGTGAGGAAGAATTTGGATATTACCATTCAATGGGTGGTCTCACAATTCCTTGCAACGAAGATGTCTTCCAACGCATAACTTCTGGCTTGAATTCAAAATAAATCGCACACCTTTGGAGACTAACGTCCATCAGTGAAGACATTTTGTGCATTAGCCGTCGAAATTCATATTTTATAGACTGAGTCTAACGTGATTAATTCATTTTGTACAACGTTCTGTAAAGAGTTACACATTCTTTATTAAGGAAATCAGTTTTCTCTCCAAGGATGCCTTTTGTTTGTACTATATATATAACTGTGATATACTTTTCATTAGTAATTGACTGATAACATTTTAGTTACAATGTTGGTGGAAAGGATACAACGATATGCACGACCTATAACAGGAATGAGTTCTTAAAAGGATACATAGAATTGTACATATTATAACAGGGTTCAACTTTTTTAATTATGCAGTAGGGTAAGAAGCTTGCATAGCTATGCCACATAGTCCTTCTTGAGCAGCCACACCTCTTTGCATCCTAATGTAACCTTCTTCACCCCACTCTGTTCCCCATGAGTTCTTTACAAGCCAATACTCAGTTCCATCATCACTAACGCCATATCCAACAGCTGTGACACCGTGATCTAATTCAGTTCCACATGACCCAGTGAACACACCACTCTCGTAAAGTTGAAAGTCATAGCCGCTTGCATCGATGGCTACAGACACCGGTTGATTAGCCACAGCCTTCTGCAGTGCCTTCTCATTGTTGGCAGGGACATCCTCGTACCCAGTAATGGTAGCAGCATGTTTGACTGCTGCATTCGCATTACATTTTCCGTCAACACCCTCATAAGGGTAATTGGCTTCGGTGTTGAGTCCGTGATTTTGGATGACGAATTTGAAAGCATCATCCATCAGGCCACCTTCACAACCCTGGTCCACACCCTTTATGTCACAATCAACAAGTTCTTGTTCCGACAAAGAGATCAATTTTCCAGCAGTGAGTGCATGAATTCCTTCAGTTGCGGCAACTGCAGAAAAGGCCCAACAACATCCTACATATTGCAAGGTAAATTATTAGTTAGATACTACACATCTTTTGAATTTCATATGGTAAATAAATAATGAAGCACTTACCACATTGGCCTTGGTCCTTGACTGGTGTAACTGCACCTTTTTGCCTCCAATCCACTGAGGATGGCACTGCAGTCACATTTTCGTACTTAAACGAGGTTGTCCTTGTGATAGAGGAAC
Organism: Vigna mungo; assembly: GCA_036885675.1. NCBI lineage: Eukaryota > Viridiplantae > Streptophyta > Magnoliopsida > Fabales > Fabaceae > Vigna > Vigna mungo. Next base: position 22,752,790 of record CP144694.1, read on the forward strand.
ACATGTGACCCTTGAACCTATTTCTGGTTGCTATGAACTCCTCATTTGTGAGGTCTGCAAATTGATTAACACCAAGCTTGTAAGGTTTATTGCCAGCATTGTTGAAGGCCTCAACGTAGTTTACATTTTCTTGGAATATTTTTAAACGTTTCTCTCTTTCCTGAGGATTCTTATAAACTTTGCCGTAACGAATCATCCATTCCTCATGCCTCTCATGCATGGAGGCATCTTGGAGAGTGCGAGATGTGACTTGAAAAGCCAAGAATGCCATGCAGAAAAGCAATGTCAAAGAGATGTGATAGCATTGTGTTTTGGTAGCCATGGTAGCTGATGAATTGTTACAAGTGTTTGATGTTGGTGAGTGAAATATGTAAAAGATGCTATATTTATACTAAATTATCTTTGAATACTAAATTAACCTTCTGTGTTTTCAATTCAAATCGGAAAGCACATTTCCTTAATATACCAATGAAGTAGTTTTGCAAAGATGCCTTCTTTGTGGGTATTGTAAAAGTTTAGAACTATAAAAACGAAGGTTTGAAAATTGTTTTGTTTTATGTGCATGCATATGTATTGCTATGACGCAGAACCAAATAAAGTAGCAGTATGCTTCCTTCCATCCTTCCAAATTCAATATAATATAATATAGTAAAGAAAATTGTTGTTGTTTCTTAGTTTTAGTTCTTCCACTTATGACAACAAATATCAAATAAGTTTAGTCTGTGCATATGTCTTTTGGAGCCCTTTCTTACTATTAGAAATTTTCTTATAGCAGTTTTATAATGATACAGAATTTTAGTACTGATAAACCATCAACTAGCATATATGTTTATTTTAATTTTTTTTAAGTTATCTTTTGTATGGATGGATTGCATATCCATTTAGTAAAACAATGGATTTGGTTAGATTTTTATGAAATCAGGTTATATTTGCTAACTAAATTTTACTAAATTAAAGTGGATTAGTGGACATTTTTTAAAATCAATTCATTATGATCTAAAATAAAATTTATATAATTTATTTGTTTCTTATTTATACTAAGTTTAGCATAGTTAAACGTTAAAACCAAAAACAACACAATTTATATTTTAAGAAACTAAAATGAGAAAAGAAATTGAAGACTACTAAAACCAATATACTTAGAGAGACTAACACGAGAAGATTACAATTGTGAGTCTCTTCGATCATCACACTTGAAAGGAGAATTTAAAAACTTTGAAAAGGAAAATGTATTTTAACAATTATTTTTGACAATTTTTACAACTGCTTACGTGATGTTTGTGATTGATCTGTTTTAAATATACAAACCAATAAAACAGTAACACATAATTTGTTATCAAAAAGTTGTTAAAAAAAGTTGTTAAAATGTATAAAAAGGTGAACAGTAATCTAACTAATAGGTTAATGAGTCTAGATTAACTTAGGTCCGATTATTAGTGTTTACTTTATTAAGAAAATACTTTTTTAGTCGGGAAAACCTAGATGGTATCAAAACTCTCTTAATTAAACCTATTACTTGTTTAGTTTGTTTTCATGTTATGCTCCTGATCATCACGTAGTTATTTGTGTTTTATTTATTATCGACTAAATATATTATTAAAATTACTAAATATCATTCTATATTATTTTTGATTTGGAAAAGTGCGACTTTTATATGGTTATGGTGTAGCAATTTGCGTGCACGAAGTTAATAAAGTTTTCATACTTCCAATTTTATAATTCTAAACTTTCCCAATACGCACATTATCTTTGACAAGCACTTTGGCACCATACATCATCGCACCATTTATACGTTACGCTTCCACACTGCCAATATCCACTAGCAAGGGTCTCATTCAGAAAAATTTCACCTACATACACTAAAGAGATTTAAGTTGAATTCAACGCTAACATGCCTATATAAACAACAAAAACAATCCTCAATACCACACCACTACACATCTTTCAAACATTTCACTGACCAGCCTAAAGTAGTACTTTATTCCAATTGTCTGTCACACTACAGGAGCCACCATGGTTGCAAAATATCAGTTCTATCATATTTCACTAGCATTGCTTTTCTGCATGGGATTCTTGGCTTTTCAAGTCTCATGTCGCACTCTCCAAGATGCCACCATGTATGAAAGGCATGAGGAATGGATGGCTCGTTATGGCAAATGGTATAAGGACCCTCAAGAAAGGGAAAAGCATTTCAGGATATTCAAGGAAAATGTGAATTACATTGAAGCCTTCAACCGTGATGCCAATAAACCTTATAAGTTAGCCATTAATCAATTTGCAGACCTCACCAACGAGGAGTTCATAGCTCCAAGAAATAGATTCAAGGGGCACATGTGTTCCTCAATCATAAGGTCAACCACTTTTAAGTATGAAAATGTGACTGCAGTACCATCCACTGTAGACTGGAGGCAAAAGGGTGCAGTGACACCCGTCAAGGACCAAGGCCAGTGTGGTACGTGCTTCATTACTCATTCACATTCCTGAGTAAAATTAAATTGCTTGATGATCTAACTATTTTTAATTTACCTTCTGTAGGATGCTGCTGGGCTTTCTCTGCTGTTGCAGCAACTGAAGGACTTCACAAACTGAGTACTGGAAAATTGATCTCTTTGTCCGAACAAGAACTTGTTGATTGTGATATAAAGGGGGAGGACCAAGGTTGTGCGGGTGGTCTTATGGATGATGCTTTCAAATTCATCATTCAAAATCATGGACTCAACACCGAAGCCAATTACCCCTATAAGGGTGTTGATGGAAAATGCAATGCAAATGCAGCCAACCATGCTGCTAGCATTACTGGGTACGAGGATGTCCCAGCAAACAATGAGAAGGCACTGCAAAAGGCTGTGGCCAATCAACCAGTTTCTGTTGCCATTGATGCCAGTGGCTCTGACTTTCAATTTTACAAGAGTGGTGTCTTCACCGGTTCATGTGGAACTGAGTTGGACCACGGTGTAACTGCTGTGGGATATGGTGTCAGCGATGATGGAAGTGAGTATTGGCTGGTTAAGAACTCATGGGGAACAGAGTGGGGTGAAGAGGGTTACATTAGGATGCAAAGAGGTGTGGCTGCTCAAGAAGGACTCTGTGGCATAGCTATGATGGCATCTTACCCCACTGCATAATTATCAAATTTGTACACTACTATTTCTATTTCTAAACTGTGTTATGTTTGTTGGTATCAAAGATAATTTTATTACTTAAAAAAAAACTTGAAAGTATTTGATACACACAAAACACTCTGTTTCTCACACACTCTCAATATAATTTTCTCACTCCACTACCTCACAGCACAAACACTACTTCTTCTTCTTCACTCTTAGCTTGCTTGTGGCTTGCAGCTGCATTCTCTAAGATGCATTGATTTATAATCAAAGAAAGGCATATGCTGCCAAAACCTACAATATCACACTAAAAACTTTTGGTGCATTATTATAACAAAACAATATTTAAAGTGGTAGTGGGATGCTTTCGGTGTATATTTTCTACAAGCTGACAATAATATTTGGTGCATTGCAAGACATGTGGGTTCCATTTGAATTTATCTCACAAAACTCCCCCATAAACTCAAATGCTTCTTTCTTTCATTCCAATCAACTTTCTATATTCATGAAATAGCATTGTAGGGAGCGGCTTTATGAATATGTCTGCAACTTGTTGTTTCGTTCCCACATGTTCTAATTCAACACTTCCTTCCTTTATCTTTTCCCGGATGAAGTGAAAACAGACGTCAATATGCTTGTTTCTTTCATGGTAGATCGGATTCTTTGCTAACTCGATTGCTGATTTGTTATCTACTCGAATCACTACCTTCTCTTCTTGCATTATCTCCAAACTTTTTAATAAGTTTCTTAGCCAAATTGCATGTCTGACAGTCCAAGATGCTGCAACATATTCAGCCTCACATGATGATAGTGTCACGATGGGTTGTTTCTTGGAAAGCCAAGTAAATGTTGTATCTCCCATGAAGAAAACATAGCCACTTGTGCTTTTTCGATCATCGATATCTCCGCACCAGTCACTATCTGAGTATCCACTAAGCCGGTAGTTGTTTGATTTAGTATACATTAATCCAAAAGATATTGTACCTTTTACATACCTTAATATCCGCTTCAGTGCTTTCCAATGAGAATATCTTGGCTCCTCCATAAACCGGCTTGTGATTCCTACACTTAGCATTAGATCTGGCCTTGTGTTTGTTAAGTACCTTAGACTTGCAATTAAGCTGCGATACCTGCTTGCATCGACTTGATCTCCATCTCCGTGTTTGGACAATTTTGTGCCAGGTTCCATAGGAGTAGAAACCGGATTGCACTTCATCATCTTTGTTTTCTTCAATATCTCCTCAGCATACTTCTTTTGAGACACAAAAATTCCTTTCATGCTTTGATCCACCTCCAGGCCAAGAAAGTACTTCATAACACCAAGATCAGTCATCTCAAATTCATTTTTCATCACCTTCTTAAACTCTACGACCAACTCATTTTTGTTTCCCATGAAGATTAAATCATCTACGTATAGGGCAACGAACAACATATCTCCTTTGTCTTTCTTCAGGTATAAAGCATGCTCATGTGGACACTGCTCAAAACCATTCCTCTTGAAGTAGGTGTCAATTCTCTCATTCCAGGCTCGAGGAGCTTGTTTCAACCCATACAATGCTTTCTTTAATTTCAACACCTTTTTCTCTTCACCTCTTCTCATGTAACCGAGAGGTTGTTCCACATAGATCTCCTCTTTTAAAATTTCATTCAGAAATGTAGATTTCACATTCATCTGCTATATCTTTCATCCATGTTGTGCTGCTACAGAAAATAGCAGTCGGATTGTCTTCATTCTTGTTACTGGAGCAAACACTTCATCATAGTCAATTCCTTTTTGTTGTTTATAACCCTTCACCACAAGACGAGCTTTGTAATGCTCTACATCCCCATCTGCATTGATTTTCTTCTTGTATACCCATTTCAAGCCAATTGGTTGAGCTCTTATGGGCAGATCTGTCAGCTCCCACGTTTCATTCTTTTCAATTGAGCCAATTTCTTCATCCATTGTTTTTTTCCATCTATCATCGAGCACGGCCTCTTCAAATTTGACATCTTCTGCTCCTGCCAACAAACATATTACATGTACCTCGTCAGTGGAGTTATAAATGTCTTGTAAGCTTCGAGATCTAGGCTGCACAGGTTCATCTTCTTCATCAGAATAATCATTGATTCGCTCATTTATTGTTGAGTTCTCTCCTCCAGAATCTGAGTTCCATGTGGTCTTCTCCTTCATGTTGTCCCAGCTCCATTCACTTTCCTCATCAACTTGGACATCTCGACTTACAATAACCTTTTATGTAATTGGGTTATAAAGTTTGTATGCTTTTGCTTTTTCATCGTACCCAATAAAAACATATATCTTGCTTCTGTCTTCAAGTTTTGTTCTGTGCTGAGCTGGAACATGACCATAAGCTATGCTACCGAAAATCCTGAAATGGGTGACACTCGGCTTCCTCCCACTCCATGCTTCTTGTGGTGTCATTCCATCTAGTTTAGTATGTGGACACCTATTTTGCACATAGACTGCACATTGTACTGCTTCCGCCCAGAACTTCTTTGGCATATTCTTCCCTTTAAGCATTGTGCGAACCATATCAAGAATGGTCTGATTCTTCCTTTCAGCAACATCATTCTGTTGTGGGGAGTATGGAGCTGTAAGAAATCGTTTTATCCCATGTTCTTCACAGTACTCGTTAAACTTTGTCGAAGTGAATTCACTTCCCCTGTCTGATCGGACAACTTTTATCTATTTACTGGTCTCCTTCTCCACCATTAGTCTAAACTTCTTAAATGCATCAAATGCTTCTGATTTCTCTTTTAAGAAATATACCCAAGTCTTCCGAGAGAAATCATCTATGAATGAAATAAAGTATTTTTTACCACTGAATGAATCAGGAGAGACTGGTCCACAAAGATCAGTGTGTATCAGACCGAATTGTTCTTCTGCCCTGAATTCTGCTGATTTTGGAAACCTAGTCTTCGGATGTTTTCCGAGTACACACTCTTCACAAAATTTCTTCTCAATTTCTAGGTCAGGTAGTCCGCGTACTAACTGCTTCTTTGACAGCTCGGCTAGGCCTCCGAAGTTCAAGTGACCAAATCGAAAATGCCATAACATGGCTTCGTCCTTTATGTCAAGCTTCAGGCACTTGTTTTTCAGAATATTCAGCTCCAACTTATACATCCGGTTTTTCTTCATCTCTACTCGTGCAATCAGACAACCGGTTTTATCTTTCAAGTATAGTACACGATCCTTCATGTGAACTGAGTTACCTTTCTCCATCATCTGACCCATGCTTAGAATATTATTTTTCAACTCGAGAACATAGTAGACATCTCTTATTTCTCCAATCTGTCCATCTTTCTGTATGTATCGAATTGTTCCACGCCCTCGTACAGCCACCTTGGAATCATCTCCAAATGAAACATGTTCGGCCTCAACTTTGGTGAGTTCGTTGAATAGATTTTCATCTCCGCACATGTGATTACTTGCTCCAGTGTCTAAGTACCAAACCGAATTGTTCAAACAGTTTGGCCTAAGCTCGACTTCTGACCCCTTTGACATCAACAAGACCCCTATTTCTTCATCAGTTTCCTCAGTAAGCAGATTTGTTTCTTTTTTCTTTTCGGTCCGACAATATTTTGCGATGTGGCCTGGCTTCCCATAGTTGTAGCAACTTCCTGATCTACACTCATTTACGTAGTGGCCGTTCTTACCACACTTGAAGCATTCCACTTCAGACTTGGATCGATCTCCTCGACCCCTTCCTTAACCACGACCACGCCAATTTTGTTGTCTGGTCTGTTCTATGATGGCTTCAATATTACCTCTACCACGTCTGCCTCGACCTCGGCTACCTCGTCCTCGTCCTCCTCTTACTCTGCCTCCAGGACCCCAGTCTTGAGTGTTCCGAGTTCCTTTGAAGTCAAGTTGTGCTTGTAGTGCTTGGTCAAGAGGTTCCTTCTTTTTTCTTCTCCTTTGTTCATGAGCCTCAAGTGATCCAGTGAGCTCTTCAACTGAGAGTGCTGACAAGTTCTTCGATTCCTCGATCGCGCAAACGATGCTTTCGAAATCATCTATTAATGATTTCAGAATTTTCTCCACAATCCGACTGGCTGGCAACTCCTCTCCGTTCTTGCGGATTTGATTTGCCACTGCTTCTACCAGAGATATATACTCGGATACTCGTTCTTTCTCGTCCATTCTCAGACTTTCAAATTCGCCTCTAAGAGTTTGGAGCCTGACTTGTTTAACTCGGTTATCTCCTTTATAAGTTTTCTCCAGAATCTGCCATGCTTCTTTTGAAGATTTTGCATTTACTATCTTCTCAAAGCCAGATTCGTCTACAGCTCGATACAGTATGTACAAAGCTGGTTTATCTTTCACATGCGTTTTTTTCAGCGCAACAAGTTGGGCAACTGTCTGCTCCTCGTCTTCTGCAGGTTCTTGGTACCCGTTCTCCACTACATCCCACACGTCTTGGGATCCAAGAAGAGCTTTCATTTGGACACTCCAATTGTCAAAATTGACTTTCTTTGTCAACTGAGGAAGGGACACACTGTTTGCAAGATTTTCCATTTCTCACTCTCTTTTACACTCGGACACTTAGACTCTCAGTGCTCTGATACCAATTTGTTGGTATCAAAGATAATTTTATTACTTAAAAAAAACTTGAAAGTATTTGATACACACAAAACACTCTGTTTCTCACACACTCTTAATATAATTTTCTCACTCCACTACCTCACGACACAGACACTACTTCTTCTTCTTCACTCTTGGCTTGCTTGTGGCTTGCAGCTGCATTCTCTAAGATGCATTGATTTATAATCAAAGAAAGGCATATGCTGCGAAAACCTACAATATCACACTAAAAACTTTCGGTGCATTATTATAACAAAACAAATATTTAAAGTGGTAGTGGGATGCTTTCGGTGGATATTTTCTACAACCTGACAATAATATTTGGTGCATTGCAAGACATGTGGGTTCCATTTGAATTTATCTCACAATGTTGTGTATAACAGTGTATTTCTCATGAATCATTGTATTTGGACATATCATTAATGGTGAAATGAAAAATTTGTCTTGTGACTAAACATGTTATGATGGTTCATAGTTTATATTTTGCAATTGATCAGCTCCTACTATATCCCAAGTTATTGGTCCACTACAACCTTCATCAGTTCTTGGAACTCCAGTTACCAACATGCCTTTGACGTCTTGGAACCATAAAGCTGAGCCACCAGCAAATGTGCCAATGTTTTGTTTTACATTTTTCTTTTGTTATTAAAATATGTATTCGTTATTGAGGAAGGCTCTATTAACGTAGAAAGTTCATGGACCGGAGCGACACACACTGTTCCTCTTAACTGTTGCTATAGCAGTGGCCAAGGCAAGCCGAATAAAGGTTGGAATAGTCCTTTTTTAATTTGAACTTGATTCTCTTGAAGTTGACATAATGGCTTAATCACGAGATACTTAACACGAACTTATTCTAAAACTTAAAGAATGAAATTTTGGATAATGGAGGCACTTCTTCAGTTTTGATTGAACTAAAACAGAAAACCAAAGAGTTTCCCTTTGTCGAATTGACAACAATGATATTCATGTGATGATGAGAAAGAAGTATGACAAACATGCATGAGACACTTTCATATTTTTTTAATTTACCATTGTTAAAAGACGGTGACAATCGTTTCCATAATATGTGCAACATACTACGTACTTATCTGTCTGACCTACTAAATGATTGAACATGTTATATGGATGTGGTAAACCTCAAATTATAAAATTGACCATAAAAATTTAATAAAATCTTAATTAAAATTACTAAATTTATTAAGGATTTAAAACTTAATTAAGCCTAATCTAAATTTTAGACTTTTTGTCCAAAGTTGAGGGCTGTTCGTTGCAGTTAGTCCTAAGATCCTAATGATTTTAGACGACACATAGTGGATAGATCAAGTTACTGGTACTGTAATACTTAATGAAAACCTCTAAATGAACTGCACTCGTCTACACGGCATTAAGAAACATTCCTCATTATTAAAGTCTGAGTACAGTATTACATTAGTCATAATACATACTTCAATAGCAGCACTCAACCATAATAACAAAATTCAAATCAACATTATAGTTTTAAGCACTCCGTAGAAAGGAATTGGCTCAAGAAATTGGGTCATGTTCTAACTGGTAGACTGACGCAACTCAGGACGGACAAAGTCTGCATCTGGTGGCACTGAAATGTCCACTGTAGGTCTCAATTGAGCACAAAGTTCAATGGCTCCATGGACTTGGTCTGACAGGAAGTTGCTGATTAGATCTTGGTTGATAGGTGCTCCATTGTCCACAGCCACCAAGGCCTGCTGGGTTAGGATGTAATCAAATCGGGGAGCCCATTTCCTTGAACCCAACCTTGCTGTGGTTGAACAGTTATCAACCATGAAAGAAACACCGCGAGCATGCATGAAAGGATTCAAAGAGTCAACAGACTCAATCACACTCTCGTTAATGATTTCAGAGTAAGAATGTCCCTTCTTCCTCAAGATCTCAATCTGGAATTTCGCAATCATAAATTTAAAAAGCAAAACAAAATGTCAACACTATGTTTTAATGCTGTCCGAGCAAAGATAAACAAGAAAAAATACAATGAATATCGAAATTCATATGAAAAAATTCCATCCTTTGTTAATAGTAGATGACTGTCAGTCCCAATTCCCTAATTTGAAGATAAAGTTCATCTAAAGATGCAAGTCGGGTGTTTTTTTTTTCCCTTGTACAATTATTAGTATGCAAGAATGACTGCATTTGATGAATAAAAAATTGTTAGTTTCTCAGGAATCTTAGATAGAGAACGATTGATTTCATGTTTGGTTTATTTTAAAAGAATATATTCTTAGAAATAATATTTTTAGGAATGTTTATTGTTATGCTTTCCATAAATTTATGCAAAAGAGAGGTAAAAATCTAACTTTTGTGATTTGTGGTTAAAATAACAAATTAATTTTATTTGATCATTTAACATGAGTTTCACCTAACTAAGACTTAGTTTTTGTTGTGCCATGTACTCGTGATATTCATTATGAGTGTTACCCCAATAAAACTTAAGAGTGAATATTGCTACTTCGGAGATATTCATGCTCCAACATTTTCCCAAATTTATCAGTAAATAAGGCCAACTTGCCGCAGGGAATATATAATACCAACTCCTAACAAAAACAGCTTGAAAATTTGCTAACAGAATAAGTACAGATACCTGCGCCATCATTAATGCCACATAGACACCGGCCGTAAACGGATATAATGGGCCTAGATCACCCGCTGGCCTTGTAGATCGGACACGCTCACCAACCTTCCACATCCTGGTTTGATCAATTTTCCCCATGGGAAAGGCAGGCAGACCCTCTTTCTCCTGTAAAATGCAGGTACAGTTTAGATATTGCACAATGCCCAGCTCTAAATGGAAAGTGAATATGCACTTACATAAAAGCGACGTCCAGCCAAGACAACACTGCGAATCTCACTCCCAGCAGCAATATCCTCATAGCACTCGTACAAAATGTCCATGCAGGGATAATATGAAGCACTATATGCTTTCTCAAATTCCCTTTTTCCATCTTCAGATAAAGCATTGTATACAGCTAACATGCCCTATACAGACAGAAAAAGAAGTTAATTCAGAAGCACAAATTACATGCTCTGGGAAAAGCTTTGTTATTATGTTTCAGAGGTGCATGACAGTAACATTGCAAATGTGGAATGTAAGTATCTAAGCCTTGGGTTTTATTTCCAGGTGATTTTTGGGCTGAAACTTGAAACGGTAAGGCATATCTTGTACTATATCACACTCATTCAGCATTAATAATATTTTTACTTCTTTAAAATAAAACCTAATCAGGGAAAAAGATCCAAAGAGACAAAATCACTAAAATGTATGAGATCACACAACCTTAGTCGAGATGATTCTAGATATAGTTCCTGTAATGCTCTCAACAGTGTTGTTATATGCCAAATCCTCATTCATTCCATGTTCAGTGTACCTCCTAAACAAGGATTCCACAACACCGTGAACAGCCCCAAGCAAAATGCCTATAAGCCATAAAAGCAGAAATTAGGCAATAAGACTTCAAAGACAACATCAAGGATGTAAGAGAAAGATTCTTGCCTCTCTCTCCAAAGATGTCACTCCTGTATTCCATCTCTAATGTAGTGGCAAATGTAAAAGGGGAACCAAGGGCAACGGACCATGCCAGAGCAACATCAGTAGCTCTGCCATCCACGTCCTACAAGTAATGATGGAGCTCAGACCCAGAAAATAATTAATACAAATATAATGATTCCCAAAAAGGACAATAAAAGGAGGGAAGTAAAACGAAATAAAAATACATCACACCTGGTGGACTGCAAAACTTGAATTAATTCCAGCCCCATTTATCTCTTTGCCTTGGACATACAGTCTCCTTACAGAAGGACCCATACCTTTCGGGCATACAGCAATTACACTGAACTGCTTCGGAAAATCAAGTCCCATTGACTGTAAATGCCCAAGAAGAAAACCATGTGACAGCCCAAGTATGCTATTTGGCTTCATGTAGGAAAATATTTTTTCATAATTATCTGCCTGCATTGTGTGAACAAAAAAGAATTAGAAAGACACCACATATCAGGAAACTTCAAAATCACTGCAGCATTAATTGAGCAACTAGTTCACTATTATTGCCAAATCAGCATAATTTGAAACATTAAGATATCACCACAATAACTTTAATACGTTATCAAAATTATTTACAAATAATTAAATAAGCACTCTCTTCAATTAACAACCTGTGCAGAATCAGAAATCAACAGCAACACAAGATCACTGCCTGAGATGGTTTCCCATATGTCACCCAGAGTTCCATTCTCCTCACTAAAACCAGCTGCACGAGCCTCATTAAAGGAACGAGAACCTTTCCTGAGGCCAACCTGCATTGCCAAAACATCATGTTAAATTAAACGCAGTTTCAACATCCAAGAGTGACCAATCAATTAAATCAACCCAAAATCACCTTAACCACAATATCAGACTTTGCATCAGCAAGAGAGTCCCGCAAATTCTGTGCCTGTGCTGGTCCCTGGTGAAAGCAGTTAAAACAATCCCGTTAAACAAAAGTTATACACAGAGCTGAACGAGTAAAAAGAATAATATAATCAAACAATAATTTTAGTCTTTCAAAAAACTATTTTTGGGACTACTAGTCCCTACAATTATTCGAACCACGGTCTACTTGAGAAAGCCGTCTGGCAGTACTTCCAACAAGATTGACTACAGGAGAGAATTCCAATGTGGAAAAAACAATATTTTATTTGTATCAGCATTTTCAGAACTTTATATTTTATTTGAGTTTAATAATATATTTTCACTGTCAATCCATCATATGTCATATTTAACATATCACTTATGCGGTACTCGCTATAAAACTCATCAATGTCATTATATAAAACTAAAAAAAAGAAAAACCACACTCTACATTACCATTAAACACATTATTTATTAAATTTCCAAAGTCCAAAACCAAAATAAACAAATCCAGAAAAATCAAAACCAAAATTTACCGCATACATTTCCATAAACGAACAAATCTATCACTTATTAATTACTAAGGGCATGTTAGAATGTTAGGATAAGCTTTTATGTAAACATCTTTAGAAAAAACAAAATAGATAAACTTCACTGTAAGCTACAACCACCTTAAACTAAACTTAAAAATTATATATGTTTAAAAATTAACTTATATAAACTAAAAACTAGTTAAATTTAACTTATAGTAAACCTTGTTTCATTTTTTTTTTCTTACAACTGTTTAGAAAAAATCTTCATCCAAACATGTCCTAAACCGTTTTCTACCTGCGAACCCCATCCGATGACACCAATCTGCTTAATCCCCTTGAAAGCAGCCGGCAGTAGAGGGAACAAGTCCCTCCCTCCTTTCACAATACACTGCATGCAACAAACCAACACCGAGGTCATTTCAGTTTTTCACTAAACTAACCGAATAAAATATTCACAATAATTAACAATTAATTATTTAATTAGCGAGAAATTCTGAGCACAGCGGGCCAGAACCTCGTCGTGTCCGGCGAGGTTAATCTTCTCCTTCAGGAAAACGGAGGTTTCGAAGTCCAGCGAGGGTGGCGGGGCCACGGCGGGCGCGGCCACATTGCGAGCACCGAGTGCAGCCATTGAGAGGGGCCTGAATTGGAAGGCGAGCTTGGAGAACGCGCGTTTGGGAAACGCGACAAAGGTTTTGGTGAGGACGGGCTTAGCGTAGAAGGTTCTGGAAGTGGCGCAGAGTGAAGTAAAAGAAGCGGTTGTCGACATTTTATAGGCCAGAAAAAATAAGTAACAGCGGAGACGCTAACAATCGGCGCAGCAAAACGGTGTGTTTTATGCGCAGGGATTAGCGCCACACTCGGCTAACGTGCGCCGCGTCGACACGACACGACTCGCTCGCTATGTCGTGCTGCGTTGTTTTCTTTTCTTATCTGCTACCTAGATATTTTTATTTGTTTTCGTGGTTTGCAACCACACGTGTTATATGAATTTTTTTATATATATTTTATAAATAATAAATATGGTAACGTAATAAGTAACTATTCCGGTCTTTAGTACAATTTGAATATCTTTGAATGCATATTTTTATGAGTGGATTCTACATAGACCAATTAAACAAGTGGGTATACTGTTTGTGATCATTATTGCTTTTGACATTAAAACGATAATAAGAATGAATATCCTTTTTACTTTATTAAAGCATATTTCATGATTTATTAGAGCATACTTCACAATTTATGTATTATTTAAAGTTTAGAATTAATGGTATTTTTCATTTTTATATAATTTGGTTTTTTATTTATTTTCTATTTAATCTATTTTTATATTTTCTAAAAAGTTCAATGCGATACTTTTGTTATATATTTTAGTGTCAATGTTTATGTTGAGAACAATAACTTGATATATAATTGTTCACTTTTTTAAAATAATTAGAAGATGATTTAATGATAAAGTTGAAAGGAATGGTGCATAATAATTATATTAAATGGTTATCATTCAATTTTAGAGATAAGTTTAATTATTTTTTTTTCATTTTCAAAGACAAAATAAGAAAAATAACATTAGTTGATTTAATACGAAAAGTATTACGGTGACGGGAGGTATTGCAATATTCATTCTTCTTTCTTGTTTTTGACAAAAAAGAAACATAAAATATATGTTCTAATCAAATTGTGGTGGAAAATTGCTCATTAAATAATGTCTTTGGAATACTTTTATTGCATCGATGTTAGGAATCATCAAATTATCAGTGTGGTCCTAAGTTGTTTGCATATTCGTGTCTAATTTTAACGTCTGCAGATTCAAAATAACAATAAAAAACAAAGAAAAAAATTACTTTATATTATAATTGTAATTGAATAAAAAAATTACAAAATATACGACAATATTCATAAAATAAATTGATTTAATATAAACAGTTACAATATTTCATTTTAAGAATTTGGAATTATAATTGATTTCTTAATAAAAACGATAACTACTACAATTCAGAATTTTTTTTTCAAAATGTATTTTTTTCTTCTCACCGTGAGCGACTTCAAATATAATATAATAAGTTTTGAAGTCAATTTACTAAGTTATGGTTTATATAAACCAATACTATAGGCATAGAAAGAAAGGGCAACTTGTAATAGATTTTGCTTGGGTTTGGTTATACTTATTTAAGTGATTATGGAAAGAAAGTGGTAAGGTTACTATTATCACACTCACAATGTGTATCTTAAATTAGAATGTAAGAGTAAACAAACACATTTTTTACGGCGATTATTTATGTAAGTTATAATTTATTCAATATAAAAAAATATGTGGTGGCATAATAGTAGATAAGATAATTTTTTTTTTATACCAACTGTATTTATCGCGTGATAGAAAATGGACTTGATAATATTTTTATAATAAAAAAAAATTATATATGTTATAGTTATAACTTATATAAAAAGTGAACATAGTAGTATTTTTGTAATAAAAAAAATATTAATTTTAATTATAATTTATATAGAAAGTGGGCATGATGACATCTTTGTAATAAATAAGAAAACTTTTAACATTGATTCTAATTATAATCGGTATAGAGAATGGACACAGTGTCATTTTTGTAATAAATAAGAAAAACTTTTATATTAGTTCTAATTTTAACCTATAGAAAGTAGTTTCTTTTTTTTTATTATTTGTAAACATAAGGTTCCTAAATCAAAAGGTCAATTTAGAGTATATAAGTGGATGTAAACATCACTTTGAAAGTTGGTTTTGTGGAATTAAATGAAGCCCTATGTCAAAATTTATATCTAGATAATTGAGTCTAGAGTTAATTGTATGTATGTTTTTATGAATTCTATTACCTTATAAATGTTGAACTAGTATTTGATATAATTCCATTATATTATAATGTTTACTTTTGAACACTAGCTTACACTACGTTTTTTTCTTTTGTGTGTTGTTTTCCTTTTGCAATGATCACCTTTCGATGTGAGAAGAGGATGAGTTAGGTGCTGACATGTCTTTAGTGGAGAACGAGATGCTATAGAGTGATGGTTAAAGGTTTAGCAAGCTGACTTTTTAATAGTTTTTATCTTGTATTTGGAAAACTTATATTGTTTTTCTCTATTATTGTACATATACTATACTAGTATAGTTATTACAATGGATAATTTGTTAGCATAAAGATTAAGCTTAGAAGTTTTGATGATGTCTCAAAGTCAAGTCTCAAGTGCTCAAGTTGCAAGAAGATCTTAATGAAGACTTGTTTTTATGTTAAAACCTTTGTATTTAGTAGAATTATGTATAGGGTATTGTTTATCCTTGATTTCATGTATTGTGTGCTTTGAACTTCATTTTTGGAATCAGAAAACTCTAAAAATTCATTTTTGGTCAAGAATAACCATTACCAACTAATGATAATTGATTATCCATAATTGATTATGACTTATCATAATCGATTATTATGACTAGCCATTGGAGTTTTTAGGCATATTGTTGTGCATTCATTAAATGCATAATCGATTACCATAAGCAGATAATCGATTATCACGCGTCAAATAGCTCACAATATATTTTTGGAGGTGTTTGTAAGTGAGGTATTTATAAAGATGTTTTGGACTCTCATTCTACCACACATAACTACACTTGTCAAACTGAGTGAAGTGTGATCTAGGGTTTGTGTAGCCCTTGTGCTGTGGTTTTGAAAACTTGGTGTTGGCATAAAGTGAGAACTTCATTGGGATTGTGATCGAGTGTTGTTGTTGTTGTTGAGTGAAGGATGTCATCCTTTGTGAAGATTCAAAGGAAGTGTTTATTCTTAGTGAAACACTTAGAGGAGGTGTTCATCTCTTGTGGTTTTCGGATGAAGTGAGTATCATCTCTTAGGGTAACAAGAGAAGTGTTCTAAACCCTTAAACTTGCCTTTATTTGTTTTGTGATAGTGAAAGTTAATATTTATTTGGGATTAGCAACTGGACGTAGAATCTTTAGGATCTGAGCCAATATAAAACTACTTGTGCAAATCTCTCTTTTACTATACTCTTTATTGTTGTTGATATTATTTGTTAAGTAAAATTTATAAAGAGAGAAGAAAAATTATTTTCAAAGCACAAGAAATCAATTCACCATATCATCTTGATATTTGTCTAAACACGTTAATCATTCTGTTGCATGGCTTTAACATAATTGTATTAATATTTTATATATTTTACATTATTTGTTGTACATTATCAAAAATAATAATATTTTATTTAATAGTTTTTATACTATTAAATGAAATATTACAATATTTAACTTTAATAGTTACTTTCTGTTAAGGGCAAAATTGTTTTACAATGTTTTGAAGTTTAATCAAGGCTTAATACCTCCGTTGGTCCTCGTATTTGTGTGAAAATCTCAGTTCGGTCCTCAAGTTTTGAACTGTCTCAATTGGGTCATAATTTTTGTAAAAATGCACACATTTTACCCCAACCGTTAACTGATCTCAAACGGCGTTAAGTTTAGCTGACGTGGTATGCTAACGTGTTGGCTTAATCCCTTCTTGGTCCTCGTATTTGTGTGAAAATATCAGTTTGGTCCTCAAGTTTTGAACTGTCTCAATTGGGTCATAATTTTTGTAAAAATGCACACATTTTACCCCAATCGTTAACTGATCTCAAACGGCATTAAGATTAGCTGACGTGGTAGCCAGAGGACATGTTGACGTGTATTATTTAATTATATGAATTATTTTTTAAAATAAGTAGTGTTTCACGTGGCACAATGCTTATAGTTTATTTGAATTAGGGATTTTATTCATCTCTCTGAGAATCAGGGATTTTACACAGATTATCTCGTCGGCTCAAATACGAGGACCGAACTGAGATTTTCACACAAATACGTGGACCAATAGAGGTATTAAGCCTTTAATCAAATAACATTAAAACAGGATAATAATCAGAAATAACTTAAGATGAAAACACAAGACTTATAGCCTGAACCCAAACATACAGAACCTAGAACCAGAATCCTCAAACATAGCAAAACTTAGGAAAACACTTGGGTCTTAGGAAATAGAAAAACATCTAGGTTAAAACACCCAAACGCATGGCTAAATGTTGTTGTGCATAAAGCGTTTAAGAGAAATTGAGTTAAATGTTTAATGCTTATAATATCTAAAATAGGTATTCAACTTCTCTCGAAAACAAAAATAGGTCGAAATAATGTCTTTGACAAAACATATTAAAACACATAATAATTAATATATGAAAGAAAACTTAAGCAAGCTAAACGTCATTTGTTTGAAAAGAGACAAAAGCTAAAGAAGCGTTTACTTGACTAAACGATGCCATGAGCTGATGGGCTGTCGCGACCCACACAAATTTGATTGCAATTTAAGATGCAGTATAGTTCTAGGAAGTGACTCCTAGGTCGTCTCTCAAGGACCAAATGTGGTTCGAGAATTAGGTCAAACACGTAGTGGGGGGGTTGTTTGAAAATGTTTGAGATGAGAATTAAACTCAATTAAAATGCATGGAAATTAAACACAACCGAGTAAGATAGAAGACATTAAAGTAAAATAAAATAAAATGTTAATCCTAACACTACAATAGACAATTATCCAAACATAATTAAAGCTATTAAAATACAATAGTAAATTAAGCAAATGAAAAACAACTCAAAATGCAATTTAAAATATTTTAAAGCAAAGGAAAATAAGAAGACATAAACTTATCTAACTCAAAACATGCATTGGATAAGAAAATTGAAACACGAAACAACATGGTGAATATGA
The DNA here is from genome assembly GCA_036885675.1 of Vigna mungo. Classification (NCBI taxonomy): domain Eukaryota; kingdom Viridiplantae; phylum Streptophyta; class Magnoliopsida; order Fabales; family Fabaceae; genus Vigna; species Vigna mungo. The sequence continues at coordinate 22,771,182 of CP144694.1, forward strand.
GTAAAAGTCGTAGCTTAAGTTGGCATATTGACACCCTGCAGGTAAAACTTCAATGCCCAATCATGTGAACTAACTAAATGCAACGCATAAATCAGCAGCTACAATAAACTTCAGTGATAAACTTTAATGACGCAATTAATTAATAGCAAAGTTAAATAAAATTAAGTAGACTAATTCTCCATTAATATCATCCAATTCCTTTTTCGGTGCAGGCATGAAAACTAAATAAAAAAATAGACATTTGGAACTTTTCTCTCAAGGACATCATCATGTGCAAGCCACCAAATAATAAAAAAAAAAAAGTTGCTTTCTAAAATAAACTAAATGAACTTCACCGTGAAACTTTTCAATAATGAAATCAACGTGTTTTTGTTTTTGAAATAAATTAAAAGTTGAGTGAAATCATCCCTCTGTACCACGTCCCATCCTTTATCTTCAAAAATGGAATTCACTTTGCTAAAGAAATTGAATCCGCGAGTGCCTTAGAAATGAGTTGGCGCTTCCCTAGAAAAATAAAAATCTAGACGTGGCAGCTGGATGACCATGCCTTTTTCCTTGAATGAAAAACATGTGCACATAATAAAGAAAACGTAGATAAATGAATAATTTAAATTTCTTCAAATCACCGGCGAAAATGTTGTTGTTGGACGAACAATGCTTTCAAAGAGAAATGAAAAGCCAAAATAGTAAAAGGTAATAAAAGCCTTCCTACAGGTAACGTGATCACACCTCCTTCAACTTGAATCAACGTTTCCCCAGAAAATGAAAATTTCGTGCGCACCACTTGGCCAGCGAAAACAAAATAGCATCTCTACTAAAAATAATCACGAGCTCTACATTGCAACTTCAATTTGTGTCAACCCCCATGTAAGCAGCGTTTTCTCATCAAGAAAAGAAAAAAAAACTCAAGAGAGTGACGGCTACCACTATTCAAGGCCGTGAGTTTCATATAATGGGGTGGGGTCCACCCTAAAAAAAACCTAGGTGCCAAGTCATCCTACTCTACAATTGGGCTTAGTCTACACTACCAAAAATTGGCCCAAAATTACAAAACTTGGTTTAAAAAGCCTAATCTACTAAATTAAAATTTGATTAATTCTAAAGTGTCTTTGTGGAGAGTCTTGAATTTATTGATGACTCCTCTAATGTCCAATATTGTATCTCCAAAATTTTCCTTGAAATTAAAAATGCAAATAATTAGCTCAGAAAATTCAAATTAATTAAAATTAGAATTTCTGGTCAAATTAAGCATAATTAGGAAAAACGGGAAAATATCGGACATTTAAGCACAATTCCCTGATTAATTCTAGCACAATAAACTAAGTGAAATCAATAAAATATCGACTCATCATGAGCTTAACAAATACCTCATCTTATGATGAAGTATATATCTATGTTTGGTATCTCTAGAAAAAAGAACTTAATTGCAAAATGCTACCTAACAGTGGAAAATTAAAAGCACTTTGTTATTCTAAGCAAGAATTAAATGACATTAAATGCTTAACGTTCAAAAACAACAAAAGTAATAAGAAGAGACGTATCTGATGCATGCACAGTTTACTTTAATCTTGCAGATAAGTTATTCTACGTGCATCCACAGTACTACAGATCAAATATCAAAAAGTGAACGTTAGGGACAAATGAGATATTCACAGAATATTCATTACTTGAAGCAAAGTCTAAAAAGATCGTACAACCTATTTCAAGCAAAGAACTAAAAAAGCTTACATGCTATGGCATGTTGACTTTACCAACAACTGATGTGTAAAGAAGAAAGAGAAAGCACGAGTATCAAGGCTACAAACTGAGTCTAACGGACAAATATTCATGAAGCCTATAAATAGAAGATCTCTCAAGAAGAAAATCAAGAGGATAGCTAAAGAGGATAACTTAAGAGGATAGCTTAAGAAAATAGCTTACGAAAAGAAAAGTTTACAATGACATATTCATCCTGAAAAGAAGAAGAGAAAGAGCTCCAAAAAAACATACATCTGAGCTGAAGAAAAGAGAAGAGAAGAGAAAAGGAGAAAGAGATACTCTCAAGCTTCATTGTCATATTGCTTACTATTCTAAGAAAGAAGAGAGAAACACCTGCGACTGTTTAGAATGCTTTTTATTGTAATCAAATCCTCTCTGCAGAGATATAGTCTAAACTGCTTGTAAGAAATCTTTGATTGCAATTCTGAAGAGAATTAAAATACTTACAACTGAACTTTATTTGAGTTAAGGAATATTGTCAAGGTTGTTAAGTACCAAGAGTGGTTTGAATACCAAACGAAATCTCGGCAGGTTGCTGAATACCAGGAGTGGTGCGAATCCTCAAAGAAAATCTCAACGGGTTGATAAGTACCAGAAGTGGTGTGAATACTCAAAGGAAATATCGACGAGGTTGTTGAGTACCAGGAGTGGTGCTAATACTCATTTGTAATCTGTGAAGATTATAATATAACCCTATGTGGAGGAGATTGGACGTAGCTCAATTGGACCGAACCAATATAAAATCTCTTGTGCAATTATCTCTTATCTTACCTAAACGATCCTCTTGTGAAAACCTATAGTTTCACTTTATTTATAAACATAAGAACCTTCCTAACTAAACGATCTATTTTATAAAAGTTGTCATTATACAAATTTGTTTAGTCGAGCTTACAATCATATAAAAGAAAGTTTCGAGAGCTTGATAATGTGCTATATCAGAAGGGTTTCGAAAAGTTTTCCATTAACACTATTCAACTCACCCTTCTAGTATTTTTTAGATACTTCACTTTACACGTGTGAAGATTTATTTCCTCTCAATTATTGATTATGTGGAAAATTGAGAAAGATCCTAAAGCTTTTGATGTTGTTATCAAAATTACAATTTTGTTTGTAGTAGATTTTAGAAAATGGTTAATGACAATAAGTTTAGCCTGGACATCTAAGTGTAGGACTTTAATAAATATAAGATTGTTGAAAGATTAATTTAAAACTTATTATTTATTTACAAAAGTGTAAAATTTGAATATTGAAGTAGTTTAGAATGTAATACAATGAGATTTAAACTCATTAGCTTGGTATGGCAAGCTATAAGGTTAACTTAGTAATAAAAATTGGAAATGAGAGTAAGAGAGGTCATAGGTTCAACTCCTTAAGTTTAACTAGAAATGGAAAAAGTATTTGTGTCTATGGATATTCGCAGACAAAAATCGTGACAGATAGTTTGTACTCACAAATATTTGTAGAAAAGGATTGGTCAAGCTTCTCAACCAAGAGCGGGGGAGGGGGGAGGGGGGTTGAATTGGTTTCCCTTATAAAAACAATTTCTTTTAAAATATTTTCGAAATCTTTTGATCTTTTTTGGAATGCAATTAACAAAATATGAAAAGCAATGCAAGAGTAAAGAGAAAGAAAGAATTCACACAACAATATATACTGGTTCAGTCAACCTACCTACATCCAATCTTCTTTCAATCAACCTTAGATTGAAAGGATTCCACTATAATGATCGAGTTCTACAAGCAAGATACAAAGACAACCTTTTCAATGTACTCTCCTCACAACACCAAATCACTTATAGCAAATACACCTAGAAATAAAAATCCTCTTTTTATACATCCTTAGAGATACCCCTCTCTAAGTCACTAGAACTTCTCTAAGCTCTCTTCGTGGTCTCAGCAACAGGGAACCACAATCACTTGATTACAAAACGAAAACTGGTTTGGTACAATACACCTTGATGTGCAGAAAGTGATCAACCAATGTAAGCTCTTCAATTCTTCAAATAATCTTGATGAAATATCCAAATGTATGAATTCTCTTGAAGGGAGTAGGATGCTCCTGTAACATATGCAGGCATAACCACGAGTTTTAATCGATTATACCCATAATCTAATCGGTTAAAACTTGTTGTTTTACCATAGTTCAACATATACGGATATCTGATGAATCTAACAGATTTATATAATCAGTGTAAACGATTTATTCATACAGATATGTAATGTGCAAAGTATTTCAATCAAACATTCATATTCACACAATAAATATACATCACGGATAATTCAAGCACATATATGAATATGATTACAGATAGTTCAAGCACATATATAAATGTAATCAAGCAACAATTTGCCAATAAGATGTACAAAAAACTTATAAAACATTTTTATTATCATCATAAAAAACGCAATGTGAGATATGGATTTAGCTACATGGCTCCCCCTATCAACAATATTTATTATCCATAGATAGTGGATAACAAATATTTTAATATCCGCTTATAAACGGATCGGATAGAATATCATATTACTTGTATCCGTGGGTATCCATTACTTGAAAAAAATTAAAAATAAAATTTAATTTATATTTTATTAAGTTATATTTAATTAAAATTAAATTTAAATTATATTTTATTAATTTAAATTTTATTAAAATTAATTTAACTTATTTTAAAATTTTATAAAATATATGTACATGTATCTGAGTTTTAAATACTTAAACGTATATTTCAAAATAGATAACCGACAAATAATACGATAAGTAGGATGTAAATATTTTTGTACTTATTAAATAACGAATAAGCATCGGTGTCCGAGCCCACAAAAAAATTAGTTTGATATACAAATATCATGTATCATAACAAATATTATATTTATATACATCTATTGTATTATTTACAAAATAATATGCCACTAACGTAAATACATGTACACATATGTATTACTTAATCTTATACTTCATTAATTATTTCCAAAATTATTATTAAACTCTTGATATTTATATTAATTTAAAAATTCATTTATACTTTTTCAATTTTATATGAATCAAATATTATTATAAAATTATAAATATTATTAACTCATAATATAATGGGTTAAATATGTTTTAGTTCTTTAGTTATCAAGCGATTTTGAGTTTAGTTCCTATTTCGAAAATTTGGTTCATTTTAGTCTTCTTAGTTTTGAAACTCTTATAATTAACGTTATTTTAAAATTTTATAAAATATATGTACATGTGATGCGAGCTTTCTCTCTAATTGTGTGCCACGTTGCTCTTTACTATGAACCATAAACACCGCCTCAACTTCCATAACCACCGTGAAATCAACTCCATCAGTGTGCACATTCATCACCTACAAAATTAGAAATCAGGAAATCCCAATTGTAATAAACCCTAAAATCACCATCCTTCTCGCATCGAACCACCATGTTGCCACCAGCAACCACCATGCATCGCGTGGGCCTCCACATCGAAATCCAGCAACCTGCTAAAAGATCACACACCTTTGGGTCCCCTCAGTGGTTGTGGCGGCGACGGAGCATAGGGAGCTCACTGCACCAAGGGCCTTTGCTGTTTTTGACACTTTCTTTATTGATGCAGTGCCAACAACAAAATTGAAGGAATAACCACAGAGAAGAATATTTCCCTTTATCAAGTTCTTGTTTAAAAGTTCAGGTCTCTGGCAATCTGTGGAGTTGTACCTCATAACTAAAGAATCTAGCAACACATCATTTGCAGCAACCAATGTGTATGTTTCGTTCAAATGTGTGGAAGCTGTAGAAGCCGTTATGCATATTTTAGCAACATAGATTTGGTATTGAATATTTAAATTATACATGGGGATCAAAACAATAAATCAAATGTGAACATCGATATATCTGATTTGCCAATGCCATGTAAGCGTACATATACATAAAACTGGAAACGCCTTATTTCATGATGAAGAACTCTTCGAAATTTCGAAATTTACTTTGCAACCTAAGTTGCATTAATAGCTAAACCCCAATACAACAAAACAAACCTAATGTATACAAGTCTGCCACATTTCAGGTTATAAAGTAAACAATAGATTTTAAACAGTAACTTTATAATTTTAAACAATAGATCTGAGGAAAAGGCGAGCTTCGAAATGGTGGACTTAGAATGTTGTCACCGTCGCCATCGCTACTAGGTGGCATGGTGGAGACCCCGGTGAGGGAGGAGAACTGGACGGTGGAGAGGTTAGCGACGAGGATGAAGTCGAAGGAGTAGACAGTGGAGGAGCAGATAGAGTCGATAGAGGTCGCAAAGAATGTGTCGCCGGCGGAGGAGCAGAGGGAGTCGCTGGGGGTGGAGGTGAAGGAGGTGAAGGTGGATGTGACGATGGAGCTACGTTACAGGAGGATAAAAAGAAGAAGAAAAGTAACGTGACACACAATAACGAAGACAAGTGACATAGGACGTGACTCGCCGTTTGTCACATCAAAGAAAAATTAACACCGTTTAATTTTAAGTACTAATTATAATAGTTTCAAAACTAAAAGGATTAAAAAAAACAAAAGTTTCGAATAAACTAAATCCAAAATTGTGTGATACTTAAGAGACGAAACACATATTTAACTCTAATATAATCTATTTAACCCTAATATAATCTATTATAGATTTTTAAAAATTACAGATACAGCGATAGCAGTGTGTTTCCCCGCTAGTATTATTAGTATGAGTTGTAAAATAAACATATTTAATTTTACAGAGTATTAAAACATCATTTTTCTTATTCGAATGAGATGAGAGATAAAGGAGTTAGTAGTAACATTGGCTAATGTGTAGGCTTTTCTACCTCCACTCCCACACTTTCTATGCGCATCACCTCAAATTTTTAAAATGACTATATGATTTTTTTCGTAAAAAGTAACTTTTGAATTTATATATTTGGGAACAAGATTTTTGAAGCAAATTTTTGGAACAGAGTTTCCAAAATGCATGAAATATATTTTAGAACAAGCTTTTTAGAATGAAATTTTCAAAAAGCACATTATATATTTTAGAATGAATTTTTCAAAATGCACATTATATCTTTTAGAATGAATTTTTCGGAATGATAATACATGAGATGAAGAGCATTTCGGAGCAAATGAAATGTACTCAAAAAATATCTTTTTAGATTGAGTTTTCCCCACATTTTCTATCTGCTTCTCTTTTCCTATTATTATTGGCGTACAGTTATTAATTACCAGGGTGGAAGAAGTAATAATCTGTACAGTTATTAACTACTAGGGTGCAGGAAGTAATAATCCAGTGAAAAACTGTGAAAGATCTTTAGGATTTTAAGATTTCTCTTGCACCCCACGTTTTAATCTAGACCCCAAATTTCCCTGTGATGTCTCTATAATCCTTTCATCGATTTCAAATATGGTTTTGAAATTTTCTGAATTTTAAAATTTAGTTCTTGATTTTTCAGAATTTCAAAACCCAATTATATATATTTTTTATTTCAAAATATAATTTTTAATTTTTCTAAGATTCTGAAAATTGATTTAGGATTTTTAGAGATTAGATTTCGAAATCCAGTTTTGGATTCTCCTAGATTGCAAATCCACTGTTGATTTTCTAATATTTCAAAAATGGTTCTGATCCAGATTTCAAAATCCGATTCTAGATTTCTAAAATTTTGAAACCAAGTTCTGAATTTTTCCACATTTTGAAATCAGGTTATGGATTTTCTCACATTTCAAAATCCAATTCTGGATTGTCTTAGATTTCGAAATCTAATTATAGATTTTTTCAGATTTCAAAATTCGATTCTAAATTTTTAAAAATTCATATTTCAAAATTCCAATTCTGCATTTTTTGGATTTTAAAATCCAATTTTGGATTTTTTTTTTAGATTTTAAAATTCGGTCTTAGAATTACTAAGATTTTGAAATCCAATGTATTTCTAAAATTGGATTTCAAATCTGATTATGAATTTTCCGAAATTTTAAAATCTAGTTTTGAATTTTTAGAAAATGGATTTCAAAATTTGATTATGAACTTTTCTTTAATTATATTTCAAAATCCAGTTAAGTGTGAATTTTTTTCTCTACCAAAATTTGAAATCAGTTATGTATTGTTTTGAAATCTAGTTATTTGTTGAGTCTTTTAATTTAGCAGATTTCAAAATCATATTCTTGTAAGTTTAAATGGGACAGAGGAGATGCAGGATAAGGCGTAAATGGGATGTTGTGGCACGCTGAAGGGTCTCAAATAGGGTTTTAAGCTCTAGTCAAAGTCAATGCCTAAAAGCTCCTAAAAATAATCTAAGGATATAGAAAAGTTTTGGGTGCAGAAAGCAATTTATTGGGTGCAGGAAGAAACCTCTTTCTTTTCTCTTATCCAAGTCATAGTTGGAAAAGAGTTATAAAGCTCCAATTCAATCATGTTTTTGAACAATTTTAAAAAAGTTTGATTATTTTAAGGTTTTGTGAGTCCAATTCACACTTGGTTTGATTCTTAGAATTATTTCCTCCAGCACTACCATGTTTTCTTACTCACCCCAGATATCAAAGTAAATGACCTAAATATCCTTGATTTAAAAATTATTAAAAAGTAAAAATGCTAGATAAAATGTCAATTTCATCCCTTTCTTCTTCCTTTTACTCAATCACGTACCTCCACCACCTATTGCACCCTTCATTCCACCCACTCCACCAATGCTCTCATCCATCCCAAATGACATCTTTGCATTGTTCTATTGTCGCATTCCAACAATTGTTACCTTTATCTACATCATACCAAGAGAGCACAAAAGAAATTATTGTTTTGACAAGGAGAATTTGAACCTCATGACCCTCGTCTTTCTCCAACTTGTTCAATCCATAGATCTTTTACCAACAAATTTGGATGGCATGGTTATGACAATCATGGAGAGGTTATGTCAGAGATGGAAAATTGGACAATAGATCAGACACGCAACTGACAATCAATAAAATATGTTTTGGGATTTTTAACATACCGGATTCTACAGTTAGATTCAAATCCGAAAGCTAGTTTTTGTATTGTACAATCTTATATGTATTTGTATATGTCAAATTGTACAATTCAACATATTTTCGGATTTGAAATCTCATGTCGAACTGTAGAATCTGGAATGTATTCCTAATCTGAAAAAATGGTAACACAAAGGTTATTTTTAATTAATACAACCTCAACTAGCAATGGTACATGCCAAATACAACAAATTTAGTTACCTCTTACTCTATGGGACGTAAAACAAGGACAAACCACTTCTTCTCTACAAGCTTTGAGTAATGAGTTTGGAGTGTTAAAGTTATGGACATGCAAAACGTTGTATTTGAGATACAAGTCGTTGTAGCCTTCCAAAAATGGAAGTATGACTTTTGGTAGTGGAGATGCAAAGTTGTGTACGAAGGTACATAGACTGTGTATAGAGGTGCAAAAACTTATGGAAATGTGGCGGTTAGGTCAAACATAGAGCGCAAAATAAGCCTTTTAAATTTTTAATAATTTTTAAATCAAGGATATTTAGGTCATTTAATTTAAGCTATGGGGTGCAAGAAGAAAATATGGTGATGCAAGAAGAAATAACCTCATGCCCAAGGCTCATAAAAGAATAAACATGTGAAATGAGTATTATCAATTATTTTTTGTGATTTACTTTTATAATTAATATATTTAAATGTAAAAGTTATATTTTCATTTTATAATAAATAATTTAAATTGTGATATCATATTACCTTTTTATTATAGATTAATATATTAAAGAAATTATTAAAATTTAGTTTAGAGATTGAGATACAAGTTGTCAACTTGACCCGTTATCTATGGGTTAGCTCTAGTTCACCTTTGAATAAGCCTCCTTTAATGGAACCCCAATGAAGGGGGGCAAAAAAAAGTCCTAACCCCCAAAGTCCTTTCTCAAGTAAGTTAGGATCAAGCGTTTGGTCTTACCATAAGACTTTAATTAACTCTTAAAAACAATACCTTCAATTTGGATCATATATCAGATCGTATTGTCTTGGTTGATAAATTTTTTGAATATATGAACTTGAATGTTGTTGAGTTTTGTCTGATAAAAGATCTTTTAATATGTTTTGAATACAATTTAGATAAGTTAAGTAAATTTTGATATCTTTCCTTAACTTATGAAAATGATATGAACTTAAAAATACATATTCGATAAGGGACAAGATTGATTGAAAATGAGTAAAAGATTACATTGTGTAAATCATGGTTTGATTACATAATTAAATTATGTAGAAGTTAGATGATTTTTTTTTTTTTAAAAAAAAGATTATCTTTAATGCAAAACCAGAGGAAAACCGTCTCATATTCAATTTGGAGAAAGATATTAACGTCACACTCAAATAAGATGAGAATGTGACTGATAAGTCATGGAAATATGATCACTACAAGTTACCTTGATAAGATCAAAATTGTAGTTCTTATAACTCATAGCTCAAAAAGGTTATCATAAAGAGAAAAACTCAATTTTATGATAGAATTCATATATCATCAATATATTACAAAGTGCATCTTTTTATACCATGAATTAGGCAATATCCTACTAATTCCATATTAATTATCAATAATTAATATTTAATACCCACTAATTTTGTATTTAATCTCCATTATATGAACCATTATTTTCTATATTCAATTAAAAGATAAAAATTATAAAGAAAATTAAAAAGACTTCCTAATGATGTATCATTCTTTAATTAATTTTGTTGCTAAGGTTGATTTTTCAAATTTTGCTCAAACAAAAAATAGAACAAAGATCCAAGATGTTGCTCTTAGTCCTAATTTTACTCAAACGAAAATAACACTATAACCTAGTTTTTGTCTAATTTCCGCTTAAACAAGCATATTTTTTATATTTTTTATGAAGCTAAAAAAAATTCCTTTTTGTTTTATTTGTTCAGTCTTAATGTAAATGTTTTTATGAATTTAATTGATTGATTTAGGATTTTAGTTAAATGAGTTATTTTCTAGAAAGATGTTTGTTGAGATTAACGAAAACTATATAAATTTTTGTCACATATGAGATGATATGTAAAATATATTTATTTATTAAATAAATTATGTTTCATTTATTAAAGGTTAAAATTGTTAAATTGAAATGTGATACCAAATAAAGTTAGCAAATAATGTATAATGGTGTGGACTAATTTTGGTACCCAGACTTTTATTTTTATATATTTACAGCTTGGTAATATTTTCTTATCATTGATGCTAGTTGTCATTTATCTGAGTAAAATGTCAAAAACCTTGTACAAACCTGAGTCAATTATATTTTTCAATTAAAAAACTAACTTGAGTCAAGCATAGTTAGTAGCATCAAACCCATAAAATTTATTTTCAGAAAAAAAAAATGCAATTCTTACGTATAAGAAAATCTTAAAATTATATTGACTAGACCTGATGAAAATTAGGTTTGTGAGCACCATCATAAAAATAACTAAAATATTTAACAAAATGAAACTCTCATAGTCATTAAGAGCAAAAGGGTGCGAATCTAATGGGATATGTCCACTTAAAGAGGTGTTTTGTGTCATCAAATTATGTGGACCATATCAATATTATAATTTTAATGTCAAAGCTTGTGATTAAAAGGGTTTAATTAAATTTAAAAAGGGATTACATGGATCTTACTTTAGCCATGAGGGTAGCATAAAAAAGTTGTCTTTTCCCAACAAAAAAACCCTAAAAAATTTCACGTTCTCCAACTATGCATAACTCCAAAAGAAAATTGAAGGTGAATGTGATGAATTGAAGTGTGGAAGAGACATAAAAGCAAATTGTGGCAATAAGAAAAAGGAAGTGAGAGATTGCACAAGATCTTAAGCACTGCTAATTTGACATCAATGGCACTATTGGTTAATGTCAAATAATGGATAATATATATTCTTCAATGACTCAACAAGATTCCCTTGAAAAGTTGCTCAAATCACCATTTGTCATTATCCAAACTCTTTCTTTTAGGGTTTTATTTTGCCGTCTTGAATGTGAGTGTCGACAAATTCATTCATCACTTCCAAAAATGCTAATTTGGGTTATATCAATTCAAACAAACTTTACCACCACTCAATACCAACAACATCTCTTTATTCCATTTTATTTCAACATTTTCTCTCTTCATTCTAAAAGTTTTAGGTAACTTTAGTTTCACCAAACATAAAAAAAAAATGTCATGTTTTGCCATATTTTTTTCAAAAATTATTTTTTATATAGTCAAAATATTCATCAACACCTTTGTAAAGATGTTCCAGTTGCCTATTTTTTTTTGGTACTTTTTGAATATTAATTTGATTTAGTTCATATTTTTGTATTTTTACTTTCTCAAATATTGGTTTAGTTGAGAAATAACACTTTATATGAATTTTATAAAAAATATATTTATTAATATTAAAATAAAATATAATTAGACACTATACCCAATTATTTAATTTCAGATATCATATGTAAATAGTTACTATGTTTTTTTTACAGTTAAATTTGTTAGCAAAAGGTACTAACAAACTAAACAGAAAAAATGCATAATTAATTATATATAATAGTTAATTATATTTTATTTTAATAATTAACAAATGATATATAATTAACAATGGGAAATAAAGTTATTATATATATATATATAATAAAAAAGAGAGAAATAAAAAATAATAATAAAAGTATGTCAAATAGAGTTGCATATGTTTCAAAGTCTTTTTTTATGCATATATTTTGAAAATGCAAACTTGTATTATCCATTTTAACTAGTTTGTAAAAGATGTTTTACATTATATTTAATAAGAAGATTCTTTTTATGAATAATAAGATTCAAAATTATATGTTTGTGTATGATCTTTATTGGCTAAATCAAATTTTGTCGATTATTTAAAAATATACGTAACACGATATTTCTAGATTTGGTGGATATTAGTAGATTTGAATACGTTTTGGACACATTCATGTTGATTTTGATTTGGTAAAGAGGAAAAGATATTTTGAATTAAAAATTGGAGCTTAAAGTTTTGAATGTAAACTAAAATCTCAACGTAAATGGAGAGTACTCACACTACCCAAAGTGAGTTGAACTAGAAGTCTCATTGTATATTTGTTTTATAGTTGTAATTGTGTAATGCTCCGTTATTGACTATATAACGTTTTTAAGACAAAATCTATCGTTTTAAATTAAGTTATTTTTTTTAAGGTAAAAAATAAAATTCTAGAAGCTTTTTTAGTGCACTTATAACATCACCTATTTCGACATCAGGATTAAAAAAAAAAATTAACTTTAAAAATAATGGGCGATATTTTTATAATTAAAATAATAAAAATGATATTAGTTCTATTGTAGCATATGTTTAAATCAAATTTATTATCAGCTATTTTTTTTATGTAATAAATGTCAATTAATGTTGAATAGTTCTAAAACTAATGTTATTTAAGATGTCGGTTATACCCTTGTTCCACATCAACCCATTTCACTCTATGTTAACGTAGGGATGATCGTTTAGACTCAACTTTCATTCTCTCTAATAGTATTTTGTAAAATGGTTGGTGTTTTTTTATCTTCTTTCCCATGTTTTAGGTTTTGTAAAATAACTAAAGTGTTCACATATTACATTTTGGTAACTTTAAAATGTCATCAATTTTGCTATAGATATCATCGAACAGACATGTTCCAAAAATTAAAGTTGGTTAAAATGCAGTGACAAAGACATTGGACAATCTCGAATGAAATTGGATTTTTGAAATTTTTCACTCATTTCTTCCATATTACAGCTTTATTTGAGATATCCAAAATACTTAGAAAATTTTAAATTTTTTTTATTGATGTGTCTTGTATTATATATTGATATATATATATATATATATATATATATATATATATATATATATATATATATATATATATATATATATATATATATATATATATATATATATGGATTCGGTGGAAAAAAATATTGGTGATAAATTAAAAAAAAAGCACTCACAAATTGAAGTGCAACAAATGTCAATTATGTTTGTTAAACACAACAAACATCAATTTAATATCATTTGCAACGTGGTGAAAACTTTAATAGATGTCAAAAACTAAAATACTAGACATTAAAAAGTTTTTTTTTTGTTAGTGATACTAGACTATAAAAATTAACAATCAGTTTATCATTTTAAATTATATCTCATTATGCTTTAGCATTTTTTATTTATAAAACTCCAATACAAGAGGTCAAATTCCATTTAAATATATGTTAGTTCAATTCCATTTTTTTTCTAATAGTGATTAAGAAGTGTGTTTATATTAATTATGACAAGTTTAATTTTAATATACATATTATATATTACATAATTTAAAACTTGTAAGAGATTCTATTCTACTTCAAATTTGTTGGCATAATTAGGTTCAACATATCTAAAATATTATATAAATTAAAATTTAATGATCTTATTTTGATTTTATTCTAGAAAAGTTTTAATAGCCAAATAAAGAATCTATTTATAAGTGACTTTTTAACCTCCAACAGTTATATGAGAGATTACAACTATAATAATAAATCTTCCAATTCAAACTAAGGGGAGTAAGAGTGGTGTATTTTGATTACAAGTTCACTAACATTGTTAGAGTTATTACTTTTAAAAAGTTGTATTTTAGTAATAGTATCTCTTATTAAATTTAGAAAATATTTAGAAATGATTAAGTAAATTACACAAACTTTCCCTGAGGTTTAAACAAATTACACGAGCACCTTCTATTTTTTTAACATAACAATTAAAAGTTGTATTTTAGTAATAGCATCTCTTATTAAATTTTGTAACTATAATTTTTCTTTCTTCCTTGCTTAAAAAAAATGATGAGCTTTATGAGAGTGCATTATTATTATTAACGTAGCGAATTTATACTTACTCGTGTCAATCGGAAAGATTTGGTTGATGCTTGAAAGTTTGTTTGGCTAGAGTAGGTATATGTAATGAACTTTATTTTAATTCATTTTGCAAAATCATGTCACAATCTTTTGATATGCTAATAAGTGGCTTGAGAAAACGTTTTCCTTTGTGGCTTGTTTTGGGATATCCTTCTATAGCTAAGAGATGTCTAGTTTACGAATTTGAAGTCAAAATGTTGTTGAATTTTTAGTATTTTTTTTTTTATGTTGGAACTTTACATAATTGATTTATCAAAAATGTTTGATATACTTATGAGTAAGGGGTGAATCCATATAAGAGATTTCATGTCTTTTATTCAAAATATTAATACTTTGAGTTCATGAATTTTTTTTTATATTGATTAATTTTTATTTTTATTTAATATGGAATTTAGACTCACTTAAAAACCTATTGTTTTTCTTAAATGAATTTTTTTTACAAAAATTATTTTTCACAAAAAAAAAATAATCACAAAGATTTAACATAACACAACATTTATGATTTTACAACTTGAAAACTCTTTTGAGTATTTAAAATATCTTTGATTGTTCACTCAAAATTTACTTTTTCCATTCACAATTCTTCTTGTTAAAGAGTGAATGAGATATTGACACTTTTAATCAATTATTCCAAGCTATTAATCAAATATTCTAATTAAATTTTGAAAAACAATTACAACAATATTTCTTTTAATAGATTAAATTACCTTTTTGTTTATTACTTATTGTGGAAAACAAATTTAATCAGTTATAAAATAGTGTAATAAACTATTATTTCAAAATCTAATTTCTCAACTCCCTGATTTAATCAACCATATAAAACTTATAAACTAAAAACATCATAAAACCTTTTTAAATATTTTTCCATATTTCAAACTTTTTTTTTTTCAATTCATTTATGGACATGTGTTGATTATGTGAAAAACTGAAACAACACTTAATGAAAGTAAAATCTCTTAAACACGTGTTCAACATCTTCATACTTCAATGATCATTAGAACATTTACACTTGAGATTAATCTATACTTTCCAAGTCTAGCAAAGTTGACTCATACTTCTTTAAGAAGATTTTAGCACATGGACTATATTATATTACTTTGTATACTAATTTTGGTATTGTTAGAAGAGCATACTAGCTTCAAAAGAAAAAAAAAAAGACATCAATCACCATTCATATTTAGTGTGATAGTAGAAGTTATCAATGTAAAGTAAAACTCATTACGAAAAAACTCTAAAATAAGGACAAAGCTAAAGCATGCAAGTCATAATGGTTTGTTTGAGATGTCTATAAGTGGAAGTTTTCTCATGAAAATATGATCAATAAATCACATGTCTTACGTGATAATGTATGTTTCATAGCTTCAACTGCTCAGTTTTTATATTATTTTTAGTAGATCACTTAGAGAGTGCATTTGTACAAATTCTTTACTCAATCAATATATGAATATATTTGTTCTAATTCAATCCAAGATATTTATGTGAAAGAAAGATATCAATAGAATTCAAAAGAGATAATGAGTATTATAAGAATAGATTTTCATAATCAATCCTTAATAAAAAAATGATTTTAAAATTTAATTCATACAAAAATTAAAAATAAAAGCAAACATTGTATTAAGAGAATTTTTTTAAATTAACTTATGTATGAAAGATTTTTTTTTATATATTTTGTCCTTCTAAAAGTATATATAAAAAAGTTTATACATACATACTGACAGATTAAGTGTTGTCAATAAATAAGATTTTATTAATGGACATTTCTATCAGTAATTTAGACAATATGTTATTGATGGATATATCGTGATTGACACATCAATCAACACATTCGTCGATAAATATGTTATTAATGGATGTTGTGTAGGTATGTAGATAGATCCATAGGCATATAAACTTTTATCATTGAACTAGATTATTATTTTAATTAGAAGAAGGTTGGTACCTATAACCATAAGGGAAAACATAGAGCACTGAATAAAGTGTGACAAAGTCTACTGGAAAACACCATGTCGCGATTAGCCACGATAGACCACTACGAGAGCTACCTTGAGAAGCACGATTGGAGTGACATAAAGAGCATTGCATGTGGAGAGCACCACCACCGGTTAGCATTGTTACTAGCCATTGGAGACCAACATGACAAACCACCAAAAAGCATGGTGAACAGATAAATTTGCTAGACTTGTGAGTTCTTGGCGTTGCTATTTCGTTTCTCTCTAAACTCCATTAATCCCCAAAATTGACATTCTCCATATGTTAATTTCACAACCTTAAGAGTAATTCGAGGTCATTGTTTGTGAGATTCGTTGGAGGGCTTTGTTGGTGTCCTTCATTAGTGGCCTTGTTTGTTTTGCTACGTCATCGGTCATTGAGGTAAGACATTATTATGGACATTGGTCTTTTGTTGATATTTTAATTTTTTTTCCTCTTATGCTGCTTCCCCAGTTTGATAGGGATGCATTTTTGGCTTACAGGAAAGGTAAAATCTATGTTTGATTATGCATGTTTTTTAGTTTTTTTTAAGTAAGTTCCAGGTGTCTCTCTAGTTCATGCATATGAATCAAAATAGTCTAAGGTGAATCTTTGTTTATTTATGATCATGAAGATATGTTATGATCTTTAATAAATCAGGGGTTTTTCCTTCAAGTAAGGGAAGCTAGTAAAATTATTGCTTGTTGTGTTTTCCTTTAATTTGAAAGTTTACCCTAATAAGCTTGTATAATGATTTGGTGTGATTTTGCTTTATTGGAGTTGATTTGCAAAGAATCTTATTGAGCGAATTTTTGTATTAAGAAACATGATAGAACATGGTGTGTATGATAACTTAGGAATAATTAAGAATTGACATATTAGTTTGAACAATCAGCTTTAAATGGTTATTTTGAATTGATTTGGTATCAATTAGGACTTATTAAAGGGATAAAGCATCAATTAGAGCTAATTGAGAAAATTGATGTGATTGTTCCTTCTTTGCTTTCTTATATAGCATCTGACGTTGATTAGATAACACTAGGTGCAACACGGAATTAGAAGTTAGAAAGCTCTAATGGTATGTCACGTGGAGTGCTAGTTAGAGACTTATAATTTGAATTATCATTGTTTCTATATTTTGTTTATTTTTGTTTTTTATTGATATTTTTTTATTACTTTTGAGATAATTAAGGTTTTCATTTAATAAATTGGAAAATAGAAATGCTTGGTTTTTATTTGTGAAAATATTGTGCAGATAAGTGAAAATCAATTAAAGATTGAAAAATATCTCACCAAATCAATTATCAACATATTGAGCTACTTCAATTACAAAAATAAAATAAATGAGAATCATTAAAAATTTAAGAATATTTCAACAACATTAGGTATCAATAGATTTGGTTATTTCAATTACAAAAATCGAGTAAAAATTTCAAACTCAGTCCAATTCGAACAAACTCGCCCAAGCTTGCATAGAGTTATAAGAACACACCCTTGGAGCATATGAAAATGAATATAAGAGAAATATGACAAAGGCTCATTCTAGAGGCTAGAGGCATTGTTCGTTATTCTTTTTTAGTATTCAAAATGTATAGGAGTAACTAACCTCCTTATTCACTGGGTTGAACATAATGTATCTTCAATCTTTGTGATTTCTACTATTTAATATATTTCTTTCATTACTCGTGTGTTCTATTCTCAATCTTAACTGCATTAATTAATTGATCGCATGTATGTGAGTATTTGATTATTGGACAAATGTTGAAACTTATACTAAAATAGAACAACTAATTGATTGAGCATTTAGACATATAGTTTATCATTTAACATCCAAATTTAATGTTTAATGCAAACTTTTAATAAGAAAAGGTCTAAGACATTAGGACTTGTTAAATAGTGGTGTGAATGCTAGAGTAGAAATTTGGAGTATATTGTTTATTGTTTTTCATATTGATTTGAAGTTTATGTAGGAAATAATATATGGACTTATTCACTTTATTACTTATAAGATTTGTTACACTTGTAAATTTTGTAACAGAGAACATTGGGGCCAACTGGTATCAATTTCCAGTAAGCTTAAGAGGTCTTATCATTGGGCACCACCCATGGACAGTTGGGTGCTTCCTGAAAATTTAAATCCAAGAAGCTCCAATGACCTGGGCATTGGGTGATAAGCTTTGGCCGCAGGCATCAACCTTTAATTTGGGTGCCATTAAAGTGGCATTGGGCACCAATTGAAATCAATTCTTACGTTTTGTTTTCGCTAAGCGCCCTTAGTTACCGTTGGGCAAACCTTGTCCTAGGATAAGGTTCATTGAGCGAGAAAGAAATTCGTTGAGTGCATATGTGATGGATGAATGATGGATAAATGACAGCTTTGATTATGATGTTGATTGATTATATTATGGCTTAAATGTTGAAATATAATGATTAATGATTAAATGTTGATTTTTGTGATAACGATAAACGTTTGGTTGCATCGAGATTTAGTTTTTTTTTTATATAAAACTATTAAGTTCTTATTTCACTTATATATGGATTTTGTGATATGAATGAGAAAGGAAGAATGAAGTACTAATGATATGGTGATGATTTACTAAGATTTTTGAGGTCGTGATTGGAAAATATTGTTAATTTGAATGTATTGTTTGTATATGTTGTTTTCTTAAGGAGGAGTATCATATCTTATAGTATAGTGTATGTATTGAGTATGAATATAAAGGTTGTGATTATCCTAACTCTATTAAACTCACATACTCATATAAAGAATGAAGTTTATGAATGGGAGTTGAAAGAGGTCCTATGACGAGATTTGGTGCGAGGGAGCCCATATCTAGTGAAGCCATAGTGAACTAACCCTATCATGGAAGATTTTGAGGTGATGAATATGGGTTGGTCGTGATATTATGCTATAAGTTTACATGACAAATGTAGGATTACATGGATACTCTGTGATGAATATGGGTTGGTCGTGATATTATGCTATAAGTTTACATGACAAGTGTAGGATTACATGGATACTCAAGTTAATATATAAATATTTTTGAATTGAGTCTAGATTAGGTTATGTCTTGGAATGTACGAAATTATTGAATGAAAATGTGTTGCACAAAATGCTTGAATTGGTATTATAGTTTGAATTCTATTTATATATATTTAAGTGATTGTTAGAGAATACTATTAGCTTACTATGTTGTCGGTTATGTTGTAATTTGTCCACCTACTATGATTATATATTATATATGAGTAGAAGATGGTACAAATGAGATAAATATAAAAAAAAAATATTCAAGTGAGCTTATTTAAAATGTAGTTATTGCTTAGATATATAATTTTTTTCTATTTTGTTGAAATTTTATTTTATATATTTTGAAAGTTTAAAATTTTGATTTTTCATATAATTATAAATACATTTTATATAATTTTAAGTTTGATTATGCTTACTACTTAATTTACAACACTTTAATTAGTAGGGTAATTCTATTTAATTGGGATGTTGTATAAATAAATACTATAATATTTTTTAAAAGAAGGACGAGTTTTGTTGAAGAAAACCATAAGAAAATAAAAGTTTGTAATAAGAGTAGTTTTTTTTCTTATGAACTTAATATTAACCATTTTAGTAATTTCATTATTAGAGTGTGTTGGTTTCTAGAGAGAAAAAAAACATGTTTCATTTTGCTCTTGAGGAAGTATTTGAGCGAAAAGTATAATCAATTAACATAATAAATACTTTAATTTTTTCAAATAAAACTTTTAAAAGAAAGACGTTTTTTTTAATCTATGAAAAAAGATTAAGAACTAGAGAAATAAAAACCTTTTCTCATTTTTAATTTTTTTGTTGAAAAATCTTCCAAGTTTAAGTAAGTGACTAAAATCTAAACATTTTTCCTTTTATAAAAAATGTAAATAAGAGTTTTTTTTTTTATTAAAATACTTTTCTGGTTTTTATAATATAACATTGACCATAAGAAGGTATTGTTTCGGATAGAAGAAACACAGAAATATTGTATCAAAACAAAGTTTTAAAAAATAAGATAATAAAAATATGTAAATCGCTAAACAAAAACCATTATACATAAGAAACTCTTTTTTCGCAGCTGAAGAAGTATTTGTTTGGAAAATTTTAATATAATTATAAGTATATTTTTATCATAATATAATAAATACTTAAAATAAAATATTATAATAATAAATAAATTCATTATAATATATATTTATTTTGAATTATAATGTTTTATTCATTAAAAGTTAATAATAATTGTTTATTTTAATTTTATTTTATATTATAAAATTAACTTTAGAAATTTATTTTATATTTTTTTAATATACACAAATTTTTCCATTATACTAATTAATTAAATCAACTATAAATCTACAGTTCATTTCCTTTCATTTTTCACTAATTTTTCTTCTATTCAAATCACCTATCCAATCTCTTTTTCTTCCTTCTTTTCTTTTTCTACTCACAAGACAGTAATTACCAGAATTCAAAATTCACTTTTCTATCTTCTGGTGAAATTGTGCTTTCTTCTTGTTTTAAACAAAGAACTGCTATACAGTAATGTCAACTTTTACTGCTGATGAACTGTATAAGAAAATAATTACTCATTTAGTAATTTTTAAAAATTCTTATTTATTCCTAAAACTTCAACTTGACTTTGTTTAAAATAATTGAACCCAGTTTCCATCTACCAACAAATAGAATACTGTGTGAAGTTAGGTATTGACAATTTTATTTTATTTTGTGCATAATTTCCATCACAGATTGATCAATTATATATATTCCTGAATGGTGGACTACTTCAAAAATCAATTTTTCTAGATTTGAAAACCACCCTATTGGAAGATTTGACTGAGCAAGTACAGATATGAATTTAATTTGTTCTTAAAAATGAAAAATGAATTGATTCTACATGATTCTGGTACGGGAAAGATATTGAAATCTAACAAAATATAGTTTCTGAATATAAAATGTTGCAGGAGCCACACTCAAATTTTTGTTGGGACAAGAACTACTCCAATATAATATAAAAGGTGTTTGTGTGTGTTCTTCCTTCCTTGGCAACACAGGTAAGTTTTCTGTAATCTTACTTAGTAAGTACTCTTCAGATCTTTACCATTACGTCCTTTGCCATCTTCATATGCTGCCACTGACACAGTTTCTGACACTCACCACTTGCACTCTCTATCTTTGGCTCCAAAGATACACTCCAAATCCACAATGAGAAAGAACAAAACAGCCCCCACTTTATGTTTCACTTGCTATTTCTGAGACTGCCGACCCTTTTGACCAAATAGCTTTTGTTATTATTCTTCTTGCTGCTGCTGTTGTTACTGAGAGGCATGGAAATGGAGGAATTTTTATGGGGTGGTGACATTGATGGGGATGTTCCTAAGGGGAACAGTGATGGTTTTGAAGGAAGCAGTGGAATGATTGGAAGTGGGTGTGGTTCATCTTTCTCTCTGGTTTTGGATAGGGAGAGAGGGGAGCTTGTGGAGGCTCCTGTGAAATTGGAAAGAAAAGGGGTGTCCACTGAGAGAAGCACTGAAGCTTTGAAGAACCATAGCGAGGCAGAGAGGAGAAGGAGGGCAAGGATTAATGCACATCTTGATACACTTCGCAGTGTCATTCCAGGTGCTATGAAGGTCTGTTCAACATTTTTTTTTTCAGGCATAATTTTTCTTTTCCTTTTCCTATAGATTATTCAGAAAGCATGTAAACCATTTGAATGTTTGTCAGAAAGGTATTCATTTAATTGAATTGGGTCATGAAAGTCAAGGGATTTGCAATAATGATCTGGTTAACTTTATCTGAATTTGGTTCATATCATGTTTGTAGTATTGCATCATCTTCATTTGAGCTTTTAACCTTCTCTTCTGCTTCCATTTCCATCTCAAGTGTACTGATGAAAAGTGTTGTTAGCTTGAATTGAATTGTTACTTTTGACTGTCAATGACTCGATTTGAGTTTTCTATCTAACTTTGTGCCTTTAGTTTGATTTGAGAAGCTCAGATGTCAGTAGAAATAAACATGTTTCACTATTCATTCATTGTTTGAAAACTTGAGCTTCAATTTTGGACATGTAGATGGACAAAGCATCATTACTTGGTGAGGTTATCAGACATTTGAAAGAGCTGAAAAGGAATGCAGCACAGGCTTGTGAAGGTTTGATGATACCAAAGGACAATGATGAAATAAGTGTTGAAGAACAAGAGGGTGGGTTGAATGGTTTTCCTTATTCAATTCGAGCATCACTGTGTTGTGAATATAAACCAGGCCTGTTGTCTGATATAAGACAAGCACTAGATTCTCTTCATCTTATGATAACAAGGGCGGATATTGCAACCTTAGAAGGCAGAATGAAGAATGTTTTTGTGATCATTAGCTGCAAAGAACACAACTTTGAAGATGCTTCATACCGTCAGTTTCTGGCTGGTTCTATTCACCAAGCTCTTAGGTCTGTGCTCAATAGATTTTCTGTTTCACAAGACATTTTAGGAACTAGGAAAAGAAGAAGAATTTCTATATTCAGTTCTTCATCTTTGGAAGATTTCTTGTAACCTCTCTTTCCAAGTCTTAATGTGATGAGTGATAGTAGTAAGTTCTTCATGTACCATGTAGACTCATGTATACATACTCAAATGTTGTCCTTCCATGCTTTCTGATATGGACATGTACTTTTTAGAAGACAAATCATGTGAAAATATAATGGGCATCTTTTTTGGGGTGTACAAAATTTTAAAGTTGCTTTGACAGGTTGGTTGATGGTTAACTTATCAAAGTAACATCTTTTCATCCTTTGATCCACATAAACTGGAGTCTATGACATCAGTTGGTATGAATTATCTTCATGAGCAATATACAGCAAACAATTATAAAATGTTATTTTGGAAAAAGTTGTTGATTTGGTCAAGGTTTGGCAATGGTTTCTACTAAGTCATATACCTTTTCTTCAAAAGAAAAATCAAGAAATGCTGCTGTGGAAGCTGAATTTTGACTGCTGGAAAAGAATGAGATGTCTGTCTGACTGAAAAACCCAAAATTATGAGTTGTGGTTATGAAAGGTTGTCAATTTTTTCTAATCAATTTTTATCTTTTTAATGCAAATAAATAAAGTATAAAGAACATTTAAAAGAGTTTCCATGAAGTATGGTTAAATTTATATTATATAAATACTGAGGTAAAACAATTAAGATATTCCATTAAGTTTAGGCAAAAGGGTAACCAATGCCTTTATAAGGTATTAAGGCAACTTTTAACCACACCTTTCATGAACAAAAATGGATAGTTTTATTAGCAAAAGTTATGGTATTGAAATTTCTAATAGGAATATTCTGCTTTGATTTCTTATGAGAGGGACTTAATAAGACTCTAATACAATATTATTTTTCCTAGCTTTTCAATTTTAACATTTTTAGAGATTAAACTGTCGTTTTTAAATTTAGAAAGTAATCATAATGCAAATTTTTGAAAACAATAAAATAATGCGTATATTAACACTATAAAATCCACGTTGTGAGCAAGAAGATATCACGTTTCTTCCAAACTCCACGTGGCGAGATAGTATACGCGAATGAGATTGTGTGGTAATGCAGAGCAAAGTCTCTGTTGGTGACAGTTGCACACATAACTTAGAAGCGACATGATGGCTCTCTCTTTGCCACTTCAGAACCTCTCCGCAGCCATCTCCGCCACCGGCAATGCCACAACGGCAGCATCTCGGCCTCCGAAGGGGCGGCGCTGGGAGGTTCACTCGGTGGTTTCCAATACAAGCGCCGCCGTCCCGGTGCAGTTCGGCGGGTACGAAGAAGGGAAGCTTGAGCGACCCAAGTGGACTGGGGAGACCCCTCTTTCTCGGCTGGTTAAAGCTATCATCTCTTTCAAGCCTTTGTACTCTGTTCTCAAGCTTGGTGCTAGAAGGGTTTTGATAAGGTTCTTTATTGCGCCTTCTTCCCTTTACTTCAACTTCGAATTTTGCATAATTGTTTTGGTAACTTTTTTATGCTCGAAACGTGTGTTTTGTGAGGGTTGATCATGTTTGAAGATTTGGATATACATTTGTACTCGTTTTTAGCTGCAGAGTAAATTCTATTAATCGAAGCATTATATGGTATTGTGTTAATCATCATTTTGCCAATTGTAGATGATTTAAAACATTTGAGAATAAGAATAAAGAGAATTTCTTGCTACATGTTCTTTCACACACACCTCCAAATACACTCATCTGTCTGCATTCGTATAATCGTTGTATTGTGTCAGCTTTTGACGTTTAAAGGGGTCTGGCTACTAGTTTGATGCATGTAACCAACTCCGTCTTGTAGGAAAAAGAGTTTGGTTGTTATGTTACATTATTGAACTAATATTTGATGGTGTGTCTCTTAGAATTTAGGTTTGACTCTAACACAATCCCGCAAAATCAATCAACTTATAAGATTAGAGTTGTCTCACTTATACATTATAATTTACTATATCTCTAGGTTTTTCATCACCCTCTCACTTTGAGAATGGGGATAAGGATGACATTTGTAGGACTCGACAATTGTGAGTGGGATGTGGAATTGTGTTCATGTGTCTAACTTGGCCATATCTGTACACGATAAGGGATGTGCAATTGTGTCTGGGTTATTGAGAGATTTTCTTCAATGGACCATGAGCAACCCAAATGAACTTGACACCACATTCATTTTAAAACCTCTACATTAGGTTTATGGGTTCTTCTAGCTTGTCCCATAAATGTATATCTCTTCCATATTGTTATATTGTACATGACTCATTTTGTGAACTTCATCTCCCGCAGTATGGAGCAACGGCAATAATGTAATGTACATATGCTTAATGTATCCTAATTCTGATATTAATAGAAATACAGTCATTCTGCACCCAAGAACGTAGCCACATTGTTGAACTTCGTTAAATTACTGGCTTTCTGCATGTGCCTGCTTATTCTACTGTTTTAGAATCCAGTTGCTATTGGTTACATGACGAAATGAAGATGTGATAAGCATCGTTTTGTTGGGAAGTTAGTGTAGTTTTTCAATGTGAATGCACAGTACAGCTGAGAAGAACAACATACCTTGGAGGAAGATGGCGAAAGATATTTTAGAGTCAGAAGTGTATAGGGAGATGGACATCATTCAAAACCAGTCTTTAGTGTACCCTGATTGTAAGTTTGTGACTATCTAGTTTTTACATTATGTTACCCTTCTATTCATCGTTGTCTTTACTCTTGCATATCATTGAAAAGGATGGAATGACTTCAATCACATTACAGATTATTTGAATCCATTCCATGCATACGAGGAGGGCAATCTTACATGGCTGGTATGTGATAATTCTGAATTTTCCCATTTGTCAATCGATGGCTTAATTTGGTCACTTCTTTCTTGATAATCAGTCAACACTTAACAAGTTCCCCTTTGGTGGGTGGGTTGGTTGTGCTTGTTTCTCCCAGCACTTCTTTTTATGACGTACACATTGTGTGCGACTTTTGTTTATTTCATTAGTTCAAATTTATTAGTATTGAAGCCATGATTAATATTTATCATTCATGAAATGTAGACATGGCAGAAACACCTCAAAAATTTTATTCTAATTATAGATAAGTTGTATCAGAAGTTCCACTTTATTGTTGTAAATATACCACTGTGCCTTCTGACCTGACATATCCATCCAAGCTATGCATGTAACTTTTCTTAAATGTTAGGATACATAAATTAATATTATCTTATTGAAGAAGCTTAATGCATTTCATATTCTTATTTTCTTTCCCTACAAGTATTAACGAAGATATTTATCCAAACAAGACCATATTTGACAACATTTTGTTGGCAAATTTTCTTTTGGCCGGACCTATTGAACCTCAATAACCTGTTTTGGCTAAAGCATGTGTATGATCTGTAGGTTGTCATATTTGCAGATGGTCAACTTTAGTCGCTCTTGTGAACATTAGTATCTATTATTGCGCTCTATTGACTAAAATCGTGTGATTTTCCCATGTATTTATGTTATTTAGAAATTTTTTAAGTCTAAGGTGTCTTGGACTTGCTCATTTGTTAAGCAGGCAATCATATGGATGGAAATGTAATAGTAATTTCCAAACGAAAAATAAAACATTTTATTATAAAATCTGGTTTCAAATATTATAGGCCGCAGCAGAAGCAGAGGCTGCTACAATGTCAATGGTTAGACGAGTAGTACCAAATGCTTCCTCATTGGAGGAAGCAAGTCAGATACTGCGCGGCAATTGGCTTCTTGCAATTGAACAACACCATATACAGTATTCAGAATCATCTGTGATTAATGACATTCTAGATATTGGATGCTCTGTCGGTGTAAGCACAAAATATCTTGCAGACAAGTTCCCCACAGCCAATGTCACAGTGAGTGAGTTTTTAATGGATGTCCGAATTTGCTTTCTTAATACTATAAAATCATTCTTTTCCAACTTGGATTTACCGAGAATAAAAGTGTTATACATGGTATTGATGTACTTTGTGATTAATATTTTTGCTCCAGGGGCTAGATCTGTCACCGTATTTTCTAGCTGTGGCTCAGCATAAAGAAAAGACTGTAATGCCCAGGAAAACTCCTCTAAGATGGATACATGCAAATGCGGAAGACACGGGCTTGCCTTCTAAATCATTCGACCTTGTTTCTCTTGCCTTTGTGGTATGATTTTTCTTTTCCTCTTCAGTCCTTTAAAGTTTGACCAAAAAGTGTTGGGTCTAGAGAAATTAATTTGTTCTCATAAAATAGTGAACTACTGTTCAGATCCTTACCGGGAGGAGTACTGCCATTTATTGTCTGATCATATGTTGGGCAAGATTTATACTTGACAGAAACCTACCAAAAAAGGGTAACTTTTCACATCAATGGGGATAGGTTTACCCATAATTACGAAAATGGGCAGTTAACTGGGAATTTACGAGGCCGGAGGCAAGTCATTATGACTCAGGACGACTTCTAAAGGAAAGTCGCATGGAATGAAGACGATTTTTTCACGAAATCAGAAAAAGGGAAAGTCGTCATGTATGATAACTTCTTTGCAAAACTTTTTGAGTTGAAGTCATTATGTATGATAACAACTTCCAATTTCATTGAAAAAAAAAAATGAAATCGTTAGGTGTAATTATAGTAACAACTTACAATTGAAGTGATCACTTATCAAACTCAGGATCCTAAGGAAATGAGTTTTCATTCCCTTTTCGATCTCAAGTTTGATAACATTGGTCAATTTCATTGGAAATGACTTCAGTTCAATTGGAAGTCATTTTCACATCTAACGCTTTCATTTTCACTCAATGAAATTGGAATATATAACGACTTCAGTTCAAAAAGTTTTGCAAAGTTGTTATCATACATGACTTCTCTTTTTCTGATTTCTTGTGAAGCAGCTTCATTCGATATGAATGAATTCGCTTTAAAAGTCGTCTTAGGTCATAATGACTCGCCCTGTCTTGTAAATTCTCATTCAACTGCCCATTTTCGTAATTACTCGGTAAAATTATCCCATTGATGTAAACAAAACCCAAAAAAGGTTTAAGAAAATGTACTATTTATATATATATATATATATATATATATATATATATATATATATATATATATATATATATATATATATATATATATATATATATTATCTGAATCTAGTCAACATAAAATGAGAATACAGAAATCCCTTTGTTCAGTTGAACAAGATTTCTTGAAATGTGATATGATTTTTTTTCAATCAAAGGCCTGAAAAGCATATAAATTTTTTCAGACTCATAATTGAATCGTTGAATTCTACCAAGAGACTAATATTTTTCAGTGTTCTTGCATTAAATCAGCTGTGAATTTCCAGTTTTATATCCCATGACAGTTACTAGAAGAACAGATAGGTTGCTCGAATAATATCTGGAAAAATTACTAGTGGATTTTAATATCTGGAATCCGTGACCATATGCAGCTTCATGAATGTCCTACAAGAGCTATAGTGAATATAGTGAGGGAAGCTTTCCGTCTCCTTCGGCCTGGAGGCACACTAGCTTTGACAGATTTGTCGGTATATAATGTCATGATTACAATTTTCCTTTTGGTTTCATGCCCCCTATAACAAATGCTCATATTATTGTTTCTTCCTTCTGCAGCTGAAGTCAAAGGTCCTTCAGGTACTGTATTACTTTTATGCCCAATTTTCTTTCGTAATCTTTACATAAATATTCTGTAGGCTAACTGATGGATCATCCCTTTGCCATGTGTTATTTCGTTGACCAAAGTAGTGTTGTAAATTGGTCAAAGAAGCAAAGGGATGCTTAAAGAGACTGAAGTGAAACTTTTTAATCTATAAAAAAAAATACAAAAAATAAGATGAACCAAAAAGACATTATATTTGCTATGGCCTCTTTGTTTAACTGTATTAGACCTATGAATATTAACAAGTAAAATATGCGTAAATGAGATAAAGAGCAGCACAAAGTACCTTTGGGGACTGCTTGATCTTGGTATTTAATTCTTGGAAAATTCGGTCATCCTTGACTCATGATTAACTTAGTAGTACATGTAGGAACATCATCTAACATGTTCTTCCCCATGCTCTCTCTCTTATAGGAATTGTCTCCTGTCCTGTTTACACTGCTCAAGACCACAGAGCCTTTTCTGGACGAGTATTTCTTGACTGATATGGAAGAAACACTGACGGAAGCTGGTTTTGTGAACATAACATCAATTCTTACAGACCCCAAACACGTCACAGTTACAGCAACGGTGCCTCAATGAAACATCACATCTTGAAATTCTTTTTATTTTTATTTTGCTTGGTACACAAACATCTTCTTGGGTTTGGCATCAAGCACGTTAGCACTTGGTAGACGTATTTCCAAATTAATAGTGTGGTCCAAAATTGTTTAATTATGTATCAATGTGCCACGGTCTGTTGTTATTATCATTTGGTTTTGTAGAGTATCCCAACATCCGGTGCCACATAAATTCCTTTGAACATAAGCATGAATATCCATTACCAAAGATGTACTATTGTCCTTTTCTTGAAGCACCGATCAATTACTGTCGTGTCCTTCTTATTTGGGTTTTGCCAATCTCTTCTCTTTTTCCTTGTTTGCTTGCGCTCTTTTGATAGTAAACGTTGAATGAAAAGTAAGCATGGATAACAAGACAATAGCTAAAGGTACACGATGTAATTTTATCTTTATAACTTTGTTTTCTGTTCTTTTTGGTTGTCATTTCAGTACAAAAAGGAGTTTTTCTTGTTAACAGAGCACAGATACTTTTTTTTCTTATGAAAATACGACTTTTTTTTTCTATAACTGGTAAAAGGCTACGCACTTAATTATTTGTGAAGCAAGTAAAAAAGTAAAGTTAACTTTCTACTTCGAACATATAAATTGAGGTAAGAGGAGCAAGAAAGGGAGAGAAAGAAAAGGAGTAATAAAAAGAAGAGAAAATAAAGTAAAGGAGGAAATGTAACATAAATGTATAGATATACTATTAGAATTAGACCCTATTAGAAAACTAAGATCATTCTTCATATAATTTTTTTAATCTCCCATGACAGTAGAGTTTTTAAATAAATTATAATTTTCTCATATTTTTATCGAAATTGTCGAATTTCAATGACGGTAAATAATTTTGTTACTAACTTCTTTTTATTCAAGGATGATTATTTCTATTTTCAAAATCATCTATCTGAACAACAAATATATTATACTCAGAACCGTTCCACCAGATTCCATGGATATCGCAAACAGAACTCAATGCAACGATTAAAACCTTACCTTTCTCTCTCTCTCAATTATTATATATAAATATAAAATCAGATTATCCAAATGAACATAGGAATATAATAGGAAGATGAGGTGTATCTTAGGAATGAAGAGCTTGTACACGTGTGCAAAGTAGGGTTGTCAGGAGCTGAATCTTTAGTGTGTACGTTTCCTTATTCTGTTCCTCCTCGTACACTTCTCTACAAAACTAACAATTCCTCCCAAGTTTATCGAACTGTTCCCAAGCTTTTCGTATTCGAATCTTCTTCTTCATTTTTGTCCCTTTGGAAAGCAACGGAATTGGCGAATTGGGGTGTCACATGATTCATCCTGCAAGTGGTTCATGAAACTTTTTTCTTCTTTGCTCTTCCTAGAACAGGTATTCTCTTACCCTTTTCATGATCGAATATGTTACTACTGAATTCGCTCCTCATGCTCAACATGGGTTTTTGTTTTCTGAACGAAAGCTCGTTCCTTTTTTAGCAGTTGTTAGGTATTTGCTGTTATGGCGTCAAATAAACCCTCTTACACTCTTTTATTCTTTTGATATAATTTGGTGTGTGCGTATCTTTTTGTTTTTAATTTGGTTATTAGTTTTTTCCGAGGCAAAATTATTCTCTTGACTTGTTTTAGTGGTAGTCTATGGTAAATTGATCTATGAAAGTTAAAGCTCAATTATACGTGAGTCTGTGTGTGTGTTTAGATTATCTCTCTGTGGTGATTGGAAAAGAGGCTTGTAGGGTTTGAGCTGGAAGCTGCAGATTGTTTTGGACAATGAAGTTAAATATTCTGGGTTATGTGTGGGGAACTTGAAGATTCTAGTATGTTTTAGAAGATAAAGTTATAGGGTGGTCCCCTTGTTGGCAGGTTGTCTAATTGGACAATATAAGTTGTACTTTTAAGTTTGGATTTATTAGATAAGGACATGTGTGAACGATTTTTCATCATTACTTAGTCTTTTAGATGGATGCTTATTAAATATAATTGTGCTATTGGCTGGAATATATCTGCCATTCATGTTACATGTTTGTTATTATAATGAACGAATGGCCCTTCCCGATCAATTTAGTCTCTCTGTTGAGAGTATGTTCTTTCTTCTTTATTGCAGATAATTGAGTACAACCACCTTGAAGTTGAGACAAGAGTAATTGCAAACTTGCTATAATCAGACAATATCAGGACAATTTGCTATTCCAGAAAGGATATTATGATCACTATGGATGTAAAAGGCATAACATGGGTTGGAAACATGTACCAGAAATTTGAGAATATGTTCCTTGAAGCAGAAGACGTGATGTACGAGGTATGTCTTCGTTGTCACTTGATTGAATACCTAAACTTTTATGTTCTGCTTTGGCCATTGCCACCAGTAAAGTTGTATCTCCTTTGTTCCTATATTGTATGACTTATTAGAAACTGTAATGTAGTTAAAGGTGAATGGAAAGGGATCGGTGCCTCTTTCTGTTGAAGTGCATACCTTTAATAGGCATGAATGCATGCATTTCCTGTTATGATTAGTAAAATATTAAATGATCAACGTGATAAGAGAAAAACTACAGCTTAGGATTTTGCAGATTGAACATATCTTATATATTTTAGAGTGAATGATTGCCATGACTAATATATAAGAAAAATCAGTGCAAACTAGAAGCATTTTACTGATTGTGTTCTTTTCAAAGCTTACGCTATTTCTTTTTGTATGATATGCCCTCTTTTGACAAATACTGCCTGCATCAGAAATCCCTAGGATTTTGCAGGTTCCTTTCTCCTTTGACTTCCTTGATCTTACATGAGTGTCGAATGCAACTATACTTATATTTGTCTTGTTATCTGTGATAATATTTCTGAAACAGATGGGTTAAACTGTTCTGAGACAGATAGTTCCCTACCCTGCTGTTAGAATACATTCTCACCAGATACTATATTCTTACATTTTTTTTGTTCATTGGGTATAGGATACAGTTAAGTACATAGAGGATCAAATGCAGGCTGTCGGAGAAAGTGTTAAAAAATTATATTCAGATATTATGGAAGATTTACTTCCCTCAAATGAAAAGGTAGGCATTGAATTGTCTATAGATAACCATGCTGAAGCTGAGCTCTGTAAGAAGCCATTTCAAGTTTGTAACGAAAGACATGTAAAAACTGATACCAAGCAAGCAACTGGGGATTCAAGGATTGATCATGGTGTTGATAATGTTGCCACACTTGCTACTGCATATGATGGAACTTCTAAGGCCGATGCTTTGTTCGTGCCATCTTTGAGAAGTTCCATTAGTTCATCTTCAAGACAATTTGTTGGAAGAATGGATGTTAAATCAAACCTTCCAGTAAATGATAAAATGGCTGCAACCAAGATAATTGATGAAACCACTTTCGCTGAAACCACTTTGGCAGGAACAAACGCAAGCATAACATCACAATCTTGTGAGACCTCAAACCAAAACCAAATCCAGAATCATGGAGTGGCATGGATTTACTCTGAAACATACTTTTCTGATGGAATTGAAAATGATAGTACCACACAGTGCCCCAATTATCCGGTGTTAGTTAAATCAGCTGGAGAGAAACAAATTGATACAATTTCTTCCTCGCATGTCTCATTTGAAGAGCCAGTTGGTGAGTACTTCAGTATCTCTTGGTTATAGTTTCAAAATTGTACTAATCATTTAGGTTGATCACTTTTTATTTCTGATATTTTTTGTTTAGTAAGTATGTAGTTTCTATGGTAGGTTTCTCATGGATAGAACACTGCAGTCCTATGATTTACTTATAATAAGGGCTTCTGTCTCAAATACAGATCATTCTGTGTAGTTACTGAATTTAGACGTTGACTGGTATCACTCTGAAGAGCTTACACTGTAGGTATTAACATGACATATTCGAATATCCTAACTGGTTTCAACCTATGGACCTATTTTGGTTGAAGTTGAATTTGAGGAACTGTATCATGGTACAGGTTGGCTTTTCTTATGTTAAACGAAAATATGTTTGATATTTCCCCTCTTGGCAGTATTTGAGAGGTCAGAACAATTCCATTGAAAGAATTTCTTTTAATCTTCAAGTATATAAGATCTACTCTTGATCTACTGTATATGATGAAAAAACATAGGCACAAACCATGATTTGCATAGCCTTTTCCATCAATTGCTTCATGTTACTTTGTCAAAGAGCTATATATTCATTTTTTTTTCCTTAACAGTTGAAGCCTAGTGGTTGAAAAAGGAACATTACGTTAGGTTGTAGGAATTAGGAGAGTGTGACATGGGATTTGTTTAGTTTATTTTGAGGAATGTATCATCTTTCTTTATCTTCAAGCCAGGATCAACATAAAAATTTTGCAGTAACCATCCTTAAATAGTTAAATTTACTTTTAGATCTTTTATGGATTTGATTCTTTCCCCTTTGGTAGGTTCTAGATAGATAACTATCCAACAACTGAAAAATTTATGGTTCATGGAAGCTAATCATAAACCTTTACTAGTGCAAAAATGCTAATCGCATTTAATCAATTGAATTGCCAGGCTATTGAATTAATTCATTTATTTTCTTTAATGACACTGGTGACTTTCCTAACTTTCTTTGACAAACTTTTTCAGTTTTACCTGTTGGTTGTATACACTGTCACTAGAATCTTACCCATTTTTTACATTTCTTGCCCAAGGTTCCTTGACATTCATGTGTTATAGCCAATTTATTAATGGCTGAAAAAATGTTTTATCTACTACATTTCTTGTCTTGAATGGATTTTCCCTTTCACTAAACAACTCTGCTTTCTTTAGAGAACATGTGGAGAACTAGTAGCTCATCCATGACCAAAACATTCTTTCCAACAGCAAAATTCTCTGATTGCTATAATTGCATTTTAATCCAATTGGGATGTTTAATCCACACAGACACACAGAAATCTAGTGAAGTCACTCAGAGACCTGTTCACAGTGAGTTTTCATGAATATGTAATTAGGCTATATTCCATATCTCAGACATGCTGAGGGACATATAAGCAGATAGATGGATTAAGTCTTTTTGTTGCTTGTGGGTGTGAATTCTGATGTCACGGTAATTTCATACATTCTGTTATGTAAGAGATTGAAAACCAGTTTCAATGTAACAAAGGTTGATGGTTTTGTACTGTTTTAGAACAAGGCCATTGTTTAATGCAACAAGATCATCTGAAGCTTGAGGAATCTTGTATAATGGTGGATGGAGATGAAATTCAATTACCTCCCAAAGCAAGTGGTAATTTGAATACTCAAAAGGTACCACACTCAACTTCCCCCCTCCTCTTTATTTGATACATGTTCACACTCAACTCTAACTAAAATATTTTTTCACTTTAAGAAAAAATCACGGCAACCCTTTTCTTTGTCCAAGAAATCTGCAAGAAAGCAAGAATATAAGGAGCTTGCAGCATGGCATCTGAACAGTGAAAAAGGAAAGGGAGATTGCATGGAGAATTTTGATCCAACTTTACCACAGGATCACAAGAAATCACTTCTGCGTAGTATATCTGAATCTGAGTGGGAGCTTCTCTAACTCTAACACCAGTATGATTAAATTATGTAGATACACTCTTAGCCAATGCTTGCTATTTGGATTCACTCATTAGTCCTTGTGGAGATTTAAGATATTGAAATGATTTAAGTTCATACAATATTTTATGCTATCCGACCTTTTTCTTTTTGCTGCTCACAGAAAAGAGAAAAGGAGAAGCTGTAATTAGGCCATTCAAATGAGAACCTCAAAT
Organism: Vigna mungo; assembly: GCA_036885675.1. Classification (NCBI taxonomy): domain Eukaryota; kingdom Viridiplantae; phylum Streptophyta; class Magnoliopsida; order Fabales; family Fabaceae; genus Vigna; species Vigna mungo. The sequence continues at coordinate 22,806,309 of CP144694.1, forward strand.
AAAATATGTGAAACTGCTATCTATTTTATGAATGCTGCACATTTCTATGTACATATTCTCCACTGACTGCCACAATCAATTGCACATCCTTTCTGCATAATTTCATGATCCTGAAATATCTCTTAAAGTGATAATCATAAGTAGTTCCCATCAACATGAGACTTTTGGTGGCTCTTGAATGATGGCTCTGTGAATTGAGATGTAAAAAAACTCCACTGGAACTTCGAGTCTGATTCTTGTCTACACTAATCGGTGGAGAAAACACTCAAATTTTGAACAAAAAGGGTGCATTATTTCTTATTAATATAACATTTTAAGTTCTGAATCACAAGAGCTGATTATATTGATTCTTTTAAAAGACTAAAGTAGCTTGTGTTTAAGGCTTAATATGATTAATGTTCGTGCTAGTGTAGAATTTTAGTCTTATTAACAAGAGTGACATTTTCATTGCCAAAATTTTTATAGACGAATTTAAGGTTTCACTTGATGTTTTAGATTGGTTGAATAATTCTTTCTGTTTCTCTTTTATTCTGCAGTTTGATTTTCTGAATTTTAAAATAGAAGTTTCTTTCTAGCGTATCTTGCTAGAAAAAAATGTTTTTTCATCTATTTGTTACTGACTTATTCAACTTGTTGATATGAGATAAACTGCAAAAAATGTCATATAATATAGATATTCATTACATTAATTAAAATCAACATTATTAGCACAAAAAATTGATGAAAAAATCAATTTCATCTATCAGTGACATTTTAATATTAAATGTATTTAAAGTGTATTTTTTTTTTAAATTTGTTAATTTTTGGTTTGAAGGCAGAATAAGCCCAAGTTTTCGTGGAAAAATAGCCTTGAATTTGGTTGTGTTTGTAGTATGCCATTTCTTCGTGTACCTCCATAATTTCAACTTACACTCCCATTAATTTTTGTATTCTGAAATATAACATTTTGTATTTTATATTATATATTATATATTATAGAATATAAATAAAAAATATATTCTAAATTATATAGCTTGAAATACAGAAAAAATGTATTTTAAGTTAAAAATTCAATAATATAAAATAAAAAATACATTTTATAATATAAAATTTATATTTTAACTTATATATTTCGAAATATAAAAATTTATGGAAGAAATGTAAAGAAGTAGAAATTGCCATTGTAATGAGTAATGTTTTCCAAAAGTTTATTAGGAAATCTTAGAATTGGTGGACTTTCATGGAGCCTTGGCTCCATTTTTTTTATATTTATATAAACTAATATATAATTTGAACTATTCTTTTAATTTTAATCTATTTGGTATTCTTAAAATTTTTTATACACCTATATAAAGATTTGAACTTCCTTAAAATATTGGTTAAAGTTGGTTACTAATGGTAAGTATTAGGTGAACATTAAAATGATTTATTATTAGTCATTATCCTATTTTTTTCTTCTTAGAATAATTTCTACTTTCATCCTCATAATATATAAAAATTGTGGATAGAGAAAGAAGAGTATCATGAATGAAACTGTTCATTGTTTTTTGTTTCAAGTGCTATTCTCATGTCTCTCTCCTATTAGTGGAAATTTCTCTCTATGAAAAGAGACAAAACAAGCAATAAAGTTGAGTTTTCTCTAGGATGTAAATAGAGCGGATGAGTCGGATTCATCAAGTGATATGTTGTTGGAGAAGTAATTTGGTTAATGGAAGTCATGGTCGAATATAAAGGAAGAGGAGAAAAACATTAAACAGAAGAAAGATGAGTTTTCAACGATAATACCATGATAGAGAAAACAAAAGTGATTCTAGTTTCAAAAGTTCTTTATTCTAATTATTCAACTCACCAGTAAAAGTATTGTGTGATATGCAATTTATATAGTAAAAATAAAATGCAAGAGACTATTTTAAAAAAATAATAGCGCTAACTATAATAGAATATGCAGTAAAACAAAAATAAGATAATCGTGTGAACAATAATAAACAAAAAACATGTCCTTCTGACCAATTAACTAATAAAAACCTTTTTAAGAACATTAAGCAACTACAATACTTTGATTTTCTAAACAAATTTTACAACTTTAATTGTTTTTATTAACTTATACTTAGAGAATTTGACATACTTGAAGAAACATCACTATCATATATTATGAACTATAACGTTGATCTAATTATAAAATTTGGAAGGAAAAGTGAGAAAAATTATGGGTTAAATCTAATTAACAAAATAATCATAACCATATTTTTTAAACTTCTGACCAAATTGATTGAAAAGCACAACTCAGAATCTAAAACTGTGCAAAAGAGGTTAAGTTATTTCCTAAGAACCCTATATAAGTAACCCTAAAAGCAGTTCATTGATTGACAGAGACAAGAGCATAGGCACATTGCCATCAACAATTCAACATTGCTTAAACAAGTCATGCTAATAATTTATGCCAGCTATGAACAATTCATTCAATCTAGGTTACATTAATTAGTTGATTAATAGAAACAAATAATACAAGTATATTAAATACTATACTATAATAGCTACTTTCTTTTTCCATTCCAAATACCAATTCCTAGTAATAATTAATTAAGGCATTAACTAACTGTTGTCTCCTTATTCATGACCTTCCAGCTGAACCTAAGAACTTCATATCTATGCTGTAGTGTTATTCACCGACACTTTAATATAAGCGTTGTGAAAAAAAAAAAAATAGTAATAAAGTTCACTTTGATTCATAAATAATTGACTATAGTTTTGGGACCCCTTTGTTTATTAGTGCCATAAAAAATATCTTACATTAATGTTTCTGTCTACTGAAAATAAAACACCTGCTTTCAGATAAAGTAAGGGATCTTCATATTTTTTGCTTGCTTAAGTTAAAAATCAAGTATTGCAAGTGCATGAAAATCCATTAATTTCGGATCATCTTAGTTGGTGTTTTCCTTTATAGGATTAAATATATTTTTGAAAATTCTATTTTATCTTTAAATTAATATATATTTAGTTTATTCTATATTTTATAAAAGTAATGTAAAATGTCATTTTTAACAAATGAATGATACATTAAGTGTTTGTTATATGTTAAATTAAGTGTTACAGTAGATTATAGTATAATTTTTACATTTATATTACTTTCATAAAATATAGGTATTAAAGAAATATATATTTGATTTATGGATGAAATATAATCTTTTAAAATAGTTTAGAAAGAAAAAAAAACATATTTGTCATTGTTTATATCATATTTTGTTTGAGTAATGCTGAAGAAATAAAAAATTAGGTTTGCAAAATATATTAAAGGAGTGTTTGGATTTCATTTATAATATTACTAAAAATAATTTTTGGTTTTTATAGATAGGATTAAATATAGTTTTAGTTTTTTTATCTTTGACGTTAAATTAAAATTCGTATTTTTTTTTCAAAATTTTGTTCTATTTTCATTTCAAACTTTAAAAATAATGAATGTGGTTCTTTGAACTTAATTATATTAATTTTTTTTGTCTCAAACATAATTCAAACTATTATTTAAGTTGTTTCTAATGTTTGATACGTTTCCATTTCAATATCAATTAAGAAACACAGTCAAACACAACAAAAAATTTAATACAATTGGATAAAAAATTATATAAGTTCATTTTTAAAATTTAAAAACAAAATATATCAATGTTTTAAACATAAATAAATTTTAATTTTGCACCAAAATTAACAAACTAAAAACATATTTAACTCTTTCTTATAAATATACCTAACATTCTTTTTCAGATCCAACTAAAACTAAATTTAATCCTAAAAACCAACTGGTTTTAAAGTTAATTTTGAATCGGTTCTTCCCTTTCCAAATTCAACTCAACTTAATTTTATATCTAAATTATAAATAATATAAATCGATATGCTCAAACCAATTTTTTTATTTAGTGTTGACACTTTTTTTAAGATATAATTAAAAATAAAATTCATATGAAACCTTTGACTTAAAATGTAAAATGAAATATTTTTTTCGAGTTGAATTCAACTAAACTTAATTTACTGAAAATATAAACCTAAGTTAATAAAAGGTTTAAAGAATAATTCTGATATATTATTTCAAGGAACAGAGTAATATATATATATATATATATATATATATATATATATATATATATATATATATATATATAAAAGGATCCTATAATCCTTCATCTATTAAACGAAAAATATGTGCACAAATCTGCACAAATTATAATAATATCTAAAATATAACTAACATAATATTTGATTGCCTAATATCCTTAAATAGAATATTTGACATATCTTAACACCCCCACTCAAGTTGGTGCATGGATATCACACATTCCCAACTTGAATAGAGACTCATTAAACAATCTTCTTGACACTCCTTTGGTGAGAACATCAGCCAACTGTAACTTTGATCTTACAAAAGGAAAGGAAATTATTCTAGCTTCAATCTTCTCTTTGATGAAATGTCTATCAATTTCCACATGCTTTGTTCTATCATGTTGAACAGGATTATGAGCAAGTGCAATAGCCGAAGTATTGTCACAGTACAAACTCATAGCTTCATTTGGTTTAAATCCCAAATCTGATAGCACATTTTTAATCCACAAAAGTTCACATACACCTAGTGCCATGCCTCTGAATTCTGCTTCAGCACTAGATCTTGCTACTACAGGTTGTTTTTTACTCCTCCAAGTTACAAGATTTCCTCCTACAAAAGTAAAGTATCCAGAGGTAGATCTTCTATCATCTTTTGAACCTGCCCAATCTGCATCACTGTACCCTTCTACCTTTAAGTTTCCATTATTTGAGAACAAAATTCCTTTTTCAGGAGCAGACTTCAAATATCTCAAAATTCTTTCAACAGCATCCATATGAACCTTTCGTGGGTCATGCATAAATTGACTAACAACATTTACTGCATAGGTGATATCTGGACGTGTATGGCACAAATAAATTAATTTTCCTACCAGCCTTTGGTATCTTCCTCTGTCTATGCTTGCTGAATTTGAGCATTGAAAGAGTTTATGATTTTGTTCAATTGGTGTATCAGCTGGTTTACTCCCCAGCAGTCCAGTTTCTGATAGTAAATCAATAGTATATTTCCTTTGGCATAGAAAAATACCATGTTTTGATCTAGCTACTTCAATACCCAAAAAATATTTGAGGTTTCCAAGTTGTTTCATCTCAAATTCAAATGCAAGGTATTGTTGTAAACTAGAAATCTCATCTTGGTCATTTCCTGTAACAATCATGTCATCTATATATATAATTAAAGCTGTAATCTTTCCTTTTCCTCTCTTAAAAAACAAGGTGTGATCAGAGTTACTTGCTCTATAGCCAAAAGCCTTCATAGACTTGGTAAACCTTCCAAACCATGCTCTTGGGGATTGTTTTAATCCATATAGAGCCTTCTTTAATTTGCAAACCTTCATTCCATTTGAATCTGTCATGCCTGGTGGAGAATCCATATAAATTTCTTCTGAAATTTCTCCATGTAGGAAAAAAATTTTTACATCAAATTGTAGAAGAGGCCAATCTTGGTTTGCAGCTAGCGACAAAAGTATCTCACAGTATTGAGCTTGGCTACCGGTGCGAATGTCTCTTGGTAATCTACACCATAAGATTGAGTGTAACCTTTAGCCACAAGTCGTGCTTTATACCTCTCAATAGTTCCATCAGCTTTATGCTTAATTGTAAAGACCCATTTGCAGCCCACAGTTTTCTTCCCTCTTGGTAAGGACACAAGATCCCAAGTGTTGTTTTTTTCTAAAGCCGCCATCTCCTCAACCATTGCTTCGGTCCATCTAGGATCTGCCAAAGCTTCCTGTACATTACTAGGAATAGAAATTGAAGATAATTGAGATACAAATGATGCATATGATTGAGATAACCTGTGAGATGACACATATTTACTAATGGGATATTTAACTTTGGCTTGGAGGTCTGGTTCATATTTAGTTGGAGGTTGACCACGGTTAGAACGAGGTGGAAGATTATATTGAACAGTAGTAGACTCAGTGTTTGGTATGCTGGTGGTTTCAGGCAGACAAGAATCAATTTCATCTAAATTAGTATTATCAAAGATAGGATCATAAGGTACCTCTGAAGAGTCAAGCTGAACCTGTGGAGAAGATTGAGCCAATTGGTTATGATCAGAAGACAATGTATTATCCAGAAAAGAAGTGTCCATATTTAGGATTGGCTCACTTGCTGCAAAACGATCCTCACAAGATAACATATCTTCATAATCAAACATACTAACATCATGATTGTACACTTCACTTTCATTGCCTCCCTGAAGTGGAGAATCAACATAAAAAAAATCATGCTCATTAAATGTCACATCCATAGAAATATAAAATTTCTTTGATTGTGAATGGTAAGCACGATAACCTTTTTGAGTTGTTCCATACCCAACAAAAACACATTTGATCGCTCGTTCTTCGAGCTTTGTACGTTGATGTGGGTGTAAGTGAACATATATAACACATCCAAAATTATGAGGTGGTAAATAAACTATGGGAGGAAGGATACAATGATCAGACAACACATCATAAGGCCTTCGAAAGTTAAGCACACTAGAAGGGGTTCGATTAATTAAATAAACGGCAGAGCTCACGGCCTCACCCCATAAATGAGATGGGACATTACCATCTATCAAAAGTGATCTTGTCACCTCTAATATATGTCTATTTTTCCTCTCAGCCACTCCATTTTGTTGTGGTGAATAAGGACATGTAGTTTGATGCAAGATGCCTTTAGAGTTCATGAACTCTATTAATTCAGTCTTAAAATATTCCCCTCCATTGTCTGATCGAATAACCTTAATAGATGTGTTAAATTGTGTAGCAATCAAATGATAGAATGAACGAACCACATCACACGCATCACTTTTATGTTTAAGCAAATATACCCAGGTTACCCGAGTACAATCATCAACAAAACTGATAAACCATTTTTTTCCATTATGTGTAGATTGCGGGGCAGGGTCCCAAACATCTGTATGAATTAATGAAAAAGGAAAATCAGTTTTGTTATTGCTTAGAGGAAACACAACACGATGATTTTTTGCCAAAACACAAGTTTCACAAAAAAAATCAGAAATATTGCATTTACGAAATAATGATGGAAATAATTTTTTTAAATAACCAAAAGAGGGATGTCCCAACCTTTTATGCCACAACCAAATTTCTTTTTTGTTTTTATCTTGTATGTGATCATTCCCAAGACAAGTCAATCCTTTTTTATGGTTTTGTCGTGAGACATTTTCCAGATAATACAGTCCTTCACTCTCTCTACCACTGACAATCTTCTCTTTGGAATGGATGTTCTGAAAAAGACAATGGGTTGGGTAAAACAAGGCAACACAAGAATGTGATTTGGTTAACTTGCTGACGGAGATAAGATTACAATTTAATTTAATGTAGGAACAAATAAAACATCAGTAATCGATAAGGAAGGTGAGAGGGATATACTACCTATACCTTCAATAGGAGATGAGACCCCATTGGCATTAATAATAACACTTTTAGAACAATTAGAGGAAAAACTAGTAAATATATGAGGATCACAAGTCATATGATCAGTAGCACCTGAATCAATTATCCAATCACTACCCTTAGTAACAACAGAAAGATTAAGAGCAGAGTTAGATAGACCTGACTTGGTCACAAATCCGGCAGCAGTAGAAATATAACTCTTGGAAGCAGCGGAAGTTCCAGAATCATGTTTCTCCGATTGATTGTCATCGGAAGAAGCCATCAGAAATATTCAATGAAAAAAAGCACTGATTCCTAAACTGTAGAGGATATCAGTGTTTGGCTCTGATACTATAATAAAAGGTTTAAAGAATAATTCTGATATATTATTTCAAGGAACAGAGTAACATATATATACATACAAGGATCCTATAATCCTTCATCTATTAAAGGAAAAATATGTGCACAAATCTGCACAAATTATAATAATATCTAAAATATAACTAACATAATATTTGATTGTCTAATATCCTTAAATAGAATATTTGGCACATCTTAACATATGTTTGGTTTATTCTATTTCACTATAAATCTTATTGCATTAGATGTACAATAATGTGTTGAAATTGCTTAAACAAGCGTTTAGTATAACTAGAGAGCATTAATAAATTGATCAAAAATCAAATATAACTTTCTAAATTTGTTTAATTTTATTACCATTCTAGTTCTTAAATGTAAATGCCGACTTACACTTTATGAAGATCCTTTTAAAAAATTCAATATAAATATTAACCTGTGATAAAACTCTAAATTAAGAATAAAATAACATATTTATCCTACAAATATCCAATTAAAATTTGACTTCAATAAATAATATTTCATACACACAACAAAAAAATTAAAATTGCGATAAAATAAATATTGAGATAATTAGTATAAAAAATTCAAGCTTAATTAGTTTGAATCTTATATTAAATAGAAATAAAAAATTTTAACAAGTTATAAATAAAAACTATAACAAATTCATCATTTTATAAAATTTCTATCAAACATAATGTCAAATCTCTTTTACAAATGAAGTGATTTATAAAGAAGAAAACTCACCACTTTATACAAATTTGAATAAAAAATAATGTTAATTTTTTTATATGAGTTTCATCATAATTTACTACTACCAAAGTTTTTCATTTATTTTCTTGAAAAATCTTAACATGTAGTTATAAATGGTATAATATGCTATAATACAATAGTATTAATTTGAGTAAAATATGAATATTATGGTAGCAAGACCAGCTAATCTAGCATTAAAATTTGGTGAGGTTAAGGGAATTAAAGCACATGGCTTTTCTTAATAAGAAAGTTAGGTTCATTCATGAATGCATCCAAGGACAAAGAGAAACTAAATCATACTCAACATAATCCACCAACTACTTGTATTGTAAATTCACTCCTTGGAAACAACCACTATTAATTAAGGGTTCCATCAAAATGGGCCTGCCTTTTCGCCCGTACAAGGCCCATATGGCCCACCTTCAAACTCCATTTGTCCTCAACACACAATACAAAAATTAAATAAAATAAAAAATAACATTACAATTACTTCACATTCTCTTGTCCACCAAAACCCACTAAAAATGGTTGCCAACCAACCATGCATTTCAACTACTTAGTGGTTTAGACTATTATCACCAAACTCACTACTTTTAATTGTTTAAATTAAAAGTAACATAAATATCAGAATAAATCACACTTCTACCTTTTAAAAATCTACAGAATTTTTTTTTTAATATTAAAAAGACACTTTTTATATATTACGTACCCAACCTTTTAGTTGTTCTAAAAAGTATTACATCATATATCCTCCTAAAAGGTGTTCTTAAACTTTGACAACATTTTAATACCGTTTACGTGTCATTATATAATTGGTTGTTTATGATTATTATTATTATTATTATTATTGATTGTGGAGTAATTTTGGATCAATCATAAAATAACACGTAGATGATATTAAAATAATGTCAAAAAAATGTTGCAAAAATCATTATTCTAAAAAAAACAATTATACACAATAAAAAAATGCAAAATTGTTAATATAATTTACTAAAAATATCACACTAACTCACTCTAAATATTATAAATCTATTATAATAATGGGATGCATTATTTTAACATTTCATCATTAATGATAGTATATATTATTTATTGGTATAAAGTTTGAATGATGAGAAGTGGATTTTAGAATTAAATATGTTTGTTGATATTGTATAAACCACAATTTTAATGTTTCCATCATAATGTGTTGTTATCTCTTTAAATGGACCACTTTACCACTTTATTATCAAACTAAAAGAAGAAACCTATAGGAAAAGGCTTCCTATATCTTATTATAGACTGCATCTATGTGTTAACAATTCAAATCAACTTTATATTATAGAATTTACGTCATTTTTTAATGTTAAGTCATTTGATCTTTTCTTTTTAACAATATCACTAAAAGTTACTCCGAAATAAACTTTTAATAGATTGAGTATATACATACTTAAATGTTAAATCTATAATTGTCATCGTTTCTTTTTCATAACAACCACGATTATATATAATTGTTATTAAAAGTAGTGACGGCAACAATTTATAATAACTATTATTTTAACTACAGTTCCATTACTTGTTAGTTTTTGGATGTATATATCATTATTGTGGTTGCTTTTTAACATTGAACATTATCGATTTCTAGATTGTTTGTCCATGTCATTTGGGTGTTCATGTTGTATTTTGTAGTCGAATCGGTGTTGAGTTGAGTTTTCTAATCCGGTCAGATGGTACCTACAGAAAACACTCTGATGTTAAAGTTAGTAGATGACCTATCAGTATAATATTAATATAGTGATGCATGTATCTAAAAGTCATACTTGAGCTTTATTTATAGTGGTTGTTATGAGCTTTTACTTTTTTGTCATGACGAAACATATCTTAATTAGTATTAACAGATTGATTTATCATTACCATTGTTAATCTGACCATTTTGCAGCTTAATGGTTATGTCATTCGGTTAGAGTGGTTGATCATGAGTGATATGTCCAAGAGGTTAGTTTATGTAGTCGGTCAAAAGAGTTGACCTAGAGGAGCTTGACCCAGAGTAATCAGTCAAAAGAAAATCGACCTAAAATAATTCGACCTAAATTGTAGTATTGAAGTTTAGACTATTCGATTGATGATTGATCGTCAGAATTAGCCAGACAACCATACAGTTATCAAATAAGAATTTTAAGATTTCTACATTTTATGTACTTTTATCTAATCTACTTGTTTAAAAAGTAGATACTTTTTTTAATAAGCAAATTCTATATATACTTCTTAAATAAGTAATATTTAAAAGTTACTTATTTCAAAAAAATTCCTCGCACCTTTATTTATTCGTTGTTTTGTTATAGTTTGGCTCATGGTGTGTTCCTTACATGTTTCAATCACCTAAATTAGGTATACAAAAATGTGAAAAAAAAAACGAAATATTATTAATCAAAGTTTCATTCTTTTAGGTTTACGGGGATAACAAGAGTCTATGAATGTGATAGAGAAAAAATGATAGAAAATTTTCACAAGCATCAAACGTATCCTTTAGGGCACATATATAATGCCCACCAAAAGGTGCTTATCTGAGTCAGTTTGTTGTGTCGATGGTGATTCTTATTCCTTGCATGCATGAAGACAAGTAATAAGAAGATAACTCATTACTCATATGATATTTTTCTGCATTAAAAACCCTACATCACGTTGCATAAATATCTCTTTAATTACTGTAACATGTGTATGAAGGGTCATCATCGTACAAGAGCTGATAAAGAGTTTCATCTTTTATGGTGGGAGAGAAAAATAATAATATTAATAATTCTAATAACTAAGAAAACAGACAAAAGTGGATCATACGTTCCCTCATAACCTTATGAATAAATATTTTATCTAACAAAACATTTATTTCTTAATATTAATTTGTTGGCTCAATGATTTATGATATCATTTTTTTATTTGTAATGAGCATTATATAATAATTGATAAGTAAAAATTTAGATTCTGCATAAAATAATAAACATATATCGATAATATATCTGTCATCCACTGAGATCTCACATTAGCAACATAGTAATATGAAATAGTAGTATTATGAAATTAAGGACGTAAATAAAATATTAATAGAGTATTAAAGTTATTAGATTGAGTTAATTCATGTCCACTCACGAAAAAATTCATTGAAATATTATAACAGTTATGAGTTATGTATTGTTTATTTAATCTATTCATTTATTTGCATCTTTATTATGTTTTTTCACTTATTTATTACCTCTTCAATATATTCTGCTGACTTGAACAATAAGAAAAACTAATAAGACAAACAACTCCATTTGGAATAGAAAAATAAGAAGAGATCATCACAATACTTTCAAACAAGGAAAACTAATAGACAAAAAGAAAAATTGAAAATTCTATTTGTCTCTAAATTATTTTCTACAATTATATTCTTTAAATTTGTACATATTTCATTCTTGTACTACATAAAAATAGTATGAAACATCTTTATCAGCAAACAACAGATTAATTATATCATAATTTATTGTAAAATTTTGTTTATCACATGAAAAACACTCTATATACAATTTGTTGTAAAGAATGTTTTATAAGAACTTTCATAAAATGTAAAGACAATATATATATATATATATATATATATATATATATATATATATATATATATATATATATATATATATATATATATATATATGAAAAATGAAAAATGTTTTTAGAAGATGGATAGGTTATGTTTCATTAAGTTTTCTTTTTTGTTTATTAAATATATATTTTTTGTTATGAAACTATTTTAAAAAATTGTTTTATCTTTTAAGTTATATATATCAAAATATAATGTCTAAACTAAATTTATGTCAAAACTCTTTTCTACACTTGTGTTAGTAGCTAAAATAAATTTTTCCGTTTGTAAAAACAATTGAAATTAGAAATTAATTAGCTATCATAGGTTAATTTCATGAGTTTTATTTATATTAAAATAAAATCTAATGATGGTGTGAGTAAGTTATACAAGTCAAATACTTGTCACTTTCTTTCTAGCTTTCAATGTGCTATGTTTTTTGGAATGGTATAAATATCCTTCTGTCTTCTATACGTACATTAACTTTTATTTGTGTTTTCTTAATTGTTAAGTGGGACTGAGGAAAAGGAAGGGATCACATGGTATATTTATAATGACATACGTATTTTACTTCATGCAAAACAAATAAAGTAGTGATATGTTTGAGCCTCCAATAATCAAAATCACTCCTATTTTTGCATGAAAATTTTTAATTATTGTTTCATTTTTAACACATCATATTTGAGTCAGTTAATTAAAAATTAAGAGTTTTATATTTAAGTTATATTTGAGTGGGGGTTTATGAAATGAAAATGATGTTGCAATTATAAAAAGAGAACGTATTGACATTAATTATTTATTTAAAATTTATACAACTCATAATAGAATTTCATCATGTCTCTTCAAAATAAAATTATATAAGAATTGATGTACCTATCACAATCATGCCATGTGATGATGAGCGATATATAGATAGCTTTTACAACACATATATTTATGAAAAGATGTATGATGATAGCTATTAATGGTAGGATAGGTTTTATCGTATTAATAATATTTGTGGTACAATAATTAATTTACTTTACTATTGTAATTAAAGTAATGTTTAATATTATTAATAATCAATAACTTCTTAAATATACTTATGATTAGATGGTTTTATCCATCTCTGTATAAAAGTTGTTGAAATAAAATAAAATAAAATAAATATTACTTTCAAAGATGAGAACTTGATAAAGAAATTGTTCTTAAAGTTTTATACCTTTTTCATATCTTTATTTAAATATCAATACCTAATTTAACAGTTTTTTAAGAAAATTTAACTTGATTAAAAAAAACAACTTAAACTTATTTTTTATATAAAATATCTCAAATTTTATGAATATTCAGTGTCTACCAAGAACACAATTCTTAAGAAAATAGAATTTAATTTTCTTTGGAAAAAAATATTAAATATTTTTATTTAAGATTTAGAATGAATTTTTAAATTCTAAAGAATTTAGGTATATATGTTTCAATAAATTTATCTATAAACACAAGAAAATTTTAATCTAACTTCTCTATAAACTAATTTATCAATAATATTTTGTAATCTTTTCCAAATTTTTATTTTTTGAAGTTGTTGCTTAAATTAAATTTTGTTTATAATTTGTTTCTACTTTAAAAATATCTAGAGAGAACTGTATATCCAAATAGTATAATCCTCTAAACTACAAACTTATCCCAAATGTAGTTTTGATTGAATTATTAGATCCATATTTGGTGACTTGTTTCACCAACCTTTGCTTTGGAAGATGAGATCATAAGAAGCTTTATATTAATAATAAGATTTTTTTATTCATATTTTTGACTTGAAGAAATTATTTATAATTTTATTTATGGTAGGTTTGATGGCTACAACACTAACAGTTGTTGAGTCCAGGTTGGCCTTTAAGGGCTTTAATCTTAGGATATTACAACACAACAACACCCACTTCCCATTAATCATCAGAAGATTCAACCACGTGATATTTCTTTTATTTTTATTATTATTATTATAATAAAGTTTACACAAACTTTAAAGAGACATGGTCTTTCAAATAAAAGTAATTAAACGTGTAATTAAAAACTAAAGACTAAAGCGGTAAAAAAATTAGTAATTAAAACAGAGAATTTTATCTAAATAAGATAAGGTGTATAAATTAATTAGGATTTTTTATTTTTATTTTACTTAACTGAGATTTTGGTATTTAAAACGAATAATACATCCAATGTTAATGATGTTATCTTAACATAGAGGCAGATAAAGGATATATAAAATTTGATGTGATTGTGAAACAAATCTTAAAGTAATATGATATTATTTCTTTGTTATATAAAAGAATTTGATTGTGCTAAAACTTAAATATTTATAGTATTTACACAAATTTAATTGCAAAAGGATGAAGGAAGTAAAATATGTTCTTTGTGAAGATAAAGATAAGATGATATTAAACTCAAATAGATTTTGTAAATGCGGAAACTTTAAATCTCTTATTTAGTTTATTGAACTAAATGTATTTCATAATTAATGATAGAATCAAATTTGGTGAGTAACTTTTTCTACAATCACAAGATTTTTTATTTTCTTTATTATGTCATTACTCTATCGAAACAAACAAGTCATTATGGGATAATATGTATTTTTATCTGTGTAACGTGATGGATTATTTTTTATAAGAATGAATTTTGTTTTCCATAATAATTAGAAGTAAATTATGAATTTAAGATATTACACTTTAAATAATAATCATAATATGATTCAAAAAAGTGACATTAACTTTTACAATGTTTATATTCAATGCATAAATCTTGAACATTCAAAATTATTACAACATTAATGGTAATAATTGTTGTTTTATCTAATATGGAAGTCATTTTTTTTAATATTTATGCATGTACCTCTTCTGTTATGAACATTCATACACAACTATTTTCTAAATTTCATCCATGCATGTAACAAAATAATCACTAGAAATCAAACTTTTAGTCATCTTCTACAGGAAAAGACTAAAATTTCACAGACTTTGAAAGTTACAATAAGAAGTACAACTATGCAGTTTCTATTTCAAATTCTGATTCTATAAATGCAAAAAATCCATAATAAAAAAAAGTAATATTATTATTATTAGTAACTAAAAATTAAGTAATATTAATTTTTAACTGTAGAAAATATTATAAAATTATGTTGACATTTTTAGATTCATATATTTAACATATTAATATATTCAATTAATTTTAAAAAACTAATAAATAAGTGAAAGTTATTACTAATTCGTAATAATTAATAATTAATATTAATTGAATTTTAAATTGATTGAATTGAATGAGTTTTAAAAAGATCGAAAAAAATATAATTATCTGGTTGTTATACATCATAACGTAAAACATTGTATTAAGATTTGAAAATTTGAAAATTTTAATATTTCGTTAAATTAATATTTTTATTGAAATAAAAAATAATTAAGTTAATTCAAAGATTATTAGACCACTTAATAAAAATTTGACTTCATGTATTGATTACAGTATCAGCCTAATAGAGATTTAGGTTTTCAATCCATTTTCAACAAAATTTTTAGTTTTAAAAAAAGACCAAATCTGCTTTAAGCTTTATCTTAAAAAAAAATAATAATACAATATTAAACATTTGATTATTTAAAAATGTAGCTGGGATGATATTCTTTAAAGTTTAACTTTAAAAAACACGAAAATAATAAAATTATAGATGATTTCTAAAATAATTTATAAATACATAGGTATTAAGAACATCATGTAGTGTAAACAATACATGAGTTACTTGGGTAAGCAATTTACTATACACAAAATTGAATAAATCGTAGATTTAGCTAGCATAAATTTAGTATTCTTAACATCAAATTATATCAACACTTATTTTTGGCGGCAGAGATGATTTACATTCGCTTTTTTAAGTAGAGGAACAATCAGGACTCAAATCAATTGTTACACTGATAAGATGAGTTGATTCTTTGGTGAGCAAATCTTGAAAAATAACATTCAAAATTCAATACATTCAAAATGCTGCAAATTATAATTCTGTAATGTTAAAATATCTCTACAATGCTTACTACATGACCCTGATATTATCCACGGACATATTTGATTAGTAACCGTTGTAATAAACATTTATTAACAAATTATTGATGTTCATTATTTAATCAGAAATACTGGTGTTAGTAACCATTATTAACGAATATTAGTAGTTGATCATTACTGAAAGACAATCTTTTGATACTTACTGAATGATAGATTCGTCGATAGTTATCGAAGGATAGATTCACCGATAATTACCGAATGATAGATCTGTCGATAATTACTGAAGAATACATCCGCATGTAATTATCGAAAAACATATCCGCTGGTAATTATCGAAAGATATATCCGCCGGTAATATATACACCGATAAATTCGTCAGTATGTTCGTAGCAGATTGTAATGCACATGTTATTGGTAGTCGATCCTCACAGTACATAAACTTGCAATACTCCAACAACAACAAAACATTCAACAACCTGTCATCCTCACAATACAATCCAACATCCAACCAAGCAATACAAACTCCAACCAATGTAACTCCAAACAATATAAACAAACTCAAGGCAAGCAATTAATATATATAACTTCCACAACTTGTAATTGAAAATATATATATATATATATATATATATATATATATATATATAAATTAAGCAACCAAACATAAGTTTATAACAAACTAATAATATAGCCAAAAGAAGTAATAATGTTAGTAATGTTCATAGCCATAAAATATAATAATCCAAATAATGATCATCTTCATTGTCATCTTCATATTGATCGTTTTGAGGCCCTGAAATTGGATGGACTGATGGAGGCTGGACAAATGTAGGCTGGACTATGGTTGAGAGAGACATTATTGGGCTAGAGTTGTGGTCGGCTGAGGCATTACAGACTCGAGATCAATTTCATGACTAGTTCTTTGAAACTGGTAAACTCTTGTCTCAATTCATTATAATTCTAGTCACGTGTTTGAAGCTTCTACGTCAGGACAACAATGACTTCATCAGGACTCTGGAAGGAAAAAGGTTGGTGCTTTAGACCACATCGTCCTGCACTATAATTTGCAGCCAATTGCCCTGCCCCATAAATTCGCCCTTTTTTTCTTCCCATCAACAACATCAATCCAACATTGTGATCTAGTAAGGTCATCATCATCATCTGGTTGTTGGGATGACTAAGGAAATAACCCATGGTCAGATCTAACCCATGAAAGTCTAGTGCAAAATTCTTCCTATTAAAGATGATCATAAAGTATCAGTAAATTATACAATACAAGGCACAAAGTTATGGATAAAAACTAGAATTACAAGTGTTTTCTTACATAGGTCTTTCAAGACCTCTCATCAACAAACTGGCCAGATCCTTTGCGAAGATGAGTTTGGTGGAAGATCTCATCAACATGCACAGCTCGTCCCAACTTAGCTACCTGTAACAAAATATAAAGTTTGATATGTACATTAAAATTAAAGTTACATAAGTTATATGACTAAAACCAAAAGAATGAAAATATGTACCATACGAATGACATGCTCATGTACGGTAATCGATCCACCTGTATGAAGAACACTGCCTTTTTTTGAAGCCCAGTTCTTTTGGGTGGTTTCACACTTGGTCCGGTACTCTGGCGAATTCCAATATGCCAGTAAGTTGGTCTAGATGTGCTCTCCAACCCAATAGGGACGTTCTTTTGCCATCCTTGCATCTCGAAACATCTCAAAAAGCCTATGAGATGCCTTTGTGTGGAAATTAAGCTGAATTTGAACTTCATGTTCAGCTAACTACCGAACCTTCATTTGCGACAATAACTCATACAAAAATAATGTAAATTACTATGTGTTGCATTTTAATTAACATAGATGATGAATAGTAAATGACAAAATGAGGTTTATTTCCTCTAACCTTAAATTACTGCCAAAATGGTTGTTTGTCTTCAAGTGGTATTTCTCCCCATGTTGACCAAGACTTTAGAAATTGTTGCTTAATAGACCTTGTGATGGCCTGAGAAGCAACTCTAGATGGCAGAAACTTGCATATAAATGCACAAAAGTAATTTCAATTAATGATAACTTAAACAATTTATCTAAAACAAATTAGTAACAAACTTGGTTCGGTATTACCCTCGACCATAAGGTTCAATCATCGGTCGATCAGTAGTAAGAGGGTCAACACCATCATCACCAACCGACTCCTGCTCAGCAGATGGCGGAGGATGATCATCAGACGGCAGTATGGAGGATGAAGAGGGTATAAAAGAAGGATCTACAGGTGTCCCAAGAAATGCAGGTGGAGGAAGACTAGTAGGCTTTGGTGTGGGTTGTACAACAGGGTCTGGTATGGATAAAACAACATGGTCTGGTGGGGGAATGAAGAAGAGTGTGTGGTGTGGAAAAAAATGTGACGATCCGTAGCATGTGAGGGCCTAACATCCGGTGTAGTGAAGGCATGTAGGGGCGACACTAATGTAGGATATATTTTGGCTGTCGTTTCCTCTTAGGCTTTGCTACGACCTTATCTTTATCAAGACATCACGGCTACTCTCCTATCATTACTGTAATAAAATTGTTATCAATGAAATGAAACTAAATTATTTACTCATGTCACAAAAGATGAATATCCAATACTTTTCAAAATTAAGTGAATGGGGAGTTTACTAACATAACTTTTGAGCATGCTATACAATACATCATATGTTTTTAAATTAGAGTTTGTAGAAAACACAATATATTTGCACTTTCAATCATCATCATCGTCGTTGTTGTCAAAATTATCATTGTTGTCATCATTTGACTCATCATAATTGTTGTTGTTGTTGTATTTGTCCTTGTAATTCTTCAAAATCACCATTAGGGTCATGCAAAATACACGTTCAACTTCAATATGTTCATTGGCATGTGACATTTCGTCAACTTAGTAGGAAATGTCTTCTTCAATGTCATTTGAGTTAATGCGATCCCTAGGCTTTGTTTGTATTGCAATAGACCAACCACGTTTGTCGATGCTACGAAATGATGGATATGGGACATAATAAACTTGTCTTACATTACTTGCTAGAATGAATGGATCAAGCGGTCGGTATCGTGAACTCATTTGCAATTCGACAATGTTATACCTAGGATCCACTCATGTACCATTTCTAGAAGGATCAAACCATTCACAATAAAAAAGAACCACTCTTTTTTGAGAAGTGGAAGTGTTATACTCTAACTCATATATTTTTTGTATTATCCCATAGAAATCATCGTAACCACCATTTGTGATGCCCTTGCCGTACACACCACAACTAGTTGTTTTCCTTCCTTTGGACCGTGCATGTGTGTGAAATTTGTACCCATTGACAAAGTACGTGTGCCACTCTTTGATGCATCTCATGAGCCAATTTTCCAAATACATTAAATCTTGAATTGTTGGAGTTAAAGGCTAGTTATAAACCTACAAGAATGCCTCAATGAAAAATAACATGAAGTGTAATAAAACATCTAAATCATGACTAGGAAACATATACATACTTGATATCTGAACAATGAGGAAACTTTGAGTGTATTTGGCCAGAAGCACTTCATTTTGGGATATGCTCAGTCACAACAAATGAGTTGTTAAATATGAACACAATGAATGAGTATAGAAATGTCAACATTGGAAAGTTAAGAAATGGGATTGGGACATACTTAAGGTAGGGTTTAACTTCAATACAATTGATCAACACATGGACATGCGCAGAGTTGAATTCATCATCACTCAACCAATGACTCAGCTCATTGCCTGTGTGATGACCAAGTTGTTGAAACACAAACAATGTTGAGTGAGATGTTTCGTTTTGCCATTGTGTTTCATTCCTAACATTGTTGGACAACAACATGAAATTCTTGAAATAATGTGAACAAAAGTATGTTGTCTCACGATGCAAGTAAGTTGTTGATCATTCTACTCTGACTTTATGCTTCACTGAACATTTTGATTCTCCCATAAACTTTTCAAATAGATACATCCACCTATATTATACAGGTCATCAAGTCATGCTTCATAAACAAGATGAATTGAAAAATATTCCATTAAATCAAATAATGTAGGAAAGAATATTATTTCTAATTTACAAAGAACGATTGAAATATTTTTCTCTAACTTTCTCAACAAATCTGTCTTGAACGTGATGATTCACAAATCCAAAACACAGAGAATGCACAATGCAAACTTTAACAAAGTATAAAGCAAAATGTACATAATGCATACTTTATATTATATATTATAGTAGTTTTGAAAAGGAAAAAATATCTAGAGATTAATAACGTAAAAATACATATGTGAAGAAAAAATTCAGAACCTTACTTCATGACATTTCAAATGCAAAGATGTTGTGAAAAAAAAAGTAAAAAAATGCAAGGAGAAGAAAAAAAAATGAAAACCTAAGAAACACAACCTTAAAAAAACAAAGAGAAGAAAAAGTTTAAGAAAAAGTACAGATAGAGTTAGAACACAAATCTAAAGTTAAATGTGAGGGAAAGATAGCAAGATCTCAAAATATGATGTTAATCAATTAGAATTCAAAGAAAAATGAAGGATATTTTTAGAGAGGAAGAGACAAAAAATGAAAAGAGTTCAACCATAAGAAAAAGTTATGAACAAAAAAATTGAAAAAGAAGTAGAATTAAAACACAAATCTGATATTAAATGTCAGAAGAAGAACTCCAAATTTTGTATTAATCGGTCGGATTGAAATCAAAAGCAAGAATTTTTGAGATTTTGATAAAGAAACAAAGGAAAATTGTAGTGTCTACATCTCTTTTGTCTCTTCAGTCCTGAATCATTTCCTCCAAAATATAATGCCACGTGTCAAAAGTAGATGAAAACATCTTGTTTAAACATAGTGACATGTGTTATAGGCATATAATTCATATTTAAAATTTATTTAATTCCCTATGTCTTGATTCGATAGTAAGAGATTTCTGTATTAATAGTAACTAGATTGATATTATGTTAAAAGGAATATAATTCACTTAAGCTCGTTTATAAGACTTAATTACTAATTAATAACGTAGGGATTAATAATTCGTTTTAGCTGTCCAAAATTTAAGAGATAAATAATGCTACTTAGGGTAAAGAAAAAAACTTAATAAAACTTTTAAGATACACTTTTAATCCTAATTAAGATATTCATTAATATTAAAGTATTAAGATAAATTATCAACTCTAAATACTTTAACTAAAACCTAAATACTATATCTAGGTACTTTTAGTTAGAACATAAACTATTATAAACTTTTAGTTATTAATGTTTCTATGTTAGGTTTATTTTGCATGTTAATAGATTTTCTTAGCTATCTGTTGTGTGTTAATTATTTAGTTTACGTGTAATATGATTATTACAAAAATTTATGATATTATTAATACTGTACCTGTAAAAATATTTTTAATCAAATACTTAATATAAGAAAAAAAAATCACTCTAAAAAGAAATTTAGAATAATTATTTTTTACTTTCTTTTCCATTTGCTTTTAATATTTATAACCATTAAATTAAAAGAAAATAAAAAATAATAAGTTGTTCTAAGAAATACCTACATTTCCTTTATCTTACTCCTCGCATCAAAACTAGTCAAAATTTCTTTGGTTTCAAAATTTCCAAAAGCCTACCACTAGTAAATATATAATTCCACTTCTGCATAACATTAAACTTAAGTTTGATGGAATCTTTTAGGCCTTATTTACTTTAATAGATTTGATGGAGAGTAACTGAGTGAATTTGAAGATAATTTTTTTTTTGTTTATTTGAGTGAATTTGAAGATAATTTTTTTTTGTTTATTTGAGTGAATTTGGAGGTAATCGAAGTGAATTTAGAAATAAATTTTTTTAATCAATCACATAAATTAAATCCTACACTAATTCTCACAAACTTTACTTTCAAATTCACTCTCGTTTACCTCCAAATTCACTCAAATAAACAAAAAAAATTATCTTTAAATCCTCTTAAATCTATTTAATTACTCTCTCTCAAATTCATTTAAGTGAACAAGACCTTAAAATTAATCCCTTGCGAGTTAATACTAATCATAAGTTATTGCCAAATGTTAAAATCTCGAGTGTGTATGATTTCATCCACAACGTCACGTACAAGAAATATACAATGCCAACAAAGTGTAAAGTGTGTTTAAATTTTTAGTTTTAGTTCATTTTTTGTATGTTTTGAATTTTATATTAACCTTTAAAAAATTGCTTTTCTTAATAGTTTAAAGTGTATTAGTCATATATAAAAATATTTTGTATGTAAGAATAAAAGACCTTAATAAGAAAATATATAGAAATGTATACGTAATATAAAATGTATTTAATGATAAAAATAAATATTAGCTAAACACTATTAAAAAAGATATACACTTAAAACAATAACAACAATATAAATAAGTGAACAGGTTTCACTTTTCAACTTTTAAATTCTACTTACATTTTTTCAGCTTTTATTTGTTCATTCAGGAGGAGTTATAGAAATGATTTCAAACTAAATCTTTTAGATAAATTTATCGAAAAGTATAAGAGTTGTTAAATACATAATTTTTTTGATTTATAACTACTTTCATCTACGGAGAGTTTGTTATAGTTTTTAAATATGCATTATAAGAAAATCTTTAAATAACAATCAATTTTAAGATAAAAAATAATTAATGAATAATTTATATATCAATTTATAAATTTAAAATTATTATTATTTAAAAATTTTCTTATAATAATATATACGTGTGTTTTATGCAGGTTATTAAATATTTTGTCAACAATTTACAAATGATTAATATATAAGAAAAAACATAGTTTCACATGTGTGAGATTGTTTCTTTAGAAAATTTATTAGAAAAATACAATATCTATAATTTATTTCTCAAAATTTGTCTCAAACCCTTATCATAAAGATTTTTTATTTATTTGTATGTTATTAAAACAAATAATTAATTTTGATACCATTTAATAGTTTTTCAAGAAAATTCACGAGAATATATAATACAAATGAAATCTATAAGATATTCTTCTATTTCTATCCAAAATGTTAAAGATAATAAATTTAAGTGTCTTCTACAACATTTCACTTTTTAATCTATAATTAATGCGAAATTTAAATTCATACTTAAATTTTCAGTATTGTAATTAATGTGAAACTTAGATTTTTAATAATGTGGTAACTATTGCTTTTTCATTTAATTTACTATTGTTTTTTCCAAATGTTATGTGTGTTTGAGAAATTAAAACATTTAATCAGCTAGTGCTGTTTTTGTGAGTTTTGAATTGAGGATTTGAAGCATCTCACACTTCAAGCCAACAAATTAATCGAAAGAAACATTAAAAATAAATAAATAAATAAATTCAAACTGGTATTGTTTAAAAGTTCCAGAAAACAATATTTTTCACAAACAATAGTGTTTTTGTACACTAAAAGCACAGCATGCACATGATAGCGAGGAAATCAGTGACCTGTGGAGTCAACAAAGGTATGCTCAGTTTATATTATCCAAATCCAAAATGATGCTTCTCAGATCTTCGCAGTATACAAATATCAGCCAGCACACCCACATTTAACACAAGAACCTGCAGGGTAGACCTAAATGTACCTTTTTATATAGTACTACCACACACACAAAAGCCCAAAAACCATTATTCATTCATACATAAACTTTTTTTTTTTTGTTTCCTTTAGTTTTAAGAATATTTCTAAGATGTGCTTATATGAAAAAGTTACGAACCCAATATTCCCACAACATTTATCTATAAATTTTAATTCGAATTTCAGAATTTTTTTACAGCATAATGATATTTTGATAACATTTTTTTGACAACATTTTATAATCATCTATATATCATTTTGTGATTAATCCAAAATTATTTAATAATTAATAATAATAATAATCATAAAATTCATCATTGAATCAATGACATTAACACATAAATTATGTTAACATTTGTAAAAAAAATATTTTCAAACTATCATTATACATTTTCTGAATTCTCTTTGCTTTTTGCACACATATTTTCCGTATGATATTTGTTTGACACCGGCGGCAAAAGGTAAAAGGAAAGAAGAAAAACCATAACAAGACATTTTCAATTTTGTCTTTCTTGGTGGGCATAGAGTTGCCATTATTCACAATGATCATAATTCCAACATTTTTTAAAGCAAAAACTGCATCAAACCCCACAAGTTGCCATGGTTAAAAGAACCAACCCTTTCAAAGTTTAACTACATTATTTAAAGTAAAAAATATATATATATATATTAAACACTAAAAAACAACAGGAAACGAGGAAACTTTGCAAGTTGTTCTGTTTTCACATTGCATGTGCATTCATTTGTGAAACACTATCTTTCTCCTTCTCTCACGGTTCCATTATATAAGACCTTGATTTGGGGGCAAGTTTCTATTCACTCCTCGTCTTTTCAAAGAATCACGGGGAGGGTTCAGAACCCGAGAAATGGGCCTGTCATTGGTACATGCTCTGTTCTTAACTCTGTTTCTGTTCTGCCTCAAAACAAAAGCAGAGGACTCTAGTCCAACCAGAAAGCTCGCAGGAGCATGCAATTTGTTCAGAGGGAAATGGGTCTACGATGCTTCCTACCCTCTCTATGATCCTTCTTCTTGTCCCTTCATAGATCCACAGTTCAATTGCCAAAAGCATGGTCGCTCTGATCAACTCTATCAGAAATATAGGTGGACGCCATTTTCTTGTCCCTTGCCAAGGTACCACCTTTGTTTCTCTCATTATTCATTGAACAAAATCTTGACATTTTTCCTCAACACATTCGCTTGTTTTTCAATCCTCTCTTGTTGAGATAAAACTTGAGAAGACAACATAAGTAAGATGTAAGAAATTGTATCTAGATTTTGTTTTTAATTGTTGTAGTCTTTTTATATGCATTGTCTTTGTCATGTTATGGTCCTAGGCTAAGTGGGGTAGTGAAATCTTTGCTGTGCAGGTTCAATGGATTGGACTTTTTGCAGAAATACAGAGGGAAGAAGATTATGTATGTTGGTGACTCCTTGAGCTTGAACCAGTTCAATTCATTGGCATGTATGATTCATGCTTGGGTGCCAAAATCTAGGAGCACTTTCAGTCAAAGGGATGCTCTTTCCAAAGTCACATTTGAGGTTGGTTATTTCATTCTTGTGCTTTACTTTATTTTTCTGGCCCAGTGATTTGAAAGTTTGAATTTTTTGGTGGTAATGTTTGTTTTGTGTGTCACTTCCCTCTCTTTGCTTTCTTCCAAAGTTCAAAACTTTTCTGAGCCATTTCCATTTTTGAACTCAAATTCTGCAACCCTCAAATCTGATCTTTTTTGGGTATTTGAGCTCAGAACTTGGTGTGGTGCATGTGCATATTTTAGTAGCAGCTGTGTAGCACTGTGCAGTGAGGTGAGAGAAGTAAAGGTGAGATGTGATTGGTGGGAAGGCTTTGCTTTTTGCTGGGGACAATTCTGATTGTTTATTTAAGAGATAATAAATGTTTGTGTCTTAATATATTTTACTAAAAATACTACTTTTCACACTCTCTCTCTTCCAAATTCAAACAGAAAATAAAAAATTAAAAACTATTATATTTGTTTCTGGATTTTTACTGTTATACGTGGAGTTTCATTTTCCACATATTCATTTGGTTTAGTACAAAAAGGGAAACCTTTTTACTTCACATTCAACCACCAACAGTTACTTTTGTTTTTCTCCTCTTACCCAGAAAACTTCAATTTTTATTACTTCCATAAAATTATAAAATTGTTTGATAAAGTTTTAAAATTATTAAACTTTTAATGATTATAAATTTCACATATTTTTTTCATTTCAATGAAGAGTTTTCAAGCATCTACTATGAAAATCCAGTTGCTTTACGTAGAAATTTTGTCTAAATTGTTTCGATTAGTAATGATTGATGTTGAAGATTTAATTTTGCCTCTTTATTGGATTGTAGCATTGAACATCATTGGTTGTAACTGAATTATGAGTAAGACAGCGTCCGACACCATTATTCAACAAAACCGTTTTTATAGCTTTCTGCACATCAAATGAATAATAATTTGATATCTGCACTTTTTTCCAACCACAAAATCTTATTCTATGTTCCATTATGTTTGTTTATCATATAAGCTTCCATTATGCTATTATGTAGTATTACAACAGATATAATTATTCATAATTGCGTGTGGGTTAATAATGGGTTTATAAAAAAAAATAGTTGAATCACAGTGTTAAGAAACATATTTGTTTTGAGAAGTGTGGAATTTAGAAGTTTTTTCATGAAAAAAAGTAACTTTTGGATTATACATCAGAAAATTGTGTTTTATTTCAGGACTATGGCCTTGAGATATACTTGTACAGAACAGCATATTTAGTGGATCTTGACCGTGAGAAAGTGGGACGAGTTTTGAAACTTGACTCTATCAAGAACGGTGACTCGTGGATGGGGATGGACGTGCTGATCTTCAACACGTGGCACTGGTGGACCCACACCGGAAGCTCACAACCGTACGAATATTTAGATGTTAAATGAATATTTTGAATAGTTAATTAATGAGTGAGACTGATATGTAAAAGTTGATGACAGGTGGGACTATGTTGAGGTGGATAATAGGTTGTTGAAAGACATGAACCGTTTTGTTGCATACTATAAAGGGCTAACAACTTGGGCAAAGTGGATTGAAAGAAACGTGAATCCATCAGAAACGAAGGTGTTCTTCTTGGGAATATCTCCGGTGCATTACATGTAAGTTGTGACGAATTTCTTACATTCTGAGTTGTTTGATAATAAGATTTGGAAGAATTAGTGATGTGATGTGGTGATTAGGGGAAGAGATTGGAATGAAGCGGGAAAATCATGTATGAGTGAAAGAGAGCCATTCTTTGGAGTGAAGTATCCTGCAGGAACACCAATGGCTTGGGTGGTGGTGAACAAAGTGTTGAAGAGGATAAAAAAGCCTGTGTATTTCTTGGATGTTACCACACTCTCACAGTACAGAAAAGATGCACATCCTGAAGGGTATAGTGGAGTTATGCCAGTAGATTGCAGCCATTGGTGTCTTCCAGGGCTCCCTGACACTTGGAATCAACTTCTCACTGCACTTCTTTCTTCTTGAAAACCAATTGTTTTCGACTTTAGGACATTTGCTTCTCTTCTAATTCTTCAATAAAAGGGCTTTTTGCTCCTAATTGTAAATGTAGATCAATGTCGCAGAAATTTGCCTTCAATTCTACCAAATACCATTCTCAAATTTCAAACTCTTTGTCACTCGTTGTAAAGTTGTTGATCAATCCCCTTTTCTAAAGTAACAAAAAATTATGTAACGTAGTTTCTACGAGCAAATCACATAAAAGGTGCATGATTAGAGTTTGCAATGTTTCTCAAAATTGTGGAGAAACCCAACTTAAAGTTTGATACAAAGGGAAATTCTTCCTGCACCCCGTGTTATTCTTCCTACACCCCTGAAGTTTGCAATGTTATGGATCCAAACCATAACAAATTTACAAATCTACTTTTTCGCTTCCTCACACCATACTAGACAAAAAAGCTTAATTGAAATATTTGTACTATATTGAAATTAAAAATTTAAGAATATGTATACATATATACGAATAAATTATTACTATTTTTAAGAAAAAGTGTTAGTTTTATAATTTATTGATCTCTTAGTTGTAATTATTATGGACTTTTCACTGTGATGAATAAAATTTGTTTTGATAGAATTGGTCCTACCCACAACCATGATAATTGGGAATAACTAAGGAATTAATTTGAGGCTTTCTTTATGTACTTCCAAGTTTTCTTCCTCTCCAAATTTCACCGTGTTTTTAATTTTATCCTTCATATATATATATATAAAGTATGTAAGGAATATTATACAAATAACTTTACAAATGATCAAAAATTTTCTGCACATGATAAGTTAATTCAGTGGGTTCGAGGGATGACTTTTAATCTTGATTTTATTGTTTTCATTATAAGATTTGATAAAGATAGTGATAAACCTAGAAGAAAGATGTTTGTATTGTTAGGATGTGAAATGAGTGAAAAGTATAAGAAATACAAATATGATGTTCATCCTTGTATATATGACACAAGAAAATGGGAGTGTCATTTGAAATTGAGAGGCAAATCAATTTATAATGGAGAGGAGTGAGTATTGAAGGTAATATGTGGATATCATAACTATGATTTGACATATATTTTAGTTGGTCACCCTTTTGTTGGGAGGTTAAATTACGTTGAACAATCATTGTTCGTTGGGATGACTAAGAGTCAAGTGAAGCCTGCAAACATTCACCACAATCATTGTTCGTTGGGATGACTAAGAGTCAAGTGAAGCCTGCAAACATTCACCTTACTCTGTAAGAAAATAATGAGTGTAATGTGAAAACAAGCAAAGAGGTATATAATGTAATATACACATAGAAATGATCACTTAGAGGTTCGAGAACTAAATTACAACAACTGATGATTATGTTAGAACATTGATAAATACATCCACAGAAGCAGATGTATCGACAAATATGAGGTGGTAAGTGACCTCTTTTCCTGATGCAATCAAATTGTTGAATGAATTTAAATATTTTCTTGATATATAGCAAATACAAAACTAACAAATATTGGTTGTCATGACTTGAGATAGTTGGGGTCACATCAATAGGTTGACTTTCTTAATTGCCTTTGGATTCTTATAAGTGAATAACAAAATAATTTCACTTGAGCTTTGGAAAGGCGAAAATGACTATTGTTTACATTTGAGGACGGTCCACAAGTCATTATTAGTGACATAAACCTAACTTTGATGAATGTTAATGTCATTGTTCCCTAAATGTTACCATCTCTTATGTTGTTTTCATATTCAAAAACATATGCAAGCCAAGTACAAAATGTTAGTCAATTCTGTTGAGGCATGGGATGTCGTCATGGAAGCATGAGAAAATGTTATAAATTGTGAACATGAGTTAATGCTTACTGATTGTGTCGATCGCCTTCATCATGCTTGTATTTTGTAGTCTTTATTCTTTGAATATGTTAATGACTCTTGGATTATTCCACATAAGAAAAACTTTGTAAAGGTGTGGAGAAACCGAGTAGTGCATTTAGGAAACACAACATCAAATAACTATGTTTTAATCTTATTTTTATTTAGTTTTTTTATTAGATGATTTATGGTACTATGCATGTCATTTGTATTAAGGTCGAGTTTACTCACTAGAGCCTGAAAAAAGTATTTGGAAGTAGTGTGAGAGACCTTTGTTCGTGTTGGGATGCAATTCATAACGTCATTGTATCATACGGTCCACCACACCGGTGTGTACCGTATGGTCTGCCTTGGTACCAAGCACCACCCAGGTCGTCCTCCCAGGCCAACCAACTAGGTCGCCCTCCCAGGGTCGTCCACCTAGGATCGTCCACCCAGGTCGTCCTCCAAGGCCGTCTACCGTCCTCCCAGGACGTCCACCTAGGACATCCACCCATGCTGTTCTCCCAGGTCGTCCACCTAGGTCGTCCTTCCAAGTCCGTCCAACCAGGCCGTCCTCCCAGGTCGCCCACCTAGGTTGTACCCAGTGTTAATGACTCATTAAGCCCCTAATGCAGATTAAGGTGTGATTGGGCCGCCATTGGACCAACAAAAGGTAAAGGCCCATCACCACTAGTATAAATAAAGGTCACAAGTATGGCTTTAGGATCACTATACACAATATATGCATCACTTACTCAGCTAACCGATCGGTTATATTACTAACTTGAGCGTCAGAGTGCCTTTGACAGGTATCCACCCGCAAGACTTCGATAAGAAATAGGGAAAGCGAACAACATAACTTGAAATATTATTAGGGAGCTCATCCGGTCATCAGGACATCTTGGAGTGTTTTGAGTAAAGGACCTCAACCCTATACTCGAAACAATCATCATCCTACAACATAATAAGATAAAGGTGTCTCTAGAATAACATTTGACAATTGCGGGATAGGTTGCTCATACCCATATTGCCTTAACACATGTTCAACCAGATGGTGTACAATCACACCCATTACAATCTAGCTAGAGAACATACTATTTGCTAGATGTGAATGACTAATTTGATGTGATTCATATGGACCTATATCATCCCATCTTATATCAAGGGATCTAATTGTACCTTTGTCTCATGTAAGTTGGAAATTTGCCTTCCCATCATAAAATGTGTGGCACAAGGTCTATTGTCATTATAACTAGGCAGCATGTGCTTCCTTCCCATTTTAGGAAAGTGCTTATATATATAACTCTACTAAAAAGTAAAAATGCTTTTGAAAAATGAAACAATAAGAGAAATTAAAGTGTAAGATATATGTGTACTTGTGAAGGAGTGAAATATCCAACTAATTTACTTGTAATATGTGTTGTTATTACAAATTTACCTATTCATAATTAATTTTTTTATAATAAACAAAATTCGTTGATAAATGAAAACTATTTTTCTTACAAACTATAATAGAATATCAATTATTAGAAAATACATTAAAGATCATAGATCATAATAAATTAATTAATATTAAGAAATTTTCCACCAAAATATAACATTATAGTTGACATTACAATCAAATTAAATGTTCCCAAATTAGTTCAGATTTGTTAACTTCAAAATAAATGATTGATTCAGCTGGTTCTTCCACGAACATTTGTATCATATTAACTCAGTCTATGAATCCGTGTAACTTCCATTTTCTTGTTCTTTCACAATTAGATTTGGTATTCATCCACCACATTTAATATCCTCTAGTTATATCTTATGATGATGAGATGACAATCATCTCAACGATAACGATATAAAAACTCTTAAACCTGAAAATTTATTCCAAGTATTTAATATTTTATAAAAACAAAAATGCAAACTTTATTTATTACTTTTGGATATTTTTTAATTTAAATGACAAGACAAATCAATAAATATAAAATAATATCAACACGATACTTAAGTAAGAGATCAACATGACTTACTAGAATTATTAATATCATATTCCATCATACTATCAAATTTTAGAGAAAGTGGATTCACAAAACTATAACAGGCACTTTCTTGCTATATTTTATCAAATTTCTTCCAGCATCCCATTACTCTGAATGTTAATTTCTGGAATCTATTAAATTAAATCCCAAAATCATTTTTTTCGAAATGAGAGTGGTCGATGTTGGTGAGTGTCTTCTGAAAAAAATGTTTCCGAAATTGATTTAGTGATTCCGGAAAATAAAATCTAAAATAATGAATTAAAGAGAAATTTTTGATAGGGTAAACGAAGAAAGTGCCAGTATTATAATATCATGGATTTAAACATTGTATATGATTATTCTATAACAAATGTCTGTCTATCAACTTTGACAGATATCAACAAAAAATAAATACAACAGATATTGAAATAGGTTAGAATTCTGAGCAAGATTAAAAATAAAAATCTCAAGAAGGTTAGAATAAAAAATAATAAACCTTAATTTGGTATATGTGGGATAAAGTATAGATAAAGTGGAAAGAAATGTCCTAGTAAATGGGAGACATTCCCCAATATGGCACGTGTCTGAAACCCAGAGCGCCTGAGGAAACAAACCATGACACCTGCTTCAGGTACTATGCATGTTACCGCAACACTCTCACACGTTGTAATACCTACAAACCGTACGTTGTACCACTTGTCCCTTCCATGCAAACCTCATCCACCACCACCTCTTCAAACCGACACCATTTTCCTTCTTCTTATAAGCACCTCGCTGGACTCCACAACACAAACCAAAATTCAAACACTCTTTTTGTGTGCAGGAGAGAACAAAAAACAATGGCATCTCAGCAAATGCCTCGCAGAGATCCCAGCAAGAAG
This sequence comes from Vigna mungo, assembly GCA_036885675.1. NCBI lineage: Eukaryota > Viridiplantae > Streptophyta > Magnoliopsida > Fabales > Fabaceae > Vigna > Vigna mungo. Next base: position 22,838,310 of record CP144694.1, read on the forward strand.
GTGAAAGAGAGAGATGATCGCGTTGAGGCAGATGGAAAGGAGTCGTTTGGTGAGAAAGAGAGAGAGTTGGTTTCTGATAGAGCTAGGTCTGGGAATATAGTTAAAGACAAAGAGGTTGAAGAAGGAAGAGAAAAAGATAAACTCGAGGGAAGAACAAGATTGGTGGAGGGAAAAGTGTGGAACGAAGAGGAGAAACGAAGAAAGAATCCTCTAAGAGGAAAAGTAGAGGCAGAGAAAGGAAGACCAATGGAAAAGACAACAGAGGAAGCTAAAAAAAAAGAGAAAGGTGAAAACAAAGAGGTAAAATTTAAAACTTAGAGGAATAACACCATGACACAAAGAAGAAAGTAAAAAATAAAAAAGAAAGTAAAAAGTAAATAAATAAGAGTAAATGAACCTAAAATTTAGATGTGTCAAAAAAATCATTTCTCTTAAAACTATTGCCTTTAAGATGCTTTCTTTGTATGATAATTCTGCCAATGAAGAAAAAGTTACTATATAGTTTGGAATATTATATCACCTGGTGATCATGGCTAGCTTTTTACAAGCCATATAAGCGAATTTTATTACCCTTCTTTTTTCATATTGAAATATTCAAATATCTGTTACTTGGTGATAATCAATGATTGTGTGAATTTAAGCGTGCATTAATCTCTCTCTAAAGGGGTGTTTCTCACTTGAGTTTCTGTAGTGTTAGCCCTTCAACGGGGCATTTTAAAAGTGATAAAAGTTCCAGTGAAACAAAGGATCTTGATCTGTAACTTTAACCTTTTTGAGATTGTTGGTTTTGACAGGTTGATGGTGAGGAACATGGAAAAGGAAGAGGAAGAGAACAAAATGAACAGCCTAGTCTTGAAGACATTTCCAAGTACAGAGCCGAAGCTCAAGAAAAGGCAATGAATGCAGTTGAAGCTGCTAAGGAAAAATATGAAAAAAAGAGAGAAAAACAAGCAGAAATAGAAGCTTCTAAAGAGAGAAACAAGCAGGCAAATGAAGAGGGAACACAGGAAAAAGACTTCACAAGAGAGAAGGGTCGTCAAGAAGGAAATCTTGAAGGAGATACAGTGGACAAAACTGGTGGAGGCATCAATGGTGAGAATGTTGGAGAAGAAGCAGTGGAAATTGGAAAGATTGCTTCTTCTAAAATGGCTGCAGATTTGAGGGAGAGGGCTATAGTCACAGGTTGGAGTGCTGCTCAGTACTCTACTGAGATGACTGTGGAGGTAGCCAAGGCTGCAACTACCATTGTTGAGGAAGCAGTTGAGTATTTGGGCCAGAAGGCTTATGAGCTTGCTGCTAAGTCAGTAGATACTGCTACTGGTTTAGCTGCTGCAACTGGTGAGAATGCAAAGGAGTACACTGCAAGGAAGAAAAAGGAGGCAGAGAGAGCTTTGGAGGCCAAAAGGGAAACTCAGAATCAGGCAAATGAAACTGTGGCTGAGATTGGAGAGAACATGGTGAAACCAGAACATCAAAGTGAAGGGGGAGGGGTGTTGAATTCCATAGGTGAAACCATTGCAGAAATAGCAGAAACTACTAGAATAATGGTATCAGGAGAGGGAGAAAAGGAAAAACCACAATCACCTCAATATGAACATGCAGACATGAAACTTGATTAGTGACTTTGAGTTGCATGGATATGATCATAATAAAGTTTGGTTAGGAAGAAAATCCATCAAGAAATTAAAATCAATATACTTTTTAAATAAAGTTGGTTTGTATGTGAATATCTATCATGCAGTAATACTTTAAAGTTCCACGTTTTGTGGAGTTGTAAACAAATAAGAATGTCTTTTTGTGCTTCTAGTAATAATGTATGTGATCTTGCACTGTTTATGTATCTATCTACTTGTGGAATGTCATATTCATTAATTATTTAGAATCTTTTTGGATTATTAAATCTAATAAGTATTTGGAATACATTCCTGAATTGTTAAATATATTAATTTAATCTTAAAATGCTTTTTGTTTTTAGACGTGGATAATGATAGAAATGTTAAACTGTTTGAGTCAGAAAACATTGTCTATGAAGCTGCACATAAAGGAGATCTCCTCTAAGGTTGAATGACAGAAGAAAAATGTGTTAAGAGAGGAAGAGTAAAGCTTATTAGTGCAAAAACCTCCTCTAATTTTTTGTTTATCTTTTTATTAAAGTCGGTATCATTCTTCGTTATTATTACTACACACCATTCACACCTTCATTGAATATCTCATTCAGAGTCAAAACATTCTACTTCCTAATAAAATAACAAATATATATGCTTGATATTGTTCAATTATCTTACATGATTATTTACATGATAATGATATAACAAGATCTATATATTTATACTGCAAGCTTCACTTTCAAGAGTCAAAAAAACAAAAACTTTCAAGATGTTATGGATGAAACAACACTTGAAACTTTTTAATATATATATATATATATATATATATTAATGTCGGACTCATGGAACCTCCATCCGTGTATAGTAGAGCAACCTAGTTCAGAAATAATAATAACCACATTCTCAATCACTACCAATAATATCATACACCAAGATTAATCCGTCAAACTTCTATGGTCCTAACTTGAAACCTTTTTTACTATCCGGATATATATATATATATATATATATATATATATTAAGGTCGGACTCATGGGAACCTCCACCCGTGTATGGTAGAGCAACCAAGATTAATCCGTCAAACTTCTATGGTCTTAACCAGTGACCATAGACTAGGACCTCCTGTTACTTTCCACAATATAATCACTCATCTCTACATGAAATAGGGTTATTAGATGATTCTCTAATCCAGGAGCCTCTACTTCAATACACAACACAACCAACTTTCCTCCTTGGAATTCCTTTCTCATATGATCATTGAAATCCACATCTCATGCATTATTTAAACATCATCATGACATCTCATACATAATCATTTTCATATCTTTATTTCCATATCACATTGCATACTATCATTAGTCATATAATCTCATGAATACTATTACACCATCTACAATGAATCAAAACATAAACCAAAGTTATCAAGACACAAGAATAAAAGAATAAAAATAAAACTTGGACCAGTCGCTCAGTGACCATGCTCGTTGAGCGACTACAAAGTTCCCTCGCTCAGCGACCCAACTCGCTGCAGCGAGAACACACACAGAGATCCCAGGCTCCAACCTCTCGCTTAACGACCCAACTCGCTAGGCGAACTCAAAGACAGTGGTCCAGACCTCTCAACCACTCGCTTAGCGACCCAACTCTCTAGGCGAATCCAAAGACAGTGGTCCAGACCTCTCAACCACTCGCTCAACGATCCAACTCGCTAGGCGAATCCAGAGATAGTGGTCTAGACCTTTTAACCTCTCGTTGAGCGACTCCACACGCTCAGCGAGTCTGCATAATTCTACAGCACGAAAACTGCATAATTATCACCCCAAACTGCCCTTGACCAATTTGATATAATTTTCCCAACTTCTAACCCTCCTAGATTGTGTTATACACTCAATTATACTTAAACAATTGTGTTTAACCCATCCTAAACTCATTTTAAACCAATGACTATAATATTTCCATAAAAAACATACAAAAATTACAACTTAGATACTCAAATTGAATTCTACCATTTGTGGCACAATTTCAAACAACCTAGAGACTCTAACAAGTCCCAAATGACTTACCAAGACTCTCCAAACTGACCATTTGAGTATAGAACCTCAAACTCAAGTTTTCACTAGTCCACTTCCTCAAAAACAAGTTTTAAACTAAGTTAGCCCACACCTATCTATCACCAAACCTTCTTATCATAGATTCCATTCCTTTCAAACATTTTAGCAACTCACAAAACACTTGTAACGGAGTTCACATACTTCAAACTAGTTCACAATACTTCTCTCACAATTTTCACCACCTAGACCTCATTTTTAGACCAAAATAACATACAATCAAGAGTAACTGTTGCTCCCAATAATTCAATCATCACAATTCACTTCATCAACACCAAATTTAACATCAACATACGCACAAACAAATTCAACATATTATACACCATTCATCATCATACAAAGTATCAACCACCTAATTATTTACCATACCTCCAACCATAGAACAAAATTTTACTCAAACAATTCAATATTTATACATCCTCTAACATTCACATTTAGTATCAGTTAAAGAAAGTTCTAGCTTCTCTTACCTCTAAATCAGCTGTCCCAACTCCTCTAAACGCTCCACAGTTTGCTTGCAACGCAAGGGATTTCTATACGAGCCTATAAAACACCAATTTTGACATGGACAGAATCCTTAGAACTCTAGAGTCCTTAGAACTCTAAATCAACCAAGATCCAAGAAAGAATATAACTTGATACATGCAAAACAGTTCATCTTTGCATGATCAAGGATCAAGAGAAAGACTAAGAAAATAGATGAAAACCTACTTGCTTTAAACACCAAATTGCTTTAAACACCAAATTGATTGGATAGAATGATAGACTTTGACGTCATGATCGTCTAGGTGTCTCCTCTTGATCGTCAAATAGATAGATGAGTTGAGATCAAGAACTCTTAGAAAGAAGTGAGAGAGAACGAAGAGAAAAAGCTTTAGAGAGATAGAATGTTCTTAGACGAGTTTAAAAAATTCTATTTATATTAGAAAGTTATTTTATAATAAAATACTTGATTTCATTATTTTAATACACTTACCAATTCTAATACTCTATTTTCTAGGTTCTTACCACAATCTAAAGTAAAATCTCATAATTGATGAACAAAATAAGACCGTGATTTTGCTTTTGTGAAGAAAACTAGAAACGAACAGTGATGTAGTTGAGAAAATGTGTAAGTGCATTATTGATTACGCTAACAATAATCTGTTCTCTCTCTAATTTCAATGCTTTAAGAAGCATGATGTGTTGTTCAATTTTCAGTGAAACCAACACTGCTACGAATTCGACAAAGAAACCAAAAGATCACTCACGAATATGAACGACAAACATGAAATCCCCACTCCTGAAACCACAGAAACAGGCAAGAAGACAAAGGATACCATCAATGAACACCAAGAGAATCCAAGAACAGATCAGCAAGGGATCTGAGAGGTGAACCAGTCCATGATCTGAGAATCAAGAACTATTATGTTCAGGCAAAGTAGCAGGGGGATATGCATGTTAGGAACAACCAGCACATATAACAAAAATTTTGTTTTTCTCCCAATCAGATCACATCCAGAGTGCAGGTGTAAGTAACCCAAAACAAACGATGGCAATAGGACAACCATGAAGACAGACAGACAGATAAGAGAGAGAATATTGTTGTACCCAACAATCTAGACAACTACACCAACAATTGATAGAAGGAGTCGGAGAAAGGTAAAGAGGGAAGACTCAACAACATACTCATAGGCCTGCAATCTTATGCTTAGGCATCCTTTTTGAAATAAAACAAAAAACAATAAAAAAAATACTACCTCTTATGATTAGTTGATACTTTTTCATTTTAAACATTTTTTTTTTCATCATCGATTAATATATTGAAATGCAGGGAGTGACAGGTAGAAAAAAGCAGTTAAAAGTAAAAGTTTAACTAACTCGGATAAGATCCTCCCTTGCATTTTAACGGTTAAAAACTACACGCAATAAGATTTTCAAGAACAAGGAATTACATATTATCTTTGTATGGCACCAAGATCTTAAATCTGCTAGCACATAATTAAAAAACATGTTATCAATGGAAGTCAATGCTTGCGCAGCAGTAGTTAGCAATGTACACATGCTACGGAAAATTAACTACCTAACTATCATCACATTCTACCAAATATTATACAAGAATTCGTGTCTAGAATGCCAACTAGAAGAAGGCCAAGCACAAGTTGAAGAAGTTCAAACGAAAGGGAAGAAAATATCCCATGCTGCATCAGTAGGATCACCGCTGGCCTTCACAATGCTTCATCTACAATCCAACAGTTAAACTAATAATCTAGAAGCTTCAAAAACCAAACTAGGCGGGCATCAAGACACTCTCTACTCTAAAAATCTGAGATCTGCAACATAAAAAAAAAAAAAAAAAGATAATAGTTAGCAAAGATCAATCCCAAAACTTCTATTATTAACGAATTCAACAAGCATATTAAGAAAAATAAGCTTTAGGAGCACGGGTGTATGAAATTCAAGAATGCATCATAAAAAATCATGCTGTGAACAGCACACACGAAAAACTGGAAATGTTCCTGAAGCTATGCTATATTTTTGGGACTCAGAACACAGGAGATATTATTTCAGTAGGCGTCTGAGAGGCACTATGCTCCATGGTAAGCATTTTAACTCCAATTTTAAAAATCAAGTTCGACATTCGGAAAAAACCTTAAAGAGTCCAATTTAAAGCTGCACTGCTCAAGGTTAAATAAAAAGATCGTCATAGTGAAGCATATCGAATATACACGGATGGTGACTAATAGAGAACAAGAAACAGCATTTTTCAGAACCAACTACATATTATAAAAACTTGTACAGTAAGGTTGTCAAATTCAGATTCAAAACTACAATAATAGCTTAAAATCTTATTCTGATAAATGCTAACTGATTATGAACACTAACAGAAAGGCCACCAACTTCCATACAATAAAGACAAACATCCAAACTAATCACATGACTGAATCAAATGCAACACATTCAAAGCGTACTCAACAACACATGTTATGACAAACAAACAATGATCATTCATAAGCAACAAAATCGTCATTCATTTTCTTTGAAAAACAGCTTGACAATACATACATCTCTCTTTAGAATGGAAAGGACAAAGTGCAGATAAATATCACATACGCAAATGATTACTGAACAATACGAAGCCATAGAGCACAATATTAAGATAAAAGGGCTGTAACTCTACCAGACAGCATATTTAGGTTCCTTGTGACCCTGCATCAGATCCAGACGCTGAGGAACTGTCGCTGTCAGAATCTGCAACACCACGCATACAAATGAGAAAGACGCATTTCACTTTAACAATCCAAAGCATGTATATGAACAAATAACATGTAAGATAGACGATAAATCATGATCAATGTACCACTTGAAGAAGATCCAGAATCACTGCTGGAACTACTTGAACTGCTTGACCTACTCCCGTTGTCAGCTTGATTTCCCCCTTGCACAGGCAATGATTGGGGAACATTCCTTTCATCTGTACACAAAGAGTAGATGATTTCAATTAAAAAACAGTGGAGATCAACAATCCCAAAACACCAAACCTGATTCCAAGAAGTTAACCTGTTTGTATTTCCTTCGGAATCTCTTCTATAGCTGGTGCCTGGCTCTGCAGAAGACAAAAAAAAAAAAAAAACACTTAGAATAATTGCTCCCCAAAGTAAGCAAGGCAATATAGAAGTAAAAATTGTATTCTTTACCTTCTGGATGGCATTCTGCTGCAAGGCTTCTGCTCGAGCTCGTGCAAGTTCAGCCTTCCTTTTATTTTTGCTCAAACTTTTCTTATAGTTGGTCACAAATCTATCAAGCTCCCAGAGTGTTTCAGCATCCACATTATCAATGTCTACTTCAATTTCATCATCATGTTGATCAAGTGCTAAATTTCTCTTCTTAATGATTTGTACAATAGCATCAAGCTTCTCTGAAGGTAAACTCTGAAGGTTAGTGCTTAGTTTTTGTTTTTCCTCAAACGTCATGTCTCTTTTGTAAGGATCTTTTGCTTTTGGTTTTTTTGGGGCTGGGGTTCTACTTGATGGAGTAAAGCTCATAGGTTTTGGAGTCTGTGTCATTGATTCTGATCTATCCAAAATCCTTCTCATATCAAGATGTGGTGGTGGTGTAAAAGCAGAAACCCTTCTTGATAAAGGTGAAGGTGCAGGGGGAGCTGCACCGTAATCAAACCCACATCTCATCTCCCGATTATAATCTGACTCGATTATAGCCCATCTGTCTTCAAATATCTTTGCTAACTGCTCTGCCATTATATGAACATCTTGTCCCTTTGGATTATATGTCATGGCATTATTAAAAGTGAGTCTGACATCCTCTGCAAATTCCTTTGGTGATTTGTACCAATTCTTGTTCAGCCTTGACTTCACAGTTCCCAAGTCCATTGGATGAGTGATGATAGTAAAATAATCATGCAAACCAAGACCCTCAACATCAACAGGAGCATTAAAAACCCAACCATGCTTGTGTTTCATCAATTTTTCAAGCAATGAACTACAGCTTTTGAAAAACTTAGATCCCATCCCAAAACCATGTCGCATTTCTCCACCACCTTGTTTCTTCCAATTCAACTTTGACTTCTTGTTACTCTCTGCTGGGGGAAATTTATCTTTTGCAAGCAAGAACTCTGAGTTACGATAAAATTGGTTTGCTTTAGGTGTCCTCTTCTCCTTCTCAACAGTTTCACCAATCCCCTGACTATTCTCCAACATTGACAAACTTAACTGGTGCAAAGGCCTAGAACTGGCAGGTTCCCTTGGAACACCAGCAGATGCCACTTCTGAGTGAGCACGCTTTGCTCCACCCACATTATCCATCCCACTAGCAACCAGGACATTTGAGTTGCGATATCCACCAACTTGCCTCTGCTTCACTTCAATCCTATTAACCAAACTTCTTACAACATCAAGCTCACTTTCAAGCTTCCACCGAATCTCCCGTATTTGTTGTTTTGATTTTGAGGACAAGCTTATCTTGATTCGATCCCTCTGTCGAGGCTCCACAACCCCATTCCCCAATGGAAGGCCTCGGGTGCTAGGAACTGCCTCCTGATGAGGGCTGGGGCTTAAAGGTCCATCATCCTCCTGCTCAACATTGAGGCTAGAAGGTTCATCACGCTGTCGATTATACGAGTCATCAGAGACCAGCACTACTGGTGGTTGAACTGTATCCCCATCCCATCTTGAATTTACATGTGACAGGGGCAAAACCCCACCCACCAATCTTGAGTTCACTTGCAGCTGGGGTGAATTCCCACCCTCCATTCTTGAATTCACTTCTGGCTGAGGGGACTTTTTACCCTCCAATTTTGAACTCTCTTGCGGCTGAACCATGTTGACATCCTCTGACCTAGGACTCACTTGTAGCTGAGCTATATTCCCATCCTCTAATCTTGAACTAAATTGTGGTTGAGCCATATTCCCATCCAGTGACACTTGTGGCTGGGCCGTGTTTCCATCTTCTGACCTTGAACCCATGTGTGGCAGAGCTGCACTCCCATCCTCTGACTTTGAACTCACTTGAGGCTGAGCCATATTCCCACCCTCTTGAATTTGGGACATGTTCACATCCTCCAATCTTGAATTCGCTTGAGGCTGGGCCATATTCCCATCCTCCAACCTCAAATTCCCATTAGACAGAACCATATTCCCATCCTCCAATTGAGGCTGAGTTATATTTCCATCCTCCTTTCTTGAACTCCCTTCTGTAAGTGTCATATCCTGATCCTCCACTGGTGTTTGAACTGTATTCCCATTCTCCAGTCTTAAACTCACTTGCATCTGATCCTCCAATGGGTTCTGCCCCAAAATCTCATCCTCTAATCTTGAACTCACTTGTGGCTGAGCAGTACCCTTCTCCATGGCAGACTGTTCAGGAGGCTGGACCACAACGTTCTCACTATTGCTCTTGGCCGCACCAGACTCACCAACGTTGCTCTTCTGGACAGTTCTGTTATTGATACTGTCATTGGTAACGGTAGAGGCGTTATTTTCAGTGGTGGAAGCAACTGTGTTTGGGGCGTTTGGGTCTTTCTTCTGACCTTTGAGCACTTTCCTCCTCGTATAAACCTTCCTCTCCCCAAATCTCTGTTTCTCTTTGGCTTCGTCATCCCCTCCAACCACTGGCCCCGAAGCCATAAATCCAAAACCCTAATCCTAACACCAATCCCAAATCCCCGAAATCCTAGGGTTTTATGCACCAACAAATCAAAAAATCGCACAAAATAACAAAAAATAAGAAACCAAACCCTAGAAATTCCTAGGGCTTCTTTCTACCATAAAAATTTTCACGCCTCACTCAGAACCTCCTCAGAAACGAAGAATCAGAATCTTGACAAACAAATCGTAGAGAAAAATCAGTAGTAGGGTTTCAAAGCTCGATTACCTTGTTTTCGATCAGATCTCGCACACATACATACACACGCTCGCGAACTCTCTTTTTCTCTGTTTCTCTCTCTAGAATGCTTCGTCTTTCTCTCTCTTTCTTGAAACGCTAGTCGTTTTATCGAATCGTCACAGGTGTACGACAACGGTGCATTCGTGGGGAAGCGTGGACCAGGCTAAGCGTTTGGGATGCAACAAAGAGCCGTGCCCAGGAAGCATTATAACACCGAAACTTGTGGATGTGGACTCATTCGCGCTCTATCAACGTGAATTAAACGCACCAATGGGAAACAAGGTGATATCTTGCGTGGGAGTCACGTGAGCATGAGAGAGTCAAGGACTTTAATGGCGGGGAGTTTTGTGTGCAAGAATTTTAAAAGTTATCACAGGTTGTTAAGCTGCGCGTGCTAGGTACTCTCCGGTTTAGTGGGTTCCCTTTGGCTGGTGCCGTCCAGTACTCGGAAGGTTCACCCACGCGCCCTCTTGGCGGTTGGAGACTGTTGAAGTTTTCTATTAAGAAGTTTGGGCAGGGTTGGTATTGGGTAGGCCTTTCGTGGGCTTTATGTTTATTATGATAAAAGTCTTTTTACATTATCATAAATTTTTCATTAGTCTCTAAAAGAAATTTAAATTAATTTTTTTTATTTTAATTTCTTTTGCATGAACAAATATGTGCAGATATTATGTAATTTTAATTATATTAACAGTCAGATAGATTATAGTTATAAAAATAAAATAAAACAAAAGGTATTATATATAGATATAAAAAAATTAGTTTTCTATTAAGAATTTGGGCAGGGTTGGTATTGGGTAGGCTTTTGGTGGGCTTTATGTTTATTATGATAAAAATCTTTTTACATTATCATAAATTTTTCATTAGTCTCTAAAAGAAATTTAAATTAATTTTTTTATTTTAATTTCTTTTGCATGAACAAATATGCGCAGATATTATGTAATTTTAATTATATTAACAGTCAGATAGATTATAGTTATAAAAATAAAATAAAACAAAAGGTATTATATATAGATATAAAAGAAATTAGTTTTTTATTAAGAATTTGGGCAGGGTTGGTATTGGGTAGGCTTTTGGTGGGCTTTATGTTTATTATGATAAAAATCTTTTTACATTATCATAAATTTTTCATTAGTCTCTAAAAGAAATTTAAATTAATTTTTTATTTTAATTTCTTTTGCATGAACAAATATGCGCAGATATTATGTAATTTTAATTATATTAACAGTCAGATAGATTATAGTTATAAAAATAAAATAAAACAAAAGGTATTATATATAGATATAAAAGAAATTAGTTTTCTATTAAGAATTTGGGCAGGGTTGGTATTGGGTAGGCTTTTGGTGGGCTTTATGTTTATTATGATAAAAATCTTTTTACATTATCATAAATTTTTCATTAGTCTCTAAAAGAAATTGAAATTAATTTTTTTTTATTTTAATTTCTTTTGCATAAACAAATATGCCCAGATATTATGTAATTTTAACTATATTAACAGTGAGATACACTATAGTTATAAAAATAAAATAAAACAAAAGGTTTTATATATAGATATAAAAGAAACACAATATATATATATATATATATATATATATATATATATATATATATATATATATTATAAAAGAAGAAAAAAAATCAAAAATATCCCATCAACAATCTAATTGATGCCTAAAAAAATAAATAAAAGGAAATAATGAATTATTATTTTTAAAATATTATTCTAGAGAGAAAATAAAATAAATAATTCTTTAATATATAACAAGTAAAAAAAAATAAACAATACAATCAATGGTATAAATATCTGTAATAGAAGAAAAGCAAAATAAAAGTAGAGATAGTGTAATTCTATAATTTTTAACTTAATTTTCTCTGCTTTGAAGTCCACTATATCATAAAAGTAGTAATTTAAATTTCGAAAATGTTTCTTTAACACCCTTATTTGACACAAATTTGACACCGATGAATTTTCATTTCACAGTTTCGTTTTCGAGTCTTTCACTTTGCTTCTGAAGCTTCTCTTTCACTTTCGTTTTCTTTCCATTCCTGGTACCTTCATCTCAAGTCCTTTCTAACTACTACATTTCTGGTGTATGGTGTCCTAAGTGCTTGGCTCTTAAATCGCCTTCTTGAACCAATCCTAACATAAGTCTTCAACTGTGATTGGTTGTTGGACATTCCACCTGGTGCATTTGGCGACATTGCACCTTCTTCATTGTTACACATTCCACCCGTTTCCTCGGTCGACACTCCAACAGGTGAAACAAATGACGCACGGTCAACTGTCCAAAAGAAAATAACACAAATGAAAACACCAAAACAAATAACAAAAACCCATAACGTGTGCAAGAAACCAGAAGAACCCCAATACCCAAACCTAAATCCAAATACCCAAACCTACAACGGGAGAAGGCATTTATCTTGGTCCAACGAAGGTCCATTCCGGAACTTGTCATTTCAGATTGCAACAATAAGGCAGTGGAGAGCACGAAAACGCCGGTAGACCCGCAGACAGCAAGGAAGAGAACGGAGGGAGACGACCAAATGTGAGAGAGAAGTAATTTGTCACCCAAAACTAATGAAGCATGCCAAGGGTAGAATCAGAACCCAAATTGTCTGAAAAACTTTTCATTTTAGAGGCCAATTTTTTTTTTTAAAAAAGAAAAATACAAACTACCCAATAGGACGTTGACACCTGGCACTGTCAAATGTGTGTCAAAATAACGGGACCCTTTACATTTTTCCTTTTTTGTTCTTCTTTTCTAGAATTTTTAATTTTTCTCCTCACCAAAAATGATTTTGACTGATTAAAAATAGAAAAACAAAATAGTATTTAGAAACACAATATTTACTATTTTTATAATTAAGAGATGTTTTTTTACTTTTAAAATTTTAAAAGCAATCTTAAATTATAAGGGTCATATGTCTTGAGGTTAAGGAATGAAATCTAAAAAAATTAAAAACCATTAGGTCTAAAATTAATTTAGAAAAAATATTAACACAATAGGATGAATAATTTTGGTATGAAAAATATAGGTGTAATTATACTTTTTGTCACAATGTGAGTTTCATTTGATGTGATTTTCTTAATATTTTTTTTTCTTAATTCAATCTCATTTTATTTAAACAAATTCAATAGATTTTTCAAGTTAGATTACTGTTAAGATTGTTTGGAAAAGTTTAGTTTCTTTGCCACTTTTTATCATCATTTTCTCATTTATTTTTTTTCCTCTTTCTGTCATCCACAATTTTCCACCATTTTTCTATTTCCTAGTCTCTTAGAGGTTTTTTACCCTTCACATTTTAACCTTCTCTATCAATTTTTATTCCTTTTTTTTTTTATTTAAACCCTTTTACTCTTTCTTTTTCTTTTCAAACTTCCTTTTACATTTTTTTCCTATTTTTATTTTTATATTCTGTTCACCTTTCAATGAAACAATAAAATCCTGTATTTCATATTTTGAGTGGGTTTTAATGAAAACGGAAGTTTCAATGAAAGAAAATGGTCACTATGTATGCACGAGAGAAGAGAGAGGTGATGATGTAACATGGTACAAGGCAGAAAAGAAAGAAAACAAGAAATAAAAAAAAAACGTTAAAAAAATAATTCAAGACAAAGGCAATGGTTTACGTGGGACTAATATAACAGAAGGAAATATATTAAATCTTTTATTTAAAATGATAAGGAGAAAAAAAAAATAAAAGGTTAAATATGTTTTTAGTTTTTATATTTTGGGACAATTTTGGTTTTAGTCTCCCTTTCAAACTAAGGTACAATTTAGTCCTTCAACTTTAGAAAACTCTGGTTTTAGTCATTTTTACCAAATTATTTTAACTTTATTTGCTGTTTCAAACGCGTTTATCAGTTAACATGAAGCAAAAGTCTATCAAACAGTGTAAACAATCCAAATGCTATAATGAAACGTGCTTGAAACAGCAAATAAAGTTAAAAAAAATTTGGTAAAAGAGACTAAAACCAGAGTTTTCTAAAGTTAAAGGACTAAATTGTACCTTAGTTTGAAAGAGAGACTAAAACCAAAATCACCTCAAAATATAAGGACTAAAAACATATTTAACCCAAAAGTAAAAGATTACGTTGAAATAAATTTCATAAATATTAGGATTGAAATACTAATTAAACAAAAAGTATATGAATAAATTTTAATTGTTTTAAGAAGTTTACTCTTATTATTTATTGAATAACTATGATAAAAAGATCCAAATAGTCTATTATACTGGTTATTATGTGTTGAAATTTTATACTTGAGCTTAGTTCAAAATTCATTTATTTCACTTTTTCTACTTCAAAAAATACTTTCACCCAATTTTATGGTACTAAATTTTTGTTTGTTTATGTTTATTTTCTTAATGAAGTTTTTGCTACTTTTATATTATCCTTTTGAAAAAAAAAAAGTCATCCTTTGAAATTTTTTTGAGTAAATTTTTGACATGTTATTTGTTAACCAGTGTCTTTCATGCTGAGATTTCATATTTAAGTGAGATTGTTTTGAGATTATTTGAGTCCTCTAACTATTTCACACTAATGTAATGAAAGGTTTTGACATTGATTATTTTACATATTGTATTTCCATTTAATAACCAAGACATTTAGGCGAGGTAAAAAATTCGATCATGAATTGAAACCTAAAACAATAAATAGATAATAGAAAATTAAAAAAAAATTAGGCTTAAGTTCTTCTAATAACTAAAGCCTAAAACCATTAAAAATTAAATAACTATTTAAATCAAAAAGGGATTAAACTTTGGTTATTTCCATAAATGAAACCTAAAACCTTTCCTATAAAAATTTATTTAATTTTAAGGGTTTTAACCAAAGCCTATAACCCTTAAAATTAAATAAATTTTTAAATCAAAAAGGGTATGAGACGTTAGTTATTACCAATTCTAATACCCTTTTATTCTAATAACCAAAGCTTAATGTAAGGGTTTTTTTTAAATAACTTTTCTGATTTTGTTATTGTCTCTATTTTGTTGAGATAAAGTTGTTTAGTAAGACTAGACAGTCTAGCAACTCGATTTTTGAAGTTTAACAAACAACACTCAATGAAATATTGATCATAAGATTAACGACTAACGTTAACATGTGCTAAAAGATAATACTGGATGAAACATGTGTTTATCATATATAATAATATATCCAGAGTATCAAACAAGATAAATGTTTATAAAGACTACAATGGTTGAAGTAAAATTTGTCTAAATACGAATAATGTCTGATATGATGGAAACACAATACTGGTGAACGTTAAGATAAACGCTAAAGTCTTAGATTCAATAACCAAACACATTGAGCCTCTAAGTGACTAATAAAACGAATTCTCAAGGATATCAGTATAACACGTTAAACTCTCTCAAATGATAGATTGAATAATTGATATCTCAAATGTGTCCAAGGCATAAGACAAATGCTATAGAAATCCTAATAGTGTGTCTTATCACTATAGTGCTTGAACAAAATGATAAAATGTTTGAACATCAAGCTTTGTTGAGCATTATTAAATTATATACTTGAGCTTAGACAGTCTTGTGGAGAAAAAGCTTAAAATATCATATCATCTAAGTATAGCATATCGAACGCCTTTCCTTCAAACAAGGCTATTATCAAACGATGCTGACATGTGCCAAAGTGTTTTAAACATGCAATGTGCTACATGATCATGAACGTTTAAAACATTTAATGACTTAATGAAAAAGGGCTCCATTGCTTGCATGCATTGTTCTCATTTTTTGTGTGAACAGGTAATGTCAACAATAAACTTTATTTAGAAGTGGTGCACAAAGCACAAAAAGACATTGAGAGATAAGAAGACATTTATATAATGTTTTCTCAAAATCTTTAGATCTAGAAGACCGTACAAGCTACTCATGAATGAAAGCAATGATAAAGCACTATCATCCTACAACATAGACTTAGGTCTGACCAGCTACCTAAAAAGGCTATAAAGTCTATCTAGAAGTCGACTCTATGTTCAACGATCATCTCGCAAGAATGTTATATGAAGAAGATCCATAAAAGACAAAAGAGTGACGAAGTTGTTGAAGTTGAAAAAGGTGAAAATTGAAGAGAGAAGAGAGGAGAAAGAGAGAGATAACATATACAAGAAAGATAATAAAATATTAAATCTACTCTACCTCAAAGCTTAAATCGTCTAAAGTTCTTCAACCTAAGAGAAAATTGTAAAAGGAAGAAAAAAAGGGGAAAATATGTCTTATTATTTTTTAACATAAAATAAGAGATATATACAAGAAAGAGTATCTATAATTCTATTATTTTATTCCTATAATTACTCTAATATGTTCCTAAAATATTGCAACATTATTCCTGTAAATCAACTATTTTAATGTGGATAATAATAACAATATATTCTCTCAATAATATAAGGATATGATTTATTTTCTAGTACTCCCCCTCTAGTTGGAGAATGAATATCAAGAACTCCCAACTTGCGTTTCATGATAAAGAACACTTCTTTTCCTAGTGATATGGTGAACACATCGACAAGTTGTTCAGCTGAAGGTACATATTTAGTTGTGACTGAGCCATCTTGAATCTTATCGCGAATGAAGTTCCAATCCATCTCTATGTGTATAGATCTTTCATGGAAAACTAGGTTAGTTGCAATGTGTTTAGTTCTTGCAAGTGTATAAACATCACAAGTTTTATTTAACTCTAAAGAGAGATTTAACAAAGTTTTAGCCATGAAGTATAATCTAGACGGAGATAGATGTCCTAGTCGTCGATGTCATAAGGTAGTAGAAGTGTTTGAAGGAGGAGATGACTTGGTGACATGGGCTGCTATGGATTAAATGAGAGTTTGTGACTTATTTGATGTCATTGCACCCAAGAAATAAAGTCCGCCTCGTTGTTTACCCAAACCAATTGTCATCCTCGTCATTAAATCATGCAAAATACACTTAGAAGGAAAAAAGTTACTGAAAGGTTTAAATCTCGTGTGACTCAACTTACCGACATCAAATCTACTTTGCAAGATGACACCCTAAGCACATTTTATAAATAAACAATTGGGCTCAAAGGTAGAATGCCAGTAGAGGTAATTGGGGCCTGGTCACCATTTGGCATAACAACTGGTGGTAAAGAAGTGTTTTCTTTACTGTTAACAAGCAAGGTTGGTAAAGAAATAATGTGATCGGTAGCCCCACTATCAATTATATAAGTTTAGGTGGTGACAAACTTGAAGAAACATTGGCGTTGTTGGCCTTAGGATTAGCTGATTGAGATTATTCATTACCCTGTATAATAGACAACATTTGTTGGAGTTGCAGTTCAGTTAATCCATGCATTGCAGACTGCATTTGTTGCATCATTGGAGTCACTGTGACAATATTAGCTAAAGACTGACTACTCCCATTTGGCCTAAAGTAAGCATTCTTGGTTGCTCTATGCTTTGGGTGTTCAAGAGGATAACCATGTAACTTCCAGCATGTGTCTTTTGTATTTGTCATAGTGAGATTAATGCACCGACTTTCGATTAGATGAATTAAGATGAGAAGAAGAGCCCTGTTTGCGTTGAACAACAAGGGCTACTGGTTCATTCTTTTGAACAGCCATGGCTGATGCTTCTATTATGACACGTGCGGTGTCCAAATGTCGATGTTTTTCTTCTTGACTGATGGAAGAATAAGCTTGTGTAACATCAAGAAATGGATTCATTAAAAGGAGTTGGCCACAAATAACACTATAAGAGTCATTCAACCCCATAAGAAACTGCATCAATTTGCGTCTTATACTGTCAGCTCCACAAGTGCAGGTTGCATTACTATAGGATCCTAACTAATCCCATAATTTTTTTAAATTCGTGTAATAGGCTGCAATTGTCATTTGATCTTGAGCTAAGCAAGCAATGTCTCTCTCAATTTGAAAAGTTTGTGGTGCGTGGCTTTGAGAGAAACGATTTTGAAGATCTGTCCAAACTTCATGAGCAGTGTCATAGAAAATAACACTATTTACAATATCAGGTGCCAAAGAATTAAAGATCCAAGATAACACCATGTCATTGCATTTTTTCCATATTGTATATTCTTCTAGTTTGGCCTTAACAAAAGGTTCCGTAAGAGTTCCATCAACAAATCCCAATTTGGATTTTGCATTAAAAGACATGACCATGGCTCTACGCCAAGTCGAATAGTTGTCTCCATCTAGAGATTTGGAAACAATAACCATTCTAGGATGGTCATAATGATGGAGAGAAAAAAAACTATTGGAATTTGATTCATTTCCATAGTTAGCCATGTGAATAAGGATAGAGAAGAAAAAATTAAAGAGGATCGTTCCTTCTCCTGTACCATGTAAAAGGAAGAAAAAAGGGGAAAATCTATCTTATTATTTTTGAATAAAAAATAAGATATATATACAAGAGAGAGTGTCTATATTCTGTTATTTTATTCCTATAATTACTTTAATTTATTCCTATAATAACACAACATTATTCCTGTAAATCAACTATTTTAACTTGGATAATAATAACAATATATTCTTTATATAATATCGCGATATGATTTATTTTCTAACAAAAAAACTTCACAAGCTCACAAATTGTAGTGTATTGCATTGATCCTCTCTTTGAGAGTTACTTAAGTATGTATCAGTAATCAAACACTGATTGTGTTTGTATCAAAACACTTGTATCGAGCTAAATGTACTCATTAGGATTGACTAAGACAACCATAAGTGGTTGATAATACTTATATACCAGGAGTGATTATAATAATTGGATACCAAGAGCAGTTATAATGCTTGGATACCAAGAGTGGTTATAATACTTCGATGCTAGGAGTGGTTAGAATACTTGGTTACCAGGAGTGGTTAAACTCGAATTAGTCAGGATTGACTAGGGGAACCAGGAATGGTTGATAATACCCTTGCAACAATTATTAAGTGCTGATTTGCTAAAGAATTTAAAAACATTATTCAACCTCCCCCGACCCCCTATTTTAGTGTTTTTCCTGTACAAAAGGTACATTATCAACACCCTCTTTTATTCAAGGGGAAAAGTTTAACCACTAGAAAAATAAGTATAAATGTTATCCCATAAATTGATAACTTTTATTATTTCAAGGCCCAAACCTGATCTGCTAACAAATAGTTAATATAACGGTAAATACATTGTCATGGTTAGAAAAGGCCTTACAAGATAAACTAACTTGTACAAGTCTAACAATAAAATGTCAAAGCTAGATGACTTTCTTTGCAAATATGAAATAAATATCCAAAATAATGGTGAAATACCTAAAAGAAAATGGTGATAAAGCTTAGCAACTCATATATTTGATGAAGAAAAGACATCTACTTAATAAAAACATGTTGAAAACTCATAACATATGTATATAATTAAAGCAACAACTAAAACCAAATCTTAAATAACTAAAGTTATCAAATAGAACGAAGAACTAATGAAAGAACCTCCCGAAAACAAACTTAATTAGTGGCAAATTCAAACAGTACTCATATAGTTGACACATCATAAACAATGGACAAAATTTAAGGCAAATTTACACAACACGACAATGCATAACATCTTACCCCGCTTATCGTATGTCCACACGGGTTGGGAGTTATGTGGGGTGAGTCAAAATACTCAACATGTCCCACATTTTTTCTTATGGACCAGCTCATATGGCCACCCTATATTTCCATCTGATGGTATCGGAGGGGGTAATTTTCGAAGAGTATAGCGCAGCGGAATTAAAAAACTAAGAGTAAGCAGAAAGCGTGTTCGGTCACAGTTAAATATTTTCCTACTACATCCACAATCTACAAGTTGCAGCATCATCAAAACACATATTCAGGTTTTACCAATACTCCTTATTGGTAACAATCTCCCCCTTTTTGATGATGATCAAAAATTCACTTTTAAAAGCAACTTTGGTTTACCTGCAACACATACAAGTTAACAGACAACCACACAGTTAGCAGTACCTGTACCAATTGTAACATATATATAATTTTTTAATTTTTTCCTTATAATTTTTCTCCCCCTTTTTGATTATAAACAAAAAGAATAATGTAAAACTCTCCCCCTTAATATAAGCTCCCCCTCAATTTGATAATATATGCATAAAATTGACATAAAAGCTCATTATATTAAGAACAGAAAAGAATTACATGAAATCCATAAAGATCAATACAAAGAAAATAACACAACAAACAAACTTAGTGGCCTAAAAACTAGAAATCAGGACTAGGGGATCTTTCAGTAGGTGGAATATTGAGATGACTCTCAATGTTAGAGAGGCGAACATCAAACTCAAGGAATTGATCAACCATGTATTCATCAAGAGATTGCTGCCACTCATAAACTTCATCAAAATGTGTCTTCTGTGCTAGACTCATATCCTCCAATTGCTTAGATAACCTTGCAGAGTGTTCTTCCATAGAAGTTGAGGAAGATGAGGGTATGTTGGATGTTCCAGCATCAGACGGAGCAGTAGCACTCACTGGGTCAGCCATATGAGTGTCCATGTCATCATCTTCATCTTCATCAGGATGGTCATCATCTTTGTGAATAAGAACTCTTCCTTTGGTAATGAATCCCATCTGACGAAAGGTGGTATCTCCAATTTCCGATCCCACAGCTTCAATGGCTTGAACAAGTTCTCCTTCAACAGTTACACCTTTGTATTCTAAAATCCTAGAAATAAGAATAGCATAGGGAAATTGATATGAATGGGATTTCTTGGCTTTTACCATCGTGTCAGCAATGAGAGCAGGCCAGCCGATGTGTATGTGATTTAGAATCCCATACAAAAGAAGTAAATCCTGCTCAGAGCATTGAGCATGGTTGGTTGCTCTAGGACATAAAATCCAGACAATCAAGTAGTGTATCATCCTTTCTTCAACTTTAAAACCACCAACAAGTAATTGCCTTATGTGGGTTTGCCGTTCAGGATGACGCAGGAAGGATTGGAAAATCATCATCCTGTTGAAATCTTCAAGTCCTAAATGAACTTTAACAGCATCATCCCTGATGGGGAGTTGAGCAACATTTGTCCACGCGTCATCATCTAAAATAATGCGTACGCCCTTTACCATAGTGGAGATAATTCCATCTTGATAGCGCAAGTTGAAGTAGAAGACACTTATAAGATCGGGATAAATGCATCCTTTTTGTTCTACCAGATGCTTTAGACCCTGCTCAACAAAAATGTCTGGAAATTGAAAGCCATAGAAACGGAAAAAGTCAAGACGGATATACTTTACCGCCATGATTTTCCTTTCTTGCCAAGAGTTTACAAAGTCTGCATGTTTCCCTTGATCTGAAATCCAACCATCTATGTTTGCAAGACGTGGTTGAGAGGAAGAGGAAGCTCCAGTAGCTCTGCGACGATGCTTTCTTGACTCAGCCATGGAGGAATTTTAAGAGAATGAAGTTTTGAGAAGGTGAAGAGAAATAGGTCTAATTTTGATTTCAAAAGTATTTGGGTGCAAAGGAATGTCTGACAATCTATTATGGGAGGCTATTTATAAGAAAAATGGAAAAACTAGCCATTTATAGCCGTTATGGGACGCTCCAACGGCTCTATTTTTGAAACTGTCAGCGCGATAATCGATTATGGCTTGTGATAATCGATTATATGCTCAATAATCACTGCCCAGAAATTGCATGATAATCGATTATGCCTGATGATAATCGATTATCTGCTCAAAATTTTCCAGATTTGAGTTTTATGGTTGAATAATCGATGATAGCTTTGTGATAATTGATTATGAGACGTTAAGTTTACGAAAATGCAAAAACTTGCATAGACTTTGATCCTAAGACATGTCTAATACTC
The DNA here is from genome assembly GCA_036885675.1 of Vigna mungo. Taxonomy (NCBI): domain Eukaryota; kingdom Viridiplantae; phylum Streptophyta; class Magnoliopsida; order Fabales; family Fabaceae; genus Vigna; species Vigna mungo. Next base: position 22,860,220 of record CP144694.1, read on the forward strand.
CTAACTCTCTTCTAAGCTCAAAAAATCTATCTTTAGGTAGTGCCTCGGTGAAAATATCAGCTAATTGATGCAAAGTATCAACATATTCAATTTGACAATCCCCCTTTTGAATATGATCTCTTAAGAAATGGTGCCTAATTTCCATGTGCTTGGTTCTTGAATGCATTATGGGGTTCTTGGTCAGATTTATAGCACTAGTATTATCACATTTTAAAGGAATATTATCAAGAAAGATATCAAAGTCTTCCAGTTGTTGTTTCATCCACAAAATTTGGGCACAACAGTTTCCAGCTGCAATATATTCAACTTCAGTGGTAGACAAAGCTACACATGCTTGTTTCTTTGAGTGCCATGACACTAAAGAACAACCTAAGAAATGACAGGTTCCACTAGTACTTTTTCTATCTATTTTACAACCACCATAATCTGCATCAGAGTAACCTATTAAACTAGGTGAGGCATCAGAGGGGTACCAAAGTCCAAAGGAAGTAGTTCCCTTAAGATATTTTAGAATTCTTTTAACAACAGTCAAATGTGACTCTTTAGGATTAGCTTGGTATCTAACACATACACAAACACTCTGCATAATATCTGGTCTACTAGAAGTTAAGTACAACAAAGATCCTATCATGCCTTTAAACATAGTTTCATTCACTCCCTTTCCAGTTTCATCCTTATCTAAATAACATGAAGTACCCATAGGAGTACTAGCTTCTTTGCATCTATCCATACCAAATTTCTTAAGAATTTCTCTACAGTATTTAGTTTGGGAGATGAAGGTACCTCCATTCATTTGTTTTATCTGTAATCCTAAGAAGAAATTTAACTCACCCATCATAGACATCTCAAACTCACCTTGCATTATTTTTGCAAACTATTCACACAAAGAGTCATCAGTTGACCCAGAAATAATATCATCTACATAAATTTGCACAATTAAAATGTGTTTTCCTACTTTCTTAATGAATAAGGTTGAATCAACCTTTCCTCTAGAAAACTCATTTTCAATCAAAAAGGTACTAAGTCTTTCATACCAAGACCAAGGTGCCTGTTTAAGACCATAAAGGGCCTTTTTCAACTTGTAAACATGATCAGGAAATTTAAAATCTTCAAAGCCAGGGGGTTGACTAACATACACTTCTTCTTTTATAAAACCATTTAAGAAAGCACTTTTGACATCCATTTGATACAGTTTAAATTTCATCAAAGATGCATATGCAAGTAATAATCTAATTGCTTCTAACCTGGCTACCGGTGCATAGGTTTCATCATAATCTATACCTTCCTTTTGACAGTAGCCCTTAGCAACTAGCCTTGCTTTATTCTTTGTGATGTTTCCATCCTCATCAAGCTTGTTCCTGAATACCCATTTGGTTCCTATGACTTGGAATTCATCTTGTTTTGGAATAAGTTCCCAAACTTCATTTCTTTCAAATCGATTTAGCTCTTCTTGCATAGCAATGCACCACTTGTCATCTTGAAGAGCTTCCTTTATATTTTTAGGTTCTATCTGAGACAAAAGCAACAGTTAGACAAAAATTATTTAAATTGTGTCTAGTAGTTACCCCTTTTGATATGTCTCCTATGATGTTGTCCAAAGATAATCCTCTTGGTTGTTTATTGCTTTTGGAATCAACAACTTGGGGTGTTTCTTGAAGTTCCGGAGGATAATTTTCATTTAGATACATCTCTTCAAGAGCTTCTCTTAAGTAGTCCTCATCACCTGCAATGGGTTTATTTGACTCAAGAGGATTTACTTCAAGGTCTACAATCTCATCAAAGATAACATGCATTGATTCTTCAATTATTAATGTTCTTCTATTGAACACTCTATATGCTTTGCTAGTCAAAGAGTATCCTAGAAAAATTGCTTCATTAGATTTTGCATCAAATTTACCAAGATTATCTTTTACATTATTTAAAACAAAGCATTTGCATCCAAAAATTTTCAAATTGGATATATTTGGTTTTCTACCATTTAACAATTCATATGGAGTTAATTTTAGAATTGGCCTAATAAGCATCCTATTTAACACATAACAAGCAGTGCTTACTGCATCAGCCCAAAAGTATTTTGGCACATTAGATTCATTCATAAGCGTTCTAGCTAATTCTTCTAATGATCTATTTTTCCTTTCAACAACATCATTCTGTTGGGGAGTTCTAGGTGTAGAAAAATTATGTGCAATGCCATATTCTTCATAAAATTTTCCAAAAGATTCATTTTCAAATTCACCACCGTGATCACTTCTCAAAGTTTTTATTTTCAAATCTTTCTCATTTTGAATACGTTTAGCAAAAGTTCTAAATGCTTTGAAAGCTTCACTCTTCAAAGTTAAAAAGAAAGTCCAAGTAAATCTAGAATAATCATCAACAATTACAAGATCATAGTAATTTCCACCAAAACTTTTAATTCTAGATGGACCAAACAAGTCCATATGCAAAAGTTCTAAAGGTTTTGATGTTGAAATCATGCTTTTAGATGAGAATGAAGATTTGGTTTATTTACCCTTTTGACATGCAAAACATAGTTTGTCTTTCTCAAATTTTAGTTTAGGCAAACCAATCACAAGAACCTTAGAAATTAATTTATTCAAATGTTGCATGTGAATATGTGCAGCTCTCTTATTCCATAGCCATGAATTTTCTTCTTTAGCAACTAAGCATGTTATACTATGACTAGATGCACTCTCAATATCAATCAAATATATGTTATTGTGCCTAACACCTTGCAAAGCAATTTCAACAGAATTTTTAAAATAAACAGTACATTTATCACTCTCAAAAGTTACCTTGAAACCTTTGTCGCATAGTTGACTTATGCTTAGAAGGTTATGTTTGAGGCCTTCAACGTATAAGACGTCTTTTATCGTCAATGTGTTTCCTCCTCCAATGTCTCCGGTCCCCATTATTCTGCCTTGTTGTTATCCCCATAAGTTACAAATCCTTGCTTCTTCTTCACAAAAGAGATGAACCTTTTCTTGTCACCAATCATGTGTCTTGAGCAACCACTGTCAAGATACCACAATGACTTCTTTGACTTAGATTGTTCCTACAAAACAAGTTAGCAAGAATTTTAGGTCCCCAATCTAAATATGGGTCCTTGGGGTAGTTTTTGCAAGTATACATCATTTCACAGCTTTAACCCATGCATATTTACCATTTGGAACACCAACATGTTTAATATTGCACTTGTTTGATGTGTGACCATGCTTCATACAGTAAAAACAACACACATCACTAACTTTATTTTTAACAAAGGTTCCTTTAACAACCCAAATTTTTCGAGTTCTTCTTACCTTGGATTTGTAATTTTGATGCATGTTTCTATTTTTAACATTGCTTCTATTAAAGTTTGTTTTAGCATGTGAATTAGTCTTAGTTGCCTTAGCAAGTAAATTTTCAAGTATATCAATATCAAACATATGACTTTTGCATGACAAGCATTCAACAAGTTCAACAGTAACATTTGCATCTGACAATTTGATTTCTAAAGTACTAACTCTATTTCTTAAAACAACTTCATCATCAAGCAATTTATCATACTTTAACTTCAATTCATTGTGTTCTTTTTTTAGCTTTTTATGAGCAGCATCAAGTTTTTCAGATTCATTCATCAAATCAAAGAAAGCCTTTTGTAAATCTAATTCACTAGATTCAAAGCTGGAATTACTTACTTGACTTCCTGTATCTTCAAAATCTGCCATAAGGCATAAGTTGGCTTCTTCTTCTGTGTCACTTGAGCTTGTTGAGCTAGAAGCATTATCCTCCCAAGCTATGTAAGCTTTCTTTTTCTTTTGAAATTTTCTTTCCTTCTTATCTTCACTTTTCTTGCTCTTTGGACACTCAGATTTTACGTGTGCTCTTTCTCCACAACCAAAGCACTTCACATTTGAAGGAGATTCTTGACTTTCTCTCCTTTCTTTATGAAATTTGTCCTTTCCCTTTTCCTTCATAAATTTTGCAAATTTCTTTATCATCAGGCTCATGTTTTCCTCATCATCAGAATCATCTTCTTCGATCCTCTTAGAGCTCTTTCCTTTAGATATTTCAGACTTGAAGGCTAATGTTTTTCTCTTGCCGTGATCCTCTTCAGCAATTAGTCTTCTCAACTAAAGCTCATGCTCACAGAGCTTTCCAAACAAAATTGGCATTGACATCTGAGTGAGATTCTGAGACTCCGAGATGGCAGTCACCTTTGGTTGCCAATACCTGTCTAAAGATTTCAGAATTTTCACATTTAGTTCATCAGTATCAAAAGTCTTACCTAACCCTGTTAAGTATTCACAATATGAGTGAAACGCTTTTGAACATCAGAGATTGTTTCTCCAGGTTGCATTCTGAACATCTCATATTCTTGAATGAGAGTGTTCTTCCTAGCGCGTTTCACGTCCTCTGTTCCTTCATGAGTGACTCTGAGGACTTCCCACATTTCCTATGCTGTCTTACACACTGAAATTCTATAAAACTCATCAAGTATAACAACAGATGAAATTATATTGCGAGCCTTAATATCAAACTGAGCTCGTCTATTTTCTTCAGCAGTCCAATTAAAATATGGTTTTTCTGTCTCTACACCATCAACTGTACTCATAGGAATATAAGGACCATTTTGTACAGCTTCCCAGATGCCTCTATCAACAGACCCCATAAAAAGTTCCATTCTAACTTTCCAAAAAGCATAGTTATCTCTAGTAAAAAGTGGAGGTCTGTTAATGGAAGCACCTTCAACATATACAAGGTTTTGATTGTGACCGGCCATTTTCGCAAATATTTTGAAAAACTATCAAAGCAAGCTCTGATACCAATTGATGATATCGGAGGTGGTAATTTTCGAAGAGTATAGCGCAGCGGAATTAAAAAAACTTAGAGTAAGCGGAAAGCGTGTTCGGTCACAATTAAAACGAAATTGACCCTTCTTAGCAAAAGTAATTTTCTTTCAGAAAATTAATCAAACAGTTAATATGCGTGAATTAAAATGAGTGTAGGGAATAGAAAAATCAATCGAGTATTTTTATACTGGTTCGATTCAACAGAATCTTTGTCCAGTCGTTAATCACTACAAAGAGTGATTAATAGTTCCACTAAAAACAATTTTATAGATTACTACTAGTAATGAAATAGGTATTAGAAGAAGAAAAAATACATTAGGAGGAATCGTCATAAAAACAATGATGAAAACACAAAGAAAAAAAATTATAATGGATTAAACTATAAAAGACTGATAACGATTGAAAAACTGTTATTTTCATATGCTAATTTGGACTAAATTACGCCCTTTATTGCTTAGAATGAGCTTGAAATCAAACAAAACTCAATAAATGAGTCAGTCGAGAGGCAAAAGCTGTTTTTAGCAATTTTATGCTTGTTTTGCAGCAAAATTGACAGAAGTGAAGATTGGGAATAAAGATGAAGGTCATAGACTCAAGAAAAACGAGAAAATCAAAGAAAAGAAGAGTCTAGGCACCGCTCGGCGGTAGACCCCTGACGTCGGGCGGTCAAACGGGAGGAGAAGACACCAACATTGGGTGCCGGGCGGTAGACCCCTGACGCCGGGCGGTTTTGGGGGCACAATGGAAACCGTCGGGCGGTAGACCCCTACCGCTGGGCGGTGGTGCGATTTAAGGTCCATCGCCGGGCGACAAAGTGTGACACCAGGTGGTGGTCAGCTGGGCTTGGGCCTATTTCTCTGTTGCGCTTCTCACCTATAAATAGCCCTGTTACGAATTCCAATTCATTCTTTTAACAGAGGAGGGCGGCCAGACCTACTTTGCATTCTTTGGAGAGGATCTCTTGGATTCTTAGGCTCCTTTTCGTCTTTTCTAGGGTTTGCTTTCCGTATCTTCCATTATTTTCATCTTGGTTCACCATGACTATGGTGAACTAAACCCTTTTTGTTGTTGGGGGAACAATGTAATATTTTGATACTCTCATTTATTGAAACTCTTGTTTGAATTATATGTTTTTCATATGCGTTTATTATCAATTGTTGGATTCTCATACTGTGCTTAATGTCTTTATCGTTTAACTCATTCGATAATTGATCTTTGACTTTATTGATACGGGGACGTACAATAATGGCACAAAATGGTGAGATTTTCCTTGGTTAAGCAATACCACCTGGGGATAGGGGAGTAGGACGACCAATTGTATTTGCTTCTGTTTGTAATGCGTTGCTAGTTGCTAGGGGAGGCTAGGGATAACAAGCCGGTAATTAGTAATAGGCCCTTTTCGTCGAGGGATCAGGTTAAGGGGAGGCCAAGAAAGTTTGAATGCAATTAGATAATAAAGCTATTTAAACAAGAGGAGTAATAAAAGAGAGAAGATTAGATGAAATTGTAAACCCCCAACAACTCCATTAATCCATTGCCTAAATCTTGTCAATTGAATCACACATTGCATATTTATTTTCTGTCATTGCATCCACCACAATTATTGAATTTTTCTTTGCAAGTCCTACGATTTTGATTCACGCGAACGATAAGGCCTTTCGAGTCTCATGGGAAGAACGATAATGGGTTTTACCATTTTTATTACTTGATACGATTTGGTACACTTGCCAATCCACTAACAAAGACTCATATTATCATGTAAAAGCTTTATAATATTGAAAGAAGAAAAGTTTTAATAGAGAATTTTTATTTTATTTCTTACACCGAATATTCTTTACATTGTCTTGTTATAGATGAAATTAAACTTACTATCTATTACAATATACAAATTTTGAAAGACTTACAAAAAATTGTAGTAAACTAACTAGTTAGAAAATATCTTCAACAATAATTATGTCACCCGTGTGTATCTTTAGTAAGCATGCTCTCATAATTTTTTATCAATATTTTTCAAATAATTTTCTATATTCGGAGATAGAAAAGTAAATACTATTCTCGAAAACGAAATTGTTGCGATAAATAAAAATCAAGGAGAGAATTTCGATAGTTAGAAATAAAAAAAATATTACATTTTGATAGTCTTCTCATACATATATAATGAACACCTTCAACATGAAAAAATTCTATTAGTATAGAGAAAGCAAATTATGTAAACAAAATCAAAAAAATATCTGATTAACTCAAAGGTTCGTAATACTCTTATCCGATGCATGTAGATGAAAGCTTGAATGATGAAATCATACAACTGATTCAAAATTGAGAGCACGTTGTTGAATTTTCAAACTCCGCCAAAAATCTAAAATTCCCGCGCAAGCTCCCCGACTTCAATCTCTCCCTCCTCCACATTCTCCACATCGGCGCCTCCTCACTCTCACCCTCTCATCTACCGTCATCCACGTCACCGTCATAGACGCCTGTCACTGCCCCGGTCGGTAAACCTATCACTCTTCACTCTTCACTCTTCACGCATTTTTCATTTCTCTTTTTCACTCATTTCCTATTCTTCCCACCTATAGGTTCTATCATGCTCCTGTTCCGCGGTGACTTCGTGATTGCTCTCTTAGAATAAAATTGAGGCTAGTGTGCTTGGAGTCTTTCTTTTCTCTACAATGTACTGTGCTTGAGTTGAAAATATTATTTTGAAGTTTTTTGGTTTAATCCTAAAAAAATCTTGATGTGGATATATTTGCAACCGTCTTACTAGTTTTTGAGACCTTGGATGTTAACTTAGGAAAAAGTAGTGTATTCCACTTGGTGTTCCTGTTTTTTATTGGCACTGTTTGATTTTATACCTTAAATGGACACAACTATGAATGTCTTGTTAGAATTGAAGCATATGTTCATATCGTGTTTGTTTTATTTGTCGTGTTTTGTCCAGGTTACCATGTTTTGTTGGAGTTAGCATTCTGAACGATGGTTTGGTTATTCACTGAGGTTTTTTTTTTCATTTGAAGATTTGGGTGTGGCCGGAGCGGTTGCGAACTACGCATCTTCTTGGTTACCCTGATATTTTTACAACGAACACGTCTCTTACTAGAGTTAGAGCTGTTCCTCAATATAGCTTCAGCATTCGAACTTTAGAGGCATTGAATGCAATGCACCCAACTATAGGAATCTTGTCGTCCGATCTTCCATGGATAAAGAAATCACTTCAAAAGAATGAGTTTCTTTTTGGTTCCTTTTTTACATCATCTCGTTATACGAGAGGCAAATGGAGTGTTAATAGGGAGGCAGATATTGGTGACCGAATTGGAAACATAGGATTGCCAGAGAAAATTCACAAGTGAACCCATGTACTATTTTGGGCGACTTTGTTGTGTTGACCAACAAACACAACAGTTGTATGAGGAGAAGAAAAGGGAAGAACGTTGTAAAAGAGAAAGAAAAGAAGCAGTCAACTCCAAAGCTTTATATGCAGGTGACAACATTCAGACAGATAGAGACAGAAGTAAGGCTTTGAAGGGTAGGTTTTTTGGTGTTCGTTTGAGCAAGTTTAGTAGATTAAGAAGAACCCACCTTACAGGGACTGTTGACTGCCCCCACACAACACCACGAGGCTTTTTTTTTTTGTTTTAGAGAGGTGTTTTACAGGAATATAAAACACCAACATAATGGTCAAGAAGATCCAAGAATATAAAACCCTAGAAAAGATGAAAAGGAGCCTAAGCATCCAAGAGATCCTCTCCAAAGAATGCAAAGTAGGTCTGGCCGCCCTCCTCTGTCAAAAGAATGAATTGAAATTCGTAACAGGGCTATTTATAGGCGAGAACCGCAGCAGAAAAATAGGCCTAAGACCAGCTGACCACTGCCCGGCGTCGCACTTTGCCGCTCGGCGGTGGACCTTGAATCGCACCACCGCCCGGTGGTAGGGGTCTACCGCTCGGCGGTTTCCCTCATGCCGCAAAACCGCCCGGCGGCAGGGGTCTGCCGCCCGGCGCCCAAAACTGGTGTCTTCTCCTCCCGTTTGACCGCCCGATGCAAGGGGTTTACCGCCGGGCGGTGCCTAGACTCTTCTTTTCTCTGATTTTCTCTCTTTTCTTGAGTCTATGACCTTCATCTTTATTCCCAATCTTCACTTCTGTCAATTTTGCTGCAAAACAATGCAAAACAAGCATATAATCGCTAAAAACAGCTTTCGACCCTCGACTGACTCATTTATTGAGTTTTGTTTGATTTCAAGCTCATTCTAAGCAATAAAGGGCGCAATTTAATCCAAATTAACTAACTAAAATAACGGTTTTTCAACCCTTATCACAACCCCAAACTTAGAAATTTGCTTGTCCTCAATAAAAATAAAACAAAACCATAAAACAAAACAGAGCTTGACTTTCTACCCTTTCATCAATGATTCAACATTTCTAAAGTACATGACAAACTTACTCAACTTCAGATAATCTGTGAACTCAAATCAAGATGCGTACTTGTACTCAACTTAATGTAGCTCATGCGTTCCTCAACAAATGCTACACAGTGAATGATCAGTCCACTAAACAAAGAATGCAATCATGAACTTTAGAAGTTCTCACCAAGCAAGTGTTTCACTCAATCACTCAAGTGTTTAGGGTAGCCCTCCACTCTTTATTGTTCACAAGTCACATGAAATAAAATTGTCATATATCTCAAACAATCAACATCTTTCCATGCAAATGCCATCAAAAGGACTTTTTCAAGGCTTGTAATGAGGTCGGGCTATCAAGAAAAATTGGTTTTTCTGGAACACAAAATTCTTGAGTCAAAAGAACTATTTCATCAATGAAAAGGTTCAAGTTTAAACTCTCTCTTGTTACCAATTTCACTCATTCCCAGCTTCTTCCCTTTTTCTTTTTCATTGAGCTCATCTTCATGCTTTTATTCTTTTTTTTTTCTTTTTCTCTATTCATGTATTTTGCTTTTCAACACTTGAGCTCAATGCTTTTCTTTTGCCTTTCCAATTTTCCCATGCAACCCCAAACTTGAACCTTTTCATTCCATACAATTATTCTCAACCCAACTCAAGATAAATAATTTCAAATCAAAGGGTTTCATCTGTTTCAGGCTAAGGTTCAAAAAGGGTATAATCTTTAAAGCTTTTTGGGTGGAAATTTGGCTAGAAAAGGGTTTTCAAACATGGCCTTGATCATTTGAAATTCACATAAATATCAATCAATCATCAAGATTAAGGCAATAAAATTTATGCTTCAATGTGAACAATACATACAACAATAAAAACTCTAGGGCTCAATACCTCACACAACATGCTTTCTCACGCACAGTCATTCATACATCCTGCTTAGCATCATGACCACAATCATACTTCATCACACATTTGTTTTAGAGGATGTTAACATGCATACAACTCAATAATCATTCACATCATATCATCATCAAATAGACTCATCATGCAAAGTAGTCAGTCAAACATCTTCAGAAAAAGTGTTCAAGTCAAGCATACACACTGAAAAATAAAATTCAATAATTTAAAATTCAAGAGTAAAGAAGAAATCCTAGGTTTCCTCCTAGTAGCGCTTGTTTAACGTCGCGAGCCTGACCCGAACCTCATGGGTCCACCAACATCATTACTGAAGCAAATTGCTCCACATCTCCTCCCACATAATGTTTGAGCCTCTGCCCATTCACTATCCAGCTTCGCTGTTGATCTTCATCGTTTGAATGCTCTAGTTCCATTGCTCCATTTTGAAATACCTGCTTTACCACAAAAGGTCCTGACCATTTTGATTTCAGTTTTCCAGGAAACAACTTCAGCCTTGAGTTAAATAAGAACAACTCTCCTGGATGGAAGGTTCTCTTGAGCAGTTTTTTGTCATGATACAATTTCACCTTTTCTTTGTAGATTCTTGATGAATCATATGCGTGGAACCGCATTTCTTCAAGTTCCAACATCTGGTTTCTTCGTTTGCTTTGAGTTTCAGTAGGATCAAAGTTCAAAAGTTTCAAAGCCCACAGAGCTTTATGCTCCATCTCTACTGGGAGATGGCATGCCTTCCCATAGACTAACTGAAAAGGTGAGAGTCCCATAGAAGTTTTCATTGCAGTTTTGTATGCCCAAAGAGCATCATCCAGTTTCTGTGACCAATCTCTCCTTGAAAGAGTGACAATCTTTTCCAGAATTATTTTGATCTCTCGGTTAGATACCTCAGCTTGCCCATTTGTTTGTGGATGATAAGGTGCAGCGACCTTATGTTTCACTCCATAATGTTTTAGCACCCTGGCAAGTTGAGCATTACAAAAGTGCGATCCCCCATCGCTGATGAGTACTCTGGGGGTGCCAAACCGTGAGAAGATTTTCCTCTTCAAGAATTTGATCACCGTGTTAGCATCATTCTTGGGGCATGCTAAAGCTTCCACCCATTTGCGCACATAGTCAACAACTACCAAAATATACTCATTATTAAATGATGGAGGAAAGGGTCCAACGAAATCAATACCCCAGCAGTCAAAAACTTCAACCTCCAGAATTCCTTGCAATGGCATCTCATGCCTTCTTGAAATATTCCCCGTCCTTTGGCATTTGTCACAACTCCGAGCATGGTTATAGGCATCTTTAAACACAGTTGGCCTGTAAAATCCAGCTTGAAAACTTTTGTAGCTGTGCGCTCACCATTGTAATGGCCTGCATATGGAGAATTATGGCAATGCCACAAGATCCTTTCTGCTTCCTCCTTTGTTACACATCTCCTTAGAGGATTATAAGCTCCTATCTTGAACAAGTACGGATCATCCCAAATGAATTGTTTGGCATCATGTAAGAACTTCTTTTTCTGCTGCCAATTGAGTCCTTAAGGAATATCACCTACAACTTTGAAATTAGCCAGGTCAGCAAACTAGGGTCTTTGCTGAATATATAGAAGAGTTTCATCTGAAAATGACTCCCAGATTTCCTTCTCCTTTCTTGTTACTTCATCATTAACCAATCGGGATAAATGGTCAACAATCAAATTTTCGCTTCCCTTTTTATCTGGAATTTCTATGTCAAACTCTTGAAGCAAAAGTACCCATCTGATCAATCATGGCTTTGAGTCTGGTTTAGTCAATAAATACTTTATAGTTGCATGGTCCGTATATATAATCAATCACCTTGGACCCAATAAAGTAAGATCTGAATTTCTCCAATGCATAAACTATAGCCAAAAATTCTTTTTCTGTGGTGGCATAATTTTGTTGAGCTTCATTCAGAACTTTACTGGCATAGTAAATAGCATGAAAAACCTTTTCTCTTCTTTGACCCAATAGTGCGCCTATGGCATAGTCACTAACGTCACACATAAGTTCAAACTCTTTACTCCAGTCTGGAGCAACAATTACTGGAGCGGAAATCAATCTCTTCTTTAAAATCTCAAAAGCTTGCAGACATGCAGGACTCATTAGAAAGGGTGTATCTTTAACAAGCAGATTATTTAATGGCTTGGCAATCTTTGAAAAATCCTTAATAAAACGGCGATAAAATCCAGCATGACCCAGAAAACTTCGAATTCCTTTCACATTGGAGTGTGGTGGAAGCTTCTCAATAACCTCCACCTTTGCTTTATCCACTTCAATTCCCTTTGCCGAGATCTTGTGCCCTAACACAATCCCTTCCGTAACCATGAAATGACACTTCTCCCAATTCAGAACAAGGTTTGTTTGAACACACCTTTTAAGTAATGCATCCAGGTTAGCCAAACACCTTTGAAAGGAATTCCCAAAAACAGAAAAATCATCCATGAAAACTTCTATGCTTTTCTCCATGAACTCAACAAAAATTGCTTGCACACACCTCTGGAACGTAGCTGGTGCGTTGCATAACCCAAAAGGCATTTTTCTGTAGGCAAAAATGCCAAACGGGCATGTAAATGCTATTTTCTCTTGGTCTTCAGGATCTATCACAATTTGATTATATCCAGAATAACCATCCAGGAAGCAATAATAGGTTTGTCCAGCAAATCTTTCTAACATTTGATCCATGAAGGGCAAGGGAAAATGATCTTTTCTGGTGGCTGTGTTTAATCTTCTGTAGTCGATGCACATTCGCCATCCAGTGACTGTCCTTGTGGGAATACGCTCATTCTTTTCATTATGAGTGACAGTCATCCCTCCTTTCTTAGGTACAACTTGAACTGGACTCACCCATTTGCTATCAGAAATAGGATAAATAATTCCTGCTTCTAATAGTTTCAAGACTTCTTTTCTCACTACTTCCTTCATTATTGGATTGAGTCTCCTTTGCGGTTGCGCCACCAGTCTATAGTCTTCTTCCATCAGAATTCTATGCATACAATAAGTGGGGCTTATGCCTTGAGATCTGCAATTGACCAGCTTATAGCACCTTTGTTTGCCTTTAAGACTTCCACCAACTTTCCTTCTTCTTTCTGAAGATAATGACGTACTAATAATGACAGGCTTTTCTCCACCCTCCTCCAAAAACACATATTTTAAATGTGGTGGTAACTCCTTCAGTTCACTTTTACTTTCTGGAATTTTCTCTCTACACTCAATCTTTTCAAAAAGAGTCTGTTTTGCTGGAATTTCCTTAGTTGCCTTCAATTCTTGGACACATTCATGTTTCATTTTATCCTCTTCTTCGTTCAGATCCTCACATTCGTCAATGAGAGTTCTTTCCAGCATGGATGCATTACGAACTCTACCACTTTGTGTCATGCAAAGTTCTTCTACCACATCAATTTGAAAGCAATACTTGTTGTCTTTGGGATGGGACATTGCCTGAAACACATCAAAATCCACTTCTTCATCTTGTACCTGCACTTTAAGCTTTTCATTCTCCACGTCGATTACAATCCTAGTTATCTTCATGAAGGGCCTTCCCAGAATTAGAGGTGCATCTCCATTTTCTTCCATCTCCATTTAACAAAATCCACATGAAATAGGAATTTATCTACCTTGACTATCACATCTTCAACAATTCCATAAGGATATTTGAGTGATATGTCTGCTAATTGAAGGACCATTCTTGTTGGTCTAATTTCTACTCCTCTAATCTTTTTGAACATAGAGAGAGGCATCAAATTAATGCTAGCTCCAAGATCAATCAAAGCTTTTCCAACATCTAACTCTCCAATAGTACATGGAATAGTAAAGCTGCCTGGATCCTGTAATCTGGGAGGTAATGACCTTTGTAGGACTGCACTGCAGTTTCCTTGTATCTCAATTGTTTCCTCTTCAAGGTGCTTCCTCTTCTTTGTAATGAGCTCTTTTAAAAACTTTGCATAAGATGGTATCTGCTGAAGTGCCTCAGAGAACGTAATGGTTATCTCCAATTTCTTGAACAGTTCCATAAAACGCTCAAACTGTTTCTCTCTCTCCTTTCTAGAATATGCTTTTGGATATGGCAGTGGTTTTTCATAATCTTTCTCTTTGGCTTTCACAGTCTCCTCTACCTGATCTCTCTGCAACACATTTTTCTCTCTCTCCTGCTTACTTTCCTCTTCAATATTCTCTTCCTCTTTTTCTTCTTTTTCAACTTCTTTTTCTTTTAAAATTTTCCCACTTCGAGTGACAATCTCACATGCTTCTTCCACATTGTTATTCTCCACCGAGCTTACAGTACACGTACTTCTCTTCAAAATTTTCTGAAAAATTTCTTCAGAATCTGCACTCCTTTGTATAGGCACAAACTGAGGTTGCTGTGGTACTATAGAAACCTTTTTAATTCTCTGTGACAAATCAGATAATGTGTTGCCACCTTCTCCAGCTGCTGCAAAATTGCATTGCTTTGCTCCCTTGTCTCAATGTTCTTTTGCAACAGTGCAACATCATCACTACAAGTATCATACATCTCCTCATTGTCTGCCATGAGTTCTATCAAATCATAAGCTTCATCCTCTGTCTTCCTTCTAATATCTCCTTGAGCAGTAGCATTCGATATCATCTTTGAGTGTATGTTCAAACCTTCAATGAATATGATTAAGTAGGCCGCCTTATCAAAACCATGGATTGAGGTTTTTCTCAACAAGCCTTTAAATCTGCCCCATGCATGCCCAAGGGTTTCTTCCATTCTTTGTTGAAAAGACGAGATTTCCAGCTTCCCTTGATTGATCTTCGATTGCGGAAAGAATTTGGTTACAAACCGTCTTGCTAAAACATCCCAGCTTCTAAACGTCCATCCATCAAATGAGTGTAGCCAGTCCTTAGCGTTTCCTCCCAAAGAGAACGGGAATAGGCTAAGTCTGATTCTTTCATCTGAGACTTCGGCCACCTTAACAATATTGCAAATTTCGCCAAAGATAGTCAAAAGTTTGTAGGGATTCTCACTTGACAGTCCATGAAACTGGTTGCTCTTGACCAACTGAATAACTGCAGGGCTCATTACCAAATTCGTTGCATTGTCTGTAGGAATGACAATGCTGTTCAAATTCAAGGGACCCACAGTATTGGCTGAGTCCCCCAGTGTACGTCTCTGAGGAGGAGGTTCTTCCGCCATCTCCTCCAAGTCCTGTGCAAAAGGTTGCAAAAGTGGTTCAGGAGAAGGAAAGTTTTCACGTTCAGAATGATTACTCTCCTCCCTCTCCTGTCTGGTAGCCCCTCGAGAAGAGGTTGCTAATATTTTCTGCTCCTAGTGTGTACTCCTTCCTGCATACACAAGAGAAAATACCCCTAAAAGCACTTTTACAGAAAAATAAAACAAAACAAACAAAAGAAAAATATAAACAGATAATTACAAACAAGTCAAATTCAGTCAATTCACACTACTGAATAAGTCAAAGCTCGAGTCCCCGGCAATGGCGCCAAAAACTTGTTAGCGGATTGGCAAGTGTACCAAATCGTATCAAGTAATAAAAATGGTAAATCCCATTATCGTTCTTCCCATGAGACTCGAAAGGCCTTATTGTTCGCGTGAATTAAAATCGTAAGACTTGCGGAGAAAATTTCAATAATTGTGGTGGATGCATTGACAGAAAATAAATATGCAATGTGATTAATGGTGTTGTTGGGGGTTTACAATTTCATCTAATCCTCTCTCTTTTATTTACTCCTCTTGTTTAAACGGCATTATTATCTAATTGCATGCAAATTTTCTTGGCCTCCCCTTAACCCGATCCCTCGGCGAAAAGGGCCTATTACTAATTACTGGCTTGCTATCACTAGGCTCCCCTAGCAACTAGCAACGCATTACAAACAGAAGCAAATACAATTGGTCGTCCTACTCCCCTATCCCTAGGTGGTATTGCTTAACCAAGGAAAAATCTCTCCAGTTCACGTCATTACTGTATGTCCCCGTATCAATAAAGTCAAAGAACAATTACCGAATGAGTTAAACGATAAAGGCATTAAGCACAGTATGAGAATCCAACAATTGAAAATAAACGCATATGAAAAACATATAATTCAAACAAGAGTTTCAATAATCGAGAGTATCAAAAGATTACATTGTTCCCCCAACAAAAAAAAGGGTTTAGTTCACCATAGTCATGGTGAACCAAGATGAAAATAATGGAAGATATGGAAAGCAAACCCTAGAAAATATGAAAAGAAGCCTAAGAATCCAAGAGATCCTCTCCAAAGAGTGCAAAGTAGGCTTGGCCGCACTCCTTTGTCAAAAGAATGAATTGAAATTCGTAACAGGGCTATTTATAGGTGAGAAGCACAGCAGAAAAATAGGCCCAAGCGCCGCTGACCACCGCTCGGTGGTGGACCTTGAATCGCACCACCGCCCGGCGGTAGTGGTTTACCGCCCAGCGGTTTCCCTCGTGCTGCAAAACCGCCCGGCGGAAGGGGTCTGCCGCCCGGCGCCCGAAACTGACGTCTTCTCCTCCCGTTTGACCGCCCGGTGTCAGGGGTTTACCGTCGGGCGGTGCCTAGACTCTTCTTTTCTATGATTTTCTCTCTTTTCTTGAGTCTATGACCGTCATCTTTATTCCCAATCTTCACTTCTGTCAATTTTGCTACAAAACAAGCATAAAATCGCTAAAAACAGCTTTCAACCCTCGACTGACTCATTTATTGAGTTTTGTTTGATTTCAAGCTCATTCTAAGCAATAAAGGGCGTAATTTAGTCCAAATTAGCATATGAAAATAACGGTTTTTCAATCGTTATCAATGCTACCCAAAAATTGTTCCAAATTTTACATGTTCATACAAAAAACTAAAGAAAACAAAAATTAAAAAAAATTGTCTTAAAGTACAGAAAGTTCTTCTTAGCAATCAACTCTTCTTCCTCACACTGGAATCTTCATCATCCCACTTTCTCAGCTTTTGTCTTTCTACTTGGCGAATAGCAGAGGAATATGGCCTTCTAAGTTCCACCATTCCTTTTTCTTTCAGCTCCTTTACTAACCATTCCTTTTTCTTAAATCTCACTTTGCTCCCTGGGTGGAGCGGATCTTCTTTTGATTTTTGGTGAATGGTTCTTCTCCCTTTATCCTCAAGTACCTGTAAAACGTAACAGCTGTCAGAATAATCAGTACCTGCTATGCTCCCTTCTTGTTCTTCGCTCATTTCTGGCTTCTCAAATATGTCTCTTTTCACTGTTTTGATCTCATCCCCTTCACGGCCAGTATAGAGAAATAAATAATTCAAATCCCTCATCATTATGCTTCCTTCATGAACATTAATAAGCATCTTTGATGTTGCCATGAAGGGTCACCCCAAAATCACAGGGTACTCTTCCTCAGTTTTTACATCCATGACAATGAAATTTGCTAAGAACTCAAGCCGATATGCTCGCACAACAACATTTTCCACCATTCCCACTGGCACTTTTGTAGAACCGTCTGCCATTGATATAGTCAAGTCAGATGGTTTCAATACAAGCCCACTAATTTCCTTCAAAAGTTCCATGGGTATTAAATTGATACTAGATCCCGAGTCTATCATGGCTTCCACATCTAAATCATTCAGAGTACACGACAATGTTAAGCATCCGGGATCTTTAACTTTGGGAGGATAATTACTCTTCTGTGGTTGAAAACATGATCCTCCTCTTCATCACTCAGCTCAACTTTATCCTCAAGGTTGATTTTAATTCTTTCTGAATAGGGAGGAAGTTGCTGATTTCCTAAAGACACCACAGTCATTCGGTTGAAAATTTCTCTAAATCCCCCATTATGATTGCTTGTAGTCCCTATCTCCTCTTTTTCTCCACCAACCTCTTCTTCATTATAACCTTCACCTTTTTCATCTTCACTGCTCACGGGTTCAAAGAATTCAGTCATCAGCATTTCTTCTTCTTCACTATCTACCACATGGAATGGTTCACAATCTGTTTCCCAACCATCCTGGCTCGTAATGACTTTGCATTCTCTTTTAGGATTCACCTCGGTGTTGGCCCTGAACTGGTTTTTCTCAGTAATTTCCATTCTTGTTGCCAGCTGTCCAATCTGTGACTCCAGTGATTTAAAACTGACCTGAGTGTTATTCAACTGCTGCTCATATTTTTTGAAGAAGTCATCGAATCGGTTACTTAAGGTCCTGACAGACTCAGTCAAATTACTCACTTGCTGCCATAGTAGTGAAGGTTGTTGCTGCCTGAAGCTTCCTACTTGCCCAGAAGTATTGTTCTGATTTTGTCCAATACTGGGGTGATTCTTCCAACCCTGGCTAGAATTACCTTGGTTGAAATTACCTTGTTTGTATTGGAACTGGGCACCCATGTAGTTAACATCCTGCTGCATTTCTTCAGTGAAAGCACATTGACCATTGATGTGGTCGTCACCGCATAGCTCACAAAGTTGTTGTGTTTGTGAAATATTTCTTAACCCTGTTGGAAGTTCAGAAAGGATCTTTGTCAGTTTGTCCAACTTTTGGTTAAGAAGATGATTCTGCGCAGCCATTGCATCACTAGCAGGAAGATGCAATATTCCTCCTTTCTATGCGCCCCTCTCACTTTGGGAAGCTTCATTCAGAGCCATGTCTTCAATCAAGTCATAGGCTTCGTCTTCAGTCTTCCTATTAATATTGCCTCCAGTTGAGGCATCTAGCATCATTTTTGACTGAGTATTAAGTCCTCCTAGGAAAGCAAGCAAATAAGCAGTCTTGTCAAATCCGTGGACTGAAGTTTTTCTCAACAGGCCTTTGAATCTGTCTCATGCCTGTCCGAGAGTTTCCTCCATCCCTTGCTTGAATGAGGAGATTTCAAGCTTCCCTTGATGAATCTTGGTTTGCGGAAAAAATCTGGTGACAAACTGTTTGGCCAACGCATCCCAGTTTCTCAACGTCCCTTCAACAAATGAGTGCAACTAATCCTTGGTGTTTCCTCCCAAAGAGAACGGGAATAGGCTAAGTCTGATCCTCTCATTTGAGACTCCGGCCATCTTAACAGTATTGCAAATTTCGCCAAAGATAGTCAAATGTTTGTAGGGATTCCCACTTGACAATCCATGAAACTGGTTGCTTTGGACCAACTGAATAAGTGCAGGGCTCATCACCAAATTCGTTGCATTGTCCGCAAGAGTGACAATGCTGTTGAAATTCAAGGGACCCATAGTGTTAGCTGAGTCCCCCAGTGTACGTCTCGGAGGAGGAGGTTGTTCCGCCATCTCCTCTAACTCCTGTGCAAAAGTTTGCAAAAGTGGTTCAGGAGAAGGAAAGTTTTCACGTTCAGAATGATTAACTCTCCTCCCTCTCCTGTCTGGTAGCCCCTCGAGAAGAGGTTGCTGATCTTTTCTGCTCCTAGTGTGTACTCCTTCCTGCATACACAAGAGAAAATACCCCTAAAAGCACTTTTACAGAAAAAAAAATAAAACAAAACAAAAGAAAAATATAAACAAATAATTACAAACAAGTCAAATTCAGTCAATTCACACTACTAAATAAGTCAAACCTCAAGTCCCCGACAGCGGTGCCAAAAACTTGTCGGGGAGCTTGCGCGGGAATTTTAGATTTTTGGCGGAGTTTGAAAATTCAACAACGTGCTCTCAATTTTGAATCAGTTGTATGATTTCATCATTCAAGATTTCATCTACATGCATCGGATAAGAGTATTACGAACCTTTGAGTTAATTAGATATTTTTTGATTTTGTTTACATAATTTGCTTTCTCTATACTAATAGAATTTTTTCATGTTGAAGGTGTTCATTATATATGTATGAGAAGACTATCAAAATGTAATATTTTTTTATTTCTAACTATCGAAATTCTCTCCTTGATTTTTATTTATCGCAACAATTTCGTTTTCGAGAATAGTATTTACTTTTCTATCTCCGAATATAGAAAATTATTTGAAAAATATTGATAAAAAATTATGAGAGCATGCTTACTAAAGATACACACGGGTGACATAATTATTGTTAAAGATATTTTGTAACTAGTTAGTTTACTACAATTTTTTGTTAGTCTTTCAAAATTTGTATATTGTAATAGATAGTAAGTTTAATTTCATCTATAACAAGACAATGTAAAGGATATTCGGTGTAAGAAATAAAATAAAAATTCTCTATTAAAACTTTTCTTCTTTCAATATTATAAAGCTTTTACATGATAATATGATTCTTTGTTAGTGGATTGGCAAGTGTACCAAATCGTATCAACTAATAAAAATGGTAAAACCCATTATCGTTCTTCCCATGAGACTTGAAAGGCCTTATCGTTCGAGTGAATCAAAATCGTAAGACTTGCGGAGAAAAATTCAATAATTATGGTGGATGCAATGACAGAAAATAAACATGCAATGTGTGATTCAATTGACGAGATTTAGGCAATGGTTGAATGAAGTTGTTGGGGGTTTACAATTTCATCTAATCCTCTCTCTTTTATTTACTCTTCTTGTTTAAATGGCGTTATTATCTAATTGCATGCAAACTTTCTTGGCCTCCCCTTAACCCGATCCCTCGACGAAAAGAGCCTATTACTAATTACTAGCTTGCTATCCCTAGCCTCCCCTAGCAACTAGCAACGCATTACAAACAGAAGCAAATACAATTGGTCGTCCTACTCCCCTATCCCTAGGTGGTATTGCTTAACCAAGTAAAATCTCACCATTTCGTGCCATTATTGTACGTCCCCGTATCAATAAAGTCAAAGATCAATTACCGAATGAGTTAAACGATAAAGGCATTAAGCACAGTATGAGAATCCAACAATTGATAATAAACGCATATGAAAAACATATAATTCAAACAAGAGTTTCAATAAACGAGAGTATCAAAAGATTACATTGTTCCCCCAACAACAAAAAAGGTTTAGTTCACCATAGTCATGGTGAACCAAGATGAAAATAATGGAAGATATGGAAAGCAAACCCTAGAAAAGACGAAAAGGAGCCTAAGCATCCAAGAGATCCTCTCCAAAGAGTGCAAAGCAGGTCTGGCCGCCCTCATCTGTCAAAAGAATGAATTGGAATTCGTAACAGGGCTATTTATAGGTGAGAAGCGCAGCAGAAAAATAGGCCCAAGCCCAGATGACCACCGCCCGGCGTCACACTTTGTCGTCCGGCGGTGGACCTTAAATCGCACCATCGCTCTGCGGTAGGAGTCTACCGCACGGTAGTTTCCCTCGTGCCGCAAAACCGCCCGGCGTTCAATGCTGGTGTCTTCTCCTCCCGTTTGACCGCCCGGCGCTAGACCCCTAGCGCCGGGCGATGCCTATATTTTTTTTTTTATTTTCTCGCTTTTCTTGAGTCTATGACCTTCATCTTTATTCCCAATCTTCACTTCTGTCAATTTTGTTGCAAAACAACGCAATACAAGCATAAAATCGCTAAAAATAGCTTTTGACTCTCGACTGACTCATTTATTGAGTTTTGTTTGATTTGAAGCTCATTCTAAGCAATAAAGGGCGTAATTTAGTCCAAATTAGCATATGAAAATAACGGTTTTTCAACCGTTATCATTAATCTATATGAAGATGGACACGAGGAAGACCCAAAGAACTGCGTATGCCTATGTTAATCCCAACAGCACGCACCCGTCCTGGGTGCTCAATTCGTCCAACAGCACGCACCCGTCAATGACGAAGCAGCCATCAATTGTTCTCTCATCTGCATGTCATCTTAGGTTTTTAGCGTCTTTAGGATTCGCAAACAAACACTTAAGTCTGGCCACGAGTGGAAGATACCAAACTACTTTCAAAGTAGAACCATTCTTTTCTGTGTGACCATTATCTTCACTGTTGTTTTTTGACTTGTATCGTGATAGCCCACATTTTGGACACTTTGTCAAACCTTCATACTCATTCCTATATAATATGCAATCATTCGAACATGCATGTATCCGTTTATACTCCATACCTATCGGACAAAGAATTTTTTTTTGCATCATAATTATGAGTGGGTAATGTATTTCCATATGCGTCAACATCGCGGATCATGTCCTCTAAGTTGTCTTCTTTCGGTCGATCTTCCATATTCATGGTGGAATCACATTTTCAGTTGGAGAGAGTTGGAAAGTCTATTAATTCGTCATGCCATATCCATGTTGTATAACTTTGTACGAAACCACCACAGATAAGATATTCCCTAATATCAGTTGCATTCAACTTCCTCTCATTCAAAAAGTTGACACAGGGACATCTAAACTTTACTTCATCATCACCACTTGTACTCGCATTACGTTGCGCAAACTGTATAAATTCTTCTACCCATCTCTCGTACTCAAAACTGATGCGTGGTAAATTAATCCATTGTCTATCCGTACGCAATTTACTGAAATTGTTTACACAATTTCAATAATCTTGAATGATCACTTTGATCTATTTTGTATTCAAGGTGTGACCTTATCCCATTCAAGAAGATTGACTTTTTTTAGTTCAGTAAACATATAAATTTTAAACAACATATCTAAAATTTCATGAAAATTTTTCAGCATTTCGCATTGGTCTTCAAGTTACACGAAATGAAAGTGATTATAAATCACAATCAAATATACACCCGAAGATCAATACAAAACACAACTGCAAATTTTCATGAAATTTAAGACATGCATATTAAGAGTGATATTTATTAATAAATTATGAAAAAGTTATTACTCTTCTTAAATTATCCAACCGGACAATTCAAGATTCAATACTTGTAAATTATTATTATCATCTCCTCTCTATTCATTTGTAAAAGATACATTTCTTCAAAAAAAATCTAGAGATAGTAAATAATTTTTGTATTGAATCTCAAATGGGAAACTAAGGCTATTTCACAACAACAATATATATTCAAGCAAACAAATAATTACATATGCAACATGCAATAACTTCAAGCAAACAAATAATTAAATGTTCATATTAAAAGAAAATTGGTTTAAGACATCATTTGGTCCTTACTTTTGGGGGTTTGGTTCAAAGTGATCCTACCTTTTAAAAAAGTTTAGTAAGGCCCCATATTTCCTTAACAAAAAGGTTCAATAAGGTCTTTTTGACTCACGGCGTTAAAAACATAATGGTGCAAATGCCATTGTGGCCAAAACTGAGTGACCTGTGCAGTTTGATGAATATGTGACAATGTGAAGTGCAATGACTTGGTGGAAATGGTTAAAGTTTAAGTTATTGGGTAAAATAAAAGGGTTGGCTAGGGTTCCTGCAACTTGTTCCCTTTTTTGAGCAAAGTGGTTGTGGGTAGATAGAAATGGCTTCTTCCCAAGGTTGTTCTTCTTATTCCAATACAGGGCGGGAAAGAAATTTGCATTCCTCAAATGATGGTCGCTGGAGGGGAGATGGGATAATCCCTCGTAGAAAATGTGGTGATTTTCCTGTAAGCAAAGTGTCAAGAACTCCACAAAATGCTAGCATACATTTTAGGGCATGTTGTCATTACAAGGTTTTATGAATACCCTTGTCACTTTATTTGGAATTTATTTCTTCATAGATTGAAGTTATAACCAATTTTGGTGGCTTATTTGGTGAATAACAGGGTGGATCTTCAAGAGGGATGTACTGTAACTTTTTCAAGTGTTGTAATGAAGAAAAGATTGACGAAAGAGAAGGTGAAATGGTCAAAGAAAGGATAAAATTGTTAATTGGAGTTGTGTGTGTTATTATCGCGGTGAACATTGTGATAATGTGGGTCTGTTTATGTTGAAATTTGTAGGTGGGTCAATGTTTACATTAAGGTCTAGGTCAATGTTTATATTCATGTAATGTGAAGGTGAAGTTCAATGTTTATGTTCAGGTGTTTATATGTAATGTTAAATTTAGTTTCCCCTTTGGTTAAAAAATGTGCAATGTGGTCCCCTTTTCAATTTAAAACTGTGTACTTTGGTCCCAAATGGATATCAATGAAAAACACATGAAAGATATCTGGCTTAGTTTCCACCATTAGTTTTCGCCTCCAGTCCACCATCTTTGTCCACCTCTAATCGACCATCCACCACCTCTCCACCATTAGTTTCCACCTCAAGTCCACCATTTCTTTCCACCATTTCTGTCCACCTCCATTCCATCATCCACTTCCTCTCCACCATTACTTTCCACCTCCACTCCACCCTCTATTTCCACCTCAAACCCTAACCCCTAAATCCAACAACAAGAATAATCACGCCGCAGTGATTATAAGACTAGTTTCATTGTTAAACCCAGAAATCGCGATAGGATTCTTAGATAAGGGTAATTTGATTTGACCCATTTCGTTAAACCTAGCTGACGTCATTATATATTTTTTTTAATTTACACATTCAAATATATCATATGTGCTACGTATTGAAAAAACTTTACACGACATTCAGTTTTGGCCACGGAGGCAACTGCACCGTTATGTTTTTAACGTCGTAAGTCAAAAGGACCATTTTGAACATTTTTTAACGACATATGGGACTTAACTTTTTTAAAACGTAGGATGACTTTGAACAAACTCCAAAAGTAAGGACCAAATGAGGTATTAAACCAAGAAAATTTTAAAAAATAGGAACCTGAGAGCGTGAAAGTCGGTCAACAATGAAGAATGTCTGCGTTTTAAAAGCTATAATACCTCACCACAAAAATACAATATATGGACAAAAGCAAACAACACATTAATTATTGCACAATACCAATTCAAAGGTAATATTTGTAATAACATCTTTTATTTTGAATAAAGTAATCCTATAATCATTTGTCCTTTAAAACTAATTATATGTATATAAGGTTTGACATAAAGTCAAACATAAGGAATATAAATAGGTTTAAACCCTCTGTTGGTCCTCATATTTGTTGGTGAATCTCAAGTGAGTCATCGTTTTTCTTTTTTGTCTTAATTGGGTCCATATACTTGTAAAATTGAGCCAATTAAGCCCTCTCCGTTAAGTTTTCATTGACGGCGTTAAACTGTGATGACGTGGTGCACACTTAAAATGTTGATGTGGCAGTGTTATATTACATGGAATTGTTTTTATGTTGATGTAGCAGTGGTGCACACATGTATATCTTCATCTTCCATCTCCTCCCATTTCAACCAGTCAGGCGAGATTACCTCTACCAGATCGCCTTTACCACGCAAAACGAACTCCACCAACCGCAGCTAAACAACCATCCTTCACTTCCCACATGAGAAATGCACTAGAAAGGCGAGATCTTTAGTCAAAGGCAGCGTCTACTCTGGTTCCGGGAGAGAAGGCAGAGACTGCGACGTTGGAAAATATGCCTCCAGTGATTTCTCCATGGTCGTAGTTCAGGTTAACCAGGTTCTTGAAGACCAGAGGCAGATCGAGTCCAGTCCTCTCGGCACATTCGTAGACAAATATGACGGTCATAGTAGTGCCCATCACATTCTTTTTCTTTCTTTTTTTTCTCTCTTCTTCATAACCTCCTCTTTCCATTTAAGCCTTCTTCACTCTCCTTTCTCTCTTTCTCCTTTCAAAAACCCAAACACCTCTCCACCCCCTTACATACTTCCTCAATGCCTCGGTTGTCCAACTTTTCCACCTTTAACGATTGCACCTTTTTCTTTAGTTTTATCTTAAATAGACAAACATACAACTTTTACCCTTCAGGTTTGCTTTCTTTTCCTTCCCACCTTCTAATTTTCAACCTTACCATTCAAGGGAATTCAATTTCAACACTTTGGCTTTCTCTTAAACGATTTTCATCAATTATACAATCCTAACATTTTCAACCATTACATGATTTTGTTTTTCCCTCTTGTTTATTTTGTTTTTTCTTTCTTTGGCTGAAGTTTAATTACCAACCTGCTCTTCAATTTTCCTTTGTTGAACGAGGTTAGTTTGTTGGCCTTCTTCACCTTTACCTCAATTTTCAAAATGTTCACATTATGTTTAATTTGGAAAAAAAAGGTAGCCGAAATGAGGTTTTGTATCTTCGATTACTTCAAAGGAAATAGAAAATACATAATGAAGGTTTTTCTGGATAAAATCAAAATGCCATACTGGGAACAAGTGATACTAACATGCACCGTAACACTCATTGCACTCACATGCTAAAATCTTCAATTTCGGATTTTCATTTTCATTGTGCGGGATAGAAGATCAAAACGAAGAAGAAGAAGAAGAGAATGCCCAAGGGTTTGGGTTGTTCGCAAACCCGAATCAAAGATGGGGAAAAAGAAAAGTGCTTTCCCACCCAGATTAGGGATTTACAAGTTTTTTTATTTATGATAGAGGGGGAAAAGATTCAAAAGGTGTCACCGTGGAAGTAGATAACTAATGGGAGCTTGGCGGTTTGGGATGTTTAATTGGGACGGTAGAGTTTGGCTGTGACAGTGACTTTAGGGATGAGGAGAATGTCTTTGGAGACAACGTTGATTTTGGGATCGAAACCCTGAAAATAAATAAATCCCTAATATGAAAATAGGTAAACCTTTTACCATGTCATAATATTTTAAATGAAATAAAAATTCCACTTAATAAAATATTTTGACATCAACGTATTAATTATGCAACACGTCAGCATCTCTCTATGCCGTTAGTGAAAATTTAACGGAGATGACTTAATTGGCTCAATTTTACAAGTATATAGACTCAATTGAGATAGAAAAAAAATGAGGACCCATTTGAGATTCACCAACAAATATGAGGACCAATAGAGGGTTTAAACCATATAAATACTATTGAATATTCACACTATTCAAATTTGTAATATAATTATATGTATTAATAAAAACAACTATGATAATTATGTAATCTAAATGTAATATAATTTTTTTATATTGAAGTAATCAAATACTACTGAAATATTCACACTATTCAAATTTGTGTCCATTGCACTTATAACAACACTTATTTGAATCCATTTCTATTAATTATATGACATACACATCAACAAAAATACAATACAATGCACACCATTAGGGAATCTTTATATCAAATAACTAATACAAACATTCATATTCTTCATTGATCATGAATAAAGAGGAACCTGGGAGTGTTGTGACCCGAACGTGAAACAACGACGACCAACGATGGTGGCGGCAATGAACAGCCCAGATGGCATCAATGGCGTGAGACGCTTGGCGCGACAACAATGGCGAACGACGGTTGAGGAAAATGGTCGCATGTAGGTGGCGACGACGACAATGAACATGGGTTGAGGACAAGGGTCTCGCGGCGACGGTGACGATGATGGCAATGGCGCAAGGCAAGGTGCGAACACAATGGAGCAACGAAGACAAACAAGCAATGGAGCGAAGAGAAATGGTGCAAAGAAGCAATGGCGCTTGAGGAAATGAAGAAGAATCGGTAGTGCGAAAAGAAAGAAGAAGAAGCAGCACGAGAAGAAATGAATAGTAGGTTGAAATTTTTGAACTTAATAACAGATACTACCTCGGTTGTTAAAAGACCCGAGGCAATACAACCCTATCGCATCGGTTATTAGAGAAACCAATGCTTAAAGAGACAGGAGAAAAATAAAAAACAAAAAGGAAATGGCATTTTTGAAAATATCTTAGACTTTTATGCCTCGGTTATACAACAAATCGAGGCATAATCCCCTTTTGACAATGGGTCTTATAAAATCGAAGCAATAGCTCTTGGATAGAACGAATAGAACGTTCAAAAGTCATAACTGTCAGATCTTGTACAACACTTACTACCTCGGCCCTATGAGGAACCGTTGTCGTATGACTAACTTACTACCTCGATCGTATGGGGAACCAATGCCTTATGGATGACTTGACTGTGTTGCAGGTGTGGCAGAGGGATGTTCAATGAGTTGTAGGTGTGGTAACGGCTTTTTGCCTCGGTTCTGTGTTCAATCAAGTCAGTATCACCATTTCATAAAGTTGTCAGCCAAAAAGCCAGGCAAACAGGTGGAATTTTACAATGTTTTAGGCATCGGTTCGCTGTGCAACCAAGGTTATAGCTCTTCTATGCTTAGGTTCCTTTTAAATCGAGTCGTTTAAGTTTGTCGTAATTACAGAATTGTCACTGTGTTTTGATAGACATCAGTTTTGTGTAAATTGAAGTCTATTGTGCGAGTTTAAAAGCAAATTTTGTATTGGTGCATTATCCTTTACTTAATTGCAACTAAGAAAAATATTTAAAAAGATAAAGGAAGTAAAAGAGTAAAAAGAAAAAATGACACAATTTGTATATTAAATTGAAATTGTATGATGTTGACACGACTTTAGTTAAGTTTTGATAGTACCAAGTTAGCATGATTTTAATTGAGTGCATTTTAAATTGAAGTTATATCAAGTTAACACGATTTTAGTTGAATCTAGTATAAGACATACCAAAATGACACAACTTCAGTTTAAAATTTCTAAACTAAAATTATGTCAACTTCAACTTTAAAAATGTTTTAAACTAAAATCATGCATATAACTTCTTAATAATACTCTCATGCTACTTTAAATTTGTCCCATTTCATTAGTTTAAAAAAAAAAAACAAAACAAAACAAATTTGCACAAATGCTTTTGCCCGAATCCTAACTCATGGTTATATACTATCAAACTTTTATTGTGTATTTAAATGAAATGTCGATTTATGCTAACATTAATAGTTATTTAAATTCTTCCATAAAAAAGAAGTGCACCAAGAATCCCAAACATATGAAAAATTATGATAATATTAATAAGTTATTACAGTTAGAATAAGTCTCCAAACTCAAAAAACTTACAAAATATTTATAGGTCGTACATCAGTAAGATTCTTGAACTACATCAACAGTGAGATTTGAACCAAGTTTTTATAGAACTAAACCCTGGAACATGGTCTTCTCATAGGTTGCACCACTTGCATGCATTATAAAAGAAAAGAAAGAGAAAAAAAAAACTTTACCCTAACAATTATTATTGATTTCTTATGATGAGATTATGACCCTTATGTCTTGGAGGGGATAGGAGGGCAAAGAGTTAATGATATAATTAATTTACGATTATGGGTAAAACTTTTTGCATGATATAATATTATGAAAAATGTATGGAGAAGAAGAGAAGGCACGTCGCTTTCTATTGTAAAGTTTACCAGCTGCTCAATAGCAACGGCAGTCAAATAATTTGTGACCTATTAAAGGACCTTTCAAAAGCTATTAGGGCTTCGTAACAAAATAATTTTGAACCATCCTATAATAAAGACCTTCTCCTATCACACAGGATGGTCCATACCTTCACCAATTTTTAATCTAAATGCTATCTAAGTTGACTCCTACTACCCTCTTTTACTCTTTTTTATATAAAAGAATTATTTTCATCTTTTACTCTCATACACTTCAAAAATCTTACATCGTCAAAGATTCAATCTTTAAGATTATGTTGATAAAAATATTTAGTGTACAATTCAGTCTAGTTTTAATTAGAAATAAAAAAAAATTAAACATCGTACAACTTTATTATTTTTAAATTTTAAATTGAAAGTGATGTTGTAATTTATTATATAAATTTGTTTATAGTTTTTTCAGTATTTTATATCTTTAAAAGATCAAATATATTTATATACATTTTTCTCTTTTAGCCTATTTACAAGTCTTTTTTAAAATATAAAATTATGATAGAGATATAGAATTGTAATATCTGTAATATTAACTCAAGATTTTAGATTGAAATTAATATCGTAATCTTTTATATGAATTTATTATAGATTCATTAATATATCTTTTCAAAATATCAAATATAATTATATTTTTTTTCTCTTAAATTATATATATACTCTTTATGATAAATTGTGATCGAGATATAAAATTGTAAAACTTATAATATTAATTGTTTTAAGATTTTAAATAGAAAGTGATGTTATAATGTTTTATGTTATTATATTCATAACCTAGTTGATATTATATCTCTTTGAAAAATCAAATATATTTATATACATTTTCTTTTCTTAACCTATCTAAATGCCCTTTAATAATAATAATAATAATAAAGTTGTAAATACTGTAATACTAATATTTCATATATGGTAATAAAAAAATTAATAATTGAAACCTATGTTGAGAGCAAAGTGTATGAGTAAAATAAATTACATTATTTCTATCTTTTTATGGTTAAGGTTTTGAACTCTCTTTTTGACTTTTGAACTTTATATTCTATAATGCTTTCACGTCTGCAATAGTAAAAACCATAAAGGGAAATCAATAAAGAGCTTCTAAGTGGTGTGTCGTCCACTTGTTGATGTGAAACCCCATTTTTTACTTCAAGATATATACAAAACTTTTATAATTTGGATTTTATCAAATTTTAAATTTATATTTCAAAAGGGATTCGACTAAATTTTGCTTTGATATGATTGATTTAGAGCAGTATCATTGCAATAAATATCCATGACTACTAACCCAAATATAAAGAATACAAAAGAAAATAATAGGATTTGATGCAAATTATATCTACAAGATTTCTTTGCCTAGATCGACATTATCATTTGTATACATTATATATCCTAATTAATGGAAAGTAAATAGTCTTTAAGATAGAACAAGAACCCCAAATGTAAGGAGAGCCTTTCTATAGTATAGTATGGAAATAAAAGAAAAAAATACAAAGTAACAATATAAATTAATTTAGAATCAATCCTAGTAAATAGTTAAAATTATGATAATTAATGCTAGAAATCAATTTAAACTCTAATTTATATATTAATTATATTTTTTTATTAATAATATATTCTAATTTAGATATTATGTTTAACTTAGTCATGATTAGTTATATTAAAATATGAGTTTTAAGCTTAACTCAATTCCACAAAACTGATTAATAAGACAAAGGTTTATCTTCATTATATTCTAAATTGGTCTTATCTCTATCAATGTGGGATTTCTGACACACATCTTCTCACATTGAGGTCTTGTAGGTGGAAGTAGACATTAATGAATGGTCTTTATAAAAAAATAGAACAATATGCCTAACAAACCAAAAATCTCTCTAAGTTAAACTCTAACAACGACTTTGATATTATGAAGTAGTTTTTAAATCTAATTAAATTTCACAATCGAAGATAAGGTTTGTATCCACCTATATACTTTAAATTGGTCTTATTTCTAGTCGATGAGAGATTTTTAACAAAATATTTTTTATTTTTAAATTTTGTTTTTGTTTAATAATTTTCATGTAATTATAAGAAGGATGTTAAAAAAATACATGAAATACAATGTTTATGCAAATGAAAACATTTAGGAGAAGGTGTTGTATTTTATGTAGGTCAGATATGAGTAGATGGTCTTTATGCTAAACTTTTGAGATGTTTTAAGGTATATAATGTGTATTTGGAACTGGAGGATGTATTCCTTTTATAGATAAAATATATAGTTTTTCTTTCAGTTAAAGATATGTAGAGAAAATAAATAGCATGTAAATTACTCATCTTTACAACTCATATTTACTCATCTTTACAATAATTCTTCTAAAAATGTGACGGGCAAATTAATTGAATGCCCATTGAATTAAAATAGACTCTCTTAAAGTAATTAAGTAAACTCAGTGCAGTTCAAGAAACTTTTAGTTAATTCAATTTAATCTTGAAATTTATTATCCTGGATCAATCTTTGGTGGGAAGTTGTTCAAATTAATCAACAGTTTGACTTATTTTCTAAAACCAAATTAATATCTTAATGAATGAAATATTTGTAAAATAAGTTCACTATTAAAAGTGAAGGTACAAACAAATGAAAAAAGAAATTCATATATTCAAAGTTACATTTTCTTTTATAGATACATATTTCTTCCCTAATAATAGTATAATTTAAGTGAGTTGATTTTTACCTAAGTTTATTAAGTGATATATAAATGAGAAAAATGTTTTGGAAATAAGTAGTTCCAGATATTAGCACAATTAAATTTAATTTGTTTACCTCCACTAACATTCAACAAAATATATATTATTACTTAATGCACATCTCCTCGTGACGCACAATTTTTAATTTTTTTTTACACCTTTTTCTAGTTTTGGTGTTAGTATTGATATCTTTCAAAGATAAATTTATTAGGAAGAATTAATACTAAAGATTTATGACACTAGGAAGATTCCACAATAATATTTTTAATTCAAAATTTTAAGATAATATCTTTTAATTTTTTTTTCTTATATATTGTTCCGTTTATATTTTTATTTAATACGAGACTAAAATTCACATATATTTCTAATATTTTTTTAAATGCATTTTTTTCTTCATTTGGTATATTCTTTCTTTAAGAGATTAACCACTGCTACGTTACTAATCACCCTTACATTTATTACCATTATGGAAGATACTTCTCTTAATTTAGAAGATTTTTTTATGCAAGAACTACTTTACATTGAACATATTACTTAACATGTACAATTGCTCATCTCATACTTTAATTAGAACTTTAGTTTTAATATTAGTGTTTTTGAGATCTTTCAAGAACATATTTACTCCAAATATTTATTACCAATGATAAGATACTACAACCTCAAACTCAAAATCTAAAGCAATAGGTTTGTGAGTCTTTTATATAAAAGAAAAAAATCCATTAAGATTAATTCACAAATTTGATTTTACACTACACAATATTTTTGTTCATTTTTATTTTATCTTTTGTCATTATTGTATTTTGTTATTTGTTTTTAAGATATGTGATTGCTATATTCTCTTTTGTTATTCCCTTTATATACATTTCTTAACTCTTTGATTAGTAAACAAGAGAGCAAAAAACTTTTCAATTCCTTTTATTTTTTATTGTATATTGTTCAACTTTTTCATTTTTATTACTCAAACTCACTTAGATTCCTAATAATGTTTTGGTTAAAAGCTCTTTTTTGTCCCAGTTTTGGTTGGGAAAATTTGAAATAATCCCCATGTTTTCTTTGTGTTCAATTTGGTCCTAAAAAACTTAATTAGAGTTCAATTTCGTCCTTTCCACTAACTCTGTTTAAATTGATAACGACTTGTTGTCCAAATGTGCAAGTCCACTGACTTACAGTCCTATGTGGCATTGTCCTGGGAGATACGTAGGCAGAAGGAGGCTCATCACTGAATTAAGACCCTTTTTCTTGGAGTCTTCGTCTTTATCCCACCGGCAGAGAAAGACAGAGAGCTAGAGGGAGGGGATACAGTGTTACAACCATGGCACGCTACTGAATCAAACAACACAAACCTAAAATCACCCAAGACAACCCTATTTTCATCGTCAACCTTCAACCTTCACTCAACACCCATTTCCATTTTTTTTCAATACACAAAGAAACACACGCAAGGACCGAACCATATCCATCTCCATTCTTCTCCATAACACCTGCATCACAAAACCGTATCAACATCACCTTCCCCTTAATTCTTCCCTAACGAAGCAAAAATGAAAAAAAATCACACCAAAACAGAGTATCGAATGACCTTGTTCCTCGTCTGATCTCGAATTCATTCCACCCTTCCCTTGGATCGTGCCTTCCAAGCAGTAGTAGTAGTAGCGTTCCCCAGAATCGCTCCTCTCTCAGTTTCGTCTTGAAGCGGTTGGCGCAGGGGAGGTTTTGAAAAGGGGTGTCTACTACGCCACAACTAGTGGTGACTCCGATGAGCATGGCGTCGAACAGTAAGAGAGGGTGGTGTCATGGCTGAGCTCGAAAGGGTGGCAGGCGGTGTTCGGTTGGAGGCAAACACAAACCTAGGATGGAGAGAGAGGAGGCGACATCGCCGGAGGTGGCTCCGGTGGGGCACGGTGACGCTGGCGACGCTAAGGCCGGCTGAAGGCGGTGGCGCGGTGGCTGTCGCATGGAGGCGGTGGTGTGCGAGCCACAACCCCGAGTTGTGCAAGAGAGAGCTGCGAGACCTTGCGTGTCTGCTATTGGGTTTGATAGCGCAAAATGAGGGGGAGAGGCTTGACCCCATGCATTTCTAGGTCAGGAGAAGGCATTCTAAAGAAATTCACAAATACTATTTCAAAAATCCTAATTCAATGCCACGTAGGATAATAAATGACACTTCAGAATGGCTCCGTTATCAATTTAAACGGAGTTAGTGAAAAGGACGAAATTGAACTCTAATTACGTTTTTTATGACCAAATTGAACACAAAAAAAAACATGGAGACCGTTTCGAATTTTTCTAACCAAAACTGGGACCAAAAAGAGCTTTTAACCTAATGTTTTTTATCAAATCTAGCTCTCTTCCACATTAATATATCCTTTATAACGATAAGCCACAAGTACTTTACTAGTGACCCTTACCTTCATTTACCATAATAAAAAACACTTGCCTGAATGAATAAAATTTTTTATTAATAACCACTCTATATTTTACGTGTGTATTTTATCTGTGTAAGTTAGTTACCAAGATGAATCAAGCTTTAATACCAATGTTGTGGAATACATAATAGGAAATAGGTTTAATCATTCTGATAGTCCCTATTTTCGGTGATTTTTTTCAATTAGGTCCATCATTTTTTCTTTTTCTCAATTGGGTCCCTATTTTTGAAAAGTTGAAGCAATTAGGTCATTGTCGTTAGTTCCGTACTAACACCGTTAAAAAGGGTGACACGTGTCAGCTCATGATTTTTTTTAATTTTTTAAATATATTTTTAATTATTTTTATTTTTATTTTTATTCTTTTTATTTATTAAAAAAAATTGCCACGTGTCAAGTTGACATTGAGCCACGTGGCAATGACAATGTGAGGTGGCACTGATAGTGCCACGTGTCACTATCAGACCACGTGTCATTAGATTTGTCTCAATTTGGTCCCTATATTTTCATTTTGTCTCAATTTGGTCCCTGTATTCTTATTTTGTCTTAATTTAGTCCTATTTTTTTAAAAAACTAAACAATTTTGTTTCTCTCCAAGTTCAAACAAAATTTTATTTGTATATAAATCTTTAGAAAGAAATTTATACAAATTAATTTTTTTATTAGAAAAATAAAAAAAATTACACACTAACATATGACACATTTTTATTTATGTAGTAGTAAAGAAATCATTTAACCTAAATAATATGAATAAGTAACCTATAAAAGTTAACATCTCAATAATAAATATTTTTGTGAAGGTAATCTACACAAGTATAGTCTCAATACTTCCTCAACAATTCATAAAACGTTTCTAGAGTTAAATATTTCGATTTGAAATACATTATTACTAATAATTTGCTTAACAGAAACAAATTTAAAGACAAAAATTTGGAAAATGTACATACCGTATTTTATTTGGGAAGGAACAATTTTCTTAAATTTTTAAAAAAATTAGGACTAAATTGAGACAAAATAAAAATACAAGGACCAAATTGGAACAAAATAAAAATACAGGGACCAAATTGAAACAAACGCAAAGACACGTGGTTTGACAGTGACACGTGGCACTGTTAGTGACACGTGGCACTGTTAGTGCCACCTTACACTGTCATTGCTACGTGGCACAATGTCAACTTGACACGTGGCAAATTTTATTTTTAAAAGAAAAAAAATAAAAAATAAAAATAAAAATAATTAAAAATATATTTAAAAAATTCAAAAAATCACGAGCTGACATGTGTCACCCTTTTTAACGGTGTTAGTACGAAACTAACGACAGTGATCTAATTGCTTCAATTTTTCAAAAATAGGGACCCAATCGAGAAAAAGAAAAAATGAGGAACCTAATTGAAAAAAGTCATCGAAAATAGGGACTATCAGAATGATTAAACCTAGGAAATATTATTTTTTAACAATAACACTTACTTAAAAGCATCACAAATAAGAATATAAATCATATTTGGCGTAGTTTGACACTTTACGACTTAACAAAGTATATTTTACTACTTAACATGCAATTTTTACAAGAGATAATCGTAAACTCTTATACAACTTTTACAAAAAGATAAAATTGCAAACTCTTTAATATAACTTATAGTAAGGATACAATTGCAAACTTTCTCATAAACACAAATACCAAAGTTTCCTATACATGAAAAAAACTTATTGAACTCCAATGATAACCATAAATTAACTCTTTCATTTTTACAATTGTTTTTTTTACTTTTTTCTTTTGTATTACTTAATGTAATTCGATCAATACTAGTTTAAAAAAAAATACAATAATTGAAAGTTACAATGTATTATCATATTTTTATATGTAGTAATGTATTATCATATTTTTTTTATGTAATTGATTCGTGATTTAATGGTAATGAGATTTATGTTAATACAAATAAAATCAATATGTGATAGAGCTCTATTTTTGTCCTTAATATTATACATATGATTAAAAAGTATATTTTAAGTCTAATTTAGCTTCATAAAACTAACTTGTAAAGTGAGATTTGTACTTATTTGTATACTGTAAATTGATTTTATCTCTGTGAAATCACAAAATCACTTAATCATATAAAACAACCAAAGTTAGATAACACTTAGGTTGAGTTTCATAAAACTGACTTGTAAAGTGATATTTGTACTTATATACTGTAAATTGGTTTTATCTCTAGTCAATGTGAGATTTTCTATACTATTTATAGTGAAAACGCAAAATCACTTAATCACATAAAACAACCAAAGTTAAATAACACTTAGGTTGAGCTTCATAAACCTGACTTCTAAAATGAGATTTGTACTTACTTATATACTGTACATTGGTTTTATCTCTAGTCGATGTGAGATTTTCAATGTAAAAATACAAATTAATCATATAAAACAACCAAAGTTACATCACACTTAGGTTGAGCTTCTCAGGGAATCTTCTAAGAAAAAAAAATATAAAGAAAAAGAAAATAAACTTCTCCTAAATTAAAACTATATATATGTAGAAGATAAAAACAAAAGAACATATAAATAATTTTACAAATAAAATTTTACTTTTAATCTTTTAAAAGTACTTCCGGATAAGTTGGTTAAGCACAGTAAATAACTAGTAACTTTTTGAAATAAAGCTAGTGTTACACTCACTTGTGTAGTGATGGGTTTGCTAACCTAACCACATATACATATAAATAGTAAACTCAAAGTAACCTTGGAAACTACCCCAACTTCTCGATCATTCCATTAGCCATCTGAAGCTTATAAAATCCTCCATACTTTATACCACCTTCTTCCATTCCAACATCTACATCACCATGGCAAATACAAGAGCAACCCAACTTTCCATGCTTGCCCTAATAATCTTCTCTTCATTCTTCATCACTTCGCAGGCACGTGCCACTCTCCAAAGGCACGTGCCATCATTCTCCCACCATAAAGCTCTTGAGATCCACAGGTTTCTCCACAAATCAGGTATTGACCTAGCAAAACGTCCACATGATGAAGATGGTGATCTTCCACTTGCACCTGGAGATAGACTTGCACCAGG
Organism: Vigna mungo; assembly: GCA_036885675.1. Classification (NCBI taxonomy): domain Eukaryota; kingdom Viridiplantae; phylum Streptophyta; class Magnoliopsida; order Fabales; family Fabaceae; genus Vigna; species Vigna mungo. The sequence goes on from CP144694.1 coordinate 22,897,594, forward strand.
AGGACCAGATCCTCAGCACAATGGAAAACAACCACCACGTAGGTCTTAGGGTTTTCATTTGTTTGAGGATCAACGTGGCTACACGCATGCATGCATGCATGCATGCCTTGTTTGGTTTTATGGTATAGAACTTTAAGCTGCATGGTGTGAGCTTAACTATAGCAGGTGCATCATGTGGTACCTTCTTTCTTTTTCCCTAGCTGTGTTGTCAACTTTGTAGTATTCTCAAATAGAATAATGCTATTTCTACTCACAGTTTCTGCACCATTTTCTTCTTCTTCTTCTTCCCTTGGTTTCTCTCTGTGCTAGAAATTGGTGTGGAAATAGCATTACTCTTTCAAATAATACCCTACATGGTTGGAAAATTATACATGTTTTGGAGCATATATATGTGGGTGATGTAGGTGGATATGTTTCTGTCTTTGTGTTTTACTTTTATCACTTTCTTTTAGTTTCTGTAATCTTGTTTTTATAGGAGGTGTTTTGGAAGATCAATGAAGAGGAACCAGGGTTTTTTGTTTTTTACTTTTATATAAAATTTTCTTTACGTTTTTGTCATGGATCAACTACGCCAAAAACTTAAACTTCAGTGAAAAATCACATACTAAATACTTTACATTTAATATTTGCTATTAGTTTTTTAATTACGTATATAATACTTTAGATGTTTAATATAAACTTCTACTGCATGCACATATTATCCAGAAAAATCACATCAAAATTTATGTTGGCTTTAATACAAACTTTTATCAAACATATTAATTAAGATAAAGGCTTAACTTTAATCGAAAAACAAAATACACAATTCAACCTCATCTTAAGATTTATACTTTTTTTTTAAAAAAAAAAATGTACTTTTTCAAACTCTTCTGTTTATTCGTCGTAAAGGCAAAATTATTTCTACGGAAAGTAGTTTTAGTCATGGAACTTCGTACTACGGATATTAATTTATGTGTATATGCCAAAAGGAGAATAAAAATCTACGATCTAAATTAAAAATATAATAAAAATAATAATCATGTATCGTTCTCTTATTGTTGCTTATTATTCTCTTAGTTTTCACTTATTTTCTATTTTATTGTGATTTGTGTTTTCTTCTTTGAAATTGTAGTTTTTGTGGGAATGGAAATTTAATATTTTCTTGTTTTCTTTTTTAATGTACTCTTAGTTTGTATTGTATGATTAAGTCGACATCTCTCTGTCCAGGTCACAATAATTAACAATGACGCGAATAAGAAATTGATTCTTTTTTAAATCGTAAAAATATCAGAGACATAAAAAATAGAACACATCTCTTTTGAAATCGTTATTAAATTATTCAATATGAAACTAGTTGTACATAGTGCGAGAAAAGAAAACATAAAAACAACAAGAAACAGAGAATATTTGAAAAGAACAAAAACATGACAACTGAGTTTTTATGTGATTGAGAAGAAAAAGAAAGTGTGTGTTGAATAAATTATGATATATGGAAGCTTTTATAGATTCCAATTTTTATATATTTTCTAGATTTGAGGGAGGATTTATTTCAAATATGGCTCGCAGAAATGTCTAATATCTTTATATATTAGTTTAATTACTTTCTATGAGAAGTAATAATGGCCTTAAAATTAATTACAAATCATTCTTAAGAAAAAAAAACATTTTGAAAGATAATTAAGAATTTATTAAAATAATACAATACTATGCATAGTTTTTTCTTAATAGCATGTATGGTTTTTATAGTTAATCATAAAAAGGTTTCGGCATATCAGTATCTCTTTTAAAAAGCAAATATATGAATATTAAGTTATTAATCAGGGGACTATTCCTGTTTGTTCTTTTAAGAGAGTTATATTTAAATTAAGATTGAGAAAACAAATCCAAATCATAAAAATATTTTTTATGAAGAAAAAAAAAATATAAAAGATTGAATTAAGAAAATATTATAAAACACCACACAGTTATGTAACAGTAATATGCACTTGGGTTTCATTAGCTGTAATCGAGGGCATTAAATTATCATATTTTCCATAATTCACTTTAATTTTGTAGGGTAGGTATGAGGCTTGATCTATGTGTACTTTGTGCCCTAAGGCCTAGAGGTTTTATAACTTTTTTATCTCGAGATATTGGTGGTAAAAACTTTAATTGCTATCATGCTCTTACATTGACAATGATTCCTGTCTATAACTAGTTAGATTTTTTCGGTTTAGTATTAAACTTTTCCATAATAATGTTTATATATATATATATATATATATATATATATATAAATTCAACTTCTCTAATAAATTAAAATAGGCTTAAATGCTTACTTGGTCCCCATGTTAAGAGGGAATTTTCAGTTTAGTACTCGCTTTTAAAAGTGTATACACTAAGTCCCTATGTTTTGCAATTTGTGTTAATTTAGTCTTATCCCCTTGAGGGTGTTAAAATAATTAATGTTGAAGTGAGTGTACATCAGAAGTGTACAACAAAAGGTGATGTGTCATTTAGTTGGCATTTGATGTGGCAGGCAGAGGTTTGGGAAGAAAAATAGGCTAGGGATTTTAAATTGGGGAAATGAAATTGGGGAAAAATTACGTCATATTAAAATTGGGGATTTCATTTGTCGAGGGTTGAATTCGTTTGTTTGTTGGTTCTGTGAGCATATGTGAAGTGGGTGGTTTCTTCGAAGGAAATTCGTGACACAACAGGCTTGGTGAAGGAGCAGGGAGCGATTACGGTAAGGGACCGTGGGTTCGTCAGCGTCGTCTTTCTTTGAAGCAAAAAGGTGAAATTTGTGTTCTTGCGAAAAGTTGAAAGGTGCGTTTATGAGTTATTTGATGTAGTGAGGGTCCCCTAAGGAAGTATGTTGTCTTGTTGTCCCCTTAGTGTTTACTGTTGTGGTTCTCGTAGTGTGTTCTGTTGCATCTGTTGTGGTCCCCTTCTTTATTGTCTTTGTCTTTCGTTTTGTTGTGTGCACTCTTTGCATGTTTGTGGTCCCACTTTTGAAGATGAAATTGTTTATTGTGTGGTTGTAGTTTATTCTGTGGTTGTTTGTTTATTTTGTGCTTGTATTCTATGTATGTTGCTTATTTTGTCATGGATATTCATTTAAGCATAACTACACGTGTAATAGTTTTATGTGAAACACATTGCTTGTGATTAAGTTGTTATAACTACACATGTAATTTGGGTTGGTAATGTGGCATATGTAGAATGTAGATGCATGTGAAGGTCATTAAATAATGACAGTAAATACATGTGAAGGCCATTAACCAAATGCATGTAGTCTGACACTTACTTTCATATAGGCATTTGATACTTAACCATTAAAGAACATGTCCAACTACGATATTGAGGTGGTGTTTCACCATGGGGGCAAGTTTGTGAATGACGGGTCATTTAGATATCATGGAGGTGATACCAGTACCTTGATCATTGACCCAGACAGATGGAGTTATTTTGAAATACTTGTCATACTGAAAGAGATGGGTTATAAAAATGTTAAGGAGATGTGGTATTCCATGGGTGGTTCTGTATTAGAAGCTAGGTTGGATTTGTTAAGTGATGACAAAGGTGCATGTGAAGTGGTGAACATTGCACAATTGAATGGTCAAGCTCATTTGTTTGTGGTTCACATCGTGTCGGATCCTGAATATATTCATATGTTGGAATATGATGGTGAAGCCCAAGTTTGTGAACATGGTGAAAAGGGGATGGTGAAGTTCAGCTTGGTGAAAAGGAGGATGGTGAAGTTCAGGTTGGTGAAGAGGGTAAAGAGCAACCTATTGAGGATGGTGAAGGTCAAGTTCATGAAGAGGATGAACAAGAAGTTGGTAACGTGGGTGTAGATGGTGAAGTTGAGGTTGCTGAAGAGGGTGAAGAAGTTGTTGACCTGGGTCAACATGCTGAAGTTGAGGTTGCTGAAGAGGGTGAAAACAAGTTGCTAAAGTGGGTCTACATGGTGAAGAGGTTGAAGAAGACGTTGCTGAGGAGGTTGGTGAAGGTACTACAATTTGTGAACATGTTGTACATGAGGTGGGTAAGAAGGATGGTGAACTTGGTGCAGTTTCTGAACATGCTGCAGATGGTCAGGGTGATGTTGGTGGTGGTGTAAGGGATGGACAGGATGAGTTTGACGTTAGTAGTTGGATAGGATTTGATGAAGACGCATGTGTTAGTGAAGATGATTTAGTGGATGTTAATGTGCATGGAGATGAACAAGCCCAAGAAGACCACTGTCAAGGTAGTTTATTTGTTGATGTAGGTACAACAAGGGGAAGTAATACTCAAAAGAAGCATGTATAAGCCATTATCTGATACTGAGTGGGAATCTGATACTTGTGGCAGTATTGATTTAAGTGATGACTCTGATCATGAAAGGGTCCGATATGGAGATTTTGGAATCTTCTCAGAGCCCTCAAGTATGAAATATTATAAAGGGAAACTGGGGACATACTTCCCTCAAAAAAAAGATTTCACTAATGCAATTAGAACTTATGGAGTACACAATGGTAGGAAGTTCAAGATTTCTAAGAATGACAACAAAAGAATATGCACCAAATGTTGTGGTTCACAAGGGAAATGTTCATGGTATGTATATTGTGGATATAGGAGTACCCAAATACATGGCAGTTAAGGAAAATTGTAGACACTCATACATGCAGTAGAGAATTCAATATTGGTTTAGTTACCTCTAAATGGTTAAGTAGTAGGTTAGAGAAAAGCATGAAAGCAAATCCGGATATTAATATGAAAAACCTGCACAATAAATTTTGTAAAAAATATAACATTGGTGTGTCTAGGGCCACAACAAGTAGGGCAAAAGTTATGGCATCCGCCAACATTGAAGGTTTTTTCGAACAACAATATGAAACATTGTTTGATTATGCACACAAGTTACCGAGATCAAACCCTGGCTCAACAATTAAACTTAATGTAGAACCAAGTGAGGATAAGGTCATATTCAAGAGAATGTGTGTGTGTTTCAAAGCATGTAAGGACAGCTTTGTATCTTGTAGGCCTATTATACATTTAGATGGTTGTTAGCATATGTTGTTGTTGAAGTAGAGAATAAGGAAACATGGACTTGGTTTCTAGAATTGTTAATTGATGATCTTGGAGGTAGGGGATTTTGTTCAAGGTGTACATTTGTCTCAGATCAATAGAAAGTAAGTACTTTTATTCATTACTTTAATTCATTACTGTCAGATCAACAGTAGTTTTATTCATTACTTTGATTCCTTTTTTATTGTGATAGGGACTTAGGCAAGCTTTACAAGGTCCTTTGCCTGGTGTGGACCAACGCTTTTGTGTCAGACACATATATTCAAATTTTAGGAAAAAGTTTGGTGGCTTAATTCTGAGACAATTACTATGGAACGCAGCATCATCCACACACCCTGAAGCATGAGAGTCAAGGATGTGACAAATCAAGGGCGTTAATGAAGATGCATTCAAACACTTAATAGCTATTCCACCAAGGCAAGTTTTCAAACTGTAAATGTTGTTTCATGTTTTGTAAATTTTTGTTTGTTTTCCAAATGTTTAACTTCATATTTTTTCAGATTTTGGTCTAGATCCAGATTTACAGGAAGACCAGCTTGTGACACACTTGTGAATAACATTTCGGAAGCTTTTAACAGTGTCATCTTAGATGCAAGGGGGAAACCGATGATAACAAGGTTGGAAGAGATTTGTATATACCTGATGAAGAGGTGGGCTTCCAATAGACAAAAGATAAGTAAATTTGAAGGTCAGATTTGCCCCAAAATTTAAAAGAGGATACAGAACAAGTTAGAGAAGACCAAATATTGGATACCTAAGTATGACAACTATTATCATGCACTTGTTTATGATTTTTCATTCAACTGTTTCATTTAACATTAATTGTTATGATTTTGCAGTTGGTCAGGGATACAAATCTTTCAGATCTTCCATACATCCAACATAGCTGAAAAGTATGTGGTTGATGTAGAGAAAAGAGATTGTAGCTACAGGAAATGGACAGTAACAGGAATTCCTTACTGTCATGCAATCACAGCCATGAGGTTTTTGAACATGAATCCAGAAGACTTCATCCCGCTTTGGTTTAGAACCTCAACGTATGAAGAAACATACAATCCAATCATTTTCCCTTTCAATGGACCTCATCTATAGCAAAGGACCTCATATCCTGATATTTTGCCTCCACCAAAACGGGTGTTGCCAGGAAGACCAAGGAAAAAAAGAAGGTTGGAGAGTTGGGAGCAAAAGAGGGATGATACACAACTTGGACAAAAAGGAATCCCTAAGAGATGTTCCATATGTAGAGAACTTGGGCATAGAAGAATTAATCTCCCACAAGCAACTCAACAACAACACCAGCAAGGTACACCACACTCCACTCAAGCAAGTCAACAACAGGAATAACCTACACCACACCCCACTCAAGGAAGTCAGATTACTCAAGAACCCCAGACTGATCAAATTACAACACCTCTTTAAATTGTTCTAGTTTCAAACATTATGTACATCTTTGTTTTACTTTGGATATGTACTTTGACTTTAAATAGTGTTGCTTTCTGTCATGTATATTTGCACTTAACATTTTGGATGATATGTCACTGTATTTTGTGTGATATATGACTATATTTTGGATCATATATGAAGCACTTTGGATGATATGTGACTGTATTGTGATAGCCATATTAATTTGGCTTCTCAAATTTCAAACTTCCTTATATTAATTGTATTGTGATTCAAACACTTAATTTGGCATCCCTGATTTCACAGTTGATTATATTTAATGTATTATGATAGCCATATTAATTTGGCTTCTCAGATTTCAAACTTGTTTATATTCATTGTATTGTCATAGCCATATTGATTTGGCTTCTCAGATTTTAAACTTGTTTATATTAATTGTATTCTCATAGCCATATTAATTTGGCATCTCTGATTTCATAGTTGAAGATAGCCATATTAATTTGAAGTAACAAACACTTGAAGTAATGAAAATTACACTTCTTCATTAAGTAGAATATCATTACAAGCATAATCTCATTACAACCAGTTTCTCATTCATTACGTAACAAACAAACATCACAATTTAACTAACTTCTTCACTACAATTAACTAACATAAGACATACAAATATGATATTGATCAACCCCATCAAACATAACATCCAGATTAAGATCTTCTCCCTTTTTTGATAAACCAAAAGTGATTTTTCCAAGTTAATAATCTTTCTCCTTTGCCATCCAATTGTAGTATCCCTTTCATCTACATTATCTTCAGTGCGCCATTTGAAGAAATTACATCCTCGCACTTCTTCATTCGATTCCGATGTACAAAACATCGAACCAAAAACATCTCATGAAGACCAAAATAATTGTACCCAAAAATAAAAACACAAGGAAGGAAACAAATCTTGTAATTAGGGCAGCCCCAAAAAGACTTGCCCTCGTTCTTAGCAGTTTTTGAGACTCTCAATACGGCTAGCTCTCCATAATAGCATATTTGGCTGCCAACCATTCCTCTTGATGAAGCACCCCGACAACTCCACCATGAGCAAGACGAAGAGTGATTCATTGACATTACCACGTCCTGACACAATAATGCTTTGTCCACATCAACAAAACAACCCCAAATCCCAAAAATTAACCACAAACACAGAAGACAACAACGTTAGGGCAGCCACCTCACACAAAGGAAACAACGAAGGGCACCGCACCTTAGCTCACCTCCTTCACCTCAGAAGAAAACGACAATACTTCCTCAAGTTAGGGCACCCACCTCACAAGAAGGGAACAGTGAAGGGAACCCCACCTCAGCTCACCTCCTTCACCTTAGCTCTTTCACCTAAGGACCTTCGAGATCAATGTCTTAGGGCAACCATTTAAGCCTTTAATCTATTGTAATCAAATGATTTTTTCATACCTGTCTTTGCTATAAAATTTCGTTTTGCCACGACAAATAACTTATTTGCCACATCACTTAACATTTGACGTCGTTCCAACGAACTTAACGGATAGGACTAAATTGACACAAATTGCAAAACATAGGGATTTATGTATACACTTTTAAAAGCGGGTACTAAACTAAAAATTTCCTCTTAACATGGGGACCAAGTAAGCATTCAAGCCATTAAAATATTCACTTAATTTTGTAGTTCATTACCTCCACCCCTAGATTATTAAAAAGCACAATAAAATTTTTCTTATGTTTATTGTATTTTTTAATTTAAAATTTGCAATATTTTTTGCGTATAATATATTATAACTATATAAATATTTTATTATTTTATTATAATGTAAGACGATTATTCCATGATGGATCATGATGAGGTCAAATAGTTTGAGTATTACGGTTGATCTTTTAAAATCGAATACTAAATTGAATTTGTCGAGTATTGAAGTAGTCTCTTAAATTGTGTATTGTTAGTGGAATGACAAGTGTACCATATCGTATCAAGTAATAAAAATGGTAAAACCCATTATCGTTCTTCCCATGAGACTCGAAAGGCCTTATCGTTCGTATGAAGTAAAATAGTAAGACTTGTGAAAGAAAAATTAATTGTTGTGGTGAATGCAACGACAGAAAATAAACATGCAATGAGTGATTCAATTGACAAGAAAAAAGTATGAATAAATGGAGTTGTTGGGGGTTTACAATTTCATCTAATCCGCTCTCTTTTATTTACTCCTCTTGTTTAAATTGCCTTATTATCTAATTGCATGCAAACTTTCTTGGCCTCCCCTTAACCCGATCCTTCGGCGAAAAGGGCCTATTACTAATTACCGGCTTGTTATCCCTAGCCTCCCCAAGCAACTAGCAACGCATTATAAACAGAAGCAAATACAATTGATCGTCCTACCCCCTATCCCTAGGTGGTATTGCTTAACCAAGGAAATTCTCACCATTTCGTGACATTATTGTACGTCCCCGTATCAATAAAGGCAAATATCAGTTACCGAATGAGTTAAAGGATAGAAGCTTTAAGCACAATATGAGAATCCAACAATTGATAATAAAGGCATATGAAAATCATATAATTCAAACAAGAGTTTCAATAAAAGAACGTATCAAAAGATTACATTGTTCCCCCAACAACAAAAGGGTTTAGTTCACCATTGTCATGATGAACCAAGATGAAAATAATGGAAGATATGGAAAGCAAACCCTAGAAAAGATGAAAAGGAGCCTAAGCATCCAAGAGATCCTCTCCAGAGAGTGAAAAGTAGGTCTGGTCGCCCTCCTCTGTCAAAAGAATGAGAATGAAATCGCACTAGGGCTATTTATAGCTGAAGAGCGCAACAGAAAACAGGCCTGAGCCCAACAGGCAACCGCACGGCGTCACACTTATGCTGCCCGGCGGTTTGCCTCTTTGCCGCAAAACCACCCGGCATCAGGGGTCCACCGCCCGACGGTTTGCCTCTTACCGCAAAACTGCCAGGCGTCACTGCCTTGGTGCAAACTCCTTGCATTTGGCCGCCCAGCAGTGCAATTCTGCCGCTGGGCGGTTTCTAGACTCTTCTTTTCTTGATTTTCTTCCTCTATCTTGAGTCTAAGGCCTTCCTCTTCACCTCCATTCTTCACTTCCATCAAAATTGCTACAAAACAATGCAAAACAAGCATAATATCGCTAAAAACAGCTTTTGACTCTCGACTGACTCATTTATTGAGTTTTGTTTGATTTCAAGCTCATTCTAAGTAATAAAGGGAGTAATTTGGTCTAAAATAGCACATGAAAATAACGGTTTTTCAACCGTTATCATGTATTCAAGCATATAAACTTTTTGGCTAAAGCACCATATTTGTTTCACTAATATTTCTTGATTGTTAATAAAATAAAAATTCAGTATTAAGGTCTAGTAGGCCGAGTGTTAAAACTGACTTTTTCACCTAAGTACTGAGGAGTATAGAAGGACTATTAAGGTTGACCTCTTAAAGTTGAGTACTGAGGTTGAGTATTAAAGCCAAGTAGGTCGAATACTGAGGCTAAGCTCTTAAAGTCAGGTGTTGAGGTTGGCCTCATAAGGTCGAGTAAATCAAGTACTAAGGTTGACCTCTTTAGGTCGAGTATTGACTACGACCGATCTCCTTAATTAAGACTGAGTATTGACTATAACCGATCTCATAATTAAGTATTAAGACCAATTTCTTGAAAGCCAATATGAGACTGACCTTCTTAAGGTTGGATATTAAGGCTGAATACATCGAGTTAGGATGACAATAACATATGATATTAATAAAGGAATTGAAAAAGATGAAAATATTAGGAATGAAGAATATATATCACTTATAACAAGATAAGTACAAAAGGAAAATAGTCATTTGAATGACATACATTCAAGATATGATTCTAGAAAGTGAGATCGATACCTCTTTTGAAAGAACTCACCGAACTTTGGAAAGAAACACTCAAGTTCTATTAGATTTCAAAATAATAAGGTTTTATGGAGTGAACAAACTTATATGTAGATCTATGCATAATGGGCTTTGTAATTAAAGTGATACAAGATTTGTTTGTTTCATAAGTTAGGTAAGTTATATATAACATGTCTTAGCTTATTAGATAGCTATGACAAAACCTATTAAGATTTTTTCCAAAAACCAAACAATTTTAAGTTCTAAAAATAGTAAAAAAAAGATTTATTTCATATATACTAAACAAAGATTTATTAAACTAAAACAACTTATTTAAAAACATTTATTTACAATACTATAATTCCTTTGTTATCTTTTTAGCTATTCGTCCTTTATAGTTACTATATTTTTTTTCTTGTTAATCATTCCTTGATTTAAATTTTAATTTTAATTAATATTGTCACTTTTTCTCTTCGAATATTCTTCGTTCATAATCTCATTATAATTATTTTCACCTTGTTTGAGAAGGGATGTGACACCTTTCTCCTAGTCCTAGGATGATCGACTATAATTTTTAAGTGTGTAAATAATGTTTTTACTAAGTTTGGTAAAATAGTATTCAAGGTAGATTAAGCAAATTTTTGTCACACTTTTGTTGCATCTCTTACATTCCAGCAACCACCTGTTGAAGATTTTTTTCATTTTTGTTGAGAAGTGTCTCCATGTTGATCTTGATGATATTGATAGCTTGGGGATCATGTATTGAAGAGGTTCACACTTGGACTTAATTGTGTGTAACCACCATATACTTGTGGTTGTGAGAAAATATTTTTACTCGATTTCACAGTAACAGTTGAATGTTCTTATCGAGTTTGACTAAGCAGTTTTTAAGGTGAACTAGTCATATTGTTCATATGTGATTGAGTTCTAACGTTTAAGTTAATAATAACTTTATGAGTAATTATTGTAAATAAAATAATAATGAGATGAATTATAATTTCTATTATGGAGACATATATATGTAATTCTATTTTATATATATATATATATATATATATGGGTTTGTTAATATGCGTATGTCTGTTTTTCAGTTGGTATGTTTTAACAATGTGTACCGGATTATAGTAGACAAAAATACCCTCATTTATCATGGATTTTAAGTTTTAAGGTTAAGGATATTTAAATAATTTTCATTCTCAAAACTAAAAAACAAAAAAGAAACCCCCAAACCCTAACTCACCTCCCTCATTTCTCTCAACCCTTTCTCTTTCATCTATCTCACTCCAGCATTTTCTCTATCATCCCTGTTGCTCCAATTGAAAAAAAAAATCAAAACCCCTTGTCTAACCCTAATCTACCTTCCTCACTTATCCAATCTGTTTCTCTCTCGTCTCCATACTCTCCCTCAGCCACACACAACAACCCGCGACATCGTAATTCGTTGCTCTTACTCTGTTCGTTCGTTTGGAGGATGTGTTATATATTTTCCTTTCTTATTATTATTAAATTTCATTTTCTTTATCATCCTATGTAGATCCAACTGAAAAAAAATCAGAAATATTCAAGATCTCTTCAATTTCATAAGCAGATAAAATTAGATAAGACAAAAATTATAAAATGAAAACTCATTAATTATAAAATCATTTTGTAAATTGTTTAACAATGAGTGTTTCTGATTTTTTTTTCAGACCAATTACCAATTTCTTTTATGTCATTATGCTTGTGAAAATTAGATAAAATTATATAAGACAAAAATTATAAAATGAAAACTCATTATAAAATAATTTCTTGTAAGAAATTGTTTAATAACAAGTGTTTCTGATTTTTTCCAGACGAGAATTCCTTCCTATGTCATTATGCTTGTGAAAATTAGATAAAATTAGATAAGACAAAAATTATAAAATGAAAACTCATTATAAAATAATTTCTTCTAAGAAATTGTTTAATAACAAGTGTTTCTGATTTTTTCTTCCAGACGAGAATTCCTTTATATTATATGTCATTATGCTTGTGAAAATTAGATAAAATTAGATAAGACAAAAATTATAAAATGAAAACTTATTATAAAATCATCTTTTTGTAAGAAATTGTTTAACCGTGTGTTTCTGATTTTTTTTTTCAATTGGAACTACAATAGAGATGACAGAAAAAAAGTTTGAGTGGGAGAGATGAAAGAGAAAGGGTTGAGATGAATGAGAGAGGTGAGTAAGGGTTTGGGGGTTTCTTTTTTTAGTTTGGGAATGAAAATTATTAACTTACCCTTCACCTTAAAACTTAGAATCTATTACATAAGGATATTTTTGTCTACTAAAACTCGGTACACATTGTTAAAACGTACCAACTGAAAAACATACGTACGCGTGTTAACAAACCCCATATATATATATATATATATATATATATATATATATATATATATATATATTATATATATATATATATATATATATATATATATCATAACTTATATAAATATTATATTTCTCCTATTTTAAAATGGCGAAAATATAATCTGGATTTCTTATTTAGATCCTTGAACTTATTTTGACCTGTAACATACAAAATTAATTATAACAATGGATCGAATTAGTACACATAGGTTAAATTTTCTCTAGACTAAACCTTATGAGTTTGAGGCTTAATCTGACTAATATGTGGTATAATATATTTGATTATCATCATTGAAGATTTAATCAGCTATATATTCTTAGCATCAACCTTACTTAAAGCACCTTACTTAAAGCACATTAAGTCAAACAAGCATAACCTGTGTCTAGGCCAACAATCCCAATTGATAAGATCATAACTCCTTAAATGTTAATCATAAAATGTATAAATGTTTACTAGTCTCATCCAAATGGTAAAAGCAAACCACAAAAACAATTTGAAAAATTCAGACTTTTCAAACTCCATCCTTTATAAAAAAGTCATATCATTGTAATAACATCACGTGTTCAACGTTGAATCGCTAAATAACCAATGTTAAAAATGATCGGTTACATTTTTGTAAATAAATATAATTATTAAACATCGTTTATAATTGTAATTCGACGTAAAAGGATATAAAACGTCGAATGCCTCAACTTTAGACGTTAAAAGGTTAGTGAATTCATTAAAAATTTGAGTAGAAGATTGAAAATTCATTTACTTTATCTTAACGCGCGAGACCCTCTTTTCTTCTCAAACTTTTCTCAAACGAAGTTTGACGACCATCACAAGTAATTTTTCTTTCATTTAATACAAATTCATGTTAATTAACTACTTTATGTATGATTTTTGTTTGTTTTGACCGATTATTTTTGTGTTCTTGTCCTTCATAGACGCATTCTTTCTCTCTCATAGGTGACGACACTTTATTCCGATGAACCCACTTTTCGAAGATTAGTTTTCGTTTTCGTTTTGAAGAACTTATTTGTTGAACTTGTTTGTTGTTTTTTTTTAACTTGTTTATGGTTGTTGTTTTGTTGAACTTGTTTATTGTTGTTATTTGGTTGAACTTATTTGTTGTTGTTGTTTGGTTGAACATGTTTGTTATTGTTTGATTGAACTTGTTTGTTGTTGGTTATTGTTGTTTGTTGTTGATCAAAGTTCATGCTTTATAAAATACCAAAAACTAAAATTTATTGTTTTTCTTTTTTTCAGATCTTGTAGAGTTGTTAAAAAGTATTACAATTAATTAAAAAAATAAAAAAAAATTATTAACGTCGAATATTGACAAAATTTGACGTTAAGTTAACATCGTATATTGGGGATTTGTGATCTTGTGATTTGGGGATTTTAGAGTTTTCGTTTGGGATAGAGGGTTCTGATTTGAGAATTTCTTATGTCTTGTTTATCCTCTGCATATTGTTAATGTGATTTAGTGGTTAGGGTTTTCGAATTAGAGTTTTGTTTTTTGATTTCTCATTTTGGGATTATCTGCAATTGTATTCTAATCTTGCACTTTTGGGATTTATGGAATTTGTGATCTTGCATGGGGTTCTGTGGGTTTTGTTTCCGAAATAAAGCTTTGATGATAGATTGTTTCTAACCTAATTGTAATTTCCTTTAACTTTAACTTTTCTATGTCAATAACTTTAACATATATTTACACGTCAATTGATTTGAGTTTGTCACCTGATGTATAATTGAACAGGTCAACAAAAAGAACCAACTTGAATCATTTTTACAAAACATAGAATCATCTTAAATAATTTAAAAATAGGAAGAACACTTTGAAAACAACTAACAATACTAAATACCAAAATTGATATTATGCCTTCATAATTTCATTCATAGAATTATAGATCTTTAAAAATTAATTTGCACCATAATATTGGAAAAGTAAACTACGAAAGAAAACGATGAAAGAAAACAATGCATGAAAGTATAGTCTGCATCTTCCCATTATGACAAAAGTACAGGGAAAATAACATTTTAAATATTATCTATTCCTATCACATTTAACCTTTACACACTTTAAATACAATACTTCAAATCCTTAAAAAACGTCTATTAAAAAATTTAAAAGACGTTACTTGATATTGATTCTTAAACAATATTTATCAAATGTAGGAAAAAAGTTGACCGACTTTTGCTTTTTCATTCTCTTTTCTTATTTTGAAAATTTTCTGAATCAAAGAATAAAAATTTATATCAAAATTGCTTGGTTCTTGTCTTCTCCATTTATTCACAAACCAAATAGTTCATTACCTTTTTGTCTTTCAACTTGACATTCCAACTCTACTGTTGATAAAGATGCAAAACCAGTAAGACAATAAAACAATAGAAGCGTAAGTTCAGCATATTTTAACTTTTAATCACCATCTTTTGCTTGGTCCTTTGTGCATAGGAATCAACAACTTTCATTTTTTTCCCATTATAAACATTTCATTGTTGTTCTTTTGTAATTGGGTAACTCAAGTACGTAAAAAAAAAGTACGTAAAGATGACAACAAAATACTATTTGCTGTAATACACAGTAAAACTACAATTTATATCCATCAAACTACTATTTGTATTGGTTCTCCGAGTGCTACAATCACTCCTTTTATGTATGAGTTATAGAACACTGATAGTAATTGATAAATATTGCTCTTAATAAACTAAAGAAAATATTAGGATAAGTTTCAATATTTTGTCAATGCTGATTCCAAATCTAGGTAAAAGTAGGGGGTTCTGTAATAATGTGTTTTAAGGAAATAATCTTTCTAACTGACATGGATAAAGTCTAATCAAACAGACACCAAACGAAGCTTGTCGTGCACTTTATTTGATCCTTTCCATATAATTCCTAATTTCAAGAAGGAAAATGATATTTGAACATTAATTTTTGTCACCATTTTGACACTCCACACGTGTCAAGATGTAGTTGGACGATTTCAAATTAAAAAAAAACTAATGTAAGAGTATATTTGGAAGAGAAAAACCAAAGTTTTTTTTTTAATTTGAAATTTTCCAATCACATTTTGACACGTGTGCAGTGTCAAAATAGTGTCAAAAAAATTGGTGTTGAAATATCATTTTCGTTTCAAGAATAATAATTTGAAAGAAAAGGAAAGAGAAATTAGCTATGGCACAAATAAATCACGGAAAAAATGATGGAAATGAGGGAAAAGAGAATGGAAAGGAAGGTTATTTGAATCAAAGGAAAGGATGAAAAGTAAAAATAAAGAAAAAATTTGTAAAAAGATTACGTTTGGTTTGATGGATGGATGTGATAGATAAAAAATGTTTTAATTAATAAAATTGTAAGATTACTTGATGTTAAAATTAATTTAAAATAAAATCATGGACATTTTTTATAATACACTCTTACTGATGTATCCTTCTGTGTTTCTTTTCACACATGCGAGGGACCACAAGCACCCTTTACCTGCAAATCCTCACTTTCATTTTCTCACAAATCACCTGATCCAAGCGTGAATGGCAACTTCAAATCCATCTTCGCCGAACAATATTCATCCTAAAACAAACGTAATGGAAAGGTAAACAAGCAAATGAAAACTTAAATATAGTTGATAATAAGTAACAAAAACGTGTCTTTCTTTATAATAACTTACGTGAAATCAATCACTAAATGCCCCCAAAGATGGTGTATTGTTATAAAAACTAATCTAGCATCCAGTTTTCATGAAAAACTAGTTAAATTCAATGAATGAACCTGTCAATCAAGTTCAAGACCTCTAACTAAGAATGAAGAATAAAAAACTACTCACAATTTATTAAAAACAACTTTTTATTCAGTGAAAACAGTTCAAAACTGCAAAACTATCAAATCAAAACAGATCGAGTAAACAAATATAGTATAAGTTAATTATAGTAAATAAATATAGTATAAGTTAATTAGAATAAATAAATATTTCAGGAAAATATTGAATATAAGATATTTATAATTAAGGATATATGTTAGGATAATATACGGGGAGGTATTTATATTAAATATAGGAATATTTATATTAAATGCAAATATATTTTAGGGAAATATTTAGTAAGAGATGGACGAGAAATAATTAGTATAAATAAAGTTAGAGTCTAGGGTTAAGGGTATGCTTTTTATTTGTGAGTTTTGTAAGAGGGGTTATGCTCTCAAGTAACTTAATGAGATCCTGCTCCCCGTTATTAGAAATAATTGATGGAGGTTATACTCTCAATTATTGTTTATTTTTGTTTATTTAGATATTACCATCAATAAAAAATATTCATTCATTCAATTCTTTCATTATTCTTTTGCTTGTTTTGAGTGGATGAGAGGTTGATTTCGTTACTTCCCATACTAAGGTACGTAACAATTGCTCCAACCTCCCGGATCGTCAGAAAGGAGAAAAGGCGCGAGGAAGGAAACTGCCAGATTGATAAAGAGGAGAGAGAAGTCCGCCAGATACTGATTAAAAAAAATAAAGAAAACAAAGAGATCATGGAGGAAAGAATAAATGCAGTCGAAGAGAAACTGGAAAGCGTGGGGTTGAAACTGGAGCACATGGAGCAGTCCATGAGGGCGGAGACGGCGGCAATCCGAAAAAAATTACAAGAATTGATGAGGATGATGGGAGGACATCTAGATGGAGATTCGGATTGAAGCTAGGGATCTGTCAACGAGAAGGATGGTGGATCGCACGGTAGCGGACTACCGGATTCGAATGCGAGAAGACTGTCAAAACCGAACGGTAGTAGACTGCTGAACCCGAACATGAGCGAACGGGCGGAACCTAAAGAAAGAGGACATACCGAGCCAAACGATAAGGGACTGCTGGAACTGATCAGTAACAGACGGCCGGATTCGAACGTGAGTGGACTACCAGAACCAAACAGGAGAAAACTATCAGAACCGAACGGGCTTGTACTGGAAGGAAGAATGAAGGTTTTGGAAGGAAGGGCAGATGGAAGAGTCAATGTCCTGGAGAGAACAATGAATTTTTGAAAAGGGGGGCTAACGAAAAGAACAAGGGGCTTGCAGTCTTTATTCACCGGCAGAACGGAGAGAATGATGTGAAGTACTAAAAGACATCAAAGACCATTTCCTCAGGGCTAATGATTCCGAGAGAATATTCACTACAAGTTAATTAGAGTAAATAAATATAGTATAAGTTAATTAGAGTAAATAAATATAGTATATGTTAATTAGACTAAATAAATAAAGTATAAGTTAATTAGAATAAATAAATATTCCAAGGACATATTCAATATAAGATATTTATAATTAAGGATAGGCTTAATAGTTATTTTGGTCCTTATTTTTGTTTGGTTTGTTCATTTTGGTCCTCATTTTTTTTTTGTTCAATTTGGTCCTAAAGGTTGTAAAATCTGTTCAATTTGGTCCTTTTTTGAAACGGCGTCTAAATACTTAACGACAAACAGTACACCTGTGCACTGTAGTGAGGATTTGGCACAGGACTGCCTACGTGGATGATCTTCAGCACAGTTATGTGGACCTAATTAAAATTAAATTGAAAGTAGGGGTTTTTTATTAGGGTTTTCGAATGAAATTAAATTAAGGGTTTTCGAATCAAATTTCCCCAATTTGAAGCATAGTGTGGAACACTGGGAAGAAGAACACTAACGTGTGGCTGAAATCGAAAGCGTTCATCGTTGACACAGTGAGGTATTGAGTACTATTGTCGTAATCTAAGGTTAGTGCTCTGTCATTCCTGTGTCTGATTCTGTTGAACAGAGTTTTTTCTGTGTAATATAAATTTTTTGGTTTGAAATTTGTGCGAACTGTTGATAAATTGGTTTGAAATTTGTGCGAACAATGTTTATGTTGATTAATTGGTAAATGTCAGTTTTTAATGTTGATTGTTTATTGTTTATGGTTTCCATAGTGGTCCCATTTACGGGTTTAGTGCCAACATAGAAGTCACTTTTACGGTTTCCATATTGGTCCCAATTTTGTTTAAAATTGATTTTGTAGGGTAGCGTTTGGAATGGCTGAGGATACTTTTAGAGTTGTGGTCCACCATGGTGGGACCCTAGTTAAGGACTATCCTTTTGAATATGTTGGTGGGGAAAAAACATATTGGACTGTAGACGCTGACAAGTGGAATTATTTCGAAGTAGTAAATTCCATTAAGGATTTGGGGTATATTAAAGTATCTGAATTGTTTTATTCCAATGAAAATTGTTTGCATAAGTTGTATAATGATAAAGATGCAATTAACATGGTTGGCGTTGCCAAGTCTTTTGGGGTAGTTAACTTGTATGTGGTCCACGATGTCAATGATGAGCCAGAAATAATTCCTGAAAGTGATTTAAATGAAGAAGTTTATTTGTTGTGTGATGGGACTGTGGATAGTGAAGTTAACCATGTAGGTGGGAATGAGGAGGACAAAGTGGAGGTGCAAGAGGAGGAGGCTGAGGTGGAGGATGAAGGGGAGGAGGCTGAGGTGGAGGTTCAAGGGGAGGAGGCTGAGGTCAAGGTTGAAGGGGAGGTGGCTGAAGTGGAGGTGCATGTGGAGGAGGCTGAAGTGGAGTTGCATGTGGAGGAGGATGAAGTGGAGGTTGATGTGGAGGATGATGAAGTGGATACACATGAACAAGAGGATGAAGTGGAGGTTCATGTGGAAGAGGATGCAGTGGATACACATGAACAACACGGCCAAAGGGGTGAAGAGGAAGAAGTAGTTATTGAAGAATGTAGTTTGAGTGAGGATGATGAGGAAGAAGAAGAAGTGGACGAAGAAGAAAAAATAGATGAGGGACTAGTTGATGTTGACTTAAATATTGATGACCTTGTACAAAACATTGTACAAGGTTCTGTGCCAGTAGAAGTTTGTGAAAATGAGAGTGAACATAGGCAGACAAACCCAAAAGATAGGGGGCTGTGTCTGATGATGAGTGGGACAGTGAATATTTGGACAGTCCAGAACAAAGTGGAAATGAGGATGGAGGTGATGATGAGGGAACTTGTGGTCCATTTGGGACGTTTGTTAAGCCAAAAAATATGGAAGACTACAAATGGGAAGTTGGTACAAAGTTTAGTGATAAAAATGACTTCATGGAGGCTATTAGAAGTTATGCGGTCCATTCTGGGAGGAATTTAAAGTTTGTTAAAAATGACAGCAAAAGGGTACGAGTGACATGCTTGGGTGCCCAAAAAAAATGTGAATGGATGGCTTATTGTGGTTATGTAGAAGGCTGTAGAACATGGCAATTGAGAAAGATTGTGGATAGGCATTCTTGCAGTAGGCAGTTTAATGTGAAGATGATGAATGCTAAATGGTTGAGTGAGACATTGGATAGCTCACTACAAGAAAATCCAAATTAGAAAATAAATGAAATAAGATCAAAAGCTTTGAGGAAATGGAATACTAATGTCTCAATATCCAAAGCTCGCAGGGCAAAAATAATGGCTGCATGCAATGTTGAAGGTTCATTTCAGAAACAGTTCACGAGAATATATGATTATGCTCATGAATTATTGAAATCTAATCCTGGATCAACAGTGATAGTAAAGGCAGAAAGTGAAAGTGGTGAGACCATATTTCAGAGGTTCTATGTTTGTTTAAAAGCTTGCAAGAATAGCTTTGCCTCTTGTAGGCCATTTATTGGTTTGGATGGATGTTTTCTTAAAGGGAAGTACAAGGGGGAGATATTAACTGTTGTTGGTAGGGATCCCAATAAACAGATGTTACCTATAGCTTATGCAATTGTGGAGGTAGAAAACAAAGAAACTTGGACGTGGTTTTTGGACTTGTTGATTGAAGACCTTGGAGGCTCAGAAGTTTGTAATTCATGCACCTTTATGTCTGACCAATAGAAGGTAATTCCGTTTCCCTCATGTTCAATTGTATAATTTAAGTACAGTTTGTTCATTTTGGTCCTGATTTCGGTTTAAAATGTTCATTTTGGTCCTCGTTTTTGTTTAAAATGTTCATTTTGGTCCTCGGTTTTGTTTATGAGTACAGGGTTTAAAAGAAACAATGGCTGCACTTTTACCTGGGGCTGAGCACAGATTTTGCATGAGACACCTATATGCAAATTTCACGAAAAAGTTTAGAGGGCAAACATTGAAGAATCTGATGTGGAAGGCTGCTACTAGTTACTACCCCGAAGCTTGGGAAAGAGAAATGTTAAAAATGAAAGATGTGAATGTAGAAGCTTACAAACACCTCATTGCTCTTTCCCCAAGGTATTCCTTTTACCTTACTAAATTTTGTTATTGCTCCTGTAATGTACTGTCCTTCCTAACCATTCATTATTCGTTGTAATAGGTATTGGTCTAGATCTAGATTTACAGGTCGAGCTGTATGTGATACATTAGTAAATAACATGAGTGAAGCTTTTAATAGTGTTATTGTTGATGCTCGAGGAAAGCCCATTATAACCATGCTAGAGGAAATTAGAGTTTACATCATGAAAAAATGGGCAACGAACAGAATCAAGATGGCAAATATGGACTTTCAGATTTGCCCCAAGATTAAAAAGAGGCTTGCAAAATAATCAAGATTATGTAAGAATTGGATCCCTAGGTAAGCACTTCTTTCTCTACATGGAATTAAGTCATCTCTGTGATTACAATGTTGTTATTCATCAGTTGATATTTAGAATTGATTGTTCTATTATTTGATGGCAGTTGGTGTGGAGAGAAATTGTTTGAAGTAAGGCATTTTGCAATGGTTACAAACAAGTATGTTGTGAACCTCGACACTCAAGACTGTACCTGCAGGAAATGGGTCGTTAGTGGCATCCCTTGTCCCCATTTGGTTCAGAAGGTCAATGTATGATGAAACCTATGCATCTATCATATTTCCAGTGAATGGGCACCTTCTTTGGGAAAGAACATCCTACCCAGACGTCCTCCCACCATTCAGAAGAAAGTTACCTGGCAGACCCAAGAAAAAGAGAAGGTTGGAGAGTTGGGAACTAAGAAGGGATGAAACGCAGATGAGCAAAGGTGGCCACCGGAAAAAATGCAGCATATGTCGTATTGTTGGGCATAACAGAAATCAATGCCCCTTACGTCCACAACCTTTTGAAGAACCAAGTCAAGAAAGGACAGAACCATCTGATGAACCACCCCAACCAGCACAAGAATCCACAGAACAACCAACTGAGCCAGTCAGAAGGGACAAGTTAGCAATCAGAAGGACACCAAATTAGAGTTTTTAATGTTCAGAGTTTCTGGATACCAAATTAGAGTTTATAATGTTTTGAAGAACTTTATAGTAGTAACTTTATCTGTTTTGATACACAATGATGTACTTGATGTTTTGATGTACCCAAGATATTATTCTTATGATTATTGTTAATCCATCTGTTTTCATTGTGAAAACATACTGTTGTTTTAATGTTTTGATGTACACAGGGTATTCATATTGATTATAACCATCACCAATTACGGACACATCAATCATTATCAAAGGGACTACATTGGCATATTTTTAACTAAAAAAAGGACTAATTTGAACAATTAAACACTAATAGAATACATATTTCATTCACTGATCTATTACAACCTCAACATTGAAAACACTAAAGTAAGCCACATTTGGGATCACCTAAAGACACACAGAACACGTCAATCCCAAAAGCCAAGAAATCACCTAAAGAAACAAAGAACACGACAATCTAAAAACCCACTTTGAACACATCAACCTAATAACACACACAACATAACTATGATCACTACAATAAGAACACAAATCACTGATACTAATAACTTCATCCTTCTCTTCAAAGCTTTCATTGTCTTCTCCATATCACAGATCTTACTCCTTTGCCTATGAATGATAACATCCTTTTCATCAACTTCTTCTTCATTGCACCACTTGAAATAGTTACACCAAGTCACATTTCCAGCTCCACTCTGTTATTCATCAAAGACAGTGTTAATTATCATCACATAAACAAAATAGGGTTTAATTACAAATGCTTTTATTCACATCACCTTGTAGTTACGACAACCCCAAAAATATCTTCCAGCATTCTTTGAAGTTCTAGCCATTTTTACTAGTGTCCTCTCACCACAATTGCAAATGGGAATTATCCCTAATCCCATTGAACCCCCACCATGTGAGGAATGACAATTTCAGCGGCTCATGCCATGGCAACAAGAAGAAGAAGATTGCGAATGAGACATTGCTAGCCAACCACCAAGAATGGGATGAAGATTGGTTAAGCTCTGGAATCCTGCACTTTTCAAAGTCTAATTTGAAAACCCTAATTTCAAAGTCTGCACTTTTCAACATTGCTTCAATTTGGGGGTATTTGCAATAAAAAAACCCCTAATTTCAATTTAGTTTTAATTAAGTCCACGTAACTGTGCTAAAGATCATCGACATAGGCAGTCTTGTGCCAAATCCTCACTACAGTGCACAGGTGTACTGTTTGCCGTGTATTTAGACGTCGTTTCAAAAAAGGATCAAATTGAACAGATTTTACAACCTTTAGGACCAAATTGAACAAAAAAAATGAGGACCAAAATGAACAAACCAAACAAAAATAGGGACCAAAATAGCTATTAAGCCTTAAGGATATATGCTAAGATAATATACGGGGAGATATTTATATTAAATATAGGGATATTTATATTAAATGCAGATATATTCTAGATAAATATTTAGTAAGAGATAGACGGAAAATAATTAGTATAAATAAAGTTAAAGTCTAGGGTTAAGGGTATCCTTTTGATTTGTGAGTTTTGTAAGAGAGGTTATGTTCTCAAGTAACTGACGGGGATCCTTCTCCCAGTTATTAGAAATAATTGACGATTTATTTGTTCAATTCCATTCTTTCATTATTCTTTTGCTTGTTTTGAGTGTGTGAGAGGGTGATTTCATTACGTCTCCTACTCGGATACGTAACAGATAGTCGAAAACAAAGCAAAACAGAAAAATCAGAAAAAGAGAAGAACAACATCGAAACTGAAATGAAACTTGAATCCTAACATCTACAAAGTAGTACTAAGTATGAAACATATAAAATCCAGCAAAAACAAACTGTAGAAAATTAGGCTGAGCTAAACTAACAATGCCTAACTCAAATTGGCATAAATCAAAATTTATCTTCTTTATTTTTATGTAATACAATTTATTTTCTATCATCCTATTCACCGTATCATATTTACTGCCTATACTATCTACAGAAAATATCAAATTTCTACTACTACTATTGCAAACAAAAAAAATTGAAATTGACTCTCTAGCTTTGCTTCCTTATGCTCAACAAATCTGTGGAATTTATCCTTTTCCGCAATGACTTTCTCTCCAATTCTGTTGCAGCAGCAACACCTCATCTAGTGAAGGTTTCTAATGTGTTGAACGGGAGGTGTATGAATATCAGCATCAACAATTGCAAAATCAGCACTTGAAAAATCAGCAACAGCTGCCACATTATTGAGTTCAGAATGAACATTAAAAATCAGAACCAGAAGCATTAAAATCATAATCAGTAGTGGCAGTAATAAAATCAACAACATCAAGATCTGAAACAAAAGCATGAAATTCACCAGCTACTACAACGTTGTTATCAATTAAAACTCTGTAAAAATCAGATCAATCAGCAACATCAACATTTGGCTCGAAAACAGCAAACAGAAGCAGGTATATCAATATTCAATAGCATAAACTAAATCAAGAGCATTGGAAGTGAAATCAATAATAGCAGTGTTAGCAATAGGCTTAATAAGATCAATATCTATATGATAAAAAAGTATCAAAATCAGCAACAGCATTATCAAAATCTTGAACTGCAAAAGTTTCATAAACTGCCTTAATAGGTGTATCAATATGACCATCAACAGCTATAAAATCAGTGTGAACTGCAGTTATTTCATTAAAATCAGTGTGATTGGTTCAACCATACTTTTAGAACAATAAGAAGTATTATTATGAAAATCAACAGCTGTAAAATTAATAAAATTAATGTAAAAAGCAGGTACATCATTGAAACCATATTGAACTGCAGGCATAAAGTCAGAATCAGCATTATCAAAATTGGAAGCAGAAATAACATTCAACTCATCGGAAACAACATCATTAAAAGAAGAAGCATTAGCTAAAATATTAGAATCATGAACAGTAATAGCTAGAATGATATCCTGTTTTTCACTCCAATCTGCAGGTTCGAGAGGATTCTTCTGCTTGCCTCAACCAAACTTCTTAAGAACACGATTATAATTAATGAATCGTTATGTGATGACTGAGATGATTTGGTAGCAAACAACCACATGTAATATCCAAATTCCAGAGGAAACAATATGAACGCTAAAGGAACATATGAATATGTTAGGTTCCTTTACTCAAGGAACGTAACAGATGAACAATCCACCCACACACTCCCAATAGTAAGAAAGAATGGTATGAATATAAACTATATTTATCTTTAAACGTATGGATGAACAGTAAACAAAAGAGTATTTTCCAAGGAACCCTCCCTTCCTCTACTGGAATCACGCTTCAATCTCTACCTAAAAGGCACCAAAAAGATAAGATACCCCTACCCCTATTCTGATTCTTATTTATATTATCTCTTTCTTCTAACAACGCGTAACAAATCCTCCTCCTAACACGTGTTTGGCTCACCCCCTACGTGTCTGCCTTGCTCCCTACTCTCCTTACACGTGTTTAGCTGACTCCTCTTTTATTCTTCCTTGTATAGACCTTTAATGGTCTAACATTACCCTCCTCCCCAACATCAACCTTGTCCTCAAGGTTGAAATGAGGGAACTGCTAGCGGATGTAGTGTTCTTCTTCCCAAGTAGCCCCTTCAACATCATCCTTTTGCCATTGTATTAAGACTTGGGGTATCACCTTCCCAATTTCCTGCTGGTTCCTGCGTTGAAGCACCTTCAAAGGAGTGTAAGTGTGTTTATCCTCCTGCAGTTCAGTTGGCAAAACTTCCTCCACCTTATGATCTCCTACCACTAGTTTCAATTGAGAAACATGAAACACAGGATGTATTCTTGAAGATTCTGGTAATTGCAGCCTAAAAGCAACTGATCCTATTTGTTTTTCCACCAAAAACGGCCCATAATACCTTGCTGAAAGTTTGGGATGCAGTTTTGTGGGCATAGATGTTTGTCTATGAGGTCTTATTTTAAGGAATACAAAATCACCTTCCTTGATTTTGGCCGCCACCCTCTTTTTATTAGCATGATGAGTCATATGATCCTGAGCCCGTGCCAAATGATATTTCAATTGCTGCAATGCCTCATCACGGGTTTTCAAATCCTAAGAAACTGCATCCACCACCGTTTCTCCCAGTATGTAACGTGTCAATGTAGGAGGAGGTCTTCCATACACCGTTTCAAAGGGTGTGCATTTGGTCGCGCCTTGGTACGTAGTGTTATACCAATATTCAGCCCAAGGTAACACCAAACTCCAACTCTTGGGCTATTTGGAGCTGAAACAGCGCAGATAAGTTCCCAACACCCTGTTCAACACTTCTGTCTGGCCATTTGTCTCTAGGTGATAGGATGTGCTCATCCTGAGTTGTGTACCCTGTAAACGGAAAATCTCTTTCCAAAATACACTCATAAAAGTATAATCTCTATCACTAACAATGGTCACCGGTATCCCATGAAGTCTAATCACTTCCTTCACAAACACCTCCGCTATGGATCGAGCTGTATAAGGGTGTTTAATTGCAATAAAGTGTCCATACTTGCTGAGTCTGTCCACCACCACTAATATAGTATCAAATCCATGAGACTTGGGTAGTTTCACTATAAAATCCATACTAATCTCCTCCCATATGGCTTCTGGTATAGGTAGGGGTTGTAAAAGTCCTTGGGGAGATGTTGCTAGATATTTGTGTTGTTGACATACTAAACATGCAGCCACAAAATCCGTAATTATCTTCTTCATTCCCACCCAGTGTAATGATTGCGCCACTCTTCTGTAAGTTCGGTAAACCCCTGAGTGTCCTCCAGTTACCCCACTGTGAAAGTCAGCTATAATCTTTGGTATCCAAACCGAGTGTGGGGACAAAACCAGCCGCCCTTTGTAGTGTAATCTGCCATGCTCCAGAGTGTATGCAGGATGGGAATATGGATCTGTTCTTATATTTGTCAACACTTTGCTGAGGTTCTCATCCTTCTCCACCTCTTCCATAATCTCTTTAAAATCAACCCAGTATGGTTTGGATATCATCCTTAACATCTTTTCTTCTTCTTCCCACTCTGCTCCTTTTCGTGAAAGTCCATCTGCCACAGAATTAGATGCTCTTGTCCTATATTTTATCTCAAATTCATATCCAAGGAGTTTAGCTAGCCAATTTTGCTGACTTTGGGTAGTTATCCGTTCTTCTAGTAAATGCCTTAAGCTCTTTTGATCAGTAAAATCCACAAACTTTTGGCCCAATAAGTATGGCCTCCAATGTTGTATAGCAAGCACCAATGCCATCAACTCCTTTTCATAGATGGATTTGGTTAAAGATGATTCTGATAGAGCCTTACTAAAAAAGGCTATGGGTTTATTTCTTTGTGACAGCACTGCTCCCACTCCATTACTCGATGCATCACACTCTACACAAAATGTTTGATCAAAGTCAGGCAGGATCAAAACTGGAGTTGTTGTCACCGCCTCTTTAAGTTTCTTCATGGCCTCGGATCCTGCTACCGTCCACTTAAACATCCCATTCTTCAGCAATTCAGTGAGGGGTCTTGCCATCTTCCCATAGTCACGGATAAATCTTCTATAATACTCAGTCAAACCTAAAAACCCTCGTAACTCCTTGATAGTCTTGGGTTTTGGCCAATCCAACACCACTGCAATCTTATCCCTATCCATCTCAACCCCTACTGTCGATATCTTATGCCTCAAATATTTCACCTGTCTTTTGCAAAATTCACATTTCTTCTTATTGGCATAGAGTTTGTGCTCATTTAACACCCTTAAAACTTGCACCAAATGTTGCGAATGTTCGTCCCATGTCTTGCTATAGACAAGAATGTCATCAAAGAATACCAATACAAATTTCCTTAGAAAGGATCTCAAAACCGAGTTCATCATATCTTGGAAGGTGGCTGGGGCATTTGTTAGCCCAAAAGGCATAACCAGAAATTCATAATGTCCTTGGTGCGTTCTAAAAGTTTTCTTATGGATGTCTTCATTCTTCATCCTTATTTGATGATATCCAGCCTTCAGATCCACCTTTGAAAAATAGGATGTCCCCTGAAGCTCATCCAACAACTCCTCAATAACAGGAATAGGATATTTATCTGCCACTTTCACCCTATTTAATGCTCTGAAATCCACACAAAATCTACAGCTTCCATCCTTTTTTTTCACCAATATAACTGGACTAGAATAAGGGTTGTTACTGGGCCTAATAATTCCTAGGTTCAACATCTCCTCCACTTGTCTCTTTATTTCCGACTTCATTCCATGGGGGTAGCGGTATGGCCTTACGTTCACAGGTTCACTCCCTTCTTTCAAAGGAATTCGGTGATCAACTCTTCTCTTCGGTGGCAGCCCCTAGGGTTCTTTAAAAACTCCTTCAAAATCACTGATAATCTCTTCCAATTCGACCTCCTCATCATGATTTAAATCGCTATCTTCCATCTCCCCTTCTCTCAATTCTGCTTGACTCAGACTCCAAACTAATGTCATGATTTCAATCTCGGTCTCCTTCAAAAGGGCTTCTGGTGTCACCATTTTTCGTGTCCGGGATGGATCCCCTTTGATCACCACCTCTTTTCCCTTTTGCTCCACCTTCATAATGAGCTTTCTTCAGTCCACCTTAATTTCTCCTAGGGAAGCTAACCATGTGACCCCCAATATCACATCCACAGCTCCCAGCTCAAACAAATATAATTTATCTCTAATTTCCAGCCCCTCCAATTTCATGGGTACTCCAACACAACATCCCCTGGCCAATTTCCTCTGCCCATCGCCTAAACACACTTTATATGATGGTGTGTCGACCCACTGTAATCCCAATTCCTCCACTAAACTGGTGGATATAAAGCTATGACTAGCTCCACTGTCAATTAGCACTAGATCCTTCTTCCCCTACACCCAGCCTTGTAACTTCATTGTATTAGACTGTGTGAGCCCTCCGACGGACAACTCTGACAATTCCATTGTCGTTTGTGCAATCTCAGCATTCTCCTCTACTTCTTCCTCTTCATCCTCCTCAGCCAATATCATGGTACGCATACTCCTTTCAGCGCAGTGATGGCCCGGACAGTAAGGCCCACCGCAGTGAAAACAACGACCTTCTTCGCGTCGTTTAATAAACTCTGGGTATAGCAGAGTTCTAACACCTCTTCCTGCATTTCCTCCTCCGCTACTCCCTGCCTTCGAGTTTCCCATAATCGCACTGGCATCCTTCTTAGTGCCTTGCCCTCTGCCGCCGTTCACGGGCCCCTCCGATAGGCCTCGATACGTTTCCGTTCTCGCAACTGTCCCAGAACTCGCGGAATATCTTCCCCATGACGCCCCTCCTTTTCCTCCAATTCCATCACTCACCCGTGGCGCCAACCCCGCTTGTTCAACGTCGCAAGCTCTTTCCATCGCCGTTAGCAAGTTGCGTGGGTCATGCGGTCTCACTAAATTGCGCAGTCCCTCCTGCAACCCAGCAAAGAAATATCCCAGTAGTTGCTCTTCCGTTACTCCGATTGTTTGTGCCACGAGTATTTCAAATTCATGAATATACTCATTGACGCTCCCTCGCTGTCGCACCGAAGCAAGCTTCTCAAAGACGGTGCCCCGATTCAATCCTCCAAACCTCCGTGTCAGCGCCTCCGTAAACAACTTCCAGGTTGGGTGTTTGGTTTTTTTCCGCCAGAAGCGGAACCAATAGTTCGCACTTCCCTCCATACATATATAAATCAACTTCATCTTCTCCTTCTCCATCACTTCCTGTATGTCGAAGAACTTCTCAGCCTTTGCTATCCAACCCATGGGGTCAGTCCCTTCAAAAGTTGGAAGTTCAACACGCTTCATCCAGCTGCGTTGGATTTCCCCTCGTTTGTCTTCCGATTCTTCCTTAGAAGTCTCCGATGAGTGTCGCTCGCCGAAATCTCGACTCCCTTCCGAGCTCCGGTCTCGGTTCTTGGAGCGTCGTCAAAAGGCTCGCCAAAACTCGTTGGTCATTTCGCGCATCTCCGCCTTAAACTCTTCCACCGTCGACTCCATCGCCACCATTCGCCCCTCCATTTTTCTTCGCTCCAGCTCCCTCCGATCCGGCAAGTTGGACCAAACCTGTTAGGTTCCTTTACTCAAGGAACGTAACAGATGAACAATCCACACACACTCCCAACAGTAAGAAAGAATGGTATGAATATAAACTAAGAATGGTATGAATATAAACTGTATTTATCTGTAAAAGTATGGATGAATAGTAAACAAAAGAGTATTTCCCAAGGAAGCCTCCCTTCCTCCACTGGAATCACGCTCCAGTCTCTACCTAAAAGGCACAAAAAAGATAAGATACCCCTACCCCTATTCTGATTCTTATTTATATTATCTCTCTCTTCTAACAACCCGTAACAAATCCTCCTCCTAACACGTGTTTGGCTCACCCCTACGTGTCTGCCTTGCTCCCTACTCTCCTTACACGTGTTTAGCTGACTCCTCTTTTATTCTTCGTTGTATAGACCTTTAATGGTCTAACAGAATCTCATAGCTAAGTCCCTGATACGATGAGTTAGAATTTTGACTTCTAAAGAGGAAGAAACAAGCTTGGATACACAGCATGCACAGAAAGGGTTTTCTAAAATAAACAAAATCAAAAGATTGAACAACCAAACCGCAAAATATGTTCAGTGCATTCCTGTCAAAAGGTTAATGACGTTTGCTGTACAAAAGTCAATTTGCAAGTTATTGCATCCTGTAGCCTTCAAGAAAGCTACGCCATATACTGGCATGTGGTTGGAAATGCATGCTTGCAATGATTTTCTCAGCTTCCCTAATTTGTCCATTTTTTGCGAGTAGGTCAACCATAATATGGTAATGATCATGTTCTAGTGGCATCCCATTAGTGGCTCTCATCTGCCTGAAAATTTCCATGGCTTCTTCGACTAATCCACCATATCTGCATGAAGAAAGCACTGCTCTGAGAGCTAATGCATCAGGCTTCAACCCCATCATTTCCATGTTTCGGAATATCATTACTGACTCATAAGCATAACCATTCAACCCAAGTGCAGTGATTAAAGTTGTCCATGTAATAATATTTTTGTGCATAATTTCTTTAAAAACTTTCACTGCGCTATCAATGGTTCCACACTTCCCATACATGTCAATTAGTACGTTGCCAAAAAATGTGTCAAAATCACCAAGATTAGTCTTTATAGCAAGTCCATGTAGAGAACTACCCAAATCCAGACGACAAAGTTTGGTACACCCAGATAATACACTCATAAATGTGTAACTATCTGGAAGGATGCATGCTGAATGCATATGCTTGAAAAGTGCAAAAACCTTATCATAATCATTGCTCCGAGCCCAAGCTGAAATGACAATGTTCCAGGAAACAACATCCGGTTCTTCTAGCAAAGAAAGTAGCTTTATTGCTTCGTAGTACCGGCAGGTCCTATTATAGATTCCAGCAATGATGTTAGATGAGACTACAGGAAGTGGGTTCTCAAATTCTTCGACTAAAGAAAGTGCTTTATTTATGAGACCATTTCTGGAGTAAGACATAACAAGAGAGCTTAATACGTATTCATTACTCGCGTACCCTGCTCTTATAATCAAACCGTGGAGCTGACGAAGGCTAGACTTTGAAGATGACTTGGTAACAGCAGAAAAAGAAAACTCATTTGGGGAATAACCCAATTGGAGCATTTCTTTTAACAATAGAATTGCTATGGAAGAGCAAATGTTTGAGTAACCCACTATCAAAGCATTCCAAGAAACCAAATTTTTCTCTTCTATCTGATCAAAACATTTATGAGCTGAAATAAGCTTATCACATTTGGCATAGAAGTCTATCAATGCAGTACCCACAATAACATCAGTCTCAAAGCCACTACTGATTACCTTAGCATGGACAGATTCTCCAAATACCAGAATTCTCAAGCAACTGCAGGACTCAATAACAGTAACAAACGTGACCTGAGTTGGCATCAATCCTCTGCTTAATATATTCAGAAACAACTCCAGTCCCGTCATAGGTTTCTCACCTTTAACCAATGCATCCATAACTATATTCCAGGAAACAACATTCTGAACAGGAACCTGCTCAAACAATCTTTTCACTGCGAACATAGCTTTGCACCTGACATACGCACTGATAAGAGAATTAAGTGCAGTGATTTCACAACTAAACCCACATTTGACCATTAACCCATGTATCTGTTCACCATATTCCAAATCTTCCTCAGAATAAACAAGTCCGGACAACACAGCAACGAAAGAACCTTCCGACAAAGACATCCCCGTCCTCACAAGATCATAAAAAAATATTTTACACTCTTCAACAAACCCATTACGCCCCAGCAAGGAAATCATGGAGTTCCATGTCACCAAGCTCTTCTGGGGCATATATTCGAAGGCAGAAAAAACTTCCTCCCAACATCCATGCCTCCCAAACAAGCCCAATAAAGCAGTACCTACGAAAGAATCAGCATCAAAGAGTCCATTCCTGATGCTCAAAGCCTGCAACTGAGCACCAAGCGAAAGATTCAAGAACTCACACGACAACAGCCCCGTGAGAGTGTACTGGGTAGGCGCAAAACCACTCCTCCTCATGTGGGAGAGAAGGTCCAATGCATCATCCACATCCCCAAGTCGACAATATGCAGTGATGAGAGTGTTGTAAGAGACACTTGTTCTAAGGGGCATACCGTTGAACATCTTGCGTGCGTGGAGCACTTCACCAAGGGTAATATATGAGGAGAGGATGTTGTTGTGAACGAAAATGGATTGCTTTGGAATGCGACCAATTGTGACGGAGAGTGCATGGAGACATTTAACGGTCTTGGAAGACAGAATGGTTGAACACTTTTCGAGTAAATGGAGTAGGAGCCGGCCATGTCGGAAACCCCGTCTATGAGAACTCATGCAGCTAAAACTTTACAACATTGCCAACACTGAAAACCAGAAAAGGGGAGAAATTTTGTGATGAAGATGTAAAATATGAGTGATGATTATGACATCAATGATCGCAAAGCTACCATCACAGAAGGGACAACCATATTCGACATTACTTGATAGCTTGGATCGAAACTATGATTCATGTTCAAACGATGAACTCATAAAAAGAAGACTCCATTGTATGAAATCCATAAATAAGATAAAAGAACGATTCAAAATGGTTCCTTCTTGGCGCTGAAACCACATTAAAATAAATGCCACCAACACACTAGAATAGCCAAAAGAAATGGCAACTATATAGTGATTAATTATGTTCCTGGATTTTGAACTGTCAAAGGGGTCATCCCATCATCCCGTCATCACGGGTTGGTCCCAATCCAGCTCATTTATTAGCGATCCGCTCATTTATTAGCGAACCAGAAAAATTTGAACTCGCCTGACCTACCATGGTTTAGTGGTTAAACTGGTTGACTCACTGATTCACTTAATTACATTTTTTTAAATAAAAAATTTATGGACTTTCTATAATTCAAATCTAAACAAATTTCACTTCCAAATTTCACTCCCAACATAGGTGTTTAATTCATTTTGAAAATAGAGAACTTAAATAAATTTTTCAAACAAAAAAAAATGATAAATATTTTTTTACAAAATTAAATTAAATTTTAATAAAATAAAATTAGGTAGGTGGATTATCCGGCCCACCACGGGTTCAACCCGCATGAGCCGGATTTAAATGAGCTGGGTTTAAATCTAACCCGCATAAAAAAAATACAAATTTTTCAAATCCAACCCGATCCGAACCCGTGGTGGAC
Source organism: Vigna mungo (assembly GCA_036885675.1). NCBI lineage: Eukaryota > Viridiplantae > Streptophyta > Magnoliopsida > Fabales > Fabaceae > Vigna > Vigna mungo. Next base: position 22,931,192 of record CP144694.1, read on the forward strand.
CGTTGGCTCGCGGGTTGTGATCCATTTTGACAACTCTAATTTTATATATCTGCATGTAAGAAATTATTGTAATTGCTAAAATAAATTACAGAAAATGTGGGTTTAGTTTACATTCATATAGAAAAAATACTTAAAATTTCCATCTTCAAGCATCCAAAGACAGGATAATAATGCTCCCAAATCCTCGATATTCTATTAAATTCAACTTCTTTAGGATGAATATTATAGAAATAAATAAATAAATAATATGTAGGATTAGATTTTGTGATCTTGTGATACAATATTATTCACTATAAGTCGATTTTTTTTAAAAAAGTTATGGTGGTTTTGAGGGTTTAATGCTTGTATTGTAAGTGGCGATAGATCTTAAATTTTAGATGTTAATTGTGATGAGACGTTCAGTCCTATGGGAAAATCATTACCATTCACGCGATTCTTACTATTACTCTCACAAAATCCTGACTCATTCATCAATTGAATATTCATAATGAATTTCTACATGATAATATCTGAGATTGTATACATACACTAAATTTCAAAAAAAAAAGGAACACAAGTACAGGAAATCCCCAAAATCCAATTTGAAAACAAACATTCCAACTCCTCCAATCGCAACATCAGAAAAACCAAGAACAGAAATCCCAAAAAATTCCCAAATTCAGAAACCCTAAAAACCAAACCCCCAAATTACAAGATCAAAACCCTCAACCTATAGTTGTCAACCTACAGAGAAGAAATAGAAACACAAGAACAACCCTAAATCACAAGCCAAGAATGAGCATAGAAAGCCTCAAAACTGCGACGCATCCTCCTCGTGGGCCCTGGCGCTGCGAAAAAGGAGTTCGTGCCCTAGCCACCTGAACTTGCATCCCAATGTGCAAAAACCCCCCAATCAGAACCAAGAAAGATAAGAGAAAGGAAGCCTTCCCTCCTTGTGACGTGAACTAGAACTAGAACAAAAAGGAAAAGAGATCAACGTCTCCCTCCTACGAAACGAAGCAGAAATTGAGTGAAGAGAAGATGAAGGTGAGTGCTTGTGCTCCCTTAATTTGGGTTTGGCCGTGAAGGAAGACAACCCAAAATTGGGAAAAAAAAGTTGTGATTAGGGTCCTCTAAATCTTTCAAGGGGATTAACTAAAACTTAGATAAGATAATTCTGATTTAGAATTTAATTAGGGTTCCACTTATTATAAATTTAATTTTTAATAATAGGATCTTAACTCTAATTAATTCTTAATTATAATTAAAAGAGAATCCTAAATTTCTAATTAATCATATTTAAAAGGAAACCCTAATTCTTTTCAATCTCACTTTCAACTTTACTAGGAGTACACGTAAGTAAATAAATGACATTTCATTCTCTGACAGCACAGTTGGACAGTTGACCGTTAACGATTTAAACGGCGTTTGTAAAAAGAACTAAATTGAACACCAATTACGTTCTTTAGGACCAAATTGAACACAAAAAAAAACATGGAGACCATTTCGAATTTTCCCAACCAAAACTGGGACCAAAAAAGGCATTTAACCATGTTTGATTCATGGTTAGATATTTACTTTGTATTTTTGTTATTATTTAAAATGTAATTGGTATTTTATATTTGGTTTAATTTTACCAGAAGTCCTTATTTTTGTCCAAAATGTTAAATAGGTCCTTTTTCTTTTTGGCGTATCAATTGGGTCTCCATTAATGTAAATTTGAATCAATTAAAGGTCTGCCGTCAAATTCACCTAATGGCAGTTAAATATTTGCTTACGTGGCCTGCTTAGCTAAATTACTAATGACACGTGCATTTGTATTGATTTTTTTTAAAGACCATAGGTAATAGCAGATTGAATGAAAGACAAAATTGGAAGGATGAAAAATTGGAAGGGTTCGTTTTTACAAATGCAATTGAAAGCAAAAAAAAAATTGGGGGTTTGTACAATTAGGGTTCGTTTGAAGGGGAAAATCGCAGAAGTCGCATTCTTTGTTCGATTCAAAGAGATCGTTAATGAATTGCACAAAGAATGCCACTTCTTCGACTGCGATTTTGTACTTTCTCATGTTCTACGACTTCTGCGACTTCTTCGACTTCTGCGATTTGGCAGCAGGAGCTCGAGATGCTACTTTCTGATGCGTTTGTGGCACAACATGTTCAACAGTTGTCCGAGCCATTTAGCTAACTGAGCAAGGAAGCATATGTGATATTTTTGTATTTAGTCTTGTTTCAGAGACTCCACCAGTTGTTGATTTTACATACTTTGACTTTTGCCCCTATAAATACCATCATCACCTTCAACTTACCACTACCAATAACAAAATCCAAAGCCTAACTTTTCGTCTGTCACAGACTGTTGCATTATCTGATCACAAGAGAAAATCAACTTCAAGTTTCTTCATGGCTCCTTCTAATGTTACCTCCATGCACAAGCTGCTACAAACGTATGAGTCTAGCACACAAGAACCCACCACAGGAAACAAAAGAGAGTGATTCAAGAGAACAAGAAAACGAGAAAAATGTGACAGAAGAGACTAGTTTTAAAGGAGGAAGAAAAGCGACTCACAAGGGAGATAAAGGGAATCTGACACAAACAACCTTAGATGCAACAGAAAATGAGATCATATTATAAACACTTGTTATATATGTGAAGATGTCACTGAGAAGTGATTTAGAAGAATGTGAAAAAACGACGATAAATATTACTTCAATAACACTTTGGTCTCCCCTTCCTCTCTTTATACAAACTGTCACTGTTGTTATTTTCGACCAACAACCCAATTATTATTCTAAGTCAAACAACATGTGACACTAAAGTTTACTATTAATAATCTATAAAAATAACAAGTTCAAGACTTATCTTAGTCAAGAAATACAAGTGGAACTTAATTTGCAATTAATCTATCGAAATCACATATTTGAAAGGAAAATGATATTTTGACACCAATTTTTTGACACCATTTTGACACTGCACACGTGTCAAAATGTGGTTGGACGATTTCAAATTAAAAAAAAAAAAACTTTGGTTTTTCTCTTCCAAATATGCCCTTGCCTCAGTTTTTTTAATTTGAAATCGTTTAACCACATTTTGACACGTGTGCAGTGTCAAAATAGTGTCAAAAATTGGTGTCAAAATATCATTTTCCTATTTGAAACTTACATGTTGCTGTACTTTCTTTTATATATATATATATATATATATATATATATATATATATATATATATATATATTACATGTAAGAGTTTGCAATTTCAAGGTAAAATAATGTTAATAATAAAGTGTAAAAGGTGAAACTTGATGAACGTTTGGCAAGTGTACCAATCGTTATTGTAGTAATAAAATATTGTCCTCAGGGATTGAGTGAGTTGAGTACTAGATTACTAATTTACGTAATTTTGAGCGACAAAAATATCAAGTAGAATGATGAACATAAACAAGTAATGGAAATTCAATTGATATAAACAATGTTAGAGAATTGATTTCATACCTTGTCATATAATTTCCTACCCTTTTCAATCGTTGTGTTAGTTATAATTATCCACATGAGTTTATTATGAGCTTGTTTACCCCTAATCCCTTAGATAGGAAAACTTATCCATTGAATTTCAACCCCCAATCCCTTAGGCCAGTTACAAAGTCAATAAGATCATGAAGAACAATTTTATCTCAATTTCAAACTAACTAGTTGTGCCCAATTTCCCAATTATGACAACATCTAATCTGTTCTATTTATAAACGCAAGCAATTACCAATTTCCCAATTGTGAAACTGCTCATAGAATAAACATTAAATCATAAATAGAACAAGGATAATTAGAATTAAGCAAACATCAATTGAAAAGGTTCAGAAAGTATAATCACAAGCACTACATCAATCCCTTAACAAATGGAAAATTAGTTCTGCATAATGTAGGGGAAAACAAAAGAAAATCAAAAAGAAGCAGAAGAAGAAGAAGAAGAAGAAGATCTCTATCCGTGAATGTGCATCCTTTTATGTCTCCATCCCACGTTTTTCAAATTTTTCCCCATCTTTTCCAGTAATTCCTTCCTTTTAGGAGAGTGGTTACTCCCTCTCCATAACTTCCTTCAATTTCTATTTAATTTAATCTCTTTAACTCAGTCATAAAAGAGATCAATAACTGCTCCTGGAAACTTTCACAGCCAATGGAAAAATCCTCACTCTGCCTATGCTCTTCTCTGTTTCAATTCTGCCATTCCTGATGTGAATCCACAGGTTGTGGTAGAAAACACAACTCACTTGTGAAGCTCTCTATTTTGTCTTCTATTTTCTCGAGCTAACTCCACAGGTCGTGGAAACTTCCACAGCTCAGTTGTTGAACTCTCTGTTTTGCATCTGCATTTTGGAGCAAAATCCATAGGTCATGGAATTATCCACAGCTAGGTTGTTGAACTCTCTGTTTTCATCTCTTCATCGTAGACATCAATTCTTCCCAAATTATGATTTTGGCACTTAGAATCACCAATCTACAAGAAAAACACAAAATCCCAATGTATGATCCGAAACAGAGATAATGCATGACTAAATCCTTCAATCAATGCAATTATGTATGCAAATGATTTAAACTAAGATATGAATGCAATTACATTTTACTCACACATCAAAATACCCCAAGCTTAGACTTTTGCTTGTCCTCAAGCAAGGAGAATTCAACTAACACAGAATGATTATGCACACAGAATGATGGATGAATCTAAATGGAAACATACACTCTCATCTCAAGTTCAGTTCCAACAATGAAATTCCTCAAGCACACACTTCACAATGTTTTCAGCATGACGACTAAGCATGGATCTTCCACTCAAATACTTGCCACACTCAGTCTCAAAGGAGTGTCTCTTCCCCAGTAACATACAGTCTCAAAGGGGTGTCAATTTATTCACTCAATATTTATTAATTTTATTTTTTATTTTATTTTATTTTTTATTTTATTTCTTTATTTTGTTTTGACAGATAATTCTCCAGTAACCAAGTGCAGTGAGTGTCACCATAGAAACCTAACAAAAAAAAAATTCTATCTTGTACATCTCAAAAACTATCTTCCTTAAGTGTCTTAGTGTCAAATCTCACTGTGTAGTGTGTGAAGTTTCCCAACAAGCAATCAGAAATATGTACTCACAATGTGCTTAGAAAAATTTTATTGTACAGAACATAGAGCTAAGATGATACATTTCCATTCAAACATGATATGCAACATGCAAATGTAAAAATGATGTAAGATGTCATGCACAAAAACACCCCTAGCCTAAATATTTACATGGTCCCCAATGTATAGAAAGTAAAAAGTACCGGGGGTTAGAACTCACAAGATTAGCGATTATTAGAGTGAAGCATGGTGAGAACTTCCTGCAAGAGTTGTTCCACCTTTTGCTGATGAAGAATTTGAGTATCCCGAAATTGGATGAACTCCTGATAATGTTGGAGTTATTGCGCTTGGAGTTCAGTCAGGGATTGCTGGAGATGAGCAAGAGTATCAACTGTAGAAGGTCGAGGAATTAGAGGTATGTCAGATGACGGTTCAGGATCATGATGAAGGTTATTTGGACATTGAGAAGCAGAAAAGGTCCACCTATCTTTACCCCGCACTGTATTGAACTCTGGATTTGGAAGAGGTTGAGGTTGCAAGCATGTGATAGTACTCATGACTAAGCAATAGTGATCTTCCCTTTTCACCAACATTTCATTATGAATTAACATTTCTAAATCAATTCGGGAATTTCCTGAGATTGCCTTGTCATTCTCCAAAGGAATGTTGAGATGTAAAGCAATGATGGTGATCAGCCCACCAATTGCTATTTGCCCAGATGACGCTTTCCCTACCTTGAGAAACTGACGTGCCAACCAAGCTCCTGAGTTCAATGGAACATCGTTAACCATACCCTACAAAAATAATAATTCTGACTTTCTAACCGCAAAATGACTATCACCCCGAGCAAATAGCGTATGAGACATGAGTCGGTGATCATATCTAAAACAGGGGTGTTGAATATTAGCTTCCTTAGAATCAAATGAGACAAAAGAGCTTGATTTAGACAATTGAAACCAAAAGGACCCAACATCAATTTTTTTTGGATAATTCCTTGCACCTCCAACTGGAAAACCAAAGATTGCATTAAACTCAGCTAAAGTGAGTCTGTAAGAAACATTATGCAATTTAAATGCAATCAGCCCCTCTTCACAATCCTTTCCCTGTAGTATCTCTGCCTTCACAGAACTCAAGAACTCCATTGTGATTTTCTCGTAGGTAGGGTATTTTAAAGTGACAAAAGTACTCCAGCCAATATTCTCAAGCATCCAGTAAAATTCCTCAGACATGCCTAAGTGCTTCAGGTATTTTCATCTAAATAACGCGTAGGCACAATATTCCACTTGACTAATGTAGCGTACCTCAACCGCTGTTCTTCATTTTGAAAAGTGATACCATTGGGGTTAGTAGAAGCACGAGCCCTTTTCCTTGAACGTTCTTCCACGACTGGTGGCACTGTATTAGGGCGTACAGATTCAGCAGCAGCGGTGGTCTGTTGCGGCAGCGAAGCGGAGTGCGGAGTGGAAGCCGATGATGCGGTTCGGTGGTCTGGGTCATGGGAGTCCGCCGCGAAACGCTGACGGTCCGAGCGGAGTGGTGGCAATGACGGTGACGAACGGAGTGGTGGCGGTGACGAACGGAGTGATGGCGGTGACGAACAGAGTGATGGCGGTGACGGCGTCCGCTGATCGGTGGAGTCGACATCGACGACTGGCGGAGGCCGATCAGAGCGCCGTTGTGTTATCGTTTTCTTCCTCATGGAGCGTCGCGGTGTTGTCATCGTTTGCCGCATAGAAGATGCAACGGTGTGCGGAGGTTGAATTCGTTGGCTGCGTGCGCATGTCATCTTGCCGGTGTTGGGTTGGGGTTGGTGCCGATGAGTGGTTTGCTGAGAACTTGCAAGTGCCAGTGAGTGGATTGATGAGAACCTGCAAAAATGTTAGGTTTCTATTTCTTTCTTTCTCACGCTGGAATGAGGGTATATTTCTTTTCAATTCAACCCCTTTTTTCTTCATTCATTTTCATTTTTTTTATTTTTGTTTTTTATTTTTTTTTTTTGAAAATAAAACAGATTAAGGAGATTCAGTTTCACCAGCACATTGTGATGCCGTGAATGAGACACTGGTCCTATTTTTTTTCAACATCCCCTCCTAAATACAACTATAATCTTTGACCATTTACTTTGAAACTTCTCTCAGCATTAAGGTCAGAGATTTCAATTGTTCCAAAAGGAAAAACTTTTTGAACCACAAAAGGACCTGACCACCTAGACTTGAGTTTTCCAGGAAACAATTTAAGTCTGGAATTGTACGATAGAACTTGCTGCCCTGGGGTAAACTCTCTCAGCACAATCTTTTTATCATGCCATCATTTTTTATTACCAGGGCCATTTTTCCATATTACGCACCCTGGTAAGCGATTACAAGGACTGTTACCACTTAAAAATCACCTGGTAATCGATTACAAGGGGTCTGTAATCGATTACCAGGGCCATTTTTTCCTAAAATACTGAAGTCGTGCAGGGGGGCCACGATTTTACCAAGATGTAATCGATTACAGCTACTGGTAATTGATTACAGAGCCCAGAAATCGTTTTAGGGGTGCACGACTTCACAACTGTTCATGTGAACAGTGTGAAGTCGTGCAGGGGGGACACGACTTCTTCTTATGAAGTCGTTCTGCCCCCAGACGACTTCCCCATTTCTGTAATTTTTTACATTTTTGCCTATTTTCGTAATTTGGCAGTCAAATCTGCCTATTTCCGTACAATTCCCGTAATTGCATTGTTTTCATCTACAAAATCCCCTGGACTCCACATAGTTAAGACAGACATGTTTGAAAGACACCACTAGATGTTGATGTTGTCTGTTTCTTTCTAAATTGTTGATGTTGATATTGTCTGTTTCTTTCTAAATTTGTAATCACTACAGTGAAAATGAACTTGCTGGTGGAACAAGCCCTCTGTCATCCCGACTTGAAAGTACGCCCCAATCATCTCATCGCATATCCTCGTGTCCAATATCAATCCTTCCTCCAAAATTTCAGAGAATAGTTCCTCCGCATGTCGATTTTCTTGTTTCTTTCGAGCAACAAAATCTTGTTTCTTGAACTTGGGGCCTTCTTCGGATCGAACAAAGAATGCGAGTTCTGCGATTTTCCCCTTCAAACGAATCCTAATCATAAAAACTCCCAATTTTTTTTTTTTGCTTTCAATTGCATTTGTAAAAACGAACCCTTCCAATATTTCCTTCTTCCAATTTTGCCCTTCATTCAATATGCTATTACCTATGGTCTTTAAAAAAAATCAATAAAAATACTACATGTCATAAAAAATTCAGCTGTGCAGGCCACGTAAGCAAATATTTAACTGTCTTTAGGTGAATTTGACGGCATACTTTTAATTGAATCAAATTTACACTAATAGGGACACAATTGATACACCAAAAAGAAGAGAGACATATTTAAGATTTTGGACAAAAATAAGGACTTCTGATGAGATTAAACCTTTATATTTGATTTTTATTTATTCTTACTTATATTTATTTTAATACATCTTAAAATAATTTATCTATTAACTAGGAAATGGAAAGTATATGATAAATATGTATTAATATATTTTAATTGGAATGATAAAATATTATTTATAAGAAATAATTGATAATTATCCTAAAATGAATACTCTTATATAAATAGTAACAACTCTTTTAGCACAACAAAGATTATTTTTGGTGAAATTTTAAAATATTGCTAATAATGACAACTAATTACTATTATTATAATATATAAAATACCAGTGAGTTACATGTTACAAATAATTATTGAATTTACATTTTAAATTATTTTTGTCAATAATTTAAGTTACAATACTATTAAAGTTAATGTTTTAAATCATTTTTATTTATTAATACAAAATATAAAAAGTAAGGTTAGTGGACAATCCGTTATATCCTGTCATTGATCCACCAACTTAACAGGTTAGGTAGGTCATGCCAAAATAGGTTGGTGGATTGAAAATTTCAACCTGACTCACTTGTTTTGGATAGGTTGACAGGGTCATGACCCACTTTATCATTCCTATGTGATGTGTAGGGTTAAATGTGTTTTTACTTTCTAAATTATAATGCAAAATTGGATTTCGTCTATATCACAAACTTTGATACAATTTGATTCCTAAACTTTAAAAATGCATGAATGTAATCATCGTCATCAAATGACATTAAGACTTTACTAATGTGACAAACAACATTGTCACGTGTGTGTCCATGTGTTGACATGTGTGTGTGTCCATGTCAGCATATATGGACACTATAACATCCCATTTTTTTTATAATAAAAATACTAATAAAATGAAATATTACATATAAGATAATGGAACCACTATATATAAAAAAAAAAAAAAAAAAACCTACAAATGACCAAATCTACACCTGAAGAATCATCTGATTTCCCAACTTCTTTATCCTCACCTCCTACTGGAACATCTGAAAATATTGTATCCCTAAGCTCACACCATTCGGGTGATCATCGCAAAGAGAAACAACACACAACATACAACACAGAAGCAAGGGTAAGCTAGAAACAAAATAATTCATATCACCTTTATACATAACATACATAAAACATTTAAATCACATGCATCAACTCAAACATCTTAACATGCAAAGACCTAAACTAACTAATCCGGATATTGTATGGAATGTTGAGTTCTAGAGGTTCCTGGACCGGTGTGGTGGAACAGCTGACCTACCCCAAGCTACCACACCAGGTTAGTCCTACAAATGTCCTTTTACCAACTGGAGAAAGGCACCTCAGGCTCGGACCTCCTGTTATTCTCACGACATGACTCATCACTCTCTACTTGAGCATGGATGATCATTAGAATATCAGGATAAACCTCAATAAAACTCCGGCCATTCATACAATCAATACTTGAACCCATACGAAGGAGTTCTCCGTGGAACCCATGTTACCATCCATGAAACCACTTACTTTCACCACTTTGAATCACAACACATAATTTTGAACACCTTTGAAACCATGCACATATGCCACTTTACTTTTACATTGAATACCGACATATAACATCATTTAACATACATCAAATACATACATAATCTCAAGAATAAACCTTCATAGAATACTAAAAGTATTTCTACACCATCCTCAAAGTCAAAACATAGCTCAAAAGTTTCATAAAACAAAGAAAAATTCAAAACATGTGATGCACTTCTCGCTCAGTGCACCTATTCGCTATCTGAATAAAACTAACAGTGATCCCAGACCTCAACCATTCGCTGAGCGAATAAGACTGGCAGTGATCCCAGACCTTAACCATTCGTTGAGCGAATCCATTTGCTGAGCGAAAGTCCTTAAATAGATGACCTACCTCTACAACCACTCACTAAGCGAATGGATTTGCTCAACGAGTCTGCATAATTCTACAACACCAAAACTGCAAAATTTGCACAACTCAACCACTCAAAACCTATTCTATGAATCTTTCCCAACTTCTAACACTCCTAGATTGTATTATACACCTAATTAGACTTCAACAAGTGTTCCTAATTCTTACTAACATCAATCTAAGAATTTTCTAATCTTATTCCACTTCAAAACCTCCAAAACACCAACTTATAGACTCAAATCTCAATCTACCACTTTTGTCACATTTTTTTATCAAATAAGTAGTTCTCACAAGTCACAAATGACTTAACTAAGCTGTTACAACTGACCATTTGAACCTCTAACCCCTAATTCTCATTTTCACTACTCCACTTCCTAAAAACAAGTCCTAGACTAATGTAAACTATGTCTATACAACCTCGTACCCTCTTATAACAAATTTCCTCCCACTTTGACACTTAAATATGATCCAAAACAGCTCTTGACTAAGACTAACTGCAGCAAACAATACACCAACCATTTCTCACTATTTCCTTATCAAAATCTCAAATTTGAACCAATTAACCTACAACCAAGATTACCCTTTTTCTTCCAACCATACAATCTGCATCAAACACTTCCTTAACACCATTTTCACATCTCAAACACGCATACACACATATTCAAACAATTGTACAACATACATCATCACACAAATAATCAATATTACCCAATTAACTCAATTATCACTAACATCAAACCACATTTTCATTCAAACAGTTTAATACTCATATACTATCAAACTTACACCACATACTTCAATTAAAAGTAATTATCTAGCTTCCCTTACCTCTCAAAGAAATTGCCCAATTCTAAAAACGTCCTGCCAATTACTAAAAACGTCCCGCCAATTACCTAGGCGAACCTACAAAACACCAAATTGGAAATAGACAGAGTCCTTAGAACTTTAAATGAATCAAGAATATGTAGGAGATGCATGATTACACATTCAACAATATTAATTTCCTCTAAAACAGATTTAAGAACGAAAAAAGGAAAAAGGATTCAAAACTTATTTGCTCTATTGAAGAAACTGATCGATTAGATTTGTAGACCTCGTTGTCGTGGTCGATTAGGTACCTTCTGATCGTCAAAGAGATGACTTGGGAGTTAGAACTCTTAGAGAGGAGGTAGAGAAATTTGGAAAAGTGGTTTCTAGAGATATGGTATGTTTTAAAATAATGAAACTCGTTTATAAAAGAATTATTTATAATAAAACCGTTTAATATTAAAATAATCGAGTCTCACTATTTTTAGACTACCACCATTTCTAAAAGTATCATTTTCTGAGGTTGCACAGACACACAAGTGACAATGTCATTTTTCACTAAATTTGAGATAAAGATAAAGAAAATAAAATAGAATAAAATAAATATATACATGTATTTTTTGTTAATTAATTACAAAATAGCATTTTATATTAATATTATTTTTTAGTTCAAGTGCAACTAAACCTATCCCTTTTATTTTTTTTTAAATAGAGACATATCATAAAAAAATGTCAAAATAATAGACCTATAATTGTGATACAATCTTATCCAGAAAAGTGTACGATTTTTTTTTTTAATTTGAATCTTCAAGGGGCACAATAAAAATAAATCAGAGAAAAACACAAAATAAGGCAGAGATGAGGACACAATAATCTAGCATATTGATAAGTCAAGTGAAGATTCCCCACAAAGGTGTTAATCTTTGATAAGAATCAGAGTTTCAATCCAAGAACCAAGAGAATCCTCTCTCACAAATGAAAATTCATATATTATGACTCAAAAGTTTCTACATATGTATTTGTATTTGGTTTCCTTATATATAGGCACAAATGTTTAAGGTACCTAAAAAATCCCCCAAAAGAAAGCCCAAAAATAATTCAAAATTTATTATAAAACATAAACAAATTATTTGTCATTAAAAGAAAACTGCAAATATTTTTAGTTGCCTAAACTATTATATAATTATGCCCCAAGTCATGATCTTCATGTCCCTTGAATCAATCTTCATGGAGCATCATGAGCATAAAGGAGATTTGTTCTTCCAACTATTTTCTCCTTTATCTTGTCATAGGTCCTTTGAATTGCAAAGTCTCTTCCTCAAGTTCGTCTTCTATAGGATTGAGGGATAGTCCTCTATCATTCCCTCCTTATTGAAGTGAATTTGTCCCCAAATTAGTATCTACATCAAATGGAGACAAATCATTAGTGTGTAAACTAGAACTTACTCCAAAATCATTAGGTAGATGAATAATGCAAGCATTACCATTAATTTTCTTAAGAACTTGAAAAGGTCCATCTCCTCTAGGTAGGAGCTTAGATTTCCTTTTGGAAAGAAACATTTCCTTCCTAAGTTGTACTCACACCCAATCTCTGGACACAAACTTCATCTTCTTCTTCGCTTCGTTAGCCTTAGAAGTCGATTTCTCCATCTTCTTTTCAATTTGTGCCTTCACTTCCTTATGCAATTTCCTAACAAAAGTAGCTTTGGCAAGACCATCTTCGTTAGACATAGAATCAATATTAGGCAAAGCCAACATATCTAAGGGAGTGAGAGGGTTAAAACCATATATTACCTCAAATGGAGACATATAAGTAGTAGAATGAACTACCCAATTATAGGCAAATTCCACGTGAGGTATTCATTCCTCCCAAGTTCTCAAATTTTTATTTACAAAACATCTAAGGAGTTGAGAAAGAGTTTGATTTACCACTTTAGTTTGTCCATCCGTTTGGGGATGACACGTTGTAGAGAAGAGAAGTTTTGTACCTAACTTACCCCTCAATACCTTCCAAAATGGCTAACAAATTTTAAATCTCTATTTGACATAATGCTCCTTGGAATACCATGTAGTCTCACTATTTCCTTGAAAAAATAAATTGGCACATGATTGGCGTCATCAGTTTTATGGCATGGAATGAAGTGAGCCATCTTTGAGAACTTGTCTACCACAACAGAAACATAATTTTTTCCTCCTTTAGACCGTGGAAGTCCCAAAACAAAATCCATAGAAATATTGGTCCAAGTAGATTCAGGAATAGGTAATGGCATAAACATTTAATGAAGCATAGACTTAGATTTAGTATGCTTACAAGTAATGCATCTATTACAAAAGGAAAACACATCATGTTTCATATGAGGCCAAAAGAAATGATCATCTAATATATCCAATGTCTTTTGAATTCCAAAATTTCCCATTAACCCCCTTTCATGAGTTTCTTTGACAAATAATTCTCTCATTGATCCTTTAGGCACACACAACTTAGTTCTCTTAAAAAGAAAGTCATATTGCCTATAAAAATCATTAAAAGCTCCTTTTTCACAATCTCTATAAATTTGCCAAAATTTTGATCATCATCATACAATTCCTTAAGCATTTCAAAACCAAGCACTTTAGTTTCAACCATGGACAATAAAGCATGTCTCCTAAATATGGCATCAACTACAACATTTGTTTTGCCTTTTTTATGCTTAATAACATAAGGAAATTGTTCAATAAATTCCATCCATTTGGCATGTCTCTTATTGAGTTTTTCTTGACTTTTAATGATCACTATGAATTACAAATTCCTTAGGAACCAAATAATGTTGCCAAGTGTTCAAGGCTTTAACTACGACATATAACTCTTTGTCATAAGTGGAATAGTTTCACACTCAATCTCAAAAGGTTTTTCAAAGTTTGGTAAAGCTAAGATAGGTGCATGTGTGAGTTTGTTTATGGGACTATCAAAAGCCTCTTGTTGTTCCTTTCCCCACTTAAACCCCACATCTTACTTAATAATTTCGTTTAATGAGGATTATGATGCATTGACTCTTTCTACATCAACTTTCACTCCTTTAGAGCTAACTACAAACCCTAGGAAAACAACTTCATTTGTACAAAAAATGCATTTTTCCATATTGGCATATAGTTTCTCCTTCCTAAGCACTTATAAAACTTCTCTTAAGTGCCCTAAGTGTGAAGTGTTTTGCTATATATCAAGATGTCATCAAAATGAACAACAACAAACTTACCAATAAAATTCCTCAAAACATGATTCATCAATCTCATAAAGGTACTAGGTGCATTGATTAGCCCAAAAGGCATAACCATCCATTCATACAAACCAAATTTAGTTTTGAAAGTAGTCTTCCATTCATCTCCCTCTCTCACCCTATTTTAGTGATACCCACTTTTCAAATTTATCTTTGAAAAATAACAAGCACCATATATTTCATCAAGAAAGTCATTAAGACTAAGAATAGGATGTCTATACCGGATGGTGATGTTATTGATGATTCGACAGTCAACACACATCCTCCATGATCCATCTTTCTTAGGAACAAGGATGACTGACATGGCACATGGGCTCAAGCTCTCTCTAACCTATCCTTTCTCCATGAGTTGCTCCACTTGCTTTTTTATTTCTCTAGTCTCTTCTAGATTGCTCCTATAGGTTGTCCTATTAGGAAGGGATGCACTCGGAATAAAGTCCACGTTGTGTTCAATACCCCTTTTAGGAGGTAAGCTGTGGGGAATGTCCTTAGGGAAGACATCAGCATACTCCTTGAGAAGTTGCTTCATACCTAAAGACAAAGAAACTTTCATAAAGACAAACAAATATCGTTAGGCATAACCAAATATAAAAGGTTGTTTCTTAACCAGCACTCTATGTACCTCTTTTTCTCTTAAGAAAAGGCTTTTACCACTCTTTATTTTCTTACTTTCCTTTTTCTTGCATTTTTCTGAAATTTTCTCTTTTCCTTCTTTTCTCTCTTGCTCTTTTTTCACTTTAATCTTAACTTTATCCTCACAAACCGCTCTAGGAGATAAAGGTGTTAGGGACACCTTTTGCGCTTTAAATAAGAAAGAATACTTATTAGTTATACCATCATGGGTTAGTTTTCTATCATATTGCCAAGGTCTTCCCAGCAACAAGTAACTCATCTCCATAGATACCATATCACATACTACCTCATCGACATACTGACATATAGAGAAAGCAATATTCACCTGCTTTTCCCCCACCAATTCTCAGTCCTTACTCAACCATTGCAAAGCATAAGGATTACGGTGTATAGATGTCACCAAACCAAGCTTCTCTGCTAGTCGTTTACTTGCTACATTTGTACAACTTCCTCCATAAATGATGAGTGAACACACCTTTCCCATAACCATACATCTAGAATGTAAAATATTCCTTCTTTGGGTCTCATCCTCCTCCTTATTCATACTACCCAACAACCTCCCAACCATCAAAAGATCTCCCTCAAAAGGTGGTACTTCAAACTCCATGTTCTCCTTATCACTACTAGACGATTCTCCAACGGGATGCTCACTAATGTACTCCTCATTCTCCAACAACATCATAGTTCTCCTGTTTGGACATTCAGTAGCTTTATGTCCCCTACCCAAAGATTTAAAACATTTAATTGAACTAGAATGTGAAGAATCATCATTATTAGATTGAGAAGTTACTCTACCACTTGAAGACTCTTTTTCCTTAGATTTAGAAATGGTAGAACTAGCTCCCTCCTTTTTAAATTTCTCCTTATCCCTCCATGAGGTAGATGACTTCCTGTAGGAGCTTCTTCTCTTGAGTTGTTGTTCCACTTTGGTGGCTTGGTGAATAACATCCTCCAAAGTCTCATAATTGTTCATTTCTACCACATCTTGAATCTCCATATTTAATCCATTCAAGAATCTAGTCATTGTAGCCATATGTGTTTCTTCTACATCGACTTTCATTAAGGTAACCTCCATCTCTTGGACATACTCTTCAACACTCTTATTTCCTTGTGTAAGTCTTTGTAATTTGTTAAATATCTCCTTTTTATAATAAGGCGGCACAAATCTTTCTTTCATGGCTACCTTTAATTGCTCTCATGTAGAGATTGACAGTCTTCTTCTAGCTATGTTTACAGTAATTTGATTCCATCAATTCATAACATAGCCTTCAAACTCAAAGATGCCATAAGAACTTTATCATCATCCTCATAATCATAAGACCTTAAGATTTGGTTAAGCTTCATTTCCCATGCTAGGTAGGCTTCCGGGTCATCAGCTCCATTAAATTTAGGGATAACAATCTTCTTCCACATCTTATCTCTTCTAGGCATGTGGTTTCCAAACTCTTCTCATCTTTGACCTTGCATTGGTATGATCATTTTCATCATTATCCCTCCCAAGCATGTGGTTCTCAAACTCCTCCCGTCTTTGGCTCCTACTTGGTTTAAAAACATGTTCCTCTTTATTATTATGAGAATAGCAGACTAAATCATCTTGTTTCATTTTCCTTCTCTCCACTCCCTCCAATCTCACACTCAAATCTTCATTAGACTTTTAGAGCCTTTCAAACTGCAGTTGAGTGTGGTGTTGTTGCATTTGAGTCATTTCTAACAGCTTCTCAAGTGCAACCATAATATTCATATTCTTAGGTGATGGAGGATCACTATTTTGGGAAGAAGCCATGTTCTGCAAGAAAATTTTAGTAATAATAATAATATATTTAGGACCTCACCACATCTTTAAGTGTCTCACTCAAATTTCACTCATATATCTCACAAATAGGTTTTTTTTTTTGTTTTAAGTACTCTCTTGCCTTTTTTCACTCAAATTCCCTTTAGTGCTTGGAAAAAAACTCCAATAGCTTAAGCAAAGATTGAACAAACAATGTGAAAAACGTTACAAGATCTAAGTCTTGACTCAAGAGGTTAAAGAAAATAGAAAAATCTATACAAAACTTCAAGAAATTTTTAAAAGACGCAAAACAATAAAATTAGACAATTATAGGACTACTAAAAAGAGTTAAATGAGACAACGTAGAGGTTCTAAAAAAGACAAAATATAATTTAATAGATTAACATTCATAAACAACAATATAACATAATAATTTGTGTTGAACTTTACAATTTTTTTTTACTCTTGGATCTTCTCTTTTTTTTAATATATATGTTTTTTTACTTGGATGAATTAATCACTCAGGAATCTATCAAGAACTTTCCACGAGAAAACCTTTACCAGAAAGATTCAAGAAAAGTGAAGTAACAGATTGATTACAGTCCTAACATGTTTAAATGAATAAAATTTATAAACATTCTTATAATCAAAAGAGAAAAAAAATACATAAAAAATAACATGATAAATATAGTAAAAAGACTTAAAGAAAACAGAAAATATTGTTGTGTGAATAATTGTGATTGAAATTGTCGCACAAATATTACAACTCTTTTCATTGAACAATCAAATTCTATGTTTGCAAATGATGTGATATGAGGAAGGAAAGAAATACAAAATGATGCAATGTTTTCTGATACGATCTCTATCTGAATCCCATCCTCAATGTCTTCCCAGGAAGAGCAGAAACCCTAGTTTTAGCAGAATTGTTGAAGAGATTAGTGATATCAGTAAGAGGCACCCTTTTAGGGTTTGTGTTGTTCTTGTTCCTGACCATGTTGGTGTTGCATGCTGGAGGAACATTCTCTTTGTTATTCTGCTTCAATATGATATCAATCTTGTCTTCTTCATCAATCTCCATTGCCAACAAATTTTCAGAGTGAAAAAAAAAAAAATCTCTTTTTTCTTCTGCAACTTTTAAAGAGTGAAAAAAAATGTGGTTGGAGTTGCAACTTTTAAGAGTTGTAATGTTGATGGCGGGTGAAACTTTTTGGATAATTCAAATTTTAAATTAAGATTTTATGAAGTGCCAAAATCCCAAAACTAAAATCATGTTTTCAGAGTGATTTACTTGTTATTAGAAGAAATATTCAGTTTTTTACTTTTTATTCGATGGATGACATGGGTTTTTTTTTCCTTTTAAGAAATTTGGCTTTTCAATGAATATATATATATATATACATACATACATATATATATATATATATATATATATATATATATACATACATACATATATATATATATATATATATATGTATATATATATATATATATATACATATATATATATATATATATATATATATATTCATATATATATATATATATATATATAAATAAATAAATAAATAAAGATATTAATTTCGGTTCTATCATATACATCTATTTTTGTTATCTTATCATTATATTAAATTCAGTTTTAATATCTTACATTTAATTTTTGGTATATATTAAATTATTGTTTCTCTTGATGTTAGCAAATAATAAAGTCGTTCTTAATTAGTTGCTGCAGAATTAGGTGATATATACGTCCCCTTTATTTTAACTATTTACTATTTTTTAAATGAACTATTTAGGTAATTGCACAAATATTTGTTTTATTGAAGTATATAATAATAAAAATTAACTTAATATTTTCTTAGGTTATGATAATAATATTTTCAAAAGTTTGAGAGGAAGAGTCTTGATTTCTTTCACCTCAATCGCATATGAAGTTTAATTCATAAGGTGGAGAAGGCCAATAACACTACTGAGAAATGTTAGTTATGAAATAATTCTTATTTTCTTTATTGAATCTTAAAAATTCTTATTAATTAAAATCTAAATAATAAATTGTTTCAAAAAATATAAGACACTAAATAGTTTTTATAGAAAAAATAATGATTCAGTTGTTAGGCATTAAAATATTAAATTTTTAACTTACTTTATAAAGATATTAAAATTTATATCTATGAGAAAAAATATTTTAATATAAAAAATTAATTATAAAATATCTAATTAAAATTATTATTTTTTTATTATTATATATTGTTGTCATTTAAGAAAGTCTTGGGAGATACTGAGAGTAATTTTTCTGTAACTAAATTATCGATTGTTTTTATCTGTTATATTTTAGAAACTTAACTTTTACTTTTTATGACCTTTAAATAAGTTGTAGAACTTCTTTTTTATTTTTAAATGAGACTAGAAAAACAAATATCACACTATTGAATGAAAAAACATGTGAAACCAGTGTCATCTATTAAAAAAGATTAAAAATTGTGAATATCTAAAATGGATATTGGTCCACAACATGTGTAAAATAAGGTTTTTTCTTCCTACACTTCTATAATTTCTAACTATACCTCCATAACTTTCTAAATAATTGTTTTACCCTATAAATGTTCCTTCTGAATTATTCATTTTGCAAATTTTCTAAAACAAGATTTTCAGAATTTTTGGAACAAAAATCTTGAAGCCAACTATATGGAACGCAAGCAATACATTGAAGAATAAAAATTCTAAAACATAACTTTTAGTGACATATTACAGCGAAGGAGAATATTTTAGTTTTGAATTATTAACAACTTTTTCACAATGATTATCTGTCATTATTACTTTGAATTTATTTTTAAAAGAAATATTAGAAACACATAATTAATACGTGTTAAAATGTTATAAAAAAAAGTTGTTGAAAAAATATTTTCTTTCAATTTTTTCTTATTAATATGATGTAGTTAGCAACAATAGGATCCAAGAACAAAAAGTTTCAAATAAATGAAAATCAAAGAAAATAGGAAAATAGGAAATAAGTTGGGTTGATGGACTAACATACATAAAGAGTTACTCCCTCCCCTACCACACATGTTACCCTTGTACTCCAAAGCCTCGTCAAAGGCTCCAACGTCAAAGTCCTTGTCATTAACTTCTTAAACTTCAGCAATCCCAAAAGTCTCACCGAAAATTTCATCACAAACAATCTCACTTTCTTTTACTACACATTCGTAGCCTCCAGTCTCGTGCTTTTTTATTTCTCCACCACTCTCCCAAAACAAATCAAAGATCAACAGTTTTTACTTCACTTTCCAACTTTACCTATAACATCCATGGATATCTTTCCAAACTAAACCCTTGACCCTTTGAGCCACATTAACCAGATTTTCCATTGAATAATGAAACTTAGTTCTGGAATTATAATAAATACACCACAGAACACACCAAACACATCAAAGAATTCATCAATGGAAAAAAGAAAGAAAGAAGAAAGGAAAGGGAGAATGTTTGAGAGAAATAAAGTGATAGAGTGGTGGGTAGGGAAGGGGGGATTGTGGGGGCTTGCCGTGAAAATGAAAGGAGGTTGAGATTAGGATTTTAAAAAATAAAAAGTAAAATTGGTAAAAGTTAAAATAAAAAGGATAAATTTGAAATTTAAAAAAGAATTGGAGATATGTAGGAAGAAGATGGGGGTGGTGGAAGGAGAATCATTCACATACATAACACCTGTGCCATGTCATGAAAATTTCTTACCGCACATCCATACATTTCACCTTACACTTCCATGAACTTCTATAATAACTTATTTGTCCTTATTTGTTTTTAGTCTCATTCTTCCTCTTTCAAACCGGACCCTCTCACCCATGTCTTCTTCACCATGTTTCCTTCGTGTCCCTTCATGCTTTTTATATTTTTTTTATTGTAAATTATATTTTAAATTATATAATTTAAAATATATATTTTTTGTTTTTTATTTTGAAATGTAAAATAAGATATTTATTCCAAATACTACAATCTAAAATATAATATTTCAGAATACGCAATCTAAAATACAATATTTCAAATTGCACATTCTGAAATATTTTTGAATTATCTATTTTAAAACTCAATGAAAACTCTAAATTAAAGTGTAAAATTGGAATTTTCAAGTGTATGAGGTGTGGAATGAAATTATGGAGGTGTAGAAGAAGCTATCTCTTTTAGCCTTGTTTGCAACTTTAACTTTACAAGCCCAAGAGACACACTTTGGTGGCATACATGTATCTTATGGCTCATGGTGTCATTGTCATCTTCCCCAGGCTTGGACATTTCCCAAACCAAACATGGAACAAGTTATCATATTGAGCAAAATCTATGTTTTTTTCTGCTGCTAAACATTTTTTCTTTTCTGCTTTGTTTTGTGATAATTTTGAAGAAAAAAATAATATTATGAGATCAAACCTGTAGACAATTAATTAATGTTTCATAACTTTAATTATGTTTATTCGAATAAATTATACACTGATACGATTGTTTATATTTATTTCCTAGAATAAAATATTAAAAGTTTCTTACAAGAATTAAATAAAATTCATTTCTATGTTAGAAATATACTAAGTTTATCATAAAAAGTGTTACTATCTGTGAGATCTATCTCATATGATATATTTTTAGATGATTTATTAATATTTAATTTTAAGTTCGAGATGTATATGTTCTGATACTATAAAGTGTTATAGATTTTACATAAATTAAGTATAAGACAAAATCACATACAAATCTTATTTCATTAGATTTGAAACATACTTCTTACAATCAATTCTACCATTAAAAATGAAACTAATTTTCCTATGAAAGAAAATCCAAAATTGAAGCCTAATCTCATCCTTGATGTGCATGAGTAAAGGTAGTTGTAGCAGAAATATTGAAGAGATTGGTGAGTTCAGTGAGAGGCAGCCTGTCATACATTTGCATACTGGGTTTCTTGCACTTATATATGTTGGGTATGCATGTTGGAGGGACATTTTCCTTGTTAATGTGGTTGGAAACGATGTTAACGTCCATGTGTAAAAGATTTTAATAACACAAAGGTTAGATAGAGATACAAAAGAGGTGGGGTTATGAATTTGAGTTGTGAGATGATGGTATATATTCATCTTTAAAATGAACAGAAACAAGAAAGAGGGAAGAGTTTGAAAATTTTGGATTTTGGGTATGAACCTGAATTCTTGTTAATGGCAGTTTTGGTTAATGAGGAAAAACAAACAAACTTTAAGATATATGTGAATACAGATTAAGAAATAAACCAACTTTTTTACCCTAATTAGTTCTTAACTATTTGCAGTTGAATTTTTTTAAATTCGGACAGAAAGAATTAGTTAGGTGTTGCAACAAATAACAACTGTTTCAAAATATATTAAACTTACGAACTTGTAATAATTAATATTTTAAATAAATGTTTGATTTATAATTTAAGTAAATAATTTTCATTTTCTATTTAGCTTTTTAGTATTTTATATGAAAACTCTAATTCTCATAATGGATAAATTTTATGTATATTTTAGATACTAGTCAATGGTTAGTTATATGAATGTAAATGGATCATTGATATAAAAGTGAATTTTTATACACTTTTTAAACACTCAATTTATTTATTTTTAATTATAATTAAATTAAAATATATTATTTTAACTGAAATATGTTTATGTAGGATTAATTGAACAATTATGCACTAGAATCAGCTTTTTAAATCCACTTAGACAACAGTAAATTTGTACTCTAAATTTTAACTGCAAGATTATGCAGGACATGTGAGAGAATTAATATGACAACAATAATATAACACAAATATGACTCTTGAATAATTTTTTAGTTTTTTTTAATTATTTAATAATTTCATAATAACAAAATATTGCAAATATTATATCTAAATTGAATTAGAAAAGTTACTAATTTAAATTTTATATTGAATTAGAACAAAATCAAATTGTATTGAATTTATATTTGGTTAAAGTAATATTTTAATAAAACATTAAATAAAATCACGAACATGTTTAGTTATGATAGAAATATTATTAAACATGTTTATATAACTAAATTATATTAATATAATTTATACCACTATTCCTTTATAATATCTTTCTATTGAATCATATTGAGCCAATTTATTGTTTCTTTTGTTAATGTTTTATTATGCTAAAAACTAACCTAAAAAGGGTTTATCAAATTTGTGTTTAAAAGGAATCAAATGAGTATTGGAAAAGTATATAGTTGTACCCTAACTAACAAATAAAGTGCTTAACCACCAAAAGAAACTATGTTAAAGAAAGTGTAAAGACACCATAATCCTCACATCACTACATTGACTAAAACTTTTCAAAAAAGAATAAAATAACAATCAAGTAACTAGACCTACAACACGAATGTAACTTGATCACCTCAACTAAATTATCATTATTAGTTCAATTATAGATCTCAATCATCAGACAAAAATCCTAAATATCTCATATCAACTACTACGTTATTAAACATTTATATATATATATATATATATATATATATCTTTCTTACCAAAAGAAATAAAAATCACAAGAGAAAGAAGTGTAGATATAATAAGAAAAGGAAGAAAAAAAAACCAAACATAGGTGCTAATAAGATATTTGTTAAGCAGAATTACTCACATATCATTACCTATTTATAAACCATGTGTTGATCTCATGCTAGATGATTTTAATATTTAATTATATAATAAACAAAGGATAATATTAATCTTATCATACATATTTAATCTTTAGTTAAAAATATAAAAAAAAAATTGTAAATGATTTGTGATGAGTTGATGGGAAGATGTGTGTGAAATGATTATGTTAAGAAGAGAAATAGAGGAAAAGGGTGATGAAAGAATGATGTAGGGTTGATTTGATATAGAAATATAAAGAATGAATTGAGAGACAAAAGGAAGTTTTGGTTGTGATAATTGTTTTAGCGACATTGTCACCCATGAAAGTGGGACATCAATTGATTGGTGTGTGAACCATGCGCAATCAATTTATTACCAGATAGGTTGTAACACATGATGTTGAATCCTTGATCGTTACCACACACGTGCTCTATTTCTTCTTTTCTCCTTTCAAATTCTGTCCCACTCACACTCATCATGGATAACATCTTACTCTGGTTAAGCTTTTCCTGCTTTAGTTTCACTCCTTTATCTACTCACACACCTTTTACTGCATAAATTCTCTAATCAATTAATGCATCCAAAAACATCTATGCTTAGTAATTTCTTTTATAAACTAAAATTATAACTTTTTTTTGGAGAAATGTCAGAAAAAATATATGTGTTTATTTTCTATTTTAAAATATATAGAAAGTTCTGTTCGAGTCTTTCTATACTTTATATGTGTTTTCAATCATTGAATTTGATAAAATGTATTATTCCTTGTCTTCTTAGTATTTAAACAACTTTTTATGGAGAAAGATGGTTCTTTACACCACCAATGTGTTTCTAATTAGAGGAGAAAAATGACAAGTTTAGTCCAAAAACTAACTTAACTTTAAAAAGTATATTGTTTTGTCCAAAAATATTAAAAAGTAATTGTTTTGTCCAAAAACTAACTTAACTTTAAAAATAAATTGTTTTTAAAATATTTAGTTCTGTTTAATGATGTAGTCTAATAAAACTTATTCAGTTTTGTTTTTCTAAAATGTTAAAAACTATTTTAAAATATATTAACTAGTGTAAATATTCATATATTAATAATATATAATTAAATTTTAGTAATACTTTTAATATCATATTATTTACATAATATATAATATATCAAATAAAATATGTTTCTTTCGTTAATTATTATTATTATTATTATTATTATTATATATATATATATATATATATATATACTATTTATTTTTATTAGATTAATCATAAAATTTACAAATCTTATAAATATATAGTATTTGTCAAAAGATGTTTTCATACTCCTCTCTTCTACTAAAAGATCTAACTTTTATTGATTTTTTGAGTTTTTATAAATAATTTTTTCCTATGAATTTTTCAATTCACTCAAATTTTACCATATGTTCAAAATACATACTCTATATTTGGATGAGTACAATTTTATTTGCTTCACGTCAATCAAATCTAATTCAAAAGAAAAATAATATTTTGACAACTTTTGGATGACAAATTTTTTATACCGATAACGTGTCATGTTGTCATTGATCGACTTTTAAAAAAATAAGATTTATTTTTTTCATTTTCTTAAAAGTCGACTAATGAGAACGTGACATGTTATTGGTGTCAAAAATTTATCCATCTTTAAAATTGTAAAATATCATTTTCCAATCCAAAATCCAACTTATATTAAAATTTTGAGGCATAGTAAAAGAAGATATATATGCATTATAATAGTGTTTTATTTATAAGTTATTGGAATGATAGTTTTTTACGAGGAGAGAGATTGAATAGATAAAAGTTGTGATTTGAATGAAGAAGAGTATAAGATGATGAGATCTGAAACTGAAAAAGGTATGAGGGTATATATAGATAGATATAATATATGAGTGTGCAGTGATCTGAGTGGGAGAAACGCATGCAGAGGGTGGGTGTACTTGATGATGCAGAGTAGAATCCATTGGATCACGAGCCTCTGTTTGGTGGCTTTCATGGTCTTGTAAACATGGCCATCGCTGAGCTTCTGCTCAGGCTTATCTCTTTCTCTGACATCCTTTTTCTAGGAGTTCTCTACTATTGTATGGTACTTTTGTCTCTATTGCATGGAGATCAATGAATGCATGCATGCATGCTGCATGCACCTCTCAGCCTCAATCCCTATGTTCGGCTTTTCTCTATTCATGTCTGTCTGTCATGTTCTTTTCACTCCTCTCATCAAATCAAACGCCTTCCACCTACTTGACCAACTTGTTTCAACATTTTCTCATTTTCTAAAAAGCAGTAAAACCTGACATCCATTTTAGGGTTATTTCTCACGAACGAGTGAAACAAAATACCAGAATATATTAAAATTTATAAGTATTTCAAAAAACAGAATGGACTCATAGCTAAAGAGAAAAAGTGAAAAATCTATGCAGAATAGTAGGAACAAGATACTTCATACTTCTTCTGTCTAGCTTTTAGTCCTTCTTCTCTTGTTAATTATATATTTAATATTTCCGTGTATATTATATCATAATAATTATACTAACAGTAAATAAATAAATAATACAATCTTTTGAATTAAATAACTCAACAAATAATTTTATCCAACTTTTCTTTTAACACAATATTAAAGGAAATCTTTTGGTGGATAATTCCCCGCTCTACTCATAGAAAATTAAAACATATTTATAAAGAGATTTTTTTTGTCCACTTTTATTTTTTACTTTTATTCTTTAAATCTATGTTTTTTTAATTAAAATAATTATTTTATTAATTTTAGTTTTTAAGTAACTATTTCTTTAAACTTAACTGTTTTTTATTTGACATTTTTTAGATTTAAGAAAATTTTTAATTATAAAATCATTAATAAAATAAAGAAAAATTATTTACAATAAAATTAAAAGTTATTATAATTTTATAATTATAACAATAACAATAATAATTAAATATAGTAATAATTATTATTATTATTATTATAAGAAATATGTGAACATGTTATTTTACTAGTAGAAAAGATGTAGTATGTGAGATAAAAAAAATTAGAAAATAACTAAGTCCCTTAAATTGACTTTTAATAACAATATTATTATGGTATCGATATAACAATGTTTTATTATGGAGAAAGATATTTAAAGGAAATGTGTTGTAACAATTTAAAGTAAAATATAACATTATAAAAGAAAAGTTAAATATGTTTTTAATATTTCAAGTAAAAATTAGAATTAGTTTCGAAATTTTAACTTAATTTAATTTTTTAACTTTAAAAATATGTAGATTTAGTTATTTTAACCAAAATTTATTAAGTTTATTTAATATTTCAAATGTATAATAATATTTGAGTTGTTTACACTGTTTGACACTTTTTTTCTTCAATATTAGTTAAAAAAGACATTTAAAACCTTAAATAAATTTAACAAACTTTGATTAAAATGACTAAATTTACACAGTTCTAAAGATGAGAGATTAAATTAATCTAAAATTTCAAAAAAAAACTAATTTCAATTTTAATTGAATATTAAAGGAAAAAACATATTTAACAATTACAAAAACAACTAACTATAAGAATATAACAAGAGGACATTTCTTAGTTTTCCAACATTCCCTTACACCCACCAATTCCGTAACACTAATTTAAAATATTATTTTTAGTTTTTATACAATTAGTGTTTTTTTAGTCATTTTATTTTTTTATTTCATTTTTAAAAAAACTAATTAAAATCATTTTATTTTTTATTTCATTTCCTTTCTGGTAGACAACAAACTTGGGAGAGACAGCTATGGTGTGGGGAGGACTGGACAAGGGCACTGCAATGATGAGACGATGGCACAACAAGGGCACTGTGATGGCAGCGAAAGAACGATGATGACGCGGCTAGGGCTCGGCAAGGGCGAGAACCGTTCGGCGATGGTGAGAACTATTCAGTTCAGTACGAACCGAGGCCTAAAGTCTGAAAAAAAAATAAAATAAAACACCCTACTGCCTCGGTTACCTAAGAACCGAGACAAAATCCGACCCCTTTTTGTCTTGGTTCTTAACTGAGACAAAAAACCTACCCTTTTGACCTTGCATGTATATGCCGCGGTTGCGGAACTACTGTTTATAAGTAAAAATAACTGTTGTCGTTTTCCGTTATTGCACTAGTGGTCCCTCCAAATTTTTCTCTAATTAGTTCTAAAAGCTCTTGAATAAATAACAATTACTTTAAATAAAATATATTAATACTTTTGAATTAACATACAAATTTATAGATTTAGTTATACGATAAGAAATTTCAATATAAATAGGAACATAAGTTGGCTTCCCCTATATTAATTATTAAAAAAAAAATTCAAACTTTAATACATAAAAATATACTTCAAATTTTCATATTATTATGCATTAAATTAATTTATGTAATATAATTCGAAATAATAAGATTATATATATATATATATGTATATATATATATATATATATATATATATATATATATATATATATATATATATATATATATATGGTAAAATAAATTTCCGATGTAATCTGTCCAAATAAAAAGAGAAGTTCTAAGTCATTTACTATTAAGTCAATTTGCAATTGTTAGTTGGGGTTCATGTATAAGTTTCACAACTGTTTATAAACTCAGTTTTATAGATTAAAATAAAGGAATGTTTACGATTAATTTTAGCTTTTGATTTAAGTAAAGTGAGAATTTATAATCAATCATAAATTTACAAAAGAATTATAAATTTATATTGAGAGTTTTCTTCCATAATTGAAAAGATAAATAAATTTTAATTATTCATACAATACTTTTAAAATATGTTTTATCTACATATGTTTATCACATTATTTTCTTATTGATACAATTCATTCATTTATTGTATGTAAACCTAATTCATTGTCACATATTAAACTCTAGTTAATTAGAATGAGCTGTTTATTTAATGAAATTAGAATCAAAACCTATAGCCGAGCTACATTTTCTAAATGTCAAAATGGCCTCTCTAGTATTAATGGACATTATTAATTAACAAATAATAAAAATTAATAACGATCAAGGTGTAGGTTAGGATTAGGTATAGAGTGAAAGAAAATACATGTTAAATTTAGCTCAGACATTTTAAAATTAGCGACAAATTAGTGTACAAAAAAAACTAATTTTTATTCTTTAAACTTTAATAAACCAGTTTTAGCTTTGAAAAATACATACAAATTAATTTTAACACATTAATTTTCTGAACAATTATGACTTCCTTTGTGTATAAATATATAAAAAAATTTATTAAATAACAACTATTTTAGAAACCAAAATAATTAATTATTATATTTACTAAGATAGATATTTTTTATAAACTAAAAAACATTGATATCTAAATTAAGTTTTATTATAAATAAAAAAATACTATTTATATATTAAAATTTAAATTAGTTATTAAGATTTTAACTATTTATTATTATTGATTATAAATTATTTTTTAATTTTAAATTAAAGATTAATTTAGATAATAATTATTGATTATATACTTTTAACACATTTTATTTTTTCAAAACCTACTTTCTATTCTAAATTTTTAGCATTGATGATTTTTAAATTAATTAGAAGCGTGCTAGGAAATAAAGAGAAACAATAATTAAAGTAAAAAATAAAAGTAACCAAATTGAAAAAGGACAAGAGAAAAAAAGTGTATCTGTGTGTTGGTTTGGCATGTTGTGTACCATGTGTCTTATCCAACTTTTTATCACTTCTTCATCATGCTCATCATTCTAGTCATATCATGTGAATTGACTTAGTTCTAAAGGAACCTGCATTTAACTTTTTCTATGTAATTTTCTCATTATTACCATTCACATTAAAATTATCAATGAACAAAGGGTTATAAAAAAGTGTAAAGGACAACAAAATCATTATGAAATGAAAGAGCCATAAAAATAAGATATATCAATTTTCGTTTTTAATTTAATGGTCAAAAACTAATTAGTATTAATGTAATATATGTAATTTTGTTTGAGTTTTAGTTATGTCAATTATATATTTCCTTAACCATATTATCACGTAGAGAAAATAAATGATATGTGTTACCACATATACAACTACAACTAAACAAGTAATTTATTATTATTTTTTAAATAAATAAAATTTTCAAATACAAAAGTATTATCATATTCAAATAAGCTTTATAAAGAATTTTCTTAAAATTAAATGGCTTTTAAGATTTTTCAAAATTTAGTTAAAAATGAATATTATAATTTTTATTATTAATATTTTATTATCAAAAGATATTTTATTAATGTTAAGTTTTCTTATCGGGATCTAGAGTGTTACTTTGGAATATGTGGTTAGATATGAGTGGATTGGGGAATCATGACGTATGATCCTGAGGGTTGGAACACAAAGAGATTCACATACAAAAGATTCTTTGACGCTGAAATAACAAGAAAATTTGAATCTTTTGAGTAAAAGAGATTGAGTATGAGAGACTGTGTATATCTCGGTGAAACACCATGTATATTTATAAGGTTTTTTGGTCCTATGACTTATGTGATAAAATTGGTTATACAAATATGATATAAAAAGCATCAATAAAATAACAATTTATTGTATATTTGATAATTAGTGGAATAATCATGATAATGTGTCACATGACTTAATATACCAAATATTTTGTAAATATATGGTATTAAGGAATATCATGACGTAATCAAACTACCGAGATTTGGTCACATATATTATTAATATATGAATATTTGCACTAACAAATATATCTCAAAATATTTCCTCATCCATTTTACGTTAGTGAAGTTAAACGAGCCCCATTGAGCCACATCACTTAATATATTTGTTAGGTTGGGTATGTACATAAGCCCCTAAACTTGGACGTTTGTTTAGTGTATGAGGGATGTTGTTACGATTGTAACTGGCCATTTAGCTGAGTCGTATTCAACTTTAAGGTTTGTAGATGGATTGACCGTTTGGTCAGGCTGTAAGTGGTCATCTCTGACCATGTTGAGCTTATTGTTGACTAATCACCTTTGATCACAGGTGTTGGTTTGAGTAGACCATATTGTACGAGTATTGTTGACTTAGGCAGACTTTACTTTGTGTTATCGACTTAAGTAGACCTTACTTTGTGTTGCTGACTTAGGTAGGTTTTACTTTATTTTTGCTTCAATACCATAGGTATATATTCTACTTCCTCCTTTGATATTGTTCATGGTTATCATCGTTCCATATTGGAGAGGGAGATTGAGTGAGGGTTCTTCCCTTGTGTCTCCTAATTCT
Source organism: Vigna mungo (assembly GCA_036885675.1). NCBI lineage: Eukaryota > Viridiplantae > Streptophyta > Magnoliopsida > Fabales > Fabaceae > Vigna > Vigna mungo. The sequence continues at coordinate 22,961,963 of CP144694.1, forward strand.
TCTGATGAGGGGTTTCCTTACCAGAGCCCCTCATTGGCCCTCTTCCCATAGTGGTTTCTTCTAGGATCACTTTATGGCTCCTAAGAAAAAGAAGAAGAAAGTGCCAATGGTAAGAAGGTTGAACTGCCTACGATGCGGGTTGAGCAACTTACATCGATGACCAAAAGACATGACTGATTTCCCCTATTAGGGACTCTAGGTATACCTGGATTCAGGACGAGGTAGTTTTCCATGCCTCTAAGTTTATGATTGAACCAAGAGTATCCGACCTTAAGGCCACTTTCAAGTTTTGTTCTAATGGGCTTACTGCCCTTCCTTGTTCTTTTAGTGAAAGAGTGTTCTCTCTACCTAGTGAGAATGAGGAGAATTTTGTCTATGTCTATGAGTATTTTAACAATTTTTGAGGTTTTTTTTTTCCTTTTTCAAACTTTAACAATTCATGCTTTGTGTGGCTCCAAGATCCACCACAATAATTGGGGTTTTATAAAATCTTTCGAGATTGCTTGTGACTAACTCTGTTTGACTCTTACCCCTTCACATCTTCATGTTCTTTTATCAAATGAAGCATGGGGCCAAGGTCGGTTGGATATCTCTGAATGGTAACCAATGCGACTCTTTGTTCATTGTTTACACCCAATCTTTCAAAAACCTTAAAACCAAATTCTTCAAACTCAAGGCCTCTTTTGTCAAGGCCAAGCTCAAATAGTTTCTTCTCCCTGATACTCGGGAGTCAAGGCTTGCCTTGTACAAGTCCTTCCTTGAGAAATTTTCCTTGGTGCCCAATCTATTAAATGCTAGGGAGAAGGCGAGTATCAAGTTCATTGGGTAGCTTCCTCGGTCCATCAACTATTGATAAGTGCTTTATGTCCCTAATACGAAGGATATTGTCTCGCTCTCTTCGAGGGTAAGGATGATGGTTATTCTATTACTGCCTTACTGATATAGTTTATAAACTCTTTGGATTTTATTTTTCAGAGATCATGTCAACAAAGGACTTTGACTATAAGGTGTGGCAGGTCATCCACAAGAAGAAATAAAAGGATAAACTTGCTAGGACAACTCTCATAGTGGCTTCTCTTACGAAGAAGCAAAAGATCAACACGAATTCTCCTATCAAGATGCTAAAAGGTTATGGTGATGGTGGCTCCCAACCTTGACGCTCCTCCTACTCACAAGGACCTTGTTAAGAAGAGTGTGCCTCTAGAGGTGTTGGAGTTGACTACTATTGAGGTCTCTAAGGAGCCCATAGGGAGGTACCTAATGTCCTCGTGTTGAATAGGCCTTTCAATAGCGAATGAATAAAATCCTTTTTGGCAGTGTGTCTTCCAACGATGCCCCTTCATCCCCACCTATGAAGCTTGTGGATCTCCCTGGTTTATTTTACTGAGGTTTAGGATCTTTCTTCAAAGTAGAGCATGCCTCGGCCACTATGCCTGATGTCCCTTCCTTATGGCATTTGGAGAGGTGTGGGGAGTATATGAAGAATGTCTCCTTTTCAACTCCCTACAACTTGAAGCTGTTGAAGGCCAACCTTGAGAGATTTATTGATTTGGACAAGGTCATGATGACTCGGTGTATGACCATTATGCGCTATTGCAAGAGTTACATGGCTAAAAGAAGCCAATGGAAGGCCAAGCTCATAGAGGCCGAGAAGGAGAGGCCTAAATTTCTTGCTTACTTATATGAAGGTAAAATGAAGTTTGAGGAAACGAATGAGAAACTTGCAAACTTGAGGGGAGGTTACCTAGTTGAAGAAGATTAAGGAGGCCTTGAAAACACGGAGGCAAGAAGATATAGTCTCGGAAGGACAATGTGACAAAGACTTGGAGCTAGGGCAAAGCTCTAGTGGTATTACTTTGTTGTCCTCCGGGCACGATCAATAGAAGGATAAGAAGGAAAACTTGGCAGCCAAAGTGAAAGAGGCTGAGACGAGCACCGAGACTCTCTAAGAAGAGGCGACTCAACTGAATGAGAACATTATCGATCTTGAAGCTAAGGTTGCTCGTTTGAAAGAGTAAAATTCCAACTTTATTGCTATCGAGTTGACCGCTTATGTTGTAGGGTTTGAGAAAGCCAATAAGCAGGCCATTTACTTTAGTATCGGCTTGGAGCTGTGAAAATTTGATGTAGATAAGGATGTGGTTGATAATGTTCTTGTTGCTAACGTAGAGGAGATCCTCAAGGTTGAGGTCGTTATTGAAGTCGACGAACAAGTTGATGCTTGGGCCGAAGTGGAGATTGTTGATGAAGCCTTTGATCAGGATGACTGATTAGGTTTCTTATGTAGGGCTTTGTATTTTGTTTCTTTTTCTTTTTGAAATTTTACAATGAATTTTATGATAATAAATATAAGAGTACCCTTAGTGCGTTTAGCGGTACCTCGAATAGACGATCGAGATTACTTAATGATTTTCTTTCTTATGTCATTTTGGCTTTGCTTGTATTACTATCTAAGTAACCAACGCCTTCTTTGAGAGCTTCTCTTTTCAAGTTATTGTCTAGATAACTCGTTGCCTTCTTTGAGGGCTTTTTTATGTTACCATTTAGATGACTCAACATAATGCTTAGAGTATTTTAACTAATATTATTGTCTAAATAACTCGGTGCCTCATCTAAAGGGCTTTAGTTAATGTTATTGTCTAAGTAACTCAGTTACTCGTCTAGAGGGCTTTAGTTAATATTATTGTCTAAGTAACTCAATGTTTCGTCTATAGGGCTTTAGTTAATGTTACTGTCTAAGTAACTTGGTGCCTCACTTATAGGGCTTTAGTTAATGTTATTGACTAAGTAACTCGGTGCCTCGTCTAGGAGGCTTTAGTTAATGGTATTGCGTAAGTAACTAAGTGCCTCTCTTATAAGGATTTTGTTAATGTTACTACTTAAGTAACTTGGTGCCTCGTCTAGACAGCTTTAGTTAATGTTATTGTCTAAGTAACTCGGTGCTTCAATTAGAGGGTATTGGTTAATGTTATTGTCTAAGTAACTAGATGCCTTGTCTAGATGCCTTTAGTTAATGTTACTGTCTAAGTAACTTAGTGCCTCACTAAGAGGGCTTTTGTTACTATCTAAGTAACTTGACGCCTCGCTTAGAGGGTTTTCTATGAATATAAGATGTGAATATGAAAATAAAAGGAGGATTTTTATTAGAAAAAGTAAAGTATGCCTCATTAAAATGTTGCTTGACAAAACCCAATTTCGAGCAAAGGAAAAAGACTACACACATCGTGAAATGTTTAACTACAATACATCTTTAGATGCATGGCATTTCACGTTATCAGGACGAGTTTCTCTTTAAGCTCCTCTGGTTTGTAGGTGCCATTTGAAGAGAGTCGACTATACTGTAAGGCCCATCTCAATTAGGGGAAAGCTTACCTTTTGCCTAGCCTTTGCGAGCACTATGAGCATTCTCCAGACTAAATCTTCCTTTTGGAAGAATCTTTCTTGAACTCGTATGTTGTAGCGCCAAATGACTCTTTCTTGTTTAACTTGGTGAGAATAACTTTGTTGGCAGCTTTAGCCTCCCATTTGCTTAAGCATGTTTTAATTATGAGAGCCTATGCTTTATGTCGAGCAACCTTAAGAACTGCTCGAAACCATCATCGATGAATTATTTGCAGTTGCCAGTGACTATAGAGTGTGACAACTTATGTTGGCATATGATGTTCTTCCAACAAAAATTTTGAACTTGGTTGGTTGAGATGGTAGCCAATGGTTTGGTTTCTATCCACTTAGTGAAATAATATAGCCATAATGAGAAACTTAACCTGTCCCTTTGCTAGTGGAAACTGCCGAGTATGTCCATTCCCCATGTAACGAATGGCTAGGAAGCAGTTATGGTGTGCAACTTTACAAGAGGTACCTGATGCAATGGGTTGAATTGTTGACACTCTTGGAACTTCATGATGTACTTGTGGCATCTTTTCTCAGTGTAGGCCAATAATACCTAACTCTGAGTACCCCCACAACTATGCATTTGGCTCAAAGTACATGCTACATATGACACACGATGCATCTTAAAAAACATGCATTGGTTTTGTTCTTGATCTAGGCACTTAAAGGGGAGTGCAAAAAACCCCTTCCTGAAGAGTTCCTCGTTATGCACAGTGTATAATGTCATTTGACTTCGTATTGACCTTGCTTTTGTTGGATCGACGGGTAACACGTTTGTAGTTAGATAACTTAGGATTAAAGTCATCCATCTCAGTAAGGTTGAGGAGATCTCAAGTATGTCTTCTCGGTCCTAACTTGGTGTCAAAAGGGTCTGTTGGATGAGAGTACTATGTTGGTCGGGTTTCTTCATGCTAGCTAGTTTTGGATAACTCATCGGCCTTGTCATTTTCTTCTCTCGGCACATGGTTGATCTTAAACTCATCAAATCGTTCTAAAAGGTTCTTTACCATGTGGAGGTACTTCTGTAAGGATGGGTATTTGGTTTGATAACTTACTTTTACATGGTTTATGATGAGTTGAGAGTCATTGTAGCAACATAACTTCTTTACTTTAAGCTCATGAGCTAGTTGTAGTCTGGCGATCAAGGCCTCATCCTCTGTTTGATTGTTTGATACACTGAAATTGAAGCATATGGCTTGTTTAAGGATGGGGTCGTCTGATTCTTCTAATATAATTGTTGGAGGACCCGTCATCGCTCAAACAGCACCGTGCAAGTTGTTGCCTTTTGGTTAGGAGCTCTGGTCGTGAGTTCGAGCCCCACGATAGGTGCTAATGTTTTGATCCCAAGACAGTCGACTATCATCATTAGGGTTAATCACTATGCATTTGAGGTATTGTCCGCATTGGAGCCAAGAGCTTTGTCACAGTTTTTTCCTTAAAAGATGCCTAAAAATGTGGAAAGAGGATGGAGTATTTACATTATCTTTGGTCTTGACTCCTTTACAATGTGAGACTATTGGACTTATCAAAACATAAGCCCCTTAGTTGAGGTCTAAAGGGAATAAAGATTCATCCCCAATAGAGGGCTTAAGAGAATCAATGATTCGTCTTTACAACCTCATTTTTGGCTCCACAGTGGACGCCAAATGTTCTTGTCAAGATTTAGAATGTGACCTTTAGACAAATAGCAAGATTTAAGTGGATTGAGAATCCTGAAAAGAGACTAAGAGTGAGTATGAAAGAGTGTATATTTCCTGGTGAAATACCATATGTATTTATATAGTTTTTGAATCCTATGACTCGTGATAAAATTGATAATACCAATATGATATAGAAAAACATTAATAAAATAACAACTTATTGCACATATGATAATTAGTAGAATAATCATGATAATTGTCAGCTTACCTGATATACCAAATATTCTATAAATATATGATATTAAAAAATACCATAACATAATCAAATTACTAAGATTTTATCACACATATTATTAATATATAAAATATTTACACCAAATATATATTAGAATATTTCCTTAACCACTTTAAGTCAGGAAAATTGAATGACCATCAATAAACATATTAGTTAGAAAGAGCATGTGAATTAAGTTTTTATGATATTTTATTAACCTAATAAAAAAAAAATTCAAACAATAAGTAGAAACAATGAAGTGTTTTAGAAAAAAAATGCAATAATAAGAAATATAAAAGTTGATGGCTGAAAATCAATTTAAAATTGATATTCACCTTTGCCACTCCTTATTATTTGTTGGTAATTTAAGTAGTATGAGTCTATGTTTAAACCTAAAAAGTTGAACACTTTAGAAAAAAAAAAGAATAAAGAAATTTTAAGATTTTGAATTTAAAATTATGTCATAGAGAATAAAGTTTCATTAATATTATCTTAGTAATAATCAATTCTCAACTAGACCAAACTCCGCTTTTAAAATAATCTTTAACCTAGGCGAAACTCATTTTTAAAATAATCCTTGCTAACTTATTTTTGGTTCCAAATCAAGATTTTCAAAGTCATCGTAACCTAACCTATCACAATGATAACCTTATATATTAATTATCTTCATTGATATTTATTGAGACAAAAAATCATAACAAAATCACAGTCACATATGGTAGATACAATGCACACATTGTAGATACAATGCATATGTAGAAGAATAGGTACATTGAATAATGGTTTATCTTACAACAACTAAACTTGACTTATTTATCTAAATTTTGCACTACTTTCAAACCTAATTAAAATGCTGTTCAAGAACTGGTTTAGAGAATGATATTTTCAATAGAGTAAAAAAAATACATGAATTCTTATTAATTATCATTCTCTTACAAATAAAGAAAATTATGAAACATCAATATGAAAAAAATATTAAAAACACATTTCTTGTTTCTTTTTTTAATATACTTTCTTCTATTGATTAAAATTTATTTATAATGATAAAATTTATTAAATTTCACGTTATATTTAATGAATTTTTGTCCTAATTTTGTGATTTGTATTAAAATGATCTAATAAAAAATGTCATGTTAAATAATGTGTTGTTAGTATTAGTTGGTGACTAGTATAGCTCTTTTTTTCTTCACTTAGTCATTATTACTACTAGTCATTATTACTACTCAAAAACACTTTAAATACTTTCCTTATCATTCCTAATACTAATAAATAAAATTTATACATCGTCTATATATAGACAACTCTGACTAAACTTATGTGATTTGACAATTTCCTAATTTTACCAAATCTATTTATAGATAAAAATATATAATCTATAAGGTCCTAAATTTTACTAATACAAGAAAACCTTTCTAATTTTACTTTCGCAAACATGTAAATGCAAAATCCAATATCTCTATCATTTTTTTTACACAAAAATAAAATTAAGTTACTAATTTATTTGAAAAAAATATTTTCAATCATTCATTACAATATGTTAGAAACATTTTCATTGTTAAATATCTTATATTGCTAAATTAAAACTAAATAAATGCTAGCAAGTGACCTTATTAGTTAAGAACAAGTAATATAAAGTTTGTTGAAAATTATTTATTATAGTGAAAATACAAAAATAATTTAACATTTATTTTTTTATAAAAACATTTTAATATCGTGTTTATGAGAAGCTAAAAAATGGTATTTTAGAGTTGATAGTGGTTTAAAAATAATGAGACTCAATTATTTTAATTTTAAAAAAGGATTTATATAAATAAGAAGTTTTATAAATGAGTTTCACTATTTTAAAATACATCATCTCTAGAAATCACATTTATAGAGTTTTTAGACTTCTCTCTAGGAGTTCTCACTCTCCATTCGTTGATTTAAGATTCAAGATTGTAGGAGTGATCCTTGTTCTGAGTTCTTTAGTTTGGACCAGGTAGTTTCTGTGGTCATGGAAGACGAGTTTTATGTTTTTCTCTACTATCCAATCTATTTTGTCTTGCATGTGGGCCTTTCATGCTTACCCGTGCTCTTCAAATCATCAATGTGAGTCTCTGCTGACCAATAATCATAATTGTATCTCCTAGTTGTTCTTGTGGTGTTTCTATGTGTAGATAGAATATCTTGTAGGACTAAAGGTGTTTTGAGAATCTAGAGTTGTTTGATGTGCTTTCACAAGTGAGGGAAGCTAATTTCAATGATTTTAAATGTGGCTAATTATTTACATTTTTGGATTGCGAATGAATTTTGGTGTGATGTTGAAATGATTAATATGTTGCTTGAAATGTATTGATGAACTATATAAGTAAAGCAATTAAGTTTGACATTTCAAATGTGCTTTTGTTTGCTTGAAATGTGTTGTTGAATTTCAGTGTATGATTGAATGGAGAAGTTGTACTTGAATAATTGTTCAAATTGGTACATCTCAATGTAGGCTTTCACAATTATTTGGGTTAAGAAAATGGAAAGTACTAATTTGAGTGATTGTGCAAGTTAAACTTTGTAAATTCAGAAAATTATTGTCATGGCGCTAAGTGGTAGTATAGGGGTAATAAGTGCCAAATTTAAAATTTCAAAATAGTGGCATTTTCGTGATAGGGCGTTGATCGACGATTTTCACAAGTTAGTGCCACTTTTGTTAAGAGCTTATACATTGTGCTAATTTTGCCAAAAGCTTCAGCACTGAGTGTCACCGTTTTAGTGCTTAACACCTGTTTGCTTTGTGTTATGTTTTGCTATTTTTCATATTTTATGGTTTTGTTTTTGTTATTATTGTAGTTTATGGAATGTTTAATGGATTTATGGATGAATAAACATATGTATATTGATGTATGAAACTGTGATAATGATGAAATTGTTAATAAATATGAGCATGTATGAAAATATATGTTGGTTGTAATTGATCATGAATATGATATCAATTAGTATGGATGATTACAAATATGACTGATTGTTTGGTATTAGGAACTTGATGTGGAATCATGTTATGGATGAATTATGTGTTTAGCGTAATTCTAGAACTCTTGTAAGGAGATTTTGTGGTGACATTGATGTAATGATTTATGTAAGGAGATATTTTGACACTCTAACAACTATTCAAAATCATATAGATTAGAAATAGTTATGTGGTGAAAGTAGTAGGAGATTCTAGTTTGAAGACATGATAATGGCCTTAGACGTTAAGGAGATTAACATTGTGAGTGATAAGATGAAATTCATTGGTAATGATTGTATTAGTAGAGGTTACCACAAATGCATGTCTCTAAGTGATTTTGACATTAAATGCATGTATCTGGATAATTAAGTCTAGAAAGTTTATATTGTATGTTTCATTATTATATGGATGTTAGTTTAACTCTTACATATGCTTGTTTCTTTTATAATTTAGCACCCTTTGTTGTGCTTGTGTCTTGTCACTAGTGCAGCGGGGGGCTTTTGCCGCGGTTATTTTTCACTATAGGTAGCGGTTTACGAACCGCGACATATCCAGCCGCGGTAGTAAGTCAGAGACTTTAGGCCGCGGTTATAACCGCGGTATATAAGTTCAGTAATATGCCGCGGTTTTCCAAAGAACCGCTACCTATGTCCTTTTTTTTTAAAAAAAAAATCAATTTTCTACTATATGCCGCGGTTCAACCGCAGCAGAAAGTGCAACTATAGGCCGCGGTTAGTGCAAGAACCGCGGCCATATGTCTTTTTTTTTAAAAAAAAAAATTAAAACGAAATAGCATAGGCCGCGGTTAGTGCAAGAGCCGCGGCCATATGTCTTTTTTTAAAAAAAAAAATTAAAACGAAATAGCATATGTCGCGGTTAGTGCAAGAACCGCGGCCATATGTCTATTATATGCCGCGGTTAAGGTCACAACCGCGGCATATTCTCCTGCAGTTTTTTAAAATTGCAGGTCTGTTTTTGTGATATCCACTACCACAAAAACAGACCTGCATATAAAAACATGTACAGAAATTCAATTTCAACATAACAAATACATGTTCAAATGCATTTCAACATCAAATAACGTACAGAGTCTAAGAAAATATAATCTAATCAAATGCAATGTTTAAATCTAAGAGCTATTGTATAATCTAATTATAGACTTCGCAGCAGCCTTCCTAATGAATAGTAGTGGCTTCTCAGGAACTGGTGTAGTAGTCTTGAATCTCTGCAAAAGACAATTCATATCAATTAGTGTATATGAATTCAACATTTGGGAAAAAATCAAAATTTGTTAAAGTTAAATATTACCGTTTCCCAGCTCCTTGTGATGTGAGAACGAACAATATGGGTCATCCAATACATTACATAGTATCCGCACTCATATGACCCATTTTGTCTGTTACACTACAATATATCATCACAGTTGATAATAGTTAGTGACTAACATTAAAATAAAACAAGTATAACAAAGTATGGCTTTAGCATATGTCAAACCTTGAGAGAAATCCAAGTAATCTTTCTACTGTTAGCAATTGATCTCCCACCCATCATCATAGTTGCTGGAATAGAACTGTTTATAAAAAAAGGTTTTAGCATTCATTTATATAACAAAGAAAGTCCAAACATTGATGTTCTTACCAATCAATTGCTTGTTTGAGTTGTGGGGGAGGAGGCCTGTGCAATGAACAGAACCACAAAGCAGTGTTGTCTTGCATAGACATAACAAGAAGTTGCCAATGGCGCCTGAAATTCATAATAACGTAATTATTAAATAATAAAATCACATATGGAACTTTATTATGTTAACAAAGTTCACTTACCCGGATATATAAGGCAACAAGTATATTTTCTTGCGGCTTGCAAAACTTCTTATCAGATTCATGTTGATCTGCTCAAAATCATTTGATTCATGAATTAATTGGGGATCAACGAATCCATAATCATCTGAACGCCCCAACTTGTTACTGACCCCAGACATATACCTGAAATCAAAAATTAACTTTGATATAAGGATACTTGATATATAAATCAATTTTATATATAAATAATTGCCCATAGACTTACATGATCCATAGTTGAATAATTGAAATATTCAACTCTTGTGTTCCCGACGCAAGCTCACGGACATCTTGGCTATGAAGGTATATTGGGACCTCAGAGCCTCTCCCAAATACATTAGCATCGTACTCAACCTCCAAAGGCTTATCATCAAGGATGTCAGCAAGTGGATGCAATGAAGCAAGAGGATCTTCCTCAGATAGAGGAATCTTCTCCTGTGCCTGCGTCTGCGTCTGTTGTTACATGAAAAGATACGATAAGTAATATAAAGCATTAAAAACCTTTAAAATTGAGAAGTGTAAAGAAGAATTTCATACCGAGGGGTCAGAAACTGGTTTAACCAAAAATTTAGGCCAACTGATAAACGACTTATATGCTTGTTCCACAGTGAAAATCTCTTCCGTGGACAGAGGAACCATGGCATCTGGTACGATCATTTCATCCACTGAGACCTTCACCTCATCCTCTAATAATTGCATACCATGACATACAGTCGCTGTCCTAAACTCTGTTCCTCGAGCTACCAGCACCATCTCAGTATCATCTAAAATGTATAGCAGACATGGACTACCATCGTCCATGTCATCCTCTGGGATGGCTGATACGGAACAACTTCCTTTCCCGCTCTTCCTGTTAGAGTAAATGTTAGATTATACAAAAGATAGAAATAATTGCACATAAATGTTTATTAGGTTTACCTGTGGGAGGGGCAGGGATAACATGTTCCTCTATAGGAGATGGCACCGCGCGCATGTTCTGAAACTGCTCCAGGAACATGCTTTGGAATTCAGCCCTCATCTCTGATCTAACCTCGGCCCTGATCTCCTCTCTAAGGTCTTCTCAGACCTTTTTTGTGATCTCTTCTGTCATCCATTGTGTATCGTTGTATGAATATGAATGCTGACGAGAAGAGCTCCCAAAATAATCTTTAATTCCTACTCCAGAACCTGCAGCACGTACACGTCCAGGGTGCTCAGGTCGTCCAGTCGCAGCAGCAAGAATATCCTGGCGACCCTCTGGAGTGAATTGGCCTTGGGAGCTCTGCTCAACCAAGGCGTCCTGTAACATTACAAAACACCATTATTCTTAAAATAGTTTAATGTAGTATGTATAATGAGAATACTTATTATTTTAGGAAGAGTGATAACTTACAATTCTTTCAGAAATCTCTCGTGCAGTTTCGGAAGAGTAGGTGCCCGATGGTCGCATACGGGCCAACTTCCATTTCTCATGTCTAGACGGTGGAGAAGGAGGCTGAGGAGGGCTACCACCCTGAGTTGGTGGTCTAGCATCTGCCTTTTGCTTGAGGAGTTTCTCCTCAAGCTTCCTATACCCACCACGAGATAATAGGTAGGGGTTTTTGTTATGAGCACTTGTTCCTTGTGCTTTGCTTCTAATTGCCTGTCACACACACATGAATTAATTAGTTCATATGATATATATTTGTTAATGAGGAATTGAATAATATCAACTATACTAACCTGCCATTCCTTTGACAACCGACTCTCTTTAAAAAGCCGCCAAGTCTCCTCATCAATGGACTTATATGTACTACATGGAGTCTTATGTTTAAGGTGTCCATAGATGTATCTTGATGTCAACTTGCTTTTAAAGTTTCTGAAATTTTCTGCAACAGTTGACAAACACTTATTTCTAAGTGTTGCGACATTTGGAATGTCAAAAGTCACCTGAAATAAACATAATAAAGTTGTATTAGTACAAAATTATCAATATAAACAAATTTTAATTCAAATGCTATTAATTAACTTACCAATATATCGTTCCAAATAACGTTCCGATCAACCTCGGACACATGATCAAAAGATGGAACGAGAATGCTAATTTTATCACGTGCCACCACTCCAAGGTATGATCGGAAGTCATCTGCATAGCGGCCAGTTGCCACACCCGTGGTGACATTCACGTTCACCGGAGTTCTTTCACCACTTTGTTTCCTGAGCAATAGTTGTTTCATCCTAGTGGGTCCTCTAGTGGATCTGGTTGGGGGAGCCTCATCCCCTGAAGACTGTGAATGATCAGCCATATATCTGTCAACATAAATAACAACATTAAATATTAATAAAAGACTTATGTAATATCATATAAATTAACAAAACATGTAATAGTAATCATAGAAATTCATACATAAAGATATGGATTCATCATATGTATATTCCCTCATCATGATCTGACCGAATTGCATGTACATCGTCGTCAACTAGAGATTGGTCATCCAAATTTGTTGTACTTTGAAATGAATGGTTGTCAGGAATATGAATATTAATCAGATTGTCTTCGTTAACTTCAATAAGTTTTTTGCCTTGAAGAGCAACATACCAATGGTCAGACGCAGGATCTTTGACATAGAAAACCTGCGATGCTTGATGTACCATGATAAACGGTTCGTCTCGGTAACCCACCTTTCGAAAATCAACTAGTGTCATACCCGATTCATCTACTTTCACACCACTCTTATTGTCAAACCACTTACATTTAAACAATGGAACAAAAAACTTGGTGTAATCAACCTCCCATATCTCTTCTATTATACCATAATATCTCATTGATCCAAGTACAGGAGATTGATCTTTTGATGTGGAAAATTGAAGTGACTCAGCTTCTAAACTGACTCCACTATTTTGTACTGTGCTTTTATCATCCAATTTCTTCGTATAGAATGTGCAATTATTGACTTCATAACCTTGACAACACACGACATCAAACTTCAAACCATTTGCAAGCCACAATAAAGTTTCAGAAGGATGTGGCTCTTTGTCAATTTCAGATTTGAACCAAGACATAAATGTTTTGTTATGCTCCATCAATTGCCATTTCTCTGATTGTCTTGGATTTTTATTCTTAACAATGGCTTTGTGTGATTCCAAAAAAGGGATCACCTCATCTGTGTTGTTCAATATATAAAGATGCGTTTGCAACAATTCATCGCGATCTTTTGTCACCACATTCACACCTCGGATGCTTTTACTTGTAGAAAATTTATTCAACCATGATGTGCGAGGAACTCCTATTGGATTCGTTGATGTCATGTAATCTGAACAAAACTCGATACTTTCTTCAGCAATATACCTTTCAATCATCGAACCTTCAGGACGATATGGATTTTTAACGTACCCTTTCAAAATCTTCATATAACGCTCAATAGGATACATCCATCTTAAGTATACCGGTCCGCACAACTTGATTTCTCTAACCAAATGAACAAGTAAATGTACCATGATGTCAAAAAAAGATGGAGGGAAAAACATCTCTAGTTGACACAAGATGATAACAATCTCGCCTTGAAGTTCATCCAACTTTGTAGGATCGATGGCTTTACTACATATTGACGAGAAAAATGAACACAACCTGTTTATGGTGTGCCTAACATTTTTGGGCAAAATTCCACGAATAGCCACCGGTAACAACTGTTGCATTAAGACGTGACAATCGTGAGACTTCATGCCAACAAGCTTTAAGTCCTGCATCGACACTAAACTCTTGATATTTGAAGAGTATCCTTGTGGTACTTTGATACTCTTTAAACAAACACAAAAACTTATCTTCTCTTGTCTAGACATTGTGTAACATGCAGGGGGCAAATAAGTACGTTTACCAACCTCCTTGGGTGCTAACTCTTCTCGGATATTCATGTCAACCAAATCCAAACGAGCATTCACTCCATCTTTTGTCTTTCCCTGAATGTTGAGTAGTGTACCAATCAAGCTATCGCACACATTCTTTTCTACATGCATCACATCTATGCAATGTCGAACATCTAACTTTGACCAATATGGAAGATCAAAGAATATTGATTTCTTCTTCCAAGGGGTCGTTACAGATGACTTCTTGGATGTTTTCCCAAATACATGATGTATTTTATTAACTTTTTCAAGAACTTGAAGGCCAGTAAGTGGATTTGGTGCTTCGTCCCTCTATTGATCTCCATTGAATGCTTTTTTTAACCTTCGATATGGATGATTACGTTTTAGAAATCTCCGATGACGCAGATACACCGTCTTTCTTCCATGTTTCAATTGATGAGCTGCAGTGTTTTCTTCACATATAGGACACGCTTTATGACCCTTCACACTGTATCCTGATAAATTACCACAAGCAGGAAAGTCATTAATGGTGCAAAATAACATTGCACGCATCATAAAAGTCTCTGAAGCAAATGCATCAAATATTTCAACCCCATCAACCCACAAAACCTTCAAGTCTTCAACTAGTGGGCTTAGATAAACATCTATGTCATTCCCAGGCTGCTTTGGACCAGATATCATCATAGACAACATCATGTACTTCCTCTTCATGCACAATGCAGGAGATAAGTTGTAAATTATCAATATAACTGGCCAACAACTGTGATTGGTACTCAGATTACCAAATGGGTTCATTCCATCAGTGGCTAAACCAATTCTAAGATTTCTACACTCTTTACCAAATTTGGGGAATTATCGATCAATATTTTTCCATTGCTTTGAATCGGTTGGATGACGAAGCAACCCGTCAATTTTTCTTTCATCTGCATGCCATCTAAGGTTTTTAGCATCTTTGGGATTCGCAAACAAACGCTTAAGTCTGGGAACTATTGGTAGGTACCAAACTACTTTCAAAGCAGATCCATTTTTTTCAATCTGACCATCATCTTCACTATTGTTTTTTGACTTGTATCGTGATAAGCCACATTTTGGACACTTTGTCAAAAATTCAAACTCTTTCCTATATAAAATGCAGTCATTCGGACAAGCATGTATCCTTTTATACTCCATACCCATTGGACAAAGAATTTTCTTCGCATCATAATTACGAGTTGGCAGCGTATTTCCATCTGGCAGCATTTCATTCAACAACGTCAACAATTCTGTAAAGCTCTTATCAGTCCATCCATTGCTCGCCTTCAAATTCACGAGCCTTAACACAGCTGACAAACGTGTGAACTTAGTTGAACCGACATACAAAGGTGTTTCGGCATCAGTCGACATCGTCTCATAAACATGAGCTTTGGCAAAATTTTCTGCGCCAACATCGCGGATCATGTCCTCTAATTTGTCTTCATCCGGTTGATCTTCTTCCATGGTGGAATTTGTAACATTTTCAGTTTGCGAGTCAATCGGAAAGTGTATTTCTTCGCCGTGCCATATCCATGTTGTATAGCATCTTAGGAAACCATCACAGATAAGATGTTCTCTAATTTGAGTTGCGTTCAACTTTCTCCCATTCAAACAGTTTATACAAGGACATCTAAACTTCACTTCATCGTCACTTCTCCCCTCATTACGTTGCGCAAATTGTATAAATTCCTCTACACCTCTCTCGTACTCAGCACTAATACGTGGTAAATTAATCCAATTTCGATCCATATTCCTAAATTTGACGAAATTACAATTATACAATTTTGTGTATAAAATTATAAATTCAATCATACAATCAATTCAGTCATACAATCATACAATTAATAATCATTCAAATTACCAATTCAAACATTCAATCACACATAAATAACTTAAGTTTTAATATTTTTAAAAGTAACTAACTTATGAATAAAGTTTTAATATTTCAAAAAATAAATAACTTAACAATAAAGTTTTAATATATAAAAAAATAAATAACTTAACAATAAATAACTTAACATAAATTACTTTTGAAAAACAAAATCATCCTCATATAATTTTTTTGTAATGTGTTGAAGCTATCATCTTGATCTTGATTACAATCTCTAAACTTCTAATTACGATAGGAATAGCTACATTCAACAAGTGACAAATCCAACTTCAACTATATCCTATTCTATTCATTGAACTCAAACCAATGCAAATCAATTCGAATAACATTTGATCACAAGCAAGCAATCAAGCATATATTAAAATCAAACAAGTTTAGTGGAATACCTGGTTTTGGCGCAGCGGAGAAGAAGGGACGTGGCAGAGAGCACAGTCGCGGAGGAGAGAAGTCTGGGCTGGCGTCACTGTGGCGGCGGCGGAGAAGCACTCGTCACTGTGGCGGCGACGGAGAAGCACTCGTCACTGTGGCATCACTGTGGCGGCGACGATGACGATTTGGGAGGCGGATGGAGACGATAATGGACGGAGAAGCAGAGTCCGGACGGAGAAAAGGTTGCAGCGGTGGGGGGTTTCGTTTCTGTTCTGAAAATCGCGTGGAAGAAGAAAACTGTTCAAAGTTTTTTTTTAACTCTCAGAAAGAGAATCTGTCGCGGTTCTACACTTAACCGCGGCATAAAGGGGGAATATGCCGCGGTTCTACACTTAACCGCGGCCTATTCATTTAAAAAAAAAATTCATAATGGCAATTTTGAAAATTTTTTTAACTGATATGTCGCGGTTCAGCGCCCAACCGCGGCATATCCTATGAAAATTTTAAAAGTTACTCAGATTAGGGAATATGCCGCGGTTGGGTGGGGAACTGCGGCCTATTCCCCAACGTTCAGAATTCCCCCAACTGCCTCCCAACTGCCTTTTGGGGAAAGACAGCAGGTGACAGGGGGAATATGCCGTGGTTGGGTGGGGAACCGCGGCATATTCCCCCTGCAAAACTGCTGAAATTCCCATCAGTCAGCACCTGAAATAAATTGACAGGGGGAATATGCCGCGGTTGGTCAAAGAACCGCGGCATATTCCCCTATCAATTTATTGCAGGTGCTGACTGATGGGGAATGTCAGCAGTTTGCAGGGGGAATATGCCGCGGTTCCCCACCCAACCGCGGCATATTCCCATGTCAATTTATTGCAGGTGCTGACTGATGGGGAATGTCAGCAGTTTGCAGGGGGAATATGCCGCGGTTCCCCACCCAACCGCGGCATATTCCCCTGTCAATTTATTGTAGGGGTCCCGTCAGTAGGTGGCAGGGGGAATAGGCCGCGGTTCCCCACCCAACCGCGGCATATTCCCCTGTCATTAAATATTTTTGTCTGACGTGGAGTCAAAGGGGTTGGTTGACTTGGGTATATGCCGCGGTTCCCCACACAACCGCGACATATAAGTTCAATTTATTTACAGAACTGCCACCGCGCAACATTATGCTGCGGTTTCTAGTGAACCGTGGCATAATGTGCGCTGTAAAAAGGCAATTTTTTACTAGTGTGTGTACTTAGGTTTAGCTCTATCTTTTGATAACTTTATAGTTTTGTAATCAATTTTTAATTTCTTAAAGTACTTTGATGTATAAATTGTTATATGCTAATATATTTTAATTTCTTAAAGTACTTTGATGTATAAATTGTTATATGCTAATATAATTATTTTGAATAAATATAATATAGTTAGTGTGTGTGTGTAATTTTATAATTTTATCTAATATATTTTAAATGTGATATTTAATAGACTTTATGTAAAGTAATAATATAACAATGATGATTAAAATAAAATAATTAGAATAAAATAATTAAAATGTAATTAAATAATTAACTATTAAATTCTTTCACACATAAAATCAACAAATTATAGAGACCAGGATTGATCACAGGCTAGCTTTAACATTACTCACCCTAGCTTGCACTGTACATGGTTAGGTTACAACCATTTACTACTCTTTTTCATATATAGGCAATCATGTGAGTTCTATTATGAATAACAAACTCTTCTTTTGATTATTTAGCAAAGGTGTTTATTTATATTATTATGATTCAAAGTCAAAGTCATTAAATCTAAATCTGTAGTACAATCTTTGTGATTGCATGTAATGAGATTTTGTTAAAGGTTGAGTTCCAAAAATTAGAAGTAACCCTAATCTCCTCTTGCTATATAAATATATAACTAAAAAAACATAAATAATATAAAAATTAATAGGCATAACAAAATTTGAAAACTGAAAACCAAATAGGTTTTACTGGTCAACATCTTCCTTCTTAGATTCCACTTGTCACCATCCATCTACACTGTAACTTCTTTCACCATTGATATATCCCCACCCTTTGCTCCTCTCTAAAGAAATAATCATTGTACACTATTAATATCTATATCTATATATCTATATATCTATATATCTATATAAATATATATGGCAGAATATGTAAATAATATTTTAATATATTAAGCTAAATTATTAAATTATGTTATGTCCGAAAAACCAATGATGTTTGAGATTTTGAATATTATGTTTGTCCTCCATTTGTATTGTTCATGTCTTAGAAGTTAACTAAATAAGAACTTGTGGGATCTTAAAAGCCTAACTACAAACTTCAAACATTAAAGAGACTAAAACACACACAGAAATAAGTACTTAAGAAATATATACGACTTTTATTAATTTTAATGAAAGATAAATAAAAATATATATATTGTATAAATGGAAATAATTTCAACTGTATATTTCTTTCAACTCAACTTTTAATTAATTGGTTTTTTAACTAGTTTTACAATCAAATAAATACGGTCTTGATATCCATTACTTTAGGAATCCAAAGTGAAATATAAATGAATAAAGCAATATTGATAACTGAAACATTATTTTGCGTTACTACCCAATACATTTTATTGTAACTTTCAATAAAAGTATGTTTATTGTTTTCGTAAGAATGGTAAAAGTATTAAAATGGGAAAAATTTTAAAAAAATTATGAAAATAAGTAAGTCGTATTAATTTAGTATAATTTTATTATAATCATATCAATATAAGTGTAATATTAATTGAGTCAAAAATTATGCTAAGTTAATATGATTTCTTTATGATATAATCATGTCAAATTAACATAATTTATCCCTTATTGTAATTCTTCTTAAATATGTTCCATTTTGATAATTAAAAAAAAAATTACATTGCTTTTGTACTTTTGCCAAATATCAATATTGATTGGAAGAATGTGAAAAGAATATCACTTAAATCTAAGTTTTCACATATGTCATACCATGTGGCTTTTGGGGTGTCGTTTACAGTTTGGAATAGAATAAATTTAGATGATTGTTTTAAGTATTTACACAATATTAGTTTAAAATAATAATAATTAAAAAAAAAAGAGAAAACGCGTGTTCATCTAAGTGATAAAATATCTGGAGTAAAATTTAATCTTTTCTAAAAGGGTGAGTTCAATTTTCATTTCACTTTACTAAAATTAACTTGCTAAAAATCCTTTTATAGATCAATCTTTAGGCTCGTCTGTAAAAAACAAACATGAAATATATAATGTTTTAGTTTTGAATGGTAAATACTTTTAAAAATAAAATAATACGTATTTTATATTTATATTTTCTTGAAACAAAATTTTACAAACATCAAGAATTTTACCATTCCTTAATCAAAGTTTAAGATAATCAAATATTTACTTTTGGCTTATAAGAAGGCTATTAAATGGTAATAAAGTTCAAACCTTCAATATTATTTAATATATAATTTGGTTTCTTTACTACATTTTTTTGTTATTTATTTTGATATTTAAAATATGTTAAAAACATTTTTAAAATATTAATACCGGTATATTTTTAAAGGTTGAACAGATAATAGTACCAAAAAAACATAATAAAGAATCTGGTAACGGAGATATATAGAAGTAAAAAAGTGGCAGATAAAATTTTTGCATTGATTTAAGCAGTGAATATATATATGGAGAAAATTTTCATAATTTGTTACTATGTACTCTCGGAACATAGTGTTAATGACATTTTCATAACTTTGTTTAATTTTTAACTTTTGATTTTTTTTTTAAAATTTGAAATTATTCATTTAATATATGAAAATTAATTAAAATTATGATGAATTTTCTCGGAAAAAGGTTATGAAATCCGTCTCCATGTTCTCTCTCTCTTGCTGTTTCTCACCTTTTGTTTCTTTCCCTGCAGCCAAAAAAGGATCCATCAGGCTGGTTAAATGCATGCGGCCTGTTTGACAATGGGTTTGAATGAGGTATTGTAAGAAAAAATTTCTTCTCTTGTAGGAAGCATTAATTGAGTTGGTAGAAAATTTGAAGAAGAACTTGATGATGAAAATGAGAGTGCATGATATGGGAGAAGAGGGTGCATGCAGTTGTTTTAGAGGAAGCACTAATTGCTTAACATAGAGGAAAAGGAAGCAACAAAATGTAACATGTCATGATCAAAGGCTTGAAAAAGCGTGGGTGGAAGAGATGGCCATTGATAGTTACATGTGTATCATTCATGAACTTGATAATCATAGCTCATCACTAGCAACGTGGGGTTATTACAGTTACCATATAGGTTAAAGGGTACGTGCAGTAGAAGAGGAAAGTTGAGGTATCATTATCGTCTGGAATGATTGATGGATAACCGCACCCTTAAAGTATATGTGTAGTGTAGTGTAGATTATGTGTATGAAATAATGCATGTTGAGAAGTGTAGTTTTGCTACATGAATCTGTTTAGTTTTTGACTGTTGAAAATACCCGATTGACTGAAAAAGAGAAGGTTGAGATCCAAAGAGATATATATAACTGCAAGAGAGCATAGTGACATGGTTTCTTAACATTTGCGTTTGTGGGGCTACCAACTACCAAAAGATCTTTAATTTCTTCTCTGACCTCACCCTGCCACGCTTTGCAGAAGCATCCGCAAGCTTTTTCAATAGGCCAAGGTACCTTTTCCCTTCTCACTCTCTGTCCATCAATTCTTTGCTGCAAACCTTTTGAGCCATGTGATATACCCTCACCTCAAATTTCAATAAATCAATAGTTGAATGTTCTAGTAGTTTGTGCTTTTACCCTCCTAGTACAACAGGTTCAAGTTGAAAAAAATAAATAAATAAACTGCTGCATGTTAATTCTTCTCCAAGATTTGAGTTCCCATGTAGATGTCATCAGTTAACTTATCAACAATCTACTGATTTACCCTGTCCTTTTACTCTCTGTAGAAGAAGAGAAGATAGATAAGATTACCGTAGGTCACATGAAGAAGCATGAGTATTTTTGTTTGTATATATTCATTCATATGGTTTTGTGAGTGGGTAAAAGGAATCTGAAAGATTGCAATTGCAGGTGTGACCTTTTGGGACCAGCACAGTGGCAGAATTGTCACAATTCAAAGCCTGTGGGCAGCTGCAGCAGATGAAGGACTACAGGCAACTATAGTTAAGGGCAACAGCAAGCAAAGCAAAGTGTGTCTGCCTAAGGAAAACCTATGAGAAAACAAACCCTTACAAGAAAAAAATAATAGAGCCGCATATAGAAGAGAAAAGGGAGAGATATTGAAAAGCAAAAAAACTGGATTTCAGTGGGAATCAGTATCATCCACCAAGTCCTATACAAAGTCCACATGACTCACAACAACAAAACTTGATCAGCACACACACAGCTCATTATCAGGTATCTCAAAACCAACCTCCATATGTTGAAGGTATAGGAAGAAGTTCCCACGGAATAGAATCATCCACTTTGGACCAAGCCATAAAACACAGGAAGCATAATAGAGAAGGAACATTCACAAGGGTCATGAGGAGCAGTGTAGGAGATATTGTTCAAGTGGAAGGAGGACACATTGTTAGGTCCACTGGTAGAAAAGATCGCCACAGCAAGGTCTATACTTCCAAAGGGCCTCGTGATCGCCGGGTTAGACTCTCAGCACACACAGCCATTGAGTTCTATGACGTTCAAGACAGACTTGGCTATGACAGACCAAGCAAGGCCGTGGACTGGCTCATCAAGAAGGCAAAGTCTTCCATTGACAAGCTTGCTGAGCTTCCTCCATGGCATCCACCTACTCATGAGGAAAAGCAGAATGATGCTGCAGGATCAAGTGGAATCATGGCAGTTGAACAACAACAAGAAGAACCTCATCAACAACAGTCAGAGTCGTGTGGCTACAACTTTCAGCTCCATAGGCAACTGGGGGCCTTTATTTCTACTCATGTTGACACTGACCCCATCAATTTTCAAACCACCAACAACTCAGAAGATCTTGGCCTATCTCTCCACTGTTTCCAAGACCACCCTGGCCTTATCAATTGGCCATCACAACAAGGTGCAAATCAAGCACCTCCTTCAAATGAGCACCAAATTCAAAACCTTTTTGCTGGTTCAACCCCAGTTTCGTTTGAGAACCATTATCAAAGAACTGTGACTTGGAACAATGAAGCAACAACCGGGGGTCATGTGAGCAGAATGGGATTCTTTCTCAACTCACAGCCATTTATAGGCCAAGGTTCTGCTTCGGCTTATGCTCAAAGTGAGACCCTTCAGTCCAGTTTTTCATTTCCAATGACATCCTCTGAGCATCAGAGGCCCCAGCCAGTTCACCAACCTTCCCTCTTTGGCACCAGGTTTGCTGTCTCTGATGGATTAGCCGGGTTCTGTATTCCAGATAGAATTCAAGGTGTGGAAGAGAACCATGGAGTTGCTTCCAATAGGCCATCTTCTTCTCCTAGTTCTATCAACTGACCGACCCCACAACAAGAACTGAACAATGCTGTAGTCTACATATCAGGTATTCTACTCATAATAGAGTAGTGTTATATCATCTTACAATCTACTACTTTATAAAGAAAATACTAAATGAAAACACATATAATATTTACTATGCAAATGAAGTAGAAGGATTATTAGGAATATTTTGAAAGAATATTTAAAACTGTTCCTGATAATATTAGCACAGTTGTGATAATCTGCCTTTTATGGAACAAATATTATAAACTAGGCGAAGCAATATCCCATGCAAAGCTTCAATCCAAGCAACAAAGCTATTTATCCCCCTCTTCAATTAACCACCCCTTGTTAAATTTCTATCATGCATTTTTTTTATTGAGTGCGAATATTTTTGAGTTTTCTCTCATGCATCTCATTACATGCAGGAGTGTTCTCTACCAGATTTTGGAACCGAGTGAAGATTATTTAGGCACATTGTTATGATCTACAAAGATTTCCTTTCAATTTGACTTTCCTTTTTTGTTTTAAATTTAATGTGAGTTCCCTTCATTTTACCCTGCAATCTATATGTATAATTTACATTGATGAAATTGTCATTGAGTTGAGTTTGGTGGTTATAGTCCTTAGTGTATTTTGAATCTTGAGAAAAACATATTTCATCTGATATCTAATGAAAATCATAAGTTCCATGTCCATTCTTGGCAAAACCACATCTAAAGAAACAGAATCTGATTTGGACTTATTCTTCCCTGTAATAGGAAGAGATGGCTTCCCTTTTCCTTGCCCCTCAAGTACGACCCTTAAAGGAACATTTTGGAAGTCAAACATTTCCTTAAACCATATGGTCAGTAACAGTGTATTTGTTTGTCAGCTTCAACTTCACTCAATAGTACTGTCATTGAAAACTAGAAATTCCAAAATGTATGCACATTATTTGTTTTTGTTTCTGACGTAAAGGGCTGACACCCCTTTGCATTTAATGAGATTTGTGGAATAGTTCCAGCATTTTGATGAAACTCATCTATTTTCTTTTGCTCTTTATGTGGTACATTCAAGCACGTGGTTGTTGAAACAGCAGAAATAATGGTCAATATCCCCTCATGATGAGTATCCCCTAAACATAACTGTAGGCTTCAAAATATTACAATCAAACTATGTGACATCAAGTTTAGAAGAAAAGTTAAAGAACAATAAATTTAGAAGAAAACTGTGTTGCAGGCTATAAGTAACTAACTACCTATACATTGTTTGGTGTGTTGTGTTAATATCACTTTTTACAAAGAAAGTCAAAGTTTCCATGTTGAGCATCCTAGAATATGAATGCTCATCCTACCTTTCTAAGACTTTTACTGTGCATACTTGAATTATATCAAATCTTTAATGGATTATGAATTTAATAATGATGCTAGATCTATGAAACAACTTAATCTTGTTCATAACTATATATTTTGCAGCATGTTTGGATTGCTGTTAAGATCCTTCAAAAAGCACTTTCAGACCAAAAAATACAAAGAATATCCTTCTGTAGAAGTATGTTTGACACTAAAGTACTTTTCAGACGAATATCCAAACATAGTAGGCTAAGGTTAGAAAATGGAAAATATGATTCTGCAAGTCTGGTGGCCTTTAATAATTCACAGACTTGTCAACGTGATTAGCAATAAAACTTCCTTTTCTCCTTAAATCACTTCCTACTAAAAGTTATAATTGTAGCTTATTCACAAAGTGAAAATGGATGATGATGATGATCACATAATAGTCCTAAATTAGTTTCTACATACAGAGAAACAAAAGGTGACTGATATTTTTAGCATGAGAGATTGGTGTAATCACTGTATCCAAATTAGTTTGCAAAACACAACGCATCACGCCTCTATACTTTTTATGAAAATGAAAAAAAAAAGTAATGGTACTTCCATAAAAAAAATACTTGATAAATATTTTTTATTATTTTAAAATATAATTAAGGATAAAATATAAATAGAAAATGTATACATTAAAATAGAGAATTTGTATTCTATATTTTTATAAATTATATTTTTTTAATTGTAAAATATATTAAGAATAAAATAAAAATATGAAATGTGTCTACTTAATGGGAAAATCTTCTTTGTATATAGTACTGTTTTAATATATAATTAAATATAAAATATAAATATGAAATGTATGCATTAAAATGAGAAATCTCGTTATATATTGTGGATGATATTGAAAGTATCATTTCTAACAAGTGATTGGACTCATATTACTTAGTTTATTAACATTGCTTTGATGCAATGTGATAAAATGGATATTTCTGCAGATATAAATCAGCTGTTTTTTCAGAATTATCCATAAAGTGTGAGATATAGTAAAATTAAAATGGTAAATTAGGTTTAGATTGGTAAATTCAATTCATTTAAAAATAATTAAGTATTTTAATTCCATAGCTCATCATAATCCATTTCCTCTTGGTCCTCAATCACCCGATTGGCAAATCCCTTTAAAAGAACAAAATATAAAAATAAAAACATTCATAATTTAAAGTTCAAGCTTTTGTCATGTACTTTTTTTAAAAGAAATTATTTATCTTGAAAAATTAAAACATATCTTGGTGTTATTGCCGATTTATTTTATATATTTAATGTAATGCTAAATAAATTAATATTCAAATAAAATGTAAATTAAATTATAGATATATCTTACATTTGATCTAAATTTTTTTATTTAAATTAAATTTATTAAATAAATAGTTTCAATTATTTTCCATTTTGCGTAGATCCATTAACCCCATTTTTTATAGGACATCAAAAGATTTTAACTCACTTTAAAATTATGTACCAGTCCAATTCATTTTTTATGGGTTGGACAAGGGATTCTTCCTGCACCCCACATATTTCTTTCTGCACCCAAAATTTTTATTATCAGACCATTTTTATCCTATACATTATATATATAATATATTAAATTAATTAGGCAACTAGTATTTATTATTGTTAAACTGCTACCTACCTGTTACTTGTTGTAAATATTTACTCTCCTAACATATCCCCAAGTCATTCTTTTTCACTAACCACAAACCAAGTTCAATTCTTCTCTTCTTCACAAACGAAGGGAGTTCATATTCTTCACGACAGCGTTTGGTTTTCATGTTGGTTGAAGTCACCTGACATTATCTATACTAGTGGTACTAGAAGAGAGTTAAATCTACAGATCTTTAGGTATGTGTTTCATGTACATGATTCTATATCGACTTTTCTGACGAGAATCAGTCGGATTTCATAATTTTTTTATTTATTTTTTGTTTGTGTCAAATTTTGAAAATCCATTTTTAGAATTGGTAATAAAATTTTTAAATCACACTTCTAACAAAATTGAATTTCGAAATTTGGAAATTATTTTTAAAACTCAGATTTTGAAATATAATTTTTAGAAGTGATCGTTCGATTTTGAAATCTAGTTCTGTTAGAATTTGTTGTTTATCGAATTTTGAATTTTGGTTTACAATAATGTTTAACATAGTCGAGTTTAATGCAATATTTATGTTCTCTTTTAAAATTTAGAATAGGTATTACCTTTAGGATATTGTTTAAACATATATTATCTTTGGTGCATTATTTTAGACAATATATTTGATAGACACTATTTTGCTATATATTTTTTTTGTTAAACTTCAAAATAAAAGATTCTTCGATGATCTTGTCTTAACAATCTCGCTTCTTTTGATGTTTAAAAAATACTTATACAAACACGAAATAGACATAAGAGAAAGATTGATCAGTGAAATTCTATCATTCTAATTGTTTATCAGACTTTATACATTTGGTAAATTAAAGCATATGACAAAATATTTAAATTTGATTAGATAAATTTTTTTCATACTAGTGGTTTATGCATATGATATATCAGATTATATAACATATATTCTAAGTATGTATGAATGATGAATGACTTCCAATAAGTCATAAATCATTGTTTAGAGCAAATATTGATAAAAATGCACAATAAATGTATCAAAGTAGAAGAGCTGGTATAACTTATCAGAACACAAAAAGAATATCATAGCATAACACAACAATATAAGAATTAGAACATACTGAAAGCTATAAGTATCAGAGCATAAAATATAAACATCAAATTCTTCCTCTAGAAAGAATTCTTCAATGATTGTGGGCATCGTTTTCACTATTGTCATGATGCATTGGTTCTTTTATGGTGTTTATAATAGATGAGATAGCCAAACGGTGTTTCACTTCAGGGATCAGGGAGGTGAGAGGTTTTAAGGCTATCATAGAGATATTGTTGTTTTTAGAGGAACTTTGGTAGGAAGCGTTTAAAGAAGTTTTCTAGCAAAAGCGTTTCCGTCTACGACAAAGGTGACGTTAGAATTGTCAAAGTGATGTATTAGACATGGTTCCAAAACACTTGAACTTGGCGAAAGTTCTCCATCTCCAAACTCGTTTATAGAATGCTTGCTGGCACTTGCATGGACATGGATGTGTGTTTTTTGATTGAAAATGCTTTGTTTCCAATACAGAAACTCATTGAACTCAGAATATATCGTTGCGAGTCCAACAGTCTGAGTTTTGATTGGGTTGGCTAGCTTTGGGTGTGTAGGTGTTGGACGAGTGCCTTTGATAATTTCAATCATATGTTTCTTCATCGGCCTTACATCTATAGGATGTAGAGGTGGTGCAATCTAGTTAGGCACAATGAGTACATCCATTATCCGTTTAGAACTCCAAGGGCACAAAAAGCTTAGGATGTTTTGCAGAAACTTGCAACATTATGGACGTTGGGGGAGGGGGGGTAAATGGAGATGTGACCAGGTTGGAAGCAACCAATGGTTGGCATACATTTCCAATGAATGCTGAAGAGCAGTGTTGAGCTCCTCAAAGTCAGTATCCCTTAATTCTGGTGGTGACGAGGAGGAGGCAAGGATAGGCTCGTTGATGAACTAGTCTATCAAAGCACTCATCAACCGAGTGAAGAGTTCGTTGTTGATTGAATGATCACCATAAAGCCAAGGGATGGTGTGTATTTGGGCATTTTGGTAAGTTTGTAGTAAACTTCTATTTTCCAAGTGGGTGAAGGTAGATGTTAAGACAAGATCGCCTAGATATACTAGATCGTCTAGATATACTAAGCAAATCGTTCAAATTTAGACAAATGTAGCAATTTCGACGCATCATTCAGTCTGACGATCATCTCACCAACAAGAATATGAATTTTTTTTGTCTCTCTATTCCACTTCTGAAATATAACACAAAGGCATTAAACCAAAGTTGATAACAAAATTCTCAACATTCACATTACATTATCCAAATTTATTTAACTTTTTCCATGGAAGACTAACTTTACCTCTCATCAGTCCTAGACAATACAATTGGATACAAAATTTAAACACATCATCAATCATCAAAAGCAAAAAAAAAAACAAAAAAATATTCATCTACTTTACTAACCTAGACTTCCCACAACACAAATGCTACGTGATGGCATAATTGGTCAACAAAGAAAAGCTTAACTTTAGAAGAAAAGCTTAATTGTTAAACGCTATCTCAACGGTAGGAAATAAAAAAGCACTTTGTTGTCCTGAGCAAGCATGAAATGACATTAAATGCTCAACATTCAAAAACAAGAAAAGTGATAAGAGAAAAGACATATATGATGCATACACAATCTACTTTATTATTTGTAGATGAGCTACTCTACATGCATCTACAAGTTTCAAATTAAAATATCATAAGTGGACGTTAGAGACAAAAGAGATACTCACATAGTGTTCTTCACTTGAACCAGTGTCTAAAAGAAAGTCCAACCTACTTCAAGCAAAATACTGAACAAGCAACCAGCTCTGATAAGTTGACTTTAACCAACGACTATTGTACACGAAGAAAGAGAAGACACAAGAATCAAGGCCAAGAGCTTAGTCTAACAAACAGTAGAAAATAATACCGAGATTTATTATTCAGAATTGATTGAAAATACATTCTCATATCCTTTATTTGTAACAATCTAATTCTCCTAAAAAAGGGAAATAGAGAAACTAGGAAAACAAAATAAAACAAAAGATTGTATATCTATTTTCTGTAATTAGGAAGATTCTAAAGATATCTTCTCTAATTACAACACTCCCCCTCAAGTTGGTAAATGAATATCAATCATTCCCAACTTGCCTACAAGATCTTGAAATATACTCGGAGGAAGCCCTTTTGTAAAAATATATGCTATTTGAAGTTCTGTAGGAACATGAGTTGTAATCACAAAGCTTCTGTCAAGATTATCTTTGATGAAATGTCTATCAATCTCAATGTGTTTGGTTCTATCATGCTGTACTGGATTATGGGCTATGCTCATGGCAGACTTATTGTCACAGAGTAGTTGCACCGGGTTCTCCACTTTGACTTTAAGATCATCCAAAATGATTTTCATCCAGAGTCCTTCGCACATTCCTTGAGCAAGAGCTCGAAATTCAGCTTCTGCACTAGAACGAGAAACTCTATCTTGCGTTTTGCTTCTCCATGTTACTAGACTATCTCCAAGAAACACACAATACCCAGAAATAGATTTTCTGTCAGTAATAGAACCTGCATAGTCAGCATCAGTATATATCTTCATAGTCAATGTGTCTTCCCTTTTGAATAATAGCCCCTTTCCTGGACTTGACTTCAAGTATTGGAGAATTTTGTAAACTGCTTGCATGTGTCTCTCTCTTGGATCATGCATAAATTGGCTCACAACACTAACTGCATAAGCAATGTCTGGTCTTGTGTGTGATAGATAAATCAATTTTCCTACCAATCTTTGATATTGGGCCTTCTCTACAGGAGCACTTTCTTCACATCCCATTTTGTGATTATGTTCTATAGGAACTGTTGAGGCGACCATAAACGTCGTTGCACTGTCGCCATCGCCGGTTGGGGTCGTTGATAGGGCAGAAAGGTGCGCTCAACTCCGCGAGAGGAGCCGCCACGTGCCACCACCGTCGCCGGTGCGTGTAGCCTACGCGCCCATCTCCGGCGAGACCCACTCGCCGGCGCTGCCACAGACAGGTTCCCCGGAGCGCCCTAAGTCCATTCCTAGGGTCAGTGACGACTCGTTTGGGCTGTATTTAAGCATATCTGAGTTTTAAGTTTTGCTCCTTTTTTTCTGGCGAAACCCACTCGCCGTCGCCGCCATAGAAGAGTCGTCGGAGCCTCCTGAGTTTGTTCCTAGGGTTTGTGACAACCCGTTTGACCTTTTCTTGAGTAGATATTTTTTCTAAGTTTTGCTCCTTTTTTTCTCGGTGTGACCCATACACCGGCATCGTCTTGGGGACTCCTCGTTGCGTTGTCTGAAGTAAAAATTATTCCATTGAAAGCAATGGATGAATCAATGAGTAAGTCCTCTGGATCATGTATTCTGTCCATAAAAGGTAAGATTTGCTTCAATACTGTTGATCATTGTCTCAAGGTATTTGGATCCTTGATTCGGGTGCAACTGATCATATGACACCTTTTAGTGTGTCCTTTGACTCATATGGTAAAAGAAATAAAGAACAACTTATTACAGTTGCGAATGGTCAGGGTATACCTATATGCAGCTCTGGGAATATAATTTTGGACTCATCTATTGTATTGAAGGATGCTTTACCTATTCCTCAATTAGCTAACAATCTTATCTCTGTGCAAAAACTCACAAAGGATTTAAATTGCTCAGTAACATTTTTTCCAACTTACTGTGTTTTTCAGGACCTTGCCACGGGGAAGACAATTTTAACTGCTAAGGAGCATAGTGGGTTGTATTTTTTAGAGTTTGATGACCAAAGAAACACGAAAATCATGAGTCAACAAGCAACATCTGAGACGTGGGAAAAATCCTAAATATGGTTACATTATCAAAGGCTTGGGCATCCTTCATTCAGTCTTATCAAGTCCTTATTTCCCCACTTGCTTACCAAAGAATCTGTTGAGTCTTTTAATTGTGATATTTGTCAATTTTCAAAACACCATCGTGCATCTTATCCTATTAGTCATAAAAAGAGTATTTCTCCATTTGATTTAATTCATTCTGATGTTTGGGGTCCTGTCATAGATTCTATTTATAGAGCCAGACGGTTCGTAACCTTTATTGACGATTGTACCCGTGTCACATGGACATACCTTATGAAAAATAAATCTGAAGTTTTTCAAATTTTTGTTAATTTTTTCCATCTTGTCCAAAAT
This sequence comes from Vigna mungo, assembly GCA_036885675.1. Classification (NCBI taxonomy): domain Eukaryota; kingdom Viridiplantae; phylum Streptophyta; class Magnoliopsida; order Fabales; family Fabaceae; genus Vigna; species Vigna mungo. The sequence continues at coordinate 22,992,809 of CP144694.1, forward strand.
CAATTAGGAAAAAATATCAAAAGAATTAGGTCTGATAATGGTACTGAATATGTGAATCATGAATTTCTCAATTTTTTGTCTCATAATGGTATTGTTCATGAACTAACATGTGTTAATACCCCTCAAAAAAATGGGGTTGCAGAAAGGAGAATCATCATCTTCTTGAAGTAACTAGAGCTCTTTTTTTTCAAATGTCTGTTCCAAAAAATTACTGGGGAGAAGCTGTGTTAACTGCCACATATCTCATCAACAGGTTACCCACTCGTATCTTAAATGGCATTAGTCCTATAGAGTCTCTTTTATCTTTTGTTCCTTCTTCTTCCCTACTAATGAGTCTACCTAGTCGAGTCTTTGGATGTGTTGTTTTTGTTCACTCTCATCATCCTAACCATGGTAAATTAGATCCCAGAGCTCTTAAATATGTCTTTAATTGGTATCCTTCTAATAAAAAAGGGTACAAATGTTATCATCCTCATAGTCGTCGCGTCTTTATAACCATGGATGTCACCTTTCATGAAACACAATCCTTTTATGTCGGTGCACAACTTCAGGGGGAGAAAGCACTTGAAGTGGATGAACTCCCCTTCTTGTCATTACCATGTTTGTCTTTGCAGGATGCCCAAGACTTGAGCAATGAAGCTACCATAGTCCATAGTGAGGAAGAAGAGAAAGAAGACAGATTTTTTTTGCAAAAAATATGAAAGAAGAGAACAACCCACTTCAACTCTCAAGTAAGAAAAATTGTCTAATTTAGAGATGAGGATCCCTGAAGATATCAATGAGGAGGAGGTAAGTATTACTGCGGATTTACCCATTGCATTGAGAAAGGGAAGAAGATCATGTGCTAAATATCCTATTTCTCAGTATGTTTGCACTAACAATCTCTCTGATAAGCACAAAAGTTTTATTGCTGCCATTGATGCCACAGAAATTCCTACCTCAATCCAAGAGGCCATGAAACTTGAACATTGGAATCAAACCATGAAAGAAGAGATGAATGCATTAGAAAGAAATTCAACTTGGGAGATTGTTGATAAGCCAAGAGACAAGAAGGCAATAGGGTGTAAATGGATATTCACAGTGAAGCATAAGGCAGATGGGACAATAGAAAGATATAAAGCTAGATTGGTGGCAAAAGGATATACCCAAACATATGGGATTGACTATGAGGAGACATTTGCCCCAGTGGCAAAGATGAATACAGTTCGAGTTATTCTCGCTTTGGCTGCCCATTTTGGATGGGACTTACACCAACTGGATGTGAAGAATGCCTTTCTTCATGGAAATCTAGATGAGGAAGTGTACATGGAGATTCCCCAGGTTCTTGAAGTGAAAAATGAAAGAAACAAGGTATGCCTCCTGAAGAAAGCGTTGTATGGTCTTAAGCAATCCCCTAGATCATGGTTTGGAAGATTTACAAAAGCAATGGTTTCCTTGGGATACAAACAAAGCCAAGGAGATCATACTCTATTCATAAAGCACTCTTCTACAGGTAAACTCACTCTATTACTTGTCTATGTGGATGATATGATTATTGCAGGAGATGATGAAACAGAAAAATTGGCATTAAAAGATAAATTGGCAGCTCAATTTGAAATGAAAGACCTAGGAAAACTCAAATATTTTCTTAGAATAGAGGTTGTTTACTCCAAGAAAGGAATTTTCATCTCCCAAAGGAAATATGTACTTGATCTCCTCAAAGAAACCGAAATGCCCACTTAGAACTCGTTAGGACAGGCTTTAACCATGACTTTGATACCATATTAGAAAGTGGGTTTAAGCCTAACTCAACCCCACAAAACCGGCTTGTAAGGTGAGGTTTACACCTCACTTATATATTATAATTTGGCCTTATTGCAGCGGTGGTTGGACAGCGGCGGCGGTGCGACTATGCAACAGAACGGAGTTCCAAGATCGGAAGTTCTTGATACCAAGTAGAAAATAATACTGAGATTTATTATTCAGAATTGATTGAAAATACATTCTCAGATCCTCTATTTGTAACAATCTAATTCTCCTAAAAAAGGGAAATAGAGAAACTAGGAAAACAAAATAAAATAAAAGATTTTATATCTATTTTCTGTAATTAGGAAGATTCTACAGATATCTTCTCTAATTACAACACAAACATTTATCCAAAAGCCTTTAAATAAAAGATCATTCAAATGAAGAATCAATAAGATAACATACAACGAAATATTCATCCTTTGAGAAGTGTTCAAAAGAGAAGTATAGAAAGAGCTCAAGAAAAAAATAATTGAGTAAGAAAAGAGAAGAAGAGAAAAGAAGAAAGGCAATACTCTTAAGCTTCATCGTAATATTGCTTACTGATTGTAAGAAAGAGAAAAAGAGAAAAGAGAGAAACATCTGCGAGTGTTTAAACTGCATTGTATTGTAATCACATCCTCTCTACGAGAGTAATAGTCTGAACAACTTGTAAGAAATCATTGATTGCAATTCTGAAGAGAATTAAAACACTTGTTGAATTCAATTGAGTTAAGGAAATCTAGGCAAGGTTGCTTAGTACCAAGAGTTGTGTAAATACCCATCCAATCTAAGGTAATAGGAGGTTATTCACTGATTGAGGAGACCAAGAGTGGTGAGAATACTCATCCATTCTAGGGTAATAGGAGGTTACTCACTGATTGAGAAGACCAGGAGTAGTGTGAATACATAATTGTAATCTTGTTGAAGATTATAGTGGAACCCTCTACGGAGGATATTGTACGTAGCTCAGTTGAAGTAAAGCAATATAAAAATATATGTGCAATTATCTCTTCTCTTGTCTAAATGCTTCTCTTATAAAACTTGCAGTTGTGTTTTTATTTCTAAATACAAGAACCTTCCACACTAAACAATTATTATTCAACAAAGGAAGTTCTTACAAACTCTACAATGTGCATTCTGAATAGCACCTTAAAAACAACTATTTTTTATAATCATTTATCAGAAAAACTCAAAACTCGATAGCGTGTTATATCATAAGGGTTGCGAAAAGAATTTTTCTATTAACACTATTCAACCCCCCCTCCCCCCCTTTAGTGTTTTCCAGATACTTTAATTGGTATCAAAGCTAACCTCGCGAGGGTAGTTCTTAGAATGACTTGAGGAAACGATCCCGAAGGATGGAAAATGAAACATGTGTCATTAACCATCTCCCCTATTCGAGGGTGAAAAGTTCGACTATTGGAAGCAAAGAATGATTGTATTCTTTGAATCACGTGGGACATTGTGGAGGATGGCAACTACATTCTTGAAGATGAAAATGGAGAGTCACTCTAAAAAATCAAGTGGACTGATGAGTAGAAGCAGCTCTACCTGTTAAACTCCAAAGCTTGCAACTCTCTGATGTGTGTACTCTCTGTAGAAGAGTACAAAAAGGTTCACGCTTACCAAGAAGGTAAAGAGATGTCAGACACTTTAGTCGTCACCTATGAAGGATCAAATGAAGTCAAAAGAAGTAACCTAAGCCTGCTGAGAAGACAGTATGAGCTATTTTCGATGCTTGAAAACGAAAACATTCAGAGCATGTTCAGTAGATTCCAGACAATCCTTAATGAGTTGAAATCCCAGGCAAATTCATATGATAACTTCAATCATATTTTTGAGATCCTACAAAGTCTTCCCAAACAATGGAGACCATAGGTCACAGCTCTGAGAACATCAAAGAGTCTAAAATGGAATGAATCTAGAAGAGTTGGTAGGGATATTAAAGGTTCATGAGCTCAAACTCCTACAAGATGGTTCTATTAAGGAGAAAAGTATCGCACTCAAAATTGTTAAGAAGATAGTTTACTATTCCTAGTCTCCCTAGTAATTAGTCACGCGTTAATGATAGAAGCTTAAAGCAATTGACCATCCTATTCCTATTCCTAGGTAATATTTCATAATTAAGAGAATTCTTCTCATGTCTAGATTTCTCCGTACGTTCCCATATCGACAAAATCAATGATCATGAACTAAATGAGTTAAACAATGCAAGCTTTAATCTCAGAGAAGAAAACTCAAACTATTGATAAGAAAGCATATGAATAAAATAAGAACTTCGATATAAGAGAGTTTCAAAAGGATTACATCGTTCCCTAACAACAAAGGGTTTAGTTCACCATTGTCATGGTGAAACTAGATGAATTGAATGGAAAGAATGAAAAGAGAAACCCTAGATTTGGTAGATTGGAGCTTCTGCATTCAAAAGTCGCTTCCAAGGAGTGTAGAGAATGTTCTGCCGTCTTTTTCTGCCCAAAAGATCTCTTCTTTGGTGCGTTCTGGGTCTATTTATAATACAGAAAAATAACAGAATTTTGGCCTAGGCCCATAAGTACAACGCTCAGCGCTAGTTCCACCGCTCAGTGGTATGCGACACTTCAAGTGGGACGCTCATCGTCCATGCCCAGGCGTCTGACAGTGCTGTCTCTGAGAAGGCCAGCGCTCAGTGCTGGATCTGGCGCTCAGCGGTAGGCACGACTACATATTTACCCCTTAGCGTTGGCGCGAGGCGTCAACCAGTGACTTCCCCTCTAAAGCTGGCGCTCAGCGCTGAAACTGGCACTGAACGGTAGCTGCATTTCTTCCTTTGCTCCTTTTTTCTTCCTTCTTGAGTCCAACTCCTTCCTACTTCACTTTCCATTATCCAATTCTCATTAAATCATGTCAAAACAATGTAAAACCAAGCATAATATCTCTAAAACCACCTTTGACTCTCTTGTAACCTAACTAAAGTAATTTGCATCATTTAATGCTCATTCTAAGTCATAAAGGTGTGTTTTAATATCAATTTCAAGTATAAAAATAACGGTTTTTAAACCGTTATCACAACCCCAAGCTTAGAACTTTGCTTGTCCTCAAGCAAACAAAACAAAACTTAGCCTTCCACCTATCATCAAAATGGTTCGACATATTCAAAACTCATTCTTTCACAACAAGTAATTACTCAATTCAGTTTTTCAATGGAATCTAATCAAGATGCACACATGCTTCAATTCATCCTAACTCACAGAATGTTCACATAATCATATAATCTCCAGCAGATCCTATTCTCATGAATGATCAGTCAACTAAGCATAGATGTAGTCATGAATTTCAGAAATCCTTACCAGGCAAAGTGTTTCACTCAATGACTCAAGCGTCTCAAGAGGTTACTCCTTCCCTCTACTATCCACATGTCACATAGAACAAAATTGCCTTTCATATATTACAATCAACATTCTCACACATAAATGCCATCACAAGGACTTTTTAAGGCTTATAATGAGGTTGGGCTAACAAGAAAAAATTGGTTTTTCTAGATCACAAAATCCTTGAGTTAAGAGAGTTATTCAACATTCATAGTTCAAGCACCAACTCTCTTTCACCAATTTCACTCATTCCCAATTTTTCCCTTTTTATTTTGCTTTTGCATTGAACTTATCTTTCATGCTTTTTCTTTTCTTTATCTTTTCTATTTCTCATGCTTTTTCATTCAACACATTAGCTTAATGCTTTTCTTTGCCTTTCAATTCTCCCACCAACCCCAAACTTGAACCTTTATCAATACCATTCAATTATTCTCAACTCAACTCAAGGTAAAGATTTTTCTCAACAGGGTTTCAAAAGTGTTTCAGATTAAGGTTCAAAAAGGATAGAACACATGGTTCTCTATACTTTGGGACGAAAATTTGGCTAAGTAAGGGCTTCCAAAAATGGCCTTGATCATATGACACAAACATGTAATTCAATCAATCATAAAGACTCAGGCAAAATCATTCATGCTCTCAAATGAATAGCAAATATATCAATCAAGCACTTTGGAGCTCAAAAACCTCACACAACTATGCTCACTCAACAACTAAAATATCAATCATACACCCTACTTACCATCATAACCACAATCATAACTCATCATGCATCTGTTCACACAGCTTGTGAACAATTCACCTGTATACAAGCATGTAAAGCAATCTCAATCATCATCCACATCAAGCATCATCAAGCACACTCATCATGCAATCAACAAGTCAAACCATCATCAGATAAGGTGTTCAAGCAAGTGCAATAAAACCTACACTACTCAACAGAAACAAACATATTCTAAAAGTTCAAATTACAAAACATAAAGAAAATAAAACCCTGTTCTACTGCAATTGGCATCCATCAGTAGATGCCATATCAACTCCTGCTGTCATCAGAGTCATCATCATCATCTCCAGCCTCTGCATCCTTGAAATCCTCATCCTCCTCATCATCATCCATGACTAGAGCTTCAACTGCTCCAGCTCCGCTACCCTGTGCCTGCTCCTGCGGCCAAGACATAGCACTATGGAACTCATCCATAGTCCACCTGTGTACAGGTGGTGTATCATATAAGCTAACTATCATCTCAGGAGTGGCCACTTGCCCTCTGTAAAGAGACTCTAGTCTAGCCTCCATCATAGACATATACATGTCTCTCATTTGGAATGACTCTACATGTCGTGCTGGTTCATCCTGGGCTACTCCTCTCCTGGGGCGTCCCTGAGGCACTGGTCCAGCTTCATCATCTCCACCACAGTACTGCCTGTAATATGTTTGCATCTATAGCCTTCCTAGGCCTCTCAAATGGTGGGGTAGAGGTATCTACCTCAGCCTGATGGTACAACTGCGTGATCAAGGAAGGATGACCAAGTGGTGCCTTGTTGCTCACAGTAGTCGCACAACTTTGAATCTCATTGGCAATGACCTCACTAATGTTCACATTCAGACCCCTAAATATGCAATAAATGAACATGATCCTGTAAATTGTAATATCCGAAACATGAGAGCAAGGTTGAACGTTAGCATGAGAGAATGCCATCCAATATTTAGCCAGGGGTGTTAGGTCGACTCTCTTGATGTTGATGGCCGCACCATTCGGATTCCTTTGAAAATGCCCTCCAAGTACACAAAGTGCACTCTCAATGTCCTCAAAATTTGTGCCCTCCTTCACATTCAGTGCATATTGACATTGCTCACCAACCCACTCAGTGCCCGGGAAGCTGTTAATTACTGCAGGGTCATAACTAAGGATTTTACCTTGTACATAACTTGTATATCTATCCATGTTAACCCCCCATAGACCTAGCATTTGTGTAAAATTCTTTGACCACTGCTATATTGGCAGGTGCAGGGTATATGGCATATTTCTCCCAATTTCTACTCAATATCTCCTCACCAAACTGTGGAGCCAAGTCTGGGATGAATGCTACTTTCCTTTCCATTAGGAAGCGTCTTCCTTAGATAGTTACATGGTCTTGCTCATGCCTCCGAGAGAAAAATTTGTGGGAGTAAAATCTCTCTGGTTCTTTCCTCTTCTCCCCTGTGGTCTTGACTCTTTTTCTAGATGAAGATGTCATTCCTACATCAAATACAAATCAAAAGACCAAAGAATTTACCATTAAGGGTTAAAAAATCATCAAAAAAGTGTCACTTCATCACTATCCAGCGTTGAGGGTAGAACAGGGCCCCTCAACATCACTTGCATAACCATAATCAAGCAAACAAACATTCTGCCAGCCCACCGCTCAGCGGTAACTCATTGCTTAGCGGTAGCTCACCGCTCAGCGGTGACGGCGGCAGTTTTACAAAACTTCTCCTCAACCTCTCTAATCTCCACCCAAACACATATTTTCACAGTTCCAGCCCAAAATCAAACATTTTAATCGGTGCAAAACGTTTCTATTTCATCAATTCATGCATAGGAATCAAAAGCCCCAATTTTTCATGCTTTTACACATGCTTTCATCAAATTTCTATTCTAGAAACCCTAAAATGAAAATTGCATGACTTACTTGGATGGAGAGACTTTTAATGTTTGCACAATGCTCCTTGAATGATGATGGATGTTCCCCAAATGCAATGCTCACTCAAAACTCCCAAACTTTGGCAATGGAATGGTGCAAAAATGATGATCAAAAGGGTTTTTTTAGTGAGTGGGTGATGGGAATAGTGAAAAAGAACTCTTGGAAAGCTCTTGAGAGTGCAAAGTGTGAAGGTCGACAATCAGCGCCTGGGCGAACCCTAAGGGGTGTTTTAAAAAGTGAAACTAGGCCTCCAACGCTGAGCCCTTTTAAAACCCAAAAATTGAATCTGCAACGCCACCGCTCAGCGTTGGGTTACCACTGAGCGGTAGGTGTGGTTTTAAACATCCCCCTTTTTGGTTTGCTTGAGTGTTATTCAACCTGTGCCACTTGATTTCAACTCTCAATTTTTAATTTTTATGCAGTTCCCATCACCTATGCAACATTCAATTCCTAAAATGCAACTAAAACAGAGTTTAAAATAAAATAACAATCAACTGGGTTGCCTCCCAAGTAGCGCTTGTTTAATGTCACGAGCCTAACCCAAACCTTTCTAGCACTTGTCAGTAAGTGCAACCCTTTCCAACACCGTTCAGTAGGTGTGTTTCCCTGTATCCTTCAGTGAATACCTAAAAGTTTTAGCTTCCCTCAGTAGAAGCTACCCAATACACAAAAATTTAAAAATTGTTCATAATTACATCACCCAGATTTAAAAATTTAAAGTACAAAAATATTGTTCTTGGATCACTGAGGTGCCTCCCAGTAAGCGCTCTTTTAACGTCATTTGCTTGACCTGGTAAAGCTCATGTCTCCTCTTCTATGTTGATGTCTTCATCACACCAACTCATCAATTGCCTTCTATCCACCTTCTTGACTCTTCTGGAGTATGGATCTTCAACTTCTATTACCTCATTCTTTCTATTGCTCTTCACCATCCAATTCTTCTTCTTATATTTCACCCATGAACCAGGTTGGAATGGTGTGTCCTCCAAGTCAATGTGGATGGTGCCTCCTTTATCAACATCTTCCTCTTCTTGTACCTGCAACACATTACAATTATTATCTTTGTTAGCACATTTAGATCCCTCAACGGCAACATCTTTCTTTGAAGCTCTATATTTAGCCCTCTTTTGTATTTGTGTAAGCTTCTCTTTAGAGCTAGTATAGATCAACTTGTTTTCTTGGTCCTTCAACATAACCTTCTCGTCATGGATACTTATGACTACTTTGACCGTTTTCATAAATGACCTTCCAAGAATCAACGGAATCATCTCATTGACCTCTATCTCCATTACTACAAAATCGACAAAGAAATCAAGGTGCTCAACACAAATAACCACATCCTCCACCACACCAGCAGGTCTCTTAGAAGATCCATCCGCCACCACCACAGAAAGATTAGATGGTTTCAATGTTAGCCCACCAATCTTCTTCAGTAAAGATAAGGGCATAAAATTAATACCAGACCCAGAATCAAGTAAAGTTCTTCCTACATCAACATCTTCAATGGCGCATGGGATAGTAAGACTTCTTGGGTCCTTCATCTTTGGCGGATGCTTCCTCTTCCTAGGACGAATACAACTTCCTTGTTTCCCAGTGTCTTCCTGTTCAAGATCTATAATCTCTCCAAGGTAATACTTTATACGCTTGGAATATATAGGAAGTTGGTGGAGTACTTCAGTTGAAGGCATAGTGATCTTCATCTGATTAAAAATTTCTCTAAAATGCCCACAATCACTCCCATTTTCTCTATTTTTTTCTTTTTCAAAATTTTTTTCTTCCATCTTCTCTTCTTCATCCTCACTAATCTCTAGCTCAATAATTTTTTTTTCAACTCCTTTCTCACTTATGCTCAACAACTTTACAATCTTCTTTAGGGTTAGCATCAGTATTAGCCCTAAATTGATTCTTCTCTGTAACTTCTACCCTTTTTGATAGTTGGTCAATTTGCATCTCCAAAGTCCTAAAATTAGCTTCATGACTCTTATAATGAGAATCATACACCATGAAGAATTTTTCAAATTTCTCATCCATGCTTCTGACATATTCAGTCAAACTAGTCACCTGCTGCCACAAGGGTGATTGTTGTGGTCTGTTGAATAGGCCTCCAGTTTGTCCATATGGATTACCAATACTAGGGTGATTCTTCCAACCTTGGTTATAGCTACCTTGGTTAAAGTTACCCTGACAATACTAGAACTGATTGCCCATGTAGTTAGCTTCTTCTTGTGCCTCTTCAAGGACGGCACATTGACCATTAATATGGTCACCACCACAAAAATCACAGAGTTGTTGAGCTTGAGACACATTCCTTATCTCCTTCGGAAGTTGAGCAATAATCTTTGATAAGTTATCCAGTTGTTGAGTGAGGAGTTTATTTTGAGCTAGCAGTGCATCTTCAGTGGGAAAATGGAGAACTCCCCTCTTTTGAACTGTTGCGCCCCTTTCACTATGAGTCTCCTGCTCGTTTGCAGTCATCCTTTCAATTAACTCATAGGCCTCTTCATCAGTCTTCATTTAATATTGCCTCCAGCTGAAGCATCTAACATAAGTTTGGACTGCGTACCAAGGCCTCCAAGGAATATGAGAACCAATGTTGTCCTATCAAAACCGTGTACATGTGTATTTCTCAGCAAACCTTTGAATCTGTCCCATGCCTGCCCTAGGGTTTCCTCCATACCCTCTCTGAAGGAAGAAATCTCCAACTTTCCTTGGTTGATTTTGGACTGTGGGAAATATTTAGTCAGAAATTTAGACATCACAACCTCCCATGTTGTAAAACTTCCTTCTGGAAAGGAGTTGAGGCACGACTTAGCATTGCCTCTCAATGAGAAAGGAAACAAGCTAAGTTTGATCATGTCATCTAACACTCCATTCAACTTCACTGTGTTGCATATCTCGTTGAATGTCGTGATGTGATCGTATGGACTTTCATTTGACAGTCCATGAAACTGGTTCCTCTGCACCAGGTGTATCAACGCAGGATTCATCACCATGTTCAATGTGTTGTCCCTCGGCATGGCAATACTATTAAAGTTTAGAGGGCCAATCACATTAGATGCGTCTGCAAGAGTACGTCTAGGAGGAGCTCCTACTGCCATCTCTTCTGTGTTTTGAGTAGATGCTCTGGTGAGGGTTGTAAAAGTCTTTCAGAAGAGGGGAACAATTCTCTAGATGATCTTCTGACTTTCTTCCCCCTCCTGTCACTCAATCCTTCAAGAAGAGGTTGATTTTTCTTGCTTCTAGTGTGAATTGCCTCCTGCATACACAAGAAACAAAAACCCTAAAAAGCACTTTTATATATAAAAAAATAAAAATAAAAACAAAAATAAAAAAATCAAGTCAAATTTAATCAAATTCACACTACTAGAAAAGTTAAACCAATGAGTCCCCAGCAACGGCGCCAAAAACTTGTTAACACATTGACAAGTGTACCAGATCGTATCAAGTAATAAATAGACAGTAAGTCTGAATATCGTTTTCCAAGGGACTCTTAGGCCTAGACGTCTATTCCCAATTACTAGTTTACTATGCCTAGTCTCCCTAGTAATTAGTCACGAATTAATGACAGAAGCTTAAAGCAATTGATCATCCTATTTCTTTCCTAGGTAATATTTCATAATCAAGAGAATTCTTCTAATGTCTAGATTTCCCCGTACGTTCCCATATCGAAAAAATCAATGATAATGACACTAAATGAGTTAAACGATGCAAGCTTTAATCTCAGACAAGAAAACCCAAACTATTGATAAGAAAACATATGAATAAAATAAGAACTTCAATATAAGAGAGTTTCAAAAGGATTAAATCGTTCCCCAACAATAAAGGGTTTAGTTCACCATTGTCATGGTGAAACTAGATGAATTGAATGGAAATAATGAAAAGAGAAACCCTAGATTTGGTAGATTGGAGCTTCCGCATCCAAAAGTCGCTTCCAAGGAGCGTAGAGAGTGTTCTGCCGCCTTTTTCTGCCCAAAAGATCTCTTCTCTGGTGTGTTCTAGGTCTATTTATAATAAAGAAAAATAACAGAATTTTTGCCCAGGCCCATAAGTACAACGCTCAGTGCTGGTTCCACCGCTCAGCGGTATGCGGCACTTCAAGTGGGACACTCAGCGTCCATGCTCAGGCGTTTGGCAGTGCTGTCTCTAAGAAGGCCAGCACTCAGCGCTGGATCTGGCACTCAGCGGTATGCGCGGCTACATATTTACCCCTCATCGTTGGCACTAGGCATCAACCAGTAGCTTTCTCTCCAAAGCTAGCGCTCAACGCTGAAACTGGCGCTGAGCGGTAGCTGCGATTCTTCCTTTGGACCTTTTTTCATCCTTTCTTGAGTCTAACTCCTTCCTACTTGATTTTCCATCATCCAATTCTCATTAAATCCTATCAAAACAATGTAAAACCAAGCATAATATCTCTAAAACCACTTTTGACTCTCTTGTAAGCTAACTAAAGCAATTTGCATCATTTAAAGCTCATTCTAAGTCATAAAGGGTGTGTTTTAATATCAATTTCAAGTATAAAAATAACGGTTTTTAAACCGTTATCAAAAGACACCCACCAAAGCTCTCAAAACAGATGAATCCTTTGAGGAGTCAGATAATGAATAAGTCTCCATGAATGAGGACGATGAAGAGGAGTTTTCAATCACTTCAAGAAAGCTTCAATCAATGCGGAGGAAAAGGGGAGGCATAATATTCAAGAGCAAACATTTTAGGTATGGCTCTAAGAACAATATAAAAGACACATGATTAGAAGATACAATTATTTGTTTCGAGTGCAACAAACCTAGACATTTCATATCAGAATGTCCCGAGATTGAAAAGATGAAGAAAAAGTCAATCAGGCCCAAATATGAAAAGAAAAAATGTTGATGAGTGCATGGGAAGGCTTAAACATATCTGATGGGGACAAGGATGCCAAAGTGTGCTTGGTAGCAGGGAATGTTGAGAGTACATCAGACTACTATGATGATTAGGTAAAAATTTCTGACCTACAATCACTTAGAAACACATACTATATTTCCTATCATATTCATCCAAATTGTCTAGTACATATAGTTATTTATGTAATCAATGAACATAACTCCTCGCACAAAGAAATAATCTAAAAGAGGAAGTAACTACATCTAGAGATAATGTGAAGACACTACAACAAAAAGTTAGTAATCTTAGGATAGAGTTGAGTGTCTCAGAACATGATAAAGAAGAAACTAGGTTACAAAATAAGAAGCTTGTAGAAGATAAACAATAGCCAAGAGCGTAACACACAAAATCCCTTAGGCATGATAATGATACCCTCACTAAAATAGTAAGTAGAACACTTGAGGGAATGCTAGGTTAGATCGTTTGTTAAGAGAAAGTAGGAATCCACCTAACAAACAAGGTTTAGGTTATAGAAAACCAAACACAAAAACACATTAATACATCGACTTCGAAGAAGAAGAAAATGTATGTGTCCAACAAATCAGGACCCAACTTGTTATGGGTACCTAAGATTCAAACAATTCCCCTTGCAAATATCTTTGATGACCAAAACAAAAGCCCTGTCATGGTACCTGGACAGTGGTTGCTCATGTCATGTGACGGGAGAAAAGTGTATGTTCCTAAGCCTGACTCTATGAGTGGTAAACGCTATGGGTTAGTAGTAGTGGATGATTATTCTAAACGGACTTGGGTTCTTTTTATAGCTCATAAGGATGAGGCTTTTAATGTTTTTTGCAAACTTTGTAAAAGGATAGAGACTGAAAAGAATTTCAGAATTATATCTATCCGAAGTGACCATGGAGGAGAATTTGAAAATGAACTTTTTGAAAACTTTTGCGGAAATTCTGGCATCAGGCATAAATTTTCAACTCCAAGAACTCCACAGCAAAATCGAGTTGTTGAGAGGAAAAATAGATCTCTACAAGAGATGGCCATAACTATGTTAAACATTTTTAATTCTCCTAAACACTTTTGGGCAGAAGTAGTTAACATTGTCTGCTACATTCAAAACATAGTTTACATTAGGCCAATACTTAACAAAACGCCTTATGAATTATGAAAGGAAAAAAGACCAAATATTTCTTATCATCCTTTGGGTTGTCAATGCTTTATATTAAATACTAAAGATAATCTAGGGAAGTTTAACTCTAAAAGTGATGAAGGGATCAACAGCGTTTAGAGTTTACAACTCTAGAATTCAATTAAACGACAAATGTGAAATTTAACCATGAGCCTAACTAAAATAAGTCAAAGCTAGATGACTCCTTCTATAAAATGCAATTAAACGACAATCTATCCAAGGAGGCAAATGCGTCAAAAGTATCAAACGGTCAAGTTAAGAATCAACATGAAAAGTCACTTAACAATACTAGTGGAGAAAGAAAGGAATCAAACAGCCTACATCTTCTAATAATCAAGGATCATACTTTAGAAAAGATCATTGGAAATCTGGAAAGTACATGAGAACAAGATCGTATCACTAACCTCTTACCACAACTCTTATCTCTCAAATTGAGTCGTTAAATGTCAATCAGGCTCTAGAAGACAACTCTTGGGTTGAAATAATGAAAGAAGAACTTGATCAATTCAAGAATAATGAGGTATGGGAACTCATTGAGTTATCCCATGGAGAGCATGTAGTCGAAGCTAAATGGTTCTATCGAACCAAGCTAGGTAAAGATGGGAACGTCATCAGAAACAACGCAAGACTAGTTGTGAAAGACTACTCTCAACAAGAAGGAATCGACTACACAGAAACCTATTCTCCAGTAGCAAGGTTAGAAGTCATTCACATTCTTCTATCATTCATAGCGTTCAATGGAATAAAGTTATATCAAATGGACATCAAGAGTGCATTCTTAAATGGTGGCATTAGGCAAGAAGTGTAGGCAAAGAATCGTTTAGCTTGGAAGTTCTTGTATTTTCAAATGTAAAGCTTCCATACTAATATGGTAATCAATTCTTTGTCATCCATCTCTGCATCTGAATCATCTGACTTTGACATTTTCATGCTTGTAGCTTTCAGAGCAATGGATTTCTTTTCTTCAATCTCTTCCTTATCCTTTAATATACCAAGTTCCAATTCATGTTCTCGTAACTTGCCAAACAAGGTAGCCATGTTCATGCTACTAAGGTCTTTGGATTTTGAGATTGCAGTGACTTTTGGTTGCCAATTTATGTTCAGACTTTTGAGAATCTTAATGTTGATCTCCTTTTTATCAAACACTTTGCCGAGAGCCATAAGGTGATTAACAATATGTGTGAATCTTTTCTAGACTTCATAGATAGTCTCTCCAGCCTTCATCCGGAAAAGATCATACTCTTGAATCAGAGAATTCTTCCTTGCTCTCTTGACTTCATCAATGCCTTCATGTGTAACTTCCAAGACATCCCACATTTCCTTTGCAGATTTGCGTTGAGATATCCTGAAAAATTCATCAACTGCTAGTGTAGAGGCAATAATGTTTCTAGCTTTAATATCATACTGTGCTTTCCTATTTTCTTCCATTGACCATTCAGTAAAGGGTTTTACAACAGTTTTATTATCAACAATTTTAGTAGGCACAAAAGGGTCATTCAATGTTGCATCCCAAATTCCTCTATCCACGAATTCAAGAAAGATTTGCATTCTAATTTTTCAAAAAGGATAATTTTCACTAGAAAACAGAGGTGGTCTATTTGTTGAAGCACCTTCACTAAAAGTTTGAAAATCGGAAGCCATCCCCAGGTCTATAGTCGATTCAAAGGAAAACAGAGTCGACTGGTTTTTTAAATATCTTATGAAAGCTAGTCTGGTAACAATTGTTGCGAAACAGGTAGGCTTCGTTTTAACACCAAGAGGGAGGGTGAATTGGTGAGTTTTCAAAATCAGAGTCTTTTCGCAATCCCTGATACAAAGTAGAAAACTTTCAAAATTTCTTGAATCGCAAGTTAAAGAAAAATTAGTGCAGCGGAAAATCAAAGTAGACTACGCAGATTGTAGTCCACTAAATGTAAAAGTATAGGGATAGAGAATTCAAACGCATGTTTTTATACTGGTTCGGCCTCAATGCCAACATCCAGTGTCCTTCTAGTAACAGGAAGCAAATGTACTATAATGGTCAAGGTTTCTACAAGAAGGCTTTTATAGAAGACCTCCACGTCAAAAATAAAAAACACCTCTTTAACCCTTCTAACCAAAGTATAGGCAAACCACACAGTAAGACTTGCAGCAAGATGTCCCCTCTCCTGCAATCTGCAATCCACTTTGAACAATCCTCAAAGTATACCAGACTCCACGAGTCCAACCCCCTGTAGTCTTGATCAACCTAGAAGCACCTCAATTGTGCAGATTTTGATCAAGCAGTGTGCGCAACACAGTTCTCCTTCAGAAATTCTTCTAAGCAAGATCACAACCGTCTTCTTGATGAGTTATTGGAGCTATAAAACCCAGAGAATCAATTTGAAATAGAATATGACATTGTTAGTTCTCCAAAAGTTTTTAGTAAACGATCAGGTCTCGTCTATTTATAGATTTCTATAAATCAGACGCTCCTGCAGTCGAATAAGCTACTAATAAAGTCGACTGTATTATAACAGTTATAAAAATTAAGTCAAAATAGTAGCAATCCAGTCAAACCAATTAATTTCTCAGTCAATGCAGTTGACCAACATTCAATGCTCAATTAACTTTTAAAAATATAGTCGTTACTGTTCATGAGCATAACAGAATTTCAAAACAAGCAACTAATACAGTCGAATGTGTGGCGCACATAGTCGACTTTGACACTGTAGTTCACTTTGAAATTCTTTTCAATGTAAAATCTCACATAACAATGTTTCTGAAAATCTATGCATAGTAACGAGCTTAATTGGACTTCCCCCATAATAAAGTTGACTTACAACTTGCAGATATGCAACACAATTAAGTTCATAAATGTGCATGTGGTTTTCATCTTTCAAATCATGTGTAATGCAACCAGATATGATGTAACATATATAAACTCAGTAAATATGCATTCACATATCATGAAACATGTTCAACAATATATCAATGAATAAGCAATAGAACATGTAACACATCAACAATACATGTGTTATTAAAAATGTGTTGTCATCGTAAAAAACCAGAGTGATATAGATATTGTGTTGTCAACAATCTCAACAATCTCCCCCTTTTTTGATGATGCACAACCATGTTTTTACAATACCAAACCAGATTCAACAATCAGCCATATATCAATATATCAAGCATATAGGATTTCACTATACTTTCACAATACTAGCCATATATCAATATTTCAAGCACATAGCATTTCACAATACTTCTCCCCCTTTGTGCATTAACAAAAAAGGTATGCTTCTAGATATAATGAGCTGATAAACCAAATAGAGATGCATTAAACAGAATGTATAAGTAGTGTAAAAACATGCAGTGATGCTCCCCCTATTATATATATCCACATGAAAATGATAACTCCCCCTGAAGTGTAGCATGTGAAAAAATATGTGCAAATATGTAATGTTCCCCCTGTCATTTTGCATATTTTCACAGCAAATACAAATGCACAATGCAGTACAGTAACAATCAGAGCATATAATTAGTGTAAAACAGAGTTGTATCATGTATATGATTTCAAGCAAATTTATCATGTAAAGATACACTCATCAACAATCTCACAATATAATCTCATATATGAAACACACGATCAGAGTCAGAGATATATTGCAGATAATCAGAAAAATAATCAATCAACACTATAACCAAATTCTAGTGAAGGAATTTTTAGTCCTGTTTAAGAACAAGTTGATTGAATTACTAATCCAGTTGATTTCATTGCTTCTCTGTGAGTTGTGATTCCAACAATGATTTCCAAGCAATGTTTTCATGCAAAAGCCCTCAAAGATCTCTTGTAGATCAAGAAACTTAGTTATGTAAGAAAAAATAATCCATAAGAAGTTAATATGCAAAGAATATAACAGTTTAAACATGCATAGTTAACTTCACTAAGTATACAGTTGATTCGATACTCATTCAAACAGAGCAGATATTAACAAACAGCACAACTGATTCAGAACCAAAACACTAATATTCATTTCTTGTTCAAGGATATTACATTTGATCATACCAGAACAAGATACAAAAAATACAATGGCAATCTAAGCCATCAAAACAAAGAACAGGATCAGACCACGATACTGATAGGGACAACTAGAAATACAAGACACTTTTGTATAGGATAGTCAAATTTCGTAGTTCCCTAAGCTAGTCATAAGGTTTCAGTTGAATCTTCTTCAACAGAGCTTTCTGCCACAGGTTGTTGATTAACACTATGCATCCTTGCAAGATTGTCATACTTGTTATGCAGAATTCTTATTTGTTCTGCTGCATAGCTTTCAAAGTTTGTCTTGGGAAAGAAGTTTGTTCCAATCGTTGTTGTAGACGATGCTTTATGTACATATACATTTTGGTGTATCTTTGTTTGATATACTATCTCTTGCTTCAAATATACATTGTGTACTTATACCTTTCTTGCTAATGTCCAAAGGGGGAGAGATAGTTGAAATTGATTGTAATGTCGAATATAATTGTTTGAACAATTTCTGGTTGTGCATTGTACATCATGGTTGTTTTATACGTCATGGTTGTGCATCATCAAAAAAGGGGGAGATTGTTGATAGGGGGAGCAATATAAGTGTTAAACCCAATCCCTGATTTGTTTAGTTTTTTATGATGACAACACATTGATTGTGACAGCACATACATTTTTTCTTGACAACAACAAAAATGTGTCTTCATGATTTATACATACGTTGCTGTGTAAATGTTCCTTTATGACTGATACATATGATGATATATTGATTGGTCTGCATACTTTTGTGATCATAATTATGTTTATATCTACTGTATGCATACTAAATGTTTTCATGTGATAAAACCACAAGCACAAAGAAACTATGTATGAAGTAATCAATTACAGTGATGTTGTAATCAATTAAATTCATCAGATAACTTATGTTTAAAATTGTGGAAAAACAACAAGTTTTAACCGATTTCATTAAGTGCATAATCGATTAAAACTCGTGTCTTTGCAAACATCTTTTTGAAATGTGTTGTGATGAATTTTGAGGTGAAAATGTTTTCAAAATTTGTCTAAGTGTATACCTTAATCGATTACATTGTTTATGTAATCAATTAAGCGTGTTATACTTTGAAAACTATATTCAAGCTAAGTCATAACAGAAATAACAGTCATATTTTCAAATGTTTTGACTAACATTAAATGGAAACCGATTACATTAAATGCGTAATTAATTAGAACTATTTTAAATGTAATTCTGTTACAACTGTTAAATAGTGTAACCGATTACATTACTTACGTAATCGATTAAAATACGTCTAATATGAGAAAAACTATATAATGACACATTGTGCTCTGTAATAAATGTTTTTAACACTTTGATTATTTTGAGAACTTTCATATTTGATATCAAAGAGTTTGAGAAAGATTTTGCAAGTGCACATAGTTGCTCCAAGAATCAAGATTCATAGAAAGTGATACTCTTGAACGATTCTTGAAGAAAAAGTTGAAGCGCTCACTGGCTGATCAATTTCTACACTACTAAGGTGTATTCTGTTCTGATCATATTTCATTTTACAATCAAGAGGATTGTTGTTTCCCTATGCGTTGGCCAAGAAGAAGAATGTGAGGTTCTTGGTACTTTGAGAAGAGTCTCAAAGGGTTGTTGCAGTTAAGAGGGTTGTTCTTCTATAGGTGGTATTTGCTATATTAGATTGGTTTAGTTATAGAGGTATTTTACATTTGAAAAGTGTTCTCTATAAATCCTTGCTATAAAAACTAAAATCTTTATAGTGGAAAGTCTTTCAATCTTAGGTTGATTGAAAGAGATTAGATGAAGGCATTGAGGCCGAACCAAGATAAAAAGATTGTGTTTGTTTTCTTTCTCTATCTCTTTACTGCTTTATTATTCATAATCATGTTGTGCACTTTTAAAGATCATCTTAAATTTCCAGAAAAGATTTAAAAAGAAAGTTTTTATCAATTACCAACTCACACCCCCCCTCCTCTCTTGGTAAGAGAAACGAGTCATACCTTTCTTACATAAATTATTACTGACTGCACCTCGTATTAAGAGATAGAGACGATAATATCTTCCCCTTCATTCCACTATTGCATCTACTACATTCATATGTAGTGTAGAGGAAAAAGAAGAAGAAAGTTGATTTTTGAATAAAATAAATCACTTCAAAACATATTATGCATTACGAAAAGTTTGTTTTAAAAAATTAATTTTATAAAACCCATAAAGACAATGTATTAAATATGTTTATGAAAGTTTATCGTTATTATATCGCAAAAGACATGTAAAATGATTATGAATATACAATTTAAACTAAAAGTTATTATAAACTTTATAATTCAGTAAATCAAGTTTAAATAAAATGTGTATTCCTACCTGAATTAATAAAAAATACTAAAAAGCACATTCCAATAAGGATCATTAACCCTCTCCACTCTAGAACAACTCAAACTTATGTCTATTGGGACAATATCCACATATCATAACTAATATCGCTAGTTTGGTATTATGGTTATTGTTTATGATGAACTACCATTATGTTATTATTAACAACTTTGTTATTATATACTTGAGGTATGCATTATTCTAATGATAAACCTTGGTCCACGTCCCATGACAAGCAGACCTCCACGAACTCTAGGAACTTTAGTAGAAATTAACCGGCCTGCAGAATAGAAAACCATCTCCCTATTCTTAGCCTAACTCCCAGGAAGAAGACCCCTGAAACTCCCAAAAGACGCATAAATCTTTTATGTACATCATAGATAATGTCTCCAGCTTTCATCCTGAACAATTCGTATTCCTGCACAAGAGAGTTCTTTCTAGCATGTTTCACCTCATCAGTGCCTTCATGTGTTACTTCAAGAACTTCCCACATTTCTTTCGCTATCTTGCATTGGGAAATCTTGAAAAACTCATCCATAGTTAGCGTAAAGGCAATTACATTTCAAGCTTTAGCATCGTACTATGCTCTTCGATTCTCATCCTGAGTCCACTCATAAAAGTTTTTCAAAACAATATTTCTATTAATAACTTGAGTGGGTTTAGATGGACCGTTGAGTGTAGCATCTCATACACCTTTATCTATAGATTCAAGAAAAATTTGCATCCTAATTTTCCAAAATGCATAATAGGGGTGGTTTATTTATTGATGCACCTTAACCAAAAGTTTGAGAAATGAAAGCCATTTTCAGGATCGAATCGATTAAGCAAAAATATTAATCGATTTGTTTTTCAAATATTTTATGAAAACCAGCTCTGGTGCCAATTGTTAGAAAAGAACGGCTTAGTTTCTCACACCATGAGGGGGGTGAATTGGTGATGTGTAAAAATATAAGCTTTCAAAATATTTTTTGCAAAATAAGATGTCTTTACGCTTTTCTTGAATCGCAAGTAAAATGGTATGTAATGCAGCAGTTCACTTAATCGAATACACAAATAGGTTAATCGACTATAATGAAAAGTGTAGGGATCAGAGAATTCAAACGCTAGTTTTTATACTGGTTCGGACAACCTGCCTACATCCAGTGTCCTTCCACTCATGGGAAGCAAATGCACTGTAAAGGTCAAGGTTTTTACACCAAGGTTTTTACAACGATCTCACGTCAAAATGTAAAAACACTTCTCTAACCCTCTAATCTAATATAGGCAATACAATAAACAAGACAAGTAGCAAGAACACCCTCTTCTACTGTCAAACCCTTTAAGACACTCTCAAAGTCAAGAACATAGTTCTTCTTCCTACAAACACCACAGGGAATACCAGTTAATCTTCACGATTGCAATAGGTCCTGATCAAGCAGAGTACACCTCGTTGTGCAGAGTGATCAGACGTTCAAATCCAATAAACCTTGTTACGTAAGAAATCTTCAAGACACTTGTCACCTCGGTAGATGTTGGTTCTTGGAGCTTTTTCTTTCCTCTGTAAGATATCACATTGTTTTCTGAAAGATATGAAAGTGTAAGATTAAATTTTCTTACAAAAATAAAGTCAGGTGTTAATATATAGTATATCACAAAACTGACGTGTTTTAATCGATTAGGCTATTAATCTAGTCGAATGCACATCTCAGTTATAACAGAATAATAGCAGTCAAACGCATTAATTGAAAGTGCAATTAATGTAATTGATTCATAATAAATGTTTGGTCAACATATTCAAAAATATGACTGTTATGTCAATTGAGACAAGCATTGAAACAGTTTTCAAATCAATAACTAACTTGGTCGAATACAAGTTGCATGCAATCGATTAAGTAAAAACACTTAGCACATTTTTGAAAATTTTTCTTCTTAAAATATCTCACAGCACACTTGAAAAGAATTTGTGCAAGCCCACAAGTTTTAATCGGTTAGAACCATAATGTAATTGACTTAAAACTGTTGTTTTGTCATACTTTAAAGATCAACCAAAGTGCTTGTGGTTTTTCATTTCCAAAAACTTATGTTATGCATACACATATAAAATCACACAATGGTATGTTATAATCAACACAATAATGTTCACATGTATTCTTGTACAGATATAACACAATGAGCATAATTATATAACATGTATAGCATAGTATATGCATATGTTATTATTAATTATGTGTTGTCATCGTCAAAAACACATTTATCACTAAGATTGTGGATTTAGTTAAATATGTGTTTTCCCTATCAACAATCTCAATAACAAATTATTGTTTAAAATTCGTTAAATGAAAAGAAAAAAATTAAAAAAATTATTTAAAAATATAAAGTTTTAGGTCTTCTAGGTGCTTGATTTTATGTTTATTTTCAAGAAGAAAAAATTCCAACAAACAAACTCCTAAAATTCAGTCTCCATGGTTCCGTTCCTTTCTATTAAACGTCGTTGACTATATATTTTCACGGTCAAAGTTTTGAAAAAAAAATAGAAGTTTCTTTGACCCTTGTGTTTCCTCTTCCACTCGACGTCAGAACAAGAATTTCTTTTATTTGTTGCTTAAAAATACATAGTCCCAATACGAGAAAAAAAAAATATGAGTATTTACGTGTTAAAATGAAATTCAAATTCACCATATTTATATTTAATGATGGATTACAGTTTTTATTATTTAATTTTTTAATTATCACCATATATTTATCATTAAATGCTTTTTTTTACAGAAAGCATGATATATAATTATTTTTGACTAAATTAAAACATATTACTAGATGAAACCTATAAAGCAAAAATAAATGAAAAGGAAGCAAATACAGGGTTGAAAGAAAAAAATTAAATTTTAATCAATCTAAAAATTAATATCAAGATTGGACAAAACATTATATTTATTTAAATTATTATAAATATCTAATGTTATTTATAACTAAAACCACATTCCTTTAGGAATCTAATTCGGTAAGACAAAATTCCAATTTAATTGAAAACACTAAATATTCTCTTTTATTGACATTTCTCGGTATAACATCTCATTTAATAATTCGATTCATCCTTTTAAGATATAATTGGACACAGAATTTATAGAAAATCAATAATAGATAGTAGCTTTAATAAAAGTTGCAAATATATAACTAAATTCATTAATTAAATATATTGATCTTGTAAAGAGAACTATCCATTTTTATCCACATTTGTTTTTTATCTAATTTACTGTTTTATAAATGTAATCATTTTTTAATTTGACTATTTTTTAAAATTTAATAATTTTTAAATTACAAAATTATCTATAAAATAAATAAGAATTATTTACATTAAAATTATAAAAAATGGTTATATTTAATTTTATAATTATAATAATGATAATTTTATTACTTTTTATTGTTATAAAAAGAGAGTATCATGTATATTTTTGCTACTATAATAATAATAATAATATCCAATATATATGAAAAGTATACGTATAAAGTTTTTTCTTTTATTAGAGATAGCGCCTCAAAAATTTTATTAAGATTTATCACTAATAAATTTATATGAGTAGGCTAAAAGATATAAACTTTTTACTTTAATTTTAATATTACTTAAAAACCATATTTGTCAACAGAATTTCTAGATGTGAAAACCTTTTATATTATACATTAAAAACATTAAAGTCAATTATTCAACATATTTAAATAGAATATTTTAAATTTGAATAAAAAGAAAGAAAAAGAAAAAGAAAATCACTTAACTAACTTGTCCCTATGTACGAACCAACCACATAGGATCTTGGAATGTTCTTCACCTTCAAATGCATAACATACGAAACAAAGTTTCATTCTTCACTCAGTTCTTTTCTTCCATCACACAGATACTCTTTCTCTCTTTTCTTCTTTCTCTTTCTCTCTCACCCGAAACCATGGATATCTTCCGCAATGATCAAGAACACGACCTCCCATATGTTCCAAACACTGACGATTCAGACAACAACACCACCAACGAAAACAAAAAGATACTCTACATATCTATGGTTTCCTTCACGGTTGTCTTGTTCCTCGTCTTCTCCCTCTACGTCTACGCGCGCTGCATGCTCACGCGCCGATCTCGTCACCGTGCCTCCGTTCGCCGACTCAACCTTGCAGCCCTTCATGTCTCCGACATGGACGCTGCAAACCGCAGGATCGAACCAGCAAATACAGGACTCGATCCTGGTATAGTAGCGTCGCTGCCAACGTTCACCGTGAAGGCAAAGGTTTTAAGAGGTGGTAGTGGTGATAATAATAACAGTGGCGGTGGTGGTGATGCTTCATCGGTAATGGAGTGTGTTGTGTGCTTGAATGCTCTGGAAGGTGAAGAAAAAGTGAAGCTGCTACCGAACTGTAACCACTTTTTTCATGTGAGTTGTATTGACATGTGGCTTGGTTCTCACTCTACGTGCCCTCTTTGTCGGGCCGAGGTTAAACCTCGGATCCAACCACATGATCGTGAAGGTCCTGTTAGTCTTGCTCTTGATGATGCACCACCTCCTATGATTGATGATGGTGTTGGTAATGGTGAATCTTTCAAAGGTAATGGTTCGAATTCACGGTTGAGCTCTTTTAGAAGGATGCTTAGCAGGGAAAGATCTTCCAGAAGAGTCCAACCGAATGGCCATGATGAGGAAGGTGGTGTTGATCATGATTTGGAGAGACAATGAGTTTATGGCAGGTTGTCTTCATAGTTTGTGTTCTTAGTTTTCTCGTCAGTGATGCACATACAGAAGGAGAAATATACAAATACTTGTTCTTAAATTGGAGTTGTTTTTTCTTTTTTTGTATTGATCTTCAATTGAAATTCGAACTCCATGTTTTTGTGAAGTATAAAAGTAAAAGTTTGTATGAAACACCAACACAGGTTAATAAGATGAAGTCGTAGTATATATATCTTGCAGAACATCAGAAAAACACTTTAGAAAAGGTAGTAAGTATTTTCTTTTAGTTAATTTACTTTTTACGCGCTATTAGTTGAAGTTGAAGTTGAAGAGATTTGGTGTTGAATCACCAACTTGTAGATTGTCTGTATTACTGAAAACTATAGGGTAGACCATGTAAGCTTCTTTTGGCTTTTGGTTTCTGTCAGTGAGTGGTTAATTAATTTCTTTTTTTGGGAAATTGATCAAGATTCTGAATTTTTTAGCTTTGATATTTGATATTGGAGGGGTTTCATTCTATGAGAATCAAAGCATATAAATATATAGCTGAATCTGTGATTGATTATATTTTTGCCTAAAATGTCTCAACATATACACTATAATTTTCAATGTTGCGAAAGGTTGAAAGCTTGCAACAGTCATTTCCACGCAACTTACTACAACCAAATTCCCCATATCTCTTTTATCACAAGTAAACATGACTTTGATTGCTTAGATGTTGAAATAAATATTATAATAAAATATATTTCTCCAAACCTTAACATGTTCACACTTAGGTTAACGACTATTGAGGCAGAATTTTCTCAAAGAAAACGATAGACAGATTTTTCAGGATTTGAATGTCTTAACGAATATTATGTTATGCATCACATGGTCATACAAAAACTGGCATCATCATATACCTATTTCAAGAATTAATTTGTAAAAGTCAAGGAGGGACCACCTCATGCATAGCAATTTTCAATATAATTATATCACTCTTAACACGTTATTTGTTAGTTTCCTCTGTTTTTCTTCATGACAGTTTCTAGTTTAATCTCATATTTCGTCTTCTCTTCTTATCTCTATTTTAATTATGTATGCTTTTATTCAATTTTATCACACAAAAGTAATACTTATTGATGGGTTTTCAAAAAAGTATTAACTTTGAAGGAGGGTTTATGACAATAGAAGAAATAAACCCACAATATCAAACTTTTTTGTCTAAGGGAGTCTAAAAGGAAATATATTTATATATTTAGACTAAATTTATCAATCTGAGGGATTAGGGTAAATTGGCAATCTTTTCTCTTCCTCATAACTTAAACTAAATCCCACAATTTGAAAATGTGTCTACAATAAAGCATTCATTCTCAAAACAAAACTCAAATCTCAGCAAAACAGATACATTCATTCTGATCTAGGTTGCCATAAAACAAAATTTGATATAGATCCTAAGATGTCTAACCTGTGCAATGCAATGCGAACAAGCAAAACTTTCTCTTTTGCTATTCCCTATCAAATCAAGGGCTATTTTCAGTTTCCACCTCCTATGATCCAAAAACAGAAACCATAAACATCAAAGGCCATAACCACCACCCCCAGGAAACTTTCCTGCACCCACTCAAATCTTCACTTGGTCCCAATCCAACAGAAGATGAAGGTGTCGACCCAGAAAAACTCCCATTGCTCCCTACCATGCTGCATCACCAAAAAGAATGCCTCAATCACAGGATCCATCCCACTTTAAAGAAAATGGTAACAAATTTGGAAAGAAAAACCAGAACTAGTTGATATTGTGTCCATACATAACAAATCATGAATATGTTGAAATATCAATTAGATAACCTGCCTTCAGGGGATTTCCTACGTTTGGTAAATGAGATCAAACTTAAAATATGCATTTCAAATGCAAACCTTTCTATCTCCAGCCAAAGGTTTCAGTTTATCAATGCATAAACGTATATGAATGTTCAATCACCAAAATCAAAACTCTTTATTTGCCAAACTCCTAAACTCAAAAATTCTCACTAAAAAAAACGAAGTTCATTATAAAAAAAAAAAAGAAATCTAAGCTCAATTTACCCGGAGTGGAACTTGCAGTTGCCAAAACCTGAAAAAAAAAATACACCCAAAAAGAATAAAGAATGAGCCTTCTGCTTAAAAAACAAACCGAATCTGAAGACACTATTTTCACTGTTCAATATTGAGAAAGGGATTTTTCACTGACTAGGGTTGAGGGAAGTGACGGCAGCGTTGTTGTTGAAGTTGCAGCTATCGTCGGTCATGCCGTGTTTGAGAAAGTAGTCGTTGAAGGCAAACGATGCCGTATTCTGCACGCTACTGGGGTCGTAGCAGGGCCCACCTCTCTGGATTGGTCCGCAGTCCGCGCCGCCGGCACCACAGGCCCAGTCGAGCGCGGCCTGCAGCGACGAGTCCTCCGCGTTGTTCTTCGCCACACACCAGAGCTCCTGCGGCGGAGCGCTGCCATTGGCGGCGGCGATGAGCGGCGAGAAGCCCAGAAGGAGGAGGAGCGAAAGAACAAGGCTTTTTGATGTGGACATTGTGGGAGAATGATTGGAAAGTGAAAGAGATGAAGGAACTGAAATGGGTTGGGTTTGGATTTGGGTTAATGTGTTAAATTTAAGATTGTGTGAAGAAGATGAAAAAGAAGAAGAAGAGGAAGATGAAAGATGGTGTGGAGTTATTGGGATGTTGGAAATGTGACCGTTTTTATGTTCGAAGGGGGAAATTGAAGAGACAGAGAAGAATGAATGAGAGAAAGGAACACGTTTTGGAGTTGTAACAGTGACTGTCTGGTACATTTGCAACTTTGTCTGGTTGCAAGTTCACATGTTTCAATATTTTATTTATATATATATATATATATATATATATATAGATATAGATATATAATTCTTATAGAATAAATTAACTTTAATTTAAATAAATCTTACTTTTCTACTATTTTATGTTTTATTGTTTTCATCTTATGGGTAGATTATGTATTAAAACATTTAAAACAGATTTAGCTCTATGATGAATTTTCTTGAGAATCCAATAAATTATATTTCTCAAATTATTTGATAAATTTTAGTTTAATTCCAGATTAATTTAATTGGCTTCTAAATTTACTTTCTTATTTTTGGTTATATAATAACTTATGTACAATCTGCAAAGAATATATAATAAACTTTATATTTATCATTCTTCACCATTCTAGATCATGTGTAATTTACAAAATTATGAAACTCATTTAAGTCTCCCTTAAAATATTCATTTTGCTCATTTTAAAGAAAAACATTAAACCATTTTGCAGAATTGATTGGTCTTATCTTATGCATAAGAAGCTCTAGGAAAACAGTAAAATATCATATTAAAAGTTAAAATTTAATGTACCAAAATGTAAAATGTAAAATCACTGACAAAAAAAATCACGAATGCAATATTTCACTTGTTATAGTTTTGCTGCCTAAACATTCTGTATAATAATTAATGATCATACTTTCAACATTTTCTTAACTCATTTTTCTGATTTAATATTATAAGTCAAGTCATATATTATATAAAAACATTTTAGGTTATTGTCTCAATCATATTATACATCATTTATTTTCTTTGGAAAGCATGAATGAGAAGAAAAAAGCCTCCCCTGGTGAAAAATATAATGTTAGCACTGCATACATAAATGTTTTAATCTAATATTGATATTTTTTTAATTTTTCACTTCATTTTATATTTCTTCATTTTTATATTTTCTTTCCTTTCAGCATCTTCCTTTTTACATGTCAAAATTGAATGAATATGAAATGAACATGAACCAATAGATCTGAAACTACTCACCCTCAGTAAAAATAGTTTACAATTTAACATATATATTAATTAGTTTTTCTTCCTTGAAAAATATATGTAGGTGACAAAATATACAACATAATTTTCAATAAAATCTTAAAACAAAATAATTCAATTATCAAATAACTCAACATATAAATCAATCATTATGTTCTTCCGTTTTAATAACATTGGATGTAACTCATTTCCTCAACTTTTCCATCATTGATATTTTCCTTATCAACATTTACATGCATTAAAATAATAAAAATTAATTTAAAATAAATAGCCTTAATTAAATTACATGAACTATCTTTTAAAATCATGTTTTCAACTATAACAACTAATAATTGCTTTCATATTTTCAAGTAAGAAATTATTTCTATACTTAAGAATCTAACAATCACGCATAAATGCATATCCATATTAACAAACCATTAACTATTAAGAAGAATCTTATAAACATTGATTGCTATTCTTCCACCATTGTAGCATATCAATTTAGGTGGAAATCTTGTATAGGCTTTTTCCTTCATTTTTCCAAAATTTTTCTCCTAAATTTTTAATAGAAAAACACAATGTTTCCAATTTCATTGTTGATTTTAAAATTGTACTAAGTGCAAACACAACACTACATTCTTCTTAACATTTTTTAAACTTCATCCTTAACAATTTAGATATATATTCCTAATTACTTTATCCTCATCTTTCACATTTTTCATTAATAAAAGTTGAACTTTCCAAACTAGTAAAAAATCAAGTTGAGAGTAGGATAACTTGTTGCAAATTAAGATAATTATATCATATGATTACAATAAAACTTACAAATTTTGCTGTTCCTTTTCTCTTTTTTCTAAACGACAATATTTATTAGATTTGTCAATCAAACACAAGCTTCCAAAATACATGTTGATAATTTAAGAAATTTTTAAGCATCAAGTTGAATTTCATTTTGTAGAGACATCAAGCACAACCCACATGATGCATAAATATCATTAAACCTTTGAAAACATTGATTGAATTCCATCATTCATTTCTAAACCTCTCACGTATTTTATCTTATTTCTAATTTGATCAAGAGCATTACTAAGCATGTCTAATTCTTCATGAATAATTAAAACTAACATGTAATAACAACACATATAAACTGATTTGATTTGTAAAAAATAAATTGACATTTTAAAGTATTTTAGAGAAAATGTTTATCATAAACATTATCCAAAATGATAGAAATTATTTTTTTTTCTCCAATTCTCAATCTGGCGGAAAAAAACATTAATTTTGTTAAACAACTCAATATCCGTCTAAGGAAGAGACATACAACAATTACTAAGAAGATTTATATTATCTTCCAATTAATGGATAATTAAATTTATGAAATTGTTAGTGTTAATAGATGTTTATAATCATAAGTTAAATAAATCACTAAAATGGAAATTAAGTAATTTATTAAGTATAATCCTTTCCTTAATATAGATTCTCCTTATATCTCCTTAATAATGTTATTAAAAACTACAAATGCTTCAAAAACACAAGTAGTTTATCCAAGTCATATATTTTGGACACTCTGAACACATTTATATTAGAAAACAATTTACTATGTACCACTTGATCTATCTTGTTGGCCTTTAACTTTCCTTGTATGTCTAAAACTATTTTATTTATATCTTCAGTTTTATTTTTATTACATCTAGCGACACGATGATTTAAATGGAAGCATCACAGTTTCTTAAGACAAATGTCTCTTCAGAATAAGGAAGATGACGAGGATGAAAGTACATATTACATGTAATTACCATAATGAAGGAATAAAGGAGAAAATTATAATACTTCCTCAATCGAAATAAGTAATGTTCTTTTTTATTTTTATTTTAATACTAACTTTGGTTATGTTTAATTTGAATATGATGCTTAAAGATGTTTTTTTTACATGTCACATAGAGAAGCTACATTGCTATGACATCTAGCTTTCAATCACTTAAGTAATGCTAGAGTAGCATTTGATATAAACTCTCAAATTGAAAAGGGTTAAGGCCCTGATAATATTCAATTTGTTAGTTATTTGAGTTGAACTTGAAAATTCAAGTGAAGATAAAAATGTTTTGATGATGATTAAAGATGTCGTTGAAGATGTGTTTTTGAGTTTAGTTTTCTTTAATTGTTGTTTGTGTCATTCATACAAGGTCTTCACAAGGACTTTTTAATTCAACACACAACCTAAAATAAAAGAAATTGAAATAAAAAAAATATTTGTAAAGTTAAAACTCACTATAAAAAGTTTGAACGTTTTTAATTAAGTTCTTTTCTAATAGCTTAAATTATTTATAATAGGTTTAAAACATAATAATCTATTATCCATTTTCATAACCCATTACACCAAAGAATGTTTTAAGTGTTTTTAGAGTTCTCAGTATTGAAATCGATTAGAATCTTTAAGATCAATTCAATGTGTTTTTGCAATTAAAGAGGAACATTTTTAATCAATAAACAAATGTTATAGTGGTTTATTCTAGAGAGATATTATAACTCTTTCTTAAAATTTAGTTAGGATGATTGTTGAAAGAGCTTTTTAGTCGTATAAAAGTGAACAAACCTAAATTTCCTACTAATGTAATATACGATAACCTAGGATCTAATCCAAGGACTTGGCTAATGTTAGCATAAGCTAAAGAGAAGAAGTTTTGATGATGTCTCAAAGTCAAATCTCAAGTGCTTTTGTTGCAAGAAGATCTTCATGAAGACTTTTCTTATGTTAAAGCTTTTGTAATTTAGTAGATTTATGTATAGGAAGTGGTTTATCTTTGATTCTATGTTTTGTTTGCTTTAAGTTGCGTTAAAATTCGTTTTGAATAAGAAAACCTCATTTTATACTCAAGATAAACGATCATCAACTTATAAATAATCGATTATCAATAATCAATTATGACTTGCCATAATTGATTATTACGAGCAATTATGAGAATTTTTAAGCAAATTTTTAACCGTTGTGCATTCATTAAATGCATAATCAATTACCATAAGTGGATAATTGATTAATTAGTTGACAACGGATTTTTGGAGATATCCTTAAGTGAGATCTCTATAAATTAGATTGAGACTCTCATTTTAAAATACGAAAATACGAAAAATACAAGAAGTGTACTTTTGAAATTCTTATATGTAGTGTGCGGTGATAAGTGTTCTAGGTTTGCTGAACCCTTGTGCGTTGGCTTTGAGAACTTGGTGTGTTGGTATAAAGCGAGAACTTTCATAGGGAGTGTGATTGAGTGTTGTTGTTGTTGGCATAGAGCGAGAACTTTCATAGGGAGTGTGATTAAGTGTTGTTGTTGCCGAGTTGAAAGTCTATGATCCTTTGTGAAGCATTCGAAGGAGGTGGTCATCCTTTGTGAAGATTTAGATGAGGTGTTCATCCCTTGTGGGTTACAAGGGAAGTGTTTTTCATCTCTTAGGGTAACAAGAGAGGTGTTCTAACCTTAAATTGTTTTATTTTCTTTGTGATTGTAACAGTTTGTTGGTTTGTGCTAGTGGAACGTTAATTCTCAGTTGAGATTAACAACTGGACGTAGGATCTGTGATTCAAACCAGTATAAAAGTTACCTGTGCAATTTTCTCTCTTCTTTACTCTTTAAATTGTTTAAAGGAATATTTATATTTAAGAGAAAATTATTAAAAGAACGATTTGAGATAAGAAACCAATTCACCCCCTCTTAGTTTGTTGAACGCGTTAACTATTTTGTTGCACCGCTCTAACAACTAACTTAAGTTTACAATTGTAGAATTAAAACCTAATTACTATTTATTAAAAGCTAGGTGAAATGAAAATGAAATCTAGAGAAAGAAACTAAAAAAAAATGAATATATCTAAGTAAAGCTAATGAATGAATGGAAAGAAAGCAATGCATGATATCTATCCTATATTAATGCAACTAATATAATTTGGGCTAATAGAAAACAAAACCTAAACCTATGAATGATATGACTAAAATATGAAAAAGAGACTAACATGGGAATGAATGCTAAGAAAGAAATTAAAACAGTAACTATGATGGAAATTTGAAAATCTAATAACACCCAAAAACAGAATTGAAAGTTAATCCTAATCACATATCAACAAAATTAGTAAACAAATCATCTACCTAAACTAATATCAAGACAAATCAACATATAATGACTTTAAAAGAAATAGGCAATGAGGATTTTTACTGGAAATGGACACACAACAATTGAAAACAAACATAGAAAACATAAATCTAATCATCTATAATTGAGACAAATTGGAAAATAGATTAAGATCAAAAACAGTCTTGGCAACAGGATTAATTTGAACACTTAAAGCATATTATGTCTCAAGAAGACATCTTGGAAAAGTAGGCCCTCTTTGGGATCCTAAGGTTGTTGGAACAATCAGTACCGTTTTTGCGCAGCGGAAATATTAAAACACAGAGTACGATACAGATTGTTGAAAATGGAGAGCTTGTTTGATCAAAATGGTTCCTTTAATTTTCTTATAAACGTTTTATCGAACAATTGATGTGCAAAAAATATAAAGAGTGTAGGAAGTAGAAAAATTCACACAAAAGATTTTTATACTGGTTCGGATCAACAAATTCTATGTTCAGTTGTTAATCACTATAAAAAGTTATTAACGATTTCACTAAAGCAGTTTCACAATTACAATAAGAGTGAAATGAAATAAAGAGCAGCAAGAACCTTCCTTTGACAAACGAATCGAAAGAACTTCCTTCGACAAATGAACCAGAAGCAACAACTCTACCAACTTAAAGAGAACCGCTCCGACCTTTGACACACAAAGTGCGAGCTTCTCCTATTCACAAGACTTAACAAAAACAATGAACTATCACTTGAGAACTTCCTCAGATTACATTGTATTCTCAAATGGCATAGATCCCTTTCTAAAGGGTTTAAAACAATTATGTATAGCCTACAGGTATGAAACTGAAAAGACACATTACAACTGCCAGTGATAATCGATTATTGTAAGTTATAATCAATTATTCAAGTTCGTTATAGGGTTTTCAAAAGTGTGATAATCAATTATCCTGAGGAATAATCGATTATCTGTGCGACTTAGGCAATTTAAAATCAGACCAGGATAATCAATTATTTCAAGCAATAATCGATTATTGCTCGAGACTTGGAATAGTTAGGGTATTAACTCTTCAACCGGTCGACTCCAGTTCTTCACCTCCTTCCCCCGTTTGGCTCGAGCCTTATTCTCTCGTATACCTTCCAACACTTATCATTTTCTTTTATAGTGTTTGTTGGACTCAATATTGTTCGGCTTCTGTATAAAGTCGTTCGGTCTTTATTGTGTTCGGCCTGTGTTTAACACCATTCGGTCTTCCATTGTGTTCGTCCTTCATCTGTTCAACTTTTAAAAGCTATACTCTAGTCAGTCTTTATTTGATACGACCATTTGGTCTTCAACTGTGTTCGGTCCTCATCTACTATACACCATTCAACCTTTTAGTTGTGTTCAACCTTCAACTGATAGTGACCGTTTGGTCTTCAATTGTTATATGTCGTTCATTTTACATTTGCGCTCTTGTTCCTTTTCCTCGCGAACCAACATACATGAATGCTTTTATACTTAATACAGGGGTCATCATATTCTTCACTATGTAACATCATCAAAATTATTATCTTCAATACACCAATGCTCCTCATTGGTAACAAAGGTATCTAATTCAAATACCTATAATGTGCACAATTTCCTTTAAGTTTCTAAATTAATTCCAAATGTCGAACTATACTTTCCCTTACTCTATAATCCCCTAAAAAAATTAAACAAATAACCTAAAATCAAAAATGAAAATGTAAGGAAGAATATCAGGACACTAAACTTATATTTAACAGAACTCTTAAAATACTACTCAAGACCATTCAATATCAAAGTAAATGCTGTAATCGTAAAGGAACAAGACATAAATTAAAAGCAATAATAGATTTCATGTATCACAACAAAATTTGAAAGTATCAATGCTGGAAATTTAATAAAGCGAGACAAAATGTAAACTGATATTGAAACGAACAAATGTTATTAAGAACTAAAATCTAAAGTTCAAGATACTAGAGTGCTTGGAATCTCAATGTCTGTCACTCAAAGTATCCTCCAAGACTCCAGTGCTGAGAACAAGTTCTACTTTTATTAAAGCTTTAAAAATCTAAACTAAAGGCATGAATGAAAATTGAATCGAAAGTTGAACCCTAAGGTGGTGTTTGTCACCCACCACAAGCTATTTTACATTGTGTTACAAAATCCCCTTTTATATAGGGAAATCCATGAACAAAAAAGAAAGAAAAAGGGGAAAGGGAAAAGAACCGGTAACGACTTGGAAGCTTCTCGAATCATCTTCAACTAAATCTGACCATGGACCACTTTGTTCTTCAACCGTTCCAGCTCCGCACGTGCCTGTGATCACTATTATGATCGATCAATCTTCTAGGCCAGCTTCCCTTGGGCCGTAGAGCCCATGATCAACTTCCAAATTGACCCATGGAGCTCGTCTTGCCTTTGTCGTAAATCCTCTTTGTAGTGGATGAACCCTAGCTCGAAGGGTGAGGTTTGGAAGAAAGCCCCAAATGAACGAGCTCCTTTGCGTTTGCCCAAATGAAACACAAATTATAAAAGTTAGTCTCTTATGTTTGTCCTATTTTAGGTTTCTCTTTTGCGAAAAATATTTCTTGTGTGTGGTTTTGGTTTGAACTTGGAATAAAAGAATGTATATGATTTTTTGTAGAATTTTTTATAGATTCATTGATGAAATATGCATGTGTACAATGATGTAATAAACTGTGATGATGATGAACATGTTAATAAATCTGAGCATGTATGGAAATATTAGTTAGTAAGAATGAATAGAAATATGGATGATTGTTTGATATTATATGGAATCAAGTTTGTGGATGAAAGTATGAGTTTGACATAATTCTAAGAATCTTGTAGGGAGATTATATGGTAGCGTTCCTTTAGTGTATGCATTGATGTAAGGAGTCAGGATTGAAGGTTTATTTCTAATGACCATTTAAGACTGATGTAGAGTAGAATGAGTTATGTGGTGAGAGGGGTAAGAGGTCATGTCGTTAAGAATGACCCTAGAGTTCTTTTAATGGTTAAAGGGACTAACTTTGTGTTTAGTAGACTGGAACCCATTGATAATGACTTTCTAGAACAGTAAAGACTACCATAAGTGTAAAAACTACAAAGAATCATACATCAATGCCTAAATATGAATAATTGAGTCTAGAAAGTATGTAACTGTATGTTTGATTTTTTTAATGAATGTTTGAAATACACTATTTTATGATGAGATTAATTTAATTGCTATATAATTATTTT
The DNA here is from genome assembly GCA_036885675.1 of Vigna mungo. Taxonomy (NCBI): domain Eukaryota; kingdom Viridiplantae; phylum Streptophyta; class Magnoliopsida; order Fabales; family Fabaceae; genus Vigna; species Vigna mungo. Next base: position 23,028,904 of record CP144694.1, read on the forward strand.
TTTTTATAAATTAACTTATCCTTTGTTGTACTCGTGCTTTTTGTGTTTATTGTTTTTTTTTTTTTTGCAATGATGATCTTTATTAGTGTGAGTAGATGAAAAAATAAGTATGGATTTACTTCATAAGGAAAATGTTGATGCAACTATATAAAAATAGGATTGTATGAGTTAGGTTTAACTTTTATATTTTAAAAATAGTTGTAATAATGTAATCTGTTTTAAGTTCTTCAAAATAAGTTGACGTAAATCTTGTTATATACTAGTATAATTATTTCAAATAACTATAATAATATAATTATGTGTTTTGTCTCTAAATGAATTATTAGTTATGTAAATACTACACTATTAAATGAGATATTATATAATATATTATTTTTCTTCTAAAATTATATAAAATATTTCAGTACTTATAAAAAGTAACAAGGAAAAAAAATCTTTTATTATTGTATTTATGCTATTTTATTTTATGATATTGTTATAAAATATTTCTGCTTTTGGAATATTCAGAACTTTCTTAATTAAATTACGACTACTTATTTATTTCCATTTTAATTTTCAAAATTTTAAAAGATTTTTAGTTTTATTTATCTGCCATCTTTTTTATGTGAAAAGCCTATTAACCATCTTTTTCATCAACTTAATTATAATTTTAGTTTCAACTAATTTTATATGTACATATGTATTCTGTAATCACTAAAATAGAAACTTTTATAACTATTTTATTTACTTCATAAAAAAAATAACAAAAAGAAATGAACTTAGAGAACTAATTTTTGAAGAAAAAGAAAAGAAAATCATATTTGTTATAATAATAATAATAATAATAATAATTATTATTATTATTATTATTATTATAGTTATTTTAAATCTTAAAAAATAAAGAATGAAAATAAAATAAAGAACGAAAGACACGATATATTAGTGTATAAAAGATAAGAAGAAACGAGACATTTGCTTTTAAATAGAGAGGTAGTTTTAATATAAAAAGAAATTGTAAAATTTACTTTTGAGTCTATGTAATTACTTTCCAGAATAGTTTATATCCATGAGTTATTCAATAGTTTGTTAAAATAAATTATTTTTAACTTCGGTTAAAACTTGTTGTTTTTAAGAATTTAAATAAAGGAGTAAAAAGTTACAATAAGTTTATTTTCTTAAAAAAAATATAAACAAGCTTATCCTTTATTTTTTTTCACAAAGAAAAAACTCAAAAAAGAAGAAGAAGTTATCTTGTATAATCTAAAATGATGTTTGTATCAACCTTTTATTATATATTTGTTAGTTATATTATAATAATAATAATAAACATAAATCTTTTACACAAATATATATATATATATATATATATATATATTGATAGTATTCGGATTAACAAGAAAATATTTAAACAAAAAAAAAGTTAAAGAACAATGTTTTATCTATTTATTGAATTGATATGTATAATAATATTAACAAGAAACTAAAAATTGATTGTAAGAAACAATAACACAAAAACAATTACCTTATATATTTGAAATTGGAAGAAAGTAACGAGACTGTAAGATTATGATCAAGAAAAATCTGAATAACAAAGGATATTTGATTTAAAAAAGATATTTACACATAAATTTTTTTGAAAAGTATTTAACTAAGAAAATAATTCATGAAAATTCAAATACTTTTTAATATTTTGAAAATCTCAATAAAATCCTTTAAAAAATTCCCACCATCTACATTTAATAAGATTTGTTTAATGTTTAAATATATTTGATTGAATATCACAATATTTGTGATATCTTTTAAGAGTATTTTAAATTTGAATTGATATTAAAAATATAATGTGAAAGAAGAATCTGAAAAAGACAAAAGTTAATATCTTAAGGCCCAATTAGTGAAACTGTTCCCACTTTGCAGTCCAAACCCGTCTTAAGAGTATCAAAAACTTCGCCTTTGATCTCCGACAGTTCACTCTCTCACCATTTCGAAAAATTTTCCCTTTTCTTCTTTTCCCTCTCGCCATGACCAACCCAATCGAGAGTGAAATCTCCGACGACGACCTTAACCCTAGCGCCGTCGAACAATGCCAATCAAAGGACCCATCTTCCCCGCAAAAGTCACCACCCACCGTTTCCCAATCTCCCCAAACTGAAACCCTAACCCTACCCGACCCCGATCCTCGATTTTCTAACCCTAACCAAGATCATGATTCTATAATGCTTGAACCGATTCCCATAGTCACCGTTGACGATACAGAGCCTGATGACGCGGAACCCAATGTCCCCGGCGGCGCCATCGGAGGAGGCGGTACTGCCACACGACGCTCGGCCAAGAAGAAGAAAATGGGTAACAAGAGGACCGCGAAGGAGAAAAAGTGGCGGGAGAAGATTCCGGGTATCGTCGAAACCCTAAAACCTATTCCCTTCACTCCTGCGAAAACCCTTGAATTCGATAAACACCAGAGCCTCTTGAAGCGTCTGGGGCTCTGGGAGTTTGTCCACGTCGAGTTCGATTCAGAGCTCCGCGCCGATCTCCTTGCGCAGCTCATCGCTAGTTATGCCCCCAATTATCGATGCGGCTACGTCAACGGGCTTAGGATCAATGTCAGCCGCGCCGATCTCGGCCGCGCCCTGAAGCTGCCGAAGAAGACCGTTGGCGCCGCTGCTGCCGTTGCTGTGGTCGATGATTCTGTAGACTTGAATGAATCTACTGCGTTTGTTGAGGAGTTAGTGTATCATTGGATGCTTCTGCCTTATGAGACTTGTATGATGGCTGGTGAAATTATAGGGTGGTTGGATTTGATCAAGGAGGGGAATTTCGAGAAGATTGATTGGGCAGGAATGATTTGGTGTATGGTTGAGAAGGAATTGAGGGCGCCGCAGTTGGTGAATTGTTATTATGCTTCGCATTTGCAGCTTATGATTAAGACGCAACATAAGGAGTTGTTGGAGATGGCCGTTGAGGTGGGGGAAGAGGAGAACGAGGTGAAGGAAGAAGGAGAAGATGAAGATGAAGATGAGGAGGGGGTAAAGGAAGAGATGGATAGGAGTGGGGATGTTAAGATGGATGAGGTTGATGGGGGTCAGGTTCAGGAGTTAGAGGGACGGGGTCAGGAATCGGAAGGGCAGGTTCAGGAATTCGAAGGGCAGGTTCAAGAATTGCAGGAGCACCACATTGAGTTGAGTCTTGGGCAAGACAATAATGTTGAGAAGGTTGAAATGGAGAAGGAGCAGGGTGGACAGGAACAAATGATGGACTTTGAGCAGGTTAAGGACGTTGAAGAGCCTGGGATGTGGCTTATGGATCAAAAAAGCTGTGTGGAAGAGCCATTTCTGCGGCCCTGTCATGGTGATGTGAAGGGTCTGGGCTGTGAACAAATGATAGAGGACGAGGGAGAAGATGAGCAGCAAGAGGAGGAAGGGGAGGAGGAGGAGGAGGATGGAGAAGAGGATGAGCACGAGGGCGGGTTCCATCTCTCTCCAAAGTGTATTCCTATGGAGGGGATAGCTTCTGGGAATGGTCTCGCTCATGTGATGGATGCTGAACAATTGCCTTTTGGTTCTGGGATTGATCTTCGTGACAATCCGGTCGGGGATTTCCTGTCATCCAGGGATGAGTCTCAGATGATTTCTGGTTCATCACTTTTTGGTAATGGTCACAAGAGAGACAACCTTGGCCTGGATAATCATAACTCTCATCATTCTTTGAATGGCAGTAATAAGAGGCTGAGAAGTGATAGCCCGTGGAACACCAAACCAGTGGACTTTGAATCATGCATCGAACAGGTGGAATATTGGGCGGGGAAAGCTAGAATGATGTATGCCACAAAAGATCAGGCTTGCGAAGAATCTACAATGAATCAGCAACTCTTAATGAATGAGCTACAAAAGCGAGATAACTTGATTGAACATTTGCATAAAGCGAAGTTTGAGGAGAGTCAGAAAAGACAGATGGAGGTATATAGGTTTGAGAAAGAACTTTATATGATGCAAAGCCTTGTCGATGGATATAGAAAAGCCTTGAAAGAAACACGAAAGGCTTTTACTGAATATAGAGCACGCTATCCTCAGGGTGACGAACCACTCTACGCTGATGTTCCTGGCTCTGGGGGTCTTGTTTTGACTGTGGTGGAGGTGGAGAAGGAACGTCTAAAGAAAGAAGCAGAAGAAAGGGCGAAGTTAAGGGATTTTGTGATGGAGTTTGAAAAGAACTGTACTGATTTTGAATCTCAATGGTCTGGTAAATTTGAAGCTTATGTGAGTAGAGTTGAATCACTGAACGAGAGGTTTCTGGCTTTGGAGGAAAAAATGAAACAATTGAAAGAAGTGAATACTAATGGCAAGGTTTCTGATCCTGTTGAAAGTGCTCCAACTACTGAAGGAGAAACTGCTTAGTAAGGTTTAGCTTTTTCAGTAGAATTCGATTAAATTTAGTTCATACCAAATTCATGGCTGCTGGTTGCTTATGTTTATAATTATAATTATAATGTACAGAGCTTATTTTGAAACCAGGACCTTTAATTAGGGTAATTGTTACCTTTTATTATCTTGAGATGAAGTCACAAGTTATGGAAACTTATTGTGTTTTGCATTTCTATGTTCTGTTATTCTTGCTAGCAATTTTAATTATGTTTGATGCTCACTTCCAGTTGATATTTCACCTTCTTCTGACCAAGTATCTTGTTGAAAAAAAATAAAATCAGATAGTTATAGAAATATTAGAAACATTTATTTGTGTGCTCTTTTGTCGGATTAATAAATTGATTCATTGGATAGTTGAATTCTTTGGAACGCCATGCATTATCAGTTACTGTGAAGGTTGTTAGTATATCCTGTGGTAGAATTTCGGTCTACATTCTGTTAAGGTTGATAGTATTAACTTTTAAAAATCAACAGAGACAACTATTGATGTATGTTTGTTATTAGTCACGTTTCATGATTTATCAATTTCTTCGACTGTAAGAAGGGAAACCTGATCTGTGATGTCCATCTTTTCAGTGTTCTCTTCAAATTTAGGCGTCAAAATCAAATTAAATCCGTTTTACATTACCAGCCCTGTTTCCTTGATGGCCAAATTATGGAAATTTGTTACCTTGAGGATAGTACCATTTTATCATTCCAGCTATTGAGAAGTTTAAGCCCTTCGTATAAACTACTACTAGCGGTTAATAGTGTGCATTATTAAAGTTGTACTTAATTACGTGTCACTGTTGGAAAGAGATAACCCTGCTAGTGCCTTGACGTGCCCATTAATATGCTTAGAATCACGAGATTGAGTGGTACGTGAGGAATGGGTTGGGCATCTGTTCACAAAGTATTTTGAGAATTAGACGTATGTAAAAATCATAATTTGCAACTAACTTGCAGCATGGAGTGATCTTTATGATAAAAAATTAAGTACCTCTAGTGGAATCTTATCTGATAGTATTCTGTGGAGGTTTCGTCATTCTTTTATTCATTGTTTGAGTTGTGGAAGGAAAATGAAACTGAAATATACCCAATGGTTTATTTGTTTCTCTTATCATTTTTTTTATTTAAAAACTGCTGTGAGAAACGGTTATATGAAGTTCTGAAATTTATTTTGAAAACATTATTTTAGAAAGTAAAATACAATAACAGGTAGGAGATAGTTTCTGATTTTCAATTGTTTCTCTGTTATGTGCACAAAAGAAACAATAACTGTTTTTGTATGCTTTCATAATCCCAATCACCAGTCCTCTGTATTAGATATTAGAATAGGATGTTAAGGGTGTTGTCGTTCTTGTCGGAGTTGATGAAGACAGGAACTGTAGCTTCGGCTGGTAGACCTGACGGAAATCAATAGACTGAGTTAGGCATAAAGGGAATTTTCAAAACATTGTTCAAACCTTTTTTATTTTTTTTTTTAATTTTAAAAAAAAAAATAGTAAACTGGTTTGGCAGAGGGAAAAGTAAACAGGCTGGACCTAATTATCACTTTTGTCTGGGAGCAGAAATAAGATGAAAATAAAATTTTAGATTCAGTAGTAAACAAAAGAAGGCAAATGATATCATTATAAGTGAAACAATTTATTTCTATTTCTTTCCAGATCCAAACAAAAAGCTTGCATTATTTTTAGAAGATTGAACAGTGACTGAGTAATGCAAATGCAAGAGGAATGTCATGGGCATCTTAGTGTATATAATGAAAAACTCCACGGGTTAGTTTACATGATATTGAATGGAAAACATGGTAGAATTAATTTTTTTCTTAAATGATGAAAAATGTTGAATAGGCATGAAATTGCTATAATGGAACAGTTGTATGAAAACAATGCCCATATTGAAAGAAACCAAGCATTGAAAGAAAACAATGCCCAAAGAATAAAGACTTTTCAAAATGTTTAGCCCCTCTTAATTTGTAAGGACAACAATACAATTTAGCGAGTGATTAGAGTGGTAATCAGAAGCTTATAGTTCTTAAATAAGGACTAAAAATACAAAATTGATCAAATGGTTAAAATTATATGCTCTACTATAGAAATTACCGAGGGCTCAAACTGGTGTAAATTATCACAATTCAAATGAAAAAAGTCCATTACAATCCACAGAAATATCCAGGAATTACAACAAATATTTAAGATGGACGTCTGAAATATATTGCTAAGTCACTGGTTATTAATTATGTGATGAAGCTTTTTGGAATGTTACTGTACACATTTTAATAAAAATAAGTAACATAATTAATTTCTGTTAATTTAAAATATTAACAAAGAGTAATACTTCAAAAATATACTTGAATAAAAATAATGTTATTTATTACCACTACTATTATTATATTAAGGCTTTAAAGTTGTTAAATAGCTTTTAGCAACTAAATTTAATAAAATATATTAAATATTCTCCATTAATATTTAAAAATACAATAAAACTAGAATGTAGTAAATATTTAAAATTAATGTTGTATTTTATAATAACTCGGTAAAATATCTATTAACTGTCTAAGAAAACAAATTGTCATGGAAAATACTCATTTATCCATGTCTTTATTAGTGACACTTTTCTTCTTTATTGGTTCTTTTGGTCATTTTCAAATTTTGTTTTTCATTAATGCCCATGCTCTTATTGCGCTACCTGTTCATCCCTTTGGTTTTGTTTTAGGTTTAATTATTTTAGTGATTTCCGTTTTTTTAAGTAGCATATTACATTTTTAATTATTTTTTATATTTCAATTCGGTTTTTAATTTTGAAAAGTTGAAACAATAAGGTTTTGTTGGTAGTATCAAACTAACATCGTTAAAGAAGTGTGGTGTTACTTATTTGTAATTTTTTTTAATTTTTTAAATATATTTTTTAATTTTTAAAAAAATATTATAAAAATTAAAAAATTATCATGTGATAAACTACCATGTGGCAATGAATGTATCACATGTCACTGTCATGCCATATGTCATTGCATTAGTTTGAATTTGATTTTTACATTTTTATTTTGTCTTAATTTTGTCATATTTTTTTTAAATTAAATAATTTTGTTCTTCATCAAATTCAAACAAAATTTAATTTGTATATAAATTTTTACAAATATTTTATTAAAATTGATATTTTTATTAAATATTTTTAACAAAATTAAATTTATTTTTATTTATATTTAGTTATTTATACAAATGTTAATTATGCTCTTTACATATACATGTAAGAGTTAAAAATATAAAAAAGTTTATGTTTTGTCTTTTATTCACACTTAATTTTGTATTAAAGGACATATTACAGTTTATTTTGAGTCATTTAGAGACAATTAAAGTTTAGATTTTGCTTCGGTATTATGTTTACAAATTTATAAACGATTTTAATTAAATGACAAGAACAATTTTATATGATATCTATGTTTTTCGTCAAATTCTTTTTTTCGTGGCATCCCAATAGGAGTTTTACAGAAAAAGTCCAAAATAGATATCTAGTTTTTTTTATACATTTCTAACCATTTATCTATGATGTGTGGTAACAATTATTGTGTAAATAAAATAAGGTTATTAAAGAACTTTCTATTCATATAACACAAACGATATTTATAGGAATAATATGCTGATCTTTGATTATTTTTCATGAACAACAATCATGAAACTGGGATTATCATGACTGCGTTAAATATAATAACACACTACAAAAAAACAAAACCGTTTTTACTTATGACTAAAATTCGTATGTAAGATTGAAAATCTGTATGTAAAGTAATGTTATGTACAAATTATATATAGACAAAAATTTCTATGTAAAATGGTCTTTGTAATGTTATATCTGTATGTAATCACCTAATAGAGTAGTATGAAAAGCTTGTTTGTATAGTGTAATTTATTGGCAGACCTAGACATATATATATATATATATATATATATATATATATATATATATATATATATATATATATATATATATATATATATATATAAAAGAAAAGATCCATCACATGCACATTGAAAACTTAAACCTCAAACAAACATTTCACATTTAATACATAAATATTGTTTACATAAACATAATTGTCAATTATATAAAAGGACATTCTAATAGAGTCATACAAATAAATTCTCAACATGTCTAATGATCATAATCACTATAATCATTTTGTTCATCTTGTAGTTGATCTTGTGGTTGAACATCATTGTTTGGCTGATTTTGTTGTTCATTATTTTACGGTTGAAAAAATTGTTGTGTAGTTGCGACTGTTCGAGGTGGAAGGTACTACATGATAACAACAGTAAAACTTTGAAATTGTGAATTCATTTTTTCGAATATGTTGAATATGACTACACTTTTTGATAAGCTCAGGGAACATGAATTGGAGTTAGGAAGATTGAAAGAAAAGGAGGAGACTGAACAGAAACAATCAATTGCGCTCAAAACAACCAGCAAGAAAGCCTCCAGGAGAAATGAGTCTGATGTAGAGATTCTGATACAAATATTCCAAAGGAAGAAGTGATGAACATGATGGTAAAGAAGTTTACAAAATTCATGAAAAATAGAAATGATGTATCTGACTTTGCAAGAAATTCTAGAGGAGGAAAAAGGAATGCAAAAGCTGCAACTGTCACATGTTATGAGTGTGGAATGGAATGACACATCAAACCTGACTGTCCAGATTTAAAGATGAAGCAGAAAGCTGATATGAAATACACTCAGGACGGAAGGAGTAGTAAGAAGAGGAAAGCATACATTTCATGGGAAAACAATGATGAAGACTCTTCCAGTGATGATGACCAAAGTCTAGAAGAAGAGACAAACTTATGTCTCATGGATGGATCAGTGTGCTCTGAGGCAACAATAACGATTTTGAAAATGAGCCAATAGAAGTCAAATATGATCAACTGCTAGATGAATTTCAGGAGCTACATTTTGAGGCAATGAAACTATAAAACAAGGTTAATCAATTAAATTCTAAGAGAAAAGATTTTGAATATAGAATAAATAACCTTGTTGATGAAAATGATAAGTTGAAAATTGAACTTGATCAAGCTTTACAATCTGCTGAAAATGCTAAAACAAAAATTAAAATTGTTGAGAAGGATTGTAAAGAATATCATGTTCATGCTGAAAAGATTGAATATCTAACTAACACACTAGCTAAATTTACCCGGTAGATCAAATTTAGAAGCTGTGTTAAGATCACAAGGGAGGGCAATTAATAGACAGGGAATTGGTTATAAAGCTAAAACTGAAAGAGTTAACTCGAAAAAATTTATTGATTTGAGTAAACCTGCAACTAATACCTGTTTCTATTGTAACACCATTGACCATACTGTTAGAAAGTGCTATTATAGGAAAGTTGGTGTTCCGAAAGGAAAATTCAAGTGGATTTCTAAAGAACCAATTCCTGTAACTAACAATAAAGGCCCTGAGTTCATTTGGGTACCTGCTTCAAAGCCTTTTGAAAGTTTTGCAGGAAAGTAAGTTGGACAAGTAGCAGACAAGACTCAAGGAGAAATGTCAAATGATATATCAAAATTCTCTTGAGTATCATCTTTGGTAACATCTGTTGTTAAATCTTGTATTCATACATCATTGTTTTTGTCTGTGAATGTGTGTTTATGTGTGTGTATGATGTTTGCTTGTCTGTTTTGGAAAATTGATTGAAAAACTGTCTTTATGACTTTTAACCGATTGCTTAATGAAATAGATTAAACTGTATTTCTTGTTTGTCTGCTTTATCTAAAAATGTGTTAAAACTTAATTGATTTCAAAAATAATTAAACCGATTAATACACATATATGTCTTTTGCTGATGTGTTGAAAATTATTTAATTGAAGATGAAATAAGAGAAATCGATTGAAACTCTACTGATTGAAAACTTGAACTTTTGAAGACGAATCAGGAAGTGAAGAGGACAAAACAGACGAAGAATTCATAGAGATATCAAACTCAGAGTAGGAGTCTTAGGGTCCTAGCTATGATTGTTTTAAGTTTTCTTTAATGATGTTTTTATTTTGTAAGTATGGTTATTTAGCCATCTTTGATATATGATTGTACTCTTGGTTTGGTTTAAATGAAATGAAATTATATTTTGAAGTACAATCTGTGAATTAACAAGTTGATTAGTTGATTGAATTGATTGAATATGCTAAATTTGTTGTATGAATGCAACTGAACAATTCACTATTACATTAATCTTTTTCATATTCATACTCAATTTGTGATACTTCACAATTATATTGTATATGGACTAATCCTCAATCTACTTGAGAAGAAATTTTATGCATGTCTGATACCGATCAAAACTTGATCACTGATATGAAATGGATCCTTTCAGTACCCTGCAGAAATTAAATCGATTAAAGGAGAAGTATAATCGATTACTTTTCGCGAATATGATTTGAAGCTTCCTACTGCTAAATCATTTACTTTGAATCATTTATTTTGATCTCACATGTGCTCATTCACTATAAATCTCATTGTTTATTATCCGTTGTGAATCTTTTTGAGTTTATGAACGGTAACACTCAAAAGTATTGGCTTCAAGCATTATCTGAAATACTCTGATATCTATTATATCATTTGATACATTGCTTGGAATTATTTCTATGATATATCTCTATCATGTTGCTCTAATATTGAGCTTAGTGTTTGCAAAATTTTTGGAAATTATGCACATTGATAGGGGGAGCTTTATTATTACTATGTTTGATTACATATGGTATATGCATAAAACTGTATTTGCATATTAAATTATAGATTATTGACAAGGGGAGCATCTTTGTGACATTATAGTGAACATTTGTTGATGTATCTATGTTTTAATTCACTGCGTGTTTAAATTATACATTGTGCAATAATTCCTTTTTTGCTAATGTCCAAAGGGGGAGAGATAGTTGAATTTAGAGAGATAGTTGAATTTTGGATGATATATACCTATGACTATGTGTTTAGAGAGATAGTTAAATTTGGATGACATATATCTATGACTATGTATCTGTTTGAAACTGCTTGAAACAATTTTTGATTGTGCATTGTACATCATGGTTGTGCATCATAAAAAAAAGGGAGAGATTGTTGATAAGGGGAGCAATATGAGTGCTGAACACAATCCCTGATGTGTTAGTTTTTTATGATGACAACACATTGATTGTAACAACACATGGATGTTGTAATGACACAACAAAAATGTGTATTTGTGATTGCTACATAAGTTGCTATGAAAATGTTTGTTGTTGATTATATGTTGAAATACTGTTTAGTTTGCATACTACTGTGATCATGATGTGTTTATATCTCTGTATGCATATTGAATGTTTTTGTGAGTTAAAACCACATACACAAAGCAACTATGTATGAAATAATCGATTATAGTGATTTCAAATCAATTAAGTTCATCAAACAACTTATGTTTTAAACTGTGGCAAAACAACAAGTTTTGAATCGATTACATTAAGTGTTAAATCAATTAAAACTTGTGTCTTTGCAAACATCTTGTTGAAATGTGCTGTGATGAGTTTTTGAAGAGAAAAAGTTTTGAAAATCTATTTAAGTGAAAAGCTTTATCAATTACACTGATTATGTAATCAATTAAGTATGTTATCTTTTGAAAACTGTTTTCAAGCTAAGTAAAAAATGTTATAATGGTCATATTTTAAATATGTTTGACTAATTTATTACAAATCGATTACATTAATAATGCATTCAATTAGAACTGTGTTAGTTGTAATTATGTTACATCTTATTCTAATGTAACCGATTACATTACTAACGTAATCAATTGTTTTGTGTCTGTCATGATGGAAACTATAAATTGACACATTACATGCAACTCTATAACTTTTGATCATTTGTAAACTGTCATATATGATTTCTTTGATTTGAGAAAAATATTACAGGTTTTTTAGACGTTCCAAGAATTAGGATTTGAAGAATTGGAAGAAACTTGAAGGATTCTTGAGAGGAATATTGTGGACGTATCGACTGATCTTTATCTGCACTGCTGAGGTGTTTCTACATTGATCAGAAGCGTGTATTCTGCAATATTTGATTTTGTTGCCCTGTTTGTGCGTGACAGGAAGAAGAACAAGGAGTTCGTGGACTTTGAGAGGTGTTCTCAAAGGGTTATACAGTGAAGACATGTAATTCTTTGTGCAGGTGTTATCTTTCTATATTTGATTGTTGAGTGGGAGAGATGTTTACATTTGAGAGAGTCTTTGTAAAATCTTTGGTGTAAAACTCAAATCATTATAGTGAAAGATCCTTCAATCTAAGGTTGATTGGAAGGGAAATTAGATGTAGGCATTGAGGTCGAACCAGTATAAATCCTCTGTTCTAAGTTTGCGAAAAGATTTAAAAAGCATTTGTTTTTATTGTTCAACAATTCAACCCCCCGTCCTCTTGGTGTTGAGAAACAATGCACTTTATTTCTAACATATATGATTTGAAATTGCCAATGTTTTAGATAATGATTGTTGAAGACTGTTTTGATTTTTATTGCCTTTAAAATTGATAGTTAAGTATAGGTTGCACTTTTAGATTTTGAACTTTGATTTCAAGCTTTGATGTGAGTTTTGGTTGGAATTTTGGATTTTACATTCTGATATTGCACTTTAGTTTTCATTATTTTTATTTCTGTCAGTTGAGATTAGTTTTATGCATATGTTAGTTCATGATTTAGCATCTATCTCTGTTTTTACATTTAGGTTTAGGTTTTTACTTTAATTTTAGTCTTTACATGTTGCTTTTATATGTTTTGTATCAGTTTTATTCATTTTTATGTACTGTTTTGAGTTGATGATTTGGTTGAAGCTTTTTAGTTAATTGATTAGTTTCCATTGTGTGTTTGAAAGTAAGCTTAGTTGATATTGTCATTTTAATTGAAATAGGTGTAGAAAGTTGGTACTATTTCTTCATATTTTGGTTTTCTTTTATGATTTTAGAATTGTATAGATTTAGGATTTATTTTGTTTTAGCTTCTGTTTGAAAGGATTCGGGTTGATATGTTGATAATGATGGTTGTAAAATAGGTTTATCTTTCTGATATTGGTTAGAAACACAAGTTAGAGTTGAATTCACTTTGTTTTGGTGAACTGAGTGGAGATCACATATTTTAAGTTCTGAATATGAACTTTAAGACCCTAAAATGGGCTTAATTTCATAGGATGTCTTCCTTAAAAGTGATCAAACATTCTTTACACTAATCCTTTATGAATTTGATTCTAGTTTCTGTTTTAACCAATGCTTCTTGTTTTGTTCCTTTATTTTTGGTATTTTTGTTATGTTCATTAGCTTAGATGATGAAACTTTCCATTCTTTTAGTTCTATTATGTGTATATACCATTTCTTTCCATTAAACTATTCATTATTTTCATTGCTTTCATTAGTTTCCATATCTAGTTCTTTTAGTTTCCTTGCATTGTTAATTTTTAGCATTCATAGGTTAGTTAGTAGTTACTTTTTTGACTTGTATGCATAGTTAGGTTCCATCTTTTCATTACTTTAGTTTATGTTTTATTTCTTTACATTTTATTTCTTTATTTCCTTTTGAACATATACCTTTTCTTTTTAATTTCTTTGTTTTCATTTAATTTCTTTCCCCACCTTGTCATAATAAATAGTTAGTAAAATAACAAGATTTTAACCAAACATTTCTAAAGCTTAACTGTACCGAGTCCAAGGATTGATACCTAGGTTATCCCTATAATTAGTTTAACAATTCCCTTCCCTCATTTCTCTCTCCATGCGTCAGAGTGGGTCCCAAACCACTAATCAGAAAAAAAAGGTAAAAGAGCTAGGAGTCAGAATTTGCACAAACACATTCACCACTAGACCAACTACCTTCGCTGAAATTATAGCGCAAAAACAAATATTTAACATATGCTTCATGCATTTCCTAAATTTAAATAAAAACAATTATAATTAATTTTATCTACTAATTCAACACTTTTTAACATACAAGCACACAACCATAATAAATTATTTTAGTATAAAAAAAATAAAAAAAAAATTAATTTTTATTTTCTATTGCTTTTACATTTTCCACACATACATTAACATGACAGAATTTAAGGATACGAACAAAATTTGTACAACTTTAAACCAGTTTCCAATTAAACCTTATAAATAATTCCTAACAACAGAACTTAACAAATTAAAATTAGTGTATTGCAAAATTGTACAAAATCAATTACATACTTGTACTAAATTGTACAACAATGTGTAAAACATCAATTTAACAAACTAATGTTCTTCTACTAAAGTGTACGACAATGTCAATACCATCTAACTATTTCAATCCCTTTTTCTCCCATAACCGGTAAATGGGGGTTCTAATAGCATGACCCTTGAACAGTCTTTATGGTCCAACCTTCATTCTCATACACATATTACTTTGGTCTATATGAACCTTATCTTGAACTTGCATGTTGTCGTGTTGATGTTCAACCAATGTAGCATTATAACCAAAAATGTTATCTACTGCAAGAAATTTACGCTCATCGATACTTGCACCAACATCTTTGTCCACATCATCCATAGGTTGCTATTTAGTCCTTTCTTCAACAAGTTTTTCTAACCTAGAAATAGAAACTTCAAGTTCACGAAGAACCCTTTCTTGTTCTTGTACAAAATGGATAAGATGTTACTTGTCTTTACTATTTCGTTTCTTAAATCCCACACCATATTTCTCAAATGCTGCTTTGATAAAAGGATAACACAACTTTTCTTTCGACACACCAACACCAACAACAACCTAAAAAATAAGGTAACAATTCATTAAGGGAATAAAATATTATAAAGTAGAGACAACAAAAAAGAAACAAATACTCACCATCGCCTTTTGCAGAAAACTTCTAATATCAACGTCACCTACTTTGACATTAATTCAATGCAACAATCACGAAAAATTTGTTATCCGAAAATTGTACTTTGGGTTACAAGTGAGAAATTGATAAAAAAAAACCATAATTGAAACATTAACAAAATCATACAACTAGTCATACATAATCGTACAATATAAAGAAATTCAATTTCAATGATAAGTATATAGACATCATTTACCTATAACAAGTAAATGCATCCAACAACATGGAAGTGAGTTCTGATTTTTTTTTCATTCTTTAATGCTATTAAAGCACTACATAATATCCCTACCAAATACTCATAAATGAAACTAACCCAATTATATTTACCAACATACTCGAAGTTGTCAAGAATGTTAAAAAGTGTCGAAAAAACTATCTCATCATGGTTGATAACAAAACTTAGATATCCCTAACAATATAAATATTGCAAAAATGTTCTATAGGAACATTTGGACATTCTTGCAATAGAAAATCATAAATGACATTAACATCAATTTCCACCATTAAAATATTTCCTATATTCACTATATACACCAACCTAATTTGAATCAATTTGTTCTACCAACACACTTAGGCCTAATCCTAAACATACATCTAATATATTAAATTCAACATTTTTTTCCCCGGAAGAGAACACACCCCTCCTCTCAACCCATCTACCACATAACTGAGATAAAACATTCTTACCAATCTTCATGAAACCGTTCAACCTTATCAACCAATCAAAGGGTGTGTTTTCAATAAAAATGTTCTATTTCATAGTTAACCTTTGATCCACAGCATCAGCAAACATCGTTTTGCAGAAATGGTAGAAAGAGAACTTCAAAAACAATATTCATTATAAATCATACAAAAATTACCAAAGTTATTAATATTACCATACAAATGCAAGTACCTCGCCACCATGAACTTGATGACCTTTGTCCATTTCAATGAAAAAGCGCGAAAAAGAGACCAAAGATAAAAAATAGAAAAACAACGAACACATGGAACGATACTTGATCGAAAAAGGTGGTCGACAATCAAAAGGAACCAACCAACGAAAAATGAAGTCACGACTTAGAATGAAGAACTGGTAAGCCAAAAGAGTCCACTCTTGACCTAGATTTTAGGGGCTGAAAGTCCAAAAATTCATCTTTCAATAACTATGAAACACAAACAAACTACAAAACACACTAATACACAAGTAAAATAGAAGAATGAATGATCGAATAACCGAGAGTTAAAGATGGGCAACTAAAAAAGAAGGCTTATGAAAAAAGCGAAAACTCAAAACTTTACAACATGGAACTTATGTAAATTTTATTTTCCACGTCAATATAAAAAAAATTTAAAAAAAGAAAAAATGGATCAATCAGCTATTAACACATTATCCTCTTAAAATATTGTCAAAAACCTGTATCAACATATCGTTTTCCTAACATAAATACCCATTTTTTTGTGTCATGTGTGTTTTCTATTGAAACGAAGCATTTTCGAATTCGTATTAAATTAATTATTGGTCTGATCTTACTAAACCAAAAAATTTGAAATTCCATAGCATGATTGTAAAAGGCGAAATCTTGTTTGAGAAAGTTCAACTGCAGACTCAACTTATATAAGAATCGGCATTATTATTAGTTTGCATTCGTTATTTCATTAAAATTCTACCTTCCCTTTGGTTTAAAATCATAACTCGCGCGTTGACTATAAAAAAATATTATTCAACACTTAAATTTTTTACATTTTTTGACACTGTTCTTTTACATTTTTATGACCCTTTTACTTTTATAGTATATGATACCATTCTCATATATTATATGTATACAATATTTCCTTAATTAATCCCAAGGAATAACTGTGACTCTACATTTTTTGTTTAATTCAAATTTAATAAATTTGTTTAACACTTATCCTTCACCATATATAATTAGATGATAATATATCATACATTAATTTTTTTCACACATTTTATCTAATATTTTAATATTTTTTAACATTTTTCATCATATTAATTATTTTCTCTTTCTTATTATTTTGTCCCTATTTCTTCCTCCCTCCACACCACCTTTCTTTGAGACATCTTTTCTCTGCTGTTCAGTTTTTGATCCTCAAATGAAATTTAAACAGCTATTTTCCACTCTTATGAGAGTATGATCAAATCCATGACAAATATAAAGTTCTTGCAACAGTTAAAACTACACCATATATACTACAAGAATCCAATCAAGTTAACTAAATATTTACACTTTGATTTTTTCTTCCCCTTCAAATTAACATGCCAAATAAAGATAATCACAACCCTTCAAAGCAGTAACACAAAGTACAACAAAACCCAGAGGAGCCAACACTTTCACTGACAATGACATACCTTCCTTTCATCCATCCCAACACAGTCCACTAGTCTTTGTTTTCCAACTTGAACTGAACCCCCCCAACAAAATATAAACAAAAATCGAAAAGAATCCAGATTCAAGACAAAGAACAATAACAAATCATTATAAAAAGAAAAAAGAAAAAAAAAAAAAAAACTGAAAGAATCTCCGACAGATACCTCCATCTCCCATGTAGTTAAAGCAGACACAACTGTTTTTTTCTTTGATGTCACTGGTGCACATGTGTTTCCCTGCATTCCAATCATGCAACTTGAGTGGTCCCTTTCTTTAAAGCAAACACATCACGTGACTGCCTCAGTTTGATAGCAAAAGCCTACCACCACCAATTGCAATGTCCCCATTATGAACATTTCCTTCATCAATTGCCTAATAAAATCTCTCACCCTCTTCCTACCCATCACTACGTCATGCCATTCATCACCCTTTTTCTTCTTACCAACTTTTATAACTACTTTTAGTCTTATTCTTCTATCACAATCCATAATCTGCATTCATATTTCATCAAATCTTTTATTAAATATTCTTCAGATAAAGTTTAAAAATATTCTGATTCAAGAACAATACACAAACACTTATAAACTCGTATTTCAATTTTTCTTTTCTTTTCTTTTCTTCCATTTCCAAAACTCTGCAATTTCTTTTCTAAAATTGAAAGGAATCACAGATCATCTAAGCTAGCTTACATGTTTGACATCTTTGATCATAGTCTACACAGGTTCAGTCAGTGTTCAAGGGAGGATTCAAACTTCAGACATTGATAAGTTGTTCCTTTTCAGTGAGTGTGTCACATCGTGGTTTTGGAGATGGTAATGGTGATTGGGATGTTGATCCTGCAGCATTATCCATCTTCTTTATGTTTTGTTGGTGATACACTTGCCTCAGTCTCTCTATCTCCCTCTTCAGTGCTTCTTGATGTGCTGCATTTGTATATTTATAATATATATGTGTACGTGATTGCATTATTTATATATAACTGTGTCCTTAATGACAGAGTATACATGCATGATTAGCACACTCATCTAGATATGCTTTGCATGCAAACCCTTTTTTTCACTAAAATCAACATCACTCTGCAACTTAATAATTGGCCTATATTTCTTTTGCCTTTCACAGGAACGAAATTATACGCATAGTTTGCTTAATAACTTGCACTAAAAAGAGGCAAACAGTACAATGTATTTAATTTTTATGATCCTGAATACTATACCTACTTCGAGGAGTAGCATGCTTATTGTTATTGAATTCGAAAAGTACAGGTTAGATACAAAAAAAAGTGTTTTATTTATCATATATATATTTTTTTCTCGTGAACTTAACTCTAAAAGCTTGAAACTAACTCTTTATCATACACACAGGTGCTGTCCATGATACTGACAGTAGTTGACATAAAAGGATTTCAGAAATAGACATATTAACTTTAGAAAAAAAAAAACAGTATAATTACTTTCCCTTCAAGTTAGATGTGAAAAACCAATCCCTTACCATATACTATATATATACCTTTTTTACTTATGCAAACTAATTGATAATAATGTACGATTTACTAAGTTAGACTTAATCAGAAGGTTATTAACATTCAGCTCTCTCAGCCGTTTCAACATTAACAAAATCGATAAGTAATTAATTCAACAATTGGTTTCCTAAAGAAGATTTCTGCAGATGATGTAGTTTAATAATAGAAGATAACATGTAAAGCAAGTACCATCTTTGAAGATCTTGTCTTGGGCCAGCGCGGCGATTCTTTGCTTCAAAGCACTGTTGTCAACATTCAGAAGCAAACGTTGATGATCCAAAAATGCAACTCGCGGAGACAATACAGAAACTTCAGCCTTCATTTATCAAGAGAATCAAGACGTTAAGCCAAACAAACCCATGTAAATTGCTAATTGTTAATTCTATCTAATTATATTATATGCCTTGTATATAACTTTGCTACAGTCAACTAAATAATGCACCTGTAATGAAGTCACACTTCGTTCAAGCTCAGAAATGTATTGCAGCTTCCTCACTCTTGATCTCTGTGCCGATTGTCTATTTGCCAAGATTCTGAGATAATGCAAAACAGGAATCAGATGATGAATATCATGAAGAGCATGTTTTCCACAAGAATAATCCATAAACATTAAATAGTCACAGGTATTCATATTATCGAGAGAAAAAACAAACATGAAATACATACATATATATTTACACAGTACATTACTTGTTTGTTTCAATGTTGTAACTAAAACATTATCCATTTGTTTTGAGAAACGTTATTATCCGAACTGAATGTCATACGGGTGAATGCAATGCAAGTTTACGAGGAACTAAAAGCATGAGTTGAACATGAATGTTTAACTAAGTATACCTTTTGACCCTCTTGGGGTCTGTGATTTTCTCACTGGAACAAGTTGCTGCATTTGCGTTACTATTATTACAATCATCGGGGTTTTGTGTGATTTCTTGCTTGCATTGGCTTTCATCCTCATCTGACTCATTCTTCACTTGCTTCGTCTCTTGCTCCTCCTCCTTTTCCTTGTTCATATCCTTCTCATCGTTGATGCTGTTGTGATCAGAGGGTGTAGAAGGGTTGGAGCAGGAAACCGTGAATGCCATCATGGTGTTATTATTACTATGGTAGTTGTTGATATTATTATTATTATTATTATCATTATCAATAATATTATTACTATTATTATTCCCTGAAGCCTCATCACTGAACATGGACATGAATTGTTCGTCATCAAACCTCTCGAACTCGTTCTCATTGTCACCACCACCATCACTCCCGCGGCTTTTACAGTGATGATCCAGCATTGGTGCCTCCAGGAAGGCGACGGAGTCACTCACGGAGCGCCGGTGAGCACCGCGTCTGGCGGCTGAGAAGTCAAGAAACTCATCCACCCATGAAGGGTTTTGGTTTGAGATGTTTGGTGCCATGGTTTTGAAGGAAGGCATCTTTTGGTGTGGAGAAGAAAAGTCTGGCCAATTGGGTGTCATGTTTGGAACTTTTGGTGGCAATTGAGCCATTTTGAGTGACACCAATCAACACAATCTCTCAAGAAGATGATGATGAAGTAGAATTAGAGAGAAAGGAACAGAAGAAGAAGACTATGTATATAAATATCTCAAACCATACACAAACACAATGTTGGTATATATTATGTCTATCTATATGCACATATAATTATATATAGTTGGAGATGAAAGAATGTTAAATGGAAGAAGGTTTGAGGCTAATGAGAAAGGAAGAAGGAGGAGAAGAAGAAGAAATAATGAATTTTAAAAGAAAAAATGTTTATGGAGGTTTTAAAATCCCAATAAATCTCTGGGGTATCTGCATCTATGTGTGTTGTGCAGTGGGGTCACATGGATGAGAGAGAGATTAGACAGCTATGAACAGCTGGGAGGAGAAAGGGGTTGGGTCTCCTCAACTCAACGGCATTACTGGAAAGTCGCCACTGGTTTAATTATAAATAACCAGTGGGAATCAGCCACCACGTGCCCTTGTGACCGTCCCTTTTGTAGGGTACCCTTATAATAATAGTCTCATCATTTTTATATATTTTTACCTTTCTCTCTTCTTCTTATTATTAACATATTAATATTACATTACCATCTCTAATTTTAACCATTTGCATTATTTAGTTAATTAGGTATACCCTTCTAGGCATGGTAATTAATTAGAATGGTGGGAGTTAGAGGCAAAGGCGTAACTAACATGTTTAAATAAGGGCTAAACAAATTTAAGATGAAATCGAAATTAGGTAATTGGTTTGAATGGATGGTTCCTGATGTTGGGGAAAAGTTTAAAAGAGTTAATGGGATAATTTTGGGTGGTTAGTGATTGGTGAAATCATATGGCTTGGGGTTTTTATCTATGAACAATGGCCACGTGCTTAAATCACATGGGTTGGTAGGTGACCATGTAAATTCATTTATATTGCTTTCTTTTATTTTATTCATTGCTTTATATTTTAAATCCTAATTATGCAGTTATATTAAAATCAAATACAATTACGAATACATAGATTATTAATTAAACACAAATTATCAAAAACAATAAAATATAAGCCAAGAAAGGTATCGAAAAAAGAATAATGGAAGCATATACCAAGGCTAATTCAAGAAGGAGGTTATATGCAGTAATTACTACAAACGTGAAAGCAAACTCAACATCTAGCATGATGTAGTCAACTTTTAGGATAGTTACTTTGATTTACGTTTTTTTTTTTTTTTTACTATGTCAAGACTTTCAAAGTGGGGGAAAATATAGATAAAGGAATCATACATAAAATAAGAGTTACAAATTGTAAATTCAATTCCAAACATATACCAACAAACGTTAAGAGAAAAATGACAAGACCAATGTTGATTGTATCAAGTTGGATCATCCTTCACGTTGATTTTCTTTATAAGTTTCTATATCCTTAGTAATTTAATTTCTTAAAATTTAAATTTCTGTAAAATCCTTCCTTATCATTCTCTTCTTCATCTGTCACTTCCCACTTTATTTTTATTTTTTTATTCCTCCATAAGTCCACACTTAACAACAACAAAATATAAAAAATATGATCTTTTGAAAGAAATGCATGATATCTTGATTATAATCAACATAACATGAGAATCGAGTGAATTAAGAAATTTTTGTGACTTTGATGCATAATATAAGTAAACTATTTATAAAATTTATTTTGACAATGGATATGCATAGAACACTCAAACACATTAAATCAAATTAAAAAAAAATATTAATTTTGATAATTTCCTGTGAATCAATCCAAGTCAAATAGACTGAAATCACTAAAAGGCACTATATAAGCATCAAATCCACTAAATTCATCTATAAATAGTATGATATTCTTAAAATGAATATAGATGTTGATTCAAAATGATCATTAGGATACTTACAATATTTACTCTCTTTTTTTATTCTAAAGAAGATATTTATTATCATCACTTAACTTAATTTGTTTCTTTTTTACACATCAAAGTTACAAAGTTATAAGTTTGATTGATCATTTTCTCCTTCGGTTCTTCTTATAACAATTTATACATATAAGAGAGACTTTTTCATTTGTGTGATATTTATCTCATTACCCTTAATCATTTCACCAAAATTCTAATTAACTATTAAAGTTTCTACATAAATTGTTCAATCTTTATTTATTGGTCTATCAATTTTTTATATCTTTCTTTCTTGAATTTTATTTGTTTAATTATTCTAACTTTCTTTTTGTCAATTGAATTGTGTCGTTAAAGGTTAATCTACCAATTGTTTTTTATTGAGAATGTTAACCCTATTACGACCATACCATTGAGTTATATTTAGATATGTGAGTAAAAGATCTTGATATCAATTGCTTAAATTAATTTAAACAATCATCAATATTCTCACTATTAAATCTTTTGATGTTCATTAAACTTATCACCTTTAAATAAATTTTCATGAAAATTTCTTTCCAATTACTCCCAATATATATTGAGTTTGAAGGTGGTGTGAATTCATGTTAAAAGTGGGAGAATAGGCACTAGATTTGAGGTTAGTGCTGCCTCCTAAGAAAAGATAATTAGAAAGATGAGAATGTTGTTTTTTCCTTCCTCTTCATTGAATGCAAAATACTACAATTAAAGAAAAGACTGAAAGAAGATTCCCTCTGCTACGTGGCACTCAGGCCTAACAAAAACATAACAATTATAACAAACTTCTTCTAGAATACTCTAAAGTAAGAAAATGAATCATTTTAAGAATGGATAAAATTTGACCACCTCGCAGGCCTTCGGGTCATTCTTTTGGACCTAATGTTCCCAACTATATCAATACCACCCCCTTTGACATTGACCTTGTCCTCAAGATCAAAGAGTGACTTAAGCTCATCCCATTTTTCCCAATAAGTGTCGTCGAGCGAGAGCCCTTCCCACTGAACCAAAGCATAGCGCGTTGGGTTGCCCCCCATATTCACTGTTTTGAAATCCAAGATTGCCAAGGGTGAAATGAGAGGATTATTATCAACAAAAGTAGGGGGGATCTGATCTATGAGAGACAGAACCAGACCCTCATATGTGGCTTCAGCATAGAACAATGGAACACATGATGAATCTTTGAGTGGGAGGGAAGCTTTATGCAATACGCAACCAGGGAAATTTCTCCAGAACCTTGAAGGGGCCATAAAAACGCTTGGAAAGCTTATTATATTTGTTACCAGATACTGAAATCTTCCTATAAGGTTGCAGTTTTACGTAGACCCATGAGCCAACCTCCAAATTTAAGTCACGACGCTTAGCATTAGCCTGCTTTTTCATACGCCCTTGCGCATTTAACAGATTACGCTTTAAAAGAGAAATTATCTCTTCACGGGAGGAGAGCACATTGTCACAATCATCATTAGAGGAAGAACCTTCAATGTAATGCGGAATTGATGGTGGCGGCTTCCCAAACATTACTTCAAAAGGAGACAAACCTGAACCAGAATGAGTAGAGGTATTATAATGGTACTCAGCCCATGGCAAAAATTTGAACGAAAGACTAGGTTTGTGATGAGCAAAAGCACGGAGATATTGTTCTACAATACAGTTCATAACTTCAATTTGTCCATCCGTTTGTGGATGGTACGAAGAGCTCATACGAAAAAGTGTGCCATTGAATTTGAATAAATCTGACCATAAACGACTAATAAAAATGGGGTTATGATCGGACACGATGTTGCGGGGTAAACCGTGATGCTTGCAAACAATAGAGACAAAGAGCTCTGCAACTTTGTAGGCGGTGAAATTGGATTGTAAAGCACCAATGTGTACAACCTTGGAAAAACTGTCCACCACCACTAAGAGAACCGTGTCACCTTTTGAGGGAGGCAACCCGGTGATAAAATCCAAAGAAATGTCCTCCCAAACTCTTGTCGAAATGGGCAAAGGTTGAAGAAGTCCCCCTGGTGGTTTAGTGTTGTACTTTGTTTGTTGACAAACAACACACTGAGAAACAAATGTCTTCACATCTTTAGCCATAGACCCCGATAGAAATTTGCACTCAGACGCTTTAAAGTTTTGTTAACGCCAACATGGCCCCCAATTGGAGTTTCATGAAACTCACACAATAATAGTGGCACAAATTGAGATTTATTGCTAAGCCAAATCTTGCCTTTATACAATAACAACCCCTCGTGCAATCGGAATAGCTGATGGGATGAGGGATCAACAATAAACTTATCACGCATCAATCTGAATTCTGGATCAGTGAGCAAGGAAGCTTTCAATTCTCGTAGGAATACAAACTCGGGGATAGCGAGGGCGAAAAGATTATCTTGAGTCTGTCCTTGAGAACGTGATAAAGCGTCTGTGACAACGTTTAATTTGCCTGGTTTGTATTGGATCTCGTGATCATAATCCAACAATTTTACCAAGTAATGATGTTACTCTGGAGTCTGAATTACTTGAGTTAAGAGCGTACGCAAACTCTTTTGATTTGTTTGGATGATGAAGAAATGATCCAATAAATATTGACGCCAACTATACCGATTCATGAATCAACTTTAGAAATATTTCATCTTTAAGTTCTCATTCAATGTTATATCTTCACACTCGATTTGGTATTAAGTTATATGTTTTAACATTGATTTTCCATTTTCTAATAAAACTTCATAAATTTTGTCATTTTACAAGCCTTTGTAACTCATCCCCTGATACAAAATATATGAAAATGGAGATTTTGATCAAAATGGCATACCATGGTTGATTTATCAAATGTTCTATCATTTGATTCATTTGAAGATTATTTTGATTTGAAAATATTTTTATAATTTCCTCAATCATTGATGTCCTTATTACATAATTCCTTATTCGATGTAACATTTGATCTGCATCTTGTCCTTTCATTATTGCATAATGATTTTTTAATTGGTTATTTGGATTATATTATTAATGATTATTATGTACTTGTTCATTGTAATGATTTTTATTTGGAGATATTGTCAAAACATCCTCAATTTGAGTCATTTGATTAGCCAAAAAAATAAAACTATCATTAGCTACTTGTAGTGATGATTTTAACATTGTAGTAATTTGTTAAGACATGTTGTTAACCATCTCATACTATCATCTGTCTATTGTTTAATCAATTCCAAAGAACTATTTGATATTCTCTTGCATTCATTCATTTAAACTATTATATATCATAGATATAGGAGAAACTACTATTTAAATTGGCTTAGTATTTCGATGATTTCACATATTAGACTTTGTCGTAGGTTGTCACAGTGGGAATTTGGTGTATGGTGACATTCCTAATATCGTTGGCTGATGATTGATTGACATATGGTTTCAATTTTTCTAAGTATCAAAGTCATAGTAATTACATTATATAATAATAGAGTGATAGACAAGCACCCATATTCTAGTAAATACATATCCAATATCAATCACATTATATTTTTATTTTTGAATATAAAACAATTTAGAAAGAATTAACCACAAAATTAGAAATATTATTTTTCTTCTAGGTGTGTGACAGGAGTAGAAAAACTTAGGGTGCCATATAAAATTTTCCTAAATAATAATATATTCTCATTTTATGTTTTTTGTCATATCGTGTTTGTATCAAATTAAGGTTACTCATCGAGATAGAAGATATGATTTGGTTTGATGGAGATGTCATGGTAATGATCTAGTGGCCATGGTTGTGTTGTGGTGGTAGCTAGTCATATAGGCCACAATGGACATTTTTTTTTTCATTTGTATTTTGGCCTACATTCATTTAGAATCTCATGCAATTTCAATCTTACAATTTAATACATTCAAACTTAAAATTTTGTAGAAACACTAAATTTAACCAAATATGACAATTTGTTTTCTTTGAAATTTTTATAATTAAAAAATAAATTATTTCAACCAAAAATAAAATATATCTTTTGTAGAGTTCCTTTGGATTAAACTAGCAAAAACAATTTCAATTTAAATGAATTCAATTAATCCTGAAAATCAAAGGAAATCGAATTTTTAACGTCATTTTCAATTTAAATAAAGTAAATTAATTCTAATCGTCAAAGAAAACCGATTTTGTAACATCATTTTTTATTCCTATGAAAATAATTTCATGTCTATTATTTTAGAAAAAAAAATATTTGATTTTTGAAATAAATGTAAATACAAAGCTAATACATATA
The DNA here is from genome assembly GCA_036885675.1 of Vigna mungo. Classification (NCBI taxonomy): domain Eukaryota; kingdom Viridiplantae; phylum Streptophyta; class Magnoliopsida; order Fabales; family Fabaceae; genus Vigna; species Vigna mungo. Next base: position 23,055,682 of record CP144694.1, read on the forward strand.
GTATAAATATATTCTTAAGAATTAAATTCGCAATGAAAATGACATGAGAACCAAAGGGATTTGATGAATAAAGGAAATGATACTCTCTTTAATTTGATTTCTTCAACGGAAACTCACAATCAACAATAGTGTTACATTTGCTTAGTTTAAGAATGATTGTAGTTTTACTCTTTAAGATAAACTAAATGATATATATTCTAAATTTTAATAAAATGTTAAACTTTTTATTTTAATTTTTCCCAGAATAAATTATATCAATATTTGAATTTACGGTAAACTTATTTTGATAATTGAAATATTTATTTTTATTTTCGATGTGAAAAAAAAAAGAAATCTTATACTGCATTATTTTAAAAGAGAAGAAGTTTTGTATGAAAAAGAAAAATCTCCTGTTAAAATGTTAATAAGTTTAATTAATTATGAGTCTTGTTTAGAAAAAAAACTGAAAATAAAAAACATGTGGGTGCAGTTATAGAGAATATTAATGCAATGGTGGGATTTAGGAGCTTCTTAGCTGTGAAGAGGAAAAAAGAGGTATTGTTGTAAAAGGATGATTTTATGCTTCCCATGTGAATTGTTTCCACTCACTATGCTTTTCTTTGCTTTCTCCACAAACCATTCCCACGTGTAGGGTATGTGCTTCTGCCTTCCTTCATTCACCATCTTATCTTAAAACCAACTCATGTTTCTTTTTTTCCTAAAACAAATCATTCACACCCTCTTTTGTATTACTTATAATTAGTTGTTAAAATACTAATATGTAAGATCTATATTTAACTTTAATGATAAAAATGTGTTTATCAACACTTGGTTTTATCATAATATTATGGATTTGCGGATAGATGATAAAATGGTAGCAGTGACTCTGAGAATTCTTTATTTTTACTGCTTAGAGAGGAGATCCACATGAAAAAAAAAATCTTCAATGCTTAAATTAAATTAATAAGAAAATTTAGGATATTTATAAATATAACTGAAAATATTAGTTATATTTATAAAATTAACTTAGACCGTGAGTTTCTTTATTAAAATAATATTTATCTTAAGTATGCAATAACAATGTAACAAATAATAATACAATGATACCTCATCATAAATAATAATATCAAATTGTTAAGATTAAGTATAACACGTAGATATTATTCCAACATCTGTATGTTTAAATTGTTTCAAAATAAAGGAAGTTTCATGAACCTTACTGGACCATGATCTTTAATATATTTATTTAACAGAATAAAAATAATACTAAATCTATTAGTTCATTAAAAATATAAATTTAAATTTTCTGTTGAATTTTTTTTGTGTTTATTCAGTTGAGTCTTTAAAAATACATTTATAAAAACTGATTTTAATATTTTAAAATCTTAAATTAGTTTTAATATATTAATATCAATATATTTTAAAATTTTAATAGACGGATAATACCAAAAAGTGAGTAGAAAATCTAAAGTATTTCTAACAGAAATTATCATCAACATAAATTGGTGGGTGATGAATATTGTGTTTCCAACTTTTCTGAAAAAATAAAATAAGGAAGCTTTAAATGATGATTAGGAAGGTGGAATTGGAATATAAAATTGCCACATTCTACAAGAAGGAAGTGGTTGCCAATGAAGCATGTTGAGGAATGGATTTTATAGTGATTAGAGCATCCATGTGTGGGGTCTTGTCTTCTGCTCACACATTTAAAATAATATTGTTAGAATATAGTCATCATCATTGCAACTTGGCTCACATTATATAAAACTTTATCTATGTATAAATATTTAAACATTTTATTTCATATTTTAATTTTTTGTTTATCGTTATAGTCTCCTTGTTCGTGCAAAAATAATGATTAATTGATTAACTATTTACATGTGATGTTGGTTTTTGTGTGTTCATGTTTTTTTTTAAATGTATGTTTCATTTAATATTTCGATTGTATAAGTTTGTTATTTATTTTTATCAAATTGAATACCAAATATGGCATATTTATTACCACACAATTAGCAAATGATTTCAAATGTAAAAATAAATAAATAAAGGAAATAATTAACATGAGAAAAATTAAGACTAGATAAAAGAATACTACGGATTTTTTTAAAATAAAATAACTGAAATTACAAAATATAAGCAAACAAGAAAACCAAAATAATGAATTAAACATGAAAGAGGATAAAAATTAGGGTTAATTAATCGCTTTTCTAGTAAATCCATAATCAATTTATATTGAAATAATTTTCCATGCTTTTTTCATCTCCAACATTTAATAAACATTTTAAGTTGGTCGGAAGAGTGACTTTTGAATTAGTAGTATTAATATGTTCGTTAATAGTATTAATATGTTAATTTTAACATTTATAAGTGAACATTTTCATAAATATTTGATTAGGATGATTATGCGTCTTTATTATTAATTAAAAGCATTCACAGCTTAGCATATACATTAAATGTTTGTTGGTACAAGACAGAGAGTATAACGCAGCGGAATAAAGTTTGAGGTAGCGGAAAGCGTTTTCGATCAACTTTTTAAATAAAAAATCGTCCGTTTTAAAAATAAATTTTCTAAGAGAAAATTTATCGAACAGTTGATGTGCAAATACAATTTTTATACTGGTTCGATTCAATAGAATCTACGTCCAGTCATTAATTACTATAAGAAGTGATTAACAGTTCCACTAAAAAGATGTTTCACATATTACAATAATAGTAAAAAAAACAGATAAATAAACCTTCCTTCGACAAATGAACAGGAAGTGGAACACTCTGCCAACTCGAAGAGAACCGCTCTGACTTTCGACAAACGAAACGCGAGCTTCTCCTATTCACGAGATTAGGCAGAACACCTTGCTAACTCAAAGAGAGTTTGCTCCGACTATCGACACACGAAACGTGAGCCTCTCCTGTTCACGAGACCAAGCAAGGGAACTTTGAACTATAGCTTCTGAGAACTTCCTCTGACAAACAGTATTCTACTAAGCTTCTATTCAAAAACATTATTTCAGAACTTCATAGAATCCCAATATATAGCCATCTACTCTGAATATCAAAGGTCAAGTCCCAAATGCCACGAATTATCGATTATTGTAAGTGATAATCGATTATCCAAGTCCATTACAGGTTTTTCAAAAAGTGATAATCGATTATATCAAGTGATAATCGATTATTCCTGAAAGACTTGTGATAATCGATTGCTTCTTCATAATCGATTATTGCAGTTAGAATTGCAAGTTTTACAAAGTTTTTAAGACTTTCCTACTACATTTAATTTCTACAAATTGCTTTTAAATAATTCTAACATCTTGTTCAATTAAAACTTCTTGCAGCATCATCAAAACAATTGTCTTCAAGATTTACCAATACTTTGTTAGAATTGCTGCAGCGGAATTGTTAGCGTGGAATAACAAACCAAGAGGGTTTTTAAAACAAACGCGTGCCTTTTAATTTCTACTCAATTAAACTTACTACGCAAATAATAGATATAAATAAAAGAGTAAGGTTGAGAGAAATTTGCACAGATAATTTTATCCTGGTTCGGATCACACGGATCCTACGTCCAGTCTCTTATCTCAAACAAGATAAACCTTTTTCACTATCACAAAACAATTACAAATATTAATCACAAAGAAAAACAATTTGTAAGAGTTTAGAAATACCACCTCTCTTGAAACCACAAGAGATGAACTTACACCTCCTTTGAATCTTCACAAAGGATGACCACCTCCTCCGAATACTTCACGAAGGATGAAACACCTCCTCCGAATACTTCACGAAGGATGATCCTCTTCCAAACACCTCCTCAGACGCACCAAGGATGAACCAGCTATTCCTCCGTCACCGTAGTTGCAATGTACCAGCACCACAGACAAGAGTTTCCTTAGCTGAGCAAGAGCACACACTTCTCAAAGAGTTCCGAGTGTTTTAGCGCGAGGGAAGAGTTGCTGTTGATGGATAAAGAGAGCCTATTTATAGACTCAAGCAAAAACTCTTCCATTCTTCGAAACTGGCCATTTAACGCTTTTAATCAATTAATATTAGTGTTAATCGATTAAAATAAGTACAACGGTTAGTTTTTCAAATCAGAAACCTCCAACGGCTAGTATTAATCGATTATTCTCAGGATTAATCAATTAACTAATCGATTAAAACTTGCTTTAATCGATTATTCCAAAGCTGATTGGGTTTTGGCTTCTGCAACGATTTTAATCGATTATATCAGGAATTAATCGATTAAAATGGGAAAGTTTTGATTCTAAACAACAAATACAAAATATAAAGGTACAAGAATCAAAACCTACTACAAATCTAAGTCCTAAACAATTAAACTACAATTATTACAAAAGCTTTTCATAACAAAAATAAGTCTTCAAAGGATCTTCATGAATCTTGATAAATCTTGACTTGATTTGGGCATCATCAAAACTTCATCTTCCTCATTTTGCTAACATACTCCTTATTGGTAACAATGTTAAGATAAACAATAATGTGAGATGTTATTATAGATGACTTGGTAAAACTCATATCTTCTCTTCCAAATCATTCTTTTTCAAAATGAAGTCCAAATATTATATTCCTTCTTCTTTGGATTATGAAGTTGTTGGATTATGAAGTAGGAGTAGATGAAAGACTCAAATTAGTTTATAAAATGAGTTCATCAAGACAAAATATAATTATAGTATTGTGTGTTCATATTTACACATTTGAAAGACGACGAAAGTTATTAATAATTTTTATCAGTTTGGTACAATTCCATTTTGATATTACAAAAATAGGATAAATTTTGGAAGAATTGTCACCCAAAACCAATCGTGCAAAACTGGGACAATTTCATTATGAAGAAGTCGTGTTAGTCAAAGTTGAAGTCGTGCCAAGCGAGGAAATTTTAGTATATAAACTAAAGTCATCACATGATGACATGACTTTTATTAAAACTTAATTTCCAAACAAAGTAAGTTGTGCCAATATGTCATCACTTTAGTTATGCTTATGAAATGAATAAGTCAAATTATAATGGCACTCCCCAGTGATGCAAATGAAATGAAGAAGTCATATTACTATGGGATGACTTCAATGTTAATGAGGATTGCCCTAAATTCATGTTATATTGGTATGAATTTTTTTACGTAGTCGTTTGGAATTATCACAGCTCCAATTATAGGTTAAATAAAAGTTAAATATTTATGTAGTTGTATAATTGAGTAAAATAATAAACCATAGCGAGTAAATATAACATATAGTTACTAAAATGTGTCTATGATAATTTATTTGTTACAATGGTGGATAAGTTATTTATGGAACAACATGCCACAAGGAAGTCTTCTTCTTTATCGTCTAAGTCTATTTTGAGGAGGTTGAATTGGATCCTCATCATCATTGTCTTTATGTTGTTTTCTACTTGCAACTTCTTTGTTGTTCTCTTTTGTGGACAACTTCTAGCATTATAGACAATAATATGGCATGAAGAATGTGGGATATGTAGATAGAGGTGTTGATGATGAAGTTGCAAATAGATTTTGTATGGGACCAAAAAAAAGTATTTGGTTGTGAAGGAAAAACGTTATACGTGTAGGGAACTTGTTGGAATGAAGTACGAGAAGACATTTGTTGTTGGACATCCATGTATAAGGGAAAAGACAGTTGTTGAAAACTAGACTGGCCAAAACCAAAGTATCAATCCAACAATAGACAATAAATTTGAGTAAATATGAGTACGCTAATATTAACAAGATAGAGGAAGTCTAATATACAAACTTTAAACTAACTAAAATAAACTAAATGCAACTAATATGATGAATGTATACTAGCCTAAAAACCTATATGTAGACATAGCCTAGAACAAAGGAAAATGCATGATTTATCATCCTAAAATAATTTACAATGAATGGAAATGGAATATGAATGTATGAAACATGATAACATATAGTAAGAAACCTATTCTATGCTTAGGAATTAAGAAAAATAGTTGAAAAATGCACAAAACGAAAAGCATATGATGATTATGCAATGTAAATGTTATGAACAACTTTTAAATGCTTAGAACTAGTTTATATTCAAAAAATCTCAAAATCACTATTAAGAACCTAAAAATTCAAAAAAATAACTAGACAACATACATATAAGGTTCGTGAAAACATAAAAGTTGGACTATGAACAAGAACTAAAAGAAAAAAAAGTAATTAAAATATGTATTTAACATTGACTAAAATTAAAAAACTTCACATAATGATTAAGGACAATATTCATAAAATTGATTCAATAAAATGTGATAAAAGTGTGTGCAAAAGTGCAAGGCATATATGCATTGTGAAATAGAATGGCTATCAAGATCAATTAAACATGAAAATAAATTACAAATGGTGTGAATTGAATATTGGAATTCAAACGAAACCAAAAGAGCAAATAAAACAAATGAAATTGAAATCCAACAACCTAGGGTCGGCTATGAAGATCAATTAAACAATAATTACAAATGGTGTGAATTGAATATTGGAATTCAAACAAAATCAAAAGAGCAAATAAAACAAAGGAAATTGAAATCCAACAACTTAGGGTCAATGATAACGGTCTAAAAACTGTTATTCTTATACATTAATTTGATATCAAAACACAACATTTATGACTTAGAATTAGCTTAGAATCATGCAAAACATATTGTTTGAATACAAGAGAGTCAAAAGTGGTTTTAAAGATATTATGCTTGGTTTTACATTGTTTTGGTAGGATTTTATGAGAATTGAATGATGAAAATGAAGAAGGAAGGACTTGGAATAGAGAAAGGGCGAGAAAAGATGAAAAGGGGGAGTCACGACCACCGCCAAGTGCCAGACCAGCGCTGAGCGTCAGAGTCGCAGATCGCTGAGCGTCCAGAGAGCGCTGAGCGTCTTGTGTGCCACCGCTGAGCGGTAGCTAGCGCTGAGCGCCTAAATGATGGGCCTAGGCCAAAATTGTTATTTTTCTGGCCTATAAATAGACCTAGTGAGATCCTTAGAGTAATCTTTTGGTAATCAGAGACGTCCAGAGCATCTTCTTCACTCCTTGGAGGCGGTTTTTGGATGCGGGAGCTCCGAATCACCAATTCTAGGGTTTATTCTTCCATTCTTTTCATTAATTCCATCTAGTTTCACCATGTCCATGGTGAACTAAACCCATTGTTGTTGGGGAACAATGTAATCTTTTGAAAATCTCTTATATCGAAGTTCTTGTTTTATTCACATGCTTGTATTATCAATAGTTTGGGTCTTCTTATCTGATTTTAATGTTTGCGTCGTTTAACTCATTCGGTGTTATGATATTTGATTTTGTCGATACGGGAACGTACGGGGAAGTCTCGAATTGATAAGAATTCTCTTGGTTAAGCAATACTACATAGGAATAGGAGTAGGACGGCCAATTACTTTAAACTTCTGTTTATAATGTGTTATTAATTACTTAGGGAGACTAGGAATGGTAAACTAGTAATTTTTAATATGCTCTCTTAGCCGAGGAATCGGGTTTAGAGTAGATTAGAAAGCTGCATGACATTGATAATAAAGCGAATTTAATAAGAATAGTAGATATAAGAGGGTGGATAAAGATGAAATTGTAAACCCCAACAACTCCATTAATTCATAGTCTTATTTGCCAACTGATTCAATTTTCATTTGCATGTTTACATTCTATTTTTGCATCAACACTACCAATTATTCTTCTTTCAAGTCTTATGTAATCAAATCACACGAACATTTAGGCCACTGAGTCCTTTGGGAGAACGATACTCGGTCTTACCATTTATATTACTTGATAACGATCTGGTACACTTGCGAGGGGCTTAACAGTCAACAAACTCAATGAGAATTGTTCTCACTTGACCAAGGCTCATTGTGTAGTCACTTGGTTTAAAGTGGTTACTATGTACTCTCTAGAATTAAGCATGGTTCCATATGTAATCTAGTGTTAATTTGCAAGAATAAGTCCAAAACAATCAATTCAACTAGTTTTGGATGAATGCTAATGTTGTGATGCTATAATTACTATACTTTGAGATTACATTATAATTGTGATTATTCAAAATAGCTCACTCATACTTTTTTGTTGTTGTTGTTGTGTGTGTGTTTACTACAATGATCGTATGACGTGTGTTGTACGGGAGCAAATAGGAATGCATATGTTTTTACCGTCACTAATTGACGAGATAAGGATTTTTCATGAGAATTTTATAAGGGTGTTTTAGAAGTTTATTGGAGTAATTTATAACTTGTAATTAATGTTTTACTTATTTAATTTAAGATATGGACAAGTATGTTTTAAAGTTATTATAAATTGAGTTTCTTTGAAATTTTCAAACTTTATCTTTGCAAATTCTTGGGCTTTAATGTGCTTAAGTGACTCCCAAAGTTGGTATGTAACATCCTTATGTAAGCAAAAACTCTAAAAGGACAAGTAAATGCCATCTTTTATTAGTCTAGATGATCCACTGCTTTCTGGTTGTATCCAGAGTATCCATCTAGAAAACAGTAGTATCTTGGCCAACCAGCCTTTCTAATATTTGATCCATGGAAAATGGTCCTTCCTGGTTGCTTGATTCAACTTTCTGTAGTCAATGCACATTTTCCATCCTATGACAGTTCTTGTAGGGATCAACTTGTTATGCTCATTGTGCATTATTGTCATCCCTCCTTTCTTAGGGACAACTTAGACTAGACTAACCCATTTACTATTTGAAATTGGGTAAATCATGTCAGCCTATAACAGTTTGATGACCTCTTTCTTTATACTTCATTCATGTTTTGAATGAGGTGTCTTTAAGGTTGAGCCATTAGTGTGTAACTCTCCTCCATTAGGATTTTATGCATGTGGTAGGAGGGATTAATTCTTTTCAAAATTTCCACTAATTGGTCTTCTTCACTCTTTGTGAGTGAGCTGGTTAGAATGTCAAGTTTGTTGTAATCTTCTTCTAAAAAGCATATTTCAAATGTGAGGATAGATGCTTGAGTTCCACATGTGATTATTATTCTGGTGGTTCCTTGTAGTTGAGCTCTACCTTCTATGCTCTAGTAGAGGCTACTAATTTGGCATAATCAAGTTCTTTTATAATCATTTTTTCCTCCCGTTCTTCTTTATCATCAATGTAATTGACATCATTGATGATTGTCTTCATCAAAGGGTCTGCTTTGGTTAAATTCCTTTGTGCATCCCAACAAAGTTCATCAAGAATATCAATCTTGAAGCAATCCTTTTTGTCAATAGGATGCTTCATGACTTCAAAAAGATTGAAGTTGACCTCATCATCTTGCACTCTTAGTTTCAACTTGCCATTGTCAACATCTATGATAACTTTGTGTAGTTTTCATAAATGGTTTTCAGTATCCCTTTCCATATCCATAATCACAAAATCTACTAGAAAGTAAAATTTATCCATTTTAACCAGTAGGTTTTCTACCAAACCATATGAATATTTTATTGATTTGTTTACAAGTTGTAGTGTCATTTGAGTAGGTTGTATCTCCACACATCTCCTACATTTTTAACATCAAAAGTGATATCAAATTAGTATTTGCTCCAAGATCTAACCATGTTTTACCTACAATCAAATTCCAAATTTCATAGCAGCATGAAGCTACGAGGATCTCTGGATTTTTTAGGCAGGGGTTTCTGAATGATTGTATTCCAACTTTATGGTTTCTTGTTCATGGATTTTTCTTATGTTGGTTAGTAGATGCTTCATGAACTTGACACAAGTAGGCATTTGTTCCAATATCTTATGTGAATAGAATGTTGTCATGTAATCTTTTAATCATGTCCAAAATCTTGTAAATTACCTCTTCTTATCCTTCCTTGAAAGTCTACAAAGATAAGGCAAAAACAAATATCATATTCTTATATTAGAATTACCATATATTCAACCCAATAGTCTTCGATTATTTTAGAGTCAAGAATTAAAACAATTTAAATATTCTAATAATATTACTTGATGGACTTGAAATATGAACCAATAAAAAATGAAAATCAATAAAAAAGTGCATCAAAGGATAAAGTAAATAAATAAAAAACAATGGGAAAAAATGATAGAATTTTAATAGAATGCTAATGACACATTTTTGTTTACATACTTTTTTTAACACATTCTACAAACTAGTTGAAATTTATTAAAAGAAATGAAGAAGGAATTATTAAACAAGAAGTGAGACCACAATTTTTTTTCAATAATCCCTTAATCAATAAAATATTTTTATGTAAATATTTTCTGCATTTTGAATTTTTTAATTCATGTTTCTAACTGAAAAAAAAATAGAAATTGAATATAATTTTTTTTATTAAAATAATATAATATAATATAAAAGTTCAATATTATTTTTTTTATTTAAACTTTTTATCTTTGATCCACATGGAAGGTTCTCCTATTTAACTAGCTTAAACAATTTGGTTTGTCCAGTCAACTTTATTTTCCATCATTACAACACTCCATTCATCTTATTTGCAAAAATTTTGAAGCTTGAATTTTTTTATTAATTTTATTATGATAGTTTAGAGGTAAAACTAATTAACAATTATGAATAACCAATGTTATGTATGCTCTTTTCTATATGTAGCTATGTGAAGCAAATAGTGCATGACAGTTTTTGCACTACCATAATACTGCTATTCAATCATTACATAATATAATCTTCAAATCTAACACAGCCAAAATTGTACCCCAAAAATCAATAATAACCTCAACAACTTTCTCTATTCCTATTTGATTATGGTGCTGCCAACAATTTCATCAGCAATCCTTGTTCTGTAGTGGATCCATATTTCACCATTTTGCTTCATTGAATTCTGTGACCTAGAAAGAACTGAATTTGCAAACTGCATCCACCAACTCAAAATGACTTGGCAGTAGATAAATTACAAGTCCATTTGATTGCACCTCAAGTAAAATATTGTACACAAAAATGTCTGAGACAGGCATTGCTGCTTCAATCTTCCAACCAAGCACATCAGAGGAGAAACTTGGATTTGAGGAATCTGATGCAACAAGAACATTGACTCCTTTGTCAGATAGCAAGAGTAAGAAATGGGGAAGAGACCTTTGGAGAGTGAAACCAAGAACATAATACCAAATATAATACAAAATCACATTAATGTAACAACTCATTTGGTAAATCAGTAATAAAGGTCATGATATCTGCACAATGATGTATAGTACAATAACAACATAGAACTGCATTTAAACGTCAGGATGTAAAACAATATATGAGCAGAACAATATGCTGAAGTAAACATTCACATAACCAAATTGAATTAGTCATATATTCAAAGAAAATAGAAACCGTGCGTGTAGTGATATCATGTAGAAGGAAAAAATCCTGCAGCCTCAATGATACAGCAAAGAAACTATCAATCAATTTAAAAATATGACTAGAGAAAGTGTTGATATGTTAAAGTTTTACAACATGTAATATATGGTTTATTATATATCTTTCCTAAATGAAAACACAAACAAAAGGTGATATATTCCATGATGCTTTCTTCTTGTTCTCACTCTTTCTGCTTCTGTCAAATACTATGGAAAAGTTCTTTTATGAAATGAGCACTGACATCAACTTGTTGAACAGTACATAATCATGACCAGGAAGACCTAAGAAAGGGGAAATGAAGAAAACATTTCAAAATATTACCTGTATAATGTCAGGTAAACAGCAAGGTCTCTTTCAATTCAATGGTGAAGTCTCTTTCTTGATCTGGTGCGGCATCGGAAACTCCAGAGAAATACCAGAAAAATAACCAGAACCATTTGTAGAATAAACACCAACTTCAAACCTAAACCAGGAAGGTTTCAATGTATTTTTACATGAGTTTCTAAACACATGAAAATATTTTTGGAAAACAAATTACCAGTAACGTTATGAACTGATTCGTCCGACTTCACTTCTTTTTTATTTGACTTGCAAAAGCTAATTTTCGACTCTGCATTTCCACCCATGACACATGTGTTTGGGCAACAAATGATTCCATCATGTTCATCACTCCCGTCACAACAATCTGCAGCAATATTGAACGAATATTGGAACTCAAAGTTGAAGGCAGAAGCAGCCTTTTATATCTTGCCTCAGGAAAAGTAATTTTATTGCCAATTTATGTTAAAGCAGATTTCTTGTGTGAAATGTAAAACCAGATCAATTGTGACATAATTTAAGGTACTGATGAATTTCAATCTTTAAATCATTTAATCTCAAATAGGCAATGAGTATAAAGAGACCAAGACAGGTAACAAAGTACCAAAAAACAATCAGAATTTTATTTATCTATAAAGGCCAGTGAAATCCATTTTCTTACCACAAAAGTGATCGTTAACATGAGAAGAAACTATAAACTGTGGTTTGCTACCAAGGTTTCTGCAATAAAACTTTGCCGCAGGGCAAGCTGAAGTCCCTGTAGTCAAATGAACAACAACATTCTAACTAGTTATAAATGTTATGAAATTCCATCTCATGATATTGCAAAAGAGATGTACATGAAAAACTAAGAAAATTTATGACGTTAGAGAAACAACCAAATTCTCAACATATTCAATACGATCAATACAAGTCAACGAAATTAAAAACTGAGAATCTTGGACAACTGAGTAGTAGAACAGTTGTCACATAGGATTTTTGTTCCATCTTTTTCTTTTGATCCGAGGTGTTCCAAAATTTTGCAAAGCCAAATGTATCAACATGTGCAAAATGTTGCAACAATGAACTCTGCCTCAATTGTAGATAAGCTCACCACGAGTTGTTTCTTTTAGACCCATGAGACAACTCCGGTGTTTATTAAGAAAACTAAATTTGCAGTGCTTCTTATATCATCAAAGTCTTCGGCGCAGCCTTTCTTCCCTATTGGTAGAAGATACCATACTCAATAATGTCTCTAAGATATCTTAAGATTCTTTTTGTTGCAGCCCAATGTGATTCCTTTAGATTTGTCATATATCTACTGATTGGGCTTACCCAAACATTAAATCTAGTCAGGTAATTGTGAGATACATGAGACTACCAATTGCCTATTTAAACTTTGTAGTATCTAATAAAGCCCTTTCCTCATCTCTACATAGTGTTGTTCCCGGTACAATAGGATTCCGCACTGAATTACTTTCTATCATATTGAACGAGCCAATATCTCCCAAGCATATCACCTTTGATAAAACTCCCTACATTACTTTGTACAACTTCTATTCCAAGAAAAGTCTCTCATTTTTCCAAGATCAATCATATCAAATTCCATCTTCATTAAGCTTTTAAATTCTTCCCACATGTCTTTATTGTTTCCAGTAAAGAGCAAATCATCAACGTAAAGCCTAACTATTAAAATATTACCCTGAATTACTTTGGTCAACAAGGTGTGCTCACTAGAACATCGATTAAACCATTCTTTGGCAAAATGAGCTTCAATTTTGTTGTACCAAGCTCGTGAAACCTGCTTGAGTCCATATAAAGCCTTTTGAAATCAGTAAACTGAGTCTCTCTGCCTTTTTGGATGAAACCTACCCTCTGTTGAACCTATAGTAGATGTAGGGCTTCTGTTTTGAACATGCACACACCATCGTACTTCCTCTGGCCAAAAAGGTTTAGGAACCTATTTTTCATGTAAAACTGCATGCACCGCATATAAATGGTTCGGTTTTTCTGTTCAGCGATTTCATTCTATTGTGGAGTGAGGGCAACTAACAATTGCTTGGATAACCTTGTTGAGTGCAAAAATCAACAAATTCCTTGGTGGTGAACTCTCCCCCTTTATCAGTTCTAAAGCAAGTGATGAAGGCACCAGGGCAGACTTTGAAGGTTTTGAAAACAATAAGATATCTCATGTAAGAAATAGACACAAGCTTTACGTGAATAATCATCAATAAAGCTTAGAATGTACCTTTTGTTACCATGAGAGAATGAATATCAGCATGAATCAATTGGAGTTTTGTGGAGGCTCACCACATGCTATGCTATGATAAGGTATCTTTGTGTTGTTTACCGACTAGGCAAGTAGTGCAGATTTCTTTGGGTGGTGATTCAATCACCATCTTCTTACTTGCAAGCATACCAAAACAGTTGAAATTAAGATGTCCAAATCGTCGATGACATAAGTGCATTTCCTTTTCTAAAATTTCTTCAGTTTCAAGGCAATGGGAGTGTAGTGAAGCCAATAGATAAAACATTCGGTTTCCCTTTGCTCTGCATAATGAGGCCTCACTCTGGATGAAAACTTTTGCACATGCCATTTTGAATTAGGATAGACAAACCCTTCTCTTGTAGTTGTCCTAAGCTCAAAAGATGAGTCTTAAGTTCAAGCACATAATAGCATCTGATATAACATGAGGGGTACCATTAATCTCAACTCGAATGCTCCGTTTTGCAATGACAGCCAAAGTTGAATCATTGTCAAGTTTGACCATCCTATTAATTCCTTCTTCTTGTACTTTTGTGAACCACAGCTTATTTCCAGTCATGTGATCAGTGCAACCCGAGTCTAGGAACCAATCCTCCATATGTACATTTTGTGTGTCCTCATATGCAACCAGCAAAAGTTCTTACTCTACCTCTGCTGCTTCTTCAAATGATGCATAATGAGCCTTTTTCTCCAACTTAGGACTCTGATTTTGATAGTGACCTAACTTGTGACAGTAAAAGCACTCAATGAGTGCTTTATTCGGCATGTATCTTCCGCATCCTCTTCCACGTCCATGCCACTTTCTTCGCGACCTCAACCAGTTGCTGATTTATCATCATGAACGACTTTCAACACCTGTTCATTCAACATAGTTAAACTTTGGAGTTAATGATATGAGAACTTTGCTAACCACCATGCTTGTGTTTATCACTTCACCATTGGATTTCATCTTATGAAGAATGTTGAGCATACGTCCCATATAGGTGTCCACTTTCTCATCCTCTTTCATTCCGAGCAACTCGAATTCACAATGCAATGCTTGAAGTTGAGGACACTTAACTCCCTGATAGTTTTGTTGCATGGATTGCCATATGGGCTAAAATGTGCTCTTGTCTAATATAGTTACAAGAATTTTCCTATCAATAATTTGAAACAAGTAGTTCTTCAACTTTAGATCTGTAAGGTTGGCCTCATATACACCCTTCCGCTGCGCTTCTATCGGCGTGATTCTAAGCTTTGGAGTCACCTCCTCTACGAGTGGCCATAATTTTTCTTTGCTTCGTAGAAAATTTTCCATCATCATGGCCCAAAAATCATAGTGGCCATCAAACCTTGGGATGGCTGGTCGCACAAACTTTTCAGACATTCTCTGTAATTACTCTTGCGTGTACTCACTCTGAACTTGCACACTTTCTCACACTGTTTCCACTCTCGCACACTATGTATCAGGCCCTTATGGAGCTCTGATACCGATGTTGAGATCAAGGTATGTTCTTACAAATATTTAATCTAAGAGATGGTTCATATTCAAAGGAAACGTGAAGCTTATATAAGCCTTTATACAAAGACTGAACAACTGCATAATGTATGACTGTTAGAGATATACAATGAAAACTGGCACCAATATAAGAGAAAATCCTGCAACTGAATAAAGACTAGTTCTCCCTATAAAATAGGAAATTTATTTAAAACATTAAAAAGCTTAAAAAAAACATACTAACTAACAGAAAACAACACTAAAAATACTTACGAAAATGCTTAAAAAGTTTTGTCCTTTCCAAATTCCAATTTTCCTAAAACATAAAATCATCTAGCAGTAGGAAATCTAACAACCATAAAACTCATCATCTTGCGTAAACACATACCAGGTTCATCAGTGCCATCAGGGCAGTCACAGAAATTGTCATTAAGACGGTCTCTGGTGAAGGATTTTGATCCATCCCTGCACTTGATCACCTCAGAGCTATAATATTTCTCATCTGCACCCAAACACAAATTCAAGATTACCAAAATACACAAATAAAAGAAAAATGGTTTGAGGGTACTGCAACGTTTGAATTGGGTTGCATACCCACTTGAAAAAAGATTCAGGCTTTGGTGTTTTGAAGCAAAAGAGATACACGGGTACCTACCTAGGGGGTGTACGCCAAGGAGTGAAGGGTGTGAAAAACATGGGACGAAAGCGAAGAGAAAAAAACATGATAAAGGAAAACGTAAGAAGCAATGGGAATTCATTTCTCTGTGAGTGAGTGAATGAACAAAAGCGCGTTTGTGTTCTCTTTCTCGAGAGAAGCCAGTTTCAGTCTCGATTTTCGAGGCTCAGATTTAGTTGACTTGACTTGACCTCAATTCTTGAGTGGAATTTATGTTCATGTTTGGTAAACTCACACTCAATTTTTGTTTTTGAACGAAAATAAAAACATTTTAAGACCCAATTAATTGATATTAAATATCTTTGTTAATGTTAAGAGTATTATTAAATTTATCAAGAACTCGATATTTTATTTTAATATTTTTTTCCTAATTACTTTTACAGGACTTTTCCTAAAGATATTATTTATTTATCATAATTAATATTTAATTACTTCTATGACATGAAAAGATTATATCACTAGGAATAAACCTAATATTTAAAATATACTCATAGCCAATAATTATTTCATCCTCCATTTGTGCAAAAGTATAATGGTGAATCTTTTTGTTAGTTTTTCATCAAGAAGTATAATGTCACTTAAATCCCATCTAAATATAACAAAAAGGTTCAACAAAATATAATATATAATAAAGAAGATCTATAAAATTATTATTTTAAATTTTTAGATTAAAGTTAGTGTGAATTATTTAGGTGAGATTGATTTATATTTTATTATTTTTGAATTTTTCTGATGAAAATGTTTTTTTGAAAGACTTATTGCTAATATCAAATATGAGAATTTCTCTTGATGATTATTAATTAAACGAGTCCACGGGTCCAATATATTTTTTATATCGAAAGTTTTCTTCATAAAAATTCAAATAAATGTCTTATTATAATAAATAATAGAATAAATAAAATTCACTAATTATGTATTCGTGCTTAAAATTACTTTAAATTCCACTTAAATTCTAAAGACATAAAGCTGAAAGATCAAATTTCCAACTCAATTTGCGTGTCCATTTGTTTCCATATATAGTAGTATCTAGCATCAAATTTACATTAATAAGAGGATTGTATTTAAAAATACAGAAAGCTTTTCAGCATCAAAGCATGAGTCTTTTAATTAATGACTTATGAAGTAAGTGTTTGAAATAAAAGTATTTTTAAATAGAATATACATAAATGTTAATAATAAGATTTATTCTTTCTCTTCTTTGTTTTATTTAGGTTTAATTTTTCTCTTAGATACTGATGTAAATGTTTATGATTTTATCCCAAAATTACTAGTCACTACAAACATTATAGTGCATTGAAAAATCAAAATCTTAAACTATAAACGTAATTCACATATTTGGCATGTTGTGTAATAACCTTCAAATTAAAAGAAAATTTTTAATTATATTAAAATAATAGAATTTAAGTTTTAGAAAAAAAAAAAAATAAAATAAAATAAAACCCACAAACAGTTTCTGAAGGCATTTTCAGGAACGTGTTTTGTTTTTTTTTTTCTCCTTCAAACATCTCTCTAACCCTGCCTTCTCCAAAACTCATTCTTCTCTCTAGATTTCCCTTCCATTGAGCCACTGGATTCCCATTCCGCAGACGTCTAGGCGATCTTGGCATCACGAGCTCCAATTTTCACCGATTACATTTGCGATTTCATAGGGTAAGCAACTTTCCTCTTTATGAACCTTGATCATGTAGCAAGTTCTGCTGCATGTGATTCATCTTGTTCGTGTTTCAAAATTTCTAGTTTCCATTAGATCCTAAGAACCCTTTTCTATCTACAATTTGTCTATTCATAGGGTGACTCTTGCTTTCATTTGAGGATTTAGAAAAAAGGGGCAAATTCCTTCTATACTGTAATATCAATTGAAGGTAAGGGGAGCTAATTATTTTGTTTGAAATTATTTTATAAAATACATGCATGTTGAATTCTGAATTTGGTGCTTTTAATTGAACTGTTATGTATCTGTTCTGTATGAACTGGCCTGTACAAATGTTGAACCTGTGATTGTTGCTTGTGTTATGTTTTACTGTAATTTGGACTGTTAGGAGAAGGTATGGGGAGCTAGTCTGTTTTGGTTTGTTTGTTTCTAATTAATGTACACGTAAGGAAACAAGGGGAATCATATTTTTTTCAAATTTATTTATGCTACTAGTTTTGAAAATATTAGGTGCAGAATTTTTTGCAGTAGTTCAATTCATATATATCTTTTCACATGAGAATTTCACTTTCCTAGACCTGACCATGTTTTAATCTTTGAAGCTTTAATTCCTATTGAATCAATTATTCCTAATGTCAGAATTTGCACCTTTGGGTTGAACATTTTCGGTGTAGTAAAAATTTAATTGAGTGTAGCCAAGTTGCTTTACAACGTGACCATCTTGTTTTATTTCCTAGGTTGAAATCTTTTCCATATTAACATGTTCCGGCCATTCACATGCAATGGTAGTTGGTTTTCTTGTCATTTCTAATTCTGAAATTTGAAAGCACTGCCTCATATTTTTTTAAAACTGATTTGGACAGTGTGTATATCATCTCACGGTATTAGCAAAATTTGCATTTTTGAACCATGGTTATCCTTATTAAAATAGATATGTCGAAGAATTATTTATATACACTTAGCTTATTTGATAAATTTCAAATAGACCAAGTCTGACTTACCATTCACGTAATAAACCATATTTTAGCTGCAGACAGTTTGGTCTTTGTAAAGTTTGGTCCATTGAACAGAATTCATGCTTACAATTTTTTTTATTCAGACTATGCCTTATCCTTAGTTGTCCTTGGTTTATTATCATTATGTGTATCTGATTAGGCTGGACAAATTTTTTTTACTCTACATGGTGGAGTTTTAATATTGTGATCATATTTTCCTGCATAATTAATGAATTGGTGTTTTGTTTCATTCAAGTGTAAGCTTATTATCCTTTTGGTTTTAATTTTTTTGCTTAAAAAGGTAAGGTATGAACGTTATGGTGCTAGCCGTTTTATTATAAGACTAAAATAATTAACTTCTACGAAAATATGTTTTTGTGGTAGATAAGGTAGGACACTTCATGATAATTGTTTATTCATTTTAAAAGCCTTTCTTTCTTAATTCTATATACTTGCAATTATTCCATGGCCTGCTGCATGTTAATTTATTCATTGGTTTTATTAATATGACAAACATGGAGTATGTTACACTTCTAGAATCAAAATTCTTTAATCAATTTTTGACCAAGGTGTTTATTCTTCTCTTCTAATTTTTGTGTACTGGTGATGATTTCAGATTTATTTCCTTTATCTAAGTATTAGTTTACGGGGTTTTATGTTGTTTAGTGGTTCTTTGGATTTGTTATTGTTTTGTAATGTATGTGGAATGAATTCAATGTAAATAGTTTCAAAGTGTCATCTCTAGGTGAGATTAATTTAAGTTCTTGAATGAATATAGGTAGCTCAGTCTTGGGGGTTTTCCTTAACACTCTAATGACTATTTCATCTCACTTAGAGAAGATTAGTTCATGTGGTGAGAGTAATAGGAGGTCCTAGTCTTGGTTGTCTCTATTTTATATGGGCCAAGGTGAGTGATAACGGACTAACCTTGTGGTGGTAGGGTGGAACCCATAGCAATTGGCTTTGCAAAGCAGTAGAGGCCACCACAAGTGCATAACCCGCCATAGCTCGATATTCATTCCGGGTCCGGACGAGTCTAAGTCTAACACCACTTAATAAAACTCTAATTTATAACTTAGTAAAAAAATGTTCTCTATAATATTGTTTGCTTGACTTTGTATGCTAGTTTAATTTTGTTTACTTGTAATATTTTAGATATCTAGCTTACCCTTGCGTTGTGTGTTGCTTGTTTTGTATGTGTTCGATTTCTCTTGCAATGATCATCCAAATTGGATGTGAGCAGAGGTAGGAGAGGCCCCTCTGGAGCAAATATTAGATGGAGTTGATGGTGCTGAGGCTCCAGACACTGCAGAATAGTTTAGACTAGATAGGATCTCTTATGTATATAACTTAGTTTCTTTCCTTTTCTTCCTTTTGAAAGACTCTATAACTACATGTAGAGCTTTTATCTTTCTCATATATTTTGGATGAATGTATTTTGTATATACTTCATCTGCTACTACTCTTAACTGCTTTCTAGTATTATAATATGTTGCATTCCATATGATATAATTATACTTATATTTTTGGGATGTTACATGTTGCACTTGCATTCAAACCCTACTGAGAATAATTATATAAAATCATTCATTACAACCTACATCACGTCTTGATCAATTAGGAAAAAATGTTGTACATAGAAACATACTCAAAATTACAATAAAATATGACAACCACAAACCCAACTTCCCTTATCTTTTAAACCAACAAAGAACATGGTTTTGACATGATTACCTAACATTTTTCTCGAGTCTTACACTTTGAAACATGTTTTGAGGAAGTGTTTTCAAAGGCTTTGTTTAAAGAATAATTTTACTTTAGTTTGCTATAGTTTCTTGAATCAATATGTGGTTGTCTTCAGAAGAAAATAGTGTTGATGCTTGCTATTTTTATTATATGTGTTTTTCATGAGAAAATCATAGTAGATTAGTTAATTTGACTTTTATATGTAGGTGATTTAATGTTGCACCTTCATCTATTTCTTTAAATTCTTTTTTTCAGAATAGGTATAGTTTATCTATGTTTTCTGAAGTATAATTTTTTATCATGAATTTGGTGTGATCTCATATTTTTGTATTCTTTTCTTTATTTTCTTTTAAAACTTAATAAATTATATGTGATGTTAAAGTTTGCAATGATTTTTTTAACATAAGTTTTATCTTAGTTAATTTGTATTGTTTAAATCTTAAGGCATTAATTAATTAATTAATAATGACCATTATGTTAAATAGATGTGTGCACTAGTGGAGAGAAGACGTTCTATGAGGTGAAATGACATTTCTATAACAAGTGTTCTCGCGTTCTAACAATTATAGAGAGTCTGAACTTTCTATGACGTAGTGAATTTCTATGATGTAGCAAAAAATCTGTCATAGTAAATCCAACCTACTATAAAGTACTTTTGACTACCTCTGGTAAAAGGTTAACTTATTATAATATATTTTCAATTACTTGTCATAATACGATCAACACACATAACATACTTTCTATTATTTGTCTTAGTATGTCTAACTATTATGACATATTTTTTATTACATGTCATAGTAGATCCAGTTTACTATGACAATTTTGTAAACTACTATGTCATATAAAGTTAGTTTTTTTTACAGTTTTTTTTTACCGTTTTTATTTATTTTATCATCTTTACCATTCAATTTACCAGCAAATTCCAAAACTAAACAATGCAAACAAATCAATTCATACATTAAATTATTTAACAATATTTTAAACATTACATCATATATACATTAACCTACGTACACGTGTTTTATTGTGAATTTTATTACAATATTTTTTTTATTATATATGTTAAAGTTAATTTCTTTACATAGAGTTAAACAAATGACTTGGAACATAAGAATGGATTCGCAAAGTTCACCTTTTGTTTCTAGTATCAATAATGTATATAAATAGCTGGTGAAACCAAATGTTGAAGTCAACGTAAAAATTTGCTAATAATCCATTTAATTTGTTTAAATAAGATAACGAATAAGATTGTAGTAAAACTTCAAATATCACACTTATATTACAGTACAAGAAAATGTTCATTTATAAATAAATATTTACTCATGGTGTGAAAACTTTGATGACCATATGAACCCAAACTAAACTATTTATTAATTGAACATTTTTTTTTTTTGGAGATTTTATTTAGAATACAATAATAACGGAAACTATTTTACATTATTTAAAAGTCATCATACACAATAAAATTGATAATGGTTTGTGTTAATTGCATCTCTCAATTTTGAAATATGAATTTCAAATGTATTATGTGAATGTGGATCTTCCGGAGAAAAATATACATGATCATGTCTTCCATGTATCTGGAGTTCATTGTTTGAATTGATCACCTAAAACATTAGAACAAACAAAAAACACAGTTAATTGTTTTTATGATTAAGAAGTGATTTATTAAAGACAAAAAGTTTTCCAAATAGGATGTCATTGGCAAAGTAATAATTTGATTTCTTTTCTGTGCAAATTATAATATAACAATTTATAAGTAAGAATATATAAAACCCTTATGTTTAGAAAATTATATTGATTTTGAATCTCTTTTTTTTTAAAAAAAAAAAAAAAACCGTTTCTTTCCTTTTTTTTTAAAAAAAAAGAGAAAAGGTGTAAAAGATGTTTGTTTACAATCCCTATTCCAATGAAGGATCTCGTTTTGGATGGATTTGTTTTCTCTCTCAAAAACTGAAACAACATTTTTTTAAACAGATTTCTTTTGTTTCATTTATTAGTTTCTTAAGTATAAAATTTTTTATTTTGGTTTTTAAAATATTTCATTAATATTGGAAAGTTGAACACTATTCACCTCAAATTTTCGACAACTTAACTTAAATGTCAAATAATTTAAATTAAAATTTAATATATTATTAGAGTCTTTATTTATCAATAACACAAATATTATTTACCATAATTTAACTTGTAATCTTTAAGAACTTTTCACTATAAAAAATTAATATATATTCATATATAAAAGCTACATTAATTTAATTACAAAATTATAAAAAAGGTGAGATCCAAACAAAAAAATTTAATTAAAAATACATAATATCGTATAAAAATTAATATTATTACATAACCTTGACTTAACCATTATTAGTTCAAATTAGAGTTAATTTTATTGTTCTCATATACAATTATCAAAACAAAACGTGATTTCCAATAGATTTCTAGCTAAATTTCAAAATTCCGTTACGTTCAACTAAAAAAAATTAAAAACTTGATTTCTAATCTTAAAAAAGACAATCTCCTTACATTTGAGAATTAATCTTATGTTTTAGACATTATCATCATTGTCACGCTACTATCCACACAAGCAATAATATTATAAAGATACAAATTGTCACTACTATTATTATCATCATTTTTGTAAAAATATCCTTAAACTAATTTAATAGGGTAGCAAACTTTCTAAATATAAGTTTATATTTGAAATTTAAATTAAAAGAAACTAAAATATGATCTTTTTTTTTAATTTTGTTTGAAATTTAAAACTAAAAATACAAGGAAGGATAAATTTAGTCTAACATAAATACTTTAAAAGACTTATAACCTTTTCGAATTTAAGCGTCAAAACTGAAATAAAAAATACAAATAATATTTCAACTTATCTTATGCAGGTAAGAGAAAATATAATTTAGTTAGATTGACTCTATGGTAAAAAATAAAATAAAATACAAGTGAAGCAACAAATAGTTATTATATTTTCTCATGTTATTACTTTAATTTTGTGACATAAAATTAATTCTTGTATGTTCTCTAAACACAAAAAAAAAAAATAGTCCCTATGGAACAATTTTCAATGTTTTGAAGGAGTTTCTACCATGGATAGGTTCCATAAGTTACTAAATAATAATAAATTCATTATTAAATAAATTTAATTTTGGTAGTTCTTTTAAACCTATTTAATTAATTGAGAAGGTAGCTCAGTTAAAAAAAAGTTTAAAACCAGCAGTTGAAAGGTAAAAACTATTAAGTAAACATTCTATTAAAGTAAATGAAAAATATATAAGTAAAGAAAAAAATGTTATTAGCATTTGAATTTCACTAATTTTCTTTTTATTTAGAAATTTGTGATATTAAGAAGTAAGAATAAAAAATAGGTAAAAATAAATAAAAAAGTGAAACTAAAGAATACCTGTAATGTAGTATGGTTGAGAATGATGCTGAAAGGGTATGAGAACTTCAGGCCTGAGATTCTGAAACTCTTGCAAATAACTGGAACAATAAGTGTTGTAAATATCAGAATCAATAATAGCATTCTTTTTGTAAATATCTGAAACTTCTTCTGCTTTCTCTTGCAGAGACTTGAACCCTAGAGAGGGAAACTGCAACATCTGGTGTTGGCTTCTGAATCTCTTGAGTTCATCCAACACTTTCTTGTACTCATTGAAAACCTTTGTGTACTCTCCATAAGGGCCATGAATAGGGTCTCTTTGTCTGCAACATGCTTCCCATGTCAATGAATCCACCACTCTTCTTCTATCATCCTCTCTAGCATTCTTTACCAACTTTGTTATGTTGCTCACCCCAAAAACCTTGTGCACAGCATGAAACTCACGGCTTCTGTTTGATGGAAAATAAGGTGCCAATATGCAGTTTTCACTGCATTTCTTCCTTTGGTGCTTGCATGCTGCACATGCAGGATGCATTCCACTGCTATTTCTTTGCATCTGTCAAACATGTTTGAAGAATTCATCATCATATAACCAATCATACACAGATAAGAGCAAAAGAAAAAGTTTGATACTGTCATCTGATCAAATTTTCTGGTAGGGTATCACACTGGCCATGATAACATGTATTAGGTTAAACTTCAAAATACATTGGATTCTTTTCTACATGCAAAATATTCATTTACAAAAGGTTGACACACACTGACATGAGAAACTGTTCTTCATGAAGTCATTATTCTGAGTTGCTTATTGTTATGCTGTATATGTTGTTATGATTCTAAAGAATCGAAACAAAAGAAGAATGAAGACACATGCAGTCATCCATGCATGGTTAATTCTCTAGTTTTATATCTCTTCTTCTTTAGAAGAAAAACATTGAGACAAAACAGAAAATTTAGTAAAAGTTAAGATACAAACCTCGACCAAATATTGTCTTGAATTAAGGGAATGAAACATCAATATCTGTAGAAATAAGATATATATAAATATTAGGAAGAAAAACTGTCTTGTTTAGGAAGAGCACGAAAAGATGGTTAAGGTTCACGTCTCTTGGAGGGAAAATTATTTATATAGGAAGAAGTCTAAGTAAACTCTAGATACAAATGTTTAGGAGATATTCATGCATTAATTATCTTATTAGAGAACAGATAAACAAAGAGGAATTATGCACTGATATGAATTAATTATTGCATAATAATATGATAATGAAAAACAGCTATCATTCTTCTGATTATTATTATTATTATTATTATTATTATTAGTTTTTCACCTTCCCACTCTTGGTGTTTTTAAATGTAGAACAAAAACCAGTGAGCTGTTTCTCAATTTAAAACTTTTTCAATTTATTTAATTTGAGTATAGTTTTTAGGGGTTTAATTAGAATGCAGTGATGGTGTATAAAAAGTGGTTATCATCGTATATGATTATAGTATGTGTTGTTGACTGATTAAGCTTTTAGAGGTTGCTCATGCAACTTTTGCTATGAGTCATGTAAATAATCATTCGGCATCTTCATGTTCTTGACGTGAGGCAAACTGGTAAGTTTAACATTTGTTTATTGTGTTTATTTCTATATATATATTATGATTTCTTAGAAGACATTTAAACTAAAAGCATAGAATATTATCTTTTTAATATATTGAAAAAAATATGTTTTTAAAGCAAATTTAATATAAAATGTTGGTGAAAATTTGTTTTTTTCAAAAAATATATTTACTTATTTACAAATTAACAAAATAATTAAATTAATATTTAGATTTCTTTATTTCTTTTACTGGAATGAATTTAAATCATTACCAAAATATGAAATTTTAGTAAGAATTATTTTTGATTGGAGGTTTAACCAAAAAATATTTAATTGTACAAACAAAATAAACATTTCATATATTATAATAATATTTAATATATTATACGTACATAAAACTATATATTCAATCTAAATATTACATTATCCTACCTGTATTTTAAAAAAAGTTGGATCCATACATGACAAACTACAATATTTTGCAAATATTTTGAAAATGCCTTAAATGGTACAGAGGCTAGAGTTGTTGGTGGTGTCTCACGAACATAAACCTTCAAACACATAAATTAACAAGTGAAAAAAAAAACTAAGAAGATTTGAAACATAAAGTATTTGATTTAATATATGAAAATTAATGGGACGAAACAAACCTTCATGTCCTCCTTATTAGTTTTACTAGTGTTAGAAAGAGATATGTAAAACCCTGATTTGTTATGAAGCAATGCTTGCTTGATATTCAGAAACTATAAACTTACAAAATATAAATTAGAATGCATTTGATGTAAAGACCAAAAAAGCACTGAAGATCAAAATTACCTGTTACCAAATGAAATTTCAGATTCTTTTTAAATCTGTCTTAGCGTGCCGATAATCTTGCTCCTCTCATTAATTTTATATAAAATATTTCAAACTATAAAACTATTTCAAACTTCCTTTTCTGTCAACTCAAGATCAGAGTAAATCGACACTTGGCTAAAAGTGTCTGTTCAAAGCAACCACATAAAAATTATTGTTGCAACAGAATCAAGAAACATTGATATGATTGTTTATTATAGAGTACAATATTAAGTTTAATTATCATCGGTAAATCATAACAGTAAACGAATATTAGGCAATTAAACATTGTGTTAGTTATATTTAGATACTATTATAATTTATATAGATTTGTGCATTTGAACATAAGTATTCTTTAAACTTTTTTAATATGATTATTTACACTGTATCTAAATTTCATTATAATTATAATAATCTACTAATAAAAAACATATTTTTTTTTAGAAAAATAAATTAGTATTTTGCATAACTAAAGGTAAGCTAAATATTTGTGCAATCTATTAATGCTATAGAAAATAGACGTTACATATATGAACTTATTATCTCTCTGTGCAAATGATAGAGAGAAGAAAAATTCTTATAAGCTTACAATTATTATTATTATTTTCATTACCAAGAGCACTTGTTCTATTTACCTAACTACATGATCTTCATCAAGATCAGCTGCACTCGATCTGGTCCATGCACGCGGTGAGGGAGTCAGAGGAGTTGCTCCATGCAAGAGCTACCTGCCATGGACGGTCAGAGAAGGGGAGGGAGAGCAGGCGGCATGGGTTGTTTTGGTTAGTCTCGGGAGATATTGTCGGTGGAAGAAAGATCGGACGAGGTTGGTGAAGAAGTTAAATTATCGATGTTTTTTTGTGCCAGTTAAATTATCTTAACTTCTAACCTTTTAGATTATCTTAAAATATTTAGTTAAATTATTTTAGTTTAGTTTTATGAAAAACTAATTAAATAAGATAGTATGTTCTTTGATATAAAACTTATTTTTGAATTCGAAATTTAACTTTTTCTCTTTTTATTTGAATTTCATATAAGATTTAGAAATTTAAATTACAAAATATTCTTATTAATTTATGGATATAAATATAAAATATTTGTGCAATTATAAGATATAAGTCTGGAGTGCAATTTATATATATAAATAGTCACCTCATTTACTTATATTTTATTTTGATTCATATAGAAAATTAATAAACTTTCTATAAATTTGTGACTATAAATCAAAGAGCGAAATTAAAAGAAATAAAAGATTCGTAATTAACTACTGTGTCATTATTTTATTGATATGTTTGAATTTATATTTAAAAATATTTGAAATAGACCAATCATAGACTGCACATATGTGTTGTCAAAAAATTATAAAAAAATTATTAAAAGAATTTTTTCCTAAATAAAAATTAAGTAAAAAATTCATTAGAGTGTGGCTATATATATCATTTGATACTCCAATAAATATCTGATTCTTTGATCAAATAAACTTTTCTTTAATGAATCAAACATATTTAAAACTTCGTAGATCTTAATAAATGGTCTTAATTTTTTTTCTATGAAAGATATTGGAACTCATGGAGATAAAAACTGGTAGTGACACTCTTTTCCTTTTTTTGTCCATTCGACTTTTCTTCACTTTTTTTTTCTTTCCATCTTATTTTTTATTTTCCTTTCTTGTTCATCTTATTTATATCTTGAATGGTTATTTTAGATGTTAAGCATGACACTTATATATTAAATTTACGTTCAATGGAATACATCCTACAATAAAATTTAAGAAATTTATTTAAATACAGATAATAATTATCTGATGAGACATAAATAATCTTTATCTACTATTCAACTTAAAAAATAATCTATTTATCCAGTTATCCATAGTATATCTCTTTAAAAAATATTTGTTGGTATTTCAAAATTTATGGATATCCCTAAATAACTACGAATATTTAAAAAATATACTTTATAAATTTTTAAAATAAAATAAAAAAAATATATCAAATATGATATAAATTAAAGGTTTAAAAAATCATTTGGTCTCTTCGGGGTTTGGTTCAAAATGATCCCACTTTAAAAAAAAAAAAGTTTATTAAGGTTCCATATTTTATTAAAGATATTCAATATGGTCCTTTTCGTAGACGCCGTTAAAATCATAACGGTGTGGATGCCACCGTGGTCAAACCTCAGTGAGTTGTTTAGTTGAATGATTATGTGGCACTGTGAAGTGAAGTGAGTTGGTGGAAATGTTTAAAGTTAAAGTTATTATGTCTAATAAAAGGGGTGGTTAGGGTTCATTCAAGTTGTTCACTTTTTTTAGCAGAGTGGTTATGGATAAATAAAAATGGTTTCTTCCCAAGGTTGTTCCAAAACAGGGTGGGAAAGAAATTCGCAATCCGCAAATGATGGTGTTGGAAGGGAGGTGGGATAATCCCTCATTGCAAGTGTGGTGATTATGTTGTGAGCAAAGTGGCGAGAACTTCACAGAATGGTGTACTAAAGAAAATAATGAGGAAAGAGATGATGAAATTGTCAGACAAAAGGAGAGGATTTGTGATATGAAAATTTTAGTCCAAAAGTTGTAGAAAAGGATAAAAAACAAAATCAAATTAAACTCTAACCCCCAAAATTTTCCACAAATTCAACAGAAAATATTTAAGCAACAAATTTATACCCTCAAATCATCGTCAATCGAACAAAATACGTATATTTAATACAAAATCAAATTAAACCCTAATCCCCAAATTTATACCCCCAAATTCAACGAAAAATATTTAAACAACAAATTTATACCCCAAAATTGTCAATCGAAGAAAATACCTATATTTAACACAAAATCAAATTAAACCCTAACTCCCAAATTCAACCGAAAATATTTAAACAACAAATTTATACCCCCAAAATCATAGTCAATCAAACAAAATACGTATATTTAACACAAAATCAAATTAAACCTTAATTCAAAATTTATACCCCCAAATTCAACGGAAAATATTTAAACAACAAATTTATACCCCCAAATTATCGTTAATCGAAGAAAATACCTATATTTAACACAAAATCAAATTAAACCCTAACCCCCAAATAAAACAACAAGAACATCAACTAATTAGGCTTAGATTAGGACCACTTACCTAGCGTAGTACGATGTTCCACTTACACCTTCAAGGAATCAACAGCCATAACCAGTTTCACAACAACTTTGAACCTAGAAATGGCGTAATCAGATAAGGGTTTTTTACTTTAACCTAGACTTAACCTATTTTACGTCATTTTATTTTTTTTACTTAAATATTTACACATTAAAATGACTTCACAGCGCCACGTAAGCATCGAAGTAAACAGCTCATTAGGTTTCGTCACGCTAGCATCCACACCGTTATGATTTTAACGGTGTCTACGAAAAGGACCATATTGAACATTTTTTAATGAAATATGGGACCTTAGTGAACTTTTTTCATAGATGGGATCATTTTGAACCAAACCCCCAAAAGAAGGGACCAAATGATGTATTAAACCAAAATTAAATTAAATTAAAATTAATTTTAATTAAATTTAACCTAATAAATTATAAATTAATTTTAATTTTAATTAAATTTAACTTAATAAAATATAAATCAAATTTTAATTTTAAGTTTTTAGCAGGTAATGGATACCCACAGGTACATATAATATGATATTCACAACCGACTCGTTTATAAACGGACATTAAAATACCTATTACGCAGGAGTAATAAATACTCGTGGGATACCAACTATTTGCCACAGATTTTATCCACGGATACCTGTGAGTACGGGTATTGTTGTCTCCTTATATGTAAGTAGACTCTTTTAGAAAAAAACCTTTCTTATATGCATATAAAAGTTATAATGATTTTGTATCTATAACATATCCTGAAATAGTTTAGTATAGGAAACTAATTGCAACATGTAAGGAAGCTCATGGAATATTCAACATAAGAAAAAATCATATTACTAAGAATAAGTAATTTTTGAGATCCAATATATAATAATCTTGTTAAAACAATATCGTCAAGAAAGATTAGACTGTCTAGTAACTCAAGTTTTGAAGTTAACATACAATACTTAACGAAATCATTTGTTGAATAAAGGGTCTAAAAGATGTGTTTGTTAAAAATAACGTTGAATGAAATAACCATTTATCTATAAAAACCAATATTGAATGAAAATAGCACATAAATTTTTATGAAAATAACATTTTCCAGCATACATTGTTTAACATACAATATTTAAACAAACAGTGTCTAACAAAAGGAAACGTCTAACAAGCGTATGCCTTTAAAACACTGAGACTTAAGATTTTATATCTAAACAATATCTAACAAGATAAGTGTCTAAAGAAAAGAATCGTCTAGGAGAAGATTGTTAAATGATATAATGAAACTCACAAACAATTTTATAGAATAATCATTTAACGATTATATCGTCTAAAGATCATATATTAAACATTTTGCTTTTTAGATGATGTTCAAATATGTCTTAAACACACAATATGTCTTAAACACGCAATATGTTTTAAACACGCAATATGTTTTAAACACGCAATATGTCTTAAACACGCAATATGTTTTAAACATGCAATGTGTCTTAAACACATAATATGTATTAAAGTTTACCAACGTTTGAAACATTTATTGCATGTATAAAAAAATGTTTCTTTGTTTGTATGCTTTATTATGCAGATCATGATAGTACAAGAGCCTTACTCAAATTCCTGCACAAAATGGATAAAGTTGTTAAGAGATAGAAAGACATTCCAAAAATATTTCCTTAATGCTTTTAGCTCTAAAGAACCATACAAACTACTTTTGAAAAAGCTCTAATAAAGCATAATAGCTCTGCAATGAAGAGTTGAGTCTGATTGCCCATCTAAAAAGGTTATGAAGTCTACATGGAAGTCAAATCCCAGTCTAACGGATTTCTCTCAAGAAGACTATATATATAAAGATGATTGAATGATGAGAAAAGGAAGAAGTGCATAAACTTGTTGTTACGTTGTTTCTCTCTATTGTCTAACACTTTCATTTATAGAGAAATATCTTTTACCAGTTTTCAGAAGTTTATTGTATTATTCATATATCTTCTCTACGAGAGTAATTTTCTTTCTTGTAAGAACTCAAAAACACTTGTTGTATTTAGATTTAGATGTTAATTCAAACACTTGTATTGTTTAACCCTATGGAGTTAAAAATTCTAGACGGTTTGTCTAGTGTTATACTAAGAGTGGTTAAACTTATCTAGTCATGTTAGTGTTTTTAACCAGGAGTGGTTGATAGTACTCGTTGTAAACCAGGAGTCGTTAAACTTGTCGTAATCTTTGTTAAAGATTAGTGGAACCCCTTAAGGGACATTAAAAGAGAACTAGACGTAGCTTAAGTTGAAGCAAACCAATATAAAATTCTTGTGTTATTATTTTCCTTCTTTAAAACATTTTCCTAAACTTTATATTAAACAAACACACATCTAACAATTATTGTAGATCATCTAATCTTTGCAATAGTCGTTAAACGTTGATTTGTGAAAAAGTTTTAAAACACTATTCAAACAACCCCTCCCCCCTTACACCCCCTTTTTCTAGTGTTTTCTTGTATTTCAAGTCTAAACTTATATTGGTTATTGATAACGGTTGATTTTACCGTTATCTGTAATGCAATTTTGATACTAAATCAACTCTTTTTGAGCTTATAACTTGCTTAATCCTCTTTTATCTTAGTTTTATGAATAATTGCGTTTTGGGCTACTTTGATGTAATTTCATCTATAATCCCTTTATTTTGTAGCTAAAAATGTGCTTGGAAGAATCTCCAACAATGTAAAGAGTTTAACCAACCACAAGAAGCAAACAGATTTACAAAAAAAAGAAAAAAAGATGCAGTATAGAAAAGTCAAGCTGAGGGCCCTAAGTCAGGGGCCCTGAGTGCCACCTAGTCAGGCTGAGGGCCCTAGGTCAGTGTAAGAAGGAAGAGGGATACCTATTTATGTTGAGTTTTTCCAATTAGTTCCCTTTAATATTTTTTTTCCCAATTAAGTCCTTAAAAGCGAAAAATTGACTCAATTGGGTCCCTGCCGTTAAATTGGATCAACGTGGTTAAGTTTTTTATGATCTGGCAGCTTGACATGGAATAATTTAATGAACAGATCCTCTTAGGTAGAAAATGTTTGATTAAAAAATTAAAAAAAGGGTCATCCTCTATTACCATGAAGCGCCACCCAGAAATTTTCTTCCCTATGCGTCAGCCATAAATCTTCTTCCCTCTATATCACCCATAAATCTTCTTTCTTGTGCATCACCCAGAAATATTCTTCCTTATGCATCACTCATAAATCTTCTTTCATGTGCATCAAGCCTGTGAAAGAAAACCCAAAGAATCGCACATCACAACAAACCTATAGAGAAATCCCAAATTTCACAAACTCATAACCCTAATCACACATCCACCATCTTCGCGACATTGAACAGGAAAACATAGAAACACTGATTCATTCACCAACCCTTTTCTCTCGTTCTCGCCGCCTCTTCTTCAAATCCCATACTCTGCCCATTTTCTACAATAATATTCTCTTGATCTAACCAACCAAATCTTCTTATCACTATCTCTGAAACCATATATCTTGATATTATTTTTATTCTTGTTCATTAACCTTAATCTTCACAAGAAACCCAAAAAAGAAACATATCAAGAAAAGCATAATTCTCAGTTGCTTCAAGTTGCAACAAATCACAAGTAAAATTCAGAACCCCATTATCAACCCAATGGAGAAATCAGAAGAAAAAGAAGAAAGTGTCGATTTGAGTCAAATATCTCTTTGACCCCTTGAGCTCTTTGACCTAGATGACTTGGTGTGGACCTCCGATGAAAAGGTGGCAACTTTCTGCACTTGGGATCGTTATAGTAGCAAAGAAAAGGGAATCAATTTCATCCAAAACATAGCCAATAAGTTTGCATGGTGTAGAGAAATATGCTTGAACGGTCGTTCTATTGGGTGTGTTTCTCTTTCCTCCAATTCAGAGCATGATCAAAGCAGGAACATATCCTTGGAACTTGGCTATGTTATCGGTTTCAAATAATGGGGTAAAGGGGTTGCCACTGAGGTTGTGAAGAACGAGTTAAGGTTGCTTTCACTAAGCAATCGTTGCCAAACTTGGAGAGGATTGAAGCTCTTGTTGATGTTGGGTCTCAGAGCGCGCTACAAAAAATTGGTCTTCATTGGGTTGGTTTTGATAAACCCTAATTTGATGGTGCTTAATTTCATATTTCAAAAAAATTTTGGAATTCATGAACCCTAATTTCGTTATGAACTCTGAGTATCAATCGCTAAGGTTGAAGATGGAAATGTAAGGTTGAAGATGATGAATCCTAATTTAGGTTTCAATTATCAAAAACCTAATTTTTAAATGTATAATGTAATCGAATTCCACATAACAATCGTATTAATGCCACGTACTAAAAATTTAGCACGTCAAGCTGTCAGGTCATAAAAAGCTTAACCATGTTAACCCAATTTAATGGCAGGGACTTAATTGAGTCAATTTTTCACTTTTAAGGACTCAATTAAGAAAAAATTAATAAACAGATCTAACTGGAAAAATTCATCATAAGTAGAGACTACGAAAATGGTTTAACCATTTTTTAAATACTAACCGTGAAAGTTTCACAAATTGAAAAATAGTTTTTCTTTACCATTTACACTTAATAATTAGTTTAATAATTTTATTTTTTATTAAATATTATTTAATAAATCAAAAGTTGTAATAAATTTATTTTTTTTATTAATATTGGTAATATTATTTATGACAATATTAATATTGATAATGCTATTTAATAATAAAGTCATTTAAATAATGAACATCATAATTTTTAAATATATTTGTTACCATAAACTATTTTATTATGATTTTGTTTGCAATTTTATTTAATAGTTTCACTCTTTTAATAATAAATATTATTATACATAGAGTAGAGTGAGATATTTGTCTCTTTTAATATTGATAAGATGTCTAATAAATACTAAGAATAGAGATTTAATATACAAATTATATAATCTACTATTCAATTACTAAATTAGTATTTAAACTTAATAATAATAATGAGTTTTTACTAGATTTTAAAAATTCAGTATGATTTTAAAGAATAAATGAGTAAACTTCAATGAGACACTTGCACGGAGAAAATAAGAGTTTGGAAACCCATCTTTTGAATCTCCTCATAACAAAATCATAATAAGACTTTATTAGAAAAATCTTTAAATACAATTTGTCTTAATATGTACTAAACAATTCTATAAAATAGAGATTAATATTAAGAAATATAAAACATTATAAAAATATAAGAATATGTCACAATTTAATATTAGTAAAAATTGATATTTATCACCATAATAATAAATAAAATAATAAAATAAATAGTTTAAAGAGTAAATATTTTATTATTGCATATGTGTGATATTATGATTTTTTATTTAGTCTTTTATATTATATTGTATATTATTAATGTATCTCACACACACACACACACACACACACACACACACACACACACACATATATATATATATATATATATATATATATATATATATATATATATATATATATATATATATATATCATTATTTTTTATTTTTAATTCTTTAATTTGAAACAATCGTTTATGATGTATTTTATAGGGAATTGAGAAAGATATATTATAATTCATTTTATTTTCTAATTTTAAAGAATGCAAAGAAGAAAATAAAACGCTAGTTTCGCCAAAGCATCTATACCTACCATTATATAAAAGAAATAACTTGTTTATATCTTTTTTCAATTTTATCTTTTAATAAATAACTATTTGTTTTCAATGTAATCGTTTCTCTAGTTGATTTTTTAATTAAAATAATTATTTATAGTAAAAAATTACCTATAAAATAAATAAAAACCATTTACAATAAAATCATAAAAATTGTATATATTTATTTTTATAACTTTTTCTTATCACAAATAAAAAGAACACATATTTTCCCTAGTATAAATTATAAAAACATCAACATATCACATTATAATAATGTTTCTTATATTATCAACGCATATACAAAACTATCATTCTCCAATCGTGTTTTCAAAATTTATCAGCTTATTTGAATAATTAACTGTAAAACCATAGATGAGTGTTTAAGACAAGATTGAAAGTGGCGAGTTTTATAAGGTTAGTTGGTAAACATTCTCAAGTGAGTTAAAGTGGTCACTTTAGAGGTGGCCATTCCCATACAGTGGCAGTAATATTTGTTGAAGTTTGATATGTTAACAATTTTTTATAATAAGTTTTTGACACTATGTTATATGCCATTAATTTATTGGTTCTTTTATATTTATTAGATCAATCACACGCCATGATATAAACGTTGTAAAATCGTTGTTAAGAAAAAACATTTTACAATATTTGTAGCATCAGCTTTTGTTGATGTTAGGTTTACGTAATTAATTAACAATGGTAATCTTTTTGGTTATTATTTGAAAAATATCTTTTAACATATATAAATTTTTTATATTTATTTGATATTTATTTTTTATTTTTTATTCTCTTTTTTTAAAAGTATAAAAATTTATATTTTTATGATTATTTTATTTTTATAATGTGTTAAATAAACATAAAAGTGTACGAGGATACTACTAGTGCTATCATTTATGGCATCAATTCTTAGGTTGTCGATTTATGGAAGCAAAGATCATTAAATAGTCATTATTCACCTTGATCTCCCTTATGCTACACTTAACTCTACTGCACTTCCATCAACAAACGCACTAATGGCCTTCCCCTTAAAGAAACAGAAACCCAAACCCAATAATGGTAAAGATAAAAAGGACACACTAAAGTTGGTGGCAAGAGGCTTCTCTTATTAAATGCTATAATACTCTCCCCCTCTCTTTCTATTCAAAATTCAAATTCTCCCTTTTCTTTTGCTTCCAATTTTTAAAGTGAAAGAAACAAACAAGAGCTTGCAGGGATGAAGCATTGCTGAAAGATGAGCACAGCCAGGTTCATTAAGTGTGTCACAGTTGGTGATGGTGCTGTTGGAAAGACCTGCATGCTTATCTCTTACACCAGCAACACATTCCCCACTGTATGACTCACCATTTCTAACTTTCAATTTTCTTTCTCTTTTAGCTTTAACAACAATCACATTAACTTGTTCTTCTTGTTACAAAAATAAACAAGGATTATGTTCCTACAGTTTTCGATAATTTCAGTGCAAATGTTGTGGTTGATGGCAGCACAGTTAACCTCGGATTGTGGGACACTGCTGGTAAGTATTACATCTTATGTTTGATCAAATGTGTTCTTGTATAATATATCGTACTTCAGCTAATTATGAGTGAAAATTATTAAACTTTTTGTTACGTTTGAAACTCATTTTAGAAGCTAATTTTATAGAATTAAATTTAAAGTTCATCTCTTTGAATTTTTTTTCAACTAAAATGTTTAATTGGAAAATCATACTCCTTTGTTATTCTTCATGTAGAATATGAATAAACTGTTTATTCTTCGTGTATTTTTGTTTATGAATTCAAGAAGAGAAGATACAAGAAAATTAGGTCTAAACCTTATTTTATAAACTGTTTTGTAGCATTGAATTAAGTTTAAAATTTATTTTTTTTAAGATTTTCTCAACTGTTGGAAATGAGATACAAACATCACCTTACAAATCGGTTTTGTGAGGTTGAATTAGACTAAAAATTCACTTTCTAATATTAACTAAATTGTTTATTTGGAAAATCTAACTAAGTGATACTTTGCTGGTGTGTTTTTGGTTCATGAATTCAGGACAGGAAGATTACAACAGGCTTAGGCCATTGAGTTACAGAGGAGCAGATGTGTTCTTGCTGGCCTTTTCCCTCATCAGCAAAGCCAGCTATGAGAATATATCTAAAAAGGTTCTGCTAATCAGAAACTCTTTTATAGGGCACAAAGAATGTGTTGTTTTTAGTACAAATTTAAGCCCACAGAAACTGACATTAGGCCAATTTTATGCAGTGGATTCCAGAACTGAGACACTATGCTCCAACTGTGCCAATTGTACTAGTGGGAACCAAACATGGTATCATCTTAAACATTACTTAATGACTTTGTCTCACTCAAGCAAGCTGTTTAACTGCATTGTCATTTCACATTGGTTGACCACAGATTTGAGGGAAGACAAACAGTATTTGATTGATCATCCTGGTGCCACAGCTATAACTACTGCCCAGGCAAATTATTTCTAGCTCATATTTTCTTGTTGGAGCCATTGATAAGATACAGAATGTTTTTGCTTCCATTTTGAAATACACCTAAATACCATAAAGCATTGTGCAGGGAGAAGAACTGAAGAAGGCAATTAGTGCTGCTGTGTACATAGAATGCAGCTCCAAGACTCAGCAGGTTCAAATTCTTTTTGTTAAGATGCATGTAGCCAAACTTGCCTTAACTTTTATTGTTTTGCCTGCTAAAGAAATTATCATAGAAAAATGAGAAAATTAATTGCCAATCAAATCCAGAACCTCAAGATTATGTTATAGTTATACACTTACTATATAAATAAAGAAGATAATTATTGAATATCCCACATAAGTAAATAAACAAGTACAAACTTTACTTTATAAAATTGAATTAAATTTAAAGTTTATTCCTTGAAAATAACAATTACATATATAAAATTAGAAGCATAAATTTGTAAGTGTGTATAACAACATGAAGTCATGGCCTAATTTATGCTTTTGCTGCAATATTTCAGAATGTAAAGGCTGTGTTTGATGCTGCAATTAAGGTTGTTTTGCAGCCACCTAAGTCCAAGAAAAAAGGAAAGAAGAACACACCTTGTGTTTTCCTCTGAGTCAAGTTGTTCAATTGCAGTTCCAGTGATAGTTTTCAAGTTAAATTCTCACTCTGTAACATTCAGATCCTTCTTCCAGGATTTTTTTTTTTTTCCTTTTGTTTGATTTCATAAATAGCACTGCGTACTCTATACTATAGTGTTCTATAGTAGGACTACTTGTAAAAGTGAATATGAAATGATGCAAGGTTTGTGTAATTATTTAATATGAAATGATGATGATTTGAACACAACAGTTTTATCCCACATAACTTCAGTAGAGGAAGGACACTTTCTTCTGCACCTCCATAGCTTTCTTCCTACACTTCATAATTTTTTTTTCCATTTTATGGTTTGTTTAATCCAAAATTCATTTTTAACTTTTAGACTGCAAAGCAAAATTTTTTTTTTGAATTATATAATATGAAAGTTATTTTTTTTTTCAGATTTGAAAGATAAAATGACTTTTGAAGTTGAAAGTGAAATGACTTCCCATTAGTAAAATCCGAAAACTTTTTTTTTTTGAAAAAAAAAAAAACCTTTTAAATTGGGTAATCTAAAAGTTATATTTTGAACTCCACCATTTCAAAGTAAAAACAAAAATGACTTAGATAAAAAAGACAAAATAAAAAAAAATTATAAGAAATGTAATGGAAAAGTTATGGAAGTGAAAAATTTTAGATCATTTCGTTGTAAAAATAATAACTTAGTATAAAATATTTTATCTAACATAAAATTCATTTTAAACCAAGAATCAATTCTACAAAGTAAAATTAACAATATGTGCCTCGCAAAAACCAGAAGGACGAGAAATGTGAAGAGATGAATGTTTAGTTTTTAAATTTTAAATGCAACAGATATAATTGAGCGCCTGTAGCTCAGTGGATAGAGCGTCTGTTTCCTAAGCAGAAAGTCGTAGGTTCGACCCCTACCTGGCGCGGCTTTGTTGTAATTATAGTTCAAAAATTTTAGTATATTGTAATTTTTTTTTATGTAATTTTATAAAACAAAAATCCATAGTTTTAATAATCCAATCTATTATCAATTCACTTATATATGTAACTCTATTATAATAATATTAGAACATGTATAATGAGTTATTATATAAATTGATTAAATTAATATGTAAAATAAATTTTTATTTATCAACAAAATTAAATATATTTTTATAAATATGATAAAAAATAAAAACAAGAGAATATGTAGTAATTTTATTCAAAAAAAATTCAAAATAATGATTAATTTTAGACGATTAATAATAATTATATTATAAAAAAATGAATATGAAATAGTTTTATTTAATAAGTTTTCAAAATAACGATTATTCTGAAAAGGGCTGTTAACAGTATTATAAAAAGTAAAATGTAAAATACGAATATAAATTATGTATATATATAAAAAAAAAAGTGAATCTTATATGTATGTAAATATAGAAATATGACATAATAAAATTGAAAAAAAAATGATATTTCCTGTTTACAAGATTTAATAGGATAACAGTTATACGGACTTGCAACAAAACATAATTTAATATGTGCATTAATATACTTTTAAAACTAAAAACCAAATAAAGTTATGGATAATTAAAAATTAAAGGATAAGAATTGCGTAAAGTAGGAAATACAAATTATGAATAACTGAAATGAAAAGAACTAAAACTACAAAA
Organism: Vigna mungo; assembly: GCA_036885675.1. Classification (NCBI taxonomy): domain Eukaryota; kingdom Viridiplantae; phylum Streptophyta; class Magnoliopsida; order Fabales; family Fabaceae; genus Vigna; species Vigna mungo. The sequence goes on from CP144694.1 coordinate 23,095,392, forward strand.
ATAAATAAAAAGTGGTATTATACAATGAGGATCGAGTGAATATAATAACTTTTTGGTGTTCACAATTCTATTTCCAATTTTAGCCTTGATAGTTAATTTTTATTTTTATTTTTATATTAAAATTTTTACTTTTATTTCTATATTTAAAAATTAAATCTCATCTTTAACTTTTTAACTTTCTTTGTTCTAATTTTGTAATCAGATTCTCGTATATGGAAAGGAGCAACTTCATTACACAAGCTAATACAATTTCTTCATTGAAAATTCATATATGGGATGCATCTTATATGGTTCAAAGAGCTCTATTAACTCCAAAAAATGAAAATGTTGAAAAACTTAATTTATTGTCATTGGATAAAGTTGAAGGAGACACTTATAATTCATACCAACAAGAGTACTTCCACTCTATTGTTCCACGTGACTATTCACCCAATATTTTAAAAGTTAAAGAAGATGTATTATTAATAAGATAATGATATTTTTGACAACATTTTATTATCATCTACGTGTTATTTTGTAATTAGTTTATGTTGATGTTTATGATTATTATTATTGATTGGGGAGTAATTTTAGACCAATCACAAAATAACACATATAATTACACATAAATGATGTTAAAATATTATAAAAAAAATGTTGTTAAAATATCGTTATCTTTATTAATATTGTTACACATTATTGACCCCAAATCTAATTTATGTAATGAGACAAGATTATTGTGTCGTGGTTATACATGAACATGTTGATGTTGAAATATCAATAAGACAATGGTGGAAAATATGTTTCTTACCAAGAATTAAACATAAAACGACAGAAAGCGATGGTCTTCATCTGTGCTTCTTAGGAAACAATTTACTGTGAAACTAAGTTTCGTAATTACTATAAATAAAGCACGGGAACAAACAATACTGACGGTTGGGATTTACCTTTCACACCATTTTTCAGTCATGGTTAATTATTTGTTGCTTTGTTAAGAGGTGTTTCCTAGAAAACAACAAAAATACTAATTAGAGAAGGACTTCTTGAAGGCAAAGATGGTAACTTTACCAAAATCTTGTCTATAAGGATATTTTCTTATCTCAAAATTAGGTACATTCCTTTTTTGAAATATCACACATAAACATACACATTTGTTAATTCTCTACCTAATTGTACATTAACTTACAAAATACCTTTTTAAATTTTAGTATATTATTTTTAATATTACAGGTAACTTAATAAGTATCCCAGGACACTTCATAATTCATAGGAGATATAGACATGTTTCATTCAAATAATACCCATTATAATAAGGTATTTTACAATTTATATATATGTATAATACTTATTAGACACATACACACATTCTCACACACATACACACATAAGGATAGCACCGGGTCACGTCGAGCACGGATAGTGCCTATTCGTAACTCGACTCGAAAAAAAAATTCATTCGTACCCATTTAAAAAATATTTGCAAATATTAATAAAAATATATTTTTTTTAAATTACTAAAATAAAATTTAAATAAAATTACAAAAAATATAAAATATAATATAAATTAAAATTTAATTTTATTAAATTTAACCTTATATAATATAAATTAATTTTAATTTTAATTAAATTTAACTTAATAAAATATAAATTAAACTTTTATTTTTATTTTTTGCGGGTAGCGGATATCCGCGGGTACAAATAATACCCGCACCCGACCCGTTTATAAGCAGGTATTAAAATACCTACGGGTAGTAAATATCCGCAGGTATCAACTATCTGTCGCGGATTTTATCTGTAAATATCCACGAGCACGAAATTTTTTGTCATCCCTAAACACACATCTTATTCAACATTATTTTTATAATTGACATCCTTTCGTAGGAAAATGAATTTGTAAAACAATGCAATACATAGAAGGATGACTATTCACTCGTATTTACACATATATCTTATTCAACACTTTTTTTATAAATGACATCACTTCATAGGAAAATGAATTTGTAAAATAATTGAATACATAAAAGGATGACTACTCACTTGCATTTATTAGGCCAATTGACAATAAGGTAGTATAAATGATTCATTTATGCAATGTCATTGTTATAGATATGAATTTTTGTTATGATACTTTTATGCAATGATTTTGACACCACATTTTTATTCATTTGGATCATATTCTCCATATTAGATCCATCAATTACAAATTTATTCCATTTGTTGGGATTCCACAATGATAACAGATAAAACTCAACTTTTAAATTCTCACAAAGAATACACAAGTAATATCAACATCTTCAATTATTTTAATTGTTCACATATACATTAAAAGTTTGTGTATTTTATTGTGACTCATTAGCATAATATCTCATACTTCTAAATGTTAAGACAAAATCATCTAAAGAATAGATAGTCTAAGCAATTCAGGTTTGAAGTTTAACAAAAAGTATTAAACGAAATATTCTTGTGTATGAAAAGCTATTTTAGAATAAATAACGTTTAAGAAAGAAATATTTTGCAACATCTATTTTAGAAGAAATCAAGCTTATGAATAACGTTTTCTAGACTGAACTGTTTGACGAACTAAGTTTATGAATAACGTTTAAGAAAATAAAGTGTCTCTCTTTTAAATGGACTACATGAGTGATAAGCTAGCATTTTATGAACAAGAAAGTCTATAACTTTTATAACAGTGAAGCTAAAAGAAAAATTTTATTTTATACAGCGTTAACTTAAGCAAAACATCTTAAGAATACATCGTCTAATGTATGATCGCTAAGCGCTACACTCAAATAGCCTTTGAGAAAACATATAATATTTTATACCATTTGATGACTATAAATGTTGTGTGTTTTACCAAATGATGCATTTATTAATGACATGATAAAGAATAAAATGTTTTGAACATGCAATAGAGTCTAATGTTTATCAACGTTCAAATTATTTAATATATGTACGATAAATTGCTTCGATGTTTGCATACTTTGTTCTTGATATTTGTGTAGATCACTAAACCATAAAGATATGATCATAATCACTACACCCAAGAAAAGGACATTGATAGATGAACAACATTCTAGGAATATTTCCTTGAAGCCTTCTACTTTATCACATCGTACAAGCTCAATTTTGCTAAAAGCTATAATAAATCTAAACCTCTACAATGTAGGCTACCAACCTCTCACCTAAAGGCTATCTACTGTCTTGAAGTCAACGTCCTTGTTTAATGGTTATCTTTCAAGAAAAGTTATATATAGACGAAAACTTGAAGAAAAGACACAAGGATAATATAAGAAGAATAAGATAGTTAACTCGTGAACGCTAAGCTTATTGTGCTCATACATTGTTTAAAGTTGAATATTTTTCTAGAAGAGAAAAACCTTAACAAATCACACAATTCTTTGTATTCTTTATATCCTCTCTTTGAGAGTTATCACTTATATCTTTCCAGATAAAACTTTTTGTGTTGTAAATTTTGAAGATAATTAAAGCACTTAATGTTTAGCTTAGTTGAGTTAAACAATCTAGACTTGTTGTCTAAGATTAAAACTAGAAATTGTTAGAATACTCATAAACTAGAAACGTTAAAATTCTTGTAAACCAAGAGTAGTTAAACTCGAACTAGTCGTGTTGACTAGGTAAACCAAAAGTAGTGATAATACTCGTTATAAATCCAGAAAAGTAAAACTCATGTAATCTTTAGTAGAACCTCTTAAAAGTTCTTAAAGGAGAATTGGACGTAGTTTAAGTTGAGTAAACTAATATAAAATTTATGTTTTACTTCTTTGAAACGCTTTTCATTTATGTATTCTATAAAGAAACAATATCTAAACATCTCATACAAAATATATCTTTTATAAATCATTATACGCTTTAAAAAAAATTAAAAACATTATTCAAGCCCTATAATATTTTTATGTGATTTCACTAAATCTCAGCATTCTCGCTGCATTAAGTTTGTTCACACCAAAATATTTACATTAATAATGTTATAATTATTTATTTCGTCTTTTATACTACATTATATACTATTAATGTTTTATACATACATTACATTACTTTTTTTTTAGTTTTTCAAAATATAACAAAATTTGGATGATATGTTATATATAGAATTAAAAAGACTCCGTGGAAGATAAATTATAATTTTTTTTTAATATGGAACTAATATATTCTTTGACGTTGTTATATACCTTGATACATTAATTCATTGTAAAAAATAATATTCTTATACATTACAGCTCAAGCACATCCTTAACAAAGATTATTTGGTCTCCCAATGAAGAATTAATTGAGGCACAATTACAAATATGTAATTTAGTGATTTCTTTTTCAAAAAATTAGTGTAGACCTGACAGACGCTATATTATTTTAATAAAAATATTAATTTAACAATTAATTATGATTATTGAGGCTGCTTAATGCTTAAAGGTCAACAGCTAACAAATTAGAGAAAAAGAAAGGCTAAGAGATTTGAAAGAGATAAAAGAGGATTAAAAAAACAAAAAAAAGTAACTCTAAGGTGGAGGAGGACGCGTCTCACAAAAATAGAGATAGTAGTTATATATATATATATATATATATATATATATATATATATATATATATATATATATATATTTACAAATTTTGTTATATTTTTTATTGTGCGGGTATAATTCATGTTTTCTTTTATGTTAATGTTATTTATTCATTAATAGATATTTTATTTTCTCTCCTCTTTATCACTTTTTGAATTATTTTCTCTAATCTTACATACTTTTAACATATTATATTCTACCTATATAATAACTATTTATTGTAAGTCATTCATAATATTGTTTCCAAAATTTGTTAAAAAAAATATAAAACAATTATCTCTAATTTTGTAAAGCACGTCCTTTCTTCAGGATTACTCTTTTTTTAATCAATTTCTTTTTTTTATAATTTTATACTTTTTAACAAATGTTAAGTACATTCTAAACATTTTTTCAATTAATTTTATTGCCACCAAGATTAAAACCTCGGCGTTTCTTTTTCTTATTTTTATGATTTTTTTTTCGAGGGATGAGTTTGGATAGTTTCTTTTTATTCTCTACAGATAAAGAAAGAAATAGAAGCAAATTGCCATTCATTGTATTAGTTGCGCTTGTAGCTCAGTGGATAGAGCGTCTGTTTCCTAAGCAGAAGGTCGTAGGTTCGACCCCTATCTGGCGCGTAAGTTTTTAAAAGTTTTGACAAATTTACTATTAAAAGGTTGAAGCAATCACCTTATTCCAAAAAGAATATTATATGGATTTTTTATATTTAGATATTCTTAACAACTACGAAAACTATTGTTATAAAAGAAGTGTGTATTTCACAATAAAATCTCAGTAGCAAATATTTTCAAAGATATTTGTCTATTATTTACATAAATTTTTTGCTAAATCAAAAAAGTTTCTTTTATCTTTTTTTTTCTCAGCTGATCCTTCTTAAACGTTTATTTAGGTAAATATTATTTAATGAAGCTTTACACTTTAATTCATACAAGTCTTTAAAAGAAATTGTATCAGCACTAATATGATAATTATTGTTGTAGGCATATTTTTATTGAGGTAAAAATATCATTTTAACTTCCAAAAAATATGGCTTTAACACTTACATTATTCTCTTGAATTGTGAATTAGTATATGGATGATAAGTTTAGTAAGTCTCAAATTACTTCTTCTAAACTTTCGATAAGGTTTGACAAAATCTTGAGATACATACAAGGTCTCTTAGCAGAGACACTATGAATTAGTGTATTGTGGAATCTTAGAATATGTTATATATAACTATACTAATTTTATTAATGTCTCTCAAATAATTACAACAAGTGACAATTCCTTATTAATTAAATGACCAATAATTCTTATAACATTTTATCATCCCATTGATCATCTTAACTCACAAAAATACAACATGTAACAACAATTATTTTTGCATCGTTTTTAACCATTCATTATTTACTAGAGTGATAGTTTCTAGAAACGTCATAAATCTTGTCGCCACAAAGTATGATATGGTGATTTATGATGAACTAGTGTAACAACTGTCATTTCATACCATGTATAGAGTGACAGTCTAAAGAAGTAGGGTATTTGTTTCAATTCAAACTCTGTGAGTTAAATGTATTAGTACTTATAAGAAGAAAGCAAGAAGGTCTAATGATTTGATTTTTTTTTCATAAGCTAAAACAAACTTAGACCATGAACTTTTACATCTAACTAATCAAAAAATTGGAGTGCATAAGTTGATTTTAGTTTACAGTAAAAACTTAAATCATTTAACTTTCTTATTTATGAAATTTTTCTTACACTTTATGTGAGTTTGTTTGTCGACATAATGATTCACAATAGAATAAAATGACATTAAACACTCTATCTTAATGCACCCATACATCCTAATAACTTAACTTTCAATTTATTCATACTTTTCATTCTTCTTTCTCATTCTTTATTTCATTTTCAAGGTTTATTTAGCGAAAAACAAATTGCAAGGATAAGAACAAGACAATTAAATTATAGTAATAAACCACAATAGTTGTAAGAAAAATGAAGTGCACGATTCTACAATTAATAAGTAGGGAATTAATTTTTCAAGTGTTAATGACTAGAATCACGCAGCGAAATAATCAAGTTTGGTTAAAACCAAGACATGATGTGATTTGGTTTCTTAATAAAAATTTGTACTTTTAATAATTTCCCTTTTTAAAATCTAACTTCTAAACAAAAATTTCTTTAAGAAACATGTTACACAATTTATATTCCTATAATAAGGCTTACTTTTTTCTACCCATATCATACATGGTCTTTTTTACTTATTCAGAAGAACTTGTTTGTTTTTATTAAAAGTCTTTTTCTTAAACATTGACTTTTCAAAACAATTAGTTTTAATTGCATCTTCAAGTAATTTTTTAAGAATCTCAATGTCAAACATATGAATTTTACAAGATGCACACACGACAGGTACATTTCTACTTTCCTTTAAAATTGAAATTTTGCTTTTTAAAATTTCTTCTACTTCCAAAGATTTTTCAAATTTCGTTTGCAAAACTTTATATTATGATTTCAAATTACTATGGAAAGAAATTAAATTTTCAGAGTCAACATATAACTTTGGAAAGGCATAAAGTAATTCATCTTAATTATTCATATAACTACAAATGTTAGAATTACTAACCTTGCTATAACTTGATTCAGTTTCTGCTAACAAACAAATGTTAACTTCTTCATTTGAATCATAGAGCTTGGTGAAAAGCTTCATGAAGTGCTTGAATCATTTACCTCCCATTTCTTTTTCTTGAAGAGTTTTCTTCATTTCTTTTCTTCACTCTTTTCAGCATTTGGACAGTCTACTTTGACATGTCTGGATTCTCCACACTTGTAACACTTGAATTTTGAAGAAGAACCTTGCTTTTTATTTTTATGTTGTCATTTTCTCTTCATAAACTTTGTGAATATTTTCATCATTAAGTTCATATTTTCGTAATCAAATTCATCATCTTCTTTAAGGTTTTGGTTTTGACGACCTTAGATTTAAAAACAATATTTTTTTCCTTCCTTGTTCCTCTTCTTCATTTAACCTTCCAAGTTCAAGCTCGTGCTCTCTTAATTTACCAAAAAGAATCGTCATAGACATATAGTTGCAAGGTTTTATGACTACATGATGATTGTGATCTTTGGTTTCCATGTCTTGTTCAAAGAAATAAAATTTAATATTCAATTCATTAGTATCAAAGATTTTACCTAAATCAAAGAGATAATTGACTAAGTGCATGGAACACTTCTACATGCTATAGATGGTTTCTCCTTGATGCATTATGAAATCTTGTATTCTTGAACTAACGAGTTCTTCCTCGCACTTAAAAAGACATATATCATGTAAAACTAATCAAGGGTTAAGGCAAATGAAATTATATTTCTAGCCATAACATCATATTGAACCTTTATATTTTCCTCAGCAATCAAATAAGTAAAAGGCTTTGGTTCCTACATATAATTTATAGTAATAATAGGAACACAAGGACCATTTATAATAGCATCCCAGATATCTCTATCAACATACTTCAAAACATTTGCATATTGACTTTCTAAAAAGGATAATTTTCACTAGTAAAAAAAGGATGTTTGTTAGTAGACCTACCCTCTAAAAAGTTTGATTTTGTCCGACCATTTTTGAAATATTTGAATGACAATCAAAGTAAGCTTTGTTAAGACAAGATAGTTTATAGAGACTAGACTGTCTAGTAACTCATGTTTTGATATTTAACAAACAATAATCAACGAAATATTGTGTATAGAATGTAGCATCTAACGTTTAAATGTGTTGATTGAAATAAGTGTTTATTAAATATAATTGTGTATCCAAAGTACTGAACGAGATAAACATTTATAATGAATGTAGTATTTTAAGTAAATTATGTCCAAACACAAACAACGACTGAAATAATGGAAACATCCAAGTAAACACTAAGCTAAACACTAATGTTTAAGATTTAATATCCAAATGTGTTAAGCCACTAAGTGCTTGATAGAAGGAATCATCTAAATATCAGTATAACACACTAAAAGCCATCAAATGATATATAATTTTATGATATCTCAAACGTGTCTAATGCATAGATATAAAAAGCGCCAAACGCTATAGAACTCCTACTAGAGTGTGTAATCACCATAATGCTTGAACAAATGATATATTGTCTGAAAAAATGACAGTGTCCAAATGTTAGCTTTACTAAGCTTGGCTAAACAATGTAATATAGCTTATTCAAACAAGCGTTTAAAAGATCATATCATCTAAATGTAACACATCAAACATTTTTCCTTCTAACGATGCTTTTATCAAAAGATGCTCACATGTGCCAAAATGTCTTAAACACGCAACATGTGTAATGATCATTAATGTTTAAAACATTTAATGTTGTACGAAAAAGAGCTTATTTGCTTACATGTTTTGCTCTTATGTCTGTGGAGGTAATGTTAACACCAAGCTTTATTCAGAAGCTCTACACAAAGAATAGAAACACAATGTGAGATATGAAGATACTCTTGGAATATTTCCTCAAAGCTTTTCGCTCTGAAAGACCGCACAAGCTACATATGAAAGAAAACATTGATAAACCATTGCTACCCTACAACGTAGACTTGAGTCTGACTAACTACCTAAAAATGCTATGAAGTCTATCTAGAAGTCAATTTTGTGTCCAACGGTCCTCTCTTAAACAAGGCTATATAAAGAGAAATTGTAGAAGAGAAGAAATGTTAAAGAGAACATATGCAAGCATTGAATATTTACTCTAGTTCTCTACCTTAAAGTTCATTTCATCTAAAGCTCTTCGTTATAAGGTAAAGAACTTTACAAGTTCTCATATTTCATTGCATTGCATTTATCTTATCTTTGAGAGTTATTTGAATTTGTACTTGTAATCAAAACACTGCTTATGTTTGTATATTCAGAAGTGAATTAAAACACTTGTATTGTTTAACTTAGTTAAGTTAAACATTTTAGACAGTTGTCTAGTGTTAATACCTTGAGTGGCGATAAAGATTGCTTTGAGGAGGCTCCTTCAACATAAGATGATCTTCCAAATAGGTTGATGAAGGAAGATGAAAGTAGTAGAAGCAAATAAAGATGAAGATGTTGGTTCCTTGCGTTGGTAGATGTCTCTTCAGGGAGTTAGGCCAACCATGAAGGAGAAGATATGAAGAGGTATAGAAGAAGACATTTCATAAGGCGAGAACTCAAAAAGAGAAGTCTTGCAATTTAGCAAAGTTACTTTACATTCAATCAAGTTCTAAAGAATTATACAAGGTTTCCTCTCCTTTTATAAGCGGAGGAGTAGGCTAGGATTCAAAGCGCCTAAGAGAAACTAGAAGCTTCCTATGGCAAGGGGGAAGAATGAGAGCCTTCCCCTTTGATGGGCTGTCGCAACCCACACAAATTTGATGTGCATATAAGAAATGCAGTATAACTAGGAAGTGACTCCTAAGTCGCCTCTCAAGGACCAAATGTGGTTCGAGAATTAAGTCAGACACAAAGTGGGGGGGTTTGTGAAAGGTTTGTGAATGTGGATGAATCAAATTAAAAGCACTGACACAAACAGAAATGCAAACACAGATCTAAAAACAGTTTCCAAGACAGACTGAAAACGGTTGGTCATTAACTTAATTACAATGCTTCCTATCACATATCAACAAAATAAAGCCGACTTAAACCTCTAATCCAAAACAATTAACCAACTAAGCGAAGGCTAATTATGTTTTCATAAAAGTGAACTAAGCGAACACAATGTTAACATGTAATCCAATTTGCACCATGCAGTTTAATCAACTAAGCGAAGATTAAACACCAACTGAGCAACTAAGCGTATAACCAATTGCAAGTGCAAAGATAGATTTCACATTAACCAAGTCAGAGTGGCAAACACAATCAGAGTCCAGGTATCTCAAGGAAACAATGCAATATCGCTAATGACCAACCCGACTAATCTAAGCTAATATGACAGTTAAATTAACAAAATCAAATAGAATAGACAACATGGTGAACGAAGACAATAAATTGAACTATCCTAAAACAAAATGAGTGAATTGAGTAAAATGCAGCAGGTAATAAAGAAACAGTTGACTAAAAATGAAATGTTATTCATTACGGAATCAACACTAAAAAGAAACACCAATAGTAAAGCAATAAAATTAAGAAAGTGAATTCTTCTTCTCGGTCCATCATGAATAAAGAAAAAGGTTAAAGGAACCTTGATGGAAACTGTGTGTTATTTTGTTCATTAAATCAACGTGCTTCTTCATTCCAACCTCCTATTAAAAATAAAAAATTCCTCTCTAAAAGTGCCAGATGTGGCAGCTCCTTTTCGTGATGGACAATGTTTACTTTCTAAATGAAATAAAAGTGAAAACTTTGCTCTGCATCAAGGCTGTGCAACGACTCTTTGAATAAGCTTTCCTAAGAGAAAAATTAATGTGCTTCTTTCAACAAAATTAAATGAACACTTTAGCTATAGGAAATTTGAAACCAGCGCTTGCAAAAAAAAAAAAAGAAATCAGCCTTGCAAAAAGAGAAAGTGTGCTTCTCCATTTTCAAAAAGAAAATACACCCCCAAACGTCTAATCCCATCATCTAATCCACTCAATCTTCACGGTTTCCTCTTAAAAGCTAAAGTTTCCGGACTATAACATGTGTCTACACCATTTCTCATCATAAAAACCCAACTAAATGAAATTCATAAAGAGATCAGATTTTTGGGTGACGACTCTCTTTCAACAAGTGGTAGCCCCCCTTTGCGCTTGCTTTATTCAAGAATGTCCAGCAGCTGCGTGAAGAAAATGGATCCAGCTGCTTCAACCGCATAGCATTACCGTCAAAGCTCTCTTCTTTTCTCCAAAGAAACAAAGTAAAAATCAAGCATAAAAATAAAGATCATATAGCAGTAGCGTTGCACCGTCACAACTTTCTTCCAACAACGAAATGAAGTAAATAAAATAATTTTTTTATCTAGGCAGCACATTCATATTTCATTCAAATGAGAGGTTCAATATCTCCCCCAAAAGTCACCTTCCGAGCTCTTTCTTACAAAGCCAAAATGTAAAAGAAAAATTTGAAACATCAAAAAAAGAAGATCAAGTGGGTGGCTACTGGAAGTTACTTTCTCATTCATCCAAAATCAAGCAACAACGTCCACATGGTTCAAGGAAAGAAAAATGTTCTCTAAAAAAAAATTCCAGCCGAGAGTCTCCCAGCAGAAAAATAAGTGACGGCTCTAAGGAATGTACCCTCTCTAGGGTTGTGTGTCTTAAAAATGGGTGGGGTCCACCCTAAAAAAAAGTAAAACCCTAAGGTGACAAGTGTCCCACAAAATTGGGCCCAACATCTAATTCCAAAAATTGGCCCACAATGTAAAAGTTTGTCCAAAAAGTTTAAGTAATTAAATTACAATATAACTAAAATTTAAAATGTGTAATTTGAGAGTCTTGAATTTATTTTGTCTTTTTCCCAATGCTCCAAATATATCTCCAAAATTTTCCCTGCAATTAAAAATGCAATTAATCAGCTCAGAAAATTCAAATTAACTAAAATAAGAATTTTCGATCAAATTAAGCATAATTAGGAAAAACGGGAAAATACCGGACAATTAAGCACAATTCCCTGATTAATTGACTCATCAAAATAGACCACATTTAGTCTTTTGCACTCCTGGGCAAAATCAAGACGCAAATCAGGGAACAGTTCTGAGGACATCAGGAAGTGACACAGACTCAACAAACAGAAAACAAAGACTCACAATGAAAGAAACATAATTACACAGTTCTCAAGACATCTAGACAAAGAAAAGGAAGTAGACAGTATCCAACACAGAATCAAGGAAAGCATATACTCATGAATTTATCCTAGCACTTCCAAACATGGCAAAATGATCAATCAGCTCAAGAGGTGAATCAAAAGCAACAAAACCTCACAAATGCTCTATCAGTGTTTCTCTCAAGTGTCTAAGATAAACAATGTCAACTAAATGCACTCAAGAAAGCAAGCAACAAACAGTCTTGGCAAGCCTCTAATATCAACACTCAAAACATATATGAATGTTCAAATCAAAAGGTCTTTTATGGATGCAATGGGATAAAGGAAAAGGAAGGATAAATATGGATGAGAAGCTACAAACCAAAGGAAATAGAGCAGCAATGGAGAACAAGTGTAAACACAATATACTCACACCCAAAACCTCTAATTTCATCCTCTTCTTGACTCCTTTATTTACACAAAATTATTTTTTTTTCTGTATTTTTTTCTTTATTTGTTCATCTTGTCTCTTTTCTTTTCTCTCTTTTCAGAACATGACTGTTTGAGACAAGATATACAACATATTTACAAAACAACAACAAGAAGAGGAACCAACTAGCCAACTCATCTGAATCTCCCAGGAGACCACACTTATTCCCAAAACAATTCCAAAGCTCCAAAATTCCCTAAGGTTAAGGTAATCATGGTTTTTCACTTAGGGCTAGTGTATAAGCTTCAAAACAAAGAAATGGGGAAAGTATAGGCTCAAAAGGGGTTATCAAGGGATCACAACAAGGTAGGCTCATCTGGCTAGAGAGGCTCAACAACAAAACTACCTTTATCACTTCCAAACATGCATATAAATCAAGAATCATCAAAAAGAGTCAAGCCAAGGCATATGTGCAAGCAATCAAGAGACATATCACACACAAGAAAGAATATCAAGTGGCTCAAATCTCACACAGGGTAATCGTCACAATCAAATCAACCTCTCAAACATCATAATCATCTTCCAAGCAGAGAAAAGCAAGGATTTCCAACAATCAGAGTAGCAATGAAGTGAAAAACAAGTCTACAACCTAAACCAAGTTCAGAAATCAAGAGAAACATGCAAAACTGTACACAAGACAAGACAAAAACTACCTAGAAAAGAAAAAAAAATTAACGCACTTTTGATGTTATTTTGGCGCCAGGGCGCCCAGCGTCCTTCAGCTAGCATTTTTCAGCAACTCTTCACGCTTGGGCGCCCCTTGTCTCGCACTTTTGATGTTATTTTGGCGCCAGGGTGCCCCAAGAAAGGGCGTTGGGCGCGACTTTTTGCTGAGTTGGCATCCTAGAACTATAAAAGGCACATAGTTTACGAGGGTTAGAGGACTTGGCGGCTAAAGCTCGAAAATACACTCTTGGACCTATTGGAGCAAGGCTGGAGCTGTGGGAGCACTCATTTCTTCTTCGTTGGGTCTCATTCTCTTCCATTTTCCTCCATTGTAAGCTCAAGCTTTCCATGACTATGGAGAGCTAAGTTCCTTTTTGTTAGGGAATGATGTAAACTTTAAAACTCCATTGTAAATACACTTGTTTTGAATGAATATATGCTTATTTCATTACTTGCTAGTGTTTATGTTCTTTGCTTAAAGCTTGTTGTGACTTGATCAACCATAGCATGATTCTAGGGTTTGCTTAATGTTGGGAAATGTTGGGTGAACCTTGAAATGAACTAAACACCTAAGGGAAATAATGTCTAGGGATAAAGTTAGAACCTTTGGTTGTCTTAAACTTCTTTTCTTAATGCGGGTGAACTTGTTAGGTTGTCAAGGGATTGAGATTTAACAAGTGAACTTAGGCTTTCTCACCAAGGGATTGGGTTTAAGTAACTTAGTAAGTTGACAAGAGCAAGCTAATTGAAGTAGTTGTAATTGTGCATTTGCATAGGAGTATAATAGTTGAAATCATTCATCAACATATCCATTCCATATATTTATTCATCAATCATTCCATTTTCAAGTATTTTGGCCCAAAGAAGTTCAAACCTTTACTTTTTCATCACTTTTACTTTCATTGCACAAATTCAAACTAAAGGAAACCATTCTTTAGCTTCAAGTAGTTAGTAATTATACGATAGTAAAGTAATACCGAAATCTCTTGGGAAACGATATCCGGTCTTACCGATTTTCTACTTGTATCGATTTGGTACGCTTGCCAAAGTCTTAACAAGTTTTTGGCGCCGTTGCCAGGGATTTCAGTTTAATTACTTTGCTTTTTGTGTGATTTCTAACCCATTTAAGCTTTATTCTTATATTTTTTCTTTTGTGAATAATTTTTGCTTTTCATTATTTGTGGGCTAACTTGGTGCTCTAGTACTATTAGCTCTAGTGTATACAGGGCACAATCCGTACTAGGAGCACACAATCTTCTGATCCTCTCCTCTTAGATCCCGAAGTAGAGAAGACTGCCCGAAGAAACAACAGTAGAAGAAGAAGAGAGACTCGGGCATCTAGAGAAACTTCTCCCGCTCCTGTGACTCCTGAGTAACCCATTGTGCCTGCAGCTGAGCAGGAGGTGGAACAAATGGCTGATAATAGGAATGGTGATGGTGAAGGGCAAGCTAGACGCACTCTGTTGGATTTCAATACCTTCTCAGGGTCGTTTCATTTTAATAGTATCACTCGACCACGAATCAATGCACCAAACATGGAGGTGAAGCCTGCTCTCATTCATCTGGTGCAGAGCAAGCAATTTCATGGCCTGGCACACGAAGATCCATTCAAACACATCACCTGCTTCTTGGAGATATGCAACACGGTGAAGCTCCAAGATGTTCCTGACGATTTCATAAGGCTCAGTCTATTTCCATTCTCTCTTGAAGGCAACGCCAAAGAATGGCTCACGTCATTTCCTGAGAACAGCCTCACTTCATGGGATGATGTGGTGGCAAAGTTTTGCAACAAATACTTCCCTCAATCCAAAGTAACTAAAGGGAAGCAACAGATCTCATCTTTCCAGCAGGAGTTTAGTGAGACACTGAGTCAAGCATAGGAAAGATTCAAAGGGCTGTTAAGGAAGACACCCACTCATGGGTTTGATGAGCCTAATGTCTTGGACATGTTCTTGGGAGGATTGAGCTCCCAAACTAAGTTGATGTTGGATGCCTTAGCTGGAGGAAACATCCGGTGGAAGACTCCTGAGGAAGCCCGTGATCTCATTGAAAACATGGCTACAAATGATAGTGAATCACAGAATAAGAGGGGCTACAAAGAGGTGTCTTACAACTACAGTCTTAGGATGCTATCTTGGCTCAAAACAAGATCATGACCCAACAGCTTGAAATCCTCATGAACAAAGTCTCTCAGTTGCAAGAGCACCAAAATGTGTCACATGCCCAACATCAAGGGTGTGAGCTGTGTGGTGGAGAACATGCTAGTGGTCATTGCATTAAACAGACCAATACCCAAGAGGATCGTCGCTATAACCATACCGCACAGGGGAGAATTTGCCTAGAAACTGATGCTTCACATCTTCCCAACTGGTGACGGATCCTGGAGTAAAACAATAACACCAATCCTTTGCTGCTCCGTGTAATGATTGCTAAAATGCCCTTAAGAACATGTCTTCATCCGGGACATCTGGAGGTTTCATCAAAGAGCATAATGTGTAGAACTCCTCCAAAATATCTATGTGGGCATTCACCTGTAAAACCATGAAACTTAGGCAGCCAATGTATCAGTTCAGTGTTGAAAACACAACGAATATCCTCCTCATCAAGTGGAAACGGCTCCCTAGGAGCACTCTGTAATGCCCTGGCAACCCGACAACTTACAAACTTCCTAGAAAGTGTGCGAGTGATGACAAAGCACACTGGAAAGCCTCGTGGTGATGTGTGTGGGCAGTCAATAGTCCCTGTAAGTTGCCGGGGCGTTACAGATGGTATCAGAGCCTAGTCTCTCCCAATACGGTGTGGTTCGAGGACGCACCAAGCGGAAGCTGGTGGGCATGTGACGCCCGGGCACTAAGAGGGCGGGAAGTGATCACCGGTGCAAGAGGCACGGACAAGGAGGGACTCCTGGCAGGCTTCTAGTGGAAGGGGCACATGGATGAATCGAACATACACCGGAATGAGAGGGATCTAAAGACTGTATAGGTATGGGACTATACAGTTGAATGATAGCTTAAAGGAATTGATTTGGCTACTCATATCAACAAATGCATTTCAAATATTACCGTCCAGCCATCATCAACAAACACAATGTTCCATTTCAAATATTACTTCCATCCATCAAAACAAAAGCACAAGAAGAAAATAGCTCAAACCTCAAACACCCATACACCAACTCAAGCTTTCTTCACCACCAAACTTAACAACAACTCCATTTTCATCATCCAATCCAAGAAAACTATAAAGAAACCGAAAATACTGCAACAAGGTAAAAGAAAACGAAAAACAATCCTTCATTCAAACCAAGGAACCACCATGAAAATTAAGCAGATTAGGAAAAACGGGGAAATAACGGACAATTAAACAAAATTTCCTGATTTATTTAAGTGCAATAAACCAAATATAGTCACAAAAATAGTGACTCATCAAAATAAAATTTGATGGGGTGTCGCAACCCACACAAATTTAATTGCATATAAGAAATGCAGTATATCTAGGAATTGACTCCTAGGTCGTCTCTCAAGGACCAATTTTACGGTTCGAGAATTAAGTCAGACACGAAGTGGGGGGGTTTGTGAAAAGTTTGTGGTGAATGCGGATAAAAAAAAATCACAGATGCAAACAGAAATGCAAAAACAGATCTAAGAAAACGGTTTCAAACACAAAATGTAAAACAGTCGGTCATTAATTTAATTACAATGTTTCCAGTCACAGATCACCAAAATAAAGTTGTGACTCAAACCTCTAATCCAACAAAGTTAACCAACTAAGCGAAGGTTAACCCTGTTTTCATAAAAGCGAACTAAGCAGACGCAGTGTTAATATCAAATCTAATTTACACCATGCAGTTACATCAACTAAGCGAAGATGTAACACCAACTGGGCAACTAAGCGTATACCCAATTGCAAGTGCAAATACAAAATTGATATTAACTAAGTCAGAGTGCAAATACAGTTATAGTTCATAAATATCAAGGAAACATCACAATATAGCTAATGATCAACTGAGTTAATTTAAGCTAACATGACAATTAAAATAACAAGACTAAACATATTAGACAACATTAAAACAAAATAAAATACTAGACCCCAACAAAGTGACAAACAAATATCCAACAAAGTTAAATTAATTTAAATGCAAAACTAAATTAGAGAAACTAAAAAACAACTAATCCTACTATGCAAATTAATTCAAAACTAAGGAATAATTAAACATGCTTTTTCCTACACATACATGTGACCAATATTCATCTACCAAATGAAATTAAAAGTGCAAATGGCTTAAGAAAACCCCTTGGGCCGTGACCTATGTAGCCCTCCAAAGTCCAACTTCAAATTTGATTTTCTTCCTTAAATAAACCATGCAAAATGTGTTGACTTCTTGTCCCATGTGCACCATTCTCCAAGACAATAAACATGTGCCTTCCACACACTTTAAAACCATGTTCTCCTCCCTTTCCATGCAGCAAAAACGTAACTCACACACCTTTCACACCAAATTGTCGAGCCATAAGATGTTTTGGTTGCAAACAATGCTTCAAAAAGTCCAAAAGTCAAAAAGGTGCTTAAATTCTTCTACCATTGTGCCACATAAGCAAGGTCAAAGCAAATAAAAACACAAAGCATCCCATTCTCATGTGCAATTCTTGGCAGCGATGCAAGGGAAAGACAAAGCTCAAAATGGTAACATTCTTCCTATGAAAATGTGCTTCATATTGTGCTTGTCCAAAAGAGGTAAAAAATAAAATTCACCCTTTTCTCTTACTTCCAACCTCATTTCGGTTTCTCCACCCATGCAAATTTAATTGCATATAAGAAATGCAGTATAGCTAGGAATTGACTCCAAGGTCGTCTCTCAAGGATCAATTTTGCGGTTCGAGAATTAAGTCAGACACGAAGTGGGGGGGGTTTGTGAAAAGTTTGTGGTGAATGCGGATAAACAAAACCACAGATGCAAACAGAAATGCAAACACATTTCTAAGAAAACAGTTTCAAACACAGAATGTAAAACAGTCGGTCATTAACGTGTTTGAAACCATTTTCTTAGATCTGTTTTTGCATTTCTGTTTGCATCTGTGATTTTGTTTATTCGCATTCACCACAAACTTTTCACAAACCCCCCCACTTCGTGTCTGACTTAATTCTCTAACAGTAAAATTGGTCCTTGAGAGACGACCTAGGAGTCAATTCCTAGCTATACTGCATTTCTTATATGCAATTAAATTTTAGAGGTTCGATCTTTTCTTGGACATGCAGGTTTCTACAGGCGCTTCATCAAGGATTTCAGCAAGAAGGCGCTTCCCTTGTCCAGACTGTTACAGAAGGATGTTGACTTTGAGTTTGGTGATAGATGCAAGGAGGCGTTTGATTGCCTGAAGGAAGCTTTGACCATCACCCCTATCATTCAGGCACCAGATTGGACGACCCCTTTTGAGCTTATGTGTGATGCGTCTAACTATGCATTAAGGGCCGTTTTGACACAAAAGGTTGATAAATTGCCTAGGGTGATATATTATTCTTCTAGGACTTTAGATGCTACCCAAGCAAATTATACCACAACTGAAAAAGAGTTGTTGGCAATTGTTTTTGCGCTTGATAAGTTTAGATCATACTTGCTTGGATCACCTGTTATTGTGTACACTGACCATGCAACTCTTAAGTTTCTTTTGAAAAAGGCTGAGTCAAAGCCAAGATTGATCAGGTGGATGCTACTACTCCAAGAGTTTGACTTGCAAATCAAAGACCGAGCACAGAATTTGGTTGCACACCACCTCAGCAGGATTGAGAGAGCTGAGGATGAAGCTGATGTGTTGCCTATCCAAGATGACTTTCCTGATGAGAGTTTGTTGATGATTTCATTTTCTCACCCTACTCCTTGGTTTGCACACATTGTGAATTATTTGGTTGCTTCTATTTTTCCTCCCTTAGCATTACGTGCTCAAATTGCTAAAATTAAGAGTGATGCTAAGTATTATGTTTGGGATGACCCATATCTGTGGAAGCTTTGTAGTGACCAGGTTATTAGGAGATGCATTCCGAACCATGAGATTGACTCGATCCTGCAGTTTTGCCATGCCTCCTCACCTGGTGGTCATTTGGGGATTTAGAGAACAACTCACAGGGTGCTTGACTGTGGTTTCTATTGGCCTTCCATCTTCAAAGATGCGGAGAGGATTTGCAGCACCTCTGAGCCTTGTCAGAGAGCAAGAGGATCAATTTCACAGAGACAAGAGATGTCTCAACAGCCTATATTGTGCTGTGAGGTGTTTGACGTCTGGGGTATAGATTTTATGGGTCCTTTTCCTGTTTCTTTTGGTTTCTCTTATATTCTCCTTGCTATGGATTATGTTTCAAAATGGGTGGAAGCTAGAGCCACCAGGACTGATGATGCTCGGGTTGTTGTAGATTTTGTTAGATTTCACCTCTTTTGTAGCTTTGGAGTGCCTAGAGCAATTGTTAGTGATCAGGGAACCCATTTTTGCAACAGATCCATGCAGGCTTTGCTCAAGAAATATGGGGTGATGCACAAAGTTTCTACATCATACCACCCCCAAACAAATGGGCAAGCTGAGATCTCCAACAAGGAGATAAAGAGGATCTTGGAGAAGATTGTCCAGCCCAACAGGAAAGATTGGAGTAATAGGTTGGACGATGCTCTTTGAGCCCACAGGACTGCCTACAAAGCACCCATAGGGATGTCTCCTTATCGGGTTGTCTTTGGAAAGGCATGTCATCTACCAGTTGAGATTGAGCATCGGGTATACTGGGCTGTGAAGACTTGCAACTTCTCCATTGACCAAGCTGGAGAGGAAAGGAAGTTGCAACTAAATGAATTGGGTGAGATCCGATTGGAGGCCTATGAGAACTCGAAGTTCTACAAGGAGAAGACAAAGAGGTTCCATGATAGTTTTATTGTTAGAAAGGACTTCGAGGTTGGCCAACAGGTTTTATTATATAACTCTAGGCTCGGCCTCATGAGTGGTAAGTTGAGATCAAAGTGGATTGGACCTTTTGTTGTGACTAATGTTTATCTTATGGTGCAGTTGAAATTCAAAGTCCTTCCACAACTAAAAGCTTCAAGGTGAACGGGCACAGATTGAAGCCTTTCCTCATCAATCCTTCTTTGTTGGATGCAGTAGTGGAGGAGACGTCTTTGGTCGACCCCACCTACCCTCCCTCCTGACTCAGGGAGTTTCTTTTCTCCTTCCCTCGTCACTTTTATTGCACTTTGCCTATATCTGTTGACTGTGCTGATTGTTGATCTGCTGATTGTGACACACTGAGGACATTGTGTTGTTTAAGTGTGGTCTATTAGGGGAGGTTGTTTCTTTGTTTATGTTTCGGTTTATATGTAGTTTGTTGTGTCTTGTGTACAATTTTGCTGCTTTTCGTGAATTCTGGACTGTGATTAGGTTGTTAGTTTTCCTTCACTTCATTGATACTCTGATTTGCTGGATTCCTTACTTTTCTTTGCTTGTAAATATGATTATGATGTTTGAGAGGTTGAATTGATTGTGACAGAATTACCTTGTGCGAGATTTGAGCCATTTGATGATCTTTCTTGTGTGTGATATGTCTCTTGATTGCTTGCACTTATGCCTTGGCTTGACTCTTGTTGATGATTCTTGATTGATATGCATGCTTGAAAGTGATAAAGGCAGTTTTGTTGTTGAGCCTCTCTAGCCAAATGAGCCTACCTTGCTGTGATCCTTTGATAGCCCCTTTGAGCCTTTACTTTCCCTATTCTTTGTTTTCAAGCTCATACACTAGCCCTAAGTGAAAAAACCATGATTACCTTAACCTTAGGGAATTTTGGAGCTTTGGAATTGTTTTGGGAATAAGTGTGGTCTCTTGGGATATTCAAATGAATTGGTTAGTTGACTCCTTTTCTTGTTTTGTTTTGTGTATATGTGTGCATCTTGTCTCATATAGTTGTGTTATGAAAAGAGAAAAGAAAAAGAGACAAGATGAGAAAAGAAAAAAAATATAGAAAAATGAGAAAAATAAAAAAAAAATTGTGAATAAAGGAGTCAAGAAGAGGATTGAATTAGAGGGTTTTGGGTGTGATTTGATTGTATTTTCACTTGTTCCCCATTGCTCCTATATTCTTTTTGGTTTGTAGCTTCTCATCCATATGTTATCCTCCCTTGTCCTTGGCCCCATTTACCCATAAAAGACCTTTTGATTTGAACATGCATATGTGGTTGAGTGTTGATATTAAAGGCTTGCCAAGTCTGTTTGTGTTTGCTTTCTTGAGTACATTGAGTTGACATTGTTTACCTTAGACACTTGAGAGAAACACTAATAGTGCATCTGTGAGGCTCTGTTGCTTTTGATTCACCTCTTGAGCTGATTGACTGTTTTACAATGTTCCGAACTGCTTGGATGATTTCTTGAGTATTTGCTTTCTTTGACTTTGTGTGGGATTCTGTCCATTTCCTTTCATTGTCCAGATTTCTTGAGAACTGTGCAACTCTGTGTTTGTCCTTGTGAGTCGTACTTTTATGTATGTTGAGTCTGTCGCTTCACTGATGTCCTCTGAGTTGTTTCCTGATTTGCGTCTTGATTTTGCCCAAGAGTGCAAAAGACTAAGCGTGGTCTATTTTGATGAGTCGTTATTTTAGTGACTATATTTGGTTTATTGCACTTAAATAAATCAAGGAATTGTGTTTAATTGTCCGTTATTTCCCCGTTTTTCCTAATCATGCTTAATTTGGTCGGAAATTCGCATTTTCACTAATTTGAATTTTCTGAGCTGATTAATTACATTTTTGGTTGTAGGGAAATTTTGGGAAACATCATTTGGAGCATTAGGATGGTGGCTTTCACATTAAAGACTCAACATTTTTTTCATTTCAATTTTAATTAAGTTGTAACTTAGTTTTCTAGAAACTTTAATTAGGATTAAGTGCATTTGGGCCCTTTTTGTAGCAAATTTGTAGAAGCCCAATTTTTGTAGGACATGTGGCTTTTGGCTAGGGTTTCTTTTAGGAGGTGGACCCCACAAAATGAGGCAACTCTTGGCAATTTAGAGTGGAGGCCGACCCTTGCACAAAACACACACTTATTACTACATTTTCATATTGCTTTTGCCTTGTATGAACTCTCTTGGAGCTTTGGTGTGCCATTTTCGTTGAGCCATGGAATGACCAAGATCACGTTTTTCTTCCTCTCTTGCTTGCAACTTTGCTTATTATTGCTTAATGGAAGGGAGATCTATCACTCCTCTGCTTGCATTGTCCATTTGAAGGTTGAAGGCTTGAGTTTGAAGCTTGTTCTTTGCATTTTTCATGGTGGTTCCTTGGTTTGAATGAAGGATTGTTTTTCGTTTTTCTTTTGCCTTGCTGCAGTATTTTCGGTTTCTTTATAGTTTTCTTGGATTGGATGATGAAAATGGAGTTGTTGTTAAGTTTGGTGGTGAAGAAAGCTTGAGTTGGTATATGGGTGTTTGAGGTTTGAGCTATTTTCTTCTTGTGCTTTTGTTTTGATGGATGGAAGTAATATTTGAAATGGAACATTGTGTTTGTTGATGATGGCTGGATGGTAATGAAAAAGGGATTGGAAATTCCATTTTGTTTTCATCAAAAGTTTGAAGGGAAGTGAGTCTTAGGTTGGTTAGTAGAAGTTGAAATTTGGGGTTGTTGTTCTTTTAAGCTTTTGCAATTGAAACTTTGGGTTCTTTGGAGTGTGTTCACGGTGGTGAGAAGTGGAGGAAGCTATTTGGATGTTTGCATGGGTGGAGAAACCGAAATTGAGGTTGTAAGTGAGAGAAAAGGGTGCATTTAATTTTTTGCCTCTTTTGGACAAGCACAATATGAAGCACATTTTCATAGGAAGAATGTTACCATTTTGAGCTTTGTCTTTTCCTTGCATCGCTGCCGAGAATTGCACATGAGAATGGGATGCTTTGTGTTTTTATTTGCTTTGACCTTGCTTATGTGGCACAATGGTAGAAGAATTTAAGCACCTTTTTGACTTTCGGACTTTTTGAAGCATTGTTTGCAACCAAAACATCTTATGGCTCGGCAATTTGGTGTGAAAGGTGTGTGAGTTACGTTTTTGCTGCATGGAAAGGGGAGAGAACATGGTTTTAAAGTGTGTGGAAGGCACATGTTTATTGTCTTGGAGAATGGTGCACGTGGGACAATAAGTCAACACATTTTGCATGGTTTATTTAAGGAAGAAAATCAAATTTGAAGTTGGACTTTGGAGGGCTACATAGGTCACGGCCCAAGGGATTTGCTTAAGCCATTTGCACTTTTAATTTCATTTGGTAGATGAATATTGGTCACATGAATGTGTAGGAAAAAGCATGTTTAATTATTCCTTAGTTTTGAATTAATTTGCATAGTAGGATTAGTTGCTTTTTAGTTTCTCTAATTTAGTTTTGCATTTAAATTAATTTAACTTTGTTGGATATTTGTTTGTCATTTTGTTGGGGTCTAGTATTTTATTTTGTTTTAATGTTGTCTAATATGTTTAGTCTTGTTATTTTAATTGTCATGTTAGCTTAAATTAACTCAGTTGGTCATTAGCTATATTGTGATGTTTCCTTGAGATTTATGAACTATAACTGTATTTGAACTCTGACTTGGTTAATATCAATTTTGTATTTGCACTTACAATTGGGTATACGCTTAGTTTCCCAGTTGGTGTTACATCTTCGCTTAGTTGATGTAACTGCATGGTGTAAATTAGATTTGATATTAACACTGCGTCTGCTTAGTTCGCTTTTATGAAAACAGGGTTAACCTTCGCTTAGTTGGTTAACTTTGTTGGATTAGAGGTTTGAGTCACAACTTTATTTTGGTGATCTGTGATTGGAAACATTGTAATTAAATTAATGACCGATTGTTTTACATTCTGTGTTTGAAACCGTTTTCTTAGATCTGTGTTTACATTCACCACAAACTTTTCACAAACCCCCCCACTTCGTGTTTGACTTAATTCTCGAACCGCAAAATTGGTCCTTGAGAGACGACCTAGGAGTCAATTCCTAGCTATACTGCATTTCTTATATGCAATTAAATTTGTGTGGGTTGCGACAGCCCATCAAATTTTGTGGCACCCCCCTTTGCGCTTGCTTTATTCAAGAATGTCCAACAGCTGCGTGAAGAAAATGGATCCATATGCTTCAACCGTATAACATTACCGTCAAAGCTCTCTTCTGTTCTCCAAAGAAACAAAGTAAAAGTAAAGCATAAAAATAAATATCATATAGTAGTAGCGTTGCACCGTACAGCTTTCTTCCAACAACGAAATGAAGTAAATAAAATAATTTTTTTATCTAGGCAGCACATTCATATTTCATTCAAATGAGAGGTTCAATATCTCCCCCAAAAGTCACCATCCGAGCTCTTTCTTACAAAGCCAAAATGTAAAAGAAAATTTTGAAACATCAAAAGAAGAAGATCAAGTGGGTGGCTGCTGGAAGCTACTATCTCATTCATCCAAAATCAAGCAACAACGTCCACTTGGTTCAAGGAAAGAAAAATGTTCTATAAAAGAAAATTCCAGCCGAGAGTCTCCAGTAGAAAAATAAGTGACGACTCCAAGGAATGTCCCCTCTCTAGGGTTATGTGTCTTAAAAATGGGTAGGGTCCACCCTAAAAAAAATAAAACCCTAGGGTGACAAGTTTCCCACAAAATTGGCCCAACATCTAATTCTAAAAATTGGCCCACAATGTAAAAGTTTGTCCAAAAAGTTTAAGTAATTAAACTACAATATAACTAAAATTTAAAATGTCTAATTTGAGAGTCTTGAATTTATTTTGTCTCTTTCCCAATGCTCCAAATATATCTCCAAAAGTTTCCCTGCAATTAAAAATGCAATTAATCAGCTCAGAAAATTCAAATTAACTAAAGATTTAATAGGTTCGGAGGTCCCTATATTTGGGGGTTTGTTTCAATTGGGTCCTCCAATTTTGGAAGTGATCAATTAGGTCCCTAATTTTGTCAATTTAAATCAATAAAAGTCTTTCCGTTAAATGCAGTTAACGCCGTGAAGTTTTTGAACATGTGGCACGCTGATGCTTCCAGGTGGCACCGTTTCAAGTGCATCATAGGTGGATTATAAAAGGGTGAAATCCCTAAATTAAAAGGGTGTATTTGAAGGTGAAATCCCTAAATTAAAAGGGATTTCACCCTTTTATAATCCACCTATGCACTTGAAACGGTGCCACCTAGAATTGTCAGCGTGCCACATGTTCAAAAACTTCACGTCGTTAACTGAAAAGCTTTTATTAATTCAAATTGACAAAATTAGGGACCTAATTGATCACTTCCAAAATTGGAGGACCCAATTGAAACAAACCCCAAAATATAGGGACCTCTGAACCTATTAAACCTTAACTAAAATAAGAATTTCCGATCAAATTAAGCATAATTAGGAAAAACGGGAAAATACCGAACAATTAAGCACAATTCCCTGATTAAATTCAGTACAATAAGCTAAGTGAAATCAATAAAATATGGACTCATCACCCTTTAACTAACGTCCAAATACAAAGTAAAGTACTCATCCATAATGCTGACATCTCTAAAGGCTTCCAAAGGCTTCCAAGCTCTTCCAAGAGGCATTTAGGTGAAAACCCTCTAAGACATGTCCTATTGGTGTGTTAGTTTACTCTAAAGGACACTAAGCTTCTAAATTAAACCTAAATAAAGTGTTTTGGGCAAATACAAGGACTTATTTTACATATTTACAAAAATGTTCAAGATAAAAGAAGAAGACTTAATATGTCATCCTCCATAAGAGTAGTGTTCTTGAAGTTTCATCCTCTTCTTCCATCTTCTTGACCATGAGAGGTCCAATGTCTTCTAAAGCTTGAAGAAAAGCAAGAATAAGCTTGGAGTCCTTCTTCTACTTCCCCTCTCCTAGCCTTAACTTAAGCTTATGCTTTTTGGATGGATATCCATTTAGTTCCCTAATTGGGTTTCCATAAAGTGGTTAAACTCATACTAGCTAGGTTGACTAGGAAAACCAAAAGTGGTTGATAATACTTGTGTACTAGGAGTGATTTGTACTCGCTTGTAATCTTTGAAAAAGATTAGTGGAACCCTTGAAGAGGTCTTAAGGAAGACTAGACGTAGCTCAAGTTAAGTAAACCAGTATAAAAATACTTGTGTTATTGCTTCCTTATTTAAAACATTTTCTCGAAATGCTTTATTAAATCATACACGTCTAACAATTATTGTAGATCATCTAACCCCTACAATAGTTATTAAGCGTTGATTTGCCAAAGAATTGAAAACACTATTGAAATCCCCCTCCATTTCTAGTGTTTTCTTGCATTTCAAACTCTAATACCAATTATTTGAATCATGCAACGGAATAATCGATTTTGGACAAAACCAAAAGGGGGTGAATTAGTTTCTTAATAAAAATTGTACTTTTAATAATTTTCCCTTTTTAAAATTTGACTTCTCAATAAAAAAATATTTCTTTAAATAATAACAAGTAAATTTAGAGTATAGGGAAAAAGAAATTTGTACAAGTAATTTTATACTGGTTTGAATCAAAAGACCCTATGTCTAGTTGTTAATCTCTCTAAAAAGGGATTAATAATCACTAAAATATATGAGACCCTACAATCATAGGGAATATAATTTAGGTTTAGAGAACATCTCTCTTGAAGACACAAGAGATGAAAAACACCTTTCTTGAATCACATAAGGAATGAAATGCATCTTTTGAATCACACAAAAGATGGAGAACTTTTCCTAGTAATAACAAGAATACTCAATCACTCGAGAACACACTTAGTGAAAGTTATCGCTCTACCCATACTAGGTTTTACAAGCCTTTTTACTTAAACACAAAGAGTTTCTCTAGCAGTCACAATTCTAAACCTTTAAACAAAAAGTTGTTTTAAAAATTAGGTTTAGTCAAAATATATACACTCTCTCTTTTGAAAAATAGGTCAAGAAACTGAAGAGTCAAGTTGCAACTATCGTTGATAATCAATCATTTCAAGAGATAATCAATCATCACAAAAACTTTTCTAAAAACATTTTTCTCAATGTGATAATCAATTACCATAAATGAATAATTGATTATCACAAAGAACTTTCCAAAAATCTGAATTCATTTGAATAATCGATTATCACTAGAGTTAATCAAATATCACACCTGTCATGCTATTATGGTTGTATCTTGGGATGACTGTAATGGAATTTCTTTAATGTATGATGTATCTGTTTGAGTTATTAAATCTCTGTGGTGTTTTATTTTAGTAGATATACTTTATAAAAATGGAATGTTGCTGATATAACTTTAATTGAGAGTATATCATTGTTGTAATACCAATTTAATTACGAAACATGATTTAAAAGTATCATAATAATAAAATAAAGAACACTTTTGTAGCAATGGTTATTTAGATCTTAAATCTATATTATCTACAATTGATGAACTAACAAACAACATATTTTCAATTAAGTAGTATTTATTTCAAAATACAACTTTCAAACTTTTACTCACAACAAGAAAAAAAAAGTTGACATGTCATTTACTCATATTTTTCACCAAATAAAAAAAATACAAAAAATTAGATCAAATATGTTTCTTCGTGCAAATCATTCACACGATTACGTCTTTAAGGCTATATTCATTTTTAAAGATTTCCTATTGGAAGGAATTTGTGGAAATAGATTTGCGAATGATTGTAGTATTCATATTTAAGGATTTAAGAGTTGTATTGATCTAATTTTTTGTATTTTTTTTATTTGGTGAAAAATATGAGTAAATGACATGTCAACTTTTTTTTCTTGTTGTGAGATTCTTCGTGCAAATCATTCACACGATTACGTCTTTAAGGCTATATTCATTTTTAAAGATTTCCTATTGGAAGGAATTTGTGGAAATAGATTTGCGAATGATTGTAGTATTCATATTTAAGGATTTAAGAGTTGTATGGTAAGGAGCATACGTTAAACGATTAACATTTATGGTCGTTTAGTCTATTCTTTATGTCAACGATCAAGCAGATTAAAGGGCTTAAGTTATTGATGTTGGATTGTAATTGGACCAATGCTTAAGTGATTGATGTTAACGTTTAAGTTATTGATGTTAGACCATAATTGGGTCAGCGCTTAAGTTATAATTACCAGGCCAATGGTTTGGGTAGAGAAGCAGTTCATAAATTAGTAACAAAATGATTAAAGAAATTGATAACTAATTGCCAGATAGTGAAGCTATTTATTGGTAACAAACCGAATTTAAAGGTAAGTCCGTTTTAGTGGGCCAATGACAATTTAGGGTCCACAAAATACTTATAAATAGAAAGTTAAACCGTAAAGGTAAGCAAGTTTTATTGAGTTCCAGTACTTAATTTACAATTAAGCTCGTTGATTAAAATTTAACTTGAGCGTTGGAGTGCTTTTAACACGTATCTCTCAAGAAGCGGACAATAGAAAAGTGTGTCTCTCGGTCCTACTCAATTATATACATAAACAAGAGTGAATGAGAAAACAAATTTGTAAGATTACTCCCTCACCCATCTTCTTTAGGATAATGAGATTTGTAGGTGAGAAGTGACTTTATATAATACTATCCTTAATTTTTATTAAAAAAGAAAATATATTGTGTAAAACTCCCAAAATGAAGGAATCAATTTTGGATGTTAAAATCAATATAGATTCTAAAAACCAATACATTGGAGAATCGGTTCTACTGCATGGAATCAATTCCATATGATTTACTTAATGGCAATGTGTAAAAATGAGATACTATTAAGTAGTTTAAATTTGAAAAATATTATAAAAACACACGTTTTATTTGTTTTTAAAGGAAATAAGATATAAGAAATTAATGAAAAAGAATTATTTTTACATAAATTAAAATTATGATGAAAAGTAACACACACATATATATATATATATATGTTTATTTATTTATTTATTTATTTATTTATTTATTCTCAATGTTACTCTTAAATATAAGTGATTAATCTTTTCTTCAATATTGATATCTTTTCTTCAATATTCATATCTTTCAATATAAAAATATTCTTTGATATGTTTTAATTAATAATTCATGTTTATTTTAAATTTTAAAAATATAATAAAGGGAGCATAAGTGTTTTGTTAGTAGGTTATTATTAAATAATAAAAAATAATTAAACTTGTGGTACTTGCTAAACCTTGGAGTAGTGGTTCCAGTGCTGGAAGTTGGAAGAAGCTAAAACCCTTCCATGGTGTTTTCTTCATCGTCGTAACTCAGACCTAAACTATGGTGGGTCCCATTCTTCGTTCTCTCTGGTCTTCTACCAGAAAATCCTTCACCCCTTCTTCCCCTCCTTTATCGTACTCGCGCTTCTTCTCACGCGCCTTCGCTGCCGCTCCCGCCGTCGACCCCGCCGCCACAACCAGCGCCTCCTCCATCGACCCCAGCCGCCTCCGCAACGTGGCCGTGATCGCCCATGTAGACCACGGCAAGACAACACTTATGGACCGCCTCCTCCGCCAGTGCGGCGCCGACATCCCCCACGAGCGCGCCATGGACTCCATCTCGCTGGAGCGCGAGCGCGGCATCACCATTGCCTCTAAGGTCCGCCTCCTAATTCAATTATTCAGCGCCTCGACTACGGTTTCCATCGAATCGGATAGATAGATATGGATCAGAAAACACTAACGGCGCGTGGTTGATTTTTCAGGTTACGTCTGTTACGTGGAAGGAGAACGAGCTGAACATGGTTGATACTCCCGGGCACGCTGATTTTGGTGGAGAGGTGAGGTTTTCAACGGAATATTCTCCCAATTAATCTGGAACTACGTGTAGTTCCTAAGGTCATGTTTTTTGATGAATTTTTTTTTTCATAAACTTTCTAAGAGAAGAAAATAAAAAGAAATAGGCTGTTTGGAACAGTTTCTCTGGAAGCACTTACAGTGGAGAAAAATAAGAAGGAAAAGATAAACCACCATTTCCATAAGCTAGAAGCTAATTTTGTAGCAACTGTTTCATATAGCTTCGTTAAGTTCTAAATTGTTATTAACTTGTGTATAAGCTAACTTTAGCTTATGGAAAAACTTATTTCATATTTCTCTCTCTCTTAAAAGTGTTTATGAAGAAGCTTGTCCACACATGTCCAAAATAAAGTTTGTTCTATAAATTAAAATTAACTTATGCATATACTAACTTGTGAAGGTTTTATTGTATCTGCTTCTTCAAAATAAAAAATGTACGGGTAAGTTTTATCTTATTGAATGTTTATAGTGAAATTCATCCAAACATGTCTTTAGTCCAGCATGTTTGATTGCAAAAATGGAAAGTTTTTCTTTTAATTCAAAACTATTATAAAGAGGTGATGATTTGAACAGAGCTTGTCATTGTCACTGAAGATGCCCTTTTGTTTAAAGTTTTCTGCAAGTATGAATTTGAAAGTATTGAAGAGTTGTTAATTGGTGGCCTTTATGCTGTTAATGTGCAATCTGGTTGCTTATCTTATTTCTATGTTTGGTTGATGTGTAGGTTGAGCGTGTTGTTGGGATGGTGGAGGGAGCAATTTTAGTTGTTGATGCTGGTGAAGGTCCACTTGCACAAACGAAGTTTGTTCTGGCAAAGGCCTTGAAGTATGGGTTGCGACCTATTCTTCTTTTAAACAAAGTAGACCGTCCTTCAGGTAGTCATCACATGATTCTCAGCTGTTGCTTGAAATAGAATTGGTTTAATTGCCCAATTGGACACCTTGCTATCAATTTCTTGAATTTAGCCCCCCACATTTTTTTTTATTGTGCAATTTTGATCTCCCACTTTTTGAATTGTTTAGTTTGGTCCTTTATTAACTTGACATCTGATATTTAATGGAGTTTTTGGCATGCATTAGAGTGCTGATATACAATAGCATTTATGTAAAGTATCGGATGTGATTTTAATAAGGGGATCAAATTCAGGAAAAAATGGGGGTGCGCAAATTCAAGAAATGAAGATGATATGTAGACCTAAAATGCAGTTAAGCTGATAAAATTTATGTTGATGGTTATACATTTCTTATTTGTATCTATTAGGTACTTTGGTAGCTGTAAATTGTGACATAGCTCTTGTAATTTTAATTTTTTTATAGTTACTGAAGAGACATGTGATGAAGTTGAGAGCCTGGTGTTTGATCTATTTGCCAACCTGGGTGCTACAGGTAAAAAAGTGGAAATATCTTATAATTATACTTGTTTATACTTGAATGTTATGCAGTCTAAACTTTGTTGCCTGGGATTTTATTATTATTGTACTTGTGTGTATAGAGGAACAACTAGACTTTCCTGTTCTTTATGCTTCTGCTAAAGAAGGATGGGCGTCCACCACGTTTACCAAGGATCCTCCTGCAGAGACCAAAAATATGTCACAGTTGCTTGATGCAGTTGTAACACATGTCCCAGCACCAAATGCAAACACTGATGCGCCTTTCCAAATGTTGGTTAGTATTTAGAATTTTGATAAGTTTGTTTTTTTTTCCTCTCTCTAAGGAGTTGCTCTTTGGGGAAGTTGTCTTGTTGATGCATTATTTCTTTCCTTTTGTTTCCAACACCCTTATTTCTTATATCAAGTGCAATTTTTACTGAGGATTCTGATGACTCTATTCTAATTACCATTGCCCATGATGCATGGATGCTATACTAGTATCGGACAGCACATCTTTGATACGTTGATTTGTCTCATCTTGAGAAATGTATTTGACCATGTTTGGATTATGTATTTGTGTATATATACTATTCACCAAATAAAATAAATGCTATTGTATTCTTTTTAAAAGCAATACTAAACTTGAAAATCATTACTAAATATTATCCAAATTGGACATTGGTAAACATAAAATAGAAATTGTAAATTTGTACTAATTGCCTACTACCTAGTAATAGGAATAGTATTGGTTCATCAAGAGAGAACGTTGCCACTCAAAGGTTGTCATCATCATCAAAGTCATCCCATGCATCTCCACTAATGTCCCACATTTTAGTGCTCTCTTGGTCATATTCACTTTTCGTAGCCAAAAGCTACTATTACTATGCACATAAACCAAGTCTTCAACTCTTTTGGGATTCAACTTATTTCTTTTAATGAATGAATGAACGAAAGCAGTGTGTAACACTGGTCACAGGACTGCAAAGTTCTTATTCAATGGGCTGACCTGCCAAAATGTGATGCCACATGGGAACCAGTAGAAACCATCACGAAGCATATTTCTTCTTACCTTGAGGACAAGGTGGCTCTTGTTTGGAGGGGACGGGGGGCATTGTTAGGCCAAGTAAATGTTATCAGGGGAGAGTCAAGATCTTGCCTTGTTAACAGGACTGAATTGTTTTAAAAGTTATTAATTATTTTACTAGTTATTGGTAGGGACAAGTGTAACTGCCTCTAAGCAGAATAAAAAAATAGGAGGGGGGTATTGGGGGACAGTTTTTCAGTTGGTTTTTCTGAAGTGGGTTTCGGGAAGGGAAAAACCAAGCTCTCAACACCTTTGCACTCAATCAATTTTATTTAATTCCTTAGTAATATGTAATTCCATATCAGTTCAATTGAATAGAATTTAGTCCTAATTCTCATACCAGTTGATGTTTATCATAATACTGCCTCTGTTTAAAATAAATAAATAATAGGAAAGAATGAAAAAAGTAGTCTATAAAGGAAAGAAAAAAACTTTAGGAAGACAAAAAAGAGACAAAATATACTGTGTCAAGCACTCCTTGTAAACACTGACAAGAATAAAAATATTGAACATGAGCACCGCGTGAAATAGTTTTCTGTCCGCTTCAAATAGTTTTTTGTTCACTTCAAATTGTTTTCATGGCTGCACGACATCAAATAATTTTCATTGCTGTAATTTTTAATGGAAAATTGAAAGTTACATTTCACGTGTGTAATTTTATCCTTCAAAGTTGTTATCGTATCTGTGCCTGATAGGAAACTTAGTTTGTCAATTTCTATTATGCTATCTGCCCACTCTATTATATGCTCTCAATCTAAAAGAAATTAAAAAATGAATCCTTCAAAACTGTGACTATTTATTCTGATTTAAAGCTGTTATGCATATCTGTGCCTGATATTTGCATATCTTTTTCTGTTATTCACGCTGCATATAAGTGTTTTAGGCGTATCTGTGCTAGATGTTTTCAACATGGATACGCTGGATTCATGAGCGTGTTGGTGGATTGCAGACTATTGTGGACATTACAAAGGGTCCTTGTTCATCAATCATATAATCTACTTTATACAAATAATACAAGTTACAGTTAATTTTAGCCTTGTAGGAGCCCACAGGTTAAAAGCATAATAGCTTTAGAAATCTGTTTCTCTTGTATCCTCTTTGAATTATTGTTTCTTGTACTTTTTGTATGTATACTTGGGATCAGTGAAATAGCATGCTTAATAGTGCTTTTCAGGTTTCAATGATGGAACGTGATTTCTATCTTGGGCGGATTTTGACTGGACGCATATCATCTGGGGTTGTTCGTGTTGGTGACCGGGTTCATGGGCTACGGAATAAAGATTCTGGTGCTGAAAAGATTGAAGATGGAAAGGTTTGTGGGTGTTGAAGCTTGGAATTGCTATTATAGATGTATAGACTGGTAGTAATAATATTACGGTTGGTAATCTTCAGCTAATGTGTAATTTGTGAAGTAAACCAGTAATTACTCTTATTTTTCACATTCTATTGGTGTATTCTGTAGAACTTGGTGGTGGTATTATTGCATACATTTTAAACGTTGTCTGTGTTATCTGTCATGAGAATATCGGACATAGTGCACTTTTGAATTCCAACAATATTTATTGTTTAGGAAGAATGTTTTCATTTATTCTTAGTATGGTGTCTTTTATTGCCAAATCTTTGATACATACATACCTTTTACTGGTTTAGAGTAAAGTACGTAATAAGCAAGTAACCTTTATATTATATATGTCTAATATTTCCATCCAAACATATATTGACATTGAAGTTTACGACTAGCAGGCAAATCAACAGTAAATCCATCATTGACGTCAATATTTTACAGTTAGTGTCTCTGGAAAGGCCAATAATTTTCATGCCTAAATATCATTCATGTTCTTAATCAACTCTTTTTGGAACATAATCTGTGATTTTTAAACGTGTAAGTATATATATGTTCTTTGAAAAATGATACTTTGGTACACATTTTTTACATTCATTTGAAACTACTCTTTCTCGTCTTTTACTCTCTTTTTTTCTTGAAAAAATACAAAAGTTCATTCTTTTATGACTATTTTACCTTAGTAATGTGTGTCAAATAAATGTAAATGTGTATTACTCTACTATTACTCATGTTCTTTTGTTATGTAGATTTATTCTAAGCTCTTGGCAATTAAAAGTCATATAGTTATATTCAAAATATAGAGGAATCATAAATACTAAGAAATTCCTGAAAGTACTAATTATTTACAAATGGCTTGAACTGAAGTGTAGTTTTTTTTTTGCTAAAAATTAATAGCTTATATTGGATTAA
This sequence comes from Vigna mungo, assembly GCA_036885675.1. Taxonomy (NCBI): domain Eukaryota; kingdom Viridiplantae; phylum Streptophyta; class Magnoliopsida; order Fabales; family Fabaceae; genus Vigna; species Vigna mungo. The sequence goes on from CP144694.1 coordinate 23,130,265, forward strand.
GATATCTGGACCTTCTACTGGAAGCTCTAGTTTTATACGATTTTTAATTTTTTAGGTGGTGAAACTGATGAAAAAGAAGGGTACAAACATGGTTCTAACTGATTGTGCTGGAGCTGGTGATATAATATCAATTGCTGGCCTGTCCAGTCCATCAATAGGCCATACAGTGGCAACTGTGGAGGTATTTAATTTTTCAGTATATACATATGGTTTGGTTCCTTATATTTTATGGACATTGATGTTTCCGATACACTTTTTTATTTTAAATAGTTGTATGCTAATGAATAGATAAATTTATTTGTATCTTTATAAAAATTATTTGTATTTGGATAATTTTTATAAATATATTCTCAGCTAACTTAATCTCAGTATTACAATTTAAAGTTTAATTACGAATGTACTTTAATATGTAACTGGGCATTTACTGTTTGTTCAAGTAATGCTTTTTTTTCAATAAATTTCCAAACAAAATGGCCATTTTTTTTACTGGGTTATATTTTATTAGATTTATATTCAATTCAATAAGTGTTTTTGTATTTCATGAACTTTCCTACCATGTAATTCGTAATTTGAGTAATGTTTTATTTTATCCCAGATTATGTCTGCTTTGCCAACAGTTGAATTGGACCCTCCAACAATTTCTATGACTTTCGGTGTGAATGACTCCCCATTGGCTGGTCGTGATGGCACTCATGTAAGTGGTTTTTGGTGTTTGTCTTCCTTTTACTTTCGTTTTCTTCCATCTGTTGCTTGTGTAAAAAGCTCTGGGTATGCTTCACAAATTCCAACTTCCCAACTCACATCTACCCTTTGTTTTCTTTGAATTAAAGCAGTATTTTCTAGCTTTTCCATAAAAGTTATGATATGTTTGTACTTGTTGGTTACTTTAGTGAGTATAGGTTAATAATGAACTTGTTTCGTAGTTGACTGGGGGGAAAATTGGTGATCGACTAATGGCTGAAGCTGAAACCAACCTTGCCATTAATGTGCTTCCTGGCTTATCAGAATCGTTTGAAGTTCAGGGAAGAGGAGAGCTACAGCTAGGTTTGTTCCTGTTTCTTTTAAATTGTATGATCCTCTGTTGTATTCATACAAAAACTCCATGATTTGCTGTGCTTACACAGCTGCTTATGGCATATTTTTTAACAGGTATTTTGATTGAGAATATGAGACGTGAAGGATTTGAGTTATCTGTCTCTCCACCTAGAGTCATGTGAGTTTCCAAGGACTGAACAAGCTCCAAATTATTCGTCTTCTTATCAGCTTTGACACGATGTGGTCTTGCTTGTCTAGCACTCAATAAGGGTTTTGCATGCTATTTAAATATTGAGTAAATGGTGGAAGCTTTGTATTTACTGTATATTTGAAAGAATCAAATACTTAAGTGCTTAGTTATAGAAGTCTAATAATACCATCTTTGAAATAATTGAGGCCTGAGGAATGGTTTCGAATCTAACCGAAATTGTTGATTTTGAGATTTAACAGATAAATATATTTTTAAAGGACTTAATGGACCCTTATCATGTTCTGCTATTTATATTGATAAAGAAATGATACAATAGGGAGATGGATGGTCAAGGAACTGTCTTAGACTGCTAGGTACAATGATTATAGATAACCCAACACACTACTTCCTACTTTAGTCTTTCTGACTACACTAACATAAGTAGACTTAGTAATTATTCTACCATTAAGCTCCTACATACAGCTCACAAACAACTCACACACACTAACCAATAATTCTAACAGTTGAAAAAGATAGAAAAGGATATTAGAGAGATATAGTAGTAATGTGACAATATGATGTGATACAAAACGCTAATAGTCCCTGTTTATTATACCTGCTATTCTAGGTATTGTACAAGTCCCTTCCACATAACAATGCTAATATGATTCCTGAAACAGAAAGATTCTAATTTCTATTAGCAAATAATGAAGTTCATGAATAACATCCAAGAAGCATGGAACTTACGTCTTTTATCATAGTTGTGAAGGCTGATCTTTTACTTTTGTTTTCCATGCCATCACACTGTATGGATTTTTCTTCTCATCTAATAGATCTTGTAAAAGGTCTACCTATTTAAAATATTTGACCTAGCCATGTTTTTGGTACTTTTTGTTGGTTTAATGGTTCTGGATGTGAAGTGATCCATTATACGATGTCTGAGCTCGTGTATCTTTTTATGTGTTTGTATACTGGTTTAGTGAACTTTTCTATGAATTTATTAGGTATAAAACTGAAAGTGGTCAAAAGCTTGAGCCCGTAGAAGAAGTTACAATTGAGGTAATAATTCAACTTACCATTCGTAGTATGGTTTTCCAAGAGTTTGGGCTTCTATGTTGTAAACACTTAATGGATCTATATCAGGTAAATGATGAGCATGTTGGCTTGGTAATGGAGGCCTTATCTCATAGACGAGCTGAGGTTACTGACATGGGTCCTGTCCCTGGAACTGTTGGTCGAACTAGATTGTCTTTGACTTGTCCATCAAGGTTAGCTGAGTTATCTTTCCCTCTTGAAGTTATCTTTTTTATATGCTTTTCACCCAGCACTTAAATGCTACTAATTTTCTAATTGTATAGTGATAGAACACCCAGAATTACAGAAAATACCAAGACAGATTCTTGAATGTTTTATTAGGAACAGAACTATCCTATCAATGTGGTAGGAACACAACAACAAAGGATAGCAGAAAACAAAGGTCTTTCGAAAGGATCCTAACTCTCCTAGTTCCCCTTTTCCTCCAAAAGCCCCAATAAAACTCCCTGTTCACCTCCTAATAAGACTATTTATAATAGTCTGTTACAGTTATGTAATTACAACTGTACTAACTACCTTTTTTCCTTCTTTTGTAAACTGTATCAAACCTATCATATTGTCATAGGTAAAATATGTTTGTATTTAATGGAAATACTATAGATGCATTTGAAGAAATTGCATTCTCAGGTCTCTTGTTTCTTTCTTATTATCCTTTCCTTTACCATTTCGGGGGAGATGATACCCACTTGTTGTGATTCTGGTGGCTTTCCAAAGTAATATTTCTCCTGGATGACCAGGAAAGAGATAAAATGGAATGAATCTTTTCAATTATTGGACATCAGTTAAACACACGTTTACTTTTTCTATAATTATTATCTGTCATAAATAGCTTCCGGTATCATGGTTGAATCCAGAAGGCATATCTCACTAATTAATAGTCCAGATTTCTGGTTGCTTCCCTATTGTGGCTGTAACTTGAGTAATTTCTGAAATTCTGTTCATGGACGTTTGTCATCAATGGAGATATAACTGCTTTGGTATGATGGTTCTAGTGATGTCAAATCTTATGAAGCATGTAAGAACTTTCATAACTTCTTGAATTTGTTTGTTCAGGGGTCTGGTTGGGTACAGGAGTGTGTTCAGCAGTGACACACGTGGAACTGGATTCATGCATCGGGCTTTCTATGGTATAAATTCTCTGCATAAATTAATATCTTTTTCTTTGAACTGGCATGTAATGCTGTGAGTTTTCAATTTGTTTGCTTTATGTTTTTGCAAATCATGTTATTTAATTGCTCCCATGAGGTTTTGCTTATTAAGTGTCAACAGAGCTTATGCTTACTGTCTTATTCTACTATCTCTCCACACTTTGTTTGACCCCCCTTCTTGCAACCGGCTTAGTTTGGTATCAGAAGTCTTTTTTAATTATTTTATTTTATCATAACAAGCATGTTATTGTAATGTTGCAGCATATGAACAATTTCGAGGCCCTCTTGGCAATGTCAGGAAAGGAGTACTGGTATGTTTGGCTGCCCATCCTTAAAGGACTTAACAATAACTAAACTACATTTAGTTACTACTCACACGATATGCATCGTGTTTCGAATCATTAAGCTTGTTTGGGTTGTGTGGTTTTTATTTCCTGTAGTTATCCACTTTTGTTTACTTAATTGAACAGGTGTCCATGGGTTTTGGTACTATCACAGCTCATGCATTGATGAGCTTAGAAGCTCGAGGGACTCTTTTTGTAAATCCTGGAATGGAGGTTAGAATTTGGCATGTTTTTCATGAAATATAATTTATAATTTATATGTAATGCTAGTTCTTATATTTGTAAATGTGCGGCTAGTGTCTCCATTATAGTTTTCTATTTTTTAATCTTCCTAGTTCCTCCCAAAACAATAAATTAGTATTTGTTACCTATTCGCGTAATGGTTTGCCAAGTAATGGTTTGCCAACTATGTGTTTGCTGTACACATATTCAAGATGATTTTTTTTTTTAAATTTTTTATTTCATTATGATCCAAATGACTTTCTGATAGCAATCATTCTGTACATGTGTTTTTCTTGCCTATACTTAGTTACCATTTATCAGAATAGAAATCTTTTTATTCGTATTATTTTTTTCATCTAGGGAGTTTGGGACTGCTAAAGATAAATTTAGAAGATGATTTCCAAGTAAAATATATATTTTTCTATCAATCTAGCTATGATTTTTCTTCCCAAAAATTGAGTATTTTATGTTAAATTGTGGTTAAATACTTTGACCTTGCATTTGAGGCTGTAAATTTAACAACATAACTGTTAGAATCATTACATATAGCTATCATCATTTAGGCTAGTATGTAGAGTTATTAATGAGTTGTACCTAGTTATTAATGAGTTGTACCTAGTTCTGCACCTAGTAGTCTAGTACAGACTCTTGGTATTTCATGTATTCTTGTGTTTTTTCATTATAAATAGAAGATAAAGTGAGGGATCTTTCAAGCCCTCAAGAATATTTCTTATCAGTTTTAAATCTCAAGTTGGTATCAGAGCAGGTTCATCCTGCTCTGGTTTCCGTCCTCCGTTGTCCACCAGCACTGTCGCTGCTGTTCGCACCTGTCCGGTGTCGTTTGCCGTCATCCGCGGCGGTCTCGCCACTGTCTGCAGCTGTCAACTGCAGTTTGAAGCTCTTCAACTTGGTTGCCCGCCATCTCGCATCTGTCTGCCGCCGTCCGCCGCCGGCCACTGTCACTGTTCTGTCCGGCGACTAGTGGATCTGGTTCGCCTCTTCACGCGACAGCCAACCCCGCCGGTGGGTTCGCCTGGTTCCTCCCCACGCTCCGTCACGCGCAGCTTCTTTGTGCGTTGCAAACAGGCGCCGCCGTTGTCTGCTCACCGGAACTCCGCCGCGACACCTCCATAGCTATCGGCTGGGTCTCCTCTCTCTGTTCGGACCCTCATATCCTGGTTCCCGTGAGGTCCTGAAGCTCCCCTTGAAAAAATCGAGGGTTGTTTGATTGCTCCCTGTTGCGTTTTCTAGTTTCTCTCGATTTTCAGGCTCCTTTCTAGTTCCTCTCCTATTTTTATCAACAATGGCGTCTGGAAGTGTTCTCTCTTTATCTGGAAGTCCCTCAATTACTTCCGAAAAGCTAAACGGAAAGAATTACCTCTCTTGGTCTGCTGCCGTGGAAATGTGGTTCCTCAGTCAAGGACATTATGACCACCTTGAGCAGGAAGGAAGCCAAGTATCGTCTGAAAAAGCTGAACAATGGAAACAAGCAGATTTCCAGTTGTGTGCCCTATTGTGGCAGTCTGTGGAACCACGACTTTTGATATCTCTTAGAGCCTTCAAAACATGTCACTCGTTTTTGGAAGAAAGCTCAAAGCATTTATGCTAATGATATTCAACGTCTCTACGATACAGCTAACAAGCTTGCAAGTCTCAAAATGACAGATCATGATATGGTCTCCTTCATGACTGAAGCCCAAGCAGCTGTGGAAGAGTTGAGAATGTTCTTGGAAGAGGAATCTTCGGAAGACATCAAGAAGAAGCTCGACAAGTATTATATGGTGATGATCCTCCGTGCCTTGCATCCAAACTTGAATCACATCAGAGACCAACTTCTGACAAGCCATGAGGTCCCAACCTTGGAAGCCTTGACCACACGTCTTCTTCGTGTTCCAGCGCCTCAATCTCAGGAAGCTCATGAAACACTAGAACCATCTGTCATGGTTGCCACACGAGGAAGAGGAGGACGTGGCACTAGAGGAGGAGGACGTGGAGGTCGGGGACGTCCACAGTGCTCTTACTATAAGAGGCCGGGTCACACCCAAGAAAATTGTTACTCCTTGCATGGCTTTCCTTCAAAAACAGCCAATATCTCTAAGGCTGAAACTTCCACTTCCAACTCCAAGTTCATTGAGGAAGAGTATCAAGAGTATCTGCAATTAAAGTCTAACAGCTTGACGCAATCCGTGGAAGGTCCAAATTCATGGGTAATTGACTCGGGTGCTTCTGATCACATCTCTGGTAATACCTCATTGTTCTCAACCCTTTCCCTCCAAGAAAAACCCCGTTTCATTACCCTTGCCAATGGCTCTAAAACTTCTTCAAAGGGAGTCGGTCAAGTCTCCCTGTCTCCCTCTCTCACTCTGAAATCTGTTCTTTTTGTCCCTCACTGTCCATTCAATTTAATTTCCTTAAGTCAGTTAACCAAAATGTTACATTGTTCAATAACCTTTGATTCAAAATCTTTTGTCATACAGGAGCGTGGCTCGGGGAGACAGATTGGAGAAGGATATGAAGCTGGAGGTTTATACCATTTTGGATCTCGTCCACGGGTATCATGTGTTGCTGCTCCTCCTCCTAAAGTGTTACATGATCAGTTTGGCCATCCTCACTTGTCAAAGTTAAAACAGATGTGTCCTGAACTTAGTAGTCTTCAGACTTTAGAATGCGAGTCTTGTCAACTAGGAAAACATGTCAAATCTGTCTTTCCTAAAAAGTCTCACTCAATGTGTACTTCTAGTTTTTCTATTATTCATTCTGATGTTTGGGGACCTAGTCGCGTCTCTTCTTTTGGTTTTAGATATTTTGTTACTTTTATTGATGAGTATTCTAGATGTACTTGGGTTTATCTAATGAAAGATCGTTCTGAATTGTTACCCATTTTCACCTCTTTTTTGAATGAAATCAAGAACCAATTTGGTCAAGTAGTAAAAATCTTGAGAAGTGATAATGCTAAAGAGTATTTCTCATCCTCTTTTTCTGCAATCCTTAGCTCCCATGGTATTTTGCATCAGTCCACTTGTCCTCATACACCCCAGCAAAATGGTATAGCCGAAAGAAAAAATAGACACTTGGTTGAAACGGCTCGTACCCTGTTGCTTGGTGTCCATATTCCTGTTCATCACTGGGGGGATGCCATCTTAACTGCATGTTTTCTTATCAATAGGATGCCCTCCTCCTCTTCAATAATAAAGTCCCTTTCTCAATCCTCTTTCCCAATGATCCTCTCTATCACACCCCTCCTCGAGTTTTTGGCTGTGTATGTTTTGTTCACATGTCTCCAAGGCTAGACAAACTCTCCGCTCGTGCAATTAAGTGTGTCTTTTTGGGCTATTCTTGGCTTCAAAAAGGGTACAAGTGTTACTCTCCTGAAACTCGGAAATACTACATGTCTGCCAATGTCACATTCTTTGAACAGACACCTTTCTTCTCTCCATCTGTTCAAGATGTTCATATCCTCCACAGGTCCTTCCTCTTCCAGTGGTTGAGTCCAATATTTCCAATGCCCCCGTCAATTCAAGTCATGATCACGGTCCTCCCGAATCTCCCACTCCACATACTAGTATCCTCCGACACAGTACCCCGATGAGTAATCCTCTTCCAGAAAATGGTGGATCTCCTCCTTCAGATTCTTCTCCGTCACCATCTCCTGTCACGCCTCCTGATGAAGCTGATTCTGGTTGGCCCATTGCTCTCAGAAAAGGTACTCGTTCCACTAGAAACCCTCATCCTTTTTATAATTTTCTCAGCTATCACCGAGTGTCGCCCTCCTTTTATTCCCTTTTATCCTCAGTCTCTCCTGTGGTTATACCTAAAGAAGCACTTGATCACCCTGGATGGCGACAAGCCATGATTGAAGAAATGCAAGCTCTTGACCACATTAATACTTGGGAGCTTGTGCCACTTCCCTTAGGCAAAAAGGCTGTTGGTTGTCGATGGGCATATGCAATTAAAGTCGGCCCTAATGGTGACATTGATAGGCTCAAAGCCCGACTGGTTGCAAAAGGGTACACTCAGGTTTATGGTCTTGATTATTGTGACACATTTTCTCCCGTGGCCAAGATGACTACCATTCGCTTGTTCTTCGCCATGGCCGCCATTCGTCATTGGCCACTTCATTAGTTGGATATCAAAAATGCTTTTCTCCATGGTGATCTTGAGGAAGAAGTTTATATGGAGCAACCTCCTGGGTTTGTTGCTTAGGGGGAGTCTGGTATGGTTTGTAAATTGAACCGATCCCTATATGGGCTCAAGCAATCTCCACGTGCTTGGTTTGGAAAGTTCAGCTCCATTGTTCAAAAATTTGGGTTAAAACGCAGTGAAGCAGATCATTCAGTCTTTTATTATCATTCATCCCTCGGGAAATGTGTTTACTTGATAGTATATGTTGATGATATAGTCATTATAGGAAATGATACTGCTGGAATATCTCAATTGAAGGAGTACTTGTGTAGACATTTCCAAACTAAGGATTTTGGGAGCCTCAGATACTTCCTAGGCATTCAAGTAGCTCAGTCAAAAGATGGAGTTGTAATCTCCCAAAGGAAGTATGCTCTGGATATTTTACAAGAAACAAGCATGATTGATTGTAGACCGGTTGATAGTCCTATGGTTCCAAATCAAAAATTAACAGCAGAAGGTGAGTTATTCTCCGACCCGGAGAGATATAGGAGGCTAGTGGGAAAACTAATCTACCTCACTATTACAAGGCCAGATCTATCTTTTGCAGTTGGAGTGGTTAGTCAGTTCATGCAAGCTCCGTGTGTTGGTCATTGGAATGCTATCATTCGCATTCTAAGGTATGTGAAAAAGGCTCCCGGGCAAGGGCTGTTATATGAAGACAAAGGAAACCTTCAGGTATCAGGATATTGTGATGCTGATTGGACAGGTTCTCCTGTTGATAGACGATCTATTACAGGATATTGTGTTTTCCTTGGAGGAAACATTATCTCATGGAAAAGTAAGAAACAAAATGTAGTGGCTCGATCAACGGCTGAAGCTGAATATAGGGCAATGGTTTCATTAACATGTGAACTTATATGGGCGAAGCAGTTCCTTCAAGAGCTTAGCTTCTGTGACATCCAGAGTATGAAGATGTATTGTGATAACCAAGTTGTTCTTCACATTGCATCAAATCCAGTGTTTCATGAGAGAACCAAACATATAGAAATTGGTTGCCATTTTGTTCGGGAGAAATTGTTGTCAAAAGAAATATGTACTGAGTTTGTTGGATCAAATGACCAACTCGCAGATGTATTGACTAAGTCATTGAGGAGACCTCGGATTGAGTTTATTTGTTCCAAGCTTGGAACATACAATCTGTATGCTCCAACTTGAGGGGGAGTGTTAGAATCATTACATATAGCTATCATCATTTAGGCTAGTCTGTAGAGTTATTAATGAGTTGTACCTAGTTCTGCACCTAGTAGTCTAGTGCAGACTCTTGGTATTTCATGTACTCTTGTGTTTTTTCATTATAAATAGAAGATAAAGTGAGGGATCTTTCAAGCCTTAAAAAATATTTCTTATCAGTTTTAAATCTCAAGTCATAACAATGTGCATCTAGCTTTTTTCTTTTTCTTTTATTGCATATATAAGCTATGCTGGCTACAATATTTACTGACTTGGTTTCCAGACGTATGATGGAATGATTGTTGGAGAGCATTCACGGGATACAGATCTTGATGTAAGTATTTCTAACCTGAATGCTAGTTCTATATCAAAGTTGGTGACTCGCTAACAAATACTGATATTTCAGGTGAATCCAGTGAGGGCCAAAGAACTTACAAATGTCCGTGCTGCTTCCAAAGATGAGAATGTTAAGCTAACTCCCCCTCGCCTGGTATGTATTTTGTCTGGCAAAATTATGCTGTACGACTTGCTTATTTTTAGACAATGAGAATTCTAATACTAATAACTACACAACCAAGTAGGGTTCATGATTTCTATTCATTCATGCATATTATCCAGCAATTAGTTTTAGGACTCATCATTTGATTAGATCTAGTTAGGAGTTCACATGCCCTGATATTTTTAAGTATCCCACTGGAAGAACAAAATTCAAATAAATCTTTACCTCGCCTAAACCATGAAATTTTTTGTTGTTTGTTGATTGTCAGAGATCATATACAATAATTTCTTTAAATAATCCTTCATAACCGAAAAATATTTTCTTAACTTTTTGTCACAGTTTTCAAATACGAAAGCTTATGAAACATAGAATAATTTTGAAGTCTGATATCGAATGGTGACTATCAATATTCAATTAACCATGTCCTTTTGGCTTCTTGGATTCCACCATGCATTTATGTTTTAGACTTGGCATCATCACTTTTAGGCTGTATTTAGTATGTAATTTAAAAGTAGTTAGCGGAAAGGAAACTATATTGTAATGGTTGTACCTTGTGTACTTACACCTGATGTGTTGTGGTTGCAGATGACACTTGAAGAAGCTATAGGTTATGTAGCTTCCGATGAGCTTATTGAGGTAAATATCTGCATGCAGTTTATTGTCGTCAAAATTATGTTACTTTTTTGTTCTTTAAAGTTTTAACGTTTGTGGTGATATTCATTTGACATCAATAAGTTTTGTTAATTGCTCTCACTGTTGCATTTCTCGTACGTTTAATTTTTTGTTCCTGAACTGAAGGTTACACCAAAAGCCATTCGTTTACGCAAGAAATACCTTGATGTTAGCAAGCGGAAAACTATGAGTAGAAGGCCAAAGGAATGAAGAGACGACATAAAGTAGAAGGCCAGATGAATGAAGAGTTTATCCTCGATTAAATTTTGTAAAATTCAGTGTACGATATAGTCTTTACAAGCAATTTTTTTCTTACCAGGTTCTTGCATAATTAAAGTATTGATTGTATTACAGGTTACGCAGAAAGAAATATTCTTTTGTAGTGATAAGTAAGTTAACTCAACTTTGTATTTCCACAGTAGAGGTTAATAAATTGGCCATGGAACAAGTTGCTCATGGTGATGATGCAATATCAAAAACGTTTGTTCAAAAGATTAAACTGTATCTGTTTTGTAATAGGATAATGATATTTGACAATATTTTTTTATAATATTTTAGCATTATCTATGTGTCATTTTGTGATTGGTCCAAAATTACTCTACCATTAATAATAATCATCATAAACATCAGCATGGACTAATCACATAATGATATATAAATGGTGTTAAAATGTTATATAAAAAATGTTATCTCCTCATCAAAACAAAAGCCAATGTTTACTATCTTTTTAAGGACATGGTTGGACTAAGAACTTTTAAAAAAGAAAGAAGGCTCAATACTTCCATTGGTCTTCATATTTGTATGTCAATCTCAGTTTGATATTCAAGTTTTGAACTGTCTCAATTGGGTCATAATTTTTGTAAAAATGCACACATTTTACCCTGACGGCGTTGTGAAAATCTCGGTTCGGTCTTCAAGTTTTTTCTCAAGTCCTTATGAAATGCAAACATTTTACAACATTTTACCCAAACTATTAAGTGTATTGAGACGGCGTTAACTTTGAACTGAACTGTAATTTTTTTTATGTTTTAAAATCATTAAGTCCACGTGGTTATGGTCTTTCTTTTTCCTTCCAATCACTGATCACATTTCACTCATTCATCCACCCTCAAACCATTAAACCCCCGACTCACACCTTTTCTCCCTCCTAAACTACAGTTCAAAAATTATGACCCAATTGAGACAGTTCAAAACTTGAGGACCAGATTTTCATACAAACATAAGGACCAAGAGAGAGATTAGGCCTAAAATAAAAAAAAATCATCTCAACATCAATTAACGCCATTTGAGTCAACTTACCGGTTATGGTAAAATGTGTGCATTTTTACAAAAATTATGACTCAATTGAGACAGTTCAAAATTTGAGGATCAAACTGAGATTGACATACAAATATGAGGATCAATGGAGGTATTAAGCCAAAGAAAGAATAAGATTTTTCTTAAGTTAAAAGTAGTTTATGTAAAAGTTACTTTCAACAAGTTTCTTCATATAGTTTCACTTTGAAAAATATTTAATGTCTAGAAATAGTCATAATCTATTGTATTTACTTTTGCTATAAAACTAAAGTGAACGTCTTTCTTGACTTTGTGTTTTTCTCTTAGGTTATGCGGAAGGATCAAATGCTTCAATGCATTGTGTCATGGATCATGATACTTTAAAAATATTTTTTTATAATATTTTAACATCATTTACATGTTATTTTGTCATTGGTTCAAAATTACTTAATCAATAATAATAATCATAAAATATCAATATGGATCAATCATAAAATAATAAGAATCATAAAATAATAAGTAGATAATGTTAAAATGTTGTTAAAAAAAAAGTGTTGTCAGTTATTTATAATTCATTAACCACGGATATTAAATTTAGCACCAGCCTAGTTAGAAATTCAAAGCCACGTGACAGCAAGTGAGGCTTCAATACATTGAGACAGGTTATTAAAATTTTGACTTTATTGAGTTTCTTGATAAATTAGATTTTTAATTAAACTTTTATTAATCTTTTGTAATTTATCTATTTAACAGAAAATAAAAAATAGTGATTCAATTGAAAAATATAATTTACTTTAGTACTCAAGATTATAAAAATTTTAGACTCAGACTCAATTTGAAAATTTCTAAAATCTTAATTCAGTCTAAAATTTTCTATTATTAGTTAAAGTTATTAGATTATTTCAGTTATACAAATTTGTAATATTTAATTAATAATTGAAACGTGATCAAAATGTTATCGAATTTTAGACGAGATGACTTAGTTTTCTTAATATATTTTGGTGGTGGGAACAAAAACTCTACTAAAACATGAAAATTATATTGCAAATATATAGTTTATTATTATTATTATTATTGGATTCGGTCATGACACATCGATATTCAAAGTTTTTAAAGAAAAAAAGTTTATGTAATACAGGTAGGTTTCCTGTATTAAAAATAGTAATTTATGGTTTGTATTAAGTTACATTGTTATAAAGATATTGATCTGTTTGTGTATAATTATGCTCCTATGAAAAACATTTTAAAAAATTTGAGACAACTTATATAATTTTATGTTTTTTTTTAATTTTATTTGATTATTATATACCATATAATTTATTATTGTTAAAGTTAAGTTGCTTAAAGAGATACTTTTCTTAAATGATTTTGAAGTGTCATATGAGACTAATCTATTAGGAGAATTATTTCGAATAATCCAAAACAACAAGTATGCCAAGCATTTTCTGCTAGAGAAATTATAGAATTAGTTTTTGTGACATTCTAATTATATAGAAAGACATATATAATAAAGATGTCATCATTACATCATAATTGAAAATAGTTAGAGAATAATAGAGGTACTTAGGATTATAGTCATCCTTAGAAATGGTACTAGAATTTAAAAACTTGGAGTATTAGAGTTTCTCTCTTAAAAACACAAAAAATCTAAATCTTAGGACATGACAAAGTTCTTCAAAATATCCTAGACTAAGAGAAATAAAGTCTAATGAACTAGGTAGCAGCATTTTCGTCTCCATCAAGGGCCGTTTCCAGAGTATCCTCCTCTCCATCTTCTCTCATCCAAGTGGATGATCATTTCAAAAGGAAACATACACAAACAAGCACAACACAAATAAGCAAGGGTGAGCTAGTTATATAAAAAGCATGCAATTTTTATTAACATATACATACCAGATTAAGTTCAAGTAAAGTACATACAAGTAAGACAATTTATAACACAGACCCTAGCATGTTGGCTTCTAGACTTAACTCGTCCAGACTTTAGAATGATAGTTGAGCTATGGCGGGCCATGCACCCGTGGTGGCTTATGATACTTGGGCTCCCCGCCCTGCTACACTCACGAGGTTAGTCTGTTCCACGCCCTGGAGTATGATGGAACCCTCCAAGACTAAGACATCCTGCTACTCCTCACCACATGGTCCAATCCTCTCTACGTGAGAAGAAAGGCCATTGGAGCGTCAGGAAGACCCCCAAGACTGAGCTCATACTTTCATTCTAAACACTAAGAATCTCACCAAGAGATTCTACACCTTGCATCACACTTTCTACTAGAACCATAGTGTACTTTGAAACATACCATAAACAACCTTGAATTTATACTTCATCCATTTTATCATCATACACTATCAGGCCACAAAGATGATCCAGGATATAATACAATACATTAATAAACATGTTTCACAAACCAATCATAAAATTACTATGCCATTCATATTAACTTTCATGCATTATCTAAATATTATACATAAATCAGAATATTTAAACCATTGCATCCCTTAAAAGTTTAATAGTTAATTTTACTAATCAATTGTAATTTCTCATCTCGAACATTTCACGTCTGATTTCAATAATAAACATTCTCAATCTTAGATATTAACCAACCATTCATCAAGATTAAATATCATCACAATCTAATGTCAAAATACCTCACGCACAAATGAAAGTTACTCTTATACTTAGTGTATAATTTTAACATTTATACATGATCTAGAACCGACCTAGAGGCACACCTTCCCCAACTAATTTACATAGCCAAAAGATGATAAAATAATACTTATATATATCTTTCACCAAATCATACATTCATTATCCAGGCTTTAATTAAATCCCACCCGCACTAATAAATTTCCATCATGCTAAATGACACCAACATTTCATAAGCCATATACAGCAAACGGGACAAGCTCTACACCAAATCAAAAATTTTATTATACTACCAAGAATGAGTTTAAATATGTATCTCTAGGTATGTATATAAAAATAACCCGATTAGAAAACTTGGAAAAAAAAAACCCCAATTACACAACCCTTGCGGAAACCCTCACCGCTCTTGAATGATAATCATTCAATCACTTCCTTCTCCCATACCCTGGAAGTTTATGTGCATGCAGTGCTTTATTCATTTTTTTTCCTAATTAACTACCGTAGTGGGACCCACATGGCCATGCTCTCTCTTTTTCTCTCCATTCTTACACGGCCTCTCTCTTCATTTATTATCTTTTCATATAATATATATATATATATATATATATATATATATATATGTATGTATGTATATATATATATATATATATATATATATACACACGTATATGTATGTATACGTATATGTATGTATACGTATATATATGTATACATATATGTATATATACGTATATATACGTATATATACGTATATATACGTATATATACATATATATACATATATATATATATATATATATATATATATATATATATATATATATATATATAAACTTATGGTTATCAAGATCATAAAAGTTATATAATACAGGAAACCCTCACCACTTTTGAATGATAATCATTCAATCACTTCCTTCTCCCGTACCCTGGAAGTTTATGTGCATGTAGTGCTTTATTCATTTTATTTTTCCTAATTAACTACCGGAGTGGGACCCACATGGCCATACTTTCTCTTATTCTCCCCATTCTTACACTACCTCTCTCTTTATTTATTATCTTTTCATATATAATATATAATATATAATATATAATATAATATATATATATATATATAGATATCTATGTATATATACATATATATATATATATCTATGTATATATATGTATATATATATATATCTATGTATATATACATACACATATATATGTATATATGTATATATATGTATATATACATATATATACATATATATGTATATATACATATATATATGTGTGTATATATATATATATATATATATATATAAACTTATGGTTATCAAGATCATAAAAGTTATATAATATATTTGCTGTGATATATATTTGTTGTGATCATATTAGTTTGTATAAAACTTATATATATTATTATATAATATTCTAAAGATCATAAAAACCACGTAAACATTTGTTGTGATATATTAAATATAGAATAATATATTATTTATATGATTTTCTTAGTTGTAGCCTTTTTAAATCTAAATTTTTTTTATTTAAGTGGGACCCGTGCTACTA
Organism: Vigna mungo; assembly: GCA_036885675.1. NCBI lineage: Eukaryota > Viridiplantae > Streptophyta > Magnoliopsida > Fabales > Fabaceae > Vigna > Vigna mungo. Next base: position 23,146,295 of record CP144694.1, read on the forward strand.
AACACCAAATTTTTAAATCTAGAATTTCAATCAAAATAAAGAAAACAATGTCTCCTTCTCTGTATCACGCCTATAACACAATCTAGTTTTCCCTCATCAATTGTCTCTCATTTTATTACAAAGAAGATACTAAACCATCACCAACGTGAGAGAGTTAGCCCAACTCCTACCCTGTTTATTACAAGAATAACATTTGTTTTATTTTATACTCTCAAATAGCCCTGGACATTACTCTGCTGCAATCACACACATATATATTATCTCGCATCACCCAACATAACATACAACACATCACATTATAGTTCATCCAACTCAGTCTCCAAACACATTCAATTTAACTTACAGGAATCCAACTCAAGCATAAGGACATACTTACTTCAAAAATTTATCCATCATACACGTCATACAAATAATATACAAAAACATAATTAGCTCCCCTTACCTTGGTTTCTCGCAGTACAATTCACAGGGGACGCCCTAGCAGTGTCTCACTCAACAGGACGCACAAAACCTACAACCCCCACACGCAGACGATAGAGAATAGCTCTTAGAGCTTGATTGGGAAGGAAACACAAAGGAAAATTTACTAGTTACATGCAACCAGTAATGTTTCATGCCCTAGATGCAAGGACAGTGGAAGAAAAGGGGAAAAATGACTTACCAGTCGGAACAAAGAAAACAATCGGTAGAATTGGAGCTCTCTACGTGATGAACGCTTGTGCACCTTCAAACCCGAAATTGAACGGTTCAGTGAATGGGAAATTTAGAGAGAAGGCAGAGAGAACTTAGGGCAAAAGAGTTTTTAGAGAGAGTGTGGGAAGCTAACAAATGAATCCTAATTTCTGAAAATCCTCTCCAAGGTCAGGTTGTCCCTAACCTTATGGGCCTGACTGCCTCACATAAGGCCCAATGGCTTTAAAAGAATTTTTAGGCCCTTACACTCTCCCCAATAAGAAAAATTTTCGCCCTCGAAAATTAGACCTACCGGTGAATAGGTTGGGATAGGATTGCTTCATCTTGTCCTCTAGCTCCTAGGTAGATTCGCCTGTTCTACCATCCCAGATGACTTTGGTGAGTCTGACGGTTTTCCTTATAGGCCGTTTGGCTTTTCAGTCATCAATTCTAACTGGCTGCATTTCTACAGAAAGGGCCTCCTTGACTTGTACATTTTCAACTTCCAGCACGTGAGAAGGGTCAGACACGTACTTCGTCAGCTAAGATACGTGAAACACATGATGGAGATTAGCCAGTTGGGGCGGCATGGCTATCTCATATGCAACTGGTCCGATACGCCTCAGGATCTGGTAAGGACCCACATACCTAGGAGATAACTTCTTAGTACGGATAGCTCTTCCTACATCTGTAGTGGGAGTCACGCGGAGGAAAACATGATCTCCCGCTGCAAATTCCAAGGGTCGACGTCTCTGATCAGCATATGATTTCTGTCGGCTCTGAGACGCCTTCATCCATTCTTGAATCAACTTCACTTTATCCGTAGTTTGCTGCACAAGTTCTGGCCCAGTCAACAAAGATTCACCCTCCTGAAACCAACACAGAGGGGTTCGGCAGCGTCTCCCATACAAGGCCTCAAATGGTGCCATGCTAATACTAGCCTGGTAGTTGTTGTTATAAGTGAACTCAACCAATGGCAATACCTCATCCCAAACTCCCAAGTGATCCAGAATACATGTCCTCAATAAGTCCTCAAGTGTCTGGATTGTTCTCTCAGACTGTCCATCCGTCCGGGGATGATAAGCCGAGCTCATCTGCAGTTTGCTACCCATCTCACTCTGCAGTGTTTGCCAAAATCTAGAAGTGAACCTCTGGTCTCTGTCTGACACAATGCTGGAAGGTACTCCATGAAGTCTCACAATCTCCTTTATGTATAGTTAGGTCAGCTTTGCCATAGACATTCTGAAATCGATTGCCAAGAAGTGAGCACTCTTGGTTAATTTGTCCACTATCACCCATACAACATCATGTCCCCTAACAGTGCGTGGCAAATGGGTAACAAAGTCCATGGCTATGTTATCCCATTTCCACTCTAGAATCTCCAATGGCTGCAATAGACCTCCAGGTCTCTGGTGCTCTACCTTGGCCTTCTGACAAGTTAAGCACGAAGCAACAAACTGTGCCACATCCTTCTTCATACCCGACCACCAGAAAGACTTCTTGATGTCTTGGTACATTTTGGTCATACCTGGATGCATACTGAAACGACTGCGGTGCCCCTCTTCAAGTATCAGCCTTCTCAATTCACCATCATTGGGGACACACGTCCTACCTCAGAAACGTAAGAGACCATCTGTCCTTGTGCTGAAGTCTTTCCCTTTCTCAGTGCCAATCAGAGCTATGGATGTCTGAAGCTCGGGGTCTAATAATTGCCCTTCTCTTATCCTCTCTAGTAAATTACTGGACACCACCAATTTATTGCATTTGATGTTGTCAGGTTCTAACTCAACCTGTAATCTAAAGTCTCTGAAGCTCTCCACCAGCTTCAATTCTCTAATCATTAAGTAAGAAACATGCACTGACTTCCTACTCAATGCGTCTGCTACCACATTTGCTTTCCCAGGGTGGTATAAGAGTTCAAAATCATAGTCCTTGTCCATCCATCTCCTTTGCCTCATGTTAAGCTCCTTTTGGTCAAACAAATACTTGAGGCTTTTGTGATCGTTGAACACCTGAAACTGTGCACCATAGAGATAATGTCTCCATATCTTCAAAGCAAATACGACTGCAGCTAACTCCAAGTCATGAGTGGGATAGTTCTTCTCATGCACTTTGAGTTGTCGTAAGGCATAACCAACCACATTCTTCTCTTGCATCAATACGCATCCCAGCCCCTGGTATGAAGCATCACAGTAAACCTCAAAGGGTTTCCCTGTGTCTAGAATAACCAACACTGATACACTAGTCAACCTTTCCTTAAGTTCTTAGAAGCTAGACTCACATCTATCCGTACAAACGAAGGGTTGATCCTTCCTGGTCAACTAAGTCAAAGGCGCCACAATCCGAGAGAAATTTTCTATGAAACGCCGATAGTAACCTGCCAAACCCACAAAACTCTTGACCTCTGTAAAAGTCTTAGGTCGTTCCTACTCCATCAGTGCTTGCTCCTTGGCAGGATCAACAGAGATTCCCCCGGCTGAAATCATGTGTCCTAGAAAGTGCACCTCTTCCATCCATAACTCGCACTTGGACAGCTTGACATATAACTTTCTCTCCCTCATTATTCCAAGCACTGTCCTCAGGTGATTCTCGTGCTCTTCCCGAGTCTTAGAATAAATCAGGATGTCATCAATGAAGACAACCACAAATTTATCTAAGAATGGTCGAAAGATTCTATTCATGTAATCCATAAAGATAGCTGGAGCATTAGTCACACCAATAGGCATGACTACATACTCGTAGTGGCCATATCTGGATCTGAAAGTTGTCTTCTGCACATCATCAGCTTTTACCAAGATTTGATGGTAGTCCGATCTCAAATCAATTTTTGAAAATACAGCTGCTCCATGTAGTTGGTCCAACAGATCATCTATCCTTGGCAAAGGATACTTGTTCTTGATCGTGAGTTTGTTCAGTTGCCTATAATCAACACATAATCGGGAGTTTCCATCCTTCTTCTTCACCAACAAAACTGGTGCACCCCATGGTGAAACACTGGGTCTAATGAATTGCTTCTCTAGCAGCTCCTCAATCTGCTTCTTCAACTCCGCTAACTCTGTCAGTGTCATCCTATAAGGGGCGATAGAAATTGGTCCTGCTCCTGTGACCAAGTCCATATAGAACTCCACCTCTCTAGGAGGAGGTAGACCGGGGACTTCCTTAGGGAACACGTCTAGGAAGTCGTTCACCACCCGAACATCTACATTTTGGTCTCCATGAGTTGAAAGGTCTAAATCTTGAACCTCATCCATGTAAGACATGATTAAGAAACAACAAGCGCCCTCTATAAGGTCTTGCCTTAACACACCGAGTGACATTGGCATGTTCTCGCCCTCATTGGGGAATATCAACTTCTTTCCACCGCAATCTAGAAGAATTTGGTTGGCGGATAGCCAATCCATGCCTAAGATTACCTCTAGCCCCTGTAGAGGTAAGCAAATAAGGTTCACTCGGAACCTACGTCCCTCTATCTCAATAGGACATTTGGAGCACACATTAGATGTCCTGACCAACCCAACTGTTGGTGTAGACACCACCAGATCACACGGAAGCTCTCTGACAACTAGACCGAGCTTCTCCACACAAGCCTCTGACACAAAAGAGTGTGTCGCCCCTCAATCAAACAATGTCACACACGAAGCTCCAAGTAATAAACAACTACTGACAATCAGGTTACCTGCACTAGTTGCCTCAGCTCCGGTCAAAGCATACACTCTCCCTACAGCCTGTGGTCTGGCACCACCCCTCTGAATAGGTCTCCCAGCCTGGCGTGGTTGTGGTCCTGCCCTCCTAGTAGTAGGACCATCTCGGCCATAGTGTACTTCACGCCCACAAAAGTTGCACTTCTTATACCCTGCTAACTGAGGGCAAACAGACTAGAAGTGTGGTCCTCCACACCTGAAGCATCTCACGGGGCTAGAAAAGCTGGACTGCCCTGATGACTGAGAGGAAGAACCCCTGGACCCAGAAGAAGTAGGTCTAGAGAAAGGGGTTCTCCTAGAACTGGAACCACCTCTGGATGCTACTGGTCCACCAACCCTCAGTGGTTGGCTCTACTATCTCTGAGGCCCCTCTGGCTCTCCCTTGGTCTTCTCTAGGTCACGAGCCATCTCCACTAAGGCGGAGAACTCCCGGATACGTAACCCTTTCACCATTAGCTTGACATCCTTTCTCAGGTCGTTCTCAAACTTACGACATTGCCATTCCTCATCTACTGCCATAGTGTTGAAGCGGAGTAGATGTTTAAAGCGGTCTGCATACTAAGCAACTAACCGGTTACCCTGTGCCAACTCCAGGAACTCCACTTCTTTAGCAAATCTAACGTTGTCGGGGAAGTATTCAGTATAGAATTTAGTTCTGAACAACTCCCAAGTGATAGGATTCCTATTCCTTTCCAAGATCGTCTTCACACTGCTCCACTAATGTCCAGCCTCCCTCGTCAGCAAATACTGGGTGTAGGTCAGTTTCCTCTCATCCGGACATCCCTTGGCTTCATAAATTCGTTCCATGTCTTGGAACCAGTGATCGGCCTCATCAGGGTTGCATTTTCCAGAGAACCTGGTGGGATGGTGTTGGAGAAAGCTCTCCAAACTCCACTCCTGAATTGGAACGACGGTAGAGGAAGAAGCACTAGGAGGGGGCCCTCCACTAGCCATCATCTCCATGAGATACCTCTGAGTGTTTTCAGCAGACACTCTAGCAGCCTCTAGGTTCTGAAGGGCTACGGTGTTCTGTTGCACCAGGGCAACATTTTGTTGTTGCATTGCCTCAAGTACAGCTTCCATCCTTAGAGTGGATTCGGAAGGCTAAGATTGAGGAGGAGGAGGTGGAGCAGGCCTAGATGCCATCTTTCTACTTACAAAGAAAGGAAATATCATCAGTTCAAACAAGAAGGTAGGAGCAACCATATTAGACATGAATAAGAGTACAAATGTACAAACAAGGCACACATATAACCTATAAGATTTCTAAGGATGGAAACTGCTCTGATACCATAAATGTGACATCCCAATTATATAGAAAGACATATATAATAAAGACGTCATCATTGCATAATAATTGAAAGCAGTTAGAGAATAATAAAGGTACTTAGGATTACAATCATCCTTAGAAATGGTACTAGAATTTAAAAACTTGGAGTACTAGAGTTTCTCTCTTCAAAACACAGAAAATTTAAATCTTAGGACATGAAAAAGTTCTTCAAAATATCCTAGACTAAGAGAAATAAAGTCTAATGAACTAGGCAGCAGCATTTCCGTCTCCATCAAGGGCCGTTTCCAGAGTATCCTCCTCGCCATCTGCTCCCATCCAAGTGGATGATCATTGTAAAAGGAAACATACACAAACAAGCACAGCACAAACAAGAAAGGGTGAGCTAATTATATAAAAAGCATGCAATTTTATTAACATATACATACCGGATTAAGTTCAAGTAAAGTACAGACAAGTAAGACAATTTATAACACATACCCTAGCATGTTGGCTTCTAGACTTGATTCGCCCGGACTTTAGAATGATAGTCGAGCTACGGCGGGCCATGCACCCGTGGTGGCTTGTGATACTTGGGCTCCCCGCCCTAGGCTCCCCCGTCCTGCCACACTCACGAGGTTAGTCTGTTTCGCGCCTTGGAGCATGATGGAAGCCTCCAAGACTAAGACCTCCTGCTACTCCTCTCCACCTGGTCAAATCCTATCTACGTAAGAAGAAAGGCCATTGGAGCATCAGGAAGACCCCCAAGACTGAGCTCCTACTTTCATTCTAAACACTAAGAATCTCACCAAGAGATTTTACACCTTGCATCACACTTTCTACTAGAACCATAATGTACTTTGAAACATACCATAAACAACCTTGAATTTATACTTCATCCACTTTATCATCATATACTTTCAGGCCACAAAGATCATCCATGATATAATACAATACATTAATAAACATGTTTCACAAACCAATCATAAAATTACTATGCCATTCATATTACCTTTCATGCATTATCTCAATATTATACATAAATCACAATATTTAAACCATCGCATCCCTTAATAGTTTAATAGTTAATTTAATTAATCAATTGTAATTTCTCATCTCGAACATTTCACGTATGATTTCAATAATAAACATTCTCAATCTTAGATATTAACCAACCATTCATCAAGATTCAATATCATCACAATCTACTGTCAAAATACCTCACGCAAAAATGAAAGTTACTCTTATACTTAGTGTATAATTTTAACATTTATACATGATCTAGAAACGACCCAGAGGCACACCTTCCCCAACTAATTTACACAGCCAAAAGATGATAAAATAATACTTATATATATCTTTCACCAAATCATACATTCATTATCCAGGCTTTAATTAAATCCCACCCGCACTAATAAATTTCCATGATGCTAAATGACACCAACATTTCATAAGCCATATACAACAAACGTCACAAGCTCTACACCAAATCAAAATTTCTATTATAGTACCCAGAATGAGTTTAAATATGTATCTCTAGGTATACATGGCCATACTCTCTCTTTTTCTCCCAATTCTTACACGGCCTCTCTCTTCATTTATTATCTTTTCATATAATACATACATACATACATACATACATATACATACATATATATATATATATATAAACTTACGGTTATAAAGATCATAAAAGTTATATAATATATTTGCTGTGATATATATATTTGCTTGTGATCATAAAAGTTTGTATCAAACTTATATATATATATATATATATATATATATATATATAATTATATAATATACTAAAGATCGTAAAACGATCGTAAACATTTGCTATGATATATAAAATATAGAACAATATATTATTTATATGATTTTTCTAGTTGTAGCCTTTTTAAATCTAAAATTTCTTTATTTAAGTGGGACCCGTGCTACTAAACTCGAAACTTTTAAATCTAGAATTTCAATCAAAATAAAGAAAACAATGTCTTCTTCTCTGTATCACGCCTATAACACAATCTAGCTTTCCCTCATCAATTGTCTCTCATTTTATTACAAAGAAGATACCAAACCATCACCAACGTGAGAGAGTTAGCCAAACTCCTACCCTGTTTACTACAAGAATGACATTTGTTTTATTTTATACTCTCAAATAGCCCTGGACATTACTCTGCTGCAATCACACACATATATATTATCTCACATCACCCAACATAACATACAACACATCACATTATAGTTCATTCAACTCAGTATCCAAACACATTCAATATAACTTACAGGAATCCAACTCAAGCATAAGGACATACTTAAAAAATTTATCCATCATACACGTCATACAAATAATATAAAGAAACATAATTAGCTCCCCTTACCTTGGTTTCTCACAGTACAGTTCACAGGAGACGCCCTAGCAGTGCTCACTCAACAGGACTCACAGAACCTACAACCCCCACACGTAGACGATAGAGAATAACTCTTAGAGCTTGATTGGGCAGGAAACACGAAGGAAAATTTACTAGTTACATGCAACCAGTAAAGTTGCATGCCCTGGTTGCAAGGACAGTGAAAGAAAAGGGGAAAATGACTTACCAGTCGGAACAGAGAAAACGATCGGTAGAATTAGAGCTCTTTACGCGATGAACGCTTGTGCACCTTCAAACCCAAAATTGAACGGTTCGGTGAATGGAAAATTTAGAGAGAAGGCATAGAGAACTTAGGGCAAAAGAGTTTTTAGAGAGAAAGTGAGAAGCTAACAAATGAATCCTAATTTCTGAAAATCCTCTCCAAGGTTAGGTGTCCCTAACTTTATGAGCCTGACTACCTCACATAAGGCCCAATAGCTTTAAACGAATTCGTAAATCTTACAGTTTTCATGATTTTTTCTATAAATATATTTTTGAAAGACAAAAAAAATTATACTTTATCTAACGAATAAATTAGTTATAGTTAATAACATTATTTTTTTTTTCCTTTTTATTCTTTAAACAATTTTTATAGATAAACTCACGTTAAGATGGATTGTAGTGGTTTTAACATCTCTATTGTATATTAACCTAAAATCAAGTTTACTCTTAAATGGAAATTGGATTAAGAAATTTACTTTAGAAATTACTCTAAATGTATGTTTGAAACAACATTTTAAAATTTAATTTAAATATATCAAATTTGGGAAACAAAAGTGACATTGAGGAAGCTGATTCACGTCAATGAATAGCAAAAATATTAATGATGAATGAGCATTGAAGAATGGAATTTAAATTCCAAACTAACACTCCAACTACATGAGTAAAGTACAGTGACACTTTTTATTTATGTCACAAGGCTACCATGATTTCTAGCTCCACCAAATATTACTCTATTTTTCTTCTAATAATTATATATGATAAGCAAAATTTAAATGTTACAAACAATGTTTCACAATTACACTTCTAACCTAATATTCTTCATGACCTATTTTTGGTATTGTTTTTCGATGAGTATTATATCTTGACCCGTGTGAGATTTTTTAATTTATTTTTTTAATAATAATAAATTTAAAAAATAATATATTTACATAAGTTTAATATTTTTTAAATTTGTCCAAGATAATTATGGTCATCTCATATAATGATAATAATGATAATAATCACGTTTTTGAAATTTAAAAGATAAAGTTAATAAATTATTAATATATTCTATTATAAAATGTAACATATTAAATAATGTATAAGTGAAAAAATATGGTGAAGAAATTTAAAAGAATAAAATTATAATTTAACCTAGATTATTTATAAATAAAATAAAGAATACATGTAATTAAATTTTATAGTTTTTTTTGCACAATTACCCAATTAAAAATTATAAAAAAATAAGTTTACTAAATTTTAAAGTAATTATCCAAAAGTCATATCATTAATATCATCATATATATGAATAATTTGATACTAAATTGTTTTACTTAACTTTGGATGAGTTAAAAAGCTTTTAAAGTTACATTACATATTTTTTAAGTAGTATTTCTTTCAAAATACAATTTTCAAATTTTTAATTAAAAAAAAAGTTGAGATGTCATTCACTCATATTTTTCACCAAATAAAAAATACAAAAAATTAGATCAAATATGTTTCTTCCTGCAAATCATTCACACAATTACATCTCTAAGACTATATTCATTTTTAAAGATTTTCTATTGGAAGGAATTGGTGGAAATAGATTTGTGAATGACTGTAGTATTCATATTTAAGGATTTAAGAGTTGTATGGTAAGGAGCATAGGCCGAACGATTAACATTTATGGTTGTTCAGTCTATCATTTATGTCAATGATCAAGCAGATTAAAGGGCTTAAGTTATTGATGTTGGATTGTAATTGGACCAATGCTTAAAGTGATTGATGTTGGACTGTAATTGAGTCAGCAGTTAAGTTATGGGGATTGCTCCCTCCACCTCCCCGTTTCCTCCCTCCACCTTCCCAACTTTCTTTAAATTTTTTTATTACGAAAATAACCTTTTTCTTTGTCTTTTTTACCCTTTTTAACTTTTTAACTTTTTTTAGTTATAATGTCAACTCTTCTTTACTTTTACACTCTTCTTCCAGCCCTATGTTGACTCACTGGCAAGCGTACCAGATCGTTCTAAGTAATTAAATCGGTAGAACCCGATATCGTTCTCTCCCAAAGGACTCACGACCTTATCGTTTGTGTGATTAAAATAATAAGACTTGTAAAGAAAAAGATTAATTGTTATGGATGCAAGAACAGAAAATAAACATGCAATGCATTGATTCAATTGACGAAAAAGAGTATGGATGAGTGGAGTTGTTGGGGGTTTTACAATTTCATCTTATCCACCCTCTCTTATCTACTCCTCTTGTTTAATTTGCTTGTTATCTAATTGTTATGCAAACTTTCTTGGCCTACCCTTAGCCCGATCCCTCGGCGAAAAGAGCCTATTACTAATTATCGGTTTGCTATTCCTAGCCTCCCCTAGTAACTAGCAACACATTACCGAACAAAAGCAAAAACAATTGACCCTCCTACCTCCCTATCCCTAGGTGGTATTTCATTGATCAAACAATTTCTCACCAGTTCATGACATTATTGTACGTTCCCGTATCAATAAAGGCAAACAACAGTTATCGAATAAGTTAAACGATAAAAGCCTTAAGCACAGATGAGAACCCAACAATTGGTAATCAAAGCATATGAGGATCATATAATTAAACAAGAGTTTCAATAAAAGAGAGTTTCAAAAGATTACATTGTTTCCCCTATAGTGAAAGAGATGAGGGGAAATCTCCCTTGTGTTGAATATACACATAGGGTCCTTTATTTATAGTAGAAGAAATATGGGCTAAGCCCAAAATACAAATAAGAAATATAAACAAATTAAATAAGAGATATAAACAAACTAACTAAAGATAAGAGATAAATATAAACTAAATATAATATCTCTAACACTCCCCCTCAAGCTGGAGTATACAAATCATATGTTCCAAGCTTGTTACAGAGATAGTCAATTCTAGGTCCTCGCAAGGACTTAGTGAATATATCTGCCAACTGGTTGCTTGAGTTAACGAACTCAGTCTTGATATCTCCGGATATGATTTTTTCTCTAATAAAATGGCAATCAACTTCAATGTGCTTGGTTCTCTCATGGAAGACAGGGTTAGCGCTAATATGAAGAGCAGCTTGATTATCACATATAAGTGTCATGTGAGTGATATCTCCAAATTTCAATTCACTGAGTAATTGTTTAAGCCATACAAGCTCACAAGTAGTTGATGCCATAACTCTATATTCTGCTTCTGCGCTGGACCTAGCCACAACACTTTGCTTCTTACTTTTCCAAGATATCAGGTTGCCACCAATAGAGACACAATATCCAGAAGTAGACCTCCTATCAGAAGGGGAACCAGCCCAATCAGCATCTGAATAACAAACGATTTTTGTATCGTTGTTAGGACCATATAGCAAACCTTTTCCAAGTGATCTTTTAATATACTTCAGTATGCGAACAACTGCATCCCAATGGTCTTCACATGGGGAGTTAAGAAATTGACTCACCACACTAACTGCGAAGGAAATGTCAGGACGCGTAACAGTAAGATAGTTTAATTTACCAACTAATCTTCTGTAACGTTCAGGATCTGAGAAAGGCTCCCCCTGATTTGGTAGGAGCTTGATGTTAGGATCCATAGGTGTCTCAACAGACTTACAGTTCATTAACCCTATTTCCTCCAAGATGTCTAACGCATACTTCCTCTGAGATATGACAATACCATCATTGGATTGTGCTACTTCAATACCCAAAAAGTACCGGAGTTTGCCAAGATCTTTGGTTTGAAAATGGTGACAAATGTGTTGTTTCATCTGAGAGATGCCAAGGTAGTCGCTTCCTGTGAGAACAATGTCATCAACATACACTATTAAGTAGATACATCCAGCACTTGAGTGGCGATAGAACACTGAATGATCTGCTTCACTGCGAGTCATACCAAATTGTTTAACAACACCACTGAATTTACCAAACCAGGCCCGAGGAGACTGTTTTAGGCCATATAGGGATTTGCGAAGACGACATACCAATCCAGATGACTCCCCCTGAGCAACAAAGCCGGGCGGTTGCTCCATATAAATTTCTTCATGCAAATCACCATTAAGGAAAGCATTTTTTACATCAAGTTGATAAAGAGGCCATTGTCGAAGGGCGGCCATGGCAATGAATAGGCGAACCGAAGTCATTTTCGCCACTGGAGAAAAAGTATCACCATAATCCAAACCAAAAATCTGTGTGTAGCCTTTGGCAACTAGTCGAGCCTTCAAACGATCAATTGTACCATCAGGGCCAACTTTGATAGCATACACCCACCTGCAACCAACAACAGACTTTCCAGATGGTAATTGGACAAGCTCCCAAGTTCCACTTTTCTGTAAAGCACTTAATTCATCCAGCATGGCTTGACGCCAACCAGGATGACTTAAGGCATCACCCACAGACTTGGGAATTGACACAGAAGAAATGGATGAGAGACATATGTAAAAAGATGGAGATAACCTGTGGTAACTAAGAACAGTATAATGAGGGGAAGGGTTACGAGTAGAGCGTATACCTTTACGGAGGGCAATAGGCAGGTCAGACTCATTTGCTGGAGCCGGAGGAGACACAGGAGGCGGCACAAGAGGTGAGTCATGAGGGAGACGATTGTGGCGACTATAAACCTGGAGGGGTGGAGTGGAAGGACGATCCTGTGGGGAATGAGAGTCTAAAGGATCACAGACAATAGGAATATCAACAGTGGTAGGTGGAGGTACATAACTAGAAGATAGTTGTGAAAAATAAAATGAAGATTCATCAAAAGTGACATCAGCAGAGATAAAATGACGATTGAGAGAAGGAGAAAAACACTTATAGCCCTTTTGTGACCGTGGAAATCCTAAGAAGACACATTTGTGAGATCTAGGAGATAACTTATCAAGACCAGGACTAAAATCATGAACAAAACATGTAGACCCGAAAACTTTAAGAGGTAATGGATGTAAAGGGTCTTGAGGAAATAAGACAGAGTGAGGGATTTTGTTATCTAGGACAGAAGACGACATGCGGTTAATGAGATAACATGCAGTGAGAACTGCATCACCCCAAAAATGCGAGGGTACTTGGCCATGAATTAGAAGTGTACGAGTTGTTTCAATGAGGTGTCTATTCTTGCGCTCAACCACCCCATTTTGTTGAGGAGTATAAGCACAGGAGGTCTGGTGAAGAATGCCATGAGAAGCCATAAAATGTTGAAACTATTGAGAAAGGTATTCACAGCCATTATCACTTCATAAAGTTCGAATAGAAACCCCAAACTGTGTTTTTATTTCAGTAAAAAATGATTGGAAAATAGAAAACAACTCAGAACGATTCTTCATTAAAAACAACCAAGTACATCTGGAGTAATCATCAATAAAAGTAACAAAATACTGAAATCCTAAAGTGGACTTAACACGACTTGGTCCCCAAATATCAGAATGAACTAATGAAAAAGGGGACGACGCTCGTTGTGAAACACTACGAGGAAAGGAACTACGAGTATGCTTTCCTAACTGACAAGACTCACACGACAAGTTGGATAACTTCGACAAACTCGGAACAAGCTGCTGCAGTTTGGCAAGGCTGGGATGACCTAATTGAGCATGAAGAAGGGATGGTGACTCCATGATGACGCCAACATGTGGAGAAGGGCGGAGAAGATATAGGCCATGAGACTCACATCCTGTGCCAATCATGTGTTTCGAACTCCGGTCCTGCAAACAAACAGAATCTTTAGCAAATGAAATAACACAATTAAGGGAATGAGTTAGATGGCTGACAGACAATAAATTGAAAGGAGACCCAGGGACATAGAGTACATGATCAATGGATATGGACGGAAAAATATGAACAGTACCAATACCATGAGACGAGACTCTAGACCCATCAGCCATTGTTATCGAGGGTAAATTATCCGGACATGACAAGGAAGAAAACAAGGACTTGTTACCAGTTATATGATCGGTGGCGCCTGAGTCAAGGACCCAAGATCCAAGGGAGTGAGTCAGACCAACAAAAGGTGTACCTGTGCGGGCAACAGATGCAGATGTAGTGGAACTAGATTGCTGACGATCCTCATACCATCTGAGAAATTCGTTGAAGACTGCAGGGTTATCTACAGTATTAGATGAAGTAGGATGGTCTGTAGGCCGAGGAGGTGGATCAGAATTAGCCATTGCTACAGATCGAGGAGGACGTCCATGAAGCGCATAACATCTATCAATTCTGTGGCCTGGCTTGCCACAATGGTCACATTTTGGTCGTCCTTTACCTGGCTTGCGAGACCGACTTTTATCATCACGTTGGGTAGCCATAACAGAGGAGTCATCTCTATGAGGAGATGTCTCAATGACTGGTTTGCTCGGAATACGCAAAAGAGCAGAACAAGTAGAAGTAAAGTTTGGTATGACTGGAGAACCCAAAATCTGATCATGGACATGGGAGGAATCATCAGAGAGTCCGTATAATGCCAACAACATGAAGAACTTTGATCGTTGTTCCAGTTCTTCAGCAGGAGTGGAAGCAGGAGGTAATAGCTCATTAAAATCATGAAGGAAGGCATGAACTTTACCCAAATATTCTGTCATGGGACCAGGATTGCGCGGACCAATAACACTAAGTAGATCCTGACAAACACCATAAAGACGCTGGGTGTCATTCGTGTATAATAACTTTGCTTGTGCCCATACTTCTGAACATGTTTCATATGATCGAAACATTTATTTCAAAGAAGAGTGAATGGTGGACTTTATGACGATGCATAGCTGGGCATCAATTTTCATCCAGCGGGAAGTGTCCTCTATAGTAGCACTAGACACATTTTTAGTAAGGTGATTTACATACCCTTGACTCTTCAACCAAAGTTTGATATCGGATGCCCATGTTGCATAATTCGTGCCATCTAACTTGTCAATGGACAAGTGTACATTCACATAATTGGTGTATATTGATGAGACACCAGCAGAAGAAGATGAGGCACTAGCAGAGGTGGTTATAGAAGAGGAAGAAGCCATGGAAAGGGAGAAACCCTAAAAAATTCAACGTGTTCCGATTGACGCAACTACCACAAATCCAGTTGAGGGCGAGGAGGCGATTCAGATAGAGTGGTCGCCGGTCAATTCTGGAACTCCGGCGACGATTCCGGCAACGGCTCCGGCGACGGCTCCGGCGGGACTTCGACGAGAGATGCGGAGGCTGCAGAGGCTGCGACCGTGGAAGAGGCTGGATCGGAACCTAAGCTCTAGATACCATATGAAATAGTGAAAGAGATGAGGGGAAATCTCCCTTGTGTTGAATATACACATAGGGTCCTTTATTTATAATAGAAGAAATATGGGCTAAGCCCAAAATACAAATAAGAAATATAAACAAATTAAATAAGAGATATAAACAAACTAACTAAAGATAAGAGATAAATATAAACTAAATATAATATCTCTAACACCCCCCAACAACAAAAGGGTTTAGTTCACCATTGTCATGGTGAACCAAGATGAAAATAATGGAAGAAATGGAAAACAAACCCTAGAAAAGATGAAAAGGAGCCTACGCATCCAAGAGATCCTCTCTAGAGAGTGAAAAGTAGGTCTCGCCGCCCTCTTTTGTCAAAAGAATGAGAATGAAATCGCAACATGGCTATTTATAGCTGAGGAGTGCAACAGAAAGTAGGACCAAGCCCAACAGGCAATCGCCCGGCATCACACTTATATCGCCCGACGATTTGCCTCTTATCGCGCTACCGCCCTGCGTCAGGGGTCCACCGCCCGACGGTTTGCCTCTTATCGCAAAACCGCCAGGCTTCCCTGCCTTGGTGCCATCTCCTCGCATTTGGCCGCCCAGCGGTGTATTTCTGCCGCTGGACAGTTTCTAAACTCTTCTTTTCTTGATTTTCTTCTTCTATCTTGAGTCTAAGGCCTTTATCTTCACCTCCATTCTTCACTTCCATCAAAATTTCTACAAAACTATGCAAAACAAGCATAATATCGCTAAAAACAGCTTTTGACTCTCAACTGACTCATTTATTGAGTTTTGTTTGATTTCAAGCTCATTCTAAGCAGTAAAGGAAGTAATTTGGTCTAAAATAGCATATGAAAATAACGGTCTCCAGTGCTCTAAAGCTAGCCTGGTCACTTGCTTGTTGAGACTCATAGAGTTTCAAAAATTTATCAAATCGGTCAGTTAATTCTCTGACTGTCTATGTCAAGTTGCTCACTTGCTGCCATAAAGGTGAAGGTTGTTGCTGCCGGAAGCCTCCTACTTGCCCAGAAGAAGTATTCTGGTTTTGTCCAATGCTGGGGTGGTTCTTCCAACCTTGGCTAGAACTGCCTTGGTTAAAATTACCCTGCTTGAATGGGAATTGATTTCCCATGTAGTTGACATCCTGCTGCATTTCTTCAGGAAAAGCGGATTGACCATTGATGTGATCACCACCGCATAGATCACAAAGTTGTTGAGTCTGAGAAATATTCCTTAATCCCGTTGGAAGTTCAGAAAGGACCTTTGTTAGCTTGTCCAATTTTTGGTTAAGGAGATGATTTTGTACAACCATCGCATCATCTGTAGGGAGATGTAAGAGTCCCCCTTTCTGTACGCCCCTCTCGCTTTTGTACAACCTCTCGCATCATTGCTATCTCTTCAATTAATTCATATGCCTCATCTTCAGTCTTTCTAGTTATACTGCCTCCAACTGAAGCATCCAACATCATCTTAGACTGAGTATTTAGCCCTCAAAGGAAGGCAAGTAAATATGAGGTCTTGTCAAATCCATGGACTGGAGTTTTTCTCAACATGCCTTTAAATCTGTCCCAGGTTTGTCTGAGAGTTTCCTCCATCCCTTGCTTGAATGAGGAGATTTCCAGCTTCCCTTGATTAATCTTAGTCTGCGGAAAGAATTTGGTAACAAACTGTTTTGCCAAAGCATCCCAAGTTCGAAAAGTTTCTTCCGGGAATGAGTGCAACCAATCTTTAGCGTTTCCTCCCACAGAGAAAGGAAACAGGCTGAGTCTGACCCTATCATCTGAAACTCCAGTCATTCTAACAGTATTGCAGATTTCACCAAAGATTGTCAAATGCTTATATGGATTCTCATTTGACAACCCGTGGAACTGGTTGTTCTGAACTAACTGGATGAGTGCAGGGCTCATCACCATGTTGGTTGTATTGTCAGCTGGAATAGCTATGTTGTTGAAATTCAAAGGACCCACAATGTTTGCTGAGTCCCCCAGTGTGCGTCTTGGAGGAGGTTGGTCCGCCGTCTCCTCTATATCCTGTGCAGAAGTGTTCAACGAAGATTGCAAAAGTGGTTCAGGAGAAGGAAAGTTTTCACGTGCAGAGTCTCTAACTTTCCTCCTTCTCCTGTCTGATAACCCCTTGAGAAAAGGTTGCTGATCTTTTCTACTTCTAGTGTGTACTCCTTCCTGCATACACAAGAAACAATACCCCTAAAAGCACTTTTACAGAAAGCAAAAACAAAACAAAATAAATAAAAACCAAAAACAAATAATTACAAACAAGTCAAATTCAGTCAATTCACACTACTTGAAAAAGTTCAACCAAGAGTCCCCGGAACGACGCAAAAAACATGTTGACTCACTGGCAAGCGTACCAAATCGTTCTAAGTAATAAAATCGGTAGAACCTGATATCATTCTCTCCCAAAGGACTCACGGCCTTATCGTTCGTGTGAATTAAAATAATAAGACTTGTAAAGAAAAAGATTAATTGTTGTGGATGCAAGAACATAAAATAAACATGCAATGCGTTGATTCAATTGATGAAAAAGAGTATGGATGAGTGGAGTTGTTGGGGGTTTTACAATTTCATCTTATTCGCCCTCTCGTATCTACTCCTCTTGTTTAATTTGCTTGTTATCTAATTGTTATGCAAACTTTCTTGGCCTACCATTAGCCCGATCCCTCGGCGAAAAGAGCCTATTACTAATTACCGGCTTGTTATCCCTAGCCTCCCCTAGTAACTAGCAACCCATTACCAAACAAAAGCATAAACAATTGACCCTCCTACCTCCCTATCCCTAGGTGGTATTTCATTGATCAAGGAATTTCTCACCAGTTCATGACATTACTATACGTTCCCGTATCAATAAAGACAAACAACAATTATCGAATGAGTTAAACGATGAAAGCCTTAAGCACAGATGAGAACCCTACAATTCATAATCAAAGCATATGAGGATCATATAATTAAACAAGAGTTTCAATAAAAGAGAGTTTCAAAAGATTACATTGTTTCCCCTAACAACAAAGGGTTTAGTTCACCATTGTCATGGTTAACCAAGATGAAAATAATGGAAGAAATGGAAAACAAACCCTAAAAAAGATGAAAAAGAGCCTAAGCATCCAAGAGATCTGGCTGGCGCCAGAGTTCCTACAGCAGAGTGGGACACTCCTCCGCGACGGTCAGCAGCCCCATCTGGCTGGTGCCAATGACGTGGAGGCGGCGCAAGTTGGGACAGCCGGTGGCGAGGGTGGCAAGTCCGTTTATGATGATTTCGACAGGGAGCATGTTTTCCTCGCAGAAGCACCAATTAGGGGCGAGGTTGGAATGAAGGTGCACGAAGAGAACATGGTGGCTGAGGAGAATAGCGGAATTACGAGGTGAAATGAAGGCGGCGGAGAGCAAGTTGACGTGGTTGAGTTCCTGAAACTCTATCATCAGCTCCTTCAACTTCTTCCTTAGCCCATTGGTGGCAGCGATCCGGGTCCAGTAGATGGTCGGCGTGCCGTCCTTGAGACCGAAGAGCGATTTGCGATTCCTGGGTTTGGCTTATGCGATTCTGTGTGCAGGCTGCGTTTCTCTGTGCGTTGCGATGAAGATGACCGAACTGTGCGTCTCTGGTTTGAGGGTTTTTGAAATTAGATACACAGACCTAGAATTGGGTTTTGTGTTTGTTGTTTTTCTGATGCAGGTCGGGGGACATGCGTAGGTGATGAGGTGTAGGCTCGCGATGACGGTATTCTGGTGGTCATGGTGATTCTGTGAGGGTTATGATGGTGCTGTGCGAAGGACATGTGCGTCGAATTTGTGATGAAGATGATAAGGGTGCACGATGATGGCGGCGACATTGTGCTTCTACTGTTGGATCGTTTGATGATGGCGTGATGATTCAATGGTGCGAAGAAGATGCACGAGCTTGGTGCGGCTGGCTCGACGGTGGTGGCGACCCCAATGGAGGTGGGGAGAGTTCGATGGAGAGCGGGGGCCCTGGTTGACTTGCTCTCCTCGTTGGCCTACTGCAACCTGCCAATGATGTCTCTGATGGACCCCATTTCAGTCTTCACCTTCTCAGCCTCTTCCAACATGCAAACCTCCCTGAAACGGATATGAGGATCCGTCTATGGATGTCAACATTCGTTTAAGGTAAAACGGACATCCGTTTTTAAACACCAATGAATTTTCTAATTTCAAATCTAATGCTAATGGGCAGTCTGCAGTTCTAAACTTAGGCCGAAGTTTCACCCAGGCAAAGTTCCAAGTGGTGGAAATGGAAGCTCTGACATATTGGGTGAGAAAAATCGGGGCCCTAGAGTTTGAAAATCAAAAGACCAATTGTCTTTGAAAGCCTATACAACAGTAACAGGAGATGGTAATGAGCAGGGGAATATTGTCATTTATACCGATCAATACAACAAGGAAGATTTTTCTCTTGACTATGAAAATGCGAAGTTTTTTGTTATAAAATCTTACAGTGAGGATGATGTGCACAAAAGCATTAAATATAATGTGTGGTCATCAACACCTCCTGGAAATAAGAAGCTGGAGAGTGCTTATGAGGATGCACAGAAAATAGCAGCTGAAAAGTCTGGAGTCTGCCTCATCTTTTTATTTTTTTTGAGTGTTCAATGAAATTTAATCCTGGTTCTTTATTATTTGCTATCTACTCTATCTCTCTCTCTCTCTCTGTTATTTATGAGCAAGTCACACTTACTTTTCATGTATATACTTTTCTTCCTTTTAATGAAGGTCAATGCAAGCGGGCAGTTCTGCGGGGTTGTAGAGATGGATTAATGGTTGCCAGATTGGATTTTACAATAGGGATGTTGATTTTGTTTTTGATCATTGTTTTTCCTACATAGTTCATTTGCCAATGATGATGTTTTGCTGCAAGGCTATTATGTCTTGGGTCTTTGGACGGTGTTGATTGGATAGTGTAATGTCCTTTATTTGTGCTTTTCGCCTGCTAGTTCTCAACATTCAAGGAGTGAGTGAGTTTGTTCATTCAATCTGTGTTGAGAAACCTGCTTGAACATCCCGCCACATAGTCGAGTGAGTCTGCTATATTGACAAGATCACATTTCTATTCTATTGTTTTGAATGTAGTTCATCGTTATTTGGTTAAAAGGTGAGCAAATGTAACAAAATTGATTAAACGAGCTTTCTAAGGTAAGAGTATATCAATGTCTAGTGTATTAATTCTTGTACCTTATAATCTAATCTAAGGTGGAATCAGTTCAACGTGTTGTGGTTGGAAATGTTACGTTTGTTTGATGAAACTGTCGTTTCTCAAATCTCGACTAACTATTTAAAATTTATAATTAAAATTTAACAAGTTAGCCCTTTTGATTTTGTTGGTTCTGAATGTCATCGTCACATTTTTTTCGTGCTATGAAAATGATCTGTTGATAGGAAATCGAAATCATTCAGGTTATTTACTGGTATGAGAAGTTATTCCGTTGACGGATATCATAGAGAGGTTTCACGGGTTGCGTACCTGGTCAAATTAAGGCTTTGATAGATACGACCACCAACCCTTCAAGCAATGATTGAACTTTGTTGTTCCTATAAAATTTTAACTTTAAAAATAAACTTTTACTAAAAGGCTAAGATGGGAAAAAAAAATAGAATGAAGGGTATAAAAGGAAGGGGGAGGTGGAGGGAGCAAAAGGGGAGGTGAAGGGAGCAACCCCCTTAAGTTATTGATGTTAGACCGTAATTGGGTCAACGCTTAAGTTATAATTAACGGGCCAATGGTTTGGATAGAGAAGCAGTTAATAAATTAGTAACAAAATGATTAAAGAAATTGATAACTAATTGTCAGTTAGTGAAGCTATTTATTGGTAACAAACCGAATTTAAAGGTAAGTCCGTTTTAATGGGCCAATGACAATTTAGGATCAATAAAATACTTATAAATAGAAAGTTAAGCCGTAAAGGTAAGCAAGTTTTATTGAGTTTCAGTACTTAATTTACAATTAAGCTCGTTGATTGAAATTTAACTTGAGAGTTGGAGTGTTTTTAACATGTATCTCTCATGAAGCGGACACTAGAAAAGTGTGTCTCTCGATCTTACTCAATTATATATATATATATATATATATATATATATATATATATATATATATATATATATATATAAACAAGAGTAAATGAGAAAACAAATTTATAAGATTACTCTCTCACCCATCTTCTTTAGAATGATGAGATTTGTAAGCGAGAAATGACTTTGTATAATACTATCCTTAATTTTTATTAAAAAATAAAAAAAAATATATATTGTGTAAAACTCCCAAAATGAAGGAATCAATTTTGGATGCTAAAATCAATATAAATTCTAAAAACCAATACATTGGAGAATGAGTTATACCGCATGGAATCAATTCCATATGATTTCCTTAATAGCAATGTGTCAAAATGAGATACTATTGAGTAATTTAATTTTGAAAAAGTAACTTAAATATTATAAAAACACACCTTTTATTTGTTTTTAAAGGAAATAAGATAGAAGAAATTAATGAAAAAGAAATATTTTTACATAAATGAAAATTATGATGAAAAATAATATAAATATAATATATATATATATATATATATATATATATTTATTTTCAATGTTATTCTTAAATATAAGTGATTAATCTTTTCTTCAATATTCATATCTTTTTATCATGTTGAAATGGATAAAATTATTAAAATACTTTTTCTTAAAAATATTCTTTAATATGTTTTAATATAATTCATGTTTATTTTAAATTTTAAAAATATAATAAATGGAGCATAAGTGTTTTCTTAGTAAGTTATTATTAATAATAAAAAATAATTAAACTTGTGGTACTTCCATGGTGTTTTCTGCATCGTCGTAACTCATCAAAACTATGGTGGGTCCCATTCTTCGTTCTCTCTGGTCTTCTACCAGAAAATCCTTCACCCGTTCTTCCCCTCCTTTATTGCACTCGCGCTTCTTCTCACGCGCCTTCGCTGCCGCCCCCGCCGTCGACCCCGCCGCCACAACCAGCGCCTCCTCCATCGACCCCAGCCGCCTCCGCAACGTGGCCGTGATCGCCCATGTAGACCACGGCAAGACAACGCTTATGGACCGCCTCCTCCGCCAGTGCGGCGCCGACATCCCCTACGAGCGCGCCATGGACTCCATCTCGCTGGAGCGCGAGCGCGGCATCACCATTGCCTCTAAGGTCCGCCTCCTAAATTCAATTATCCAGCGCCTCGACCACGTTTTCCATCGAATCGGATAGATAGATATGGATCAGAGAACACTAACGGCGCGTGGTTGATTTTTCAGGTTACGTCTGTTACGTGGAAGGAGAACGAGCTGAACATGGTTGATACTCCCGGGCATGCTGATTTTGGTGGAGAGGTGAGGTTTTCAACGGAATATTGTATCTGCTTCTTCAAAATAAAAAATGTACGAGTTAGTTTTATCTTATTGAATGTTTATAGTGAAATTCATCATGTTTGATTGCAAAAATGGAAAGTGCTTCTTTTAATTCAAAACTATTATAAAGAGGTGATGATTTGAACAAAGCTTGTCATTGTTACTGAAGATGCCCTTTTGTTTTAATTTTTCTGCAAATATGAATTTGAAAGTATTGAACAGTTGTTAATTGGTGGCCTATATGCTGTTATTGTGCAATTTGGTTGCTTAGGTTGAGCGTGTTGTTGGGATGGTGGAGGGAGCAATTTTAGTTGTTGATGCTGGTGAAGGTCCACTTGCACAAACGAAGTTTGTTTTGGCAAAGGCCTTGAAGTATGGGTTGCGACCTGTTCTTCTTTTAAACAAAGTAGACCGTCCTTCAGGTAGTCATCACATGATTCTCAGCTGTTACTTGAAACAGAATTGGTTTAATAGCCCAATTGGACACCTTGCTATCAATTTCTTGAATTTAGTCCCTCACTTTGTTTTTTATCGTGCAATTTTGATCTCCCACTATTTGAATTGTTTAGTTTGGTCCTATGTTAACTTGACATCTGATATTTAATGGAGTTTTTGGCATTCATTAGAGTTCTGATATACATTAGCATTTGTGTAAAGTATTGGATGTGATTTTAATAAGGGGATCAAATTCAGGAAAAAATGGGGGTGCTCAAATTCAAGAAATGAAGATGATATGTAGACCTAAAATGCAGTTAAGCTGATAAAATTTATGTTGATGGTTATATATTTCTTATCTGTATCTATTGGGTACTTTGGTAGCTATAAATTGTGACATAGCTCTTGTAATTTTAATTTTTTTTATAGTTACTGAAGAGACATGTGATGAAGTTGAGAGCCTGGTGTTTGATCTATTTGCCAACCTGGGTGCTACAGGTAAAAAAGTGGAAATATCTTATAATTATACTTGTTTATACTTGAATGTTATGCAGTCTAAACTTTGTTCCCTGGGATTTTATTAGTATTGTACTTGTGTGTATAGAGGAACAACTAGACTTTCCTGTTCTTTATGCTTCTGCTAAAGAAGGATGGGCGTCCACCACGTTTACCAAGGATCCTCCTGCAGAGACCAAAAATATGTCACAGTTGCTTGATGCAGTTGTAACACATGTCCCAGCACCAAATGCAAACACTGATGCGCCTTTCCAAATGTTGGTTAGTATTTAGAATTTTGATAAGTTTGTTTTTTTATTTTTCTCTCTCTCTCTAAGGAGTTGGTCTTTGGGGAAGTTGTCTTGTTGATGCATTATTTCTTTCCTTTTGTTTCCAACACAATTATTTCTTTTATCAAGTGCAATTTTTACTGAGGATTCTGATGACTCAATTCTAATTACCATTGCCTATGATGCATGGATGCTATACTAGTATCGGACACAACACATCTTTGATACGTTGATTTGTCTCATCTTGAGAAATGTATTTGACCGTGTTTGGATTATGTATTTGTGCATTTATATTATTCACCAAATAAAATAAATGCTATTGTATTCTTTTTAAAAGCAATGGTAAACTTGAAAATCATTACTAAATATTATCCAAATTGGACATTGGTAAACATAAATTAGAAATTGTAAATTGTTACTAATTGCCTAGTACCTAGTAATAGGAATAGTATTGATATCTGTCCTTTTTGTAAATGGGACAACTTCCATAATTGGTTCATCAAGAGAGAATGTTGCCACTCAAAGGTTGTCATCATCATCATCAAAGTCATCCCATGCATCTCCACTAATGTCCCACATTTTAGTGCTCTCTTGGTCATATTCACTTTTCCTAGCCAAAAGCTACTAATTACTATGCACATAAACCAAGTCTTCAACTCTTTTGGGGTTCAACTTATTTCTTTTAATGAATGAATGAGTGAAAGCAGTGCGTAACACTGGTCACAGGACTGCGAAGTTCTTATTCAATGGACTGACCTGCCAAAATGTGATGCCACATGGGAACCAGTAGAAACCATCATGAAGCATATTTCTTCTCACCTTGAGGACAAGGTGGCTCTTGTTTGGTGGGGACGGGGGGCATTGTTAGGCCAAGTAAATATTATCAAGGGAGAGTCAGGATCTAGACCTTTTAACAGGACTGAATTGTTTTAACAGTTATTAATTATTTTAGCAGTTATTGGTAGGGACAAGTGTAACTGCCTCTAAGCAGAATAAAAAAATAGGAGGACGGGGGTATTGGGGGAGAGTTTATTAGTGGTTTTTTCTGAAGGGGGTTTCGGGAAGGGAAAAACCAAGCTCTCAACATCTTGGAAGGGAACCTTTGCACTCAATCAATTTTATTTAGTTCCTTAGTGTTGTAATTAGAGAAGATTTCTTTAGAATCTTCCTAATTAGAGAAAATAGATATACAATCTTTTATTTTATTTTGTTTCCTAGTTTCTCTATTTCCCTTTTTAGGAGAATTAGATTGTTACAAATAGAGGATATGAGAATGTATTTTCAATCAATTCTGAATAATATATTTCAGTATTATTTTCTACTTGGTATCAAGAGCTTCCAATCTTGGAACTCCCTTCCGCTGCACAGTCGCACTGCTGCCGCTGTCCGACCACCGCCGCTGCCGCCATCGCCGATTGGGGTCGTTGATAGGGCAGAAAGGTGTGCCTAACTCCGGCGATCATAAAGCCGCTGCACAGTCACCGCCGCCGCTGTCCGACCACCGCCGGTTAGGGTCGTTGATAGGGCAGAAAGGTGCGCCCAACTTCGACGACCACAACGCTGGAAGTCGCTTCGTGAGAGGAGCTGCCACGCTTCCGCCACGCGCCTCCACCGTCGCCGGCGCGTGTAGCCCACGCCCACCTCCGACGAGATCCACTCGCCGGCGCAGACAGGGTCGCCAGAGCTTCCTGAGTCCATTCCTAGGGTCGGTGACGAATCCTTTGGGCGGTATTTGTGCATATCTGAGTTTTAAGTTTTGCTCCTTTTTTTTCGGCGAGACCCACTCACCCTCACCGCCACAAAAGAGTCGCCGGAGACTTTTGAGTCTGTTCCTAGGGTTTGTGACAACTCGTTTGACCTTTTCTTGAGTAGATCTGGTTGTTTAAGTTCTGCTCCTTTTTTTCTCGGTGTGACCCATACACCGTCATCGTCTTAGAGACTCCTCGTTGCGTTCTACGGGATGTCTGAAGTAAAAATTATTCCTTTGAAAGCAATGGATGAATCAATGAGTAAGTCCTCTGGATCATGCACTCTGTCCATAAAAGGTAAGATTTGCCTCAATACTGTTGATCATGTGTCTCAAGGTATTTGGATCCTTGATTTGGGTGCAACTGATCATATGACACCTTTTTAGTGTGTCCTTCGACTCATATGGTAAAAGAAATAAAGAACAACTTATTATAGTTGTGAATGGTCAGGGTATACTTATATGCGGCTCTGGGAATATAATTTTGGACTCATCTATTGTATTGAAGGATGTTTTACATGTTCCTCAATTAGCTAACAATCTTATCTCTGTGCAAAAACTCACAAAGGATTTAAATTGTTCAGTAACATTTTTTCCAACTTATTGTGTTTTTCAGGACCTTGCAACGAGGAAGACAATTTTAACTGCTAAGGAGCAGAGTGAGTTGTATTTTTTAAAGTTTGATGACCAAAGCAACACGAAAATCATGAGTCAACAAGCAACATCTGAGACGTGGGCAAAATACCAAATATGGTTACATCATGAAAGGCATGGGCATCCTTCATTCAGTCTTATCAAGTCCTTATTTCCCTACTTGTTTACCAAAGAATCTGTTAAGTCTTTTAATTGTGATATTTGTCAATTTTTAAAACACCATTGTGCATCTTATCCTATTAGTCATAAAAAGAGTATTTCTCCATTTGATTTAATTCATTCTGATGTTTGGGGTCCTGTCATAGATTCTATTTTTGGAGCCAAATGATTTGTTACCTTTATTGACGATTGTACTCGTGTCACATAGACATACCTTATGAAAAATAAATCCGAAGTTTTTCAAATTTTTGTTAATTTTTTTCATCTTGTCCAAAATCAATTTGGAAAAAATATCAAAAGAATTAGGTCTGATAATGGTACTGACTATGTGAATCATGAATTTCTCAATTTTTTGTCTCATAATGGTATTTTTCATGAACTAACCTGTGCTAATACCCCTCAACAAAATGGGGTTGCAGAAAGAAAGAATCGTCATCTTCTTGAAGTAACTAGAGCTCTTATTTTTCAAATGTTTGTTCCAAAAAATTATTGGGGAGAAGCTGTTTTAACTGCGACATATCTCATCAACAGGTTACCAACTCGTATCTTAAATGACATTAGTCCTATAGAGTCTCTATTGTCTTTTGTTCCTTCTTCTTCCCTACTAACGAGTCTACCTAGTCGAGTCTTTGGATGTGTTGTTTTTGTTCACTTTCATCATCCTAACCGTGGTAAATTAGATCTCAGAGCTCTTAAATGTGTCTTTATTGGGTATCCTTCTAATAAAAAAAGGGTACAAATGTTATCATCCTCAGAGTCGTCGCGTCTTTATCACGATGGATGTCACCTTTCATGAAACACAATCCTTTTATGTCAGTCCACCACTTCAGGGGGAGAAAGCACTTGAAGTGGATGAACTCTCCTTTTTGTCATTACCATGTTTGTCTTTGCAGGATGCCCAAGACCTGAGCAATGAAGATACCATAGTCCACAATGAGGAAGAAGACAGATTTTTTGGCAAAAAATATGAAAGAAGAGAACAACCCACTTCGACTCTCGAGCAAGAAAAATTGTTTAATCCAGAGGTGAGGATCCCTGAAGATATCAATGAGGTAGAGGTAAGTATTACTGAGGATTTACCCATTGCATTGAGAAAGGGAAGAAGATCATGTGTTAAATATCCTATTTCTCAGTATGTTTGCAGTAACAATCTCTCTAATAAGCATAGAAGTTTTATTGCTGCCATTGATGACACAGAAATTCCTCCCTCAATCCAAGAGGCCATGAAACTTGAACATTGGAATCAAGCCATGAAAGAAGAGATGAATGCATTATAAAGAAATTCAACTTGGGAGATTGTTGATAAGCCAAGAGACAAGAAGGCAGTAGGGTGTAGATGGATATTCACAGTGAAACATAAGGCAGATGGGACAATAGAAAGATATAAAGCTAGATTGGTGGCAAAAGGATATACCCAAACATATGGGATTGACTATGACGAGACATTTGCCCCAGTGGCAAAGATGAATACAATTCGAGTTATTCTCGCTTTGGCTGCCCATTTTGGATGGGACTTACACCAGCTGGATGTGAAGAATGCCTTCTTCATGGAAATCTAGATGAGGAAGTGTACATGGAAATTCCCCCAGGTTTTGAAGTGAAAAATGAAAGAAACAAGGTATGCCTCTTGAAGAAAGCATTGTGTGGTCTTAAGCAATCCCTTAGTACATGGTTTGGAAGATTTACAAAAGCAATGGTTTCCTTGGGATATAGACAAAGCCAAGGAGATCATACTCTATTCATAAAACACTCTTCTACAGGTAAACTCACTCTATTACTTGTCTATGTGGATGATATGATTGCAGGAGATGATGAAACAGAAAAATTGGCATTAAAAGATAAATTAGCAGCTGAATTTGAAATGAAAGACCTAGGAAAACTCAAATATTTTCTTGGAATAGAGGTTGCCTACTCCAAGAAAGGAATTTTCATCTCCCAAAGGAAATATGTACTTGATCTCCTTAAAGAAACAGGAAAGCTAGGATGTAGAACTTCAACCATTCCTATAGAA
The DNA here is from genome assembly GCA_036885675.1 of Vigna mungo. NCBI lineage: Eukaryota > Viridiplantae > Streptophyta > Magnoliopsida > Fabales > Fabaceae > Vigna > Vigna mungo. The sequence goes on from CP144694.1 coordinate 23,174,913, forward strand.
CAAAATCACAAAATGGGATGTGAAGAAAGTGCTCCTATAGAGAAGGCCCAATATCAGAGATTGGTAGGAAAATTGATTTATCTATCACACACAAGACCAGACATTGCTTATGCAGTTAGTGTTGTGAGTCAATTTATGCATGATCCAAGAGAGACACACATGCAAGCAGTTGACAAAATTCTTCAATACTTGAAGTCAAGTCCAGGAAAGGAGCTATTATTCAAAAGGGAAGACACATTGACTATAAAGATAGATACTAATGCTGACTATGCAGGTTCTATTACTGACAGAAAATCTACTTCTGGGTATTGTGTGTTTCTTGGAAATAGTCTGGTAACATGGAGAAACAAAAAGCAAGATAGAGTTTCTTGTTCTAGTGCAGAAGCTGAATTTCGAGCTCTTGCTCAAGGAATGTGTGAAGGACTCTGGATGAAAATCATTTTGGATGATCTTAAAGTCAAAGTGGAGAACCCAGTGCAACTACACTGTGACAATAAGTCTGCCATGAGCATAGCCCATAATCCAGTACAGCATGATAGAACCAAACACATTGAGATTGACAGACATTTCATCAAAGATAATCTTGACAGAGGCTTTGTGATTACAACTCATGTTCCTACATAACTTCAAACAGCAAATATTTTTACAAAAGGGCTTCCTCCGGGTAGATTTCAAGATCTTGTAGGCAAGTTGGGAATGATTGATATTCATTTACCAACTTGAGGGGGAATGTTGTAATTAGAGAAGATTTCTTTAGAATCTTTCTAATTAGAGAAAATAGATATACAATCTTTTATTTTATTTTGTTTTCCTAGTTTCTCTATTTCCCTTTTTAGGAGAATTAGATTGTTACAAATAGAGAATATGAGAATGTATTTTCAATCAATTCTGAATAATATATTTCAATATTATTTTCTACTCTTAGTAATATGTAAGTCCATATCAGTTCAATTGAATAAAATTCAGTCCTTATTCTCATACCAGTTGGTGTCTATCATATTACGGCCTCTGTTTAAAATAAATAAATAATAGGAAAGAATGAAAAAAGTAGTCTAAAAGGAAAGAAAAAAACTTTAGGAAGACAAAAAAGAGACAAAATATACTGTGTCAAGCACTCCCTGTAAACACTGACAAGAATAAAAATATTGAACATAAGCACCGCTTTAAATAGTTTTCTGTCCGCTTCAAATAGTTTTTGGTCCCCTTCAAATTGTTTTCATGGCTGCACGACATCAAATAATTTTCATTGCTGTAATTTTTAATGGAAAATTGAAAGTGACATTTCACGTGTGTAATTTTATCCTTCAAAGTTGTTGTCGTATCTGTGCCTGATAGGAAACTTAGTTTGTCAATTTCTATTATGCGTATCTGCCCACTCTATTATATGCTCTCAATCTAAAAGAAATTAGAAAATTAATCCTTCAAATCTGTGACTATTTATTCTGATTTAAAGCTGTTATGCATTTCTGTGCCTGATATTTGCATATCTTTTTTTTGTTATTCACGCCACAGATAAGTGTTTTAGGCATATCTGTGCTAGATGTCTTCAATATGGATACGCTGGATTCATGAGCATGTCGGTGGATCACAGACTATTGTGGACATTACAAAGGGTCCTTGTTCATCACTCATATAATCTACTTTATACAAATAATACAAGTTACAGTTAATTTTAGCCTTGTAGGAGCCCATAGGTTAAAAGTATAATAGCTTTAGAAATCTGTTACTCTTGTATCCTCTTTGAATTATTGTTTCTTGTACTTTTCGTATGTATACTTGGGATCAGTGAAATAGCAGGCTTAATAGTGCTTTTCAGGTTTCGATGATGGAACCTGATTTCTATCTTGGGCGAATTTTGACTGGACGCATATCATCTGGGGTTGTTCGTGTTGGTGACCGGGTTCATGGACTACGGAATAAAGATTCTGGTGCTGAAAAGATTGAAGATGGAAAGGTTTGTGGGTGTAGAAGCTTGGAATTGCTATTATAGATGGATAGACTGGTAGTAATAATATTATGGTTGGTAATCTTCAACTAATGTGTAATTTGTGAAGTAAACCAGTAATTACTCTTATTTTTCACATTCTATTGGTGTATTCTGTAGAACTTGGTGGTGGTATTATTGCATACATTTTAAACGTTTGTCTGTGTTATCTGTCATGAGAATATCTGACAGTGCACTTTTGAATTCCAACAATATTTATTGTTTGGGAAGAATGTTTTCATTTATTCTTAGTAGGGTGTCTTTTATTGCCAAATATTTGATACATACGTACTTTTTACCGGTTTAGAATAAAGTACGTAATAAGCAAGTAACCTTTATATTATATATGTCTAATATTTCCATCCAAACATATATTCACATTGAATTTTATGCCTAGCAGGCAAGTCAACAGTAAATCCATCATTGACATCAATATTTTACAGTTAGTATCTTGGAAAGGCCAATAATTTTCATGCCTAAATATCATTCATGTTCTTAATCAACTCTTTTTGGAACATAATCTATGATTTTTAATCATGTATATATATATATATATATATATATATATATATATATATATGTTCTTTGAAAAATAATACATTGACACACATTTTTTACATTCATTTGACATTGATTGTCTTTTACTTTCTTCTATTTTAAAAAAATACAAAAGTTCACTTTTTTTTTTATCATTTTATCTTTGTAATTTGTGTCAAATAAATGTAAATGTGTTACTCTACTGATACTCCTGTTCTTTTGTTATGTAGATTTATTCTACGCTCTTGGTAATTAAAAGTCATATAGTTATATTCAAAATGTAGAGGAATCATAACAACGAAGAAATTCCTGAAAGTACTAATTATTTACAAATAGCTTGAACTGAAGTGTAGTTTTTTTATTTTGCTAAAAATTAATAGCTTATATTAGATTGAGATATCTTGACCTTCTACCGGAAGTTCTGGTTTTATACGATTTTTCATTTTTTAGGTGCTGAAACTGATGAAAAAGAAGGGTATAAACATGGTTCTAACTGATTATGCTGGAGCTGGTGATATAATATCAATTGCTGGCCTGTCCAGTCCATCAATAGGCCATACGGTGGCAACTGTGGAGGTATTTAATTTTTCAGTATATACATATGGTTTGGCTCCTAATTTTTTATGGACATTGATGTTTCCAATGCAGTTTTTTATTTTAAATAGTTGTAAGCTAATGAATAGATAAATTTATTTGTATCTTTATAAAAATTATTTGTATTTGGTTAATTTTTATAAACTATATTCTCAGTTAACTTAATCTCAGTATTACAATTTAAAGTTTCATCACAAATGTACTTTAATATGTAACTGCGCATTTACTGTTTGTTCAAGTAATACTTTTTTTTTCAATAAATTTCCTAACAAAATGGGCATTTTTTTACTGGGTTATATTATATTAAATTTATATTCAATTTAATACCAACTAAGTGTTCTGTATTTCATGAACTTTTCTAGCATGTAATTCATAATTTGAGTAAATGTTTTTTTATCCCAGATTATGTCTGCTTTGCCAACAGTTGAATTGGACCCTCCAACAATTTCTATGACTTTCGCTGTGAATGACTCCCCATTGGCTGGTCGTGATGGCACTCATGTAAGTGGTTTTTGGTGTTTGTCTTCCTTTTACTTTCGTTTTCTTCCATCTGTTGCTTGTGTAAAATGCTCTGGGTATGCTTCACAAATCCCAACTTCCCAACTCACACCTACCCTTTGTTTTCTTTGAATTAAAGCAGTATTTTCTAGCTTTTCCATAAAAATTATGATATGTTTGTACTTGTTGGTTACTTTAGTGAGTATAGGTTAATAATGAACTTGTTTCGTAGTTGACTGGGGGGAAAATTGGTGATCGACTAATGGCTGAAGCTGAAACCAACCTTGCCATTAATGTGCTTCCTGGCTTATCAGAATCGTTTGAAGTTCAGGGAAGAGGAGAGCTACAGCTAGGTTTGTTCCTGTTTCTTTTAAATTGTATGATCCTCGGTTGTATTCATACAAAAACTCCATGATTTGCTGTTACGTATCCGAGTATGGAAATAACTAGAATAACCTCTCACACACTCAAGACAAGTAAAAGAATAATGAAAGAATGGAATTGAACGAATGAATCTCTTTTATTGATGGTAATTTGTGGATAAATAAAAGTAAACAATAATTGGGAACATAACCTCCGTCAATTATTTCCAATAACTGGGAGCAGGATCTCCGTCAGTTACCTGAGAGCATAACCTCTCTTACAAAACTCACAAATCAAAAGCATACCCTTAATCCTAGACTCTTAGCCTTACTTATACTATAGTATTTCCCGCCCATCTCCTACTAAATATCTCTCTAGAATATATCTATATTTAATGTAAATATCCTCCTATAGAATCCCCTAATATCTATCATTAATTATAAATATTATATATTGTATATTTCTTTGGACTGTATATTTATTTACTATAGTTATCTTGTACTGAATAATATCCTAATATATGGCTTTGATTACTCTAATTAACTTCTCTAGAATATCTTCCCAAAATATCTTCCTTATTACTCTAATAATCTTCCCGCCCATCTTAACTGTTGTGGCAGTTAGGATGCTTCCTTGCTGCTTCCAACCGTTCAGCCTGGTCGTCCCCACTTGCCTACCGTTTGGTCAACTCGCTCCCCCTTTTGTCAACTGTTCGGTCCGCTTGCCCCCTGTACTCCACCGTTCGGTCTCCTTCTCTTTCTCTCCTATACCTTCTTCTCCTTCTCATGTGCTTTCCAACCCTTACGATTACCTCCCTCCTTATACCCTAACATTTGCTGTGCTTACACAACTGTTTATGGCATCTTTTTTAACAGGTATTTTGATTGAGAATATGAGACGTGAAGGATTTGAGTTATCTGTCTCTCCACCTAAAGTCATGTGAGTTTCCAAGGACTGAACAAGCTCCAAATTATTCGTCTTATTATCAGCTTTGGCACGATGTGGTCTTGCTTGTCTAGCACTCAATAAGGGTTTTGCATGCTATTTAAATATTGAGTAAATGGTGGAAGCTTTGTATTTACTGTATATTTGAAAGAATCAAATACTTAAGTGCTTAGTTATAGAAGTCTAATAATACCATCTTTGAAATAATTGAGGCCTGAGGAATGGTTTCTAACCGAAATTATTGAAAAAGATAGAAAAGGATATTAGAGATATAGTAGTACTTGAAGTTGAGAGAAAATGAAAAGACTTCTATTTTATGATTAAGAAACTGATACAACTTACTATTGTTTATATAGAACACAGTAGTTCTGAAAAATAAAAGGGCGGGAAGCCCTTAACAAAACCCCTAACATAAATATTAATAATAAAATAAACATTATACTTCAACACTCCCCCTCAAGCTGGAGCATATAGATCATATGCACCAAGCTTGGAACATATAAATTGAATTCTAGGCCCCCTTAGAGATTTGGTCAGAATGTCTGCGAGTTGTTCATTAGAGTTGACAAACTCAGTAATAAGATCCTTTGACAATAACTTCTCTCTGATAAAATGACAATCAATTTCTATGTGTTTTGTTCTTTCATGAAACACTAGATTGGAGGCAATGTGAAGAGCGGCTTGATTGTCACAGTACAACTTCATCTGCTCATTTTCACAAAATTTCAACTCTTGAAGGAGTTGTCTAATCCACACAAGTTCACATGTAGTTAGAGCCATAGATCGATACTCGGTTTCAGCACTAGATCGAGCAACAACACTTTGTTTCTTACTTTTCCAAGATATAAGGTTTCCTCCAAGTAAAACACAATATCCTGTGGTAGATCTTCTGTCAATTGGACAACCAGCCCAATCTGCATCACTATATCCCTCAACTCGAGTGCTTCCCTTGTCCTCATACAACAATCCCTGTCCTGGGTTCCCTTTTACATATCTAAGAATGTGAATCACTGCATTCCAATGATCAACATGTGGATTTTGCATAAATTGACTCACAACTCCCACTGGATAAGAAAGATCAGGTTTTGTTATGGTAAGATAGATGAGTTTTCCAACAACCCTTCTATATCTCTTTGAGTCTGAGAAAAGTTCACCTTTGTCTTTCATTAACTTTTGATTTGAGTCCATAGGACTATCAATGGGCTTGCAATTTGTCATGCCTGTTTCCTCCAAAATATCAAGAGCATATTTTCTTTGTGAAATGATGACACCTTCCTTTGATTGTGCCACTTCAATACCAAGGAAATATTTTAGCCGACCCAAATCTTTGGTTTGAAAGTGGTTGAACAAATGATTCTTTAATTGAGCAATTCTAGTGACATCATTTCCTGTAATGACAATATCATCAACATAGAGTGACTATAAAATACTGAATGATCCGCCTCACATCGTTTCAACCAAAATTCTGCACAACCCGACTAAATTTACCAAACCAAGCTCGAGGTGATTGCTTCAAGCCATAGAGGGAACAATGTAATTTGCAGACTAACCCAGACTCCCCCTGAGCAACAAACCCAGGAGGTTGCTCCATGTATATCTCTTCTTCTAGATCACCATGAAGAAAAGCATTTTTAATGTCCAACTAGTAAAGGGGCCAATGACGAATGGCAGCCATAGCAAGCAAAATATGAACAGTACTGGTTTTAGCCATAGGAGAAAAGGTATCACAGTAGTCGAGGCCATAGACTTGAGTATATCCCTTAGCTACCAAACGAGCTTTGAGACGATCGATTGCACCATTAGGACCCACCTTAATAGCATAGACCCATCTACAACCAACAGGCTTCTTACCAGGAGGAAGAGGAACAAGGTCCCAAGTGCCATTGTGTTCAAGTGCCTGCATTTCATCAATCATGGCTTGTCGCCATCCAGGATGACCAAGTGCCTCATGAACATTATTAGGAACCTGAATGGAAGATAAGGAAGAAACAAAGGAGAAATATGGAGGAGACAAACGGTGATAACTCAAAAAATTATAAACAGGATAAGGATTACGAGTAGAGCGAATACCTTTTCGGAGGGCAATAGGCCAATTATTATCTTAGTCAAGAGAGGGTGAAGAGGATGAAGGATCCATGGTTTGGGAATCTGATGGAGGAGGATCTGAGTCTTGAGGATCTTCAATGTTTGGAGTTTGAGATTGTGTTCGACGTTGATATGTGAGAAGAGGAGGAGGAACAATGTCGTTTGTAGTTTGAGTTTGAGGTAAAGAAGCAGGAGTAACCAAGGGATCACATGATGGTAGAGGAAGCATTTGTTGAACAAATGAACGGTCCTCCATGGAGGACAAGAAAAAAGGTGTATTTTCAAAGAATGTGACATCAGCAGACATATAATACCTCTTGGTTGCAGGAGAATAACATTTATATCCTTTTTGAAGGCAAGAGTATCCCAGAAAGACACACTTGATAGCTTTTGCAGAGAGTTTATCAAGACCTGGAGACACATTACGAACAAAACAAGTACACTCAAATATACGAGGAGAGACATGGAAAAGAGGGTCATTTGGAAAAATGACAGAGTAAGGGACTTTATTCTCAAGAGAGGAAGAAGGCATTATTGATCAGAAAACAGGCAGTAAGGACTGCATCACCCCAATGATGAACAGGAACATTAGTATTCAACATCAGGGAGCGTGCAGTTTCAATGAGATGTCTATTCTTTCTCTCTGCAATGCCATTTTGTTGTGGTGTGGGGACATGTTGACTGATGTAAAATTCCTTGGGAAGATAAGAATGAAGAAAATGTTGTAGAAAAGTATTCCTTAGCATTATCACTTCTGAGGATTTTAATTGTCTTCCCAAATTGGTTCTTAATTTCATTAGAAAAGGACACAAATATTGCAAAAAGTTCAGATCTCTCTTTCATTAAATAAACCCAAGTACATCGAGAAAATTCATCAATGAAAGTTACAAAATAATTAAAACCAAAAGAAGTAACATGACTTGGTCCCCAAATATCAGAGTGAATAGTTGAAAATGCAGAATTACAACGTGACTCAGACTTCTTAGGATAGGAAGATCTAACATGTTTTCCTAACTGACAAGACTCACAATCTAAGACTTGAATGTGTTTGAGACTTGGAACCATCATCTTCAACTTGGATAAGCTTGGGTGGCCCAATCGATCATGCAAAAGTTTTAGGGATGAAGTTGCAAAACAGGAAACTGAGGAGTTAGGTTTCAAGTAATAAAGTCCTCGTGACTCATGTCCTTCTCCAATCAGACGACCCGTACCATGTTCCTATATAACAAAGGAATTAGCAGAAAAGGTTACAAAACAATTTAAGGAACGAGTCAATCGACTCAAAGAGATTAAATTGTAAGGACAATGAGGAATATACAAAACAGAATTCAATTTTAGTGAAGGAGATAGGGAAACTGTGCCAATTCCCTGAGATGCAACTTTGGATCCATTGGCAACAGTAACAAAATGAGGAGTTTTCGGAGAGGACATGGAAGAAAATGAAGGGATGTTACCAGAGATATGATCTGAGGCACCTGAGTCAAGAATCCATGAACTATGACCTTCCACAGATTGAGAGATGCAGGCAGTTGACACATTTGGCATTGAGGAGGATTGGCCAAGATTAAAAGATTTTTCAGACTTGTACCTCAAAAACTCTTGGTACTCTTTATCAGAAGTTTTAGATTCTGAATTATCAGATTTAGACACATGAGCAGCTTTGTCTGGAAAGCCATGCAAGGAATAACATTTATCTTGGGTATGACCCATTCTCTTACAATATGAGCATTGAGGACGTCCACTTCGACCACCACGTCCTCCTCGATTGCTCCTACCTCCTCCTCTTCCTCGCGGTGTCACCATGGCTGATGTTTCAATAACATCACTTAAATTCTCTTCCTTTACCAATGTAGGTATCCGAAGCAGTCGAGTAACTAAGCCATCCATCGACGGGATGTGATCACCAGCTAAAACTTGATCATGTACATGATCAAAATCAGAGTGCAAACTTTTCAAAATTAGGACCATGTAGAACTTGTCAAGCTTTTTGTTGAGATTTTCTAATGAGTCAGCTACAAAGAAGTTCTTTAACTCTTCTACCGCAGCCCGAGCTTTTGCAACATGACAAAACCATATCATGGTTAACTTGTTTGAGAGAATTTGCTCTTTGGGTTGCATCAAAAAGACGTTGTACATCATTAGCAAAAATATCTTGGGCCATTTTCCAAAAAGAGGAGCATGTCTTATAGGGTCTCAAGATATCTAAAACCTCTTGCTCAACTGATTGCCACAAAACAGCACATAATTGAAAGTCTAATTTCTGCCACTGAGATTTTTCTTCTTCTGGGACCATAGAAATATCTTGTTCAAGGTGATCATGGTGTCCTTGACCAAGAAACCACAACTCCACAGCAGAGGACCATGATAAATAATTTTTCCAATTCAGTTTTGCAGATGTAATGATAGGGGTAGCAGATAAAGAGGAATTACTTCCAGTAGAAGAAGCCATTTTTAAAAAACTGAGAGAAGAAATAGGACCTAGGGTTTCAAAATACGTAAGGAGAAAACCCTAGGTATGAGCCCAAGCCAACGAAACAGAGAAATAGGAACCAAAACACACTCCAGAAGCTCCGGCGAGACGTTCTGCGGCGACGCGGTGAAGCTCCGACCACGGGAAGGCAGCGTGTGCAGAACACGCGCCCGAGGCTGGCTGGAAAGAAGCGGCGCGTGACGGCTGGTGCGGAGGTTCCAGAGGATGGGACCACCAGGGTTGGGTTGCGCTTCTCAAGGTGCACCTAACCCTTGACTTCGCCGGAGAAAGCGACGGCGGAGGACAGCGACGGCGGCGGACGGCGGACGAACGGCGGAAATGACAGGGAGATGATGTCGCCGACGATAGAGGAAGAAGACAAAGAGTCTGGCTCTTGATATCAACTTGAAGTTGAGAGAAAATGGAAAGACTTCTATTTTATGATTAAGAAACTGATACAACTTACTACTGTTTATATAGAACACAGTAGTTCTGAAAAATAAAAGGGCGGGAAGCCCTTAAAACCCCTAACATAAATATTAATAATAAAATAAACATTATACTTCAACAGTAGTAATGTGACAATATGATGTGATACAAAACGCTAATAGTCCCTGTGTATTATACCTGCTATTCTAGGTAATGTACAAGTCCCTGCCACATAACAATGCTAATATGATTCCTGAAACAGCAAGATTCTAATTTCTTTTAGCAAATAATGAAGTTCATGAATAACATCCAAGAAGCATGGAACTTACGTCTTTTAGCATAGTTGTGAAGGCTGATCTTTTATTTTTGTTTTCCATGCCATCACACTGTATGGATTTTTCTTCTCATCTAATAGATCTTGTAAAAGGTCTACCTATTTAAAATATTTGACCTAGCCATGTTTTTGGTGCTTTTTGTTGGTTTAATGGTTCTGGATGTGAAGTGATACATTATACGATGTCTGAGCTCGTGTATCTTTTTATGTTTTTGTGGATTTATTAGGTATAAAACTGAAAGTGGTCAAAAGCTTGAGCCCGTAGAAGAAGTTACAATTGAGGTAATAATTCAACTTGCCATTCATAGTATGGTTTTCCAAGAGTTTGGGCTTCTATGTTGTAAGAACTTAATGGATCTATACCAGGTAAATGATGAGCATGTTGGCTTGGTAATGGAGGCCTTATCTCATAGACGAGCTGAGGTTACTGACATGGGTCCTGTCCCTGGAACTGTTGGTCGAACTAGATTGTCTTTGACTTGTCCATCAAGGTTAGCTGAGTTATCTTTCTCTCTTGAAGTTATCTTTTTGATCTGTTTTTCACCCAGCACTTAAATGCTACTAATTTTCTAATTGTATAGTGATAGAACACCCAGAATTACAGAAAATATTAAGACAGATTCCTGAATGTTTTATTAGGAACAGAACTATCCTACCAATGTGGTAGGAACACAACAACAGAGGATAGCAGAATACAAAGGTCTTTCGAAAGGATCCTAACTCTCCTAGTTCCCCTTGTCCGCCAAAAGCCTCAAAAGAATTCCCTGTTCACCTCCTAATAAGAATATTTATAATAGTCTATTACAGTTATGTAATTACAACTGTACTAACTACCTTTTTTCCTTCTTTTGTAAACTGTATCAAACCTATCATATTGTCATAGGTAAAATATATTTGTATTTAATGGAAATACTATCGTTGCATTATTTTGAAGAAATTGCATTCTCAGGTCTCTTGTTTCTTTCTCATTATCCTTTCCTTTGCCATGTCGGGGGAGATGATAAGCACTTGTGATCCTGGTGGCTTTCCAAAGTAATCTTTCTCTTGGAGGACCAGGAAAGAGATAAAATGGAATGAATCTTTTCAATTATTGGACATCAGTTAAATACACGTTTAATTTTTCTATAATTTTATTATCTGTCATAAATAGCTTCTGGTATCATCGTTGAATCCAGAAGGCATATCTCACTAATTAATAGTCCAGATTTCTGGTTGCTTCCCTATTGTGGCTGTAACTTGAGTAATTTCTGAAATTCTGTTCGTGGACGTTTGTCATCAATGGAGATATAACTGCTTTGGTATGATGGTTCTAGTGATGTCAGATCTTATGAAGCATGCAAGAACTTTCATAACTTGAATTTGTTTGTTCAGGGGTCTGGTTGGGTACAGGAGAGTGTTCAGCAGTGACACACGTGGAACTGGATTCATGCATCGTGCTTTCGTGCTTTCTATGGTATCAATTCTCTGCATAAATTAATATCTTTTTCTTTGAACTGGCATGTAATTCTGTGAATTTCCAATTTATTTGCTTTATGTTTTTTGCAAATCATGTTATTTAATTGCTCCCATGAGGTTTTACTTATTAAGTGTCAACAGAGCTTATGCTTACTGTCTTGTTCTACTAACTCTCCACACTTTGTTTGACGCCCCTTCTTGCAACCGGCTTAGTTTGGTATCAGAAATCTTTTTTAGTTATTTTATTTTATCATAAAATGCATGTTATTGTAATGTTGCAGCATATGAACAATTTCGAGGCCCTCTTGGCAATGTCAGGAAAGGAGTACTGGTATGTTTGGCTGCCCATCCTTAAAGGACTTAACAATAACTAAACTACATTTAATTACTACTACACGATATGCATCGTCTTTTGAATCATTAAGCTTTGTTTACTTAATTGAACAGGTGTCCGTGGGTTTTGGTACTATCACAGCTTATGCATTGCTGACCTTAGAAGCTCGAGGCACTCTTTTTGTAAATCCTGGAATGGAGGTTAGAATTTGGCATGTTTTTCATGAAATATAATTTATAATTTATATGTTACGCTAGTTCTTATATTTGTAAATGTGGGGCTAGTGTCTCCATTATAGTTTTCAATTTTTTAATCTTCCTAGTTCCTCTCAAAAAAATAAAATAGTCTTTGTTACCTCTTATCATAATGTTTTGCCAACTATGGGTTAATGATGTGTTTGCTTTACACATATTCAAGATGATTTTTTATTTTTTAATTTCATTAAGATCCAAGATGACTTTCTGATAGCAATCATTTTGTACATGTGTTTTTCTTGCCTATACTTAGTTACCATTTATCAGAATAGTCAATGCATTGCATTAACTGCTCGAGACCATGTAGTTAGAAATCTTTTTATTCTTATTATTTCATCTAGGGAGTTGTTTGGGACTGCTAAAGATAAATTTAGAGATGATTTCCAAGTAAAATTATATTTTTCTATCAATCTAGCTATGATTTTTCTTCCCAAAAATTGTGAGTATTTTATGTTAAATTGTGGTTAAATACTTTGCCCTTGCATTTGAGGCTGTAAATTTAACAACATAATAACAATGTGCATCTAGCTTTTTTCTTTTTCTTTTATTGCATATATAAGCTATGCTGGCTACAATATTTGGTTTCCAGACGTATGATGGAATGATTGTTGGAGAGCATTCACGGGATACAGATCTTGATGTAAGAAGTATTCTTAGCCTGAATGCTAGTTCTATATCAAAGTTGGTGACTCGCTAACAAATACTGATATTTCAGGTGAATCCAGCGAACGCAAAAAAACTTAACAATATCCGTACTGCTTTCAAAGATGAGACTGTTAGGCTAACTCCCCCTCGCCTGGTATGTGTTTTGTCTGGCAAAATTATGCTGTTACGACTTGCTTATTTTTAGACAATGAGAATTCTAATACTACTAATAACTACATAACCTAGTAGGGTTCATGATTTCTATTCATTCTTGCATATTATCCAGCAATTAGTTTTAGGACTCATCATTTGATTAGATCTAGTTAGGAGTTCAGATGCCCTGATATTTTTAAGTATCCCACTGGAAGAACCAAATTCAAATAAATCTTTACCTCGCCTGAACCATGAAATTTTTTGTTGTTTGTTGATTGTCAGAGATGATATACAAAAATTTCTTTAGATAATCCTTCATAAGCGAAAAATATTTTCTTAACTTTTGTCACAGTTTTCAAATACGAAAGCTTATGAAACATGGAATAATTTTGAAGTCTGATATCGAATGGTGACTATCAATATTCAATTAACCATGTCCTTTTGGCTTCTTGGATTCCACCATGTATTTATGTTTCAGACTTGGCATCATCACTTTTAGGCTGTATTTAGTATGTAATTTAAAAGTAGTTAGCGGAAAGGAAACTATATTGTAATGGTTGTACCTTGTGTACTTACACCTGATGTGTTGTGGTTGCAGATGACACTTGAAGAAGCTATAGGTTATGTAGCTTCCGATGAGCTTATTGAGGTAAATATCTGCATGCAGTTTATTGTCGTCAAAATTATGTTACTTTTTTGTTCTTTAAAGTTTTAACGTTTGTGGTGATATTCATTTGACATCAATAAGTTTTGTTAATTGCTCTCACTGTTGCATTTCTCGTACGTTTAATTTTTTGTTCCTGAACTGAAGGTTACACCAAAAGCCATTCGTTTACGCAAGAAATACCTTGATGTTAGCAAGCGGAAAACTATGAGTAGAAGGCCAAAGGAATGAAGAGACGACATAAAGTAGAAGGCCAGATGAATGAAGAGTTTATCCTCGATTAAATTTTGTAAAATTCAGTGTACGATATAGTCTTTACAAGCAATTTTTTTCTTACCAGGTTCTTGCATAATTAAAGTATTGATTGTATTACAGGTTACGCAGAAAGAAATATTCTTTTGTAGTGATAAGTAAGTTAACTCAACTTTGTATTTCCACAGTAGAGGTTAATAAATTGGCCATGGAACAAGTTGCTCATGGTGATGATGCAATATCAAAAACGTTTGTTCAAAAGATTAAACTGTATCTGCTTTGTAATAATGGTTTACTCTGACATTTCCTTTACTTTGTCCTCACTAAACAAAATCCAATGTATACTATCATTTTAAGGACATGGTTGGACTAAGAACTTCTATAAAAGATAGAATGAGATTTTTCTTAAGTTAAAAGTAGTTTATGTATAAGTTACTTTCAACAAGTTTCTTCATATACTTTCTCTTTGAAAAATATTTAATGTCTAGAAACGGTCATAATCTATTGTATCTACTTTTGCTATAAAACTAAAGCGAACGTCTTTCTTGACTTTTGCTTCTCTCTTAGGTTCTTCGGAAGGGTCAAATGCTTCAATGCATTGTGTTATTTATAGATTCATTGACCACATAACGGATGTTAAATTTAGAAGCAGCCTAGTTAGATATTCAAAGCCACGTGACTGCAAGTGAGTCTTAAAAAAATTAGACAGGTTATTAAAATTTTGACTTTATTAAGTTTCCTGATAAATTTAATTTTTTTTAATCAAACATTTATTAATCTTTTGTAATTTATCTATTTAACAGAAAATAAAAAATAGTGATTCAATTGAAAAATATAATTTACTAGTACTCAAATGATTATAAAAATTTTAGACTCAGACTCAATTTGAAAATTTCTAAAATCTTAATTCAGTCTAAAATTTTCTATTATTAGTTAAAGTTATTAGATTATTTCAGTTATACAAATTTGTAATATTTAATTAATAATTGAAACGTGATCAAAATGTTATCGAATTATGACTCTTAGTTTTCTTAATATATTTTGGTGGTGGGAACAAAAACTATACTAAAACATGAAAATTAAATTGCAAATATATAGTTGTTTTTTTTATATTGGTTTGTGTATAATTATGCTCCTATGAAAAACATTTTAAAAACTTTGAGACAAGTTATAATTTTATGTTTTTTCTTTTTAAAATTATATTTGATTATTACATGTCATATAATTTATTATTTATTATTTTTAAAGTTAAGTTGCTTAAAGAGATAATTTTCTTAAATGATTTTGAAGTGTCATATGAGACTAATCTAATAGGAGAATTATTTCGAATAATCCAAAACAACAAGTACGCGAAGCATTTTCTGCTAGAGATATTACAGAACTAGTTTTCATTATTTTTTCTATAAATATATTTATGATAGACAGAAAAAAATTATACTATATCAAACGAATAAATTAATTATAGTTAATAAAATAATTTTATTTTTCTTTTTTATTCTTTAAACAATTTTTATAAATAAACTCACGTAGACAGGGATTGCAGTTGTTTTAACATCTCTATTGTATATTAACCTAAAATCAAGTTTACTCTAAAATGGAAATTGGATTAAGAAATTTACTTTAGAAATTACTCTAAAGGTATGTTTGGAACAACATTTTAAAATTTAATTTAAATATATGAAATTTGGGAAACAAAAGTGACATTGAGGAAGCTGGATTCACATCAATGAACAGTAAATTATTAATGATGAATGAGCATTGAAGAATGGAATTAAAATTCCAAGCTAACACTCCAACTACATTAGTAAAGTACATTGACACTTTTTATTTATGTCACAAGGCTACCATGATTTCTAGCTCCACCAAATATTACTCTATTTTTGCTTCTAATAATTATATATGGTAAGAAAAATTTAAATGTTACAAACAATGTTTCACAATTACACTTCTAACCTAATATTTTTCATGACCTATTTTGGGATTGTTTTTCGATGAGTACCAGTATCTTGACCCGTGTGGGATTTTTTAATTTATTTTTTTAATAATAATAAATTTAAAAAATAATATATTTATTTAAATAAGTTTAATATTTGTCCAAGATAATTATGGTCATCTCATAAATTCAATAAGTTCGGTAAGTCTGGTTATCCCGTGAAACGATAATAAATATAATAATCACGTTTTTGAAATTTAAAAGATAAAGTTAAAAAATTATTAATATGCAATATTATAAAATGTAACATATTAAATAATGCATAAGTGAAAAAATATGGTGAAGAAATTTCGAAGAACAAAATTATAATTTAACCTAGATTATTTATAAATAAAATAAAGAATATATGTACTTAAATTTTATATTATTTTTACACAATTACCCAATTAAAAATTATAAAAATAAGTTTAATAAATTTTAAAGTAATTATCCAAAAATCGTATCATTAATATCATCATATATATGAATAAATTGATATTAAATTGTTTTAATTAAGTTTGGATGAGTTAAAAAGCTTTTAAAGTTACATTACATATTATTTAATGATAAATGAATATTTAAACTCATAAATATTATATTAAATTCCAATTAGTTAAATCCACACAAAAATATAAAGTTAAATTTGAAGGTTTTTCCTTCCTTTTCTCACTCCAAAAGAAAAAAAAAAACAATAAGATGTATGGATGAGGGTGAAAAAGGTAAATGGAAGCAAAGCCATTTTGATTGTTATGATTGTTTGATATCATTCATTCCATTCTTTCTTTGAATGCTTCTCCCTCCATACCCTTCTGCCATTACAACATTAACACCATCGTCTTTCTCTCTCTTCTTCATTTCCAATGCTGAAACTTGCAGGGTTCATAGACACTGACCCAATTGAATTCCCGCAAGAGAATTGAAGAAAAAACCATCAAGTTAGCATCTTTTGAAGGCACGGATCGTGTGAGAAGGAAGAGGGAAAATGGGTGCGTATAGAGCGGACGATGATTACGACTACTTGTTCAAGGTGGTGTTGATCGGAGACTCCGGCGTTGGGAAATCGAACCTCTTGTCTCGATTTACGAAGAACGAATTCAGTTTGGAATCTAAATCCACCATTGGCGTTGAATTCGCCACCCGTAGCATCCACGTCGACGACAAGATCGTAAAGGCGCAAATTTGGGACACCGCGGGCCAAGAAAGGTCACTGCTTTTTCTATTTTTGTCTTTTTAGACGTTTGGAAAGGGTTGGTTTCTTATAGTGAACGTAACCAAGATTTTAATATTTCGTGAAAAAAAAACGCGTTTATGTTTTATGGGTAATTATGTTTCGAAAGTGATTGTTCAGATGATTTTGGGACGGAACTATTGCATTTCATCTCATATCAGATTTCTATTTTCTTTTTTTCGGATTTGAACGAGGGGAATGAAAATAAAGATGCAACAAAAGAAAGAAAGAGTCTGGAAAAAATCGTTTTTCTTTTGGCACATAAATATTGAATTTTTAGTATTTTTTTTTTTTTTTTTGGTTTTTCTTCAATTTAGATTTCTAACTTTTCCTTTTATTGCCTTCCACCCTAGCAAACATAGGGTATGATTGGTTGTTTGATGATTGGGGCTGCATTGGGTGGACCATAGTTTTGTGGGGGTTTGATTAAAGTTTAATGTGTTTTGTTATTATTTTTTTTAATAATGGTGTGTGATTTGATTTGGCAATGATGAATTATGCAGGTAACATGAGATTTTTTTTTTTTTTTTTTTTTTGTGGTTGTGGGGTTCATGCTTTTGATCTAACTTTTTTATTTTTTGTATCGTTAAGTATGCAAGCATGAGATTATTCATTGAGCTTTTTGTTATAAGATGGATAATTTTGCTATTTCATGCTATTTATGGTACTGTGGATGCGTATTCTGAAATTGATGAAAATCATGAAATTGATGAATCTGAAAAGTAATGAAATGGGTTTAAGATTGTTTTGTTTCCCCTTTGTGTTGGTTTCAGGGTTGCTGGGGGAGGGATATAATTGTTCTGTGGATGAATTATTGAAGAGTGGTCCAAAATTTAGAGTATAAATGTATGTGTGAAATAATGGATGAGTGTTAAAATGTCTATTGCTTCCAGATCCATTGATTCTTACAAAATCTTCATTTCTTTCTTTGATCTGACTCCTTTAAAGTGAGTAACTCATTTCAGAAGATAAAATAATATTAATTGTTTATCAGGAAAATTAAATGTTGATATTATTACATATGCATGCATAACAAATTATGTGCATGTTATCAACATTGAAAATAACTTACTTTACCATTGCTCCCTTCAGAAAAAGTCTTCTTTTAGTGGTGTTTCATTTTAGAAATTATAGTGGGAAGATGACAGAACAACTTGACTTCTCAAGTTTGGCTTGCTTTATTTGGTTCATATGTCAGGCACTTTTTTGAAATGAAATGAGACTGAGATTTTTGTATGTGACTGATTAAATCTAAAATATGACTGTTTCAAATTTTCTGAGCAATACTTAATGAGGTGGAATATGGTAGCTGTATGAAGTGTAATGTAGGACAAGGATAATTAGTTCTATCTGGGAGCGTGATAAAATGTGATCCTTTGGTTAGGTTTTATTTGCCAATGAGAATGGTATACTATACATATGCACAAAATGGTGCAACACAGTAATAGTGGAAAGGAGCCAGTTTTGGCTGTATTAAATATAGCAACAACCACCAAACTTTGTCTCACAAGATCTATAGGAAGCCAATCCATTTTAGTCCCCAAAAGGTAGAAGTAACTTCGAATTTGGATTCTCTGCTCTTTTTTTATTGGCTGTCCTCTGCTGTGTCTTTGAAATACATTGATTTTGATGTTTTAAAGTATATTAAAAATCTTTTTAATATATCAATAGTAGTGTATTTTAACAGCAGAGGACAGCAAAAAAAAACTTTGCAGAGAAACTGGACTAAAGAACGTCACAAGAAAATTAATGTTTAGTTCTTCAGTAACGAATAGTTACATTAATATGGTCCCTACAACAACATATGATATTAATTTAGTCTCTTAATTGTAGAAGTTAATATCAATTTAGTCCATTAACAGCAGAAAATGACATCAATCTAGCTCTGCAATCTCAGTATGTATTTGATATCAGTTTTCATTATTGAGAAGGGACTAACATGATGTCAAACTTAAAAGAAGCTGAAAGATTCAATGTTTTTTCAAGACATTTCTACAATGATGTTTTTTTTTTTTTGTAACTTAACTTTACTTTGAAGTCTACACTTGCAATGATTTTTGTTTGAGGTGGTCATTCCATCATAATGCTGCACATATCAGGTCTGATTTTTGGTATTTCCCACAGATATCGTGCAATCACAAGCGCGTACTATCGAGGGGCCGTTGGAGCATTGCTTGTGTATGATGTTACCAGACATGTGACTTTTGAAAACGTGGAGAGATGGTTAAAGGAGCTTCGTGATCACACAGATGCAAACATTGTAATCATGCTGGTAGGAAACAAGGCGGATCTGCGCCACCTACGAGCGGTGGCGACGGACGATGCGAAGGCATTCGCCGAGCGAGAAAACACATTCTTCATGGAAACATCTGCTCTTGAGTCGTTGAATGTTGACAATGCCTTCACAGAAGTGCTGACTCAGATATATCGTGTTGTTAGTAGGAAGACTCTTGAGATTGGAGATGACCCTGCAGCGTTGCCTAAGGGCCAGACCATCAATGTTGGCTCCAAGGATGATGTCTCGGCTGTCAAAAAGGCTGGATGCTGCTCTGCATAATTTCACAACCCTTTTGCACCACAATGCTATATCTATTTCTGCATGATTCAACCAATCAAGTGAAAGCTTTTAATACTTACACTTATCTTTTTATGTAATTTCTCCCTCATATCTTGCCAAGTTTGTTGTTTTCTTTTTTCTCTCTTTCTTTTCATGTAAGCATGGTTTGTTCATAGGAATGATGTCATGTTGCCCTTAGATATACACAGAATTTGCTGTTTTGTATTGAGTGAAAGCTACATCTGGTTCTTAGATTGATTGATTGATTCAGAAGTTGTTACAATCTCATCATTCTTTCTCAAAGTTTCCATTCCACTGGAACAAGACAAAAACTTTGGTAGATAGTTAGTGTTATTCAATTCTGAAAGAGTTATGGCTTCCTGATATGGCAGCATCTCATAGCAATTGCATTACTTGCACAACATAACAATACTAGTCTTTTCTCTTGTTGCCATTTTCTTTCTGTTAATTTATTACTATTATTATTATTATTATTATTATTATTATCTAAACTAGCATAAGGTAAAGGTAAACAAAAAATGTACATCAAAACTTGTACAACACAATCAGAAGATGGAATAACTTATATAAAGTGATTAGCAGCGTTTGTTTCATTCTTCTCTGAAGTCTGTGATGTCTCTCTCATGCCACATCTGGTGTACATTTTCTTTTTCACTTCTTGTAGATCTCACCAAAATATTCTCTTTGATCTTTATTAAAAGCAATTTTCTAGAAATTTTATATAATTATTTTAGGCTTAATAGCATTGTCTTAATTTTTGTTAGCCTGGTTTAAAATGGTCTTAATTTTCTTAAAATGTTCAATGTAGTCCTAAAGATTGTAATTTGTATTCAATTTAGTCTTTTTTGCAAATGCTCTTTAAATAGTTAATGATCAGCAATAAGTGAATGACATGTCATTTAATTATTGATCTGCCTTGTCTGAAATATGACGCAGTCAATGAGGGACTGTCACGTAGTAGCCTCTTCCCTACCCAAAAAATTAGGATTTTAGAATGCAAGGGGGAAAGACTTCCTTATGCATGCGTGCCAGAGGAAAACTGAAGCTCGCGATGGTCCAATTGACCATGGTGGGTCTGTCAGAGTTTCGCAAAAACGAGAGTGAACTCCTTTCTCACGACACGGTGAGGGTTGGAACGACGGCGTCTCTGCGAAGGTTCAATCTCTGACGTCGTCGCGATGCGAGAAGCCCACCGTTCTTAGGCGGTTTCGCGGCAATAGGACTCGTGATTGAGGGTTTCAATTTGGGAGTTTTTGTTGTGTTATCTGGTTTTTGTAAATTGGAATATATGGTTTTAGTTTCAAAATTGATTTGGGGAATTCTTTATGATTGTGATAATATCCTAAAAACTTAAAACCCCTTATTTTCGAAGGTATAGACTAGAAATTTGTTTATTTTGATAGCTTTAGCATATGTTACAGCTATCAAAATAAACAACCATTCTTAAAAAATTATTCTTCGCTCCTATTATCTTTTTATTACAACAAAAAAATGAAATGGAATTATCCTAATTTTGAACAAAACATCAATCCATGTTTAATTCAAATCTAAATTCAAATTGGATTTCGAATTTTTAATTTCTATTTTTTTTCTTAAAGTATTAATTTTAGCATTTGACTCACTTTTTTCAAATTGTTTTTTGTTATTAAGAAAAGGTAACAGAAGATAAAATACGAGCTTGTTTTATAGCAATTGTAATTAATCGTTGTTGTTTTAAAGTCAATCTATTTACACGTCTAGATAATATTTTTCCTTGTTCACTAATAAATCGACAAATTAAACCCATGTTTTTATAATTAATTTGGTCCCTCGATTGAATCGAGGGCAAACGTCTACGAAAAGATCGCTTGGATTTAATAAAGAGTCACTTAGATTTTTCCATAGTTTATTTATTCCGGTTCTTCACTTTTTTGCGATTGGCTAAGGATTTTGTTTTTCCTTGTAGGTTTGGGTTTTGCGAAGTGGGGGATCAGTGTTCAGATAAGGAATGTTAGGGTTTCTGAACTTGGAATTTTCTTTTGGAGTATGTATCTGATTTTTCTTTGGAAGGATGTTGGTTCTAGTGATCATGATTAGGGGTGGTCCTTTCTTGATCTTTTTCTATGAATTTGTTTTTTCGTTTTGGGTTCATTCGATTCGTGATAATGGGTTCTGTGGTGGTTGTTGTTGGATGCACGGGTGGCGCCAATGAAGGTGCTGGTAGGTGGCCATAGGTGGTGTTTTTAGGTGGTTGTTGGACGGAGAAGATGATGAAGGTGCGAAGATGGTGTCGGTGGTTAAGGTTAGGTGGTGACTAAGGTTTCTGAGTTGGGGAAAATTAGGATTTTTGGAGGTAGGAGATGATGATGACGTGTCAAGGGTGATGTGTCATTAATTGTACAGCTGGACATTTGGCAGTTAACCATTTAAATTGCTTTTGCCTAGATTGAACACAAATTACAATATTTAGAACTACATTGAACATTTTATAAAAATTAGGATCATTTCGAACAAAATTGACAAAAATTGTAACTATCAATACTATTAAGCCATTATTTTATAACATACTTCATACTTTTAATTATATATTTTTTGTTTATTTTCTCTCGTCAAATATTTTTGGTATCTGTTTCAGAGTTTATATTTAACGAGGAGATATATAATCGAAATTGTAATTTACTTATTTTTTTCTATTCTTATGTCACGTATATTATCATGAAAATTAATATTTTTAATTCAAAGAAAAGATTATTCTTTTTATCGTTAAAGATAAAATAGGTAAGTTAATATTTACAAAAAATTATAAATATTAATATCTTACTTATAATTTTTTAATCACAGGTTAATGGTGTCCTATAATAAGGTTTGGAAGAGTAGGGTTTTGCAATTAACTTATGCATTATAGAAACAATGGTATATATCATAATATTTCTAGAGCACAAAAATAAATTTTGTCAACAAATAAAATGAATGAGTTGAAGAGAAAAGAAGACTGTATGAATAGATTCAGGCCATTTTTCCTGGACCTCCATCTCCATATATTTTTGTGTTCCTAAATCTCGAATAAATTATTTATTTTATCTAAAATAGTACATTTCAAAATAAAAAGTAAAAAATACATTTTGGATCGTATATTTTAAAATATCATTTTTATATTTCAAAATAAGAATATATATTTCAGATTGTAGATTCTAAAATACGGAATAAAAATGTATTTTAAATTATATACTTCATAATACAAAATTATATTTTAAACTATACAATTAAGAATAACAAATTTATGGTGGTGTGAGAAAAAGTATATGAAGGTGAAAAAAGAAATTGTCATAAATGTAACATTCTAATCTATAGATGAGTGTTTCACCACACCTCAACCTGCAACTCCAAAAATTACCATTTTAACCGTAATCAATATTATTTTAATATTTTCTCTTTCTTCATAAAGTCATTCTGTACCTCTTTAACTTTTTCTTTCTTATTAAAGTCATTCTATACCCTTCTAATTTTCTCTATCTCTTATTAAAGTCATCCTACACCACTTTAATAGATTTTAAAATCTATATAGTTTCTTTTACAATTTTTTAAAATTTCATTTTGAGATTTAAAATTTAATAATAATTTAATTCAATTTAAAATTTTAATATTATTCATTATATGTTTATATCTTAATAATTATTAAAGTATAATTTTTATTATTATAATAGTTATGTTAAAAAAATAAAAACAAAAGTAACTAAAATAAAAGTAACAATAATAAATATTAAAAATAATTGTTTAAAAATATTATAAATAATAATTTTATTTTTTATAATCTGCACATATTTTAAAATCTGTATATAATTTTATTTATAACTTTTTTAATATTTATTATTGCTACATTTTAGTTATTTTTGTTTTTATTTTTTTAACATAACTATTATAATAATAAAAATTATACTTTAATAATTATTAAGATATAAACGTATATTAAATAATATTAAAATTTTAAATTTAATTAAATTATTATTAAATTTTAAATCTCGAAATAAAATTTTAAAAATTTATAAAAAAACTGTATAGATTTTAAAATCTATTAAAATGGTGTAGGATGACTTTAACAAAGGAGAAAAAAAATTAGAAAGATGGAGATTGACTTAATACGAAAGAGAAAAATTTTAAGGAGTATAAAATGACTTTTGAAAAAAGAGAAAATATTAAAATAATATTGATTAAAGTTAAAATGATAACTTTTGGAAGTGCAGGATAAGAGTTTGGAGGTGTAGGATGAAATACCCTCATAAGTTCAAATCACAAAGTTTAATCCAATACAACAAGGAGATCAATAAATATGAGGTCTCAGCATTTTCATTTTGCACTCCCATAATTTCAATCTGTACCTACAAACTTTGAAATTCAAAATAAATTCTCTTAATTAAGATTTTTATTTTGAATTTTAAATTGTTTAATTAAAAGATATTGTGAATACATTTTAATATATATATATATATATATATATATATATATATATGTACTTATTGACAACTAAGGGATCAATTATTTATTCAACACTTTGTATTCTTTCTCAAAAATTCAATAACTTGAGGAAGAATTTGAAAGACTATGAAATACTTAGAAGGTTGAAGACTCGCTCAAATAAATTATCTTAATTAACAAAAATCATAGTTATGTCATCCTCAATTTACTTTTTCACGACATAGCTTTACCAAAATATTCATCCTTTTTTAAATTTCTTTATAGAAGGTTCATTGTTTAGAAATATTTTTTGTTGTGTGGAGTTTCGCAATAACAACAGATAAAAACTCAACTTTGAAAGATATTAAAAACAATTATGCATAACAAATAACATATTTAGTAATTGAATTAATTAATCAAATTATACTACTATAGCGTTAGAAAATCAATATTTCCTTATATAAAATATAATCTTGGTAAAATAATAGACACAAAAATATAAACTAATATAATACTTTATTTTTGTTGTAGTAATGTTCATATATTGCAAACCATAAAAAATATTATCGTGAAAGTTTTACGCAGAAGCACGTCTTCTGCATTTTTTTGACTTTCTATTCTTTTCAGAAAAGTTGTGATCGCAATCCAAACATCACTTAACCTAACCCCTAAGCATTACCTAACCAAATTGGAATAGAGTTTTCCTAAGAGTTGAATTCAGACTTATATTTATTTTTTACGTAAACATTCTTTTAAAATTGAATAATACTATCATCACACACTTTTACATTTATTTGATACAGAATAAAATAATCAAATAGTTATAAAAATGTAAATTTTTGTATTTTTTCAAAAAAATAAAAATAAAAAATAAATAAAGATAATGTTAAATAAATGTAAAAAATTTAAGTACGTGAAATAATAATTTTTTATAAAATATTAAAACTAATTATAAATAAAAGATTTACAAAACAGGAACTTTTTTCAATAGACTACTTTGTAAAACATAATAATAAATATTTGTAAACATGATAAAATATTAACACTTAGTTTTTCCTATTAAACCATTTAAAATAAATCTAAAAATCACCCTTTGTCGAAAGAATACCCAACTGTTTTTTAAGTCAAATTTTGAGTCTTAATAAACTAAATTGTGAACCTAATTTTTATCCACGCTAAAAATATAGTTGAAATTTGGACTTAACTTTTATATTTGTTATTTTATAAAATATTTGAAAATTATTAATATGAATATAATAAATGTATATAATTAATATAACATATTGTAGTGAACATAATTTAAAATATTTAACAACTAAATATTTACATATCAATATAAAATATAATTTACCAAAAATAAGAGTCTATAAAGTATTTATGTTTACGAGGAAAAATATATGAAATAAAATAATAAATTAAACTTTAATATCAGAGCAGTTCATCTTTTTGAACCTTCCCATTCATGTATCGAATATAATTATAGTAGGAAATCAAATAATGGTACGAAAAAAATATAAATTATTTAACATTTCACGCAATATATATAAAATTATCATGTTTATAATATAACTGAACAAACTATATTTAGACCAATGATACAAAATAAATTCCAACAAACATGTGTTTTTGAATATTTGTAATAAACATATTTACTATATATTAATACTTGATCCATTCAGTTAAGGTAAATTCATTGCACACGAAATTATACACTAATGTCATGATTTAGTGTATAAAAAAGTTTTTCTCAACTTTTCACTACATAGTATCTTAATCTATATTATTTAAACATTGAATTAGAGATATCCATCCATATAAATAGTAGGTTATGTGCTTGGAACAGACAATTATATCTTTATATCATTATAAATAGAAAATTTCAATTATTCAAATAAAAATATAATTGATAATTACTATATTTACCATACGAAAAATCAATATTTATAATACATACATGTATATTTAGTAATAATAAATTTAAGATCAGACAATTAAATATGTGTATGTAGAGAAAGTAATTCAAATTAAAAAGATGAAACCTGGAAAATTTTTTGTCTTTATTTAATGGATCTATTCGGGATAGAAGTCTCTAAAGATATATAATACAAATGAGACTGGAGTCTAACCAAATAAGGGATTGACATTACTTTCAACCAAAAACTTTAATGTTTTTGCATTAAAGGTGGTGTTAATATCTGATGCGATTGGATTTAGGTTTCATTCTTCTTGATTAAATTTTTCATTTATAACCCATCTATAGTATCAAAGCTAATGATTTATCTTGGTGACTAATTCATACAAGTACGTATAATATAGTGGTTTTATCGAAAGTTCTCCTGATAGAGTGTTTAGGTAAGCATGTCCCATTAAGATGAACTAATCGTGATTAAGAATGCTTTTCCTAAAGGGGGATTGTACCAATGTGGAAGGAGCTCACTCTTGAAGGAGAAATTGTTGGGAATCTAAGTAAGTCTAAGTCTCACATTGAATAAAAATAAGAATCTTAAGCACTAATAAGGATCTAGACTCAAACACATTGTCTTAAAGTTTTAGATTGATATTGATGTTAATCCATGATATGAATTAGACTCAAGTCTCATTAGTGTTGTATCTTCCTAATGAATTCTTCTATTGATATACTCAATTACCATCTTCCACAAAATAATAACAAATAAAATATCCAAGGGATGAAAATGCTTTTAATGGTGTTTTTGAAGATGTTGAAGTTAAAGGTTTAAGTTTTAAAATCCAGTTATGTTTATGTATTTTGCACAAGGTGCTCATTAGAATTTTCTAATTCAACATGCCACATATATTAAAAAGAGAAAATGTTTTTCTAAAGTTAAAATCAAGCTTATAATGTTTCCCAAACACTTTTAATCAATTATATTTTTCTATAATTGATTAAACTAATCTTGAGAGTTTTTAAAACAGAATAATAGTAAATAATTTATTAATCTAACAAGTTTTAATTTTGAGATTTTCAGCATAATAATTTATTAGATCAATCTTGTTTAATGGATTAAACTTGTTTTTTTAAAATTAATGAATAGTATGTTTAAGCAATTAAAATGTGTAATAATCAATTATTATAGAGAAATGTTGCAAATGTTTTTTAAATTTTGTTAGAATAATCAATTAAAAACTTGATTTAACTAATTAATTGTATTAGAAAATGCTTCCAAAGGTTTGAAAACTGGATAAATAGAGATTCACCCTAAATGTTTTAGATAATTTTTGCATTCCTAAAGAGCGAATGGGAAATATTTCTTTTAGCTATACATGCAATTTTTAGTGCATTCAAAGATTTAATAGTAATCAAAGGTTGCAATAATTTTACAAAGTGGCAATGATGCTTTCGTGATAGAAAATTCTTTTCATTATGTTTTTCGAGATTGTGTTTCAAACTTAATAACTTTGTATTTTTTGAATTGCTTAGTGTTTCAACATAGTTTTTTTTAATTCTTGTTGTATATTTGATAAGACCAACATATATTTACTAAGATCCTCTTGAAGCAATTAAAGAGTGGATAAAAGATATATACTCTTTGTTTTTAGAATTAATTAAGATTTATATCATATAACTTGTTCATAATTGCTAATATGTATAAACTTTATTATCGATAATATAAATAATTTTTCTTGAGAAAAAAAAAAATAAGAACTGAATGTAGAATTGTTTAAATCCAAACTAATTTAAAATTTATATGCACTTTATCTTATGTCTTTTAGCATAATAATTATATTAATAAATAAAATATTTTATTTTTAAAATTTGTTGATTATAGAATTATTTTGTTGAAATGAAATCTTAAAACTAATATGCTTTTATAATTAATAATTAACAATTAATAATTTTTGTACTGTAGGGTCTTGGATCAGCTGGATGGGATCATCAAGAAGGACGACCGGTCCCAGTAGGTCATCATCAACAACAACACCATGCACTATCCAATCAAGACAAGTATTATTTATTAACCAACTACGCGGACGGATTGGACTGGACAACCTTCAATAGTGAAGACCCCTAAACATCATTCGTAACCAAGAATACTAGTAAGAGTTACTTAGTGGGTAATGGGCCATGATTGGGCCATGATTAGGATTTCACTAATCAGAAACCCATATAGAAACCTATAAATAGATGTCAAAGGTAAGGAGGTAGGTAATTGCATTTATTACGAATTTAAGATTTTACTATGATCCCGATTGGATTAATAAATGACTTGAGCATCGAAGTGCCTTTGACAGGTACACCTGGACGATTTGGAGTGTAAACTGATAACGGTCTAAAAACCGTTATTTTTATACTTAAATTTGATATCAAAATACACCCTTTATAACTTAGAATAAGCTTAGAATCAAGTAAAAACACTTAGTTGAGTCACATGAGAGTCAAAAGCTGTTTTTAGAGATATTATGCTTGTTTTGCAGGGTTTTGATGCAAATTGAAGATGGAAGTGAAGTAGGAAGGACTTAGACTCAAGAAAGAAAGAGAAAAAGGAAGAAAAGAAGAGTCAAAGGCACCGCTCAACGCTATTTTCCAGCGTTGAGCGCCATATTTGAGGGAGCAACTACTGTTTTTCGCTCAAGTGGTTCCGCTGAGCGGTCCTACGATTAGAGGCAAACCGCTGAGCGGTGGAATAGACCGTTGAGCGGTCCTGCAATTACAGGGAAACCGCTGAGCGGCCAAATTAGGCGTTGAGCGGTTGTCTACTGGGTTTGGGCTTAAATTCTGTTACTTTTCTGCTTTATAAATAGCCCTAATGCGACCTTCAGAATATTCTTTTGGCAAGCAGAGACGTCCAGAGCACTTCTACACTCCTTGGAGACGGTTTCTTGGATGCTTAGGCTCCAATTTATCCAATCTAGGGTTTATTCTTTCATCTTTTCCATTAATTCCATCTAGTTTCACCATGTCCATGGTGAACTAAACCCTTTATTGTTGGGGAACAATGTAATCTTTTGAAACTCTCTTATATTGAAATTCTTATTTTATTCATATGTTTCATATGCTTATATTATCAATTGTTGAGTTTCTTATCTATGCTTAATGCTTTTATCATTTAATTCATTCGGTAAATGATATTTGCCTTTATCGATACAAAGACGTATGGGGAAGTCATGAACTGATTGGGAATTCCTTGATTAAGCAATACTACCTAGAGATAGGAGTAGGACGATCAATTGTATTTTGCTTCTGTGATAAATGCATTGCTAATTACTTGGGGAGACTAGAGATAGTAAGCCAGTAGTTAGTAATAGGCTCTTTTCGCCGAGAGATCGGGTTTAGGTAGACTAAGAAAGTTTGCATGACAATTAGATAATAAAGCGAATTTAATAAGAAAAATAGATATAAGAGGGCGTATAAGAGGAAATTGTAAACCCCAACAACTCCATTCATTCATATCTTTTCTTTTCCAATTGAATAACTTACATTTGCATGTTTATTTTCGTTTTTTCATACAACCACAAAATTATTTCTTTTCAAGTCTTATAAGATTAATTTACATGAACGTTAAGGCCTAAGAGTCCTTTGGGAGACGATACTCGGACTTACCTTTTATATATTACTTGATAACGATCTGATACACTTGCCAGAGGCTTAACATAAAAAAGGAAGGATCTTAAGTAAGAACGATCAGAAGTACCTAAGCGAACTTAGAGTAAAGTGTGAAGGAATGTTTTGTGGAGATCCTCGACCCTACACCCGAAACATATTGGCGCCCACTGTGGGGTTGAGTGATCCAGAAGAAGACCAAATGGTGAACACGAGAAATATGATCCCAGAGGACTTGACTGAGATGATCAGAGTACTACAACAACAAATGTTGGAGATGCAACAATGGTACGAGGGAGAACTGGCCACCATGAGGGCTGAGAATGCAGCAAGGGCCGCCAAGGAGAAGGCCACTTATGAAGAAGATAGAACTGTCTAGGTGGAACAGACGACGCAACACTCTGGAGTTGATACGAATCATTAGCAAAGTACTACAGTTACAAAGAGCCACACACAGTGAAAACATAACACATGACTGACATGTTGTCGTTTGTCCCGACCATTATGGAGGCCCACATATCAGAATATGATGCCTTTGTGGTAGGGCTAAAGTTGGCAAAGGACGTTGGCATCCGACATCTGATGTGCCGAACAGACTCGTAACTAGTAGCGGGACAAATGAACGGAGAGTTCCAGCTTAAAGACGACCATCTCCTCCAGTATTTCTATCAGGCCTCGACATTAGTCAAGGGCCTTGAATCTGTAAAAATAAAACACTTCCCTCGAGACAAGAACACTCGAGCGGACCTCCTCTCCAAGTTATTGTTCAAAAAGGAAAATGGGCAGCTCTTCACAGTAATCATACAAGTATTGTTAAAATCGTCAGTGGAATACATGGCGACGACCTAGGCTATCGGGAAGGGAGATTGGAGGACGAAAATTAGGGAACACATAGCGACTGACCGAGGCTAAAAATACTGCCTATTTCATCCTAGTAGGTGATGAGTTATACTAGAGAGGCTTCATGATCTCGCTCATTTAGTGCCTTTCAGATAAAGAAGCTTAGTATGTGTTGGACGAGCTGCACAATGGAGTTTGTGGATTCCACACTGGATGCCGAACTTAAAGCCAAGGCAATTCAGGCTGGTTATTATTGGCCCACCATGAAAGATGACGTCAAGCACTTTCTCCATAATTGCCAAGCCTGCCAAGCCCAAACAAATAACATCGGTGCTCCCTTCACCACCCTTCACAACATAATGTCCCTGTGATCGTTCGCCCAGTGGGAAATGGATATAGTGGGTCATTTCCTGATAGGAAAGGCACAAAATAAGTTCCCTTTGGTAGTCATCGACTACTTCACCAAGTGGGTGAAAGCGGAGACATTGGCGTCCATCACCACTCAGTAGGTGCAGAAGTTATGTTGCTTCGGGTTGGCCCAGACAGTCATCACAAAAAACTGTAAGCAGTTCATTGATAAAATTTCGCCGAGTTCTACAAGAGTTTGGGCATTAAGCATCTCACCAGTTCGGTAGAACATTCACAGATGAACAGTCAGACTGAGACGGTCAACAAGACCATTGTCATAGAGCATAAAAGAAGGTTAGGTGACAAGAAAGAAGCATAAGTGGTAGGGGATACCAGTGCATACCACACGATACCACTAGCGAAACCCCTTTTAACCTCACCTACGACACCGATGCAATGCTACCTGTAGAGGTATGAAACCCTTGTTGCGAAGACAAATGGAAAGAACATGACTGAACGAAGAAGAGCTGAGAATAGAACTTGACACTCTACTGGAGCGCAAAGAGGCAACAACTATCCGGTTAGAAGCATGTAGAAGACTCTTGGCAAAAAGATACAACACCAAGGTCCGACCTAGGTGTTTTAATAAGGGAGACCTAGTGTGCAGAAAAACTAAACAACAAAAGGATAGACGGTGCACGGGAAGCTAGCAACTAATTGGGAAGAATTATTCAAAGTAATCAAATTCTTGAACAATAGAGCCTATCGGTTAAGCCATCCAAACGGAAGGGCGATACCCAACACTTGGAACATTTCCCATTTAAAGTTTTATTTTAGTTAAAACATATGGATCTGTGTATGAATCTCCACCTATTAATATAATGAGGAATTCTACGCAACCATAATGTATTCATTCAAACAAGAACGAAGTTGGTGAATGACGAGTTCTGAAAGGAACCATTGTCAACTCAACCAAGCGGTGAACAACGAGTTCCCTAAGGACCCATTGCCGCTCAGTTTGAAAACAAATCAATAACAAGAGTGGTGAATGACGAGTCCCTTCGGGGATCACTGCTACCTCGTCCAAGGTTGTGAACGACGCATTCTTCTTAGAACCACTACCAACCTTGGGCCAGACAAACATACGTGTAACTTTAAACGAGCCTAAAGCCATTAAATCAAGCTGTAGAGCTAGACAAAAATAACTTAGAGAAAACATAGTGAAAGCAAAAAACAAGCCAATGTGTATTCAATGGTAAATTGAGGGAATACAAAATGTTTTGAGCAGCTGACAAAGCAAACACTTTACAAAAAGAACATAATGTTTGCCGCCCGACCACCTTCAAAGAATTAAGAACAAAACAAGAAAAAAATAACACTCCCCTTGCCCTAACAATATAATCTTCCTCGGCATCCCGGTCGTCTCCATCATCAGTCAGGATTTTCGTTCGCTTATTTGTCTCAACCGCACCCTCAATGTCGTCCGTCCCAAGGTCATCAAGGATCTCCTCAAGAACAACAAGACGCCCATTGTGGATGTCTTTCATCGTGTCAAACCTCGCGGTGCCGACATCGGCCTCGAGCAAGAAGGGTTTTTGGGAAAGGGCCTTGTTAAAGCCCTCCTCATGCTCAATCATGATGGCGACGTTCATCTCTCCTAACTAGCCCTCCAGCTCCTTCACCCCGACATCCAACGCCTCTTTTTCTTGCTTAACTTTGCTTTCTCAACAAGTAGCTCCTTGTTCTGACCAATGACCTCGTCCATTGCGGTCTTCAGTTTCTGGTGCTCCCGAACAATCTTATCGCCCTTATCTTGGAGGGTTTTGGCCTTCTCGACTGCCTCCTTACCCTCGTGGCAGGCCTCGTCCAATTGAGCTATTGTGTCAGACTGGAACTTCCCACACCCCTCATTGCAGCGGTCAATTCCTTCATTTCATCATGAAGACCCGAAATGGTCTTCTCAGCCTTCACCAACTCAACCTGGACATCCTCAACATTCCTCTGGTCGGCAAAATTGGCCAGATACTAATTTAGCATAGTCGCGCGAGAAAATAGCTCCAAGGCCGCGATTGTCATCTCCTTCTCTAACATTTGCTCAAGGACGTTCCATTCGTCCACATTCATATGAAAGTTGGCCTTTCAGCCTATGTGAATCTTCGTCCTGAATATGCCACCTGGAATGGGCCAAGGGGTGCCCCCTTCACGTTGACTCCTCTTCAAGGAGGATTTCTCCCTCTTTCAATGTGATCGTTTCCTTCCTTTGTCGTAGGGGTGGGGAGGAGGAGCCATGGTGGTGGACGAGGATTGGTCAAGTTTCATCATCGGTGTGAGACGAGGAGTACCAGAGTGAGGGGGTCCACTTTTCTGAGGTTGAACAACCTGACTAGACGATGCCGAGTGGGGGTCTCAAGCGCTCGAAGCATCAGTGCCCATCTTTTGCTTTGAGCAACGACAACTTGTTTGAAATTTGTTTTCATTGGTGTAGGGGCGGACGTGATGGCTGAAATAAAATCATAAATTTAGCCAAGTTAAGACCAATCGTTTAGTAAAACCATAAAAGAAAGATATACCAAACACTTTTTTGTTGAATTCCTCGAGACCGAGGCATTCAATGAGTGCGCGGGTAGGAAGGTGACGAGGGAGACTATCAATAACCCCAATTGCTTCGACCTCGACCGGTGTCATATAAGTGGTAGCCCAAGAGGTCACCTTTTTGGGGACTTCTCATCCAGTAGAGGGGGAATTTCGGACACTTCATTTCTTCAAAAAATTCTGAATGCCTGGTGTTAGCAAAATGATGAAGATGAGGTTTTGATGATGTCCAAATCAAGTCAAGATTTATCAAGATTCATGAAGATCCTTTGAAGACTTATTTTTGTTATGAAAAGCTTTTGTAATAATTGTAGTTTAATTGTTTAGGACTTAGATTTGTAGTAGGTTTTGATTCTTGTACCTTTATATTTTGTATTTGTTGTTTTGAATCAAAACTTCCCCGTTTTAATCGATTAATCCCTGATATAATCGATTAAAATCGTTGCAGAAGCCAAAACCCAATTAGCTTTGGAATAATCGATTAAAGCAAGTTTTAATCGATTAGTTAATCGATTAATCCTGAGAATAATCGATTAATACTAGCCGTTGGAGGTTTCTGATTTGAAAAACTAGTCGTTGTTCTTATTTTAATCGATTAACACTAATATTAATCGATTAAAAGCGTTAAATGGCCAGTTTCGAAGAATGGAAGAGTTTTTGCTTGAGTCTATAAATAGGCTCTCTTTATCCATCAACAGCAACTCTTCCCTTGTGCTAAAACACTCAGAACTCTTTGAGAAGTGTTTGCTCTTGCTCAGCTAAGGAAACTCTTGTCTGTGGTGCTGGTACATTGCTACTACAGTGACGGAGGAATAGCTGGTTCATCCTTGGTATGTCTAAGGAGGTGTTTGGAAGAGGATAATCCTTCGTGAAGTATTCGGAGGAGGTGTTTCATCCTTCGTGAAGTATTTGGAGGAGGTGTCTCATCCTTTGTGAAGATTCAAAGGAGGTGCAGGTTCATCTCTTGTGGCATCAAGAGAGGTGGTTTCTAAACTTTTACAAATTGTTTCTTTGTGATTCTAATTTGTAATTGTTTTGTGCTTAGTGAAAGGTTTATCTCGTGTTTGAGAGAAACGACTGGACGTAGGATCTTTGTGATCTGAACCAGTATAAAAATCATCTGTGCAAATTTCTCTCATCTTACTCTTTTATTTATATTTATTATTTGCGTAGTAAGAAAAATTGAGAAGAAATTAAAAGGCACACGTTTGAATTAAAAACCCTCTTGGTTTGTTATTCCACGCTAACAATTCCGCTGCAGCCATTCTAACACCTGGTTTCCTATATTATGACTTTGAAACATTTATTCTTGAACCCTTAAAAAGAATCTGAGAGTAGCTTAAATAACCATTTATTCTCCACGGAGATAATCGAAGACACGTGTTTTCCCCGCCACAACCCCCAATTCAAATCCTGCTGAACGGATGGAAGCACAATCGAAAGAAAAGGCGATTCCTTAGGACTGTCTGAGGTTCATAACGGTTCCAATATCAAAACCCAATTCCATCTGATGTTGGCTAGGGCTTGGGAGGCCTGTGTATTGTAGGACCCTTGGGCCAGCTAGATGAGACCATTAAGAAGGGACGACCGGTCCTAGTAGGTCGCCATCAGCAACACCATGCACTATCCAACCAAAACACGTATTACTTATTAACCAACCGTGTAGATAGATGGACCGGACAGATGACCTCCAATAGTGAAGACTCCTAAATATCGTTTCTAACCAATATTACTAGTAAGAGTTACTTAATAGGTAATGGGCCATGATTGGACTGTGATTAGGATTTCACTAATCACAAGCTCATATAGAAACTGACTTGAGCATCATAATGCCTTTGATAAGTACACCCAAACAGTTTGGAGCATAAACAGGAAAGGATCTTAACTAAGAACTGATGGAAATCCATTTTGGGCATTCCATTCAAAGAAGTAACAACTCAAGCTAAGACTAAGAAAGGGAAGTTAAAGAAGGACTTTCTAAAGCTTTCTTGAGTTTCTTTCTCTAAGTCTTAGAAGGATTATCTTTTAATATGTTCTACTTTGTTTTGTAGGTTCTAATAAAGCTTGGAGACCATGTGTGAGCCATCCAAGAAGTAGAATCAAAAAAAGAAACAAAGAAGCCCAAAAGGAAGTGGTGGAGCCCAAGAGGAAATTGCTCACGGATGGGAAATACCAAATCAGATGCGCACCCAGCCAAAACCCTAAGACAGCCCAGCGTGAAGAAGAGGTGGCTTCCCATGTGAGTGGCTGACGTGGACAACAACATGGATTTTGCTCCTTCCAGGCGTGGGATCTGCTCCTCCA
Organism: Vigna mungo; assembly: GCA_036885675.1. Taxonomy (NCBI): domain Eukaryota; kingdom Viridiplantae; phylum Streptophyta; class Magnoliopsida; order Fabales; family Fabaceae; genus Vigna; species Vigna mungo. The sequence goes on from CP144694.1 coordinate 23,210,762, forward strand.
TGTGCAAGCTACTTCTAACCGAAATGTATTTTGTTTTGGGGGGGGGGGGGGGAATGAATCAGATTAAAGGCTCCTCATCATTTATAAATAGGAGGGTCAATACCTTGTAGAAAACACTTTTTGAGCTATAGAGAAATGCTGCAGAATTCATTTTCCAGCTTCCTTGCTCTTAAGTCACCTTTGAGTTGCTACTTGTTCTCCCTTTCTCAAGCTTCCTTCCACCTTAGGAAGGCCTTCTGAGCTGTGAGATCCCTCCCATACACTTCTCTTCCATTAAAATACATCAAACACTACATCACACCTTATTTCCGCTGCATCCTCTGTTGTTACTGACTTCTTCCAGTTTGGAAATCTGGACTGCGTGTTTCCAGCTGGTTGGAGTCTCCATTAAGAACGATAAAAAAATACATAAACAAACTTAAAATAAAGTATGAAGGAGTGTTTTGTGAAAATTCTCGATCCTGTACCCGAAACAATTTTCATTATATCTTAACTAAATAAACAATTTCCTTAATAGGTTCATTTCAATTTATTAAAACATTTAAGTTTTACTGAATTTTAATTAAGTTTTATAATAATTTAACCTAGTTCATGCATTTTATCTATTCTAGAAGGAAAACTTTTCTTAAAAGTGGTCATTTAGATTTTTTTTGACGAAGATTAACCAACATTGAAGTTTATAAGTATTTCACACCAATAACACGACATAAAAGTGGAAGATAATTAATTTAAGGGTTAAATATGCTTTTAGTCCCTGAAGTTTCACTGATTTTTGGTTTTAGTTCCTGCATAGAACATTGATGACCTTTCGTCCTCTTAGTATGGAAACTTGTATGTTTAGTCCCTAAAAATAGATGACGTCAATTTTTTGGTGAGGTGGCTAACGGCTCTGCCACGTCTTCTTTGTACACTGCCTGCCACGTAGCATTTTTTTAATTTGGAATGAAATTAACCATTTTAGCACGTGTGTTGAGTTATCAAATTGAATTAGGATCAAATTATGACTTAGGGATATTAGGTCAAAATCGTTTTTTGCAATTGGGGAAAAGTGAGGTTTCTGGAAACCATCAACACGAGCACTATACTAGAACTGGAAAGCTTGTTCTCGATTGTATCAAGGTGGTCGTTGCGGTGGTAAAGGCAATCACACATTATATCAAGGTAAGTTCTCGTATTTCGTTTCTGATTGGTGGTGGGTCGATTTTGGGATTAAAGTGTTAATGTGTGAATGTAGGTCTAGAAATGGTGTTTGAAATTCGTTTGCATCACATGGGAAGGTTTGTTAATGATAAGGGGCTACGATATGTTGGCGGAGAGGTACACGTGATAGTAGGAGTTGATCCAGATCGTTGGTCTTATTTTGGAGCAGTTGGAATTATTAAAGAGTTTAAGTATGATGCAGACTTCAAACTATGGTGGAAGGGGTCTAGGGAAATTCTGATGAATAATGTGAGATTACTGAGTAATGACAGGGAAGCAATGAACTTGGCTAAGTATGCAGAGGAGACTGAGGACATGGTAGAAATATATGTTCAACATGTTCCCAGTGAGGCAGTGGAGGTTTTGTTTCTTACTTGTGGTGAAGAGACACACGATGGAAACATGGAGGGTGTGGCTGAGATTGTAGAAGAGGGTGGAATGAGTGTACAACAGGGTCACGCTAGTGAGGAACATATAGAGGTTCAAATAGGTGAGCAAGAGGTTGGAAATGATGAGGAAGAGGCTCACATTGGTGAGGAAGAGGTTGACATTGGTGAGGAAGAGGCTGAAATTGGTGAGGAAGAGGTTGACATTGGTGAGGAAGAGGCTGAAATTGGTAAGGAAGAGGTAGATTGTGATGGTGGTCATGGACATGATTATGTTGATGAAGAAGAGGAAACATGGAGGAATGTGGTTGAGGGGGAAGTAGAAGCTTCAGCTGAAGAGTTTGTGGATGAGAATGAAGAAGAAAGAATGGATAATGATGATGATGGGTTTGGTGTTGAGAATGATAGGGTGGATGATGTTCGTAGAAACATTAATCCAGTTTTGGAAAGGTGAAATTCAATGAAAAAAAAAAAGAAATGTGTGACTAGAAGAGACAATGTTGGGGAAGGTTCATTTGTAATGGATGATGAAGTTGGAGACCATGAGATCAATGAGGAATACAACAGTGATGAATTGGATTCAGATTTAGAAAGTGATGGGGATGACAACTTCAAAAGGGGCAAATTTAAAAAGTTTAGACAAGATGATATGAACAAGGATTTCAGATTTTCACTGGGGTTGGAATTTTGTTCACTAAAGGAGTTTAAAAATGCACTAATGGAGCATAGTGTATTAAATGGAAAAGAGATTAAGTTTGTGAAGAATGATCTCACAAGAGTAAGGACATAATGTAAAAGTCATTCAGTGTTGGAATCACTGCTTGGAAAGCTGGTAAGGCCAAACAAATTGCCTTGGATTCTCTGGTTGGTGATGGGGAAAGACAATATGCTCGTCTATATGATTAAGTGGGGGAATTGCTAAGAGTCAAGTGTGGAACTTTTAAAATTAAAGTGAATTAACCCCAACCAAGTTTGCCACCAAGATTTGGCTCTTTTTATATGTGTTTAGAGGGGTGTAAGCAAGGTTTTTTAGGAAGTTGCAGGCCCTTCATAGGGGTGGATGGTTGCCATCTTAAGACAACATATGGTGGCCAGTTGTTGGTGGCGGTTGGACGAGACCCCAATGATCAATACTTCCCACTAGCTTTTGCAGTGGTCGAGAATGAATGCAAGGAAACTTGAAGATGGTTTTTATCACAGTTTTTGGATGATATAGACGGCACTAAATGTCAACGTTGGGTGTTTATTTCTGATCAACAAAAGGTATTTCAATTTGACTATTTTGCTTTTTTTATTTTCTAACAATCTCATCATTTGCTAATGATCAATACATTTTGTATTTAATAGGGACTAATGACAGTTTTTGATGACATGATGGATGGAGTGGAACATAGATTGTGCTTAAGGCACTTATATAACAACTTCAAGAAGTGATTTGGTAGAGGCGTACTCATTAGAGATCTCATGATGAGAGCAACAAAGGCTACATATGAGAAGGAATGGGAAAAAAAGATGGGTGAGTTGAAAGCTATTAACATTGATGCATATAATTTGTTGCTAGGTATTCCTACCAAGAGTTGGTGTAAACATGCCTTTAGTACCTATTGTAGATGTCATGTGTTGATAAATAATTTGAGTGAGTCCTTTAATACTATACTACTAGCTAGAGACAAACCAATAATAACTATGATGGAATGTATACAAACTTACATTATGAAACGGTTTGCAACACTTAGGGAGAAAGCCATGACATATCCGGGAGTTCTAATGCCTAGACCTAGAAAAAGGCTTGATAAGGAAATAGAAAAGAGTGGTAATTGGATTCCCACATGGGCCGGGGCTGAAAAATTTGAGGTGACACATGACTTTACAATGGATAAGTTTGTTGTTGACTTAAGTAACAATTCCTGTAGTTGTTACAGTTGAGATTTAATAGGAATACCCTGTAGGCATGCTATTGCTGCCATTAATTACAAAGTTCAAAACCCTGAATATTATGTCCATGTTTATTACAAGAAACAAGCTTATGTCACTTGTTATGCCCCTGAAATAGTTCCAATAAATGGGCAACAAATGTGGCCAACTTCTGAAAACACCCTCTTACTCCTCCCTCCAATTTACAAAACACCTCTTGGGAGGCCAAAAAAATTAAGAAGAAGAGAAACAGATGAACCTGTGAGCCATACAAAATTGTCCAAGAAGCATGCTATTATGAAGTGCAGCAATTGCAAGGAGTTTGGCCACAATGTAAGATCATGTAGAAGAAAGAACAGAAATAAGGTACAAATTTTCTCTATTACAACTTCACCTAATTATTTACACAACATGGCTTCTAATGTTGCTTACTCTTTTTATAGAACACAAGGGGTACTTCAAGTGCTGGAGGATCTAGTAGCAGGCCCAGATATGAAGCAGAAGCACCACCATCAACTTCACAAGGAGCTGCAGCTGGAACGACATCAACAACACATAGTGGACTATCATTCAGTGGAGCAGCAACTGCATCAAGAGGCCAAGCTGCAGGAAGAACAACCTCAGGACTGGGTGCACACCATCTCGGTTCCCAAGCCAGTACCACTTGACCAAGCTGGAAGAAGACCCTTTTTTAATGTATTTTGTATTACAAACCCACTAATGGAACATTAGTAGTGGGTAGTACTTTGATTAAAGAGATGTAGTTGGCAGGATGTAGGTGGCAGGGACCACTTGTATTACTTTAGTATTGAATGCACAATATTTTTTTGTGAGTGGGAAGGGACCACTTGATGTTTACTTTAGTATTGAATGCACAATGTATGGCACCACTGATGCATATTTAAATTTGGAGTACTCAGTTCTTGTTCACGTGAGTATTGGGTTTGGGACCACTTTATTCCAGTCTTTGATGGCAATATAAAAATCTGCACACTGTTAATACCGTGTTGATATTGATTCTCAATCAATATTGTGTTGATACTATGTCAATACTGTCACCACCACATCACTCCCCTTTTAACATCAGTTCTAAGCAGGGACTACAACCATAAATGACTAAAACTTCAGGGACTAAAAGCATTTCTAAAACAAAACATAATTCATCAAAATCTGCATAATTCATCAAAATCAGATTTCAGAATCTGCATAAAACTGCATAAATCTACATAAATCTGCATAATCTTCAAATCTGCTGCATATTCATGCCTTTTTATGCACAATTCTCCTGCACTCTCACCTTTCATTTCACTACAACAAACAAAAAGCTTCATCACCTATCGTGCCAAACCAAACCTTAAATCCCCAATCATTAAATTCACACACATAACACCAAACAATATCTATGAACTTACCTCTTCAACAAGACGATCTCCAACCTTCACATGTACGCCCTCCACAACTTTCTTTGGCCCCAAACTCAGATCACGAACAACAACCTAAGCTTGCTTAAAATGTGATTTATAAAAAACGAAGTCACCAACACACGTGCTAAAATGGTTAATTTCATTCCAAATTAAAAAAAATGCTACGTGACAGGCAGTGTACAGAGAAGACGTGGTAGAGCCGTTAGCCACCTCACCAAAAAATTGACGCCGTCTATTTTTAGGGACTAAACATACATGTTTCCATACTAAGAGGACGAAATGCCATCAATGTTCTATGCAGAGACTAAAACCAAAAATCAGTAAAACTTTAAGAACTAAAAACATATTTAACCCTTAATTTAATTATTATAGAAATAATTTGGATTACATTTTTTTTCTAATAAAGTAATAATAATTAATTTAAGAAAATTGGAGTTCAGTCTAAAATGTGCTACTATGATAAGATGAGAGAAATAAAATGGCCGTGAATAAAAATTAAATTTTAAAGTGTGAACTTAACATAAAAATATAAAAATTAAAGATTAATTTGTTTGTTAAGAATATAAATTTTACTAAAAATTATAAAATGGAAAAGATATTTGTTTAAGACATGTTAAACAAAAATTTATGATTTTTAATAAATTTCAATTAATAGAAGAACCCGCATTTAGTTGTTGATTACCAAACATTTTGTATTACACATAACGAAAAAATCAATAATGGATTGACGTAATAGAAAATATAGAGATAATAAATAAAGTAAAAACTAAGACTAAAAAGAAACATGATTTATGAAATAATTATTTTATATTTTTTAATTAAAATATGTTTATAGAAGAACTTTTTATAGGACCATTAGTAATAAAAAAATATATTAAGTATAATTAAACAACTTATTAAAATTAAAATAAATTTTTTTAATTATTGATTAATTTTATTTAATAATTTTTCATTAATATCCTTAAAACATATATTTACGAAATAATTTAGCTTATGTAGTTGGAAAAATATTAACCACATTTTCTAACACGACTTTTTAATACATTATATATATATATATATAGAAAAGAGTCACAAGCAATTTCTTTCTCATAGACTCACTGAGTTCTGGCTCGTCGTCAACTACCGTCCACCATTCCCCAGCTCTCTCGCCATGGATCACCGCGTCTCCCGCCGAACCGAGATCTTAACCAACCACCTCCTCCGTCGTGCACCGCCGCATTCATCCGTTATTCAGCCCCACCGCTGCCTGAGCTACTCCCCTCCCGAGCTCTCCAACGAATTCGCGTTCGACTTGCGGGAGATGCGGAGGTTAATGGACGGGCACAATCTGGAGGACCGCGATTGGCTCTTTTCCGTCATCGTGCAGAGCGCACTCTTCAACCGTCGCCAGCGCGCCGGAAGAATCTTCGTCTGCCCCGACTACAACCAGTCCATGGAGCAGCAGCGCGAAGCCACCTTGAGGCGCATCGAGTATCTTGTGGAGAGAGGGGTTTTCCGAGGGTGGCTCACTGGCGACGGCCCGGAGGAGGAACTGAGGAAACTGGCGCTCCATGAGGTTATAGGGATGTATGATCACTCCCTTGCTGTTAAGCTTGGGGTTCATTACTTCCTCTGGTTGGTTATGTTTTCTCTTTTCTTTTTCTATCGTTTTCTTCTTGAGAGTAGTGGGAATTTGAATAAGAGCTTAATTTCTGTGGAGTGGTAGTTTGAATAATTTTATATTGTCAACTCATCTGAAACCATTGCTACGACAACCATCAGTTTGGACTTCTTTGTTAGTATTTTGGGAGAAGAAAGTCAAAATATTCATACGATTTCCTACATTTAGCTTTTGCATAAATTAGTTTGCAGAAATAATTTTTATTAGCTTTCTAAAAGATCAATTTTAACATGCAAAAATTTATTTTACCGAGTTCAAAAAAATATAAGTTAGGTTTGTCGTTTGGTAGCTATATAATTCAAGTTAGGCTTTATATACACACACTGTTCAACACTTTCTTATTTGGATTTGATTGTTTGGTAGCTATATAATTCAAGTTAGGTATTGTTGGATGAATTGTGTAACATTTTGTAGTTGCTGGCACTAGTCTCTGAAAAGGCAGCAATATCCCAAAAAAATCTACTAAATTTATTAAGCGGTTCTAAAATTGAAAAAGTGATTACTAGAATTCCCGCTCTTCTCAGCTCTGTGTACAACACTCATTTTGGATGGGGGCTTCCAAATGCATGAAGCTGTTAAAATTCATTGAGTTGTTCCAAATACATTGTAAACTAAAGCTGTGCTAACAAGTAAACAACCAGCAATGATAGGGAGGATATACTAATGTCATTAATAATTCTGTATTGCATACTTGTAATGGTGGGACTGATGTGATTAACAGATTGCAAATCCTCTTCGAAACACTTTTAAGGAGGACAAACGTGATTTATCCTTTTTCTTCGAGTTGGTGAAAGTTAGAAAACAATATCAAGTTGGTCCCTAAAGTACCTTTTTCAAGCTAACTGTTTTTTATGTTAGAATAATTACTAAGTCTACTTATGTTAGTGTAGTCAGAAGGACTACAGTAGGGAGTAGTGTGTTGGGTTATCTCTACTTACTGTACCTAGAGGTCTAGGACAGTTCCTTGACCTTCCATCTCCCTATTGTATCAACTCTTTATCAATATAAATAGTAGAACATGAGAAGGGTCCATTAAGCCCTTAAGAATATATTTTATCAGTTTTAATCTTAAGTTGGTATCAGAGCAGGTTCATCCTGCTCTGGTTTATGTCCTGGGTTGTCCACCAGCATTGTCATTGTAGTTCGCATCTGTCCGGTGCCCTTTGCCGTTGTCCGCGGTTGTCTTGTCACTATCTGCAGCTATCAATTGCAGTTTGAAGCTCTTCAACTTGGTTCTCTGCCATCTAGCATCTGTCCGCCGCCGTCCGCCGTCACTGTTCCGTCTGGCGACCACTGGATCTGGTTCGTCTCTTCACGTGACGACCACCCCCACCGGTGTCAGAGTCTAATTCTCCTCCACGCTCCGCCCTACGCAGCTTCTTTGTGCACTGCGAACAGGCGCGTACTGTTCACGCGATGCCCTCTGCCTGTCGGAAAGTCACTGTGACACCTCCATAGCTGTTGCCTGAGCCTCCTCTCTCTGTTCTGACCCTCAAATCCTCACTTCAGTGAAGTCCATAAGCTCCCCTTGAAGAAAACCCTAAGAAACCCTCTAGGGTTTTCTGGTTCCTCACTTCGCGCTTTTTCTTCTCCTATTTTTATCAAGAATGGCGTCTGGAAGTGTTCTTTCTTTCTCTGGAAGTCCCTTAATTACTTCTGAAAAGCTAAACGAAAAGAATTATCTGCCTTGGTCTACTGCCGTGGAAATGTGGTTCCTCGGTCAAGGACATTATGACCACCTTGAGCAGGATGGAAGCTAAGTACCTTCTGAAGAAGCTGAACAATGGAAACAAGCAGATTTCCAATTGTGTGCCCTATTGTGGCAATCTGTGGAACCCCAACTTTTGATATCTCTTAGAGCCTTCAAAACATGTCACTCTTTTTAGAAGAAAGCTTAAAGCATTTATGCTAATGATATTCAACGTCTCTATGATACAGCAAACAAGCTTGCATGTCTCAAAATGACAGACCATGATATAGTCTTCTTCATGACTAACGCCCAAGCAGCTGTGGAAGAGTTGAGAATGTTCTTGGAAGTGGAATCTTTGAAAGACATCAAGAAGAAGCTTGACAAGTATTATATGGTGATGATACTCCGTGCTTTACATCCCGATTTGAATCATATCAGAGATCAACTTCTGACAAGTCATGAGGTCCCTTCCTTGGAAGCCTTGACCACACGTCTTCTTCGTGTTCCAGTGCCTCAATCTCAGGAACTCTTGAAACAATGGAACCATCTGTCATGGTTGCCACGCGAGGAAGAGGAGGACGGGGCACTAGAGGAGGAGGACGTGGAGGTCGGGGACATCCACAGTGCACTTACTGTAAGAGGGTGGGTCACACCCAAGAAAACTGCTACTCTTGCATGGTTTTCCTTCAAAAATAGCCAATATTGGTGGAGGATATGGACATCTTGAACAAATGGAGAGAAGAAAGGTGTCTGTTCAAAGAATGTAATATTGGCAGACATGTAGTACTTCTTGGTTTCAGGAGAGTAACACCGGTACCTTTTTTAAAGCCGAGAATAGCCCAAAAAGACACATTTGATCGCTCGAGCGGAGAGCTTGTCTAGCCTCAGAGACATGTCATGAACAAAACATACACAACCAAAAACTCGAGGAGGGGTGGGAAAGAGAGGATCATTGGGAAAGAAAATGGAGAAAGAGACTTTATTATTGAGAGAGGAGGAGGGCATCCTATTAATAAGAAAACATGCAATTAAGATGGCATCCCCCCAGTGATGAACAAGAATATGGGCACCAAGCAAAAGGGTACGAGCAGTTTCAACCAAGTGTCTATTTTTTCTTTCGGCTATACCATTTTGCTGGGGTGTATGAGGACAAGTGGACTGATGCAAAATACCATGAGAGCTAAGGATTGCAGAAAAACTGGATGAGAAATACTCTTTAGCATGATCACTTCTCAAGATTTTAATTACTTGACCAAATTGGTTCTTGATTTTATTCAAAAAGGATGTGAAGATGGGTAATAATTCAGAGCGATCTTTCATTAGATAAACCCAAGTACATGTAAAATACTCATCAATAAATGTAACAAAATACCTAAAACCAAAAGAAGAGACGCGACTAGGTCCCCAGACATCAGAATGAATAATAGAAAAACTAGAATTACACATTGATTGAGACCTTTTAGGAAAGACAGATCTAACATGTTTTCCTAGTTGACAAGACTCACATTCTAAAGTCTGAAGACCACTAAGTTTAGGACACATCTTTTTTAACTTTGACAAGTGAGGATGGCCAAATCGGTCATGTAATACTTTAGGGGGAAGAGCTGCAACACAGGATACTGATGGACGAGATCCAAAATGGTATAAACCTCCAGCTTCATATCCTTCTCCAATCTGTCTCCCCGAGCCACGCTCCTATATAACAAAAGATTTTGAATCAAAAGTTATTGAATAATGTAACATTTTGGTTAACTGACTTAAGGAAATTAAATTGAATGGACAGTTAGGGACAAAAAGAACAAATTTCAGAGTTAGGGAGGGAGACAGGGAGACTTGACCGACTCCCTTTGAACAAGTTTTAGAGCCATTTCCAAGGGTAATGAAATGGGGTTACTAGAGATATGATCAGAAGCACCCGAGTCAATTACCCATGAATTTTGACCTTCCTTGGATTGAGAAATGCAAGCTGTGGATGTACTTTGGGATTGAGATGATTGCGCCAAGCTGTTAGACTTTAATTGCAGATACTCTTGATACTCTTCCTCAGTGAACTTGGAGTTGGAAGTGGGAGTTTCAGCCTTAGAGATATTGACTGGTTTTGAAGGAAAACCATGCAAGGTAGCAGTTTCCTTGGATGTGACCCACCCTCTTACAGTAAGTGCACTGTGGATGTCCCCGACCTCCACGTCCTCCTCCTCTAGTGCCCTGTCCTCCTCTTCCTCGCATGGCAACCATGACAGATGGTTCTATTGTTTCAGGAGTTTCTTGAGATTGAGACACTGCAACAGGAAGAAGACGTGTGGTCAAGGCTTCCAAGGAAGGGACCTCATGACTTGTCAGAAGTTGATCTTTGATATGATTCAAATTAAGATGTAAAGCACGGAGGATCATCACCATATAATACTTGTCAAGCTTCTTCTTGATGTCTTTCGAAGATTCCACTTCCAAGAACATTCTTAACTCTTCCACAACTGCTTGGGCTTTAGTCATGAAGTAGACCATATCATGGTCTGTCATTTTGAGACATGCAAGCTTGTTTGCTGTATCATAGAGACGTTGAATATCATTAACATAAATGCTTTGAGCTTTCTTTCAAAAAGAGTGACATGTTTTGAAGGCTCTAAGAGATATCAAAAGTCGGGGTTCCACAGATTGCCACAATAGGGCACACAATTGGAAATCTGCTTGTTTCCATTGTTCAGCTTTTTAAGAAGGTACTTGGCTTCCATCTTGCTCAAGGTGGTCATAATGTCCTTGACCGAGGAACCACATTTCCACGACAGCAAACCAAGACAGATAATTCTTTTCGTTTAGCTTTTTGGAAGTAATTAAGGGACTTCCAGAGAGAGAAAGAACACTTCCAGATGCCATTCTTGATAAAAATAGGAGAAGAAAAAGCGCGACAGTGAGGAACCAGAAAACCCTAGAGGGTTTTCTTTAAGGGGAGCTTCTGGACTTCACTGAAGTGAGGATTTGAGGGTCAGAACAGAGAGAGGAGGCTCAAGCGACAACTATGGAGGTGTCACGGTGACTTTCCGATGGGCAGAGGGTGGCACGTGTACAGTACACGCCTGTTCGCAATGCACAAAGAACCTGTGCGTGGCAGAGCGTGGAGGAGAATTAGACTCTGGCACCGGTGGGGGTGGTCGTCGCGTGAAGAGACGAACCGGATCCAGTGGTCGTTGAACGGAACAGTGACGGTGGACGACGGCGGACGGTGGCGGTTAGCGGCGGACAGAGGTGGACAGATGCGAGATGGCAGAGAACCAAGTTGAAGAGCTTCAAATTGCAGTTGACAGCTGCAGATAGTGACAAGACAACCGCGGACAATGGCAAAGGGCACCGAACAGATGCGAACTACAATGACAATGCTGGTGGACAACCTAGGACAGAAACCAGAGTAGTATGAACCTGCTCTGATACCTACTTGAGATTAAAACTGATAAAATATATTCTTAAGAGCTTAATGGACCCTTCTCATGTTCTACTATTTATATTGATAAAGAGTTGATACAATAGGGAGATGGAAGGTGAAGGAACTGTCCTAGACCGCTAGGTACACTAAGTAGAGATAACCCAACACACTACTCCCTGCTTTAGTCCTCTGACTACACTAACATGAGTAGACTTAGTAATTATTCTAACAAAAATGATGGAAGCAGCAGTGATTAAACTTTTATGATTTGGTTTAGTTACACTTGTTCTATGTTTCAAACCAATTATGAAGGTTTATGTATGTTTTAATATCTGACGGAACTCACGCCACATGTTTCTACACTTTTCCTATAAGAGGTTGCTTTTCAATCAGAATTTTAAGTTTAAATATGACTATGTTCTTGACGAAGAAAACTTGATGGTCTTGCATTAGTGAGACCAAGCCTTGATTATGTATATTGTGTGTATTTTGTTGGGAGAGGGTTCTGAAGGTTGAAATCAAGTGTTCAAATTGTTCTTGTAAAGGAAAGCTTTTGACTTTTAGCACATACCTGGACTTTCTTCTAATGAAAACACGTCCTTTGCCAGACAAACTTCCAGGACCTATAGTGTAATAGTGCAATGATATTCTGTGCCCTTTAAAGCACGCAAGCTCTTGGAGGAATTGAAACGTAAATAAATTAACTAGTTTAATTTCTCCTATTGTTTTTTTCTTATTTTTTTGGTGCGGCATTTTGGAAAACAAGAATTGAATGATGGATAATGGATTCAGGGGCGGGGCCGTGAAGTTTTTGGGAACCAAGCGCCATCATGATAAGTGGCTAAGTGCTACTGAAAACTATGACATGAAGGGTTGTTTTGCTATGTCTGAGTTGGGCCATGGAAGTAATGTATGTGAAGGTCGCTACATTAGTTGTGTTCATTTGGTCCACAATTAATTTCTTAAGATTTTTCCTTGTCACCTTTAATAATTCTTTCCACACTAATTTTTACAGGTGCGAGGAATTGAAACAATCACTACTTATGATTCAAACACTGGAGAATTTGTAGTCAATACTCCATGTGAATCTGGTCAGAAGTATTGGATTGGTGGTGCAGCAAATGTAATGATTCTTTTTGTATAAATGATAATTATTTAAAAGCCTAGACATGATATGATTCGGTGCTCACATTTTTCTCCTGCTCCAACTTTGTATATATTGACCCTCTGTTATTAACTTGTTCTCCTATTCAGCATGCTACACATACTATAGTCTTTTCACAGCTCTATATAAATGGAAGCAATCAAGGGGTGCATGCTTTCATTGCCCAAATCAGGGATTCAGATGGAAACATATGTCCTAACATTCGAATAGCCGATTGTGGTCACAAAATTGGTTTAAATGGTGTTGATAATGGCCGTATCTGGTAATATATGCATTTTCAAACAAGTGTCTGAAAAATGAATTTCATATAAGTGAATGATCTCAGAAACTCTGGACACGGATCCTCAGGTTTGATAATGTGAGGATACCTCGGGAGAATTTGTTGAATTCTGTGGCTGATGTTTCCCCAACTGGTCAATATTTGAGTGCCATAAAAAATGTTGATCAGGTGATTTTCTTTTTCAGAGAGATAATGTTCTCTTTGCTCTCCTTGTGGTATTCTTTATTCCCTTTGAGAAGCTTGTTCACATATCTTTGTTGTATGTTATTCTTGTTACAGAGGTTTGCTGCTTTCTTAGCCCCTTTAACCAGTGGTCGGGTTACTATTGCTGTTAGTGCTGTTTACATGTCCAAGGTAGTGAGACCGTCTGTATTTGTGGATTTCACGTTTGTCTGTGTATTTTATTTTCTTTGTATTTAACTAACTCATTTCACATTTGATATCTTAACTTATCGTGTCATTTATTTGTCCGTAGATTAGCTTGGCCATTGCTATAAGATATGCACTGTCAAGGCGGGCATTCTCCATGACACCAGATGGGCCTGAAGTTTTACTGCTTGATTACCCTAGTCATCAACGGCGTCTGTTACCTTTACTTGCAAAGGTGTAAGTCTTCTAATTACAGGCATTTTGATATCTATTTGATCAGACCTCAAAAATAAAAATGATTCAATTCTTTATGGGAAACTGAAGCTTAGGTTTTCCATTTTGAATATATTCCTCAATGTAAGTTGCCTTTTGTTTTTCTTACCAAAATGTTAAGACAAAGAATCTTTACAAATATGCTCAATATTACAGGACTAGTTAATTTTTACAAAAGTTCAGTGGTTATTTTACCATATGGATACCCTAGTTTAACCAATTATTGAATATAAATAGACCAAGACAATACCTTTATATGTTCATTTCTTTACTTTTTTGGTTCAGATATGCAATGAGTTTTTCTGCAAATGACCTCAAAATGATGTATGTTAAAAGAACACCGAAGTCAAACAAAGCAATTCATATTATTTCTAGTGCATACAAGGCTACTTTTACTTGGAATAATATGCGTACTCTCCAGGTAAGTTTTTCCTGGGGTTTGATGGGTAGTATTGTAAGCTGTTTCCCTCTCTAAGGTTCTATTAATGCTTGAACTAGGAATGCCGGGAAGCCTGCGGAGGCCAAGGAGTTAAATCTGAAAATCGTGTTGGACAATTCAAGGGTGAATTTGATGTGCAATCGACATTTGAGGGGGACAACAATGTTCTGATGCAGCAGGTAAAATGAATATTCTGTTAAATATGAAGTTTGATTAATAATCCAGCACAACATTTTTATTATCAAACCCAGGAAATACGATGAGCTGGTTTCATTGTGCAAATCATTGATTGGTTCCTAATAAGTTGTGTTTGTTTATTTTCATTTGACTTTTAAGCAGTGTAATAGTAATTAATATGAAATAGTTATACAAAATCCAACTTAGGATACAAGACGGGGCCTTCATCAAAAAGGCATTTAAGTTTGGGTTGTTTGATTTCTAAAATTAGTACTTAGGCCTTTTTGTTCCGATCTTAGAATTTTGATCCTTGTGACTTTTGATTTTTATTAATTGAGATTTCTCCAAAAAGGTATAGGTTGGTGTATCCTTTGTCAGGGACAATTTGTTTTTATTTCTTTATAGAGATATTTGATGAAATGTAACTTATTATGTTTAAAGAACTATTTTTGTTTTTAATTGTATAGTTGACTTTAGGTTAGTGTATCCTTTGTCAGGGACAATTTGTTTTTATTTCTGTATAGAGATATTTGATGAAATGTAACTTATTATGTTTAAAGAACTATTTTTGTTTTTAATTGTATAGTTGACTTTAGGCTTCTATAACCAACCGTTTTTCTTTTCTTTTAGGATAACCTTTTTTAATTAGACTTTCTAGCTATTACTTTTTGCATGCTCACTGGAAGACTTAAAAGTAGCATGAAAATTCGTGTCAAATTTAGTCTAGTTCTTTCCATTATATTGAATGTGAATGAATTTTCACGTGTTCTTCATTACATTTCAGATTAGCAAGGCACTCTTTGCAGAATACGTAGCATGTCATAAGCAAAACAAACCTTTCAGTGGTTTAGGATTAGAGCACATGAACAAACCTTTGCCTGTTATCCCATCTCACCTAACAACTCCAACCATTAGGAGCAGTGAATTTCAGGTAATCATTTGATTATGCCTGTTGAAATTTGGAGAAGCCATATCGAAGCATCTATCTGTTTCTTACGTTACCTCTCACTCACACAGATTGATCTGTTCCACCTAAGAGAGCGAGACCTATTGAGGCGCTTTGCTGAAGAGGTCTCAGAATACCAAGCTCGTGGAGAAAGTAAAGAGTCTGCTTTCATTCTAGTGAGGATTCTACCTGGTCTTTTTGTTTTTTCCTTCCATCTTTTCATTGTGTTTAAATTTGGAACACTTTTCTGTTCCAGAGTTATCAGCTAGCAGAAGACTTGGGCAAAGCTTTCTCTGAACGAGCAATACTGAAAACCTTCATTGATGCCGAGTCAACTTTACCAGCTGATTCATTGAAGGTAAATCATATTACTGCTTGCTATAAAACAGTACTGGTAAAACGCTCTCTATAACGTGTTTTTTACTATTTATTTAAATCTGGAAGTCATTGATCCTGTCATGGCACTTGATCAAGGTTGAATGGTTCGTTTAACCGAGGTCTGGAATTGAACCTTTATTAATAAAATTCATTAAAAATACACAAAAGTAATGTTAAAGATGTATAATATCATAATTTTATGATTGTAGAAGCTAAAATAAAACAAATTTACAGGCTCTTAACATTAAAATATATATAAAAAAGTTTAAATAAAATAAGTGCGTCATGCTCAAATTGGAATTTCAATAATATACATCGAGATTTATTAATAATAGCAAAATTATATCTAGAATAAAGAAATTGACTAATATTTAAGTTGATTTTTATTTTATAAGATTAAAACGTTAAAATTGTAATTTATTAAATTTTTTATTGAACCGGTTTGACCAAATTTTGGACCGGTTTTGCTGGTTTATGTATTACTTGCTTTGCACTAAATCAAACCGGATAAGAAACTAGTTCCTGGTTAAATCGGTCCGGTTCCAAACGCCGTGACATTCACTATTGGTTAAGTTGTGCTAAAAATTACAAAATCACTAGTTGGACTTGTTAAGACGTGGGATCCACACAATTTTTGTGATATTTAAGAAGACCTTGTTTGGGTAAGTTTTTCTATTGAAATTCATTGAAAAAATAGATAAATTATTTTTTTTAGCAAAATTTATTTGAAGTTAAAATTATTATTATTTTTTTTGTAGGAATTAAGGAACGGTAACTTTTCACAAGCTGATTATAATAATACTTAAGTGAAATTTATTGGGGAGAAGTTGATTTATAATTTTTTTTTTGCATGAGTGTTGGTAGAAGGGTTAAATATGTTTTTGGTCTCTTAATTTTATGTGAAAATTGAAATTATTTTTTCTTTGAAACTTTGGTTCAATTTTAAAAATATGTGGATTTAGTTTTTTTAATTAAATTTTGTTAAGTTTATATAATGTTTCAAATGTGTTTCATGATAACATTTGAATAGTTTACACTGTTTGACATATTTCTGTTTCAATGTTAGTTGAGAAACATGTTTGAAACATCAAATGAATTTAATAAAATTTAGTTAAAAAAAATAAATTCACACAGTTCTAAAGATAGATGACTAAATTGGTTCAAAATTTCAAAAAAAGATTAATTTTAATTTTCACGAAAAGTAAAGGAATCAAAAATATATTTAATCTATTGTTAGAGTAACTTGTCTGAATAGAACTCAAACTTTAGTATTCAATACAGTATATTCTATTCTAAAGGGTGTGTTGTGGAGACTATGTTAGCATTTTTGTACTGCTACAGCGCCATGTGTTTCTTGTGCAATTATTTGTACGGTAAAAATGTGTAACGGATCCATTAATAGATCTCTTTACTTTTATTTGTCTTTTGTATAGAATGTGTTGGGTCTATTGAGATCGTTGTATGCTGTGATAAGTGTGGATGAAGATGCTTCCTTTCTTCGATATGGATACTTGTCAACAGAGAATGCTTCTGCAGTGAGGAAAGAAGTGCCAAAACTATGCGCTGAACTTCGACCACATGCACTTGCCTTGGTCAGTTCCTTTGGTATTCCTGATGCTTTTCTGAGCCCTATTGCATATAACTGGCTTGATTCAAATTCTTGGTCTTCTCAACTTTAGCAAGCTTATGCAAATCTCTGCATTTGAAATAGTGTCTTTGTTGCATGTTATTGGGTGAATAAAACGTTAAAGAACAAAATAAAAAGTTGGTATATGAGGGAAACCAAGGCCAGATCATTCGGATTGAGTTTCATCAATTATTTCTGTACCATTTAGTAAATAGCAGTTAAGTTATTTGAGTCTGATAAATGTACCTCAATTACATCTTTATATTTTGTTGAATCAGAAATTCCAATGCCTAATATTTCTTATTAAAGTACCTTTAAATTCTTGAACATGAATTCGTCTATTCTTGTCTTGACATGCGTTGAGTTAAAGTTAGTTTATGTTACTCTTGATGTGGTCTGTATTTATGTTTTACACAGGCATGAGTTTTTTCATATGTTTACACAGGCTACCTAACCAACACAGATTGTGCAAACAAACCTTATTTTGGTTTGAAGAGTGAAACAGAAAATAAAGAAATAGGAGGAATAAAACCTGAAAGAAAACAGAAGTAGAAAATATATGCTTGTGAGATAAATAGAAATAAATAAGAAAACAGTGGAACAATTATTTTGGAAATCTTTCTTCAACTAACATGCATAACTAATAAAAAGGAGGTAAATAGTGATTAAGAATTAAAAAAAAAAGTAATTGTTATTGGGAAGTGGGTTTTATGATTTTTTGAGTTTAAGTTTTTTTTTTTAAATACTATTCTTGGGATACTGATTAACAAAAGTCTAAAAGTTTTAAAAAAAATATTAATAAGAGATGTTGAACAATTTTCTTTAAGCTAAAACTCAATCGCGACACTAATAATAAAGGTTAAAAGGTGATGTAACATAATAAATTTAATGAGTAAAATCACACCAAAACTTAGTCATTTCATAAAACGAAAACGTTTGTTTAACAACTTTTTTTTGTCATTTAACAACTTTTTTTGCCAACTATTGACAATCTCACGTGATGTGTGTCTGTTGGTTGGTTTTTAAGAAGAAAAAAAAACAAACGTTGAAATTCTATGACGAGGGTAATTTTGGAAACCTGAAAATATGAAATTTGGTTTTCACGTTTCATTCTTCATTCAGTTTCGTGTTTTCATCTTTACCAAACACTTGTCTCGCTTGCTCTCCTCTCTCGCTTGTTGTCGTCTCTGTCTATTACTTACCTTTCTCTTGCGTTGTGCCATTTCTCTTCATCGACGTCCTTCTCGCTTGTTTTGGTAAGTAAAACGTTTGCGAACCCTACCTTTGTTTTGGAGCATTATTGTTTTCGTGTTTTGCCAACCCTAACCGTCTTCTCTCCATCATTGTTGGTTTATCATATAAGTGCAGGTTCAATGGCAACGCAAAACTCAAAAGTAAGATAAAGTTTTGGTTTTTTTTGGTAGTGTATTTTATATCCTCGCATTGTTAATTAATAACAATGTTTTTATATTGTTGTGTAGTGGCAGGTTCGAATCTCCATGGATTCACCAACTATTGTGCAAATGAATGGATTACTGAGAGATGTTCATGTACATCGAATTAGGATGACACCATTTAGGTGGTGTTTGAGTGTACTTAGCCCTTTGGAGATTAATTGTGAATTATTGAAGGTGATGGTATGTCGGTGGGTTGACCATGGTGTTAGCTTTAGGGTCAGTCATCAATTGGTTCCATTTATTATTTTAGATGTTTTCACGAGCACTGGTTTAGACATAGGTGGTTTAGAAATCCCATGTGATGAATGTTTAATTGGTTTGGTTGGGGAAATGTTTAATTCAAAGACCACAACTTTGAAGGATTTGGTTGACATGTTTAATGTCATTGTCTTGGACGAAAACATTGAGGTTGATGTTGTGTGTAGGTTGTATATATTAGTGTGTTTGGTTGTGTTTTTTTTCCTAGGAAGTCTAGGATTGTTGCTAACATGCCTTATGCAGTGTTAGATGACATAGATAATTTGTGTTTATATGATTGGGGCAACGGTGTACATAAACACATTGTACATAATTTGAATAAATGTATGAAAACAATAATGTCCAGACGTATCGCCAACTTAGTGAATCTTAGTGGCAATGTGGCCGTATTGCAGGTAATATGATTTATAGTTTAACTCAATGGACTGGTCTACATTGTAAAATATGGCTGACTATATTTATTTTCATATTGTAGGCTTGGGCGGTAGAAAGACTGTCTTTGCATGGTCACTCATCTCATAGGAGGTTCCCTCGCATATTGCGTTGGTTCCCTTATAAGGCTAGGTTCCAAAAAATTGAAGATGTGTTTCGAACTAGAGATGTAAGTCTTTCATGGTTTGTTATATGACTTTTATAATTATTGATGGTGTTGAGAAACTAATTTATTTGTTTGTGTTTGTTGTAGGTAAATTTGGAGTGGTATATTTGGAAGCATGATCATAACAGGACCGAAATCAATGCGACTTTCGACCTGTTTCATGGAGGTATAGGTTTAGGAGCAT
Source organism: Vigna mungo (assembly GCA_036885675.1). Classification (NCBI taxonomy): domain Eukaryota; kingdom Viridiplantae; phylum Streptophyta; class Magnoliopsida; order Fabales; family Fabaceae; genus Vigna; species Vigna mungo. Next base: position 23,230,605 of record CP144694.1, read on the forward strand.
TCTCGAAACGATCGAGAGGTGACAAATCAGATGATGATACCTCCGATGACGACACTTTTGAAGCAACTGCCGATGAGAGATTGAAGAAAAATAATAAAGAAATGATAACCTTGAATGCAAAGATTGCTTCGTTGACGAGGGAGTTAATTCAAATTTGTCAAACTCTAATATTTAATGAAGGTCACGAAGAAGGTGTTGTTGGAGGTCATGAAGCACTTGTGGGTGGAGCTAATGAAGAAGTTGGTCAAGGAGTTGAAGAACAGCCTGCAAGTGCCTTCAATGAAGGAGTTGTACGGGATGAAGAACTTGAAAATGAAGTTGAGAAAGTTGGAACATCTCACCATCCAGGTGTTTATATTGAAATTGATGATGATTCTGGTGATGATTATGTAGGGGAGCTACCATTGGCTATCCTCCCTCTGCGCGGTTTTGTTGGTGATCCAACGACTACTGTTGATGCTGACCAACTGTACAACACCGTCAAATGTAAGAGATAGACCATAGAGGTAATTAAGGGTAATTTTGTTTTTCGTACGTGTAAGGTCATAGTTTTTATTGAATAATATTTTTTTTTCAGGGTTGTATGTGAAATAATTGGGCAGACCCTGAGCACAACTTCTATTTAGACTTTAGCGCCTTATATATATGTTGATAACATGGTAAGTATTTTGTGACATGTTTTTTTTTTTTTAATTGATGGTATTCATTTTAATAAATTGTTCAATTGTGAATGTGTAGTTGGTGCTATTTGCTAGTACAATTTGTATGTACTTTGAGAAAAGGACGACCGGGGCTGTGAAAAGGATGCATTTCAGTTCATTATTTTCGGTAAATTGAAATTTTTTATCACATCGTGTAGTTGATTGTAGAAATTGTGTTAGGCATTTTGGATCAATGAATTTCAACCTCTCCACAGGACCTTATAATTACTGATTATAGGAAACGTCCACAAAATCGTCGTGTGTTTACTCTTAATAATTACAACAACTGTTTGCGTTTGAATCACTTTGGACTTCAAGACATTGCAACAACTGACTTTGTGAGTGAGGTTTATTTTTCATTGTGATGGTGGTGGTATTTGGGCAATTTTGTTTGTTCATGTATTGACATTTCCTTTTGTTTGTTTTTATTTGTTTCTTCCATTTGTCCATGATTACCATTGGTGGTGCTATGCAGTGAAACTTAGCACATTAGAGATATTTGTTATTGACTCATTGGGGAAGGGCGTAAGAGACCATAAAAGGATTGACATTGCTGTTGTATGTGTGCCCAATTTATTTTCCAAAAACAATTTGATTATTGTCTTTTAATGATGTATTGTTAACTTGTTATTGTAATTTTGAATTGGTAGGCTGAAAACATTGCTCAATTTTTTTGCATCTTGTATAATAGACCGAAAGGGAGTGTTGGACCTTTGTCTGTTGCACAAGCAAATATCCCATCCCAACCAAACTTGTAAGTTGTTATAACCATTGTCTTTATATATTTCATAAATGGTTTATGTATTGGTTTTATTGTTTTAGACATGACTGTGGAGTTATCATGTTAAAAGAAATAGAAATTTGGGATGAGGAGGAGAAATACAATGGGAAAAACATGCCGCAATATACGAATGTAAGTAAGAATGTGATTATTAGTATTAATTCATGGCTGGGTTAATTTTTAAATTGCAATCTTTTGATTTTAGGAGGAATTGCTTGCAATTAGAAAGCAATATGTACGTGATTGGATCCTAGATAACGAGAACATAAGAAGAATGGATGCGCTAACGATGTATGAATTGTTTTAGGATAGTTTTAGGATTGTTTCCCTGTGTAGAAATTTATTTTGTTCTTATAGGAATATTGATTTTTCTAATTGTTTTATGTACACATTGTAAGAAACAATTATATATATGAATACACTTTACTTTATATATATATATATATATATATATATATATATATGAAGATACTGGACAAATTGTTATATGTACAGATTGTAAGAAACATTAATATATGTACACATCGGTATTGGAATAAGGTGATTGATTTCAAGCTTTGTTTTTGTGCAATGATAATTTATTTAACTTGTCTGTGTGTATTTTGGAATAAAGGGCCTTACCAATTTAGGCCAACACCTGCAATCTGTGAACCAAAAAACAACATCGTAATCGTTTACCACATAATGGTCATCAATTACGCGAATGAAATTTGTGTTTAGGAAAAGTGCTTGCATTGAAAGAGCCACCTGCGTTAACCTGGGTGACCATAGGTGAATTTTGTGTTTTTTTAAGACAAGTGCAGTGGTTTATGACTGTATTTGTTGTTTAAGTGTGAGTGTATGCTTGGAGGTGATGTTTGGGAAAGTCAATGGTGTATTAGGGGACCACCCAGTTTGAGAGGAGGCACTTAGTTTAAGTCCTATTACATCTGCCACATAAAACAACCACGTAATCGTTTAAACGATTACGCTAGTGAAATTTGTGTTATGCACAAGTGGTTGCACTAAAGGAGCCACCTGTGCTAACCTAGGTCACCAGAGTTAAATTTTGTGTTTTGTTAAGACAAATGCAGTGGTTTATGATTGAATTTGTTGTTTAAGTGTGAGTGTGTGGTTGGAGGTGATGTTTGGGAAAGCCCATGCTGTATGAGGGGACCACCCAGGTTGAGAGGAGGCACTTAGTTGAAGTCCTGTTACACCTCACATAAAAGAGCCTCGTAATCGTTTACAGGAGGCTTGTAAATGATTACGCGAGTGAAATTTGTGTTTTGGACAAGTGGTTGTAATGAAGGAGCCACCTGTGCTAACCTAGGTCACCAGAGTTGAATTTAGTGTTTTTTTAAGACAAGTGTAGTGGTTTATGATTGTATTTGTTGTTTAAGTCTGAGTGTGTGGTTGGAGGTGATGTTTGGGAAAGCCCATGGTGTATTAGGGGACCACCCACGTTGAAAGGAGACAATTAGTTGAAGTCCTGTAACATTTGCCACATAAAACAACCTCGTAATCGTTTATAGGAGGCTTGTAAACGATTACATGAGTGAAATTTGTGTTCTAGACAAGTGGTTGCCCTGAACGAGCCACCTATGCTAACCTGGGTCACCAGAGTTGAATTTTGTGTTTTTTTAAGACAAGTGGAGTGGTTTATGATTGTATTTGTTGTTTAGGTGTGAGTGTGTGGTTAAAGGTGATGTGTGGGAAAGTCCATGATGTATTAGGAGACCACCCAGGTTGAGAGGAGACACTTAGTTGAAGTCTTGTTACATCTTTCACATAAAACAACCTCGTAATTGTTTACAGGAGGCTTGTAAATGATTACGCGAGTGAAATTTGTGTTCTGGACCAGTGGTTGCAATGAAGGAGCCTCCTGTGCTAAACTGGGTCACCAGAATTTAATTTTGTGTTTTTTTAAGACAAGTGCAGTGGTTTATGATTGTATTTGTTGTTTAAGTGTGAGTATGTGGTTGGAGGTGATGTTTGGGAAAGCCCATGGTGTATTAGGGGGCCACCCAGGTTGAGAGGAGGCACTTAGTTGGAGTCCTGTTACATCTGCCACATAAAACAACCTTGTAATCGTTTACAGGAGGCTCGTAAACGATTACGCGAGTGAAATTTGTGTTCTGTGCAAGTGGTTGCACTGAAAGAACCACCTTTGCTGACCTGGGTCACCACATTTGAATTTTGTGTTTTTTAAGACAAGTGCAGAGGTTTATGATTTTATTTGTTGTTTAAGTGTGAGTGTGTGGTTGGAGGTGATGTTTGGGAAAACCCATGGTGTATTAGGGGACCAGCCAGGTTGAGAGGAGGCACTTATTTGAAGTCCACATCTGCCACATAAAACAACCTCGTAATCGTTTATAGGATGCTTGTAAACAATTACACGAGTGAAATTAGTGTTCTGGACAAGGGGTTTCACTGAAGCAGCCACCTGTGCTAACTTGGGTCACCATAGTTGAATTTTGTGTTCTTTTAAGACAAGTGCACTACTTTTCAATTCTTTGGACACTTAGTTATGAAAAAAAAAAATTTTGGTTGACAAAAGAAATCTGAATGATTTCATTAAGCTAAATACAATGATTAGAGTTACATCATAGCATGTCATTTAAAAAAGTTAAATAAGTGCACAATAACATCTTGGAGTCTATTGTAATAATATTAAAGTAATCCCATAAATACTTTTAGTGTTCATATGGTAATCTTACAGTTATCCATAGAAGTCATATTTTCACTTGCATTACAAAACATATATGAAACAATTTCATATTTGAAGTAATTATGGTCTGGTTGTTTGGATGATGATGGTTGGTCAGATGGAGGCACAAATTTGCGGAAGGTGACATCCACATTGGCATTATTTTCTACCCATAAAGGTAGTCGAATGACAGGTTTTGGTGTTTCCTTGAGCAGTTCAATTGTTGGAGGACAAATTTCAACTGGAAAAACCTTCACTACGTTGTGATGAACGATATTTAGGTAGTAGTTGTTTTCAAATGCACTTTAACACCATGAAAGTTAATTAGTACTTAAGTATACAATTAATATGTCATAGACCATGAAAAGGTAATTTGACTAAAATTTAAAATGAAGTACTGAATGCATGGTTTACAAGATTAAGTAACATGACAAAGCCAACTCAAATATTATCTCCAAATTGAGGATCTTGAAGAACCTTCTTGTGCAATGATGCCTTCATGGTAGTTGTTGGGTCCTGCACAGATTAAATCATTGATTAATTTAAATGAACAACAAATGTTGTATTTAAAAAAACGAATAATACCTTTATAGTCAACTGCATGTCTCCCAAACCATTGGGCTTGCACTCTTTTACTAAGCAAGCAACAAAAGGAAGGACCTGATATGATTTGGCCTCTTTAAGGGGATTGATGTTCTCGATTTTTCCCTCAGTAACGAGACCTGGAATTGTGAACATCATCTGAAAAATAAATGATACTGTTAAAGTTGACATTTGACTTCTATTATTTGAACAGATAATGTACCATGGTGTTCAATAAACATTTCAGCCCACTTCCATGCATTGGAGTTGAAATCTTGTTCATATGTTGCCTGAGCAACATCGTTAGCAAATTCTTGAGTGGATTTTTGTTGTTTAGTATTTTTCCAATTCAGGATAGCCGCTTGAACATTACCGGCAGGACCATGTATAAGCGATGAAGAAGCATCACATTTTTTTAGAAATGATTCCAGGACGTCATCATCATAAACAAGGTCTTCCCATGCATCCATGATAATCCCTTGATAACCTGTAACAATTTGAAATCCAGTTTAACGACACTAGAACAATACAAAGCTAATATTATGACGTAAATACTTCATGGAATAAGTATGGGTATGAGCGAGATATATAAAGACCTTTACACCCATATATTTAATTAAACAACAATGTTTATTAATATAATATAATATTATGACTTTTTCCAATTTGATGTTGGTATTAATGAGGATACATTACTTGATTAACGAGTCACTAACTTTCTAGCACAAAATATTGAAAGAGAAAGTCCTTAACTTGCCTGAATGACATTGCATTAAATGTGGAGAATGGAAAGTGAGCTGCATTAAATGTGGGGAAGGAGAGATAAATACTTTTTTATGACAAAATTTAATTCAAGGATCCTTAAGAAAATCAAATGAATTTTCGTATTGTATGTGAACTTTGCTTGTGCTCCTTGCAAGAGACACCTCTTCCCTCCAAAATACTGCCTCTTTCTCCCATAACGTCCTTCAACTAGCTATCTTCATTGAAGGCAGTGTGTTTATTGCCCAGGGTTGGAGTTTGGTGAAGCGGACTTTAAGTTCATTTAAGGAGGAGACGCTAAGTCCTTCACAGGAGGTTGGTGAGGACCACTTAACCTTCATTTAAGGCACTTTGTAGGTATGAATGTGTTTGTTTCATTTAAGAAGGGACTTCATTTTACTACTTCTTTAATGATATTTGTCATTTTTCTTAAAGTATTTTGTTCTGTTTATTTGTAAATAAATTAAATTTTAGTTTAGTAGACATTTCCGAATTTTGTTTTAGTTGTTTTGATTGACATTTTGGTAATATTTTTCATTATTTAATGCAATTATTTTTAGTCCTTGAATGTAAATAAATTTGTTATCCTTTTCACTTTGATCAGGCTTGGTTTTGGTGGTTGTGATGGCTACAAGCACAACTAATGTGAACGACCTGCCTCAGTGCAATGCAAATATTGCTGACCCTAATGAAACATGTTTGGGCAATGAGCCAAGGTTGCATATGTGTTTTCATACAATGGAAGATGCAAAGAAATTTTACAAAAACTATGCCGTTACATCTGGATTTGCTGTGCGGACAAGAACTTCTAAAAAAGATAAGGACAATAATGTGTACTACTTGCAATTAGTCTATTCAAGGGAAGGGAAATATGTATCTTCCATCAAACCTGAGGTGAAAACACTTCCTAGTCAAACTAATCAATGTCCAGCTGACATTACCATTGCAAGGAAGGACAATATATGGTTTATAAGGACCGTCGTTCTAGATCACAACCATGACCTATGCCCGAATACATCTAAGCTAATTCCTGGGAATAGAAAATTAAGCATGCAAGCCAAACACACGTTAGAGTTGAACGACGATGCGGGAGTTTGGATAAATAAGAGTTTCCTTAGCATCGTTAGCGATGCAGATGGATTTGAAAACATGGAATTTGTGAAACGAGATGCAAGGAACTACATTGTGCAGTACAAAAGATCTTTATGTAAGGATGGTGATGGTCAAGCCCTCCTACAACACTTTTCATCAATGAAAGATTTAAACAACGACTTCTTCTATGACATTGCATTGGACGAAGGAAATAGAATCTCTAGTGTGTTTTGGGTAGATGCAAGAATCGAGCCGCGTGTAAAGAATCTGGTGATGTTGTGTCCTTCGACACCCCTACTTAACAAATAAGCACTAGTAAAAAATTGGGTTTATACAACGCACATTATGCCACGGTTCACCAGAAACCGCAGCATAAAGGTGCGCGGTGGCAGTTTTGTAAATAAATCTAACTTATATGCCGCGGTTCCCCACTTAACCGCGGCATATACCCCAGTCAACCATCATCTTTGACGCCACGTATGCAAAAAAATTAAATAACAGGGGAATATGCCGCAGTTCTCTGACCAACCGCGGCCTATTCCCCTGCCAATTTACTGCAAGTCTGACTGATGGGGAATTTCAGAAGTTGCAGGGGGTATATGCCGCGGTTAGCTACAGAACCGCAGCATATACCCCCTACAACTTCTGAAATTCCCCAAAAGGCAGTTGGTATTACAGTTGAAGAATTCAGAACGTTAGGGAATAGGTCGCGGTTTTGTGGGGAACCGTGACCTATTCCCATGCAGTTTTAATGCAGGGTCTGAACTGATGGGAATTTTAGAAGTTGCAGGGGGTATATGCCGCGATTACGTTCAGAACCGCCACATATACCCACTGCAGCTTCTCAAATTCCCCAAAAGGCAGTTGAAGATTGCAGAACGTTAGGGAATAGGTCGCGGTTCTCTGGTCAACCGCGGCCTATTCCTTGATCTGAGTAAATTTTAAAAAAATTAGAGAATATGCCGCGGTTGGGCGCTGAACAGTGGCATATAGTTTAAAAAAATTTCAAAAATGCCATTATGAATTATTTTTTTAAATGGATAGGTCGCGGTTAAGTGTAGAACCGCGGCATATACCCCCTTTATGCCGTGGTTAACTGTAGAACCGCGGTAGATTCTCTTCTGAAGGTTAAAAAGACAAAATTCATGAACAGTGTCGTCTCCTTCATCGTGAAACAGAAAACGCTGCCCTCTGAAACCGTCAACGACGCACCACCTTTGCTTCCATTTTCCATCGTTTTGCACCGATTAAACTCAAATTCGTTCCGTTCATTTGCCATTTTCAACGTTGGGGAAGAGTTTTGACCGATCAGAATCGTCAATCTTCCACTTGGAAATCATGAACTTCTGCTCCCGTTCGTCTTACGCTGTGCCATTGTCGCGTCGTCCTTCTCGCCGTGCCCATTCCAGGTATTTGATGCCCTTCATCGTTTTTTATTTTTTTCACTATGATTTTTTCGTTTTTTATTGCATGATAACAATTACTGTTGTTTGATAATGTAGACATAGAAAGTATATTGTTTTGGTAATTTAGAAATATTAGAATTATTATTAGAATTTTTATAATTATTAGAATTATTAAAATATGAAAACATAGAAATTATAGAATTATGATAATTCCTAAACTTAAAATATTTGAGTAAGCACTAGGTGAAATTATAATGTTGGTATGTATGAAATTGGAAGTTTGATATTCAGTAGCTTATCTTTTAATGTAAAATTTAGGAATGGATTGAAATTGGATTAATTTACCACGTATTAGTGCTGAGTACGAGAGAGGTGTAGAGGAATTTATACAATTTGCGCAACGTAATGAGGGGAGAAGTGACGATGAAGTGAAGTTTAGATGTCCTTGTGTGAACTGTTTGAATGGGAGAAAGTTGAACGCAACTCAAATTAGAGAACATCTTATCTGTGATGGTTTCCTAAGATGCTATACAACATGGATATGGCACGGCGAAGAAATGCACTTTCCGACTGACTCGCAAACTAAAAATGTTACTGATTCCACCATGGAAGAAGATCGACCGAATGAAGACAAATTAGAGGACATGATCTGCGATGTTGGCGCAGAAAATTTTGCCAAAGCTCATGTGTATGAGACGATGTCGACTGATGCGACAATACCTTTGTATGTTGGTTCAACTAAGTTCACACGTTTGTCAGCTGTGTTAAGGCTCATGAATTTGAAGGCGAGCAATGGATGGACTGATAAGAGTTTTACAGAATTGTTGACGTTGTTGAATGAGATGCTGCCAGATGGAAATACACTACCCACTCGTAATTATGATGCGAAGAAAATTCTTTGTCCAATGGGTATGGAGTATAAAAGGATACATGCTTGTCCGAATGACTGCATTTTATATAGGAAAGAGTTTGAATTTTTGACAAAGTGTCCAAAATGTGGGTTATCACGATACAAGTCAAAAAACAATAGTGAAGATAATGGTCAGATAGAAAAAAATGGTGTTACCAATAAGGGAGTATTGGTAAAACCTGAAGACAAGTTTTGATGATGCTGCAAATTGTAATTTTTGACTGTAATAGGAGAATACTTAAAAAGCAACTTGTAGATTTTGAATGTAGTAGGAAAATGATAAACATTGTAATTTCTACTTGTATAATCGATTATGATTAAGGTATAATCGATTATCAGATGCTTTTGAACTAAAATAATCGATTATCATGAAGCAATAATCGATTATCACAAGTCACACTTGAATAATCGATTATCACTTCAAATAATCGATTATCACTTTTTGAAATTTCTATAACGGACTTGAATAATCGATTATCACTTACAATAATCGATTATTCATGGCAGTTAGGAGCTGACCTTTGGCATTCAGTGTGCTTAGCTATATAATTGGTTTTTGAAAGCTTTAGAACTGAACTTTTGTGTAAACTGAGAAAGCTTAGAACACTGAGTAGTCAGAGGAACGTTCTTGAGAGCTTTTGTTTACTTTGTTCCCTTGCCTGGTCTTGTGAAAGGAGAGGCTTACGTATCGTGTGTCGATAGTCGAAGTGGACTCTCTTCAAGTTGGCAAGGTTCTCTGCCCTGTCTTATGAAAGGAGAAGCTCGTGAATCGTTTGTCGATTGCCGGAGCAGTTCTCTTCAAGTTGGTAGAGTGGTTCTTTTCATTCTATTTCTGTACTTTTCATTGTAATCACTTAAATCCTTTTTAGTGGAACTGTTAATCACTCTTTGTAGTGATTAACGACTGGACGTAGATTCTGTTGAATCGAACCAGTATAAAAATCCTTGTGTGCTTTTCTTATTCCCTATACTCATTTTACTTTAACGCACATCAACTGCTTGGTTAATTTTTTGAAAGAAAATTGTTTTTTATAAAAAAGGCTAAAATCGTTTCAACTGTGATTTAATACGCTTTACGCTCTCTGAGTATTATTTCCGCTGCGCAATACTCTTTTAAAGATTACCCCCTCCGATACCGTCAATTGGTATCAGAGCTTGGTTTGATATTCTTTCAAAATCTTTGCGAAAATGGCCGGTCACAGTCAAAACGTTGTTTATGCTGAGGGTGCGTCCATTAACAGACCTTCGTTGTTTACTGGTGATAACTATGCTTTTTGGAAAGTGAGAATTGAAATTTTTATGGGGTCTGTTGATAGAGGCATCTGGGAAGCTGTACAAAATGGTCCTTATATTCCAAAAATTACAGTTGATGGTGTAGAAGTAGAAAAATCATATTTTGATTGCACTGATGAGGAAAATAGAAGAGCCCAATTTGATTTTAAGGCTAGAAATATAATCCTATCTGCACTAACCCCAAATAAATTCTCCAAAGTTTCTGTTTATAAAAGTGCACAGGAAATGTGGAAATTTTTAAGGCACAGTTATAATGAAGTCATAGATGTAGATAAGTTGACACCGTGTGATTCAAGCTCTACATCAAGCTCAAGTGATTTTAATGAGCAAGAAAATATATGCTTAATGGCAAAAAGTGAAAGCCAAATCTTGAAGAAGAAGAAGAAGAAGGAGAACAATGAAGGATCCACTTCAAGCTTCAAATGTTATGGATATGGTGAAAGAGTCCATGTGAAAGCTGATTGTTCAAGCAACAAAAGAAATAAAGAAAGAAAAGCAAAGAAATCTCACAAAAAGAAGAAGGCCTACATTGCTTGGGAGGATACTGCATCAAGCACCTATGTTTGATTTACAAGCCAAGTATGTGGCTCTAGCCTTGACACTAGTGAGTTTGATTTACAAAAAACTTTTCTTGAATTGTTAAATGAATCTGAGAAATTAGATGCAGATCATAAAAAGCTTAAGAAAGAGCACAATGAATTGAAATTGAAATATGACAAATTGCTTGATGATGAAGTTGTTTTAAGAAACAAAATTAGTAATTTAGAAACAAAATTGTCTGATGCAAATGCTACTTGTGAACCTGTTGAGTGTTTGTCTTGTAAGAGTCATATGTTTGATATTGACATACTTGAAAACTTACTTGCAAAGGCAACCAAGAATATTTCACATGCTAAGACAAACTTTAATAAAGGCAATGTTAAAAATAGAAACATGCATCAAAATTATAAGTCCAAAGTAAGAAAAACTCGTAGAGTTTGGGTTGAAAAAGGGACTTTTGTTAAAAATAAAGTGAGTAATGTGTGTTGTTTTTACTGTATGAAGCATGGTCACACGTCAAACAAATGCAACATTAAACATTTTGGAGTTCCAAATGGAAAATATGCTTGGATTCCTGTTATAAAATAATGTTTCTAACCTCACGGGCCCAAATAAGATTATGGGTACCAAAAGCTCCATTGCTTTGTTTTGCAGAATAAGTTTTCAAAAGGAGAATAAAATTTTATGATGTTATGTTTCTGAAATTGATGCTCCAATCCAGGAAGTAAATTCATCAAGTAATATAAAAGCCTTGGTTCGAGCACCAAGTGATTGAGCTAAGTAGTATTTAACCTGTACTATTGCATTTTGCTCTGCTTGATCTTGAAATCTTTGATTACTATTATATTCGTTTCTGTTTGGGCAAATAATATATACATCATTGTTTCATTATTTCTATGATGTGCTCCTGTCTGCTAGCACATTTTAATCAGTGAAATTAATCTATTTGAGACATTCATGTGCTTAATTTTTTTTGTAATGATTAGTCATGTACGATTGTTATTTCAATGATTTGTTTTTGTTTATAAATTGAATCTGTGTTTAACTGGTCTAGTATTCAATTTCCTGAATACTTTGAAGTAAGCCTTCATATATCTTTTATCAAAAGCAATGAAAAATTCATTTGATTGATCTGACTGATAGATTTTCATTGGCATTTTTGGATGATTAAGACATTTGATGATTAAATTTGTCAATTCTGTTTCAAAGCTGTTTTTGTGGAGATTTGTTTTCAAGTTCAAATGCATACTGCATAAGCTATGATAATACTCATTGAGAGCTTGGATACAGTAAATTAACTGATCAAATTTGCATAATTGTGCTGTAAATTATTTGGTTTAAAAGATTATTGGAAGATAAAATCTAAATCAGCTTTTGTGTTAAAATTTTGGTGTGAAATTCAGAAAGGAATAGTCTTTTTAAAAAAAAAAAAATTAGGCAAAACTGTATTTCCTTGGTTGAGTAATTTTTCATTTTTAAATTCTGATTTTCCATTAGTTAATTACTGAAGATCTTGTAATAATTTCATATTGTCTTATTTAAGTTTTCAAAATTGTTTTTGAAACCAATTAGGTGTCCAAAAGTTATTTGATTCATTATATTTAAAATTGACACATAATTGGATCTGGATAAGTAAATTTTAGAAACACTGTTGTTTAACATCAATTTGCTGTGATCGCAAGTTCATTTATCTGATTTAAACATGTTCATAACAAAAGAATCTTGTGTTTTCACAGCCTTGGGTATTTTCACTCTCCATACCACCATTTTTTTAATCTTTTGCTGATAATAAGTTGCTGGTTCAATTGCTTAATCCTGAAGTATGTATGATGTACTTACATTTGAGTAATCCTGCAGCAAAAGTTAGGTACTTGTGAGATATCTAAAATAAATTATTCAAAAGAAACTTTTAAATCCTTCTAAAAGGCTGAGAGACCAACACAAGTTTAAATATGAAAACTGAAGCACCCAAATTTGACTATTTCTTAAATGTCTCAGCTTCTTGATTGACAATTTCTAGTTGTCTTAGTTTGTCTCAAATTTCTAATTGCTTAGCCTAACAAATCTTGTTTGAAAAGCTTTTTCACTCTGCTTTCTGAAACTTGAAAGAAAGGTTTGTGTGCTTAGTAGCCTCTTAGATGGTGATGACTTGAAAGTTTCTTCAACCTTAAATTGCCAAGGAGTATTTCCATTCAAAACCTTTCATTTGTGTGCTTTAAGTTTCTCATGAGAAGCCTGAGTGTAATTGATAAAGCTAGGGGATGAAATCCTTTGGACCAAGATAAACCATTTTATTGAATTAAATCTGATTACTGCATATCATTGGTTTAAATGTTTGTATATGTTGTTTTGATATGCACAACTGAATTCATGGGATTGAGCAGATTGGGATATGAAAATACATGAATTATAGTTGTTATTTGGGAAGTTATACATCGTGCTGTCAACGATAACTTTGAGTAAATTGTCCTAACAATAAAGTCTTCATGATAAACTTGGAGCAGCTGTGATGTGATTATATTCATTGAAGCTACTATTGCGTTCATTGTACTTTATAAATTAGTAGCTGAATTATAAACATCTTAATTGTCTGATAAATGATTGTTGATTTCATGGGTAAATTGAGTATGCTAAAAGCTGAATTTGATTTACTAAGAATCATTGAAACTTGTTTGAAATTGCAAATACAAATCTGAATTGACTTGTAAGCATCTCTTCATTGTTTTGGACTGAACAGATCTTAAAATATTTTTCAATCTGTTTCTGAGTGCATAAGATTTTTTGTTTGACATCTTATGACATGATCTTATGATACCTGGTACCCATTTGAGGGAGAGATATATATGGTTGTTAGATATCTGGACATTTTATGAATGTTATATGAATTTTAGGTTGAAAATTTGGCCCAAATCTTTGTTTTTCGGAAATTAACGTCAATAATCGATTACCAAAGGGTCACAATCGATTATCTTGGCCTAAAAATTTAGATTTTGACAATTTTGAACACAAATAATCGATTATTTAAAGTAATAATCGATTATCAGCGTAAAAAAAAACTTTTTTTTTCTTTTTGTTTTGTTTTATCAAAAGGGATTATTACATTTAGGGGGAGTACTTTTAAAGGACTTAAATCCTTTTTAATTTACCTATTTTATGGGGAGCATAACTTTAGATGATTTTTTGAAAAGAGGGGTGAAGCTTTTGATTGAGAACTTTTGTGATAACTGGAGGATATGAGTCTTGCCCAGAAAGCTAACTTTGATCAAATTTATGAGTGGCAGCAAGCTCATGAAGATTATATGGTTGATCAATTTCTTGACATTGATGTTCATCTAGGAAATATTGCAAATCACCTCAACCTTCAACCACCCGAGAGATTTCGAAGTCCTAAATTTTAGAATTAGGATTTTATGTTTGTGTGCTTTGTTGATTGGTTGTTATTCTTATCTTTATGTTATATTTCTGTCTTTTATGTTTCTCCTTATGGTGTCTATGTAATCCTTTCTTTTATGAATAACATGATCTCTTGTTTTATGCATACATTGTTTAATTAAGGGGGAGCTTTTTAATTTAATCTTTTTGCTTATGATCAAAAAGGGGGAGAAGAATAATATAAGGGGAGAAGTATAATACAAATTGATACAGGTACTGCTAACTTTGTTTTCTTTTAGTTTGTATGTAGTGCAGGTAAAACTGAGTTGCTTTTAAAAGAGGATTTTTTGATCATCATAAAAAAGGGGGAGATTGTTACCAATAAGGGAGTATTGGTAAAACCTGAAGACAAGTTTTGATAATGTTGTAAATTGTAATTTTTGACTGTTATAGGAGAATACTTAAAAAGCAACTTGTAGATTTTGAATGTAGTAGGAAAATGATAAACATTGTAATTTCTACTTATATAATCGATTATGATTAAGGTATAATCGATTATCAGATGCTTTTGAACTAAAATAATCGATTATCATGAAGCAATAATCGATTATCACAAGTCACACTTGAATAATCGATTATCACTTCAAATAATCGATTATCATTTTTTGAAATTTCTATAAAGGACTTGATAATCGATTATCACTTACAATAATCGATTATTCATGGCAGTAGGGAGCTGACCTTTGGCATTCAGTGCGCTTAGCTATATAATTGGTTTTTGAAAGCTTCAGAACTGAACTTTTGTGTAAACTGAAAAAGCTTAGAACACTGAGTAGTCAGAGGAACGTTCTTGAGAGCTTTTGTTTACTTTGTTCCCTTGCCTGGTCTTGTGAAAGGAGAGGCTTACGTATCGTGTGTCGATAGTCGAAGTGGACTCTCTTCAAGTTGGCAAGGTTCTCTGCCTGGTCTTGTGAAAGGAGAAGCTCGTGAATCGTTTGTCAATTGCCGGAGCAGTTCTCTTCAAGTTGGTAGAGTGGTTCTTTTCATTCTATTTATGTACTTTTCATTGTAATCTGTTAAATCCTTTTTAGTGGAACTGTTAATCACTCTTTGTAGTGATTAACGACTGGACGTAGATTCTGTTGAATCGAACCAGTATAAAAATCCTTGTGTGCTTTTCTTATGCCCTATACTCATTTTACTTTAACGCACATCAACTGCTTGGTTAATTTTCTGAAAGAAAATTGTTTTTTTATAAAAAAGGCTAAAATCGTTTCAATTGTGACTTAATACGCTTTACGCTCTCTGAGTATTATTTCCGCTGCGCAATACTCTTTTAAAGATTACCCCCTCCGATACCGTCAAATGGATCTGCTTTGAAGGTAGTTTGGTACCTTCCAATAGTGCCCAAACTTAAGCGTTTGAGAGCTATGGCATGCGCCCGGTGCCATCTCCTGTACAGGAACAGGAACATGTTGTGCCTCCCGCAGGTAAACTTAATAAACATTTATGTGCAATTATTTCCATCTTTTGTATAATCTAACATTTATTCTGACAGGGAGAAGCGGGAAAGGAAGTTGTTCCACACCAGCCGTCCCAGGGGATGACATCGACGATGCTAGTCCATGTCTGCTATATATTTTAGACAATACTGAGATGGTCCTGGTAGCTCGTGGAACACAGTTTAAGTCAGCGATTGTTGTTCATGGTATGCAGCGATTGTTGTTCACAGTATGAAATTCTTCTTTACACTTCTCAATTTTAAAGGTTATTGATGTCAAAACTTATACTATTTTTTCATCTAACAACAGACGCAATCCCAGGAGAAGATTCCTCTATCTGAGGATGATCCTCTTGCTTCATTGCATCTACTAGTTGACATCCTTGAAGATAAGCCTTTGGAGGTTGAGTATGATGCTAATGTATTTGGGATAGGCTCTAAGGTCCCAATATACCTTCATTTGAAAGATGTCAGAGAGCTTGCGTCGAGAACACAAGAGTTGAATATTTCAATTATTCAGCTATGGATGATGTAAGTCTATGAGCAATAATTTATATATAAAATTGATTTATATATCAAGTATCCTTATATCAAAGTTAATTTTTGATTTCAGGTATATGTTTGGGGTCAATAACAAGTTAGGGCATTCTGATGATTATGGATTCATTGATCCCCAATCCATTCATGAATCAAATGATTTTGATACGATCAACACAAATCTGATGAGAAGTTTTGCAAGCGGCAAGAAAATATACGTTTTGCCTTATATATCCGGGTAAGTGAACTTTGTTAACATAATAAAGTTCCATATGTGATTTTAATATATATATATATATATATATATATATATATATATATATATATAATAGTTAAGTTATTATGAATTTCAGGCGTCATTGGTAGCTTCTTGTTATGTCTATGCAAGAGAACTATGCTTTGTGGTTCTGCTCATTCCACAGGCCTCCTCCCACACAACTCAGACAAGCAATTGATTGGTAAGAACCTCAATGTTTGGACTTTCTTTGTTATATAAATGAATGCTAAAACAACTTCTTGTTATATATACCAGCAAGTACGATGATTGTTGGGAAATTAATTACTAACAGTAGAAAGATTGCTTGGATTTCTCTCAAGGTTTGACATATGCTAAAGCCATACTTTCTTATAGTTGTTTTATTTTAATGTTATTCACTAACTATTTACAACTGTGGTCATATATTGTAGTGTAACAGACAGACTGGGTCATATGAGTGCGATTATTATGTAATGTATTGGATGACCCACATTGTTTGTTCCCATATCACAAGAGGCTGGGAAACGGTAACATTTAACTTTAACAAATTTTGATTTTTTCCAAAAGTTAGAATTCATATACACTAATTAATATCAATTGTCTTGTGCAGAGGTTCAAGACTACTACACCAGTTCTTGAGAAGCCACTATCATTCATCAGGAAAGTTGCTACAAAGTATCTAGTTAGATTATATAATAGTTCTTAGTTAATAGATTTAAACATTGCATTTGATTAGATTGTAATTTATTAAACTTTGTACTTATGTGATGTTGAAATACATTTGAATATATTTGATCTGTTAAAATTATATCTGTATACATGTTTTTATATGCAGATATGTTTTTGTGGTATTGGATATCACAAAAACATACCTGCTATTTAAAAAAAAAGCAGGGGAATATGCTGCGGTTCTTACCACAACCGCAGTAAGAAATACATATGCCGCGGTAAGAAATTTATTAAACTTTGTACTTATGTGATGCTGAAATACATTTGAATATGTTTGATCTGTTAAAATTATATCTGTATACATGTTTTTATATGCAGGTCTGTTTTTGTGGTATTGGATATCACAAAAATATACCTGCTATTTTAAAAAAAAGTAGGGGAATATGCCGCGGTTCTTACCACAACTGCGGTATAGAGTATGGAATATGCCGCGGTTGTGGTAACAACCACGGTAGAAAGTTGCACGTTCCAATTTTTTTTTTTTTAAAATTAGCCTTTTGGCCGCAATTGTGGTACGAACCGCGGTCTATTCCTGCCTTTTTACCGCGGTTCCAACCGCGGCATATAATGCTAGGATTTTGGGTTTTTTTTTTTAAAAAAAAAACACAGGTTTAGGCTACGGGTGTGTTAGGAACCACGGTCTATTCTCCAGACTTTCTACTGCGGCTGAATATGCCGCGGTTCGGGAACCGTGGCCAAAGGGCCAAAACAACCGTTGTCGTTTCCCCTAACCACACTAGTGAAGTATGACATGCCATTTGCGCCTTTTGTCGGAGTTAACCATCATGGTCACTCCATTTTACTTGGTTGTGGATTGCTTTCTTCGGAAGACATTGGCTCATTTGTGTGGTTGTTCGAATCTTGGTTAAGATGCATAGGTAATAAGGCCCCTAATGGGATTATAACTGATCAATGCAGGACAATGGTGAACACCATTGAAGAGGTGTTTCCAAATACAAGACACATGTAGTGTTTATGGCACATCATGAAGAAGTTGCCAGAAAACTTTCAAGGCTTCAAAAATTATGTTGCCATCAAAACAGATCTACACGCGCTTGTGTGTGACTATGGCTCGCCAACGAACTTTGAGAATGGATGGGAAGAACTACTTACGAAGCATGCATTGTAGGGGAATGATTGATTATGTAATCTTTATGAGGAAAGACGAAAATAGGTACCCTGTTACTTGAGGATTGATTTTTGGGCAGGTATGTCAACTACTTAAATAAGTGAGGGAATGAATGCCTTTTTTGATGGATTTATCAATTCTAGCACGACATTTCAACAGTTTGTGGTTCAATTCGACAATGCCCTTAGAGTGAAGGCACAAAAAGAAATACAAACAAACTTCTCCTCCCTGAACACCACGATTGGTTGTAGCTCCCAGTCACTGATTGAGAGACAATTTCAATTGGAGTACACACATGAAAAGTTTGAGGAAGTCCAAACAAAGTTTCGGTCTAGGATGAATTGTTTCATCAAAAACACTGTAAAGGAAAACTTTTTGAATACTTACACAATAAAAGAGGAGCACATGTTCGAGGGTAAATGTGCAGATAAATTTTATACAGTGGAACTTGATCCACTCACTAACAATACCACATGTCCTTGCCTATATTTGAGTTTAGAGACATAATTTGTCAGCATTCGCTATTGGTATTTGGTCAGGAAGATGTTTGCAATGTGCCATCCAAATAAGTTCTTCGGCGTTGGAGTAAAAATATCCTTGAACCAAATATGCAAAGATACCAACTATCGGAGGTCGCTTGTGCATCGGAAGTTGTTTCAAACGAGTTAGAAAAAGAGCTTTATTTACTTGGTAAAAAAATTGGCTGCAGTTCATCCATGACTAATAAGATCATTAGTGATGGAGGTGAACTAAGATATGACAATCCGGTCAGCGGTCCAACATCTAACACTGCAGGGGAAAATGATGACGTACTAGTTTGCAACCCTTTAGCTGTGAAGCAAAAAGGGCGACCGCGTAGGAACAGGTTAAAGTCAACCGTGGAGAAAAGAACAGGAAAAGGAAAAACATCTTCAGCAAAAAAGTCATCAACACCATTCGTACAAGACACTGTGAGTTATTATATTTTGTGGTATTTCCATTTACTTCATTTAATTTTTATATGTTTTCTAAATGAAATTTTGTTCATTCAGGAGACAATAATACCTGATGTTATACAAAGTGCTGAGGTCATTCCATTTGCATCCCATTCTTACCAAGTATCAGAACAATCCAGAGTACCTCTTTCTGGATTTTTGTCTTTGTTGTCAGCTGTACATAACAATTTCGATAACAACATTCTTTGATGTTATATAACTTTGTTTTTGTTTTTTTGTATGCATTTGATGTTTTTGTTAAATTGAAATTGTTGTGTAAATGTTACTTAAATGAAAACAACAAGTTATTAATGAACAATTGTTTTGATGACCAATGTAGAGAACCCCTTTAACATAGGTTTACTGAAAAATTTGTGGTTTGTATTATTGGACAGAGGATACTTCTTTAAATACACTTAGTGGGATCAATAGACTTATGGTAATCGGTTACCATAACTTCGTAATCGATTACATGTCATACTGCCTTCATATAAATATCAACAGTTGCGGTCTTTCTCCCAACGTTCCCCTCTTTAGGTTTAACCACCCACTCCTCTCAGTCATTAACTACCCTTCATACACTATTGTTCGTCTCTGGAAACCCTCACAGTCCTTCCATGGCTGATCGCGCAAGCAAGAAACAAAGGGCAACTTCTTCCCGTGGTGGACGTCATTGTCGCAGTCCAACATCATCCCCACCATCATCTCCTCCACCACCGCACAATGCACTCTTCTCTTCGGATGCACAATACGAAAATTTGCTATGCATTTTTTGAATCATGAAATATTGGAAAGCAAATACCTCGAAGAGGATTTTTTTGAGGTAAGAAATTTTGATTTCTACGACCTTTTGCGAGACGCTGGACTCACCCAATTTGTGTGTTTAAGAAGACCATTCTACCCATAAATAGTTAGAGTCTTTTACAGCAACATGGCAATTTCGGATATCGGTGTATTCAAAGTGAAGTTAAAGGGGTTAAAGTCAGAGTCAGCCCTAATCTATTTCAACAACTCACTT
This sequence comes from Vigna mungo, assembly GCA_036885675.1. Lineage (NCBI taxonomy): Eukaryota > Viridiplantae > Streptophyta > Magnoliopsida > Fabales > Fabaceae > Vigna > Vigna mungo. Next base: position 23,250,877 of record CP144694.1, read on the forward strand.
CCCTCCCGTGTACTGGAGTTCGTTATGAATGGGGTATTGCTGATGACTGATAAGACCATTACAATTCCATCAGTGCAATACAACTTGTTTGTAAGGAAGATGCTGAAATAAATAGCAGAATACTTGCTAGGAGATTGAAGGTTCAACCAAGAATACTCCATTACGTACTAACTAGAATATTAATTCCTCGTGCTACGAATATCGGTCAGGCATCGCATGAAGATATTATGCTGTTATAGGCCCTTTTCAATTCAAAGGAGATTAATTGGGGACATGTAATATGCTATAGGATGAAAAGTGTTGAGATTGTTGACAACAAAAAACTCTATACCAAACTGGTTTTTGATGATGACAACACATTGCTTAATAACAGTACATAAGTTCCAGTATTACATGTTCAGCTGATATACTATACTGTTTTGAACACTGATTTTGTTGAACATGTTTTGTTGTTTTGCATGTATGTTCCCTTGATTGATTATGTGTTATATGTTTGGAACATGCTTGTATTGAAATGTGTGATAAAATGATTTTGATTATCTTATGCACATTTATAAAGAAAAGCTCACAAGCACTTTTATGAACTTATATTTGCTGTAACAAAGATCTGGTTCAGTTAAATACACTGGTATTGGATTCGACTAAGCTAAAATCTTAGTACAGATTTTGTGAACATGTGCTTGATGAGATTTTGAGTTGAAAAGAATTTCAAAGTGTTTTTCAAGTGTCAGTCGACATGGTGGAACACCTATTCGACTGTGTTGTTATTTTTGGAATTCTGTTATACCTACTTGCTCCAACGGCTAGTTTTTCAAAAGTTAGTTAAGATTGATTGACTAAGTCAACTGTCATGAATGTGCATCGAATTGGTTGACTGAGGAGCCTCTATGTTGACTGTCAGTTATAACTGTTTTAATTAGAGCTGTCAAAACGGGTAACCCGGCCCGACCCACCACGGGTTGGTGGGTAAACGGGTTGGCTCACTAGCTCATTTAATTACATTTCTTTTAAATAAAAAATTTAAACTTTCTGTAATTTAAATTTAAACAAATTTCACTTCCAAAAATTTATGTTAAAGACAATTTAAAATAATAATAAAAAGTACAATATAATCCAAATTCAAAGATATCAAAAAAGAACCAGTACTCACCAACATCAACAAAAGATTAATAGTTTAATTTGTAACATAATTTCCCAAATTCAAAGATATCAAAAGCAGTTTGTTCAAATATTGTATACTCAAATTGTTCAAATAAAATGAACAAACTCTGATACAAGGATGTCAGAACAGGAAAAAAAGTCATTCCATGTCTTCAAATCTCCCACAACAAAAAACAAATTCGCAAACCCCTATTTTTGTCATTATAGGGTTTTTGAAAAAAAAAAAGAGAAGTGAGAAAACAAATATGTGGAGAAAAGAAAAGAAAAAAAAGGAAAGGTGTTTTACCTGCTCCTTGAATAATTTTAGTGAAATGAGAGTGAGAGCACCGTCAAATGAGAGCAAGTACTGTGAGAGTGATTTGTGAGAGCAAAGGTTACTTTTTTGGTATACACAGTGAGTGAAGAAAGTATTTTATTTTTTAGGGTTCATAAATAAAATAATAAATTAAAAAAATAAAATTAGGTAGGTGGGTTGGTGGGCCAACCCGGCTCACCACGGGTTCAACCCGCATGAGCCGGGTCTAAATGAGCCGGGTTGAAATCTAACTCGCATATAGGTGGGTTGTATTTTTCAAACCCAACCCGGCCCGAACCCGTGACGGGCCGGGTTGGCCCGCGGGTTGTGTCCTATTTTGACGGCTCTAGTTTTAATACAGTCGTCTGGATTAGTAGGGTATTCGACTCAGAATGACAGGAAACCTATAAATAGAACAGAGCACGATCTGTTTTGTGAGAAAAATAGAATTTGGTGATCTAACTTTTTCATTGTCCTGTTTCAGAGTTATTTCTCAGTTTTGGAAGCTCCAAGAATTCTCCAAAAAGACGGTGGTGATATTTCTTGAGAGAGATTCAGATTGAGGAGCCAATTACGCTTACTGTTTGATCAACATATGCACAGAGAAGGTGCTTCTGTTTTGATCTTGAAGGCTTGGCATCTTGTAAAGACTGTTGCATTTGATTGAAGGCTTGGCAACCTAGGAAGTGTGCTGTGATAGGCTTGGCAACCTGTGAAGCATGCTGTTATAGGCTTGGCATCCTGTGAAGAGTGGTGGTGACACGTTGAGGATTGTTCAACGTGGGTGCAGATTGTAGAAGAGGGGATTCTTGCTGCAATTCTGGTTTTGTGTGAAGCTATATTTGGTTTTGGGTTAGAGAGGATATTTATATTTTTGTGTGGTGCTTCTATAAATTCCTTGTTGTAAAAACCGCAACCATTATAGTGCATTTGCTTCGAAGGTTGGAAGGACACTGGATGTAGGCATTGTTGGCCGAACCAGTATAAAAACTAGTGTTTGATTTTCTCTATCCCTGCACTCTTTATTTCAGTCGACTTTATATTTAGAGCAGTCAACTACGTTTTTCCACTGCATTGAAATTTTCATTACTTGCATTTCAAAGAAAGATCAAAAGCTTTGAATTTTCATACCAAGATTGCGAAAATATTTTGTTTTTGAACTAACACCAATTCACCCCCCCTCTTGGTGTAAATTGAAGCCAACCTGTTTCCTAACAATTGGTGGAAAAGCTGGTTTTCATAAGATATTTGAAAATTCAGTCGACTATGTTTTTATTCTATTCGACTATAAAACCTGGGGATGACTTTAAATTTTCAAACTTTTGGTGAAGGTGCTTCAACAAACAGACCACCTTTGTTTGCTGGTGAAAACTATCCTTTTTGGAAAATTTGATTGCAGATCTTTCTTGAATCGCAAGATAAAGGAATTTTGGATGCCACTTTAAATGGTCCATATGTGCCTACAAAAAATGTTAATAGTGAAACTGTTTCAAAACCTTTTACTGAGTGGATTGCAGATGAAAATAGAAAATGGCTTTATCGGACAATGCCCGGATGCCATATCCTCATTTGATAACCATATTCTTGGAATACTTTCGTGTCCCTCTTAATTATGATCCTATTACAGAAATAATAGACAAACAAAGGGTGAGATATGAGTCAATAGCCTCCTTTGGTTATGTGAAAAATGAAGACGGTGTGTGGGTTCCGAAGGACAACACAACCAATCAACAACGTCGACACTGACAAGTCCAGGATAATGAACAACCAAGTTCTTCTACAACACTAGATGATGTCATAAAACACATTGAACAACTCCAGACCTATGTTGGCACAAGATTTGACGCCCTAGAATCACGAGTTGGGAATATTGAGGACCGACTGCAGGAGTCCCGCACACCCTTTTATCATTTCACCTCGTAGTTAGATTTGTTGTTTACATGTATTTGCTTTCATTAGGATCTTTTATGCATTACTGGAATATTGTACTGTTTTTATTACTCAAATTGTGTATGGGAATTTTATATTTTCATGTTAAATGTTGGTTGAATGTTTCGCGTATTATATTTGACAAAATGTTAAGTACTAAGATAATCGCGTATTTAATGGACAGTTAAACAACCAATTACAATTAAAACAACTCAATTTGGGTGACAAAACACTGGAATTAAATAGTGGTCCCTTATGTTACCATAGGTGGCTCCTGCAGTTCAACCACTTGTCCAAAAACCAAATTTCTATCGCGTAATAGTTTACAACCCATTTGTAAACGATTACAAGGGTGTGTTTTCCTTCACAGGTTGTAGGACTTCATCTTAGTGCCACGTGTGAACCTTGGAGGTCCCCTACTCCATCATGGGGTACCCAAAACTTGACCTTCTAGCCATTAGACACACTTAAAAACAAATTACAATTAAAACGAATTGAGTTGTGTGAAAAAACACTGCAATTGAACTGTGGTGACCCAGGTTTACACATATGGCTCCTTCTGTTGAACAACTTGTCCAAAATTTATAAATCATTCGCGTAAGCATTTACGAGGCCTGGTAAACGATTACAATGACACTTTTGGGTGCCCTGCTTATAGGACTTCACCTATGTGCCTCTTACCATCAAAGCTGGTCCCCCTACAGCATGATGAACTTCCTAAAACTTGACCTTCAAGACACTAGACACACTTAAAAAAAAAATTACAATTAAAACGAATTAAGTTGTGTTAAAAAACACTACAATTGAACTGTGGTGACCCAAGTTTACACAGATGGCTCCTTTTGTTGAAAAACTTGTCTAAAATTGATAAATCATTCGCGTAATCATTTACCGATAACGGTTCAAAAACCGTTATTTTTATACTTAAAATTGACATTAAAACACACCTTTCATGACTTAGAATTAGCTTGAAATCATGCAATTTACTTGAGTTAGAGACTAAGACAGTCAAAATAGGTTTTATTGGTTTTATGCTTGGTTTTCCTTTAATTTGGCAGGATTTATTAGGAATTGAATGAAGGAAGTCAAGTAAGAGAAGAGTTGGATGCAAGAGAAGTTGGAAAAGTGAAGAAAAGAAGAGTTGCAACCACCGCTGGGCAATGTACTCTCTAGGGAATTCTCTACTAGATGCTTAAGCGACACCGCTAAGGGGTGAAACCACCGCCGGGCAGTGAACTATTCAGAGGGTTATCTGGCCAACGCTCAAGCGGCAATGCTGAGGGGTGAACTTAAGTCACGCACCCACCGCCGGGCGGTGTACTATTGGGCCTGGGCCAAAATTCTATTATTTTTCTGTGCTATATATAGACCCAGACCAACCAGATAGTGTATCTTTTGGCAGAAAGGAAACAGAAACACTCTCTTCACTCCTCAGAGGTGGATTTTGGATGCGCGAGCTCCAACTTATCAATTCTAGGGTTATCTTTACCATACTTTTCATCTAGATTCACCATGATTATGGTGAACTAAACCCCTTTGTTGTTGGGAGGAAATGATGTAATCCTATTTGACACTCTCATATATAGAAATTCTTACTTTATTCATATGCTTTCTGTTATCAATTGTTAGAGTTTTTCCTCCATTATATTTGTTTGCTTTTGTTTAAGACATTATTCATTAGCATGATCTTTGATTCTAGCTATATGGACACGTATAGATAGGTCTAGGCATGAGGAAACTCTCTTGGTAGCAATATTGCCTAGACATAGGGATAGGAGGACCAATTGCCTTAACCTTCTGTGCAAATTTATGTAATGTATGACCAATTGCTAGGGAGACTAGATATAGTAAACTAGTAATTAGGAGTAGTCTCTTTTCACCAAGACATTTGGAGGAGGGTAATTTAGATAGTGGAATTAACATTGATAAAGAAGTAGAATTTAGTAGAATGTGTAAATATATGATAGTGGGTTAGGATGAAATAAAAAACCCCAACAATACCATTCATCCATATAGTTCAACTGTCAATTGATCAAATCTTTTCATGCATGTTTATTTTCTGTTTTGCATTAAAACCCTAATTTTCGTTCTTCCAAGTCTTCAGAAATCAAGATATCACACGAACGTTTAGGCCTAAGAGTCTCTAGGGAAATGATACTCGGACTTACCGTTTTATTATTACTTGATACGATTCGGTACACTTGTCGAACTCTTAACATTTACGAGGACTGGTAAACGATTACAATGACATTTTTGGGTGCCCTACTTATAGGACTTCACCTATGTGCCTCTTACCATTAAAGGTCGTCCCCTACAACATGATGGGCTTCCCAAAACTTGACCTTCAAGGCACTAGACACACTTATAAAACAAATTACAATTAAAACAAATGAAGTTGTGTGAAAAACCACTGCAATTGAACTGTGGTGACCCAGGTTTACATAGATGCCTCCTTGTGTTGAACAACTTGTCCAAAATTGATAAATCATTCCCGTAATCGTTTACCAGGCCTGGTAAACGATTACAATGACACTTTTGGGTGCCCTTCTTATAAGACTTCACCTATGTGCCTCTTAACATCAAAGGTGGTTCCCTACACCATGATGAGCTTCCCAAAACTTGACCTTCGAGGCATTAGACACACTTAAACAACAAATTACAATTAAAACTAATGGAGTTGTTTGAAAAGCCACTGCAATTGAACTGTGGTAACCCAGGTTTACACAGATGGCTCCTTGTGCTGAACAACTTGTCCAAAATTGAGAAATCATTCACGTAATCGATTACCAGGCCTGATAAATGATTACAATGACACTTTTGGGTGCCCTGCTTATAGGACTTCACCTATGTGCCTCTTAACATCAAATGTGGTCCCCTACACCATGACGTGCTTCCCAAAACTAGACCTTCGAGGCATTAGACACACTTAAACAAAAAATTACAATTAAAACGAATGGAGTTGTGTGAAAAACCACCACAATTGAACTGTGGCGACCCAAGTTTACAAGATGGCTCCTTCTGTTGAACAACTTGTCCAAAATTGATAAATCATTCGTTTAATCGTTTGCCAGGCCTGGGAAACGATTACAATGACACTTTTGGGTGCCCTGCATCAAAGGTGGTCCCCTACACCATGATGAGCTTCCCAAAAATGGACCTTCGAGGAAATAGACACACTTAAACAACAAATTACAATTAAAACGAATGGAGTTGTGTGAAAAACCACTGTAATTGAACTATGGTCACCCTTGTTACCACAGGTGGCTCCTGCAATTCAGCCAATTGTCTAAAAATGAAAATTCTTTCGCGTAATCATTCACCAGCCACTCGTAAACGATTACAGGGCTGTTTTTTCCTACAAAATCTTAACCAATTCAGCTAACTTCATCAAGTCACAAACCTTATTTCATTCTTGTATCACTAACATTAGAAATTCCTAAAAATGGCGACGTTATTATCAAAAATATTTAAGAATACAAAATTTAAAGCACTTCAATAACATAGGCAATTAAATTGCAATTATAAATTACATTACTTGATGGAACCAAACATGTATATTGTCAACATTCAACAAAATAGGTTTAATTACAGTGTCCTATTATTGTTCTATCAGTTGACTCAATACAATAATTAGTCATTTTTTATTCTGAGTACTATATTACCAGTGTATGGTGTCTTAAGCGCTTGACTCTTGTAACGCCTTCTTGATCCCACCCTGACATACGTCTTCAAAGGAGGTTGGTGCTTGGACATTCCACAAGGTTCATTGTTGGACATTCCACCCTATTCATTGTTGGACATTCCACCTGGGGAAACAAAGGCACTGTTAATGAATGGTTCTGAACATGCCTCACTTTCTTGAACATGTTTACACCCTGGCAAGTGTACCGGATCGTATCAAGTAATAATAGAACAGTAAGCCCAAATATCGTTTCCCAAGGGACTTAGTGGCCTAAACGTTCATGTTAATTGATCGCATATGACTTGAAAGAATAATGATTTGAGAGTTTAATGCAAAAATAAAAGTAAACATGCAAATGCAAAGATTGAATCAATTGACAGATAAGAATGTGGATGAATGAAGTTGTTGGGGTTTACAATTTCATCCTGATCCACCCTCGTATATCTACTATTCCTAATATATTCCACTTTATTATCAATGTCATGCAACTTTCTAAATTACTCTAAACCCGATCCCTCGGCGAAAAAAGCCTATTACCATAATTATTAGTTTACTATTCCTAGTCTCGCTAGTAATTACTAATGCATTAATCACAGAAGCTTAAAGCAATTGACCGTCCTACTCTTATTCCTAGGTAGTATTGCATAATCAAGAGAATTCTTCTCATTTCTTGATTTCCCCGTACATTCCCATATCGACAAAATCAAAGATCATGACACTTAATGAGTTAAACAACGCAAGCTTTAAAGTACAGAGAAGAAAACCCAAACAATTGATAATACAAGTATATGAATAAAATAGGAATTTCAATATAAGAGAGTTTCACAAATATTACATTGTTCCCCAACAACAAAGGGTTTAGTTCACCATTGACATGGTGAAACTATATGAATTTAATGGAAAGGATGGAAGAATAAACCCTAAAATTGGTAAATTGGAGCCTCAACATCCAAAAGCGTCCTCCAAGGAGTGTAGAAGGTGTTATGCCTTCTTTCTCAGTCAAAAGATTACCCTAGAATAGTTCTGAGGGTCTATTTATAAGCTATGAAAAATTACAAAATTTGGCGCAAGCCCAACTACAGCGCTCAGCGCTGGATTTGACCGCTCAATGGTATGTGCAGCACTCTTCTGGATCGCTCAGCTTTGACGCTCAAGCTTCCTGCCGTATTGAATTAAAGTTCTCAACGCTCAGCAGTGGGTTCTGGCGCTCAGCGGTGGCGACAATTCTTCTTTCACCCCTCAGCGCTGGCGCTTAAGCGTTCTGCCCTATTGAAGTCCACTATGCTGACGCTCAACGCTGGAATTGGCATTGAGTAGTGGGAGCGATTCCTCTTTTGCACCTTTCTTCATCCCTTCTTGAGTCCAACTCCTTCCTACTTCACTTTCCATCCTTCAATTCTCATTAAATCCTGTCAAAACAATGTAAAACCAAGCATAATATCTCTAAAACCATCTTTGACTCGCTTGTGACCTAACTTAAGTGTTTTGCATGATTTTAAGCTCATTCTAAGTCATAAAGGATGTGTTTTGATATCAATTTCAAGTATAAAAGTAACGGTTTTTAGACCATTATCAGAACACAGAGAACACCAACCAACTACGAGAACGAAAAAAAAATGGAGAAAGACAACGAAGACGGTTGGCATGAAGGCTTTCTGAAACCCTCAAAACACAGGGGGAGAACGAAGACGTTTTGAGAGAATGAAGGGGGAGAACGAAAAGCAAAAGAGAACCTTCAATTGTAATGAAACAGGACAAGATTATAATTGGAACGAAAACTTTCTGAAACCCTCTTAATTTTTCAGGACAAATTTTATAAATAAAACCAACAAAAAAATGGACCAATGGGATGCTGACAACTGTCTTGTAAAAAATGTGTTAAATGAGGATTGTCAAAATAACGAGACCTTCATAAAAGGACATTTGAGTGCCACCGAAACCTACATTCAATAAGAAAACCGACTAATAAAGCATACAAAATAAAATAAAAATTTAGTTAGAACTAACCCATCATGCACGGAGTCATATATATATATATATATATATATATATATATATATATATATATATATATTATATTTATTCATTTATATGTATGTAAAATTCATTAAAGTTTCTAAAATTTTGAATATATTAACAAATTCATGTCTATGTTTTCATTTACTTCATACTTAATTTATCAAAGTAGCTAAACAATAAATTTACTAGTTAAATGTAATTGTTAAAATTATAGGAAACATAATTAACATGAAAGTTTCTCTAGTGCATCTAGTAATAAAATGTGATGAAAAAACACAATTATTTACTCCAAAATCTTTGTTGTTTTACTAATATATCTATCTCAACCTTAATAATATTGTCGAAATTTCAGTTATATTTTGCCTTTTGTCATATCATGAACGTCAATAACTGGTTGAATAAGGTGAATTAAGTTCAACACAAATAAATACAAAAGATCAATTCAACATGTACACATTTCGTAGTAGTTTGTAGATTTTATAATTTACTCTAAAGAATAAATATATAATTTAATTCCTTTAATTTTTATAACTTAGTCCATGTAATCTAAACAATTTAAAAACATAAATAATTTATTTCCTTTAATTTTAAAAAATTTAAATTATTTTCTCACGGAAACTAAACTATTATTTTAAACAATTTAAAATTCTTAATTCTACGAAAGTAATAATTCATCTAGTTTTAAACATTTTATTTAATTTATGAAATAAATTAAACAATCTAATTTTTTTTTTGAAAATAACATGTATGCCATGGTCAACCATTAAAATCAATTAATAAGGGAAGATGTTACTGAAAAGAAAGGTACCGAACAGAGTTTGGGAGAAAAGAAAGGTACAAAGTTTGGGAGAAAAGAAAGGTTGCGAACACTGTTTGGGAGAAAAGAAAGAGAATAAACATGTGTTATTATTATTCATTTCTACGATGGATATTCCTAGGGCTAGGCAAAAATAATTTATTTGTACTGCACTATAGTTAACTGTACTATATTATATTAAAAATAACTGATTCACTTTTACTAAAAATTCAGTATACTATTTTATGGTTCAGTTTTTAAAAACTGAACTTATAATAGTTAAAGTTCTTTCGTCTTGTCAAGAAAACTTTATTTAATAATAAAATATTAATAAAAAAAATTCTTCACATAAAAACAATAATAATTAATTTTTTAAGACAACTTTTTTATCACAAAATTTATATTTTTTATCAATAAAAATAAAAAATTTAATTTATATTTTTATATTTTTTAAGTTATATATATATATATATATATATATATATATATATAATAAAGTAATTTTTAAAAATAAAAGAAATATAAATAAAATAGAAAATAATAATATTAAATAATTAAAAATCAATTTATTAGACACTTATGAATAAAATAAAATAAATATTAAAATAAATTTCAATTAAAAAGAACATGTATAGTTATAATATTTAGTTTAAAAATTAGTATAATTCAGTTTAAAATTAGTATAGTTAGTAGTTCAGTTCATTTTATATTTTAATTTAGTTAAAATTAGTGTAGTTTACAATTTAGTTAATAGTTCAGTTAGTGCAATTTACAATTAAGTTAATAGTTCTGTTCAATTAGTACAGTTTACAGTTCAGTTAATAGTTCAGTTAGTGTAGTTTACAATTCAGTTAATAGTTCAATTTAGTTCATATTGTAATTTAGTACAATTTAGTATAGTTCAGTTCAGTTTGATAAAACAAAAAACAGTTCAGTTCAGTTTGTCTGAACTGTTTTACAGTTCAATTCAGTTTTTAGCAGTGCAGTACAATTAAGTTCGATTTGCCCACCCCTAGATATTCCATGTGTCTATAATATAGGTAAGACTGTTAAAAAAACATAGACAGAATAAATAGAAGATATTGTTAAAAAACAATACAATAATATCTATTAATATCAAATAATATGAAAAGTTACGTTTTCTTAATTAACATAAAATATAGTTTTCTTAATTAACATAAAATATAATATATTCAATATTCCTTTTTAAGCTGATGCATAATCCTATGTACCAAGTTTATTATAAATATAATTAATTCTTAGTCCTTTAAAGATTTAGTGAAAATATATGTTAACTAACTAATTATTTGATTTAACGAATTCGATCTTGATGTTTCTAGATTACAATCTTCTATAGAATGAAATGACATTTAATCTCAATGTGTTTGGTTATTTCATGAAAGACAAGATTAAAGCTGATATGAAGAGCCGCGTGATTGTCATGTATAAGTGTTAGTTGAGTAACATCTTCACAAGCGACTAAGGCCATAGCTCTACATTATGCTTCTATACTAGATTTCGCCGCAACACTTTATTTTTTGCTCTTCAAAAAAATTAAGTCATTGCCAATGAAGAAACAATACCCGGAGGTAGATCTTTTATCAGAAGGACATTTTGCCTAATTAATATTTGAATAACAAATAACTTTTGAATGATTATGGGAACCATATAACCGACCTTTTCTAGAAGATCCTTTAATGTACTTTAATATACGAATGCTCATCATATGAAGAATTGAGAAATTGACTCACCACACTAACTGCTTAAGAAATGTCAAAACGAGTAACTGTAACATAATTTAATTTTCCAAACAGTCTTCTATATTGCTCAAGATTTGAAATAGGCTCCCCTTAATTTAGTAGGGTTTAATATTAGGATCGATGTGTAAATAGGTTTTAAATTCATGAACCTAATTTTGTCCAAAACATCTAATGCATGCTTTCCTTTAGATATAACAATATTAGTATTGGTTTGTGCTACCTCAAACCCAAGAAGTATCTAAGTTTGCAAAAATCCTTGGTCTGAAAATGATGACAAAGGTTTTGTTTCATCTAGAAGATGCCATGGTGGTCACTGCCTGTAAGAACCATTTCACCAACATATACTATCAAATAGACACATCCAACACTTGAGTAAGGTTAAAAGACTGAATGATTTGTCTCACTTTTAGTGATGCCAAATTATTGAACCATGTTGCTAAATTTACCAAGCCAGGCCCTAGGAGACTGTTTTAGGTTATATCATGATTTGCAAAGACAACCTACCAATCTAGAATACTCCATCTGAACAAAAAATTTGGAAGATTGCTCCATATAAATTTCTTCCTGCAAATCTCCATTGAGGAAAACAGTTTTAACATCCAGTTGATAAAGAGGCCATTGTTGAAAAGTAGCCATGGCCAGGAATAAATAAATAGAAACCATTTTTGCCACTGGAGAAAACATATCTCCATAATCCAATCCAAATATTTATGTGTAGCCTTTGGCTACAAGTTGAGCTTTTAGACGATGAATATTACCATTAGGGCTAACCTTGATAGCAAAAACCCACCTACAACCAACAATAGACTTCCCAACGGTTATGGGACGAGCTCCCAACTTCCACGATCCCAAAAAGCACACAATTAATCTAGCATGGCCTAACACCAATTAGGATGGGCTAAGGCATTACTGATAGATTTAGGGTGGACATAGAAGAAATAGATGAAAGGAAGGAATAAAAAGGTGAAGATAATCTATGGTAACTCAAAGCAATATAATGTTGAGAGAGATTACGAGTAGAACCTGTACCTTTATGGAAAGAAATTGAGAGGTCAAACTCAATTGTACGAGCCGAAGGAAACAAGATAGTTGGCACTTGAAGTGAGTCACTTAGTGGTTGTTGAAAACGATGTCTTCGACTGTAAAATTAAAAGGGTGGTGGAGGAGGAGAATTTGACAGTGGACTATCACAAAGAACAAGAATATTAACAATCGTAGATAGAGACACATAAGAAGAAGACAAACCCTTAAAGTAAAAGAAAATTCATTGAAGGTGACATTTGTAGAAACAAAATAATAGAGAAGGAGAAAAACACTTGTATCCCTTTTTGGAATAGATTAAAGCTTAAAAACACGCATTTGTGTGATCTTGGAGATAAGTTATGAAGTCCATGACCAAAATTACGAACAAAACATGTAGACCCATAAAACTTTCTGAGGCAAGGGATGAAGAGGTTTATGAGGAAATAAAATAGAACGAGGAATTTTGTTATCTAAAACCAAAATAACATCACCTAAATAACGTTAAGGAACGTCATCATGAATTAAAAGGGTATGAGTTGCTTCAATAAAATGTCTATCCTTGTCCTCAGCCACCCTATTTTTTTAAAGTGTATAGGTAGATGAAGTTTGATGGAGAATGCCATGAGAAGCCATAAATTGTTTAAAAGAATTTGAAAGATATTCACGACCATATCACTTCACAAAGTTTGAATAGAAATACCAAATTAAGTTTTAAATTCATTATAAAAGATTTGAAAGGTATAAAATAAATAAGAAATATTTTTCATTAAGAATAACCAAGTGCATCTGGAATAATCATCAATAAAAGTAACAAAATATTGAAAACCTAAATTAGAATTAACACGACTATGACCCTAAATGTCAAAGTGAACTAAGGCAAAAGGGACAGAACATGTTGTGAGATACTACTAGAAAAGGAATTATGAGTATGTTTTTCTAATTGACATGACTCACACACCAAACTAGACAACTTGGAAAAGTTTGGAATGAGCTATTACAATTTGGCCAGACTAGGATGCCTAGTTGAGCTTTAAGGAAAGATAAGACTTCATAACTGTGCCGACATGTGTAGAAGGGCATAGGTGATAAATATCACGAGACTCACATCTAGTGCTAATCACTTATCTCTGAACTTCAGTATTGTAAACAAAATGAAGTTTTAGTAAAAGAAATAATACATTCAAAAGAGGGAGTTAGAGGCCTAATGGATAATAATTTAAAAAGAGACCTAAAAACATAAAGAACATTATCAATGGATAAAAAAGGAAAAAAGGTTAACAATCTTGCACCATAAGCTAAAACCCTAGACCCATTAACCATTGGAACAAAAGGTAAATTATCCAAAGAGTATAAAGAGGAAAAAAAATTGTTACCAGTAATGTGATCTATGGTTTCTGAGTTGAAAACTGATGGAAATCCATCTAGGAAGCTTAATGGAGACCTATCTAGGGGGACTACAACTTCAACTAGGGTTAGGAGATTGGAAGAGGAAGAAAGTCTTCAAAGAACTCTAATATTGTGGAGCATAGCTTATTAGCTTATCTGCCCTTTTCTTAAGCTTTGTAAAAATATAAATAAGTCCTTTCTTTAGGCCTTGTATTTGGGCCAAGGTTTCATTTCATTAAGGTCTATATTTTGGCCATTTGTTTGAATTAACCCTTGAAATAATTGATTATTTCACCTAATAATCAATTATTTCAGTGTATTTTGGCCATTTCTTTGGATCAATCTTTGAAATAATCAATTATTTCATCTAATAATCGATTATTCTAGTAAGAGTTTAAGAAAACATTAATTTTGACTTTTTAAACTTGATTCTTGGGTGGAATACCAACCAAATGGGTTTTTGGGCTAGTTGAGGCCTTAAAGAACCCTTAGGACCTTGTTTAGAGGTAAAGGGACCTAGTGAATGCATATACTCCTCGAAAAAGGTTCTTGAAGCACTAGTTTAGCTAAACCTTACAATCTTAGATAACTTCTGGTTTTTGATGATGACAACACATTATTAATAACAACATGTGTTGTTACATGTTTCTTTTTGTTACATGTTCTTTACTTTTATGTGAATGATTTTTTGAGAACATGTTTGTGTTAATTCTATCTATGTATGCATATTCACTGCGTTCTACATGAGATATCATCTGTGATTGCATAACATATGATTTAGAAAAGAAAACCACATGCACTTTGATTGAACTTATATTGTGTGGCAAAACTGCAAGTTTTAAGTCGACTTCATTATGAAGCAAGTCAATTAAAACTCGTGACTTTGCATATATTTTCTCAAACATGTTGTGAGTATTTTTGCAAACAAAGATTTTCAAAACTACATTGAAGTGACAAAGTCGACTGTATGCGCAAGCTACTCGACTTAGTTAGTTATGTTTTGAATTTCTGTTGATGCTTGTGAAGTATAACGACTATATTCTGTTTCTTTGACCAACCATTAATTGTTAGTCAACTGAATTAAATGTGCAATCAATTTAGTTGATCTGATTGCTACTAAACTGTTATAACTGTTTTTAACTGTCTTTGATTAGTCGACTTTATTAGTAGCGTAGTCGACTCGTGGAGCGTCTGTTTCATGAAAAACTATAAATAGATGCAAGTTTGATTTCTACAATGACTTTTGTGAATTTAACGATTTCAGTGATTCTTTTCAGATTTGTAGAAAGTGCTTAAAACGCATCAAGAAAGACGGTGGTGATCATTCTTTGGTGGTTCGTTGAAGAGCAAGTGTTCGTGTTGATTTACAGATTGATCAATTATGCACAGTGAGGTGCTTCTGATATGTGATCAATTTCTTCTCTCAATCTTGTGAAGATTATGGCTGCCCTGTTGTGATTACAGGAAGAGAATGTGCTGCATTCTGGGAAACTTTGAGGATTGTTCAAAGTTGTCAAAGACTGCAGGAGAGAGGATATCTTGCTGCTGTTCTTTGGGTGTTGTATGCCTATATTTTGGTTAGAGGGTTAGAGAGGTGTTTTATATTTTGACGTGAAGGTCTCCATAGAAACCTTGTTGTAAAAACCTTGACCATTATAGTGCATTTTCTTCCGGGTATAGGAAGGACACTAGATGTAGGCATTTTGGTCGAACCAATATAAAAACTGCGTTTTAATCTTCTATCACTAGTACAAAAACAGCGTATAACGTCGAATATTTTTGGCCTTTCACGTCGAATTCGATAACGAAGTTATATCAGGAGATGTTAAATTGACGTCGAATTATAAATTCGACGTTAATTTAACGTTAAATTTTGTCTATATACGATGTTATTTAACGTCGAATTTTGTCAATATACGACGTTAATAAATTCTTTTTAATTTTTTTTAAATAATTGTGATATCTTTTACAACTCTACTAGACCTGAAAAGCAGAAAAAACAACCATTTTCAGTTTTTGCTATTTTATAAAGCATGAACTATGAACAATAATATAGGATCAATCAAAGAACAATAACAAATAACAAAGAAGTTCAATCAAACATCAAACAATAATAACAAACAAGTTCAACCAAACAACAACAACATCAAACAATTTCAACAAAAAAATAACAAACAAGTTATTAGCAAATAAGTTCTTCAAAACGATAACGAAAACGAAAACGAAAACTAACTTCGGTTCATCGGAATAAAGTGTTGCCACCAGTGAGAGAGAAAACAGAATGCGCCTATGAAGGACAAGAACATGAAAATAATTGGTGAAAACAAACGAAAATCATACCTAAAGTAGTTAATTAACATGCATTTGTATCAAATGAAAAAAAGATTACATGTGATGGTTGTCAAACTTCATTCGAAAAAAGTTTGAGCAAAGAAAATGGTCATGCGCGCTAATGTCTAACGCTAGGGCATTCAACGTTTCGACGTTTATATTCTTTTACGTCAAATTACAATTCTAAATGACGTTTAATAATTGCATTTATTTACAAAAATGTCACAATCATTTTTAACGTTGGCTATTAAGTGGTTCAACGTTAAACGCATGACGTTATAAGCTGTTTTTGCACTAGTGTCTCCTTGAACTCTTTACATTTCAAGTCAACTTTACATTTAACGTAGTCAACTATTTTCCGCTGCACTTGAATAATCCTTCTCCTTGAGTTTCAAGAAACTTTTGAAAGTTCTCACTTTCACGAAAAAGATTTTAAAAAGACTCTGTATTTTGTATTTCACCAATTCAGCCCCCTGATAACGGTCTAAACCGTTATTTCCATGCTTGAATTTGATGTCAAAACACACCCTTTGTAGCTTAAAATGAGCTTAGAATCAAGTAAAACTCTTAAGTTGTGTCACATGAGAGTCAAAAGCTGTTTTTAGAGATATTATGCTTGTTTTGCATTGTTTTGCAGGGTTTTGATGAGAATTGAAGATGGAAGTGAAGTAGGAAGGTCATAGACTCAAGAATGAAGGAGAAAAAGGAAGAAAAGAATAGTCTATGGACCGCTCAAGCGTCAAATTCCAACACTGAGCGTCCTAATTCGAGGTGGAGCTACTGTCTAGCGCCTAGGCGGCGACACTGAGCATCTAGAACGACAAGAGGCAAACCACTCAGCGGTCCATTTTGGCGCCTGGGCGGTTGTCTGTTTTTATACTTTGGATTCTGAGATCTTTCTGTTATCTTTTTGGCTTATATATAGCCCCAATGCGAATCCAAATGTATTCTTTTGGCAGAGAGAAACGTCCACAACAGCTCTACACACCTTGAAGGAGATTTCTTGAATGCTTAGGCTCCACTTGATCAAATCTAGGGTTTGCTTTTCCATTCTTTCATTATTTTCATCTAGATTCACCATAATTATGGTGAACTAAACCCTAGGTTGTTCGGGAACAATGTAATCTTTTGAAACTCTCATATATCCAAATTCTTATTTAATTTATATGTTTGCATATGCTTGATTTATCAATTGTTGGGTTCTTTACCTGTATTTAATGTTTTTACCGTTTAACTCATTCGATAGATGTTGTTTGTCTTTATTAATACGGGGACGTACAATAATGTCATGAACTGGGGGGAATTCCTTGATTATGCTAATATCGCCTAGGGATAGGGGTAGGACGATCAATTTTATTTTGCTTTCGTTTATCATGCATTATTAATTACTAGGGGAGGCTAGGGATAGCAAGCCGGTAATTAGTAATAGGCTCTTTTCAAGCCGGTAATTAGTAATAGGCTCTTTTCAGCAAGGGATTGGGTTAAGGGTAGACCAAGAAAGTTTGCATGACAATTTGATAAATAAGCAAATTAAATAAGAAGAGTAGATATATGAGGGTGGATAAGATGAAATTGTAAACCCCAACAACTCCATTCATCCATATTTTCTTTTATCCAATTGAATCACTGCATTTGCATGTTTACTTTTCTTTTGCATACAAAAACTCAAATTTAATTTCTTTTCTCAAGTCTTAAGCGATTAGTTTACACGAAAAATTATGCCTTAGAGTCCTTTGGGAAGAACGATATTGGGTTTACCAAGTATATTACTTGATACGATCTGGTACACTTGCCAGGGTCTTAACACCCCCCTCTTGGTGTTGAAACTAAGTCATTCTATTTTCAACAATTGGCACCAGAGCTGGTTTTCATAAGATATTTGAAAAACTAGTCAATTACTCTTTTCTTCGAATCTACTATTCTTGGAAAATGGCTTTTGTTTCTCAAACAAGAAGGATAAATGAATCCGCCCTGGAATTGGTATCAGTTACCTCTAATGCAAAATCAAATTCTATTACTAATGGATTCTATGAATCTTTTGAAACAGGGATCTTGCGAGACAAGGCAACTTATGGTGTTAAGTCTGGTCCTAGATCACAAAGAATCAATCGACATGCTGATAAATTTACAAGATTTATCAATGAAAAGAAAAATCAAAGTAGTCAAAATAATAACAAGAAGACTACATCTGAAAATGATCTTATAATGATGGCAAAATCTGAACCTGCAGAAACGAATTTGAAACAAGGAACAAAAAGCTCCATGTGGTACCTGGATAGTGGATGCTCAAGACACATGGCAGGGGATCCTACCAAATTTTCAAGCATTTCTTACAAGAATTCTAGTCATGTCACATACGGTGACAACAACAAAGGGAAGATCATCAGTATAGGTAAAATCAAAACTCCCTCTTCTTATGAGATTAGAAATGTACTTCTTGTTGAAGGGTTAAAGCACAATCTACTAAACATGAATTAGTTGTGTGATAGAGGATTAAAGATCACTTTTGAACCCAAGTATTGTCTGATATATGTGTCTCAAGTTGTCTTCAAATTTGGTTCAAACACATTTGTTTTTCTTGAGTCGTCCATGTATATGCAATATGATTTCATTTTTTGTTTTAATGTGCAACATTTGCTATTTTGTTTGTTTTTTTAAAACAATTTTATGATCTTGATGTTTTGTCTAATGTCATGTTTAGTCCAAATTGTCTTCACTTTTTTGTTTACCCTTTTTATTTTTTTTTCACAACATTAACATCTAACATCTACAAAATACTTGACTCTTGTTGAGGTTTTTTTGTTTTTGTGTTACATCTTGAGTTCATTCTTGTTTTTAATGTTATAAAAAGTTCTTTAGAGTTAGTATTATATTTACTTTTCTTGATGTTTTTTTAATATTATTTGTCTCTTTAGGATTATCTCCCATTATATTTTATTCTTTGCCTTTGATCATGAGAAACCTAAAGTTCAAACCAATATCACATGTTAACGTTGTTGTTTCTTTTGGAATTAATACATATAGAAAAAGGAAAATCCCCTCTAGAAAATTGAAAAAAAGATAAGAGAAATCCAAAAGAAGGGAAAAGAATTGAAATGTGTGTGAAAATGAAGTGATAATCAATCAATAACAATAGGTAATTGATTAAAACATCAACCATTAAAATCCATTAAAATTGAATTTGTTCTTAGAAGTGAACCTTTACACTTATATAATCATTCTTGGTTAAATTCATGTCCAATGGGGATCTTCCTTGAAGTTTTTGTTCCTTAACCTTTGAAACACGAAAAGGATAAATACATTAACATTGTTTGCATTCTAAGTTTGTTTAGGTTTTTCTAATCTATTCTAAACCCATTCTTAGGATTTCCTTTTGAGTATCTACTTCCTTTTGTGCCTTAGTTTTAGTTTTTCTTTTCTTGGAATTTTATCTGTCTTGTCTCATTTATATTCACTTTTAGTTTAACTTTTCAAATTATGTTTTTGCTGCTTTTCTTCCTTTGGCCTTTTAAGTGGATTACATCCGTGGAATTGTTTTTCTTTTGGAGTTTGACTAACTTTTAAATGTAGCATCCCAAAAGTAGGAAGAAGCTTGATAGAGACCTTATCTTAGTAGACTTAACAAAGGAGGCTACAAAGAGGAACGTTGGAGTGACACAAAGAGAGTAAACACTTGAGGATTGGAAGAACAAAATAATTTTAAGCTTTGTTTCTTTTCACTTGTATCACAGAACATTTGTGTATTTTACTTTATTAATTTGTAAAGTTTTGTTCATTTTCTTCTTTGCTTTGGTGTCTTGTGAAAATGCCTTTGGTGCAATTCCATCTTCTTGGCTAAAACATTGTATTAGTTACATGCACATTATAAATGGAAGTGTGTTAAGGGACTCTAAGTGTCACTTGC
This sequence comes from Vigna mungo, assembly GCA_036885675.1. Taxonomy (NCBI): domain Eukaryota; kingdom Viridiplantae; phylum Streptophyta; class Magnoliopsida; order Fabales; family Fabaceae; genus Vigna; species Vigna mungo. The sequence goes on from CP144694.1 coordinate 23,271,163, forward strand.
ACTTTTAGTGAAACATTTTACCTTTCCTTTAAATTTGTTTTATTCTTTTAATCCTTGTTTCTATTTTTAGGTCTTTGTGGTATATAGGGTGTTTCCTTGTTTGCAAGTAGATAAACCTTTCTTTAGTTTATAGGAACACTTTACACACTATTATAAAAATTGTTTTGGAAGATTTTTACTTAGAAGCTTTGGTAAAAGTAATCTAAGGAAAATCTATCTGGGAAGACTTGTTTCTAAGCTTGTCCACTTGTGACTCACCTCTCTTTATTGGGAGTTACTTGGAACACTTTCATCATTAGTTTTCTTACAAGTCCACCACCAAAAAAAAAATCTTTTATTAAAATCTTTATCATTCATAGTTGTGAATTTTGAAAACCTTTGTGAAAAATTTTCTTCTCACAACAAAATGAGTGAGCATTCGAATAAATTTATTTTGAATGATAGTTTTTGGGATCATAGTAGTTTGCATTATAGGTATAATGATGATAAGTTGCATTTGAGAGTTGAAATGAATTAAAATTTTGGTAGTAAAGTTGACCCAGGGTCATACTTAGCTTGGAAGAAAAGGGTTGAATAACTTCACCTATTCATTGTTAGGTTAAGTAAATATCATATAGTTAGCTTGTGTACATTTAGGTTTATTGGGCATGCATGTGAGTGGTGGCATCAAACATAGTATGATGTTGAAAGGGGTAAAAAATCACCAATTAGAGATTGACATGATTTAAAAGCATGCATGAGAAGAAAATTTGTTTCACCTTCTTTTAGAAGAAATCAAAAGCTTAAACATGAAAAAAGAGAAATGGAGAGGGAAGAAATCTTACTCAAGGAGGAAGTTCTATTGAAGGCACATTCCATTCTCACAATTATAATTGATTTAAGAGTTTTAAAGGGAGTTTTCCAATATTTGAAGTCTTATAATTTGATTCACGATTATCATTTCTTAATTCCAACCTTTACTCTTAAAGACTTTTTAACTCCAATTACACTCTCCACTTTTTTAAACTCCTTAATAGCTTTTGGAAAATTATACTTTGACTTGTTGCTTAAGAAGTTACAAATAACTTAGTAGACAACAACATTTTTTGTAAAGTATGTCTTATTATTTTAAAGAAAAGTATAAAGAAACTAGAATAAGAGGTGTTTAGTGCTTCAAGTGTTTTGAAAGAGGGCACATTCCTTTTGAGTGTCCCTACAAAATAACAATTCTTTTAAAGGATTAACACACTGAAAGCCTGAATGAATCTCATTCTTCACCTAAGGATAAAGAAGTTTTAGATCCTATAGACGAAATTCTTCCTTGTGAGGGAGAGTTATCATTGGTGTGAAAACTTCTTGGAAGCCATCCAATTGAATTAAAATGATAACAACAAGAGAATCTCTTGGACACGAGATGTAACATTTTTTATGACAATTGTTTTTACTATTGTTGATAATACCTATAATTTTAATTGTTATAGTTCAATGTTAGTGAAGTTAGATTTGACTACTAAACCTCATCCAAAGTCTTACAAACTTGAGTGGATTAAAGATGACAAGGGTATAATAGTTAAAGACCAATTCAATATACCCATTTCTATTGGAAATTTTGATGAAAGCTTTTTATGTTACATTGTTCCTATGGAAATTAAGCATACCTTACTTGGTAGGCCGTGACAATATGATCATAGGTACGTCAATGTACACCAATAAAATAACTTTCTTTCACGAAGGATAAAAAATAATTTTTCTTAAGAAAAATCATTTCAAAATTACAAGAAGGCTTTATTCATTTGTTATTTACTTTAGATATGTTCTTACTTTGGTACAAAAACTCATTCAATTTTTGTTTGAAGGTTATTGTAGGTACATCTTTGATTCTGGAGGAAATAAATAACCAAAGTTGTGGTCCCTTATATATCTTTCCAATATGAGGAAAATTCATTTTCAAGAGGGAGGGTATGATGAAAACAAATCCAGCTGGAAGCTTGATGGAGACCCATCCAAGGAACTACAACTTGAACCAGGGCTAGGAGATTGGAAGAGAAAGAAGGACTTCAAAGAACTCAACTCTTGTGGATGATACTTAATTAGATTATCTTCCCTTCTTTTAACCCTTATAAATATGTAAATAATTAATTTCTTTAGGCCTTGTATTTGGGCCAAGGTTTCATTTCATTTAAGCTTATATTTTTGCCATCTTTTTGAACCATCCTTTAAAATAATTATTTTTTTCTCCCAATAATCGATTATTCCAGTGTATTTTGGCCATCGATTAGGATCAGTCTCTGAAATAATTGCTTATTTTACCAAATAATTAATTATTCCAATCAAAGTTTGACAAAATGTTAGTTTTGGCTTTTTAAACTTGATTTTTGAGTGGAATGCTAACCAAGTTAATTTTTGGGCTTGCTTACATCTTAAAGAACCCTTAGGAACCTTGTTTAGAGGTGAAAGGACCTTGTGCATACATATACTCCTTGAAGAAGGTTCTTGAACCTCTTAGGTTCATTGAACTTTTTTAGTTCATTTGCATAAAAAACCCAAGGACAAATAAACGAGGATTGAGATAGACTAATAAAAAATGTACCTATGCATGGAATAAAAGTAGTGGAAGAAGATTTATCGATAGTATCATATGGAGGAGGATCCACAGTAGATGGTTATGAGGGGGAATCAGTTTGAGCGACATCAATAAAGCGAGGATGATCATGTAATGCATGTCATCTGTCAATATTTTGGAAACTTGCCACAATGATCACTTTTTGTGACACCTTCTTTCTGACTTGTGAGAGCGGTTACAATCATCACATTGAGATACCAAAGTAGAGGAATCATCGAAAAAAACAAGTGTATTACTTATAGGTTTACTTGGAACATGCAAAAGGGTGGAACAAGTAGAAATAAATTTGGGTATAATAAGGGAACCCAAAATTTGATCACAGACATCAGAATATTTATCTGCAAGTTCATGTAAAGCCAATACCATGAAGAACTTATCCAAATAATTAGTCATAGAGTCCTGGTTTTAAGGAGAGGCAAGAGGTAAAACCTCATTAAATTCATTAAAAGGAGCATGGATCTTATCCAAATAATTAGTCATAGAGTCCTGATTTTAAGGAGCAACAACATTGAAAAGATCGTGACAAACACCATAAAGATGTTGAGTATCATTGGTGCATAATAATTTGGTATGTTCCCAGACTTCAAAGCATGTGATGTAGGCACGAAACATTTGTTTTAAAGAAGATTGGATGTTATTCATGAGAACCATACATAATTGAGCATCAATTTTCTTCTAGTTGGAAAAGTCATCGAGAGCAATATCAGTTAGTTTTTGAGTTAGATGATAAAGATACTCCTGACTCTCAAGCCAAAGTTTAATGTTTGACATTTACGTCGCATAATTAATGTCATTTAACTTATCAATGGCCAAGTGCACATTGACATAGTTGTTGGAAAACAAGTAGGCTTCGTTTCAACACCAAGAGGGGGGGTGAATTGGTGAGGTTTCAAAATCAGAGTCCTTTTAAAATATTTTTCACAAAGTATAAACCTTTACAAAGTTTCTTGAATCACAAGGAATGAAAATTTCAGTTGCAGTGGAAAATACTAAGTTGACTACAAAAACAGTAAAGTCGACTGAATGTAAAAGAGTAGGGATAGAAAATTCAAATGCAGGTTTTTGTACTGGTTCGGCCTCAATGCCTACATCCAGTGTCCTTCCACAATCCGAAAGCAAATGCACTATAATGGTCAAGCTTTTTACAACAAGGCTGTTATAGAGACCTCCACGTCAAAAATATAAAACACCTCTCTAACCCTTTAACCAAAATATAGGCAATACACACAACAAAGATCTGCAGCAAGATATCCCCTCTTCTACAATCTTTAACACACTTTGAACAATCCTTAAAGTGTCCAGACTCCATGAGTCAACCCCCTGTAATCACAATAGGAACAACAACAACAATCTTTAAGAAATCTTGATCAGCAGATGAGAACCGCAATGTGTAGGATATGATCTATCTTTGAAGAGTTCTTTCTCCTTCAAAGATAGATCACCACGGTGTTCTTGATGAGTTCATGGAGCAAATTCTCAGAGATCATGATCCGTAAATCACAAATGAAAGTGTTAGATTTTCCAAAGTCTCTGTGATCAACTAAGGCACGTCTATTTATAGTTTTCTATTAATCAGACGCTCCTGTAGTCGACTAAGCTACTAATATAGTCGACTGTCCTCAGACAGATATAACAGTTAAGTCAAATATTGTTAGGAAACAAGTTGGCTTCGTTTTACACCAAGAGGGAGGGTGAATTGGTGTTAGTGCAACAATAAAATCTTTTCCCAATCTTGGTATGAAAATTCAAAGCTTTTGATCTTTCCTTAAAATGCAAGTAATGAAAAATTCAATGTAGCGGAAAAATGTAGTTTACTGTAAAACAATTAAAGTCAACTGAAATAAAGAGTGCAGGGATACAGAAAATCAAACACTGGTTTTTATACTGGTTCAGCCAACAATGCCTACATCCAGTATCCTTCCAACCTTGGAAGCAAATGCACTATAATGGTTTCGGTTTTTACAGCAAGGAATTTATAGAAGCACCACGCAAAAATATAAATCTCCTCTCTAACCCAAAACCAAATATAGTTGCACACACAAAACCAGAATTGCAGCAAGAATCCCCTCTTCTACAATCTGAACCCACGTCGAACAATCCTCAACGTGTAACCAACACTCTTCACAGGATGCCAAGCCTATCACAGCACACTTCACAGGTTGCCAAGCCTACCACAACAGACTTCACAGGTTGCCAAGCCTTCAGTCAAATACAACAATCTCCATTTTAATTTAACGTCACCCTCTTAGTCGGTTGTTTTCCATTTGAACTTGTTGCTCTTTTAGAATACAGAAACGTAGCATAGCATAGTAACGTATTTGAAGCAAAAATACTTTTGTATTATTGATTATGAAATAGTGAGAAACGATAGAATATTTAAAACATAAAAAAGTAACTACCCACTAACATTTTTATCCTAATTTTAATCCACTTCTTCAACCCATAATTAAAAATTAACTACATCCTAAAAATAAGGGAAGAGACTTTGAATCAATTAAATTAAAAATGAAATATTCCTAAAGCATTTTCCTAACACTCCTCCTTGCTTTAGGAATTGCAAAAGTTCATGAAATGTCAATCTGGCTTCAGAAAAAAAATATCTTAATCTTGAACTGTGAATTCCAACATACCTCTTCTTGACAGCTTCACCGTTGATTTTATTAGTACCTTCAGGCTCCTTTTCTTCTTCGTCTTCATAGTCAAGAAGCTCCTTCTCGTTCCAATAATGTATTAAACTATTTCATGGTTTGACCATGGTCACCCACGATCATGGCCCTAACATTGTAGCTAGATAGGGTAACAAATACATCACTTTGAAGGGACATGTCCTTAACCCTATCGACCTTTCTAATGAAAGAATTTGTTTTGCCTCCATGGCAAACTACAACCACATTGAGAAGGATCAAAACCAATGTTGCTACAAAATAAAAGAAACTCTTTGCACCCAAAACATGATGAGGATGTCTTAGCTTCTTGTGCCAGATTTCTGTCACATTTTCTTTGAATGAAAAAATAGTTTGCTCCTCCTTCAATGGTTTTAGAGCAAAGCTTTTACCTTTCATTTCGATTTTGAAAATTTCTTGGCTAGTTGCATCTCTAATCAAACAAAAATTGTCTTCAAAAGCGACTTTGAAGCCTCTCTCAATCAATTGGCCAACACTTAATAGATTTTGTTGAATTTCTGGTACAAAAAGGACATCAGAAATTAACTTTGTACCTGAGCAACTTGTTATTGCAACAGTTCCCTTTCCTTTGACCGAAATATAATCACCATTGCCTATATTGACTTTGGTGGTGTTGGTTGGCTTTAAATCTTTGAAAAGCTCCTTGTAATAGGTCATATGGTTTGTACAACCACTATCAATTAGCCAAGATTCACTTGAAGCATTGGTTGAAAAACAGGTTGCAACAAAAAGTTGATCTTCCTTTTCTTCATTTGCAATTTGAGCATTTTCTTCCTATTGTTAATTTTGGTTTTGGCATATGACAACTTCATGCCCAAGTTGATTGCATTTGGAGTATTTAGCGTCAGGCCTTCTCCAACACTTGAATGGAGGATGACCCATCTTATTGCAATGCTTGCAAGGAGGATACTTTCCCTTGTTGTTTGGTTATTGGTTCCTTTTTTTGTTTTTCCAACGGTCTTCATGTTTAGCAAGCAAGGCTTCCTCAACAAAGCCTTCTTCTCTCATATCCCTTCGTTGTTCTTGTGCCTACAAGGAATTCAGCAACTCTGCCAAGGTGATCTTGGAAAAATCCTTAGTGTTTTCTAAGGTGGTTATGGTAGCTTCAAACCTTTCAGGTACGGTAACTAGAATTTTTTCAACAATATGAGAGTCCTTAAATTCAGAACCAAGCAATCTTACTTTGTTTGCTATGTTCAAAAGCCTATCTGAGTACTCTTTGATAGTTTCAGATTCTTTCATCTTCTGCAATTCAAAGTCTCTAATGAGATTCAACACCTTCATGCCTTTAATTCGATCATCTCCATCATATTCTTCTTTGAGATAATCCCATATGGCTTTGGCTGACTTTAAAGACATGATTCTAGTGAAAATGGTTGGTGAAACTGCAACAAAGAGGCACGCCTTTACCTTAGCTTTTCTGGTTTTTCCGTCCTTGTGATTCTTGATTTGAGCCATCGTTGGATTGTCAGGTAGAACAGGAATTACATAATCCTCTTCAATTGCCTCCATAGATCTAGAGCTTCTAGGCAAGCTTCCATTCGTACTACCCAAATTTGATAATTTTCACCATCAAAGATTGTCCTTCCATGATTTTTTTCTCACAGGTCCCTCAAGAAAAAAAGCTCTTGATACCAATTGTTGGTTTTTTAGAATATAGAAACGTTCACAGCATAGTAACGTATTTGAAGCAAAAATACTTCTGTATTATTGAATATGAAATAATGAGAAACGATAAAATATTTAAAACATAAAAAAGTAACTACTCACTAACATAAGAACTACCCACTAACAATTTTATCCTAATTTTAATTCACTACTTCAACCCATAATTAAAAATTAACTACATCCTAAAAATAAGGGAAGAGACTTTGACTCAATTTAATTAAAAATAAAATATTCCTAAAGCATTTTCCTAACAGAACTCTTACTAGCAGGCAATTTTATCTTACAAGTGAAATCTGGCTCTTTGTGTGATAATGTCTTGATTACTGATGATGCGAATATGCTAAGAAACTAGCTGAAGAAACATGGAGCAAGCACAAGGATGTAAGCACTCTCCATTGTCTAATATTTTGGCCTAAATTGCACTGTTAGATGATATGATCTCCTTAATGAAATTGTTTTCTTGCAGGCTGAGAAGGCAGTATTTGAGGAGGCCATCGATTTCCATCATTGTCGGATAAGTTTGAAATGATTGCACAGATTAATGAAACAGACAGCTCCGACTAGGGCGAAATCAATAAGAAAGCATCAGTCCTTGTGCTGTTAAATCTCTTTGATCCACGCAGGGATGTCGATGGTGATTTGGAGAAATTGGGTTCGGTGAATGATGAGCTAAACTATTTTGAAGGGTTAATGTCTATGGAGGTTTTGTCGCTTCCGAAACTAAAGATATTGTGGGCTCCCATAAAGGTGTTGACATTGGCGTGGTGGAGGACATTGGTGATGGTGAAGATGGCGAGGTAGAAGATGAGGGTGAACACAATGTATAACCCACCACTACCTCGTTTGTCAAACCTTCCGCATGAAAAAAGTAAACAAAGTTGACTGAGTTTTAGAGAAGGAAAAAATGATGTGGCACACCGTTAGTCAGCTCAGACTAATTTTAACGGCGTTGTTTCTGAAGGACGATAAATTACAGTTTTCTTAAGGACAAGGATCAAAGTGTACCAAAGTTTGAAAAAGGAATTAAATCTAAAATCGCATGATAGTTGAAGAACTAAAAACATATTTAACCCAAAATATTAATGTAAATATAATAAATGTAAATAATTAATAGTGTAGTGAAAATAATTTAAAATATTTAACAATTAAATATTTCTATATCAATATGAAATATAATTTACCAAACGTAAGGGTGTATAAAGTATTTATGTTTACAATGAAATGAAATAATAAACTAAGCTTTAATATCAAAGCAGTTGATTGAACCTTATCATTTTATGGTCATCTATAAAATAATTATATGAAAAATATATAAGTTATTTAACATTTCACTCGATATGTAATATAAAATTATATATCATGTTCATAATCACTAGTGCAAAAACGCTGTTTAACGTCGATTAATTTGGGCTTTTAACGTCACTTTCACAACCGACGTCTAAACGGGTGACGTCCATGGGTCGTCGAAAATCCTCTCAGCCGACGTCCCTATAAACGTTGGTTCACCATACCCACTGACGTCCATATAGATGTCTACTTATACCCACACCGACGTCTAATTTCTCTATATAGACGTCCACCTATGCATAAAATCAATGTCAAGATGAATATATAAAGAGGTTTAAAGTGACACTAACGATCTCTATGTTGTTATAGACGTCGGACATGGCATTAACCAACGTCTAACAACAACTTTGTGTTTTAGTGCAGTTTTGATCCAGGCTTTCGGTAGCATTGTGTAACATTCTCCTCTCGCTAGTTTCCCCACAAAAAAAGCTTGCGTCCTTTGAATCTTCTAGTCCTTTCAACCCAAAACCGAACCTAGGTCCATGGCTACTTCCAATTATTCAACCGCAACAGAAAAAAATTACGATGTCGAGAAGTAGACAAGGACCCAAGTTCCATTTTGGGTCGGAAGAACTAGAAAACTCAAAAGATCGCCACTCTTTTTGTGAAGAAACTAGCAAAGGGAGAATGTTGCACTATGTTACCCAAAGAGTGGATCAAAACTGCACTAAAACACAACAGAAAAAAAAGTCAATTTATATCAGTTGAACGATAAGATAATCGATAAAAAACTAAAGAAAATTTAAACGGTAAAGCATAAGAAAAACCACGCGCCTGGGATGAAGAGAGAAAAAGGAGAGGATAAAGACAATGACGTTCTGAGAAAATTCAATGCAATGCCGGAAGAGATAAAAAGAAGAGGTGCGCAAGGGAGTAATAGAAGAGGAGAAGCAGAGAAAAAGGAGAAGAGATGAAGACGCGATCAGAAACTTAGAGGTTAGTAGGGTCTGCGAAGTATTTAAAATGAAATTGGGCGTCAGTTGCTCCCGAAACCGACGTCTATAGACGTCAGTGTTTCAGGGGATCCGACATCTAGGAAGCTGAAAAGATTGACATTTTGGTTTCCTGTCAGAGTACTTCACGTCGATGCCCCTCACATACGACGTCTATAACCCTCGAATTTGGTGAAAATACAGGAACCTTGACGTCGGTGCCCCTCAGGACCGACGTCTACATTGAAGAATTTGTCTTCCCGCCTTCCAGCCAGGCCTTAGACGTCGGCCTTCGGCCACCTGACGTCTAATTGCCTGGGGAATTAGGTGAACAACATTAATTGTAGCATAGTCGACGTCGAGTTTTCACGGGATCCGACGTCTATCCGACGTCTAGTCGACGTCTCGGTTGACGTTTGATTTCCTGTCAGTGACTTAGACGTCTGGGCCCTTGCTAACCGACGTCTAAGCTCCTGGGAATTTGATGAGCAGCATTAATTGCAGTCTCGTAGACGTCGGTCCCCTGAAAACGCCGATGTCAATTGACTGGCTTATCACATACCTCAAGCAATTGGACGTCAGGTTGCGGCAACTCCAACATCTATGATGTCATAGACGTCGCCTGACATCGAAACAGACGTCTAGTTTTCCAATTTATTTACGATAATGCCACCGTGCAGCAGTAGACGTCGGATTTTCGCGGAACTAACGTCTAAGGAGTGACGTTAAACAACGTTTTTGCACTATTGAATATAACCGAAAAAACTATATTTAGACCAACGATACAAAATAAATTCCAACAAACATACGTGTTTCATATCTACTATAGATTAATACTTGATCCATTTAGTTAAGGTAAATTCATTACGTACACTAGTGTATGGAAAAGTTTTTCTTAATTTTTCACTACATACATGTTATATATCTTGAATCTATATCATTTAAACATTGAATATATCCATCCACATTAACAATAGGTTGTGCTTGATACTTAGAACAAACAATTATATCCTTATATCATCCTAGATAGGAAATTTCAATGAATCAAATCAAAATATAATTAATAATTTTAATCATATTTACCATACAAAATATCAATATTTATACATATACAGCAATAATAACTTTTGAATCATACAACCAAGTTAAACTTGTGTATGTAGAGAAAGTAATTCAAATTCGAAAGATTAAACATAAGTCTTCACTCTTTATATGACGGATCTATAGAAGAGAAAATTATCTAGGATATACAACATAAATAAGACTCAAGTTCATTAAAAGGATTCATATTAATTTCAACCCAAAACTTTAATACTTTTACGTTAGAAGTGGTGTTAATCCTTTATATGATTAAATTTGGGTTTCATTAGTATTATTTTTCTTTGGTAAATTTCGCTTCATAGACTCATCACCATCTTCTACAAAGTAATAATTAATAAAAGACCTACGGAATAAAATTGTTTTTGATGTTGTTTAAGATGTTGACATTGAAGGTTTGAGTTTTAAAATCCAACTTTCTTTCTTATGTTTGTATATTTTGCATCGACGTCCCGATATTTTGACACCAAAATCTTAACACCACTTTGACACTGCCACGTGTTGGCCAGCCATTGGTTGATTTTTTTTAAAAAAAAAAAAATTGACGTCACAACTTAGGGTCAGATTTGAAATTGTGATTTCCGTTTCTGCCCTTGACTCGTTTCAATATAGGGATACATTTTCTTTCTTCTCATTTCTCCATATCTTACTTTCGTTGCCTCATTTTTGCCCAGCGCTGACGTTGTCCTATTCGTTCTCGTGTTGGTGTGTTCGTCATCGTTGCCGTGTTCGCCATCGTTGTTCGTCCTTGGTGTTGGTGTCTCATTTGTTCGATCTTGGTGTGGTTGTCTCATCCCTTCTTTTCAAAATGGCCAGTTCTTCAACAAAGGTAAGTGGCATCATCCTTGGGCTCTTTTTGTTTTCTACCTTTTGTGTAAAGTTCACAGTAGTATTTGTTTTAGGGTTTTGAACATTTGTGGTTGATGCAGTTGCGGTTAGACAGTCATTTTCCACGAACTATATATCAACTTTGACGAAGGAATTCACAGAGGAGCAACGGTCTTTGATTTGTGGGATATATTGAGTGAATTAGTTATGAAGTGGGTTGACTCTAATGGTTGTTTTTTAATCGGAGATAAAGAAGTCCCTATGACTGAGAATGATTTTTGTTTAGGTCTGGGGTTGAGTACAGATGGTAAGGACTTGAACTTGAAAGAAAATTATAAAAAAAGTTCATGTGTTAAATATGTAGGGAAAGACACAAAATTTGGATTTGGTTTACAAATGTATGATGAGGAAACGTAAGAAGAACATTCCTTCTTCTGATTTTTATAGTCTGTATATTTTAGTGGGGATATCTGAGTTATTATTTCCTAATCGTAGTGGAAGAGTGTTTCAAGTTCTGTATGAAATTGTTGATAATTTAAGTGGGTTAGGTAATTATTGTTGGGGTTTGTGAAATGCTTCAGATGGATTGAAGAAAGGAAAAGGCATAAGCAATGTTTACATTTATGGATGCACTTACATGTTGTAGGTAATATGAGTAAATTCATTTTTCATTGTGTTGTGAGTTGTGCATTGAATTGTATTTTTGAGTATCATCTGTGATGATGAATTTTGGGTAGGTTTGGTTATGTGAGAAATTTTTACCTCCCAAAGGTCAAATACATAAATCTCCTAGAATTTTGCATTGGATGAATGTACATTTGGGAGACAACATTGTCAAACAAGCTTTGGATAGCGGTGAGGTATAATATTTAGTGTATGAGTGATTTATGTTATCATATATGTGTTGGTGGTATGATATGATTTGTTAAATTTCAGGTTGATAATGAATTTGATTTTGGTGCAATGAATGACGACAAGGATGACCAACCAAGCCTGAAAACGAAAGTTGAGAAACCACCTTCAGCAAAGATAAAATTGAATCGAAAACTCAAAGAAGGTGTTATGCGTACGATGGAGCATAAGAAAAATCTAGTTGCAGAGCTTAAGAGGGAGGTTCTTCAGTTGGAGCAAGAGGTTGCTTATGAGAAAGGTAGACGAAGAAGACCACAGGAAGGTGGGCAGAGTGTGCCCCGTGATGATCCTTCGTTCACCCCTGAAGGCATTTCCCCAGGAGGCATGTCCACTAATCAAACTCCAATGAAGACTGATCCAACTCCAATGAAGACTGATACTGGTCCATTGAAGACTGATGCAGCTCCATTGAAGACTTTTGTGAGGAAGGGGTCGCGAAGGCGGGTGAGGAGCAGAGCTCTTAAAACCCCTTTTACTGGAACTTTAAGAATAAAAAATGAGTGACATAATTTTATTAATGTTTAGAGATTATGTAGTTTACTTAGTGGTTGTCTTATTTTTTGAGAATTGTTTTATTGTGGAGAGATTTGTTATGTTATTCGAATTGTAATGTTATTGTTGACAGATGTGTCATTGAACTATCATTGTTTGACATTGTATTACAGTTAAATGAATTGGTAATGTTATTGAAATTGGGAAATAATGTTACTTTTTAAATATTAAACTGTAACGTGGATCAATTCCTTGATCCCTCAACATGACCTCCAAAACTCTAAAGCCAAGTTACGAACCAATTTCCTCAACATGCAGTGGAAGTCATGCGAAATATTTACAGATAATATTATTGGTCCCCTATGTTATGAAAAATGGTCCCTTAAGTTGGACTTTTTGTACAAATTCTGGATTTCTGTCGTGTAAACGTTTACACTAGGCTGTAAACAATTACCATGGCCTGTTTTGAACCTGAAGTGAAATCACTCCACTTAAGTTGCTGAAATCAGTGACATGGCTCTATTCCTTGATCCTAGGGTGGCCAAACTTGAAGTCCAACACTCCTAACTCAGTCTACCATCTATTTCCATCAACATCCATTGGAAGACAAGGCAAATTATGACAGATGTCATGGCTGGTCCTCTATGTTATGAAAAGTGGTCCCTTAAGTTGGACTTTCTGTACAAATTCTGGATTTCTCTCACGTAAACGTTTACACTTCCCTGTAAACGATTACCATGGCCTGTTTTGAACCTGAAGTGAAATCACTCCATTTAGGTTGCTGAGGACCAATTTGTAAAATTTGGAAATGTTTGCAACAAAGTTAATTTAAGGTAATTTCACCCATTGTCATTAAGTGCAAGAATCATTAAACTTCTTTATTATGAAAAAAAGGAAATTACATCACTTCAACATAAAATAAAAATGTCTTTTGTCATTCAAACTAATATTTGATTGTTGACAATACAACTACATCCATTAATGTGAACTTATACTGTAATATCATGGCAATGGTGATCAACCTCAAAGACAAGAACGTCTCCTTCCTTCAATCCATATGCACTGCACAATTGTTTCCAACCTTGTCCAAACTTTGTTGAATTCCTACTATGTGAAACCAAAACCTTACACAGGATGTCATCCTTATGACCAAGAAGCTCAACCTCTATGAAGTCTTTGTTCCTAATTTCGTTTGCAAATGTAGTTCGCAAGTCCTGTGGAATAATGAACATGAAGTGAGTCACAAACAGTATTATATATAATAATTGAAGTTGGGAAAATATAACTAATTCATATGTACCAAGTGACTTCCTTGACACTGTGATTTAGTTAATTTCACAACGAACAATGACGACAGAGGATCATAAGTGCAGAGATCAATGAAATATTGTCTACTCTTGTGGGTGCAGGGACCAAAATATATTATAATTTTGAAATAATTGTTACCCATATACTGGAAGGTGATGTTGGCATCATTAACCCTTTCATGATAAACGTTTTTTTAGTGAATTCCATCCAATTGTGATTCTGGGATGCAATAGGTTCATGTTATAGGTTACCATGTGTGTGTGACCGTGATTGTCAACCAACGACCACCTACTTCCCAATTCATTTTCAAACGCTGCTGCAAAATGCCTATCAACAAAACCAAAATCTTGCATTCGTAGGTTGAACATAAGAATAATATAAGATTGTGTAAGAAAAAACTATAAGGAATTACAACATCTTTACCACTTCTGTGAGGTGGATGGTTGAGAACTCCCATAAGACAGTTTGTGTTGCAGTGCTTGATGATTCAGCCATGTTTTTTATAAGAAGAAAGTGAAAGTGTGGTTTTGTATGTGTTAGTGCATTAGAAAGAAACTTGACAAAGGAATTTATAGGTCCTTGACGTGTTTGGAAAAGTGTATCAAGTTTGATGGTCAAAGCATAGCATTCAATATTTGGAGAATAGTAATGTTGACTGTTATTAGAAGACAGGGACCATTGTCTACATACAACCCACAAATGGCGATAAATTAGATTAGTAGTAAAACACCTCATTACCAAAAGGAACAATACAAAACTTAAATCCAAACATAGTCATAAGAAGAAATACAATTTCAAATCAAAAGTAAATAACTAGTAACAAGAAATTGTAAGAACTAAGAACTAGGATTGTTGTCAAGGCGGTTGCGGAAATACTGAATTTTTTCATCAATGTGTCCCACTCGCGAATCCAAGGACTCAAATCTTGTCCCCATGGTGACCTCCATATTTAAGAATTGCGTTTGAAAGGCATCAAATTTGGTGTCCACGGTCATGTGCAAGTTGTCAAAACGCGTATCAAAGGAGTAAAATCTTGCCCCTACAAAAGTCTGCATTTCTTGGATGCGATTGAGGACATGGTTTAGTGTTGTGGAAGAAGTACCTTCATCATGATGTTCTGCTGTTGTATCTTCAGGTTCTGGATTTTGGGTCTTCTTTGTTGCAACCCACTCGCCTTCTTCGTGTTAGACATAACCAAATGACCCTATTAATTGAGATCCTATACTTAGTTTCAACTTCACTGTCGTACATGGATCATTTTCAGTCGGCACATCAAACAGCTCCAAGAACATGCATATCACATGAGGATATGGCAATTTTGCATTGTCCTTTAATGCCTTTTTCATCTTGTTCCTGATAAGATGTCCCCAGTTAATTTGCATGTTATTCGAAAGGGCCCACAGGATGACAATGTCCTCTTCTGATGCTTGACCATTATTCGTAGCACGAGGAAGTAAGATTCTAGTAAGAACGTAATGAAGAATTCTAGGTTGTACCTTCATACGGCCTGCCAGAATTCTTCCATGTATGTAACGATCATGTGTACACACAAGTTGGCGAGCAGTTATAGAATTGTAATGGTCTTTCCACTCATCAACAATTGCACCTTCATAACGAACACCACCAGAAGGGAGTGAAGTCACCTCATTAAAAACTTTAGGGCTTATTTTGAGATCAATCCCTTTCACTTGGCTTCGAATCACCCCGTTTGGCGAAATGGTCATGTTGCTGTAGAAGACCTTTACTAGTTCCGGGTGGAAATCTCTTCTTAAGGAAACAAAATCAAGAAGCCCAGCCTCCGCCAAGATGTCGTGGAAATGGAAATTCCAACCTTCGAACCACCCATCTTCTAGAAATTTGCTCTCCAATATTTCCCTATTGAAGAAATGGGTTACAAATTTGTGATATTGTTCATCCGTAGTGAAAAGCCCATTGTTTGGTGGTGGTGATGATGATGGTGGGGAAGGAGATGGGGCTGGCGATGGGGGTGGTGGTGGGGATGGGGATGGGCTACGTCAACGACGTGCACCTCGAGATGAAGAGGCTTTTTTTTTCTTCTTAGCCCGATCAACCATTGCAAGATGATTACGGATTTGAGATTAAGTTCAATGTAACAAGCTTCGATTAAGAGGTTATATAGTTGAAGAAGATGAAGTGAAGGGTTCGTTAAATGGGGGACGTGGGGAGACAATGGGTTTGAGTGGGTAATTAAATGGACGAACCATCAAAACAAAGGTGGAGAACGTGGAGGGCAGGACGTTGATAATGGCACATTTAAATCAAGGCTGTAGTTAGTGTAATCTTTTACAGAGATGTGGTAAACGATTACCACTAAATAAATTGCACAATTAACTATATTTAAGACATTTATTGCTGGATCGAATAAGAAACGAAAATTAAATTATGCACACACACATATATATTTCTTCACGTAAGTAGTTATTATCATCATACATTATTATTGTCGTAATTGTTATGTACAACATTTAACAAAGACATAAATCCAGAAGAGCCCATTTGTGATTGTTGTGTTACTTGATATGATTGGAAAGATTGGGATCCAAATGGAGGAACCTGAGGAGGTTGTGTGACATCGGAAAATGTTGTCTCCTGAATAAACAAATAAGTTATATTTACAAAACGTGTACCAACATTTAACGCAAAGACAATAAAAAAAAAGTTCAGAGTTCTAACCGAATCTTCAGCAAATGATGTTTTAGTCTTCTTGTTTGAAGTTCGTTTTTTTTATTGGTTATTTTCTCCAATGTTGACTTCAATTTATTGGTACGAGGTCGTCCTTTTCGCTTCACTTGTACAGGACTACGCACAAGAACATCATCACGGGCACCAACAGTGTCGTGTATTGTATCAGACTCCGGATTGTGGTACCTGAGTTCGCCCCCATCGCTAATCATGTTATTTCTGATGGAGGAACTGCATCCAAACTTTTCCCGAAGAAGATGAAGTTCTTTTTTTTAGCTCATTAGAAGAACCTTCTGACTCACAGGCTATCTCAGCAATGTCATAGAATTGTTTGCACAACATTTGTTATATTTCCATGCTTGGATCTTGATTGGAATTATTGTACGAGGCTCTAATGAGATTGTGCCTTCTACGGATGTTTTTACTCCACCTCCGTAGAACATATTTGAGGGGCACACTACAAACATCTTCCTGTCCAAAAACCAAAAGTGAATGTCGACAAACAATGCCTCTGAACTCAAATAAAAGACAAGAACATGTGGCATTTTTTGTGACTGGATCAAACTGCACTTTATAAAATTTATTTCCACATTTTCCATCCCATATTCGCTCCTCTTTGATTGTGTATATATTGAAGAAGTTTTTCGTTAAGGTTTCTTTGATGAAACAATTCATCCTTGAGTTAAATTCTTTTTGCACCTCTTCAAATTTTGCATGTGTGTACTCTCAAGTTGAAATTGTCTCTCAATTGGTGACTGCGACCCACATCCTATTGTGGTATTCAAGGACGAGAAATCAGCTTGTATTTCTTTTTGGGCCTTCACTCTCAGTGCATTGTCATATTGGACAACAAATTGATGTAGTGTGGTAGTTGAATTTATAAATCCATCGAAGAAAGCGTTCATTCCCTCACTTCTTTGTGTAGTTGACATGCCCGCCCATAAATCATTCCTTAGGTAACAAGGAACCCATTTATGTCTTTCGTCATACAAATTAAATAACCAATCATTAGACTCCAATCCATATGTACTAACTAATTCAGCCCACCCATTCTCAAACTCAATATGACTTCCACAATCATACACAAGCTTATTCAGATCACTTTTGATGGCCACATATTCTTTATAGCCGCTAAATTTTTCAGGCACTTTTTTCATTATATGCCATAAACACCACCTATGCCTAGTATTTGGAAATACTTGTTTGATGGCATTCGCCATTGCCCGACATTGATCAGTGATAATCCCATCTGGGGCCTTATTACCCATGCATCTCACCCAACATTCGAACAACCAAACAAAAGACGAAGTGTCTTCGCACGATAGCAATCCACAGCCTAGTAAAAAGGAGTGTTCGTGATGATTAACAACAACAAACAGAGCAAAAGGCGTGTCATACTTATTTGTTAAATATGTGGTATCAAAAGAGACAATGTCATCAAATTTTGCAGTGGCAGCTCTACTTCTTGAATCTGCCCAAAACACACTACAAATTCTATTGTCGTCGTCCAATTGAATGTCGTAAAAGAAGTCATTGTTCAAATCCATCATGGAGGAAAAGTGTCTTAATAGGGCTTGTCCATCTCCGTCCTTGCATAAAGATCTTCTGTGTTGCCCAATGTAGTTTCGAGCATCTCTTTCCATCAATTCCATGTTGTCAAATCCCCCGACGTCGTTCACAATACTTAGGAAACTCTTATTTATCCGCACTCTAGCATCATCATTCACCTGCAACGTTCGCTTTGCTTGCATGGTAAGTTTCCTATTGGCAGCAAATAGTTTTGAGTTATTTGGACATAGCTCATGACTGTGCTCTAGGTTTACAGTCCTTATAAACCATTTGTCGTCCTTCCTTGAAATGGTTATGCCTGCCTGACATTGTTTCATTTGGCTAGGAAGTGTTTTTATCTCACGGTTTATTGATGACACATATTTCCCTTCCCTCGAGCACACTAATCTTAAGTAATTGACAATGTTGTTGTTGTCCTTTCTAGAATTTCTTGTCCTGACACAAAATCCACTTCTAATGGCATATTCTGTGTAAAATTTTATGGCTTCCTCCATGGAATGAAAACACATATGCAAGCCTGGATCAACGTCCAAAATACTTTCATCAAGGTCATGACTATTGATATTAGACGCAGGCATTTCACTAGTATTGCTTGTACTGCTTGTACTGTGATCCATGAAAAGGAAGTTATCCAACCCTGTTTAATTTGGTTAAAAAGAAGTAATTAAGAATTTAAGAGAACATAATAATTTCGAACCAACAAACCATCAACATATGAAATATTTTTCCTAAAACTTCATCTTTCAGACGACAATGTGTAAAATCATGTAATAAAAATAAATATATATATAAAAAAACAAATTATTTACATTCCAATACAAAAGATTTAATTTAAACTGAATAATACAATAATTTACACACTACATTAAAACACTTCACTTACTCAATGAATGAAATAAATTTGATGGTTAAATGAACTTACGAACAAAGCACGTATTTATGGTTGCCTTTAATGATGTCTTTGGTCACCAAACTGCAGTGGATATTTAAGAGCACTGTTCCAAAATGTTGTCTTCAACAACCTCCAAAAGAAGATGGTTTAAAGTGTCTTTAATGAAGAAGATGGTAGAAAGATGAAGTATAAGTCACCATGGTTCAGCTTGAAGGAAGAAACATGAAGTCTTACAGAGGGAACAAGTAACCCAACTTTACAAGCAACGTTCAAGTGGTTTTGTCTGTCAAAGCTCACATTAATTGCAAAAGTTACTTTTTAAAACCCCACATTAAATGCATGTACATTAAAGAAAGGAAAATTGATTTTCTCTTTCACCAATATGTGCAAAAAACATAGGGCTCTTCACTCAATAAAGGTGAACTCATTAAATGATTCATCCATTAAGATAAAAAAATATTAAAATAATATAAAAAAATTAATCGTTTATGTCATATACAAAATTATTAAATTAATATTACCAAAAACAACTATAAAGACTTCTATAAATACTTCTGTCATGCTCATTCTGACTCATGTAAATTCAAGAAATTGGTAAGTCCATTATTTTTATTTAATTTTGTTTCAACTTATCATTGTTTTTTCAAGGAAATCTTCGCATAAGCTGCAATTCAATTTTTTTCAGATTATAATCATGGATGCATGGGAAGACCTTGTTTATGACGATGATGTGCTTCAATCGTTTCTTAAGAAATGTGATGGTTCTGCATCACTTATTCCTGGTCCAACAGGCAATGTTTATGCAGCTATGTTGAACAGAGCAAATACTGAAGAACCTAAATCCACACAAGAATTTGCTCTTGAAGTTGCTAAGGCAACATTTGAGCGAGATTTTAACTCAAATGCTTGGAAATGGTCATAAATGTTTATTCACCACCATGGTAAACTTCTTTATTCAACACCATCTGTGTAAATGCTTCTGTCATAAATTTCACTTGTGTTCTTGACATGACTTCCAAAATCACAGAACTCGTTAAGGATGGAAAAATAGAGAACTTGAAATCCGTTAAAGAGGCAAGATCATCATATGTCCTTCCATTTGTTGCTTGTATATTGAAAAAATGCAAACCCAATGGTTTGGGAGACATGAAATTGACATTGAAGGTATTTTTACTTCTGAAGTACAGGACATAAGATATTATGAATGTCAATTAATCATAAGTTTAATAAAAGACAAACAATGACCTATCATACCACAAATTTGTCAATCATTTTCCTATCTCTAACACCTTTGCCCAATGAGTCAATGACAAATATTTCCAATGATTGGATTTTAACTGCATAGCACCACTAGTGTTCATGATGGATAAAGGGCATAAACAACTACATACAAAGAAACACACATTGTCAATACTTCAACAATGAAGATTACCCAATCATGATAATTACATTCTACACTAACTCATAAAGTCAGCATTCGGGATGTCTTCAAGGCGAAATAGATCAGACCTCATACAGGTCATGTAACTACGAAGGTCGTACACATGTTGATTTTTAGGCAGTCTCAAATAATCACCGATTACACGGCCCTATCAAGAATTTCAAATAAATCAATGCAATGCACATTATTTGTACCGCCAAATGGATTATCATATGAATTAAATACAAATGTACAGAGTATATGCAATTGAAATGCAGCCTCTTGACAACATCGGTCAACTTTCTCTGGTAGTGCATAAACATTGTAGACGCAAATAACACCACCTACACAATACAACACCGGTCAACCTTGAATGAACACTCAAGAAGATAAATAAATAAAAATAGATGACACATAATACTTACCATGTTATCTATATATTCACGTGGTGCTAAAGTCTGCATAGATCTTGTGTCCAAGAACGCCCCCATTATTTCACACACAACTCTGAACAAATATTCAAAGACCATTAATTGGTAGAATGTCCTCTATAACAATACAGTTCACAATTTCAAAACAATTACCTAGCTCGCTTATTTTTGTCCCAATTCCTTACTACGTTGTACAATTGGTCGACGTTGACATTGGCGGTAGAAAAATCGGCAACAATACGGATAGGGGGAACCGCTAAAGGAACATCGTCTTTCACATCATCAATTTCAATATAATCAAGACGATGCTCAGATGTTGCACCGTTTTCATTTGTAGTTGGTGGTTCTTCATCCCCTACAGGCTGCTTATCATCTCCATTGACGTACTATTCATCACCTTCACCAACTCCTTCTTCATCATCACCAAATGCAACTTCTTCATTATAAATTGGAATTTCACGAAGCTGAATTAACTCCTTTGTTAGTCTTGCAATTTGGCCATGCAATAACGATATCTCACAATTCGTATTCCTCAATATGGCATCAGCACCTTCTAGCCACGTGGCAGTGTCGGTGCTATCCTCATCTGATCCCTCACTCTTCGATGGTTCAGCCCTTGATTCTTCACCCTAATCCAGCCCAATGTCATTCATTCCCAATGCAATACGAAGTTCAGGTGTACGACTATCCACCTTACTTACATACCAATCAAGATTTAACTTTAACAAAGACATACAATAACATCAGTGAAATATATCCAGCAATAAAATTCCAACAAACTTTGAAAAACTTACATCTTCGGTCTTAAATAGATTTTTAATGACTTCTTTCTCTACGGTGTAAGGGTGCCAAATCCATATGCGGGGGAACCTCCTGTGAGTAGTATGACGGTGCAAAGACAGTCTCTCCACCGCCCAAGCCTTCAATTTTCAAAACCAAAAGTTATCCATATTCTAAAATGCTATCAAAATACAAAATTCACTGAATCATGTTACTTGCAACACAGCAACATTCCACCTAAGACTGAGTGACTTCTTGAATCGTCCCGACATTATTTTCTTCTTTGAATTGTTTAAACTTTGTACAATGTGTTTATGCACACATGAAGCCCAATCATATAAACATAAACTATCTAAGTCGTCTAACACCACACAAGGGATGTTTGCGACATTTTCAGATTTCCTAGGCAAAAAAAATATTACTAAACAAAGTAAAATGTACAACTTACACACTACATCAACATGTATCTCATCATCTTTCACAATCAAATTAAACATGTCAATCAAGTCCTTTTTGTGGTGGTTTTCGAATTAAATATTTTTCCAACCGAACCAACTAAACACTCATCAAATGCAACATCTAAACCACCCATACCTAAATCGGTAGCCATGAATACATCAACAACATTAAAAGGAACAAGTTGTTGACTAACCCTAAAACAAACATCATTCCCAGACCACTGTTTCAACATTTGTTTCAACAATTTCAAATTGACCTCAATAGGGTTTAATATTTGTACACACCAATGAAATGGGGCCATCCTAATACGCTCTATGTGAGCGTCTCGCAGTAAACTATTCATTTCAAGAAGGGTTTGCGATTCCATCGACACACGAAGCCGTTTCTACAAAAAAAATAACATAAATATAATAAATACTGTAACTAAATACATCATCCATACCAAATGTGCACTAAATATTCCAGTAAGCCTTACACTAGGTTTTCGGGATGCCATTGCACCTGCAGTCATAAGGGCAAATGCGTAGAAAATGGTTAGCTTTCGCGAAACAACAATACAACCTATGTACTGGAGAATACGTTACTCTTTCAACACTTCCACTTACCAAATAAACCAAAACAAACACACAATGACAACGGCGCAACAAACCCACAGAGAAAAGCTTTCACCAAAGCCAAAACCCGAGAGAGCGTAATGATTTCACCAAACACACAGACAAAGAGATATCGCTGCCTTTACCACTTTGAAAGAGAAAGAGCAATGACTCACAACACAGAAATGAGCGTAAGAGAAAGAGACCGATGGCTTTACCACAATGCTTTGAAGCGACACACAGACCGCAATGGCTTCAGCGCAAAATGAGCGACACCACGAAGGACAGAGCACCCTCAACCGAGAGAGACCCCGCAATGGCTTCACCGGAGAATGACCTAGAAAACGAAAGACACACCACAATCAACCGAAACAGAGAAGGTAATGGCTTCACCGGAGGAAATAGCGAGACAACGGAGAACAGAGCACGAGTAAGCAAAACCAACAAGAGAAATTGCACCCTAAACCGAGACACACAATATGGAACAGAGAACCACCAAACCAATTGAAAAGAAATCGCCAAATGAAAATTTTTGTTTTTTCCTTTCCAGTTATGCCCTCGCCTCAGGTTTTCCTTTCATTTCTTTTTTAATTCAAATGTGCCAATCACATTTTGACACCTGGCTAGTGTCAAAATGGTGTCAAATGCCAGTGTTAAAATATCATTTCGCTTTGCATCGTGCTGATTAGGACTTTCTAATTCAACATGCAACCTATATTAAAAAAAATATTTTCTAAAGTTAAAATCAAATTTATAATGTTTCCCAACACTTTTAATCAATTATATTTTTCTATAATCGACTAAACTAATCTCGAGAGGTTTTTAAAATAAAATAATTGATTACCTACTAAAATAAATGATTATTCTAACGAACACTTCAATTATTTTGAGATTTTCAACATAATAATTGATTGGAATATTGTTTAATCGATTTAACTTATTCTATAAAATTAATGAGTAGCATGTTTAATCAATTAAAATGTGTAATAATCTATTCTTACAAAGAAGGTTTAATGTCTGAATAGGTCCTTATTTTCGTCCATAACCTTAAATAGGAGCCTTTCTTTTTTGGCGTCTCAATTGGGTCCTTATTTTTGTAAAATTGAATCAAATAAGACCTTTCCGTCAAATTAATCAGACGGCGTTAAGTATTGTATGACCTAGCATGGTGATAATGTTATTTTAACACACGTGTCATTAAAAAACATGAGTGAATTTTATTATTTTAAATTTTGAATTAAAAAATTAAGTTAAAAAGTGGAAATTCAATAACAGAGAGGATAAAGTTGGCAAAGTTAGAAATTCAATTACAGAAAACCCACATCCTCTCTGCAATTGCGATATGAAAATGAAATTGGGAAAATTTTGAATTTTAGGGTTCGTCATTCATGTCATTCATCCGTATCAAGCCCCGTTCATTTTTCACACAACAACTGAAGAAAAAAAGAAAAGAAAAACGTAACAGGGGACAAAAAATCCTTTCTCCTTTCTCGACCAAACAATTGAGCATATAAAATAATTATGAGTTAAAAAAAGAGGAAGAAACTTTAGAGAAAGCATGTCACAATATTTACCACCAAAAGCACGTAGAAGAAACTCATAAGAACATAAAAGCTACGAAGAAAGAAACGGAAAAACACAAAAAGAAACAGGCTAAAAAGGAAGAAAAAAGGGATTTATCATAAAGTTCAAACTTCAAAGAAGGGAAGTTTGTCTCTCTAAGCATAGAACATTTTATGTAGATGTGTGTTTGTAACTGTATGATATGCGTTATTTTGGGGTGATCTAACATCCAAGGATAACACTCTCTGCCAATCCCAGTGGCGAGCACGATCGAAGAGGTTGACATCTCTGAGAACGGCATGCCTGATGTGTAGCTGCAGTGAAGGGTGCTTTATTTTCTGAATTTCTTGCTTGATTTTGATGACTTGGCTATCAAAATGCATAACCCATGTAACCCTCTCGTTTCTCGTTGAAGAAGGTGGCGGAGGTGCAGGTGGAGGTGGCGGTGCTCTCCATCGTCTTCATCGTCTTCTACTCGAACAACTTTGTGGATGAGCGACGAATCCTAAAATCCAAAATTTCCCCAATTTCATGTTCACATTTCAGTTCCAGAGAGAACGAGGCTTTCTGTCATTGCATTTCCAACTTTACCCTTTCTGTAATTGAATTTCCATTTTTTTAACTTAATTTTTTAATTCAAAATTTAAAATAATAAAATTCACTCACGTTTTTTAATGACACGTGTATTAAAATAACACTGTCACTGTGTCAGGTCACACAATACTTAACGAGACGTAAAAAAAGAAAGGGTCCTATTTGAAATTCTGGATGAAAATAAGGACATATTGAGACATCAAACCTATAGAGAAACACTACAAATGCTTTTTAAATTTTGTTAGAATAATCGATTAAAAACTTGATTTAATTGATTAATTATTTTAGTAAATGCTTTAAAACTCTATAAATAGATATTCACCCTAAATCTTTTAGATAACTTTTTCAATTCTAATGACCAATATTTCTTTTAGCTATAAACGCAAATTTTAGGGAATTCAAAGATTTAATAGTAATAAAGTTGCACTAATTTCACAAAATCGCAATGTTGCTTCTGCTGTGGAAAATTCTGTTCGTTATGTTTTTCTAGAGTTTGTTCCAACATTACCTCCTGAATTCTTTGGTGTTCCAACATTATTTTTGGATTTTTGTCGTATAGGTTGATAAGACTAACATCGTTTTAGATAATCAAAGAGTTAATAAGGTTTGGACCCTCATGGAGTGATTGAAGAGTGGATAAAACATATCATTTTTGTTATCTAGATTTAATTAAGGCTTGTATCCTCTAACTTTTACAATTGCTAATTAAATATGTATAAACTTTGTTGTAGGATTTATTAAATCTAAGCTAAATTTAAAATTTATATGCACTTTATCTTATGTCTTATAACATAATAATTATATTAATAAAAAAATATTTTATTCTTAAAATTTGTTGATTATAAAATTATGGCTTAAAAATTAAGAAATTTGGAACAGTCTAAAAATGTGTTACTTTGACAAGATGAGAGAAATTAAATGGCCGTGAATAAAATTCAATTTTGAAGTGTGAAGTTAACATAAAAATATAAAAATTAAAGATTAATTTGTTTAGTAATCATAACCGCTCGACCAAGTTGATAGTGGTTCCTCCTTGGAACACTTCGTTCATCAATTCGGGTTTTCTCTGGTTATTATTTGTTCATCCATTGTCTTTTACCTTTGTTCAAGTACCTATGATGAATACAATACTTCGCCATTGCATTAATTCTTAACATAGTGGAGAATCCAATAACAATGACTTTAACTAAAGTAAAACTTAAAGTGCGAAGCATTCCATGTGTTAGGGATTGGGCGTCCGTCTGGATTCGCAAGGCGGTAGGCACCATTCCCAAGGGCTTTTGTGACTTTAAAAAGTCCTTCCCATTTGGCCGCTAGATTTCTGTGGGAAGCTTCACCTGTTTTCCTCCACTCCAAGTCTCCTTCCTGGAAGCTTCTAGGTCGCACCTTGGTGTTGTACCTTCTTTCCACAATCCGCTTACACGTTTATGCTCTTAAGGCCGCCCATGCTTTGTGTTCTTCCAGGGTGTCTAACTCCACTCTTAACTCTTCTTGGTTTACGTGGATGTCTTCTAATTGTCACCGCAAGGAAAGTTCCTCCAGTTCGACTAGCAACATGGCGTTAGTACCATATGTCAGGCTTTGTGTTCTTCCAGGGTGTCTAACTCCACTCTTAACTCTTCTTAGTTTAGGTGGATATCTTCTAATTGTCACCGCAAGGAAAGTTCCTCCAGTTCGACTAGCAACATGGCGTTAGTACCATATGTCAGGTTGAAAGGTGTTCACCGGTCATCCCGTGTGGTGTGCATTTGTATGCCCATAAGATTTCTCGAAGCTCATCCACCCAAGCTCCCTTTTTCCTCCTAGTCGTTTCTTCAACTCAGCGACGATCACTTTGTTCATTATTTCCATTTGGTCTTTTGTCTGGGGATGCTCCACGGAGCTGGTCATGCGTTTTACCCCTAATCCTTTAGAAAATTCGCCCAGCTTCTTGTCAATGAATTGCATGCCGCTGTCAGTAACGACCGTCCGAGGGAGCCCAAACCGACAAATTAGCTTCCACACAAACTTCTGTACTTATTGTGTTGTGATGGCCGTTAGTGCCTAGGCCTCTACCCACTTGGTGTAGTAGTCGCTCGCGACGAGGAGGAACTTACTTTGAGCCCGCCCGAGAGGAAATGGCCTAATGATGTCCATTCCCCACTAGGCGAACAGCCTAGGAGACATTAGGGTGTGTAGCGTACTTGTTGGAGCATGTGTATAGTTAGCATGGGCTTGGCAGCTAGTGCATTTCTGGACAAAAAGTTTGGTTTCCTCCTCCATGATCGGCCAGTAGTACTCAGCCCTAAGTGCCTGGGCCTTAAGGGTTCGTCGCCCGGTGTAGAACCCGCAAATCCCATTATGGAGCTCGTCCATGACATACTCGGCTTCGGGGCCCGAGAAGAATTTAAGGAGGGGAGTGGAGAATGTTGAGATTGTTGATAAGGGAAGTACTGGTTTAGCTAACCTTAATCTCATAGTGCGTTAGTCACTCTGGTTTTTAATGATGACAACACATTATTAATAACACATGTATTGTTATGTGTTACATGTTCTGTTCCTCATTGAATGATATATTGTATTGAACATGTTTTGTGTTGATCTTGATATGTGAATGCACATTTGCTGAGCTTATATCTTTTATATCATTTATGATTGCATTACATATGTTTTTGAAGAGTAAACCACATGCACTTTTATGAACTTATATTGTGTGGTATAACTGCATGTTTTAAGTCGACTTCATTATGAAGCAAGTCAATTAAAACTCGTGACTATGCACAGATTTTCAAAAACAGTGGTATGAGTGATTTTGCATTGAATAGTTTTTCAGACTGAGCTAATGTGCCTAAGTCAACTACATGCGCAGTGGATCCGACTTAGTTAGTTGTTTGTTTGAAATTCTGTTAATGTGTATGTACAATAACGACTATATTTCAAAAGTTAGTTAAAGCTTTTATGATAGTCAACTATATTAATTAAAATGCAAAATCAATTTGGTTGTTGTTGACTGCTACTATTTGACTTAACTTTTATAATTGTCTATTGATAGTCGACTTTATTAGTAGTCTAGTCGACTATAGGAGCATCTGATTTATAGAAAACTATAAATAGACGTGCCTCAGTTGATCACATAGACTTTGGTTATTCTAACACTTTCATTTGTGATTTGTAGATTGTGATCTCTGAGAATTTGCTCCAAGAACTCATCAAGAAGACCGTTGTGATCTATCTTTGAGGAGGTTCTTTGAAGGAGACTGTATTGCGCTGACTGTTTGATCAAAAATCTGCACAGCTGGTGTATTCTTGTTGATCAAGACTACCTTCAATCTACTAGAGATTGGTTGTTTTCCTGTTGTGATTACAGGGGTTGACTCGTGGACTCTGGACACTTTGAGGATTGTTCAAAGTGGGTTAAAGATTGCAGAAGAGGGGATATCTTGTTGCAGATCTTTGTTGTGTTTCTGCCTATATTTTGGTTAGAGGGTTAGAGAGGTGTTTTATATTTTTGACGTGGAGGGCTCTATAAAAGCCTTGTTGTAAAAACCTTGACCATTATAGTGCATTTGCTTCCGGATTGTGGAAGGACACTTGATGTAGGCATTGAGGCCAAACCAGTATTAAAACCTATGTTTGATTTCTCTATCCTTACACTTTTACATTAAGTCGACTTTACCGCTTTCATAGTCAACTTTGTATTTTCCGCTGCACTTACATTTTTCATTCCTTGTGATTTTAGAAACTTTGTAAAGGTTAATACTTTGTGAAAAAGATTTCAAAAAGACTATGATTTTGAAACCTCACCAATTCACCCCCCCCTCTTGGTGTTGAAACGAAGCCAACCTGTTTTCCAACAGAGAATCCCCTTCTGTAGAGGTCGTTTCCCACTATCATATATTGGTCGATTTTCTTGGTATCAGTCGGGCGGAGGGGTTCGACGGCGTCTTGCTGATTCACGAGTCTCCGAATCTTCATCCTACAATCGTCTGATTTCTACACAGTTGTAGATAAGCATTCCACTGATGGCTGTAGCAAAACTTGGCGAATGATCATAGTCAACTGCCCCTTCTCCTTGTCGCTACTAAGCTTTGATAGCATATCCGCCCGGGAGTTATCTTCGCGGGGGATGTGCCAGATCTCAATTTTCTCTAAGTCTTTAGCCAGGGAGGAAGCCCTGTGGAAGTACCGGAGGAGTTCGTCATCCTTGACTAGGAAGTATCCGCTCATCTGTCCAACCATGAGTTGAGAGTTTGTTCGACATGTAACCCTCTCAACTCCCATATCTTTTGCTAGCTCAAGTCTTGCCATTAGAGCTTCATACTTTGCTTGATTATTGGGCGCCTTGAATTTGAACACTAGGGAGTGCTCCAATAGGAACCCGTTTGGTCCCTCTAATACTATTCTGGCCCTGCTTGCCGTTTGGTCGGAAGCTCCGTCGACATATAGATTCCATTCACCGCAAGTAGTCAAGTGTAGCTCTACCGCAAAATTCGCCAGGTGTTGGCCTTTCACTGATCCTCTCGGTTTGTATCTTAGGCCAAATTCTGATAATTCGACAGCCCAACTTACCATTCGCTCGACCAAATTGGGCTTTCTTAAATTTTGGAAATGGGATAGTCCGTCTGAACTACTACCTGGTGACTCTGGAAATATGGCGGGAGTCTCCTGGCTACATTAAGCAGTGTCAACGCCACCTTCTCCACCTGCTGGTATCGCGTCTCGGTATCTTGGAGAATTTGGCTCATGAATTACACAAGCCTTGGCTCGGGCTTCTCTTGTAATAGGACGACTGTTAAGACTCCGGCAAGTGAACCGAATCGTATCAAGTAATATAAACGGTAAGACCGAGTATCGTTTTTCCTAGAGACTCATTGGCCTAGACATTCATGTGATTTATTGATTATTTAAGACTTGAGAATGAAAATTTGGTGTTTATAATGCAAGAATGAAAATAAACATGCATGCAAAGGTTGATCAATTAACTAAGAAAATACCCAGGTGAATGATATGGATGAATTATGTTGTTGAGGTTTACGACTTATCCTAATCCAGTCTCATATATTTATGAATCCTACTCCTTCATTAATGTTAATGCCACTTGCTAACTTATCCTAAACCCGATGTCTCGGTGAAGAGAGCCTACTTTTAATTACTAGTTTACAATGTCTTGTCTCGCTAGCAATTGATCATGCATTACATTCGCACAGAAGCTTAAAGGCAATCGGTCCTCCTATCCCTATGTCTAGGTAATATTGCTCCCGAGAGAATTCTTCCATGTCTAGATTTCCCCCTATGTGTCCATATCGACAAAATCAAATATCACGCTATTGAACGAGTTAAACAAAGCATGCATAGAGAATAGAGGAAAAACTCTAACAATTAATGAAGTAAAACATTTGCAATATGAATCAATTCTATATATGAGAGTTTCAAAGGATTACATCATTTCCCCCAACAACAATGGAGGTTTAGTTCACCATAGACATGGTAAAACTAGATGAAAACAATGAAAAGAATGAAAGATAAAACCTTAGAATTTGTACATTGGAGCTCCTGCATCCAAAATCCGCCTCCGAGGGGTGAAGAGAGTGTTTCTACGCCTCTTTCTGTCAAAAGATACCCTCTCTGGGTCGTGTAAATCTATATATAGTTCATTAAAAGCAGCAGAAATTGGCCTAGGCCCAAAAGACTGGCACTCAGTGCTAGATTACCGCTCAGCGGTAGGCGTGGTACTCATAGGTCTTGCTCAGGGTTGACGCCCAGGCGTTGTCCAATGGATTCACTGAAGAGGCCAACGTTCAACGGTGAAGTTGGCGTTGAGCGGTGGCTACGACACTTAACTTTCCCCTCAGCGATGGCCCTTAGACGTTGGCCAGAGAACTCCTCCACGAGGCTGGTGCTCAACGGTGAATTTGGGCTCAGCGGTGTCTGCGATTCTTCTTTTAAGCACTTTTCCTTCTTCGCTTGAGTTCAACTCCTTCCTACTTCAGCTTCCTTGATTCAATTCATGTTAATTCCTGCTAAAACAAGGAAAACCAAGCATAAAACCAAGAAAACCACCTTTGACTCTCTTTTTTTCTAACTTAAGCAAAATGCATTATTTCAAGCTAGTTTCTAATTCATAAAGGGTATGTTTACTGTCAAATTTAAGTATAAAAATAATGGTTTTTGAATCGTTATCAATGACACTGATGGTTGCTTCTAACACTCCCAAATAGACTTGTAAGTCCTCGCCTAACACCAACTGATTCATAACTGGTGGGCACACCAGTACCTCCTTCATGTCCTCAAATGCTTTCTAAAAGTCAGCAACCCATATGTCAAATGATCCTTTCTTCATTTTCTTCAGAACCGTCCAGATGCGTTCAACCCGATTAGGGATGAACCTGGACAATGTTGTTAGACGGGCGACCAATCTTTAGACCTCCTTAAGTGTAGTTGGGCTTTTCATCTTTAGGATGGTTGCACACTTGTCCGGGTTGGCCTCTATTCCCCGAGTGGTGAGCATAAATCCCAAGAACTTCCCTGCTTCCACTCTGAATGTGCACTTAGTAGGATTTAGTCTCATCCTGTATCGCCTGACTTGCCAGAAGACTTCCTCCAAGTCTTTTATATGCTGCCTTCCTCCTACCGATCGGACCACCATGTCGTCCACATAAACGTCCATGCATCGGCCGATCTGATCTGAAAAGATTTTGTCCATCAGACTCTGGTATGTTGCCCCGGCGTTCTTCAAGCCGAAAGGCATAACTTCGTGACATAAGTTAGCTTTATCAATGATGAAGGCAATCTTCTTCCGATCTGGAGCATACATCGAAATCTGGTTGTAGTCGAAATATGCATCCAGGAAACTTAGCATTTTATGGCCTAACGCTCCGTTAACCAAGGCATCAATATAGGGTAATAGATGAGCATCCTTCGGGTAGGGCTTGTTCAAATCTGTGTAGTTAGTGCATATACACCACTTCCCACTAGCTTTCTTCACCATAACTACGTTGGCAAACCAAGTGGTTTATGCTGCTTCCCTGACGAATCTGACCTCCCTCAATTTATCCATTTCCTCCTTCGTGGCTCTTCTCTTCTCATCCCCCGCCCTTCATTTCTTTTGCGTAATTGGTCTGGCCTCCTTAAAGAGCTCCATTTTGTGGAACATAACCGAGGGATGGATCCCCGGCATGTCGGTTGCTGCCTATGCGAAGAGGTCCCTGTTGCGCCATAGTACCGATTTGAGCTCCCTCTCTGCCTCGGGGTCCAGTCCTCTAGCCATTGTGGTAGTGTGAGAATCATCCTTTCTGACCATGACCGGCTGTGTCTCCCTCAATGGTTCTATCAGGTCCTTCGTGTTTGTGCGAGGGTCGAGGTTTGCCATGGCTACCTCGGACTGACTTGTCTTTCTCCTAACAGTTTGGGGGTAAAGCTTTAGACCAATGGCATAACATTTTTGTGTTGTCTTTTGATCCGTGCGAACGATGCACACCGTCCCTCTGTCCAATGTGTACTTCATGGTAAGGTTAGGGGTTGACACGATGGCTCCAAAGGTGTTTAGACACGTCAACCTAAGAGCACGTTGTATGAGGTGTTGGCTTCTACTAACAGGAAGCGCACTCATTTCTCCTCACTATCCCGACCGGTCCCAAGGTGGGTACGAAGATCTACATAGCCCCGAGTGTCCACTTGCTCTCCCGCGAAGCCTACTATTTATGCGTTGTATGGGATGATCACATCGTCTGAAATGTCCATCTTTTGGAACGTCTTCCAATAGAGGATATTCACCGAACTGCCCTGATCGACGAGCACCTTACTGACACAATACTTGGCTATTTCAATCGTGATAACCATGGGATTGTCCTGTTTCGGGTCGGGAGCGTGGAAGTCTTCATCCGTAAAAGTGATTAGAGGCATGGTCCTCCTCGGCCTTTCAATAGCATGGACCGAACAGAAGGCCCTAACAGCTCGTTTCCCAACGGAGGCAGAGGATTCCCCACCGACAAACCCACCTGAAATCGTGTTGATGTGACTGCGCAATGGTCCGTCGTTGCTTCTATTGCGACTTCGACTCCTTCATCTTTCTGGCCGAGTGCGACTGCCGAGTCGATCGCCCCTCCCATACTGTGAGCGACTGCGATATTCTCGCCTATCGGGACTTTTTCGTCGAGGTTTCGTTGCGACCACTGTGCGTGATCAACCGGTCGTTCATCTTTAATGTACTTCTTAACCTGACCCGCCCGGATTAGCTCTTCGATTTTGTCTCGAAAGCTCACACACTCACTCGTCGTATGACCCATGTTCTTGTGATATAGGTAGTGCTTGGTTTCGTCTGCCCTAGGCGGTGTGGGATGCCTTTTAGGTTCTCGTATCAACTCGGTACTTAGTGCTTCTTATAGTATTTTAGCCCAGGGAGCATTCAACAGGGTGTACTGCTAGAAATGCAGCCCCCAAGGTGGTCTCTAGGCTTGAACTCGCTTGCCTTTCTGACTTGACCATCCTGTTTTTTACCGTCGGCCCTTTCGCCCTTTACCTCTTGACCCTCTTTCTTATATGATTGCTTCATCTCTTCAACCCTTATTTCATCAGTCACCCTCTCTCTCAATTCTTCCATACTCTTTGATGCCCGCTGGCACACACTATCTTTAAAAGGCCCTGGCTTGAGGGATGGTAAAACGTACTGAAGGGCGAGTTCAGAGTTGAGACCCTTCACTCGTCGAACGATCTTCTGGTAACGGTCTATGAACACCTTCAGTGTTTCCTCCTTCCCCTGTTTGAGGTTCACGAGCTCGAAGATGGTTAAGTCTTGTGCCCGACTTCTAGCAAACTAGCATCCGAACATAACTTTGAGGCTCTCAAAATTTTCAATAGAATTAGGGAGCAGAGAGTTGAACCACTCCAAAGCTTCCCCTTCCAACAATAGAGAGAAGGCTCGACACCAGATAGTGTCGTTCCTCGTGTGGAACGTCATCCAGTTGGTGAACGTCTTAATATGATCATCCAGATTAGTTGACCCATCATATATTTTGAATTGAGGCGGGACTTAGTGCTTAGATGTGTGAACATCCATAATAGCCTGGACAAACAGTAGGTTGCCAAAAGTGCCTAAGTCAATTGATTATTTGTACAGTAGTCTAAGATCAGTAATAAATGCATAATAAATGCGAACCACCTATATCTCACCTTCGACCTATATTTATAGTTTTCGTCATAGGCTTGGAATTAGTGAAATCTTAATCACGGTCCAATCCCAATCCAATACCTTTAATCATTATTTACCTTAATCTTTGTAGGAATACCTAATTATGGACATTCGTCGACAGTTAATCCTAGACCGTCCAACTAAGTTAACCACAGGTTGGAGAAATGCTAAAGAGAGTGGAGAATTGTTCTCACCAATACATTTTATGACATAATTTTGTTAAGAATATAAATTTTACTAAAAATTATAAAATAGAAAAGGTATTTGTTTAAGACATGTAAAACTAAAATTTATAAATTTTAATAAATTTCAATTAATAGAAGAACCCGCGTTTAGATGTTGATTACCAATATTTTGTATTACACATAAAGAAAAAGTCAATAATGGATTGACGTAATAGAAAATACGTTAAATAGATTCAGTGGTCCCTATTTTTGTTGTTTTTCTTCAAGCAGGTCCCTGTATTTCCAGGTTGATCAATTTGGTTCGTGCTTTTGCAAAAGTAGAACAATTAAGTCGATTCTGTTAACTTCTTTTGACGGCGTTAAAAATCTTGCTTGCTCGCAAGATGAGGTGTCATTTTCGAAAGATATGGCACATACGTGGACTTAAATTATTTGTTTAGGTTTTAAAATCAAAACACATGTGCATTAAGTTTGTAAAGTTTAAAAAATTGGGGAAAAGTTTAAAGAATTAGGGAAATTGGGGAACAAACACCCTCCCAACAGAGCCACCTCCATATCGAAATTTCCTTTTACGGTTGTAGGGAGTTCAACTTCATGAAGGCTCTCGCGCGTGAGGCCAAAGGCAACTACGAGATCGGGTTGGTTAGGTTTGAGTTTGCGGGTGACGACCCGGTGAAGGGCACCGCCGACCAAGACGCCCATGGTCCGCATGTAGCAGAGGGTGTAGGGCATGCTAGGGAGGTTTTTCCAGGCGTCAGATTTGAGTGTGTAGAGTTGGACCTAAGAATCGAAGGTGCGATTGTGGAGATCGAAAAAGTAATGTTGACGGGCTGCAAAAAGGGAGGAGTCCGGGCAGTTGAAGTGGTCAGCGGGGAGAATTCGGTGCTTGCAGAGGTGAGGGTTCCATAAGACGATGTCGTCGACGAAGTTAGAGATATAGATGAGGTTGTTGCAGGAACCGAGAACCTTGATGTTGTTGCTGTAGCACATGAGA
Organism: Vigna mungo; assembly: GCA_036885675.1. Taxonomy (NCBI): domain Eukaryota; kingdom Viridiplantae; phylum Streptophyta; class Magnoliopsida; order Fabales; family Fabaceae; genus Vigna; species Vigna mungo. The sequence continues at coordinate 23,306,383 of CP144694.1, forward strand.
GGGTGAGTGATTTCGAGGGGTTTCTCGAGGGATTGAAGGTCGACGGTGTAGAGGTGGGAGCGGTGACGGAGAATGAGGGTGGTGTGGGATTTGCTGAGGTGGAATTGGATGAAGTCGGTGGTGTCGATGAGGGAGCGCCACCACTTGCAGGTGGAGCGGAGCTGCAACACTGACTTCATCGGCAGACGGGACAGGATTTCGGTGATTACTTCCACCGGAAGATTTGCCATCACTGGGATTGCATGTAACTGGAATTGATTCGTATTGTTGCCACTTGATTCTCATGAATTGGGATTGATTTTCTGTTTTTTTGTTGATGCTAGGGTTTGCTTCTGAAGAAGACTCAGTGTTGCCAACAGGACGAACACCAAGCGTACTCCTTTGACATCCTCTTCGAAGAAGAATGACAACAACCTATTCCCACCAAACCCACCCCCTCGCAAAAAGTTATCAACCTACACCCTTCAAAGAAGAACCACCACCCTTTTCAATTAGGGATTTTGCAGCTTTAGCTCAGGGATGGATTTAATCAAATCCAAAATGACAACTTGCAATATCTAAACACGTCTTAAAGTGGTTATGTGCCACGTCTTTCGAAAATGACACCTCATCTTGACAACAAGCAAGATTTTTAAAGTCGTCAAGAGAAGTTAACAGAATGGACTTAATTACTCTAATTTTGCAAGTATAGGGACCAAATTGATCAACCTGGAAATACATGGACCTACTTGAAGAAAAACAACAAAAATAGGACCACTGAATCTATTTAACCTAGAAAATATAAATATAATAAATAAATTAAAATATAAGACGAAAGAAACATGTTTTATGAAATATTTTATATTATTTAATTAAAGTATTATATAGAAGAATTTTCTATGGGACCATTAGTAAGAAAAAAAATATTAGGTATAATTAAACCACTGATTAAAAATAAAATAAAAAGTTTGTAATTATTAATTAATTTTTCATTAATATGTTTAAAACATACGAAATCATTTAACTTGAAAAAAAATATTTTAACATATACAAATTTTTATATTTATGTGATACTATTTTTTATGTTTTATATATGTATTTCTTTTATAATAAATTATAAAAATTTACTTTTTCATAACTATTTTCTCTTTATTATATGTATTAAATAAATATAAATGTTTCCCATCTTTTTCTTTTAACTTATATATTTCTAAAATATTAACGACATTTTCTTACTCGACTTTTTAATACATTATATATATAGAAAGAGTCACCAGTTTCTTTGTTATAGACTCACTGAGTTCTGGCTCGTCAACTTCCCATCCACCATTCCCCAGCTCTCGCCATGGATCACCATGTCTCCCGCCGAACCGAGATCTTAACCAACCACCTCCTCCGCCGTGCACCGCCGCCTACCTCCGTTCTGCAGCCCCACCGCTGTCTGAGCTACTCCCCTCCCGAGCTCTCCAACGAATTCGCGTTCGACTTGCGGGAGATGCGGAGGTTAATGGACGGGCACAATCTGGAGGACCGCGATTGGCTCTTCTCCGTTATCGTGCAGAGCGCACTCTTCAACCGCCGCGAGCGCGCCGGCAGAATCTTCGTGTGCCCCGACTACAACCAGTCCATGGAGCAGCAGCGCGAAGCCACCATGAGGCGCATCGAGTATCTTGTGGAGAGAGGGGTTTTCCGAGGGTGGCTGACTGGCGAGGGCCCGGCGGAGGAGCTGAGGAAACTCGCGCTCCATGAGGTTATAGGGATGTATGATCACTCCCTTTATGTTAAGCTTGGGGTTCAGTACTTCCTCTGGTTCGTTATGTTTTCTCTTTTCTTTTTCTATAGTTTTCTTCTTGAGAGTAGTTTGAATTTGAATAAGAGCTTCGTTTCTATGCAGTGGTATTTTCAATAGTTTTATGAAAAATATTGTTTTAACAATTTTCTTTTTAAGACGTAGTTCGTTATTAGTCCCTTTCAAACTTCTTTGTTAAATGAAAATTTTTTAACGTCCTATCAGAAACCATTCATAGGACAACTATCAGTTTGTACTTTTTGTGAGTATTTTGGTAGAAGTCAAAAAAATTATACAATTTCCTAGATTCAGCTTTTGCATGAATAATTTGCTGAAATAATTTTCATTAGCTTTCTAAAATATTGATTTTAACTTGTGATTAAATAATAGAAATGAAAAAAAATATGCAGGTCTCAAATAGTTAATATTTGGAGTATCTATTATTTGTGAATACTGATAATTTTAACATTTTTTTATAAACATGTAATATTATAATTGAATATCTGTCCCCTAAAAATAATAAACATAAAAATTTAATTTGTATTTTCTTAAATTAAATTTAATTAAAATTAAAATTAATTTATATTTTATGAAATTAAATTTAATTAAAATTAAATATTAATTTATATTTAATTTAGTTTAGATTATATTTTATTTATTTATTTTGTAATTTTATTTATATTTTATTTTAAAAACTTATAAAATATTTTAAAAAATCTTTGAATATTTACGAGTATTTATGACTTTTAAAATATCAACAAATATTTTTTTAAAGGAAAACGTTTTTTCAACAACGTCCATTTGACAACAAATTGACAACGACACGTGTCCTTCTGTCATTTATTGTTTTAAATGCTTTTTTTAAAAGGTTAAAATGGGTTTTGGAGGACATTTTTGGAAAGGGTTTTGGTAAAACCTATTCGCGCCTTCTTCCATTCAAAACTTTCTCTCTCCAGGTTGTTCATTCCAAAGTCTCGCTCCACCATTCCAAAGTCTGGTTCCACGATTACAAACTCTCGACACACTCTCGACACGCCACCACAATCCTCTTTCTTCACCTACGAAGTCCAATGTTTCGTTAGTGCCTTAGTCCGTCATTGACGCCACCACCATTGAAGTTCGTCATTGATGCCATCACAATCCTCTCGCTTAGGGCCACGGTTGGGGGATTATCTCGAAAGGAGACGTTTTTTCGCTGTCGTCGTTGTTCCTTCGGGGGTTGGGTGTGTTTGTCCTTCAAAACACCATTTTTTTGCTCTCGAAAATTATTTTATATTCGCACACTTTGCGATTGTTTTGCTGGTGCTTTAGTCTGCCATTGATGCCACCTTCAAAACCTGATTTTTGCACTCGTAATCGATTATGAGTCCCCATGTAATCAATTACAACAGCATCAGACCTGTGACAAGTCTGCATGGACACACCTGACAACCTAGGAACACCTTTGATTTGTGTTCCCAACACATAGAACTGACATTGTGTTCAATTTCTTGTTGTCAATACCTAGCTCCATGGCCAATAGGGTTGAACAATCCACAAAACATTCAAAAAACACTAGTAATTACGTTTGGGGAGCTCTTCACCCAGGGCTAGGTTGCGCTGACAAACTTTTGGTACAAATTGGGATTTTTCACTGGTAATTGATTACACGGCCCCTGTCATCGATTACAACAACATCAGACCTGTTCCAAGTCTACATGAACTACCCTTTCAACCTATAAACACATTTTATTCATGTTCCCAACACATACAACTGACATTGTGTTAACTTTCCATTTGTCAACATCTTGCTCCATTCCAACAGGGTTGAGCAATCCACACAACATTCAAAAAACACTAGTAATTACGTTTCGGAAGCTCTTCACCCAAGGTTGGGTAGTGATGACCAAATTTTGGTACAAATTGGGATTTTTCCAATGGTAATCGATTACAGGGGCCACTATAATCAATTACAACAGCATCAAACATGTGTCAAGTCTGCATGAACTGCCTTGTCAACCTATACACACCTTTGATTCGTGTTCCCAACACATAGACCTGACATTATGTTAAATTTCTTGTTGTCAACACCTTGCGCCATACCAACATGGTGAAGCAATCCACAAAACATTCAAAAACCACTAGTAATTACGTTTGGGAAGTTCTTCAACCATTTTTGGGTAGCGCTTACAAACTATTGGTACAAATTGGGATTTTTCCACTGGTAACCGATTACAAGGCCCCTGTAATCGATTACAACAACATCAGACCTGTGCCAAGTCTGCATGAACTGCCCTGTCAACCTATACACACCTTTGATTCGTGTTCCCAACACATAGAATTAACATTGTGTTAAATTTCTTGTTGCCAACACCTTGCTCCATGCCAACATGGTTGAGCAATGCACAGAACATTAAAAAAACACTAGTAATTACGTTTGGGGAGTTCTTCAACCATTTCTGGGTAGCGTTGACAAACCTTTGGTACAAATTGGGTTTTTTCCACTGGTAATCGATTACAAGGCCCCTGTAATCGATTACAACAACATTAGACCTATGCCAAGTCTGCATGAACTGCCCGGTCAACCTATACACACCTTTGATTCGTGTTCCCAACACATAGAACTGACATTGTGTTAAATTTCTTGTTGCCAACACCTTGCTCCATGCCAACATGGTTGAGCAATGCACAGAACATTAAAAAAACACTAGTAATTACGTTTGGGGAGTTCTTCAACCATTTCTGGGTAGCGTTGACAAACCTTTGGTACAAATTGGGTTTTTTCCACTGGTAATCGATTACAAGGCCCCTGTAATCGATTACAACAACATTAGACCTATGCCAAGTCTGCATGAACTGCCCGGTCAACCTATACACACCTTTGATTCGTGTTCCCAACACATAGAACTGACATTGTGTTAAATTTCTTGTTGCCAACACCTTGCTCCATGCCAACATGGTTGAGCAATGCACAAAACATTCAAAAAACACTAGTAATTACATTTGGGGAGTTCTTCAACCATTTCTGGGTAGCGTTGACAAACTTTTGGTACAAATTGGGATTTTTCCACTGGTAATCGATTACAAGGCTCTTGTAATCGATTACAACCGCATCAGACTTGTGCCAAGTCTGCATGAACTGCCCTATCAACCTATACACACCTTTGATTCGTGTTCCCAACACATAGAACTGACATTGTGTTAAATTTCTTGTTGTCAACACCTTGCTCCATGCCAACATGGTTGAGCAATCCACAGAACATTGAAAAATCACCATAAAAAAATTCACGTTAGAATAATCCAAAAAATAATTAACAAAACAAGAAACATAAATTGGCAAGGAGGAAAGTCTAAATGGAAAATGGGAAAGAGGAAATGGAAAAGAGGAAAGGGGAAAGGGAATAGTAGAAATACCTTGCTCTCATCACCAGAGTTTTCCATTTCCCACAACAAAATCATGTTTCTCGTCAGGTTGCTTCGCCGAAGAAGATGAAGCTAAAATAAAGAGAAACTGAAGAGAGAAAGGAGAGCTTGAAGAGAGAAAGGAGACAGTTTGAAGAGAGAAAGGAGTGAGCTTTAAAAGAGAGAAAGGAGAAAGCTTGGAGAGAGAAAGAAGAGAGAACGATGAAATAGGTTAGAGAGAGGACGAAAATGAAATAAGGGAGAAGGGAAAAAGGGGAAAGGGAAAATGGAAAATGGGAAATGAAAAATGGAAAGGAAAAAGAAAATACCTTGTTATCAAAGTTTTCCATTGCTTTACCGGAGTCTCGTCCGTAAAGATGAAGCTTGCTTTTTGTGAGAGAGAAAGAGAGAAAGGAGAGAAAACACACATGCAAAATGAAAACGAAAATACACGGCTGAGGGAGATGAAAACAAAAATGAAAAGAACATTTTCGGAAGCCAAACTCATTGCCAACTTTAATGCAAAATAAAATATTTTAAATGATTCAATAGCCTTTTGACACGTACCGTTATAATAAATGTTCTCAAATTTGCATTTGTTGAAATATCACGATCTTTTTTAAATAGATAGCATACATTGCTCGACCCATGCCCAAATTTATTTTACTGAGTTAATTGTAATTTTTTCTTTAAAGTATTTCTTATGCTGAAGTTTATTGGAGCATGTTTGAAAAGAATTACTATCTCTTAACTAGCGTGTGCATGAATACAATGTTAAAAGGGTCTTGGGGAGAAGTTCTCTACTTGAAAAAGTTGTATATTTTCGGAAGAGAAATTCATTTAATTGCTTCTAGCTTTTACCCAAACCGAACCGTAGTCTCTAACGTAGTAATACTCTCTTTTAGGTTATGTTTTGTTTTCTTTCTCCATTCTCCATTCTCCATGTTGTTTCTTGGGTAAATAATCTTTTTGTCGTAAGAGTGTTCAGTAGTTCGCCAGAGGTTGTCGTTTAGGTTATGTTTTGTTTTCTTTTTTCGTATCTCCACATTTATTTTTGGGTAAATAACCTTTTTATCCTAAGAGTGTTCAACAGGTCGGCAAAGGTTGTCGTTTTTTTAAAGGATAATGATATTTTGACAACTCTTTTTTAACAACTTTTTGACAACAGGACACGTGTCATCATTTTATTGGCATGTTTGAATTTATTATTAAAATAATATTTAAAACGGACCAATCATAGACTACCACGCATGCGTTGTCAAAAAATTGTCAAAAAAGAGTTGTTAAAGAGACTTTTTCCTTTTTTTCAAACACTTTTAAGGAGGACAAACGTGATTTATCCTTTTTTTTCTCTGAGTTGGTGAAAATTAGAAAACGATATCAAGTTGGTCGCTAAAGTACCTTTTTCAAGCTAACTTGAATGATGAATAATGGATTTCAGGGGAGGGGCCGTGAAGTTTTTGGGAACCAAGCGCCATCATGACAAGTGGTTAAGTGCTACTGAAAACTATGACATGAAGGGTTGTTTTGCTTTGTCTGAGTTGGGCCATGGAAGTAATGTAAGTGAAGATTGCTAAATTAGTTGGGTTCATTTGATCCGCTAGTAATTTTTTATGATTTTTCCGTCACCTTTAGTAATTCTTTCCACACTAATTTTTACAGGTGCGAGGAATTGAAACAATCACTACTTATGATTCAAACACTGGAGAATTTGTAGTCAATACTCCATGTGAATCGGGCCAGAAGTATTGGATTGGTGGTGCAGCAAATGTAATGATTCTATTTGTATAATTGATAAGATCGGGTGCTTACATTTTTCTCCTGCTCCAACTTTGTATATATTTAATCCTCTATTATTAACTTGTTCTCCTATATATTCAGCATGCAACACATACTATAGTCTTTTCACAGCTCTATATAAATGGAAGCAATCAAGGGGTGCATGCATTCATTGCCCAAATCAGGGATTCAGATGGAAACATATGTCCAAACATTCGAATAGCTGATTGTGGTCACAAAATTGGTGTAAATGGAGTTGATAATGGCCGTATCTGGTAATATACGCATTTTCAAACAAGTTGTGCATGAAAAATGAATCTCATATAAATGAATGAACTCAGAAACTCTGGACACGGATCCTCAGGTTTGATAATGTGAGGATACCTCGGGAGAATTTGTTGAATTCTGTGGCTGATGTTTCCCCGACTGGTGAATATTTGAGTGCCATAAAAAATGTTGATAAGGTGATTTGCTTTTTCAGAGATATGATATTCCATTTGGTCTCCTTGTGGTCTTCTTTATTCCGTTTGAGAAGCTTCCTCACATATCTTTCGTTGTATGTTATTCTTGTTACAGAGGTTTGCTGCTTTCTTAGCCCCTTTGACCAGTGGTCGGGTTAGTATTGCTGCTACTGCTGTTTACATTTCCAAGGTAGTGAGACCGTCTATATTTGTGAATTTCACGTTTGTCTTTGTTTCTTTATTTTCTTGTATTGAACTAACTCATTCCAAATTTGATATCTTAACTTATCGTATCATTTATTTGTCCTTAGATTAGCTTGGCCATTGCTATAAGATATGCACTGACAAGGCGGGCATTCTCCATTACACCAAATGGGCCTGAAGTTTTACTGCTTGATTACCCTAGTCATCAACGGCGTCTGTTACCTTTACTTGCAAAAGTGTAAGTTCTCTAATTACAGGCATTTTGATATCTATTTGATCATACCTCAAAAATAAAAATGATTCAATTTATGGGAAGCTGAAGGTTTGGCATGCCATTTTGAATATATTCTTCAATGAAAGATGCCTTTTGTTTTTCTCACCAAACTGTTAAGACAAAGAATCTTTAAAAATATGGTCAATATTACAGGACTAGTTAATTTTTACAGAAGTTCAGTGGTCATTTTCCCATATGGACCAAGACAATACCTTTATATGTTCATTTCTTTACTTTTATGGTTCAGATATGCAATGAGTTTTTCCGCAAATGACCTCAAAATGATGTATGTTAAAAGAACACCGAAGTCAAACAAAGCAATTCATATTATTTCTAGTGCATACAAGGCTACTTTTACTTGGAACAACATCCGTACTCTCCTTGTAAGTTTTTCCTGGGGTTTGATAGGTAGTATTGTATGCCGTTGTCCTCTCTAAAGTTCTATTAATGCTTGAAATAGGAATGTCGTGAAGCCTGCGGAGGCCAAGGAGTTAAATCTGAAAATCGTGTTGGTCTTTTCATGGGTGAATTTGACGTGCAATCGACATTTGAGGGGGACAACAAAGTTCTGATGCAGCAGGTAAAATGAGTATTCTGTTAGATTTGAAATTTGATTAATAATTGAGTACAACATTTTTATTTTCAAACTCTGGAAATACGATGATCTGGTTTCATTGTGCAAAACATTAATGGGATCCTAATAAGTTGTGTTTGTTTATTTTCATTTGACTTTTAAGCAGTGTAATGATAATTATTATGAAATAGTTCTGTCCATTTTTTTGAATGTGAATGGTTGTGTTCTTCATTACATTTCAGATTAGCAAGGCACTCTTTGCAGAATACGTAGCATGTCAGAAGCAAAACAAACCTTTCAGTGGTTTAGGATTAGAGCACATGAACAAACCTTTGCCTGTTATCCCATCTCACCTAACCACTCCAACCATTAGGAGCAGTGAATTTCAGGTAATCATTTGATTATGCCTGTTGAAATTTGGAGAAGCCATATAGAAGCATCTATCTGTTTCTTACGTTACCTCTCACTCACACAGATTGATCTGTTCCACCTAAGAGAGCGAGACCTATTGAGGCGCTTTGTTGAAGAGGTCTCAGAATACCAATCTCGTGGAGAAAGCAAAGAGTCTGCCTTCATTCTAGTGAGATTCTACCTCGTCTTTTTATTTTTTTCCTTTCTTCTTTTCCTTGTCTTACAATTTGGAACACTTTTCTGTTCCAGAGTTATCAGCTAGCAGAAGACTTGAGCAGAGCTTTCTCAGAACGAGCAATACTGAAAACCTTTATTGATGCCGAGTCAACTTTACCAGCTGGTTCATTGAAGGTAAATCATATTACTGCTTGCTATAAAATTGTACTGGTAAAACGCTCTCTTTAACGTGCTTTTTACCATTTATTGAAATCTGGAAGTCATTATCCTGTCATGCCAGTTGATCAAGGTTGAATGGTTTGTTTAACAGAGGTCTGGAATTGAATCTTTATCAATAAAATTCATTAAAAAATTAAGTCCATACAATTCTAAAAATAAAGAATTAAATTAGTTTAAAGATTTGAAAATTAACTAATTCTATTTTTAGTTAAAGTAAATGAATAAAAAACATATTTATGTTAGAAAAACTTTGTCCAAATATAACTCAAAAATAGAGTATATTCTAAAGGGTGTGTGTTGTGGAGACTATGTTAGCATTTTTGTACTGCTACAGCGCCATGTGTTTCTTGTGCAATTATTTGTAGGGTAAAAATATGTAACAGATCCATTAATAGATCTCTTTACTTTTATTTGTCTTTTGTATAGAATGTGTTGGGTCTATTGAGATCGTTGTATGCTGTGATAAGTGTGGATGAAGATGCTTCCTTTCTTCGATATGGATACTTGTCAACAGAGAATGCTTCTGCAGTGAGGAAAGAAGTGCCAAAACTATGCGCTGAACTTCGACCACATGCACTTGCCTTGGTCAGTTCCTTTGGTATTCCTGATGCTTTTCTGAGCCCTATTGCATATAACTGGCTTGATTCAAATTCTTGGTCTTCTCAACTTTAGCAAGCTTATGCAAATTTCTGCATTTGAATAGTATCTTTGTTGCATGTTATTGGGTGAATAAAAAGTTAAAGAACAAAATAAAAAGTTGGTATATGAGGGAAACCAAGGCCAGATCATTCGGATTGAGTTTTCATCAATTACTTCTGTACCATTTAGTAAATAGCAGTTAAGTTATTTGAATCTGATAAATGTACCTCAATTACATCTTTATATTTTGTTGAATCAGAAATTCCAATGCCTAATATTTCTAATTAAAGTACCTTTAAATTCCTGAACATGAATTCGTTTATTCTTGTCTTGACATGCGTTGGGTTAAAGTTAGTTTATGTCACTGCTGATGCGGTGTGTATATATATATATCATACTTATTCATGTATATGTAAGTATTGTTAAATCTCTCTACCTTGGTGTTTCTAAAATTTTGAATATATTAACAAATCCATGCCTGTTTTCCTTTACTTCATACTCAATTTGCCAATGTACCTAAATGATAAATTTACTAGTTAAATGTAATTATTAAAATATTTGAAACATAGGAAAAATTTTAGAAATAGAGGTAATTATTAAAATATTTGAAACATAGAAAAAAAATTCTATAGAAATGGAGTTTTTAAAAACTTTTCAGAGATAAATATTTAAACTCTTTTGCAGGAGTTAAACGGTTTGCAATAAATATTAGACACAAGTTTTCAAACTGCATGTAAGAAAGTGAACAAACAAGACAAACATATTTTTATACGAATTCATTCCAATTGAGCTAAGTCAAATTCTCCCTTAAACATACTTAAGAGATTCCACTAATCTTTAAAACATTACAACGGGTTTTACCACTCTTGTTTACAAACTATTCAACTTGGATAGATGAGTTTACCCACTCCTAGTTCAAAATTACTCTTTCTAACTATATTCTTTGGCTTAACTGAACCAAACAACAAGTGTTTTGATTCTCTTCATAATTTACAAACAGAAGAAAGGTGTTTTGAAAAATAATTACATATTCAAAGCTCTCAAAGAGAGGATAATTTCAATATAAAGAAATATGAAGACTTGTAAAACATTTTCTTTTACAAAGAAGGTGTTAGACAATGAAATGTGAAGAACCAAGTGTTTTTATTTAATAGAACTTTGTTCTAGATGATCTGTAATGTTAAGTGCATTTCCAACAAACATTGTTTGTGGGATATATAACATCTTATACAAACTTATCATAGACGGATTGCTTATGTTGTTCAACATCGTTAAGTATTCATCTGTTAAACTTTAAAACAAGAGTTGCTAGACAATCTTATCTTTCTAGACGATCTTACTTCCTCTAGTTGCATAAACTTGGAGGTTTGTTGCCTCAGCTCATCTATGTTTGTAGTGTAGGCAACGTCATACACAAGTCTTCCGCATAGGGACCTGACTTTAGTGTTGTGGTCATATGATGGAGAACAACTTCAGAGTGTAGGTTCTTAATCTTCAGAGCCACTTTATTGAACCTTTCAATAAAGGTTCGCAAAGAATCTCCTTTTTCTTGCCTAATGTTGAAGAGTGGGAGGAAGGTAAGGTGATGATGCCAGCTCTTGGTGAACTGTGTTGTAAAGGACCACACCAGTGTATCAAACGCTTTGCACAGTAGAAACTGACCTGAGTGATATAGACGAAAATGTGTTCATTCGGGTCAGTGCTACAATTGTACTGGTCCAAGGTAGGAACCTTCCACTACTTAGGAATGGGGTATTAGTGATGTTGTTTATGAAGGAGTGTTGATGGCTCCCTTTTAGTGTCAAGGAGTTGTGTATCTTGGGAGTAAGGTTGTACTCGCTTTCCTTTTCATTTCAACAGATAGGACCGGTATAAGTAGAGTTTTCTACACTGGGTTCGTGTTATCAAGGGTTTCCTTCTCCTTTCCCTTGCCATCCCTTCCTTCAACCTCAACCCTCCATTTTAGCCTAGCATTCTCTTACATCAGTGCTTCCATCTCTTCAACACCTTTCTTAAATTCAACGAACTACAATTGAACCTTCGCTTAGGCTTCCAAGATAGCAACCATGTCTACCGAGGAGGGTACTGCTTCTTTTGTTTCAACCATCTTACTTCTTGTATACATCATAGAGATCTCTTCACAGAATACAAGTCAGTCCTATGATGGACGCCAATTGTTCTTACTAGTGTGTATCCCGCGAAGACTTCCAAGAATGCTCCAAACATTTCCAAACCTTCAATCTCCAAGACATTCGTCATCTTTTTGAGTACTTGTTCTCCTTAAGTTGAGTAAGGATTGTGACTACAAAAGACACTCTAACGCCTTAGTCAGCCTAGTGTATCAACAAGCAATAAATGCAATAATTAATTAATATAATTAACATACCTCATAAGATGTGCTATTTATACTATTATTCATCAATTTTATCTAGACCTGGGTCCATTGTCCTAAATACTTGTTAGCTTTTGAATTATCAAGGTTAACCATAAACCATTATAATTAGGTGGCTTGTATGATGTTGTGTTGATCGAGTAGGAATGGACTAAGTAGATGTCAACTTAGTATGGAAAGCGATATTCAGTCATATAAAATACACTTTTCAATAACAAAATTTTTATTGCACTTAATTCAGATTAACTTCCTAACCATTGCAATTCGCCTTATCCATTAAATTTCAATTCAAAGCTATAATGCAAAAGTGAGATTTTATAACATTTTATAATTAGGTTTCATAACATTTCATTTGGGATCATAATTAAGTTCAGGCCGATTTTATAAAGGAATTCCTAAATTCATAATTAGAGGTTATCTTAATTTAGAAAAAAAAAAACTTAATTAGGGAACAACCATATTAGAGGGAGAATCATAATTCTAAGAAATTTTTTTTGAATATTTTGTAAGTTGCACTAGTGCAAAATTGGTTTTAAATGTCACCCCTTAGACGTCATTTAAGCGAGGGCCTGACGTATATTAATGACCGGTGACATTTTCGTAAATAAGTTGGCCATATAGACGTTAGTTAGGAGGGGTCCCAATGTCTATAATATTATAGATGTCGGGGCCCCTCCTAACCAACGTTTATAGGCATGACAGGTAGGTCAATAGTCATTCTTTTCTGCCATATAGACGTCGAATCCTGCCACATCGACGTCTATATACAATTATAGACGTTGCCCCCTTGTAACCGACGTCTATAGGCCTCACAGGTAGGTGAAAAGTTCAATTAGACGTTAGTGCCCCTAGTAACCGACGTCTATAATCCTCGCGAATATTAATTTTTAAATCATAAAGACGTCATATTAGTGAGGGCCCCGGCGTCTATACTATTATAGACGTCGGTCCCCACCAGCAACTGACATCTATAGGCTCTTATACAGGAAAACGCGAATCCGCGAGCAATTACGCTCCCTTTTCATCATCTTCCTCCTAGCGTTTTCTCTCTTTGGCATTGTATTTCCAAGTATGTTTTCTCTCTTTTGGACAGTTTAAATTTAATTTTAATCTGATTAATTAGTCTTTGATGAAATATCTTCTATTTGAACCGATTAAAATTCGTTTTCGTTGCGTTTTGATGCAGTTTGTGAGGTGTTCTTGGGCGACATTTTTACCCTTTTTGGCCTACGTTATTGGGTATGCAATACTCCATTTCCCTACATTTTTAATTTGCTAAAGAGGTTAGGTTCTTTGTTGAAAACTTTTATTGTATGCTTGTTATTGTCTTTTGTGTATGCATGTTATACATGATTGTGTTTGCATTTTTTTGGCTTTAATGCATGTGTTATTGGCTTTTTAATATGCATGTGATAGAGTTTAGTTGTGTTATTGTAATTGGCTTGTTAGATTATAAGTATCAAATCATTTAGTGAAACTAAGTTCCCGTTTGAAATTTAACACAAACGATTAATCCTTTAATCATTTGTATTAAGTTTTGAATTGTCCGATTGAATAGTTTGGGAAAATTATTTTTCATAAATTTGTTATGTATGTTGCAGTTTATGCATAAGATTGATAAAATTTTGGTTCAGTATTTGTGTTGTTCTTCGGATGCATATTTGATTGTGGTCATCCTTGACTACTTCATTTCGTGTATTTCGGAGACCAATGTGAAATGCTGTCGAAATCTGATAACGGTTGAAAAACTGTTATTTTCATACTTAATTTTGATATCAAATGCACCCTTGTTGACTTAGAAGCTTGCTTTGACTCATGATTTTTCTTTATTTTTGTGAATAAAATATTGAGGACATGTTTTATGATTTTATCATTAAATTCCCTTGATTTTGTAGGTTTTTGGAATGAATTGAAAGAAAGGTTGAAGTACCAAGGGTTGCAATGCAGAAAAGTCAAATATAATGTAGAAAAGTCAACAGCCAACCAGAAAAGTCAATCAGTCAACCAGAAAAATCAACCAGTTGACCAGAATGTTGACCAGGGCGCTGAGCGGTTTTTTGGCAAACCGCTGAGCGCCGTCTTTTAGCGTTGAGCAGTTTGAACGCGGGCCTGGACCTGTTTTATGTTATTTTTATGATCTGTTTGGGCTTGGGCTTGTTTTATGTCATTTTTATGCCCTATTTAAAGGCTAGAACGTCTTAGGGTTTGTATCTTTTGATGGCTTAGCCACAGAAACACCTTTTTCATCCCTTTGGGGGTAGATTTGGAGATGGTGACAACTCTCCTTTTCTCCCTTTAGGGTTTCTATCTCATTCATTCCATTCACCTAGTTTCTCCATCACGATGGGGAACTAAACCTTATTTTTTGCTGGGGAAAGATGTAACCTCTAAACTCTCTTGTATTTGAATCAATTCTTTTTATTGATATATGCTTACTTCATTAATTCTTAGAGTTTTCCTCTTTGCTTAATGCATACATCGTTTAACTCATTCGGTGATATGATCCTTGATTTTGTCGATATGGGGACGTACGGGGAAATCTAGAACTGGGGAAATTCTCCCAAAGGTAGTATTGCCTATACATAGGAATATGTGGTAATATGAGGATTGGTTGCATACACACTCCTGTGCTTCAGAATTAATTATTAGGAATGCTAGGAATCGTATGAACTCGTAGTTAAGGATAGGCTTTCTTACCGGTGACAATGGTATTAAGTGTTTTAGAGAGTGACATTAACATTAATGAAGAAGAGGAATTCTTATATGCATGAAAGTGATTAGGTGAAATCTATCATCAATAACATATTCATCTCATATTCTAATCTTCATCCATCCATCCAATTTTTTGTTTAACCTCAATTGATCAAATTGCATTCATGTTTATTTTTCTGCACTTTATATTTAAAAATCCCAAAATATTATTTTTATAGTCTTGATTGGTTAAGCAAAAGCACAACAGTTTAGTACCGTGAGTCTCTTGGGAAAACGATACTTGGACTTACCATTTATTATTACTTGATACAATCTGGTACACTTGCCAGTTTGTTAACAAGTTTTTGGCGCTGTTGTCGGAGACTCGTGGTTTAACTATTCTATGTGTGTGATTCTTAACTGATTAGTCTTTCTATCTTTCTTTCTATCTATCTTTATGGTTTTCTTTCTGTTATTATTTTTCTATATTTATATAAAAAAAAGAAAAAAAAATATATATATATATATATCTTTTTCTGTTTTTATTTTTCTGTTTTTATCTTTTTGTTTTTATATAAAAAAAACGAAAATAAAATAAAATAATATCTTTTCCTTATTCTTCTCCTCACCTTTCCATCTTTCTATCTTTCTCCTTATTCTTCTCCTCATCTTTCTATATTTCCATCTTTCTATCTTTCTATCCTTCTATCTCTTTTCCTTTCTATTTTATTTTTATATTTTTATCTTTATCTTTCTAAAACAGGAACGAAAATTAAAAAAGAAGTTTATATCTTTTATTGTTTTTATTTTTTGGGCTAATTATGTGCTCTAGTGCAGTGTTCTTTAATGTGTGCGGATAAGATTTGTATCAGGAGCGCAAGATCATCAGGAGGCAGATAAGGAAGGACAATTGGTTCACCAACACCCTGATGTAAAAAGTGACAAACCCAAACCTGGCATACCTATGAAATTTCAGAATAGGTTAGGGGTTGTCAAGACTATCAAAGCAAGAAGAACGCGCTCTTGAGATTGAGAATCCTTAGAGTTGGTGACAAGGAAATTTTCGAGATTTTGTTGGTGTCATGAAGAAAGAAAGAACGCCAACAGAATATCAACACCTACTGATGGGTGTTTGGGCTTTACCGGGTCAAGCTAATGACGTTAAAAGAGCGCTTGCTGGGAGGTAACCCAGTTTCTAACCCCGTTTCTGAATTTGTTTTCTTTTATTTTATTAGGTTAAATGTTGCTTCTGATGGCAGTGAAGATAGCATCTACTGATGGATTCTCCTGTAACATCTATTGATGGATGTTAGGTGATTCGACATCTACTGATGGAAGCCAATGAAGATAAGGAAGATTAGTGTCTACTGATGGATGCCAATGAAGATAAGAAAGATTAGCATCTACTGATGGATGCTATATGGTTAGACATCTACTGATGGATGTCACTAACAGCATTTACTGATGAATGCTACTGGGATAGCATCTACTGAGGGATGCTAGAAGATTTAGGTATCTACTGGAGGATACCAGGAAAGTACACCTACTGATGGGTGATGGTAAGGTTTGCACCTACTGATGGGTGCTAGAAAGGTTTAGGTCAGGCTCGTGACGTTAAATAAGCGCTACCTGGGAGGCAACCCAGTTGATTAATTTATTTTTGCATGTTTTAATTCTTGTTTTAGTCGCATATGTGAGATAAGTGATTGGGAATTGCATAAAAATTAAATTTTGAAAGTTGAATTTGAAGGTTTAAAGGGTTAAAATGTTTTAAAAAGAGAGGGGTGTAAACCACGCCCACCGCCGGGCGGTGGCGACGCTGAGGGGTCAATGTGTTTTAAAAGAGGGTTTTGTTCTTTTGGCCCATTATTTGGTTTTTCTACCCCTCAGGTTCGCCCAAGCACATTTTACCAAACCCATAATTTCTCTTTCACTTTCAAACATTCTTTCAAAGATTTCCCAACACTTCTCCTATCATCCTCTCTCTTAAAAACCCAATTTTTATCACTTTTCATCCAAGTTTGGGGTTTTGTGAGAGCCCAGCTATTTGGGGTTGATTCCTCTACATTCCTTGGAAGAACTTTTGCATGCTACTAACGTTTAATGAAATTTCTTTTGGTTTTGTGAATTGTACTTGATGCACGGATGACCTCCTCATCAGGAAAGAAGATCAAGACTGTGGGGAATAAAAGGAAGGAATCAGAGTTGGAGCAGCTGAAACTCCAGCTATGGAGGAAGATGATGAGATAGCATTTACTGATGGATGCTATTTGCACTAGAACATGATTTTCTATCTTTTGTTTTTGTATTTATTTGTTTCTGTTTAGTAGTGTAGGATTGATGAATTTGGTTGGACACTATATCTGATGCAGTGGTTTGATATTGATATTTTTGCATGATGGGTATTGCTTGATGATGCTTTGATATTGATGATGTTGAGATTGCACAATATGTTGATATACAGGTGGTGGTTCACAAGCTGTGTGAATAGATGCATTGTGATTTTGTGATTGTGATTATGAGGCTAAGCAGGGTATTTGATTGAATGATTGGAATAAGCTAATGTTAGGTTTTTGAGCTCTAGAGTTCTTATTGATGTATTTACTATCTATTGGAAGCATGAATGATTTTGCCTAAATTTCTGTGATTGATTGAATTGCATATATGTGTCATATGATCAAGGCCATTTTTTTGATAAGCCCTTTTCTAGCCAAAAGTTTCATCCTATACGAAAAAGAACATATTATGTTTTACCCTTTTTGACCCTAAGCCTGAAACAGGATAAAAACCCTTGCTTTGGAAGTATTTGCCTTGAGTTAGGTTGAGAAATATTTTGTGGTATTGTTAAAGGTTCAAGTTTGGGGTTGTTGGGAGAAGTTAAAAAAGAAAAAGCTAGGAATTGAGCTTATGTGTTGAGAAGAAAATGCATGAGAAAAGATGAAAAAGATAGAAAAAGAAAAGCATGAAAAGAAAAGCTCAATGTGAAGAAAAGGGAAAGTTGGGAATAAGTGAGATTGGTAAAAAGAGAGTTTGTGCTTGAACCATGATTGTGTGACTAACTCTCTTAACTCAAGGGTTTTGTGATCAAGAAAAACCAATTTTCCTTTTTAGCCCAACCACATTATAAGCCTTGAAAAAGTCCTTGTGATGACATGTGTATGTGATGATGTTTGATTAGGGCAAATGAAAGGCAATTTTGTTCTATGTGACATGTGGATAGTAGAGGGAATAAGTGACCTTTATACACCTTTGAGTGAAAAACTTTTGAGTGCTTGAGTTTTATACTTTTGAGTGCTTGAGTGAAACACTTGGTGAGGAATGATTCCATGAATTCATAATTATATCTATGCTTAGTTAATTGATCATTCATGAGAATAGCATCTATTGGAAGATTATGTGATTGTGTGAACACCATGATGAATAAATTGAATCAAAGCATGTGCACATCTTGACTAAATTCTATTGATGAGTTGATTTGAGTGGTTACTATCTTGAAAGAAAGAGCTTTTGAATGTGATTAAACCATTGTGATGATTTGTTGAAGACTAAGTTTCATCTTGTTTGCTTGAGGAGAAGCAAAGTTTCAAGTTTGGAGTTGTGATAACGGTTGAAAAACCGTTATTTTCATACTTAATTTTGATATCAAATGCACCCTTGTTGACTTAGAAACTTGCTTTGACTCATGATTTTTCTTTAGTTTTGTGAATAAAAGAGTTGAGGACATGTTTTATGATTTTATCATTAAATTCCCTTGATTTTGTAGGTTTTTGGAATGAATTGAAAGAAAGGTTGAAGTACCAAGAGTTGCAGTGTAGAAAAGTCAAATATAATGCAAAAAAGTCAACCAGTCAACCAGTTGACCAGAATGTTGACCAGGGCGCTGAGCGGTGGTTTTGGGCGCTGAGCGGTTTTTTGGCAAACCGCTGAGCGCCGTTTTTTAGTGTTGAGCGGTTTGGACGCGGGCCTGGACCTGTTTTATTTTATTTTTATGATCTGTTTGGGCTTGGGCTTGTTTTATGTCATTTTTATGCCCTATTTAAAGGCCAGAACGTCTTAGGGTTTGTATCTTTTCATGGCTTAGGCACAGAAACACACTTTTGACCCCTTTGGGGGTAGATTTGGAGATGGTGACAGCTCTCCTTTTCTCCCTTTAGGGTTTCTATCTCTTTCATTTCATTCACCTAGTTTCTCCATGACGATGGGGAACTAAACCTTATTTGTTGTTGGGGAAAGATGTAACCTCTAAACTCTCTTGTATTTGAATCAATTCTTTTTATTGATATATGCTTACTTCATTAATTGTTAGAGTTTTCCTCTTTCCTTAATGCATACATCGTTTAACTCATTCGGTGATATGATCCTTGATTTCTTCGATATGGGGATGTACGGGGAAATCTAGAACTGGGGAAATTCTCCCAAAGGTAGTATTGCCTATACATAGGAATATGTGGTAATATGAGGATTGATTGCATACACACTCATGTGCTTTAGAATTAATTATTAGGGATGCTAGGAATCGTATGAACTCGTAGTTAAGGATAAGCTTTCTTACCGGTGACAACGGTATTAAGTGTTTTAGAGAGTGGCATTAACATTAATGAAGAAGAGGAATTCTTATATGCATGAAAGTGATTAGGTGAAATCTAACGTCAATAACATATTCATCTCATATTCTAATCTTCATCCATCCATCCAATTTTGTGTTTAACCTCAATTGATCAAATTGCATTCATGTTTATTTTTCTGCACTTTATATTTAAAAATCCCAAAATATTATTTTTATAGTCTTGATGGGTTAAGCAAAAGCATAACAGTTTAGTGTCGTGAGTCTCTTGGGAAAACGATACTTGGAGTTACCATTTATTATTACTTGATACGATCTGATACACTTGCTAGTTTGTTAACAAAATCTTATCAAATTTATGAGGTAGACTTCTTGCATGTGTCTTAGCAATTTATGAAATATAATTTTTCTGAATGGGTAGGGCCTAGCCTTGTGAGAGTTAACAAAATTGAAACTGATGAAGTATGTTACGAACATATTATGGATCGAAGCTGGATGAAACGTCGCATCAGTGAAGAATATGAGAAGGGTGTTTCGGTGTTCTTGCAATATGTTCAAGAAAATGCAAAGTCTGTGAACAGGACATATTTTTTTCCTTGTGTTCGTTGTCTTAATCAAATACGGCAAGACTTAGGCAATATGTGAGACCATCTATTCATGTTCGGCATAATCAGAACTTAGGCAAAATGTGAAGGTAAGGGTGTTCGTGGTGTGAGGATTCAAAATGTTAGTAGAAAAGAAGTTGATCAAGCTCATTTGTACATCTTAAATAATATTGTTGATGTGATTCCTTACATTTCTGAACACATTAATGAAATAAAGGCATCACATCCAAGAATGAGTGAAAAATGGCATCTTAATGAATATGTCAAAACCTTCTTACAATGGTTTAAGAAAAAACTTATGTGACTCCACATGTTTCTGACAGTCTATTGAGGTTATCTCGTGAGCCGAACACAGATGTCATTACATATGGTGGGTTATAAACAATATTTCTTTTCAGACAAAGGTAGAGGATGAAAAAAGTAGAGTTCATAATAGTGAAGTTACACTACAAGGCTCTTGAACTTCCCAAGCTCACCAGGAATACCCTCTTCCAACAAATTGGAATACAACAAAAGTGTCCTCAACCTCTCACAATTCCCAAAATCAACAAACATTCAAGACCGTAGAAAGGGAAAATTTGAAAGTATCGGTTGGCAAATGTGAACAAGATACACAGGAGTAAGAATAGAAGTACTGTAATTGCACAAGTGTAGTTAAAAAAATTTGTTCATTACATATATAACCATGACAGTTTCCAAAACTATAAAAATTCATAATTAAATATTAACTTAATTACACCTTTCAACCATCTTTGATTCCCATGATGTTAACTGTTAACTGGACCATGTTAATCATTATATAAAACAGTTTAATTTTTGCATAAATTTTATATTCAATCTCTTTTATTTTCCATTTTCCATTTTCCATAATCAAAAGCACAAATTATTCAATTTTCCCTCGCTCACTATACTTCATCATCTTTTTCTATATCTTCACCTTCAACTTTCTTGTAACAATGGCTACATCTACTACTGGTTCATTTTCTTCTTCTCAACATATTAGTTTTTCATTTTATATTTTTCTCCTCCTAACTCTTGAAATTAGTAAAATTGTGATTGTTTTGTGCACCATTGAAGAGCCCTCATTGCAAGGAGATCATTCGGAAGTGATAGAAAAGTATTTGAAGCATGGGCATGCCAAATGCATTGCCTTCAATCATCGTGGTAAACTTCTTGCTGATAAATTTCTTACTTACCCTTTTGTCTTTTTGGTTTCTTTCAGGTTAAAGTTCTTTCTTTCCAATTCTTGAACATTGAAATCTGCTTCTAGAAGAAAAAGAAAAGTGATTCTTGAAGGATGTTTTAACACATGGTATTTTTCCTTCAATTGTTTAATATTTTTACTTTCGATATTCCATTACTGTTATATTCTCTAGCAATCACTGGCACATGTGTAGAATAGTGTCTGCTTCACTTTTTCAACACCGAGAAACACTTTTGACTTAGTCCAATGTTTTCTCCAACCATGTAACAATTAAAAGATTGTTTTTCGATTCACACATTTTTTCCTAAAACATCTTAGACATCTTTCTGCTAGAGTAAAACAAAAGAAAACGACTTATGTTGTAAACATCGAGTCGTAGCAACTTTTTGTAGGTTTGTTTTCTCTGATTTTATTTAGTTATTTTGAATATTACAAGATATTTTTACCTGGAATTTTGTTGTGAGAGTGTTACTATATGAAGACTGTAAAGTGAGCAAATTTTGTTTTTTGGTCTGAGTATATAAATCTTGATTCTCCATTTTAATTTTTGTAATGATGTTATGTGAAAGTGGAGCATGATTTAGTTTTAAATTTGTACAAGTATCAATAGATAAGATATTTACTGATACTGAGTATCTCTTTGTGATTTATGTAGTAGTTCTTTGTGTTGATGCATAGAGTTACTTACACTGTATAGCATGTGCCCACTATTTTCTTGAATAATGTGCTATATGCAAATGTAAAAGTAAAACTTCTGTAAATCTGGTTATTAGTCGATTGTTTTCCATTTTAATTTAACGTCACCTTGTTAGTCGATTGTTTTCCATTTGAACTCTTATTAGCAGGCAATTTTATCTTACAGGTGAAATCTGGCTCTTTGTCTGACAATGTCTTGTGATTACTGATGATGCTGAATATGCTAAGCAAATGGCTGAAGAAACATGGGGCAAGCACAAGGATGTAAATTGTCTAATCTTTTGGCCTAAATTGCACTATTATATGATATGATCTCCTTAATGAAATTGTTTTCTTGCAGACTGAGAAGGCAACATTTGAAGAGGCCATCAGTTTCCATCATTGTCGAATAAGTTTGAAACGGTTGCACAGGTTAATGAAACAGATAGCTCCGACTAGGGCGAAATCAATAAGAAAGCATCAATGCTTGTGCTGTTAAATCTCTTTGATCCACGCGGGGATGTCGTTGGTGTTTGGGGAAATTGGGTTTGGTGAATGATGAGCTGAACTATTTTGAAGGGTCAATGTCTCTACGGAGGTTTTGTCGTTTCCGAAACTGAAGATATTGTGGTCTCGCGTGAAGGTGTTGATGTTGGCGTGGTGGAGGAGGTTCGTGTTGGTGAAGATGGCAATGTAGAAGATGAGGGTGAACATAGTGTACAAGATGAGGGTGTCGATATAAAAAAATTCCAACAAAAATACGTGTTTCATATCTACTATAGATTAATACTTGATCCATTTAGTTAAGGTAAATTCATTGCGTATACTACTGTATGTAAAGGTACAAATAAAACTAAACTGCACTGTACTATTAAAATCTGTATTGAACTAAAAACTAATTTGTTTAAACTAAACTGTTTATAGTTTAGATAAACTGAATTGAATTGTTTTTTATTTTATCAAACTGGACTGAAGTGACTGTACTAAATTGTACTAAATTATAACATAAATTGAACTGAACTATTGATTATACTAATTTTAAACTGAATTGTACTAATTTTGGACTGAATTGTACTAATTTTTGAACTAAATAGTGTAACAATACATGTTCTTTGTAATTAAAATTTATTTTAATATTTATTTTATTTTAT
This sequence comes from Vigna mungo, assembly GCA_036885675.1. Lineage (NCBI taxonomy): Eukaryota > Viridiplantae > Streptophyta > Magnoliopsida > Fabales > Fabaceae > Vigna > Vigna mungo. The sequence goes on from CP144694.1 coordinate 23,329,552, forward strand.
TCATAACTGTCTTACAAATTAATTTTTTAATTATTTGATATTATTATTTTCTATTTTATTTATATTTCTTTTATTATTATATATGTATGGAAATATTTTATTTTTTATTTATTTATTTTATTTTTTATTTTTTATTTTTTATTTTTTATTTATATTTTTTTTGTTTTATAGGTGTATATAATTTATTTTATCATTTTAATTACTTATTTTATTTTCAAATAATTTTTTATTTATATTTATTTTGTTGGCTCATAAAATTTTTTTATTAATCAATTATTTATTATTTATATTTTATTATGTAAAAATTAAACTAATATTTATTAATTATTATAATATAATAAAAGATGATACTAGAAAAGTTACTCTTAATAAACATTTGGTAATTTTTTTGTCATTTGATATTTCTATAATAATAATTATTTTTGCTATAAGACTCTTTTATATGATACTTCATTATATAGTTATTTAATAAAATTTAACGTTAAAAATATATTTTAATTTTAGTATGTAAAATACTATCATTTAAAAATAATAATATTGATATTTATTTTAAAGTAAGTTGATTTTTAAAATAAATAGTTATTTTAGTATCTGCCCTTACATACATTTTAATATCATTAAAAAAAATTAACATATTTTTACATATTTAATAATATGTTAAAGAATATAATATATTTAAAGTATTATTTTTTTATATAGTCTTTGTTTTCTTTTATGATTTCTATTACTTAATCTTTTAATAAAATTAAATTTAAAAAAATATATTTTACTTTTATTAATTAAAGTAATATTATTTAAAAAATAATATATGTTTATTGATAAAAAAATATAAAAATTCGTGATAAAAAAATTTGTCTTAAAAAAATTAATTATAAATTTTTTATGTGAACAGTTTCTTTATTAATATTTTATTATTAAATAACGATATTTTGACAAGACGAAACAGTTGAACTAGAATTAGAGAAGATGAAAGAGTAGATACAATTCTAACAGTTAATTCAAACCAAACTGTTATAAGTTCAGTTTTTAAAAAAATATTATACTGAACTTTTAGTAAAAGTGGATTAGTTTTTTTTTAGTATAATATAGTACAATTAACTATAGTATAGTTCAGTTATTTTTCTCAGCCCTAAGTATATGGAAACATTTTTCTCAACTTTTCACTACATACATGTTATCTTGAATCTATATCATTTAAACATTAAATATATCCATCAACATTAATAATAGGTTGTGCTTATACTTAGAGCAAAAATTATCTCCTTATCATCCTAAATAGGAAATTTCAATGAATCAAATCAAAATTTAATTAATAATTTTAATCATATTTACCATACAAAATATCAATATTTATACATATACAGTAATATTAAATTTAGAATCATACAACCAAATTAAACTTGTTAAACTTCTGTATGTAGAGAAAGTAATTCAAATTCGAAAGATTAAACATAAGTTCTCGCTCTTTATATGAAAGATTTATCGAAGAGAAAATTCATCGCAAATATACAACACAAATAAGACCTGAGTTCAATAAAAGAAATCACATCACTTTCAACCAAAAACCTTAATGTTTTTACATTAGAAGTGGTGTTAACCCCTCGTATAATTGAGTTTAGGTTTGATTAGTATTATTTCTCTTTGGTGAATTCTCCCATCACCATTTTCTACAAAGTAATAATTGATAAAAGACCCATGAAATAAAATTGTTTTTTATGTTGTTTAAGATGTTGTAAGTTTTAAAATCCAACTTTCTTTCTTATGTTTGTGTATTTTGCATCGTGCTGATTAGGACTTTCTAATTCAACATACAATCTATATTAAAAAAAATATTTTCTAAGTTAAAATCAATTTTATAATGTTTCCCAACACTTTTAATCAATTATATTTTTCTATAATCGACTAAACTAATCTTGAGAGTTTTTTAAAATAGAATAATTGATTACCTAGTAATATAACTGATTATTCTAACGAACACTTTTTGAGATTTTCAGCATAATAATTGATTGGAATACTGTTTAATCGATTTAACTTATTTTATAAAATTAATGAGTAGCATGTTTAATCAATTAAAATGTGTAATAATCTATTATTATAGAGAATTTCACAAAATCGCAATGTTGCTTCTGCTGTGGAAAATTCTGTTCGTTATGTTTTTCTAGAGTTTGTTCCAACATTTGTATTTCCTGAATTCTTTGGTGTTCCAACATTATTTTTGGATTCTTGTCGTATAGATTTGATAAGACTAACATCTTTTTAGATAATCAAAGAGTTAATAAGGTTTGGACCCTCATGGAGTGATTGAAGAGTAGATAAAAACATATCATTTTTGTTATCTAGATTTAATTAAACCTTGTATCCTCTAACTTTTATAATTGCTAATTAAATATGTACAAACTTTGTTGTAGGGTTGTTTAAATCTAAACTAATTTAAAATTTATATGCACTTTATCTTATGTCTTATAACATAATAATTATATTAATAAAAAATATATTTTATTCTTAAAATTCGTTGATTATAAAATTATTTTGTTAAATGGAATCTTAAAACTAATATGCTTTTATAATCAACAATTAATAATTTTTATTATATCTTAACTAAATAACAATTTTCTTTGGTTAAATGTGTTCACTTCAGTTTATTCAAACATTTAAATTTTATTAAACTATTTATTGAATATTAGTTAAGATTTATAATTATGTAATCAAGTTTATGCATTTTGTCTGTATAGTATGATTGTCAAATAATTCACGTTTCCATGTAAGTTCATTGGTTCACCAATCGATCGGACTAAAAAATAGAATTAAAGTTAATAACGATTTTATTGACCTTAAACTAAATCATTATTGATTGAGTCATCATTAGGTCAACATTAATCAAAAATCCATCTCAATATCTATATAGTGTTACTTCCTTCACCATCCCATCTTCTCCTTCCACCTTTCCAATTTTTTCTAAATTCCAATTTTATCCTTTTTACTTTTATTTTTACCTATTTTATTTTTTATTTTTTAAAACTCTAATCCCATTTCACTTTTACTCTTTCTCTCATAGGCAAACCCTCACCCCACATCCCTACTTTCACTTTCTCTCTTTCTTTTCAATTTTCAATCTGTTAACGATTGACTTTGAAGATGCCTTACAACTGGAAGTGCAATGTAAATTGTCCTCTGAAGGAAAACCAAGTGTCTCTTTGCCTATACATGAATAATAATAATAATAACATTGCTATTTCATTTCATTGTAAAGACAGTCACATAAACCATTTTTATATTAAGTTAATGTAAGGATTTGTGTATAAAATTGACTTTTGCATTAGAGAGAGAATTATTTCATTAAAATATCTTCAAATTTCCTTTGCTACAGTATCATGTATATAGAGTGCAAGAAAATTGAATCATTTGTTGTCCTTAGGAACATGTTAGGTTCGTGTTTCCATTGCTTCTATCTTAAACAATGGAGTCACATAAGATGTCATCGATGTGGTAAAATGCCATTGATGTCACCAAACACCAAAATCAGAACAGTGACCACTTATCTCGATTTTACATAACTTCTATAGTTGCACATTTATTTTTGAAATCAATATTATAAGCTTAAAGCAAGGTTTTAAAAGATACACCATTACACGAACTTTTATATTGAAAAAATGAAGGTCTACACTGATACACCTGATAACAGTTGAAAAACCGTTATTTTCATGTGTTATTTTGGACTAAATTACACCCTTTACTGCTTAGAATGAGCTTAGAATCAAGTAAAACTCAATAAATGAGTCAGTTGAGAGTCAAAAGTTGTTTTTAGCGATATTATGCTTGTTTTGCAGCAACTCTGAGGAAAGTGAAGATTGGGGATGAAAATGAAGGTCTTAGACTTAAGGAAAATGAAGAAAATTGAAGAAAAGATGAGTCTACGAACCGCCCGGCGGCAGACCCTTGACGCCGGGAAGTTTTGCAGCACAAGGGAAACTGCCGGGCGGTGGCGCGATTTAGGGTGAACCGCCGGGCGGCAAAGTGTGACGTCAGGCGGTTGTCAGATAGGCTTGAGCCTGTTTTCTGCTGCGCTTCTAAGTTATAAATAGCCATGTTGCGATTTCCTATTCATTCTTTTGACAGAAGAAGGCGGCCAGACCTAATTTTTACTCTCTAGAGAGGATCTCTTGGATGCTTAGGCTCCTTTTCATCTTTTCTAGGGTTTGTTTTCCATATCTTCCATTATTTTCATCTTGGTTCATCATGACAATGGTGAACTAAACCCTTTTGTTGTTGGGGGAACAATGTAATCTTTTAATACTCTCTTTTATTGAAACTCTTGTTTAATTATATGATTTTCATATGCGTTTATTATCAATTGTTGGGTTCTCATCTGTGCTTAAAGTTTTTATCGTTTAACTCATTCGGTAACTGTTATTTGCCTTTATTGATACGGGGACGTATAGTAATGTCATGAATTGGTGAGTAATTCCTTGGTTAAGCAATACCACCTAGGGATAGGGGGTAGGACGACCAATTTTTTTTGCTTCTGTTTGTAATGCGTTGCTAGTTACTGGGGGAGGCTAGGGATTGCAAGCCGGTAATTAGTAATAGGCCCTTTTCGCCGAGGGATCGGGTTAAGAGGAGGCCAAGAAAGTTTGCATAACAATTAGATAATAAAGCAATTTAAACAAGAGGAGTAAATACGAGAGAGAGGATTAGATGAAATTGTAAACCCCCAACAACTCCATTCATTCATACTCTTTTCTAGTCAATTGAATCAACCTCATTGCATGTTTATTTTATGCTCTTGCATCCACAACAATTATTATTTTTTTTTTACAAGTCATACGATTTCGATTCACACGAACGATAAGGCCTTTCGAGTCTCATGGGAAGAACGATAATGGGTTATACCATTTATATTACTTGAAACGATATGGTACACTTGCCATTCCGTTAACAAGTTTTTGGCGCCGTTGCTAGGGACTCGAGGTTTAACTTTTTCAAGTAGTTGAATTGACTGAATTTGACTTGTTTGTAATTATTTTTCTATATTTTTATTTTGTTTTATTTTTCTGTAAAAGTGCTTTTAGGGGTATTTTTCTTGTGTATGTAGGAAAAGATACACACTATGCAGGAAGGGATACACACTAGAAGCAGGAAAGATCAGCAACCTCTTCTCGAGGGATTATCAGACAGGAGAAGGAGGAAAGTTATACATTATGCGCGTGAAAACTTTCCTTCTCCTGAAACAATCTTGCAATCTTCACCAGAATCTTCTTTTAAGGCACAAGGTATAGAGGAGATGGCGGACCAACCTCCTCCAAGACGCACACTGGGGGACTCAGCAAACACTATGGGTCCTTTGAATTTCAATAGCATAGTCATTCCAGCGGACAATGCAACAAATTTGGTGATGAGCCCTACACTCATCCAGTTAGTTCAAAGCAACCAGTTTCACGGGTTGTCAAATGAGAATCCTTACAAGCATTTGACTATCTTTCGTGAAATCTGCAATACAGTTAAGATGGCCGGAGTCTTGGACGAGAGGGTCAGACTGAGCCTATTTCCGTTTTCTTTGGGAGGAAATGCCAAAGATTGGTTGCACTCATTTACTGAAGGGACGTTCAGAAACTGGGATGCTTTAGCAAGAAGGTTTGTGACTAAATTCTTTCCACAATCCAAGATCAATCAAGGGAAGCTGGAAATCTCGTCTTTTAAACAAGAAATGGAAGAAACTCTTGGGCATGCGTGGGGCAGATTTAAAGGCTTGTTGAGAAAAACCCCAGTCCATGGGTTTGATAAGACGACTTACTTACTCATATTTATTGGAGGTTTGAACTTGCACTCAAAGATGATGTTGAATGCTGCTACTCAAGGAGACATCAGAAGAAAGACAGAGGATAAAGCTTATGATCTGATAGAACTTATGGCAGACAATGAGGAATTGTACGATGCACGTGGTGATGATGTTAAAGAGGTTTCGATGTTGCAAACTAACATTGGGACAAGGGAGCAAAACAATGCAGTCACTCAGCAGTTGGAGATTGTGGCAAAAACATTATCTGATTTGTCACAGACAGTTAAAGAGGTTTCCATAGTCCCATAACAGCCTCATTTCATACCTATACAAAGGAGCACAGAATCTGAAGAAATTTTTCAGAGAATTATGAAAAAAAGTGTGTGTACTGTAAGTTTGATGGAGAAAAGCAATGTGGAGGAAGAATGCGAGATTGTCACTAGAAGTGGGAGAATATTAAAAGAGAAAGAGGTTGAAAAAAGTGAAAAAGAAAAAGAGAGTGTTGAAGAAGAAAGTGAGCAAGGGGCAGAGCCTGAGACAGAGAAAAATATGTTGCATAAAGATCAGGTAGAGAAGACTGCGAAAGCCAAAGAGAAAGACTACGAAAAACCACTGCCTTACCCAAAAATATACTCTAAAAAGGAGAGAGAGAAGCAGTTCGAGCGTTTTATGGAGCTTTTCAAGAAATTGGAAATAACCATACCATTCTCTGAGGCACTTCAGCAGATACCATCTTATGCAAAGTTTTTAAAAGAACTCATTACAAAGAAAAGGAAGCACCTTGAAGAGGAAACAATTGAGGTGCAAGGAAATTGCAGTGCAATTTTACAAAGGTCACTTCCTCCTAAATTACAAGATCCAGGCAGCTTCATTATTCCTTGTACTATTGGAGAATTAGATGTTGGAAAAGCTTTGATTGATCTTGGAGCTAGTATTAATCTGATGCCTCTCTCTATGTTCAAAAAGATTAGAGGAGTGGAGATTAGACCAACAAGAATGGTTCTTCAATTAGTAGATAGATCTCTCAAATTTCCTTATGGAATTGCTGAAGATGTGATAGTAAAGGTAGACAAATTCCTATTTCCAGTTAACTTTGTTATAATGGAGATGGAAGAAAATGGAGATGCACCTTTGATTCTTGGAAGGCCCTTCATGAAGACAGCTAGGATCGTGATTGACGTTGAAAAAGGAAAGCTTAAAGTGCAGGTACAAGATGAAGAGGTGGATTTTGCTGTGTTTCAGGCAATGTCACATCCTAAAGACAACAAGTCATGCTTTCAGATCGATGTGGTAGAAGAACTTTGAATGGCACAAAAAAATAGAGTCTGTAACGCATCCATGTTGGAGAGAACTCTTATTGACGAGTGTGAAGACCTGAGTGAAGAAGAGGATAAAATGAAGCAGGAATGTGTCCAAGAGTTGGAGACAACAAAAGGAATTCCAGCAGAACAGGCTCTTTTTGAAAAGATTGAGAGTAGAGAAATAATTCCAGAAAGTAAGATTGAACTGAAGGAGCTACCACCACATTTGAAATATGTGTTTTTGGAAGATAATGGAGGAAAGTCATTCATTATTAGTACTTCATTATCTTCAGAAGAAGAAGGAAAGTTGGTGGGAGTCCTAAAAGCAAACAAAGGTGCCATAGGCTGGTCAATGACGGATCTCAAGGGCATAAGTCCCACATATTGTATGCATAGAATTTTGATGGAAGAAGATTATAGACCTGTGGCTCAACCGCAAAGGAGACTCAATCCTGTAATGAAGGAAGTTGTGAGAAAAGAAGTATTGAAGTTATTAGAAGCAGGAATTACTTATCCTATTTCTGATAGCAAATGGGTAAGTCCAGTTCAAGTTGTACCAAAGAAAGGAGGGATGACTGTCATTCATAATGAAAAGAATGAGCTTATTCCTACAAGGACATTCACTGGATGGCGAATGTGCATTGATTACAGAAGGTTAAACACAACTACCAGAAAAGATCATTTCCCTTACCTTTTATGGATCAAATGTTAGAACGATTGGCTGGACAAACTTATTATTGCTTTCTGGATGGCTATTCTAGATATAATCAAATTGTGGTAGATCCTGAAGACCAAGAGAAAACGGCATTTACATGTCCGTTTGGTGTTTTTGCCTACAGAAAAATGCCTTTTGGATTATGTAACGCTCCAGCTACATTTCAAAGGTGTATGCAAGCAATCTTTGCTGATTTCATGGAGAAAAGCATAGAAGTCTTCATGGATGATTTTTCAGTTTTTGGGGACTCCTTTCAAAGGTGTTTGGCCAACTTGGATGTTAAGATGTGTTCAAACAAACCTTGTTCTGAATTGGGAGAAGTGTCATTTCATGGTTACAAAAGGGATTGTGTTAGGGCACAAAATTTCAGCCAGAGGAATTGAAGTGGATAAGGCCAAGGTGGAGGTTATTGAAAAACTTCCATCACCCACTAATGTGAAAGGAATTCGAAGTTTTCTAGGTCATGCTGGATTTTATCGACGATTTATTAAGGATTTTTCAAAGATTGCCAAGCCATTGAGTAATTTGTTTGCTAAAGGTACACCACTTTTAATGAGTCCTGAATGTTTGCAAGCTTTCGAGATTTTGAAGAAGAGATTGATTTCTGCTCCAGTAATTGTTGCTCCAGATTGGAATAAAGAGTTTGAACTTATGTGTGATGCTAGTGACTATGCCATAGGCGCGATGTTGGGCCAAAGAAGAGAAAAGGTTTTTCATGCTATTTACTATGCTAGTAAAGTTTTGAATGAAGCCCAACAAAATTATGCTACTACAGAAAAAGATTTTTTGGCTATAGTTTATGCATTGGAAAAATTTAGATCTTATTTCATTATATCTAAGGTGATTATTTATACGGATCATGCAACTATAAAGTATTTATTGACAAAACCAGACTCAAAGCCACGGTTAATCAGATGGGTGCTTTTACTACAAGAGTTTGACATAGAAATTCGTGATAAAAAGGGAAGTGAAAATTTGATTGCTGACCATTTATCTCGATTAGTCAACGATGAAGTAACAAGCAAGGAGAAGGAAATCTGAGAGTCATTTTCAGATGAAACAATTTTTTATATATTCAGCAAAGACCCTGGTTTGCTGACTTGGCTAACTTCAAAGCTGCAGGTGTTATTCCTGAAGGATTAAATTGGCAATAGAAAAAGAAGTTCTTACATGATGCCAAACAATTCATTTGGGGTGATCCATACTTGTTCAAGATAGGAGCAAACAACCTTATGAGGAGATGTGTAACAAAAGAAGAAGCAGAAAGGATCTTATGGCATTGCCATAATTCTCCGTACGCAGGTCATTATAATGGTGAGCGCACAACTGCAAAAGTCCTGCAAGCGGGATTTTATTGGCCAACTGTGTTTAAAGATGCCCATAATCATGCTCGGAGTTGTGACAAATGCCAAAGGACAGGGACTATTTCAAGGAGGCATGAGATGCCACTGCAAGGAATTTTGGAGGTTGAAGTTTTTGACTGCTGGGGTATTGATTTTGTTGGACCCTTTCCTCCATCATTTAATAATGAGTATATTTTGGTAGTTGTTGATTATGTGAGCAAATGGGTTGAAGCTTGGGCATGTCCCAAGAATGATGCTAATACTGTGATTAAATTCTTGAAGAGGCAAATCTTTTCATGATTTGGCATCCCAGAGTACTCATCAGTGATGGGGGATCTCACTTTTGTAATGCTCAACTTGCTAGGGTGCTTAAACATTATGGGGTGAAACATAAGGTAGTTGCACCTTATCATCCACATACAAATGGGCAAGCTGAAGTATCTAACTGGGAGATCAAAAGAATTTTGGAAAGACTGACACTCTTTCAAGGAAAGATTAGTCACAAAAACTAGATGATGTTCTTTGGGCATATAGAACTGGCATGAAAACTTCTATGGGACTCTCGCCTTTTCAGTTAGTCTATGGAAAAGCATGCCATTTGCCAGTACAGATGGAGCATAAAGCTTTTGGGCTTTCAAATTTTTGAACTTTGATCCTAATGAAACTCAAAGCAAACGAAGAAACCAGATGCTTGAACTTGAAGAAATGCGGCTGCATGCATATGATTCATCAAGGATTTACAAAGAAAAGGTGAAATTTTATCATGACAAGAAGCTCCTCAAGAGAACCTTCCATCCAGGAGAGTTGGTGTTATTGTTTAACTCAAGGCTAAAGTTGTTTCCTAGGAAGCTGAAATTAAAATGGTCAGAACCTTTTGTGGTAAAGCAGGTATTCCAAAATGGAGCAGTGGAATTAGAACATTCAAAATGGTCAGAGGCTCAAACATTATGTGGGAGGAGATGTGGATCAATTCGCTTCAGTTATGATGTTGGTGGATCCATGAGGTTTGGGTCAGGCTCGTGACGTTAAACAAGCACTACTAGGAGGCAACCTAGATTCTCTCTCTCACTTTTGCATTTTAAATTTTTAGAATAGGTTGCATTTTATTTTCAGTGTGTATGCTTGGCTTGAATACTTTTCTGAAGATGTTTGACTGAATAATTTGCATGATGAGTTTGTTTGATGATGATCTGATGTGAATGATTATTAAGTTGTGTTGCATGTTAATATCCTGTGAAACATATGTGTGATGAATTATGATTGTGGTCATGATGCTAAGCAGGGTGTATGAATGAATGTGTGTGAGAAAGCATGTTGTGTGAGGTATTGAGCTCCAGAGTTATTGTTGTATGTATTGTTCACAGTAAAGCTTGAATGATATTGCCCTAATCTTGATGATTGATTGAATTGCATGTGAATGTCATATGATCTAGGCCATTTTTGAAAACCCTTCTCTAGCCAAATTTTCGCCCAAAATGCTTCAAAGATTATACCTTTTTTGAACCTTAGCCTTAAACAGGATAAGAACCTTTGAATTGAAATTTTTACCTTGAGTTGGGTTGAGCTTAATTGTATGTTTTAACAGGGTTCAAGTTTGGGGTTGTATTGGGGAAATTGAAAAGCAGTTGAAAACCATTGAGCTCAATTGTTGAAAAAGAAAAGAAAAGAAGAAAAGCATGAAGATGAGCTCAATGGAAAAGAAAAGGGAAGAAGTTGGGAAACAAGTGAGGTTGGTTAAGAAAGAGAATTGAACTTGAACCTTGAATGATGAATAAGCTCTCTTGAATAAAAATTTTGTGATCCAGAAAAACCATTTTTTCTTGTTAAGCCCAGCCTCATTACAAGCCTTGGAAAAGTCCTTTTGATGGCATTTGCATGTGAAGATGTTAATTGTTTAAGATAAATGGCAATTTTATTTCATGCAACTTGTGAATAATAAAGAGTGGAGTGCTACCCTAAACACTTGAGTGATTGAGTGAAACACTTGCTTCGTGAGAACTTCTAAATTTCATGATTGCATTTTTGCTTAGTGGATTGATCATTCATAATATGTAACATCTGTTGAGGAATGTGTGAGACAATTGAATTGAAAGCATGCATGCATCTTGATTTGATTAGCATTGAAGATCTGAAATTAAGTAGTTCTCATCATGTACTTTAGGAATGTTGAATCATTGGATAAAAGAGTAGAAAGCCAAGTTTTGTTTTATTTTGCTTGAGGACAAGCAAATTTCTAAGTTTGGGGTTGTGATAACGGTTGAAAAACCGTTATTTTCATGTGCTATTTTGGACTAAATTACACCCTTTACTGCTTAGAATGAGCTTAGAATCAAGTAAAACTCAATAAATGAGTCAATTGAGAGTCAAAAGTTGTTTTTAGCGATATTATGCTTGTTTTGCATTGTTCTGCAGCAAATCTGAGGAAAGTGAAGATTGAAGATGAAAATGAAGGTCTTAGACTCAAGGAAAATGAAGAAAATTGAAGAAAAGATGAGTCTAGGAACCGCCCGGCGGTAGACCCCTGACGCTGGGTGGTCTGACGGGAGGAGAAGACATCAGCAGAGGACGTCGGGCGGCAGACCCCTGACACTGGGTGGTCCGACGGGAGGAGAAGACATCAGCAGAGGACACCGAGCGGCAGTCCCCTGACGCCGGGCGGTTTTGCGGCACAAGGGAAACCGCCGGGCGGTAGTCCCCTACCGCTGGGCGGTGGCGCGATTTAGGGTGAACCGCCGGGCGGCAAAGTGTGACGTCAGGCGGTTGTCAGATGGGCTTGGGCCTGTTTTCTGTTACGCTTCTCAGTTATAAATAGCCCTGTTGCGATTTCCTATTCATTCTTTTGACAGAAGAGGGCGGCCATACCTAATTTTTACTCGCTGGAGAGGATCTCTTGGATGCTTAGGCTCCTTTTCATCTTTTCTAGGGTTTGTTTTCCATATCTTCCATTATTTTCATCTTGGTTCATCATGACAATGGTGAACTAAACCATTTTGTTGTTGGGGCAACAATGTAATATTTTGATACTCTCTTTTATTGAAACTCTTGTTTAATTATATGATTTTCATATGCGTTTATTATGAATTGTTGGGTTCTGATCTGTGCTTAAAGCTTTTATCGTTTAACTCATTCGGTAACTGTTATTTGCCTTTATTGATACGGGGACGTACAGTAATGTCATGAATTGGTGAGTAATTCCTTAGTTAAGCAATACCACCTAGGGATAGGGGGTAGGACGACCAATTGTTTTTGCTTCTGTTTGTAATGCATTGTTAGTTACTAGGGGAGGCTAGGGATAGCAAGCCGGTAATTAGTAATAGGCCCTTTTCGCCGACGGATCGGGTTAAGGGGAGACCAAGAAAGCTTGCATAACAATTAGATAATAAAGCAATTTAAACAAGAGGAGTAAATACGAGAGAGAGGATTAGATGAAATTGTAAACCCCCAACAACTCCATTCATTCATACTCTTTTCTAGTCAATTGAATCAACCTCATTGCATGTTTATTTTTTGCTCTTGCATCCACAACAATTATTAATTTTTCTTTCACAAGTCATACGATTTCCATTCACACGAACGATAAGGCCTTTTGAGTCTCATGGGAAGAACGATAATGGGTTATACCATTTATATTACTTGAAACGATATGGTACACTTGTCATTCCGTTAACAACACCCAAAATACAACAGAATAATCATTAACATATGAAGAAGTCATTTGATCTTAAGAGGTCCTTTTAAGAAGAAAGACACTTACACATACTTTTGTTTTAACAGGTGTGAAAATTGAAAAAAAAAAAAAAAGAGAAAGTGAAAGTGGGGGTAGGGGGTGGAGGCTTCTCAGAGAAAGAGTGAAAATGAAATGGAATCAGAGTTTTAAACAATAAAAAGTAAAATAGGTAAAGGTAAAAGTAAAAAAGATAAGATTAGAATTTAGAAAAAATTGGGAAGGTGGAGGGAAAGATGGGATGGTGGAGGGAGTAACACTTAAATTTATAAATACATGTTTATGGCGTATTAAAGTAGTTGATTAAATTAATTGCATATTTATTATTAAACAAATACTAACTTTATCATCAGAATGTTTTATGCATATAGTACCTCAGCTTGACCTAGCGATAACTAGAACAGATTGTAGGAAGAACTTTAACCTAAACCTTGAGATTGAAGTTCATTAAAAGAAGTAAACTTAACTTCAACCCGTTGTACCAAAATATAATATATTCTAGTTAGAAGAAAAAATCTTACTCAATTGGATTTTTTTACAAAAATTAAGAAACATTGAAGTTTATAAATATTCACTAGTGCAAAAACTCTGTTTAACGTCACACGTTAGACGTCAGTTAAGGATAAGCGCAACGTATATTGATCAGCGGTGGCATTTTCGTAAATAATTTGATAGTATATGCGTCGGTTAGGTCGATCACCGACGACTATAGTATTTTAGACATCGCCCTTCCAACTTGACGTCTATATTTCTGACCGTTAGGTGAAGAGTCATTTCCTTCAGCCTTATAGACGTTGGTTCTGTGGGGGGGGGGGGCCCGACGTCTATATTGAGGAAATTAATGTTGCTCACCTACCTATCAGACATATAGACGTCGGGCTCCTGCTAACTGAAGCCTATATGTCTGCCAGGCAGGTGAATAGTCACTTTTTTCAGACTTTAGACGTCGGATCCCGCCGATTTGAGGGGGACTCAACATTTATATGGCAGAAATTAATGTTATCTCACCTATCTGTCAGACATATAGACGTTGGGCTACTGCTAACGGACGCCTATATGTCTTCCAGGCAGGTGAATAGTCAATTTTTTCAGCCCTATAGACGTCGGATCCCGCCACATTGACGTCTATATACAATTATAGACGTCAGGTACCTCAGGGACCGACGTCTATATACAACAGAAATATTAATTTTAAATCGAATGGACGTCATATTAGTACGGCGACCGACGTATTTTCTATTTTAGACGTCGGTTATGTGTACAATAGACGTCTAATTTCTTGTTAAATATCATTGCGAACCAGTGGTTTGCGAACCCACACTTTGATTGTCTTCGTTTTTTCTCTCCGCTGCCCTGCATTTCAAAGGAAGTTTCTTCTCCTTTTAACTATTTAAAGTTGTTTTTACTCCGAATAAAGTAATCTTTGATGTATTATCTCTCATTTGAACCAATTAAAATGAGTTTTCGTTGTGTTTTGGTGTGGTTTTTTTGTTGTGTCTTTGTGTAGCATAGTGTACCTTCTCCCTCTGCTAGTTTCCTAGTAAGGAAAACTTGCGTTTTTTGGATTTCTCATGGTATTTCAACCCAAGGACGAATTTGGGTTGTTACCTATGTCTATTCCGACCGTCAACGAAAAAGTATGCGGTGTAATCTCATTCTTTTTCATTGGCGGTTGGAATGGACCTAGGCAACAACCCAAATTCGTCTTAGGGTTGAAATACCATGAGAATTCCAAAAGACGCAACTTTTTCTTACGAAGAAACTAGCAGAGGAAGGAGGTGCAACTATGTTACCCCTAGACACGACAAAAACTGCACAAAACACAATGATCACTTCATAGACATCGGTTAATGTGAAAACTGACGTCTAATATGTCCCAAAGACATCGGTTAATGCACAAACCGACGTCTATAATGTCCCAAAGACATCGTTTAATGCAATGTTTGACGGCTTTATAGATGTCCCAAGTGTCACAAACCGACGTCTAAGGTAACCTTAGACGTCAGTTATTGCAATGACTGATGTCTTTGTAGACGTTGTCCTTTGAACGGAACCAACGTCTATATCGACGTCGCATATGCAAAAGACCGACGTCCCATTAACGTCACTCAAATAGACGTTAGTTCTGTAGGTAGCGTTAAAAGCCCAAAATAACTGACGTCTAAAACCCTTTTTATACTAGTGATTTCATACCAATAATGCGGCATAAAAGTGGAAGATAATTAATTTGATTATTATAGAAACGATTTGGATTATATCTTTGGTTTTTCTAATAAAGTAATAATAAATAAATTAAGAAATTTGGAGTACAGTCAAAAAATGTGCTACTTTGACAAGATGAGAGAAATTAAATGGCCGTGAATAAAAATTAAATTTTGAAGTATGAACTTAACATAAAAATATAAAAATTAAAGATTAATTTGTTTAGTAATAATAACGATAAACCTTAAAAGGAGATTGTATGGGTGGAGAAATGCTAAAGAGAGTGGGAGATTGTTCTCAGCATACATTTTATGACATAATTTTGTTAAGAATATAAATTTTACTAAAAATTATAAAATAGAAAAGGTATTTGTTTAAGACATTTGAAACAAAAAATTATAATATTTAATAAATTTCAAATAATAGAAGAACCGTATTTAGATGTTGATTACCAGCATTTTGTATTACACATAAAGAAAAAGTCAAACTAGATTGACGTAATAGAAAATTTAGAGATAATAAACAAAGTAAATTATAAGACCAAAGAAACATGTTTTATGAAATAATTATTTTATATTATTTAATTAAAATATGTTTATAGAAGAATTTTCTATAGGACCATTAGAAAGAAAAAAATATTAAGTATAATTAAATCACTAATTAAAAATAAAATAAAAAGTTTGTAATTATTAATTAATTTTATTTATTAATTTTTCATTAATATGTTTAAAACATACGAAATCATTTAACTTGAAAAAAAATATTTTAACATATACAAATTTTTATATTTATGTGATACTATTTTTTATGTTTTATATATGTATTTCTTTTATAATAAATTATAAAAATTTACTTTTTCATAACTATTTTCTCTTTATTATATGTATTAAATAAATATAAATGTTTCCCATCTTTTTCTTTTAACTTATATATTTCTAAAATATTAACGACATTTTCTTACTCGACTTTTTAATACATTATATATATAGAAAGAGTCACCAGTTTCTTTGTTATAGACTCACTGAGTTCTGGCTCGTCAACTTCCCATCCACCATTCCCCAGCTCTCGCCATGGATCACCATGTCTCCCGCCGAACCGAGATCTTAACCAACCACCTCCTCCGCCGTGCACCGCCGCCTACCTCCGTTCTGCAGCCCCACCGCTGTCTGAGCTACTCCCCTCCCGAGCTCTCCAACGAATTCGCGTTCGACTTGCGGGAGATGCGGAGGTTAATGGACGGGCACAATCTGGAGGACCGCGATTGGCTCTTCTCCGTTATCGTGCAGAGCGCACTCTTCAACCGCCGCGAGCGCGCCGGCAGAATCTTCGTGTGCCCCGACTACAACCAGTCCATGGAGCAGCAGCGCGAAGCCACCATGAGGCGCATCGAGTATCTTGTGGAGAGAGGGGTTTTCCGAGGGTGGCTGACTGGCGAGGGCCCGGCGGAGGAGCTGAGGAAACTCGCGCTCCATGAGGTTATAGGGATGT
Source organism: Vigna mungo (assembly GCA_036885675.1). NCBI lineage: Eukaryota > Viridiplantae > Streptophyta > Magnoliopsida > Fabales > Fabaceae > Vigna > Vigna mungo. The sequence continues at coordinate 23,346,101 of CP144694.1, forward strand.
ATGATCACTCCCTTTATGTTAAGCTTGGGGTTCAGTACTTCCTCTGGTTCGTTATGTTTTCTCTTTTCTTTTTCTATAGTTTTCTTCTTGAGAGTAGTTTGAATTTGAATAAGAGCTTCGTTTCTATGCAGTGGTATTTTCAATAGTTTTATATTGTCAACTCATCAGAAACCATTTATACGACAACTATAGCTTTCGACTTCTTTCTTAGTATTTTGGGAGAAAAAAGTCAAAAAAATTATACGATTTCCTATATTTAGCTTTTGCATGAATAATTTGCAGAAATAATTTTTATTAGCTTTCTAAAATATTATTTTTAACTTATGATTAAATAGAAATGAGAAAAATATGTAGTTCTCAAATAGTTAATATTTGTATGTATTTATTATTTGTGAATACCGATAATTTTAACATTTTTTTATAAACGAGTTGAGATGTAATATTATAATTGAATATCTGTGCCCTAAAAAAAATAAAAATAAAAATATAATTTGCGTTTTCTTAAATTAAATTTAATTAAAATTAAAATTACATTATATTTTATGAAATTAAATTTAATTAAAATTAAAATATTAATTTATATTTAATTTAATTTAGATTATATTTTATTTTAAAAACTTATAAAATATTATTTTAAAAAATCTTAGAATATTTACGAGTATTTATGATTTTAAAATATCCACTAAATAGATATCACGCGGTAGCATACGGATAATCGGTAGACATTATTTATTGCTCGACCCATGCTCAAAATTTATTTTACTGAGTTAATTTTAATCTTTTCTTTAAAGTATTTCTTATGCTGAAGTTTATTGGATCATGTTTGAAAAGAATTACTATCTCCTAAACAGCGTGTACATGAATACAATGTTAAAAGGGTCTTGGGGAGAAGTTCTCTACTTGAAAAAGTTGTATATTTTCGGAAGAGAAATTCATTTAATTGCTTCTAGCTTTTACCCAGACCGAACCGTAGTCTTTAAAGTAATAATACTCTTTGTTTTCTTTCTCCATTCTCCAATTTTTTTCTTGGGTAAATAATCTTTTTGTCCTAAGAGTGTTCAGCAGTCCGCCAGAGGTTGTCGTTTAGGTTATGTTTTGTTTTCTTTCTTCATATCTCCACGTTTATTCTTGGGTAAATAACCTTTTTATACTAACGGTGTTCACCAGTTCGGCAGAGGTTGTCGTTTTATATACACACTGTTCAACATTTTGTTATTTGGATTTGTCGTTTGGTAGCTATATAATTCAAGTTAGGTTTGTCGTTGGATGAATTGTGAAAATGGTATTGATCCAAAATAAAATACAAGTTAGGTTTGTCGTTTGGTAACTATATAATTCAAGTTAGACTTTTTATGCACACACTGTTCAAAATTTTGTTATTTGGATATGGTAGTTTGGTAGCTATATAATTCAAGTTAGGTATCGTTGGATGAATTGTGTAACATTTGGTAGTTGCTGACACTAGTCTCTGAAAAGGCAACAATATTCTAAAAAATCTACTAAATCTAGTTAGCGGTTCTAAAATTGAAAAAGTTATTCCTAGAATTCCCTCTGTTCTCAGCTCTGTGTACAACACTCGTTTTGGATGGGGGCTTCCAAATGCATGAAGCTGTTAAAATTCATTGAGTTGTTCCAAATATACTAATGTCATGAATAATGCTGTATTGAATACTTGTAATGATGGGACTGATGTGATTAACGGATTGTAAATCCTTTTCCAAACACATTTAAGGAGGACAGACGTGATTTATCCTTTTTTTTCTGAGTTGGTGAATTAGAAAACGATATAAAGTTGGTCCTAAAGTACTTTTTTCAAGCTAACTTGAATGATGGATAATGGATTTCAGGGGAGGGGCCGTGAAGTTTTTGGGAACCAAGCGCCATCATGACAAGTGGTTAAGTGCTACTGAAAACTATGACATGAAGGGTTGTTTTGCTTTGTCTGAGTTGGGCCATGGAAGTAATGTACGTGAACATTGCTAAATTAGTTGGGTTCATTTGATCCGCTAGTAATTTCTTATGATTTTTCCGTCACCTTTAATAATTCTTTCCACACTAATTTTTACAGGTGCGAGGAATTGAAACAGTCACTACTTATGATTCAACCACTGGAGAGTTTGTACTCAATACTCCATGTGAATCGGGCCAGAAGTATTGGATTGGTGGTGCAGCAAATGTAATGATTCTTTTTGTATAATTGATAAGATTGGGTGCTTACATTTTTCTCCTGCTCCAACTTTGTATATATTAATCCTCTATTATTCACTTGTTCTCTTAATTCAGCATGCAACACATACTATAGTCTTTTCACAGCTCTATATAAATGGAAGCAATCAAGGGGTGCATGCATTCATTGCCCAAATCAGGGATTCAGATGGAAACATATGTCCAAACATTCGAATAGCTGATTGTGGTCACAAAATTGGTGTGAATGGAGTTGATAATGGCCGTATCTGGTAATATACGCATTTTCAAACAAGTTGTGCCTGAAAAATGAATCTCGTATAAATGAATGAACTCAGAAACTCTGGACACGGATCCTCAGGTTTGATAATGTGAGGATACCTCGGGAGAATTTGTTGAATTCTGTGGCTGATGTTTCCCCGACTGGTGAATATTTGAGTGCCATAAAAAATGTTGATAAGGTGATTTGCTTTTTCAGAGATATGATATTCCATTTGGTCTCCTTGTGGTCTTCTTTATTCCGTTTGAGAAGCTTCCTCACATATCTTTTGTTGTATGTTATTCTTGTTACAGAGGTTTGCTGCTTTCTTAGCCCCTTTGACCAGTGGTCGGGTTAGTATTGCTGCTACTGCTGTTTACATTTCCAAGGTAGTGAGACCGTCTATATTTGTGGATTTCACGTTTGTCTTTGTTTCTTTATTTTCTTGTATTGAACTAACTCATTCCAAATGTGATATCTTAACATATCGTGTCATTTATTTGTCCTTAGATTAGCTTGGCCATTGCTATAAGATATGCACTAACAAGGCGGGCATTCTCCATTACACCAAATGGGCCTGAAGTTTTACTGCTTGATTACCCTAGTCATCAACGACGTCTGTTACCTTTACTTGCAAAAGTGTAAGTTCTCTAATTACAGGCATTTTGATATCTATTTGATCATACCTCAAAAATAAAAATGATTCAATTTATGGGAAGCTGAAGGTTTGGCATGCCATTTTGAATATATTCTTCAATGAAAGATGCCTTTTGTTTTTCTCACCAAACTGTTAAGACAAAGAATCTTTAAAAATATGGTCAATATTACAGGACTAGATAATTTTTACAGAAGTTCAGTGGTCATTTTGCCATATGGACCAAGACGATACCTTTATATGTTCATTTCTTTACTTTTATGGTTCAGATATGCAATGAGTTTTTCCGCAAATGACCTCAAAATGATGTATGTTAAAAGAACACCGAAATCAAACAAAGCAATTCATATTATTTCTAGTGCATACAAGGCTACTTTTACTTGGAACAATATCCGTACTCTCCTTGTAAGTTTTTCCTCGCGTTTGATAGGTATTATTGTATGCAGTTGCCCTCTCTAAAGTTCTATTATAATGCTTGAATTAGGAATGTCGTGAAGCCTGCGGAGGCCAAGGAGTTAAATCTGAAAATCGTGTTGGTCTTTTCATGGGTGAATTTGAGATGGATTCGACATTTGAGGGAGACAACAAAGTTCTGATGCAGCAGGTAAAATAAGTATTCTGTTAGATATGAAATTTGATTGATAATTGAGTACAACATTTTTATTTTCAAACTCTGGAAATACGATGATCTGGTTTCATTGTGCAAAACATTAATGGGATCCTAATAAGTTGTGTTTGTTTATTTTCATTTGACTTTTAAGCAGTGTAATGATAATTATTATGAAATAGTTCTGTCCATTTTTTTGAATGTGAATGGTTGTGTTCTTCATTACATTTCAGATTAGCAAGGCACTCTTTGCAGAATACGTAGCATGTCAGAAGCAAAACAAACCTTTCAGTGGTTTAGGATTAGAGCACTTGAACAAACCTTTGCCTGTTATCCCATCTCACCTAACCACTCCAACCATTAGGAGCAGTGAATTTCAGGTAATCATTTGATTATGCCTGTTGAAATTTGGAGAAGCCATATAGAAGCATCTATCTGTTTCTTACGTTACCTCTCACTCACACAGATTGATCTGTTCCACCTAAGAGAGCGAGACCTATTGAGGCGCTTTGTTGAAGAGGTCTCAGAATACCAATCTCGTGGAGAAAGCAAAGAGTCTGCCTTCATTCTAGTGAGATTCTAACTCGTCTTTTTATTTTTTCCTTTCATCTTTTCATTGTCTTACAATTTGGAACACTTTTCTGTTCCAGAGTTATCAGCTAGCAGAAGACTTGAGCAGAGCTTTCTCAGAACGAGCAATACTGAAAACCTTCACTGATGCCGAGTCAACTTTACCAGCTGGTTCATTGAAGGTAAATCATATCATTGCTTGCTGAATATTCTTGCTATAAAATAATACTGGTAAAACGCTCTCTATAACGTGCTTTTTACCATTTATTAAAATCTGGAAGTCATTATCCTGTCATACCACTTGATCAAGGTTGAATGGTTCGTTTAACAGAGGTCTGGAATTGAATCTTTATCAATAAAATTCATTAAAAATATACAAAAGTAATATTAAAGATGTATAATACATAATTTTATGATTGTATACATGTGACATCCCAAATATCATATAAACATATAATATAATAGGATTCAGCTATTATAATATGTAAAAGCGGTTAAGAGTATAAGATAACAGTATTAGGCATACAGTCATCCAAAATATATGACTGAAAATTCAAAATTTTACAACTTAAGAGTGTATCAAAATACAGGAAGTCTCTCAAAATAAAGGGACTATCTAAACCATCCTATGAACTAGGAGTTGTTTCTTCTTCATTCTCCAACGCTTGCTCCAAAGGTACATCATCAACTTCTACTTACATCCAAAATTGGATGATCATCACAAAGAGAAAAGCAAACACATACAACACACACAAGAATAAGGGTAAGCTAGGTTTCTAAAAACATACAAGTTAATTCAAACCAATCTAATATAACAAAGAACATTAACACATATGAGCATGTAAGTCATCATTTATCATAAACCTAGAAATTTTATTCATGCAATTAACCAAATTAAGTATCCTATCATGTTGTGACCCTTAGACTCATCCGGACCTAGAATGAATGTCGATCTGGGGCGGGTTGTGCACTTGTGATGGCCTCTACTGCTTTGCAAAGCCATTGCCAACGGGTTTCACCCTACCACACACAAGTGTTAGTCCGTTATCGCGCGATAGGCTTCCAGTGATAGCGTCTACCCTAAGACCTCCCACTACTCTCACCACATGCGTCAATTCTCTCTAAGTGAGAATGAAAGACCATTAGAGTGTTGGGATAACCCCCCATATGGAAGCCTCTTACATTCATTCTAAACACTAAAATGATCTCACCGAGAGATCTTAATTAAATACTCAAGTTGCATCGTAGTCAACATTATCACCCTTGATTTAAATCACAAACTACTTCAATTTAATCATACAATCTTTAGTCACGTCATAAAAACAACACATACATACTCAAACATTACACATTTTTCACAAAAGCATCACTTATTAATACAAATTTCTTTATAGCATATTATTGCCAACACCTACGCAATTTAAAAAGCTTGGAGACCTTCACCAATGGCTCCGGAAGGGTAAAAAACCCCAGAACGAACTAAAGAACGTCCAAAATGGGCGTCCGGAACTCTCAAAACGTCAAAAACACTCAATCTACCACACATAATTCGCTCAGCGCACCCCCCTTGTGCGCTAAGCGAATTTTGTCTGCAGAGGAAGCTAAATTATGCAGATTTTGACAATCCAACACCCCGAAATTCGTTCTAGGTCATTCTATAAAATTCTACCACCCCTAATCCGTTCTATATGATGAATTAAACTTGCCTAATTGTTTACAACACTTTCGAACCTATTTATCTATTAGTTATGCAATGATCTATGCCTAAAATCTTCAATTTCATCAACTAAATGACTCAATTATACTTTTACCACATTGAAACTGTTTTTAAACCTTTAAACACTCCTAACATGTCAGAATTTACTCACCTAAGTGGTCTCACACACCTAATACATTCCAGGACATCTAAATCTTTAAACCACTATTCCACTTCCTCCAATCTAGCCTAAAACACCATAATCAACTAAACTTTTTATCTAGTAATCTGTATAATATAATTCACAACAGTCAATTGTTCAATTACATCATTCCAAAATATCCAAATCAGTTCATAGACATTCAATTCACAGTTGACATACCAAGCACACTTAACTCAACATGCATAATTTCAGTTCATACATTCACATAGCATAATTTTCACTAAAATAACTTCATATAAGCATTGTTACACAACCTAGAGCAAAAATCCTCAAATTCATGCAACCTAATTTCCCCAAAACAGAAAAGAAAGAAAAACCTAAGCTTCTCTTACCTCTTAATCAAGCAGCAAAGTTCCTGAAAACCTTAACCACACGCTTGCACCCTAAGGAAAATTTGAAAGTACCTATAAATCCCCAATTGGAGATAGAAATCAGATTTTAGGACATGATCGAAGTTAAAGCACAGACAAGGAGCGGTTCCTGGAAGGCTTCCAGTGGAAGGGACACATGGACGAATCGAACATACACTGGAATGAGAGGGATCTAGAGACTGTATAGGTATGAGACTATACCGTTGATGAATAGCGTAAAAGGAATTGATTTGACTACTCATATCAACAAATGCATTTGCTTTTTGGTAGTCTAACCCATAAGAACTTCATGGTTAAGCGTGCTTAGCCTGGAGTAATTTAGGATGGTAACCCTTCTGGGAAGTTTTCTCGGAAAGTGTGCGAGTGAGGACAAAACACACTCGAAAGCCTTAGGTTGATGTGTGGGGGCAGTCAACAGTCCCTGTGAGAGGGATCTAGAGACTGTATAAGTATAAGACTATACAGTTGAAGTATAACTTAAAAGGAATTGATTTGGCTGCTCATATCAATAAATGCATTTGCTTTTCGGTAGCCTAACCCATAAAAATGCCATGGTTAAGCGTGCAAAGCACACTGGAAAGCCTTGTGTTGATGTGGGGGGCAGTCAACAGTCCCTGTAAGTTGCCGGGGCGTTAACCAACCAATACAGTACCAAGAACCCCGACAGCTCGCTCGTAACTCAAGAGAAGGCTAGACCCACCTATAGGTTACCAATTGGTGATGGAAAAACAGTTTTTAAACATCAATTGAGTTAAGAATTTGAAGAGAGGAACTGTTAAACACATGCAAAGTAGGAACGTTGCATGATTACAATTCAGAAAGCTCAGAGAAACAGGCAAGATGCTTACCAGTAGAAGAATACAAAACTGATCGGTTGAATTCGAAGCCCACAATACCAAGATTGCTTAGGCACTTCCTGATTGTTGAACGGATAACTCAGTGAAGAGAGAAATTAGAGAGAAGGCAGAGAATGATTTGAGAATAAGAGTTTTAGAGAGATAGAATGATTAAGGTAATGAACCGAGCTTTTGAAAGTTATATATATTATATTTTTGCTTTTAAAGAAGTTGCTTGTTTCATTATTTAACACAGTCAACCTCCTCTATTACTTTTATTTTCCAAGTTCTTACATAAGTAAAGTTTGTTAGAATTAGTTTAAGATTTGATTAATGTGACAGATTTAAAAAAAAATTTTAATTGGTAGAAATTAAAGATGGCCAAAATGCCCCTAATTATTAAAGTGATATAAAATGATAATTTAATTGGTAGAAATTAAAGATTACCAAAATGATAACTGTTAATGTTATATTTAAATGTACAAATGTTTATAAAGAGAAAAAATAAAAATTAATTTTTAAAATTTAAAAAGTTGTAATTTAATAAATTGAAATAATTTTTTTAATAAGTTTAGCTATTTAGTAAATTGAAATAATTATTTATAAGAGAGAAAAAAATAAAAATTAATTTTGAAAATAAAATAAATTTGTATTTAAATAAAATAAATAATTATGTGATATTTAGTGATTGCTATTAATAGGATATTTAGTTAAGTAAAAATAAAATCATGTAATTAGTTATTATATATTTTGTTTCTTTAATTAATTATTCACCTAATTCTAATAAATGAAATATTAATCAATAATAGCATTTAAAGGCATTTAAAACATAAAATAAAACTTATTATTATTTTTTTATTGCTTTTTCAATGTTGGTAAAAAAAACTAGGCAGGTGGCATCACAAAGTCATACAAACAATAATGTTTCTACACCTGTATTCCTCGTTATTTTATTTTAACGAGTAGAAATTAAAGATTACCAAAATGATAATTGTTAATGTTATATTTAAATGTAAAAATGTTTATCAATAAATAAATATAAAAATTAATTTTTCAAATTTAAAAAATTGTAATTTAATAAATTGAAATAATATTTTTAATAAGTTTAACTATTTAGTAAATGGAAATAATTTTTTTATAAGAGAGAAAAAAATAAAAATTAATTTTGAAAATAAAACAAATTTGTATTTAAGTAAAATAAATAATTATGTGATATTTAATTATTGCTATTAATAGGATATTTAATTAAGTAAAAATAAAATCATGTAATTATTTATTATATATTTTATTTCTTTAATTAATTATTTACTTAATCCAAATAAATGAAATATTAATGAATAATAGCTTTTAAAGTATTTAAAACATAAAATAAAACTTATTATTTTTTTATTGCTTTTTCAATGTTGGAAAAAAAAAACTAGGCAGGTGGCATAACAAAGTTATGCGAACAATAATTTTTCTTCACCTGTATTCTTGTTCATTTTGTTTTAATGAGTAGAAATTAAAGATTACCAAAATGATAATTGTTAATATTATATTTAAATATAAAAATATTTATAAAGAGATAAAAATAAAAATTAATTTTTAAAATTTAAAAAATTGTAATTTAATAATTGAAATAATTTTTTCTAATAAGTTTAGCTATTTAGTAAATTGAAATAATTTTTTTATAAGAGAGAAAAAAATAAAAATTAATTTTGAAAATAAAATAAATTTTTATTTAAGTAAAATAAATAATTATGTGATATTTAATTATTGTTATTAATAGGATATTTAATTAAGTAAAAATAAAATCATGTAATTAGTTATTATATATTTTATTTCTTCGATTAATTATTCAGTTAATCTTAATAAATGAAATATTAATCAATTATAGTATTTAAAGGCATTGAAAACATAAAATAAAAGTTATTATTTTTTTATTGTTTTTTCAATGTTGGTAAAAAAAACTAGGCAAGTGGCATAACAAATTCATGCAAACAATAATTTTTCTTCACTTATGTTTTTTGTCATTTTGTTTTAACAGGTAGAAATTAAAGATTACCAAAGTGATAATTATTAATGTTATATTGAAATGTAAAAATTTTTATAAAGAGAAAAAAATAAAATTAATTTTTAAAATTTAAATATTGTAATTTAATAAATTGAAATAATTTTTTAATAAGTTTAGCTATTTAGTAAATTGAATAATTTTTTATAAGAGAGAAAAAAATAAAAATTAATTTTGAAAATAAAATAAATTTGTATTTAATTAAAATAAATAATTATGTGATATTTAATTATTGCTATTAATAGTATATTTAATGAAGTAAAAATAAAATCATGTAATTAGTTATTATATTTTATTTCTTTAATTAATTATTCACTTAATCCTAATAAATGAAATATTAATTAATAATAGCATTTAAAGACATTTAAAACATAAAATAAAATTTATTACTTTTTTATTGCTTTTTCAATGTTAGTAAAAAAACTAGGTAGGTGGCATAACAAAGTCATGCAAACAATAATTTTTCTCCACCTGTGTTTTTCGTTATTTTGTTTTAACTGTTTCCAAACAATGATTCAGAAACATCAAAACATATATCATCATTTAACATGTTTCCCTTTCTAGCCACCTTTTCCTTTGTTGTGCTTACCACCGTCTTTTTTTCATGGGCCACGATATGGGCACGCGGTTGTCGCACGCCGCAGCCAGAAGCCCGCAGTCAGAAGCCGCTGAAGCTGGTCACTCGAGGACCTTATCTTTGCCATCTCCGTCTTCACTCGCAATGGTGTTTTGGCTTTCGGCATGAGAACTGGTAAGCATTTACGCATGGTGACGATGGGGTGTTTCGCTTTGGAGTAAGGTGTGACGGCAGCATGGTTTTGAAGGAGGGAGAGGAAGAGGTAAGGTGAAGTAGAACGTGGTACTAAAAAGGTGGAGAGGAATTTTCTCGGTGATGGGGCTCGAGGAAAGGTAAGACTGGTAGGTGGTGGAAAATTTTAGAATCAATTACAAGTATTACTTTGGATTTGGCTTGGTCATTTCAGAAATGGCAAGGGTTAAATATGATATTTTGAAATTATTTCTTCCAAATCCGAGCACTTCCACGGGTTAGAAACATACACAAAGTCGTTGGAGATGCACAAAAGAGTAGAAACAGTTTATTTGAAAATACCCCAAAATTTAAATATGAACAATTAAAAATCAATAATGAAAATATATATGTAATGTTTGTGATTGAAATCCACAAAATAACACTAACACTAGTGCAGAAAGGGCTTTAGATGTCTGTTATTTTTGACTTTTAACGTCACTTCCACAACTGACGTCTATACAGGTGACGTTAATGGGACGTCGAAAATCCAAATAACCGACTTTTATTTAAACGTCAGTTTGTTCCATCCTCGACGTCTAAGGCCACTATATAGACGTCGGTCTAGGCCTTAACCGATGTCTAATGGTAATATATAGACGTCTGCCTATGCCTTAACTGACGTCTACGGGAACATATACAGGTCAAACATGTCAATAATCGACGTCTATGGTCACTATAGACGTCTGACATAGCACTAACCGATGTCTAATATAGCGGTTGTGTTTTAGTGCAGTTTTGATCCTGTCTTTCGATAGCCTAGTACCATACTCTCCCTTCGCTAGCTTCCCCATCAAAAAAGCTTGCGTCTTTTGCATATCTTATAACATTTCAACCCAAAACAGAACCTGGGTCATGCCTAGTTCCCATTCAACCGCAAAAGGAAAAAAATTACGGTGACACGAACTAGACAAGGACCCAAGTTCCATTTTGGGTCGAAATGCCATAAAACATCCAAAGACGCCGCTTTTCTTGTGAGGAAGCTAGCAATGGGAGAATGTGGTACTACGATACCCAAAGAGAGGAACAAAATTGCACTAAAACACAACGAAAACACATTTTAATCGGTTATTAGATGATAAACGATCAAGACACAATTTTAATCGGACTAAAACAAAGTTTAAAGGGTTGAAATAAAAACAAAAACGCACCTGCAATGCAATACCGCGAGAGAGAGAAAAGGAGAGAAGGAAGAAGATGATGTGCGAGTAACTGCGAGTTCACGGTTTATTTAAGTTGAATTTATGCGTCGGTCATCGTACCAACCGACGTCTATAGACGTCGACTACATCACTAATCTGACGTCCAAGAGACTTTTCACTTGCCTTTTTCAGGCTATTTAGACGTCAGATGTAGGGGGAGTTGACGTCTAAAGCACTTAACGAAGTGACTTTTCAGTAACCGGTCAGTGTAGTAGACGACAAGGACCTGAGGGGCCGACGTCTATGTATGTCGATCCTGAACAAAGGGACGTCTATTTTCCTGCGAGGTAGGTGAATCGCATTAATTGCAGTCATATAGACGTCGGTCCTGTACCAAGTGACGTCTACGTGCCTACGAGGTAGTTGAATCGCATTAATTGCAGCAAGATAGACGTCGAACCCCCCGTAACCGATGTCTATATAGTTGAAATAGACTGACTCCTCACCTACCTGTCAGGCCCATGGACGTCTGTTTAGAGTGAAACGGACGTCTGTACTGTCGTAGACGTGGTTTGCAGGTCGACCGACGTCTATATGGCCAACTTATTTACGAAAATGCCACCGACCAGTCATATACGTCTCGCCACTTCATAACCGACGTCTAAGGGGTGACGTTAAATAGCGATTTTGTACTAGTGTAAATTTCACCAACAAAGTAGAGATTCAAAACATTTACCTTAGCAAATTGAGCTCTTGTAAACAAAGAAAGCGGTCATGATAGAAAAAGTTCAAAACACAGAAGAAATTAATGGCTAGAACACAAAAAGCCATTACCAAAAAAGAAACTCTCAAAAAATCATTTTCTAAAGAAAAATATGAAAAAGAACAAATCAAAGTTGCTAACATGTTTTCTTTGACCCACATTTTTAAAAGTTGTTAACATGTTTTCTGTGACCTACTTCCAAAAGTTTATATAAATTTTAAAAATATTATCCCACATTTTTTTATTATAAAAATATGCAACTCTTCTCTTTTTACCTAATGAAAGGAAGTTTGAAAGTAATTTGCTCAAAAAATTAAATATAACATTTCAAAGTATAATTCCTCTAAATTTCTTGAAAAATAAATTATTTATTGATAAGCACATTTTTTTCTCAAAAAAAAATAGTTAACAATTCCTTTTAATAATAAAAGATAATATTTAAATGATAAGAATAAATATAGATAAAAAGAATGATATATTTTATTATATAGAGGAAAATGAAATGAAAAGGGTGTGAATAAGTATGACTGAAAATAGTTGTAGGTGTGTGATGACCACCAGATTCCTATGTACAAGCTCACCCACCACAATTCAATTGAAAACAATGACAAAGAAAACAAAAGCACAAGAACCCTAGAATCTCCGTGACTATCGTTTCTTCTCCATGTTGTTAGCAACCTCACTCTCTTTCCACTTTATCTCACCTCTGCAATTTCATTTGCTTCACTTTTCTCAATTTCTCTCCTTTCTATGGAGCCACGCCCTTTGCACATAGCTATGTATCCATGGCTGGCCATGGGTCACCAAACAGCATTCCTCCATCTATGCAACAAGTTAGCCATAAGGGGTCACAGAATCTCCTTCATCACACCCACAAAAGCACAGGCCAAATTGGAACCATACAACTTGCATCCTCACTTGATCACATTCGTTACCATCACAGTTCCTCACGTTGAAGGTCTTCCCCCTGATGCACAAACCACTGCAGATGTCACTTACCCTTTGCAACCAAACATCATGACAGCCATGGATCTAACCAAAGATGACATAGAAACCCTTCTCACTGATCTCAAACCTGAACTTGTTTTCTATGACTTCACACATTGGATGCCTACCTTGACCAAGAAATTAGGCATCAAGGCTGTGCACTATTGCACTGCTAGCTCTGTCATGATTGGTTACACTCTTCCACCTGCCAGATATTACCAAGGGATTGACCTATCAGAAACGGACCTCATGGAACCCCCAGAAGGGTACTCTCCTAATCATCAATACTCTTTCGCATAGGTTTTAAATATATAGACTTTTTCTTTAAGTTTTATATTTATTAGGTTTTAAAGATATAGATATGAATTATATGAATATGTTGTGTAGTTATGATTGGTATCTGAAATATGCAACACAGGTACCCTGACTCTTCCATCAAGCTTCATGCTCATGAGGCTCGTGCCTTTGCCGGGAAAAGAAAGGACACGTTTGGGAGCGATGTTCTCTTCTACGATCGCCAATTCATAGCACTGAATGAAGCTGATGTGTTGGCATACAGAACATGCAGAGAAATCGAAGGGCCTTATCTTGATTACATCGGAAGCCAGTTCAAGAAGCCTGTGCTTGCAACTGGTCCAGTTATTCTAGAGCCACCAACCTCTGAGTTGGAGGAAAAATTCTCCACATGGCTTGGAGGGTTTGAGGCAGGATCAGTGGTTTATTGTTGTTTTGGGAGTGAGTGCACTTTGAGGTTAGAGCAGTTCCAAGAGCTGGTGTTTGGTCTTGAGCTGACTGGCATGCCATTCTTGGCAGCAGTAAAGCCCCCAGTAGGGTTTGAGACAGTGGAATCAGCTATGCCTGAAGGGTTTGAAGAGAGGATTAAAGAGAGAGGGTTTGTGTATGGAGGTTGGGTTATGCAACAGTTGATTCTTGCACACCCTTCTGTGGGGTGTTTCATCACACATTGTGGTTCTGGTTCTTTGTCTGAGGCACTAGTGAACAAGTGTCAGTTGGTACTGCTGCCTAATGTTGGTGATCAGATTCTGAATGCAAGGATGATGGCCAACAACTTAGAGGTTGGTGTGGAAGTGGAGAAAGATGAGAATGGAAATTACACAAAGGAGAGTGTGTGCAAAGCTGTGAGCATTGTGATGGATGAGGAGAATGAAACCAGCAAGAAGGTGAGAGATAATCACACTAAGCTCAGAGAGACCCTCCTTGACATAAATTTGGAGTCTTTTTATCTTGACAACTTCTGCAGTAGACTCCAAGAGATAGTTGATGAAGGAGTTTAACTTCCAACCATTGGAATTCACACAAAACATTTGATATATCTCAAGGATAATGATATTTTGACAACTTTTTTTTAACAATTTTTTGACAATACGTGTTATTATTTTATTGGTCTATTTGAATATATGTTTAGAACAATGTTTGAAACGAACCAATCACAAGCTGTTACATATGCGTTGTCAAAAAATTGTAAAAAAATGTTGTTAAAAAAACTTTTTATATATTTGAAAGGGAAAAAGTTGTTCTAACAACTTTTTTTTTAGAACTTGTTGACAACTTATTTCATATGAAAGGGACAATCTCATACCGTCACTTAGCTGTTATAAAAAAGGAAAAAAGTTTTTTTAACAACTTTTTGACAACGCATACGTGTCAGTTTGTGATTGGATTCGTTTCAAATATTTTTTTTAAACATAAATTCAGATAAACAAATAAAGTGATAACATCCTGTTGTCAAAAAATTGTTAAAAAAAGTTGTCAAAATATCATGATCCAACAATACAAATCGATGAAAAATTGTCAAAAAAAATCGATGAAAATACATTTTCCAACAATAAATGTTGTAGTATTTGTAGAAAATTGTCACATTACATAAATACAGTTTAGACTCAATGACTGGATATTATAAAAATCAAGCATAAGTAACTGAAAAAAGTGAAAGAAATCAAATGAAACCTACAAATGTAAAAGCTAATATATTTAAGGGTTCCGTTATTTTGACACACATTTGACACTGACACGTGTCAAGTTCCAATTGGTTGATTTGATTATTATTTTTTTAAAATTTGGCCTGCGAAGTGAAAAAGGTTTCAAAATTTTTTGGTTCCAATTGTACCCTTGGCCAGTTTCATAACCTTTTGTGTTGCAGACTTCGTTCTCTCTCCGACGTCTCCTTTCGTTATCTCTTCGTTCTCTCCGTTCGTCTTCTCCCTCTGGTGCTGTCGTTCCCCCGGCGTTTTCATCCTCTCCATTGCGTTCTCTCGTTCTCCCGTTGTCGGAGTTTTGCTGATATGGGAAGTTCCGGACTTGACCTTCATTGGACGAAGGTAAATGCCCTGTCATACCATTTTTGTTTTAGGTTTGGGTATTGGGTTTTACGTATGGGGGGTTGTTGTTGTTTCTTCGACCCCTTATGGTTTTTTGTTATTTGTTTTGGTGTTTTCATTTGCGCTATTTTGTTTGGACAGTTGACCGTTCGTCATTCATCTTCAACCATGTATGTGTGCACTTTGAACGAACGGTTGACAAAGGAGCAGCGGTCACTCATTTCGAAGACACCTTTTGCTTGGTTTTTAGAGTTGAGGGGTAAAGTGATATTCAATACTAAGGAGTTAACCAAGACATGGGTGGATTCGAGCAATGCTTTTATTATTGCAGACAAAGTTTTCAATATCAATGAAAAGGATTTTTTTTCAGCATTAGGGTTGAGTTTAGATGGTAAAAGTATAAACTAAAGGATTCTACAGTGGGAAGTAGTAAATGTGTGAGATACTTAGGTAAGGAAATTAAGGATTTGAATTTCATTTACAAATTCTTGTTGAAAGAACATAAAAAAGCCATACCTTGTGAGGATTTCTGTAGCTTGTACATCTTGGTGAGGATATGTGAGATTTTATTTCCAAATCGTAGTGGAGTAGCGTTTCCTGTACTGTTTCATATTGTTGATGACTTAAGTGGCTTGAGTAAGTACTGTTGGGGTAGTTTAGTGTATCGTTATTTGTTAGACAATTTGAGCAAAGCTGCAGACTCTATGAAGAAAGGCAAAGCTAGAAGCAATCTTTATGTCGATGGTTGTGTGTACATGTTGCAAGTAGTTCTTGTTTAGAATATTTGTTATTTGATTATGAGTAATTTTGAACAATGACATGTTTGATAGGTTTGGTTTTGTGAGCATTTCATGGCTCCCGAAGGTGCAATAGAGAAATTTCCAAGGATCTTGCACTGAATGAATACAAATGTTGGAGACAACATCGTCAAACGTGTTTTTGAGATGGGTGTGGTATGTGATTGATTTTTTTGTAGTTTTGAATGTTATCTTATATTCACAATAGTTATATAACATATTATATGTTGTTAAATTTCAGGTTCATGTTGTAGATGATATTGGTGCTATAATGAAGGATGAGAATGATGTGAAAGAATAACAACCACCCCCAAAAAGCAATGATGAGCAACGATCAACAAAGAAATTGCTTAAAAAAACGAAGAGAGAGTTTGATGCGTACTGTAGAGGATCATAAATCTTTAATTGAAGATCTTAAAAGGAAGGTGAATGTGGTAGAGGCAGAGTTGGAGGAAGAGAAGGCCAGAAGAACACCTAAAAGGACAACTGCATATGATGGTGTACAAAGTGCTGGACATCCACAAGCATTCACTGAGAGTAACAATGTATTTGTTTCCCCTAGTGGAATGTCGAAAGAGGAAGCCGGTGGAATGTGCAACACTGAAGAAGGTGCAATGTCGCCAAATGCACCGAGTGGAATGTCCAACAACCAATCACAGTTGAAGACGTATCTTAGGATTGGTTCAAGAAGGCGTTTTAAGAGCCAAGCACTTAAGACACCATACACAACAAATGTTGTAGTTAGAAAGAAAAAATAGCAATTTTTGAATTAGACTTGAGTCTTAGGACAAGAAAAAGACGCTGTAATTAAACTTATTTGGTTCAATATATAGAACATTCATGTTTGGTTCAATACATTTATGTAATTCATAATTGCAAATATAATGTTTGTTTTATTGAAGTGCTTTATATTTTCATTTGCAAGTTATAATGTTTGTGGTAAAAAATGAATTAATTGTTGTGATTTGATGAATATAGCTGAACTGCTGAAGATATTGGTGGTAAAGTGTTCAATGTAATCGTTTACCATGGCCTTGTAAATGATTACGTCAGTCTTACTCAGGTTATGGACAACCTGTTTAACAGAAGGAGCCACCTGTTAAAACACAGGGGACCACAGCTTCAGTTCTGGTACCTCTGTTGTCAAAATGTGCTTTGTAATCGTTTACAAGCAGGCTATAAACGATTACGCGAGTCTGAACATGAATTTGGACAAGATGTTGAACTGAAGAAGACACCAGTGATAACATGGGGGACCACAGTGTGTTTTTAACCAAATCCAATGGATTAAATTGTATTTTTTGGTTCTTGAGTGAGGAGAGGCTTGAACCTAATATTCTGGGTCCCAGATGATGTGGGGGGGGGGGGGGGGGGGAGGGAACCACCCATGTTGATTACCTTGAGTCAAGTGAAGTTGTTCTATGTATGCTGTCAAAATGTGCTTTGTAATTGTTTACAAGCAGCTCGTATTCGTTTACGCGAGTCTAAAAACGAATTTGGACATCATGTTGAACTGAAGGAGCCACCAATGTAAACATGGGGGACCATAGTGTGTTTTTAACCAAATCCAATGGTTAAAATTATATTTATTGGTTCTTGAGTGAGGAGAGGTTTGAACCTAATCTTTTGGGTCCCCCAGGATGTGGGGAGGGGGGGGGGGGGGGGACCACCCATGTTGATTACCTTGAGTCAAGTGAAGTTGTTCTATGTATGCTGTCAAAATGTGCTTTGTAATTGTTTACAAGCAGCTCGTATTCGTTTACGCGAGTCTAAAAACGAATTTGGACATCATGTTGAACTGAAGGAGCCACCAATGTAAACATGGGGGACCATAGTGTGTTTTTAACCAAATCCAATGGTTAAAATTATATTTATTGGTTCTTGAGTGAGGAGAGGTTTGAACCTAATCTTTTGGGTCCCCCAGGATGTGGGGAGGGGGGGGGGACCACCCATGTTGATTACCTTGAGTCAAGTGAAGTTGTTCTATGTATGCTGTCAAAATGTGCTTTGTAATTGTTTACAAGCAGCTCGTAATTCGTTTACGCGAGTCTGAAAACGAATTTGGACATCCTGTTGAATTGAAGGAGCCGCCAGTGTAAACATGGGGGACCACAGTGTGTTTTCAACCAAATCCAATGGTTTAAATTGTATTTTTTGGTTCTTGAGTGAGGAGAGGCTTGAACCTAATGTTCTGGGTCCCCATGATGTAGGGGGGAGCACCCATGTTGATTATCTTGAGTCAAGTGAAGTTGTTCTATGTGTGTTGTCAAAATGTGCTATGTAATTGTTTACATGCAGCTCGTAATCGTTTACTCGAGTCTGAACACGAATTTAGACATCCTGTTGAACTGAAGGAGCCGCCAGTGTAAACATGGGGAACCACAGTGTGTTTTTAACCAAATTCAATGGTTTAAATTGTATTTTTTTGTTCTTGAGTGAGGAGAGGTTTGAACCTAATGTTCTGGGTCCCCCATGATGTAGAGGGGACCACCCATGTTGAGAACCTTGAGTCAAGTGAAGTTGTTCTATGTATGCTGTCAAATTATGCTTTGTAATCGTTTACAAGCAGCTCGTAATCATTTATGCGAGTCTGAACACTAATTTGGACATCCTGTTGAACTGAAGGAGCCACAAGTATAAACATGGGGAACCACAGTGTGTTTTTAACCAAATCCAATGGTTTAAATTGTATTTTTTAGTTCTTGAGTGAGGAGATGCTTGAACCTAATGTTATGGGTCCCCCATGATGTAGGCGGGGACCACCCATGTTGAGAACCTTGAGTCAAGTGAAGTTGTTCTATGTATGGTGTCAAATTGTGCTTTGTAATCGCTTACAAGCAGGTCGTAATCGTTTACGCGAGTATTTTTTTGGTTCTGGACATCCTGTTGAACTGAAGGAACCACCAGTGATAACATAGGGGACCATAGTGGACCACAGTTCAATATCAGTGTTCATTGAATGTTATTGAGTTCCTTCATTTGTAGTTGGTTGTATGTATGTGAAATATAATACGTGAAACATTCATAGAAAATTTAAAACGACACTATGAAATTCCGATAATGCATACAAGTTCCAAATGAAAGCAAATACATGTAAAGACCAAATTAAAACTACGAAGTGAAATGATAAAATGGGGTGGGAGATTGCTGCAGTCATCTCTCAATGTTTCCAGCTCGTGCTTCTCGGTTCTCAATGTTACCAACTCGTGCTTCTAGGCCGTCCAATCTTGTACCAACGTACGTCTGGAGTTGGTCAATGCGTTGTATGACATCATCTAGTGTTGTAGAAGAACTTGGTTGATCATTATGCTGCACTTGTCCTTGTTGACTCTGTTGGTTGTGTGTGTTGTCTTTTGGTACCCACACTCCGTCTACATTTTGCACATATCCAAAGGAGGCTATTTTGTCAAATCCCACCTTTTGTTTGTCCATTATTTCTGTAATAGGATCAAAAGTAAGAGGCACATTAAAGTGTTCCAACAATATAGTTAGCAAATGAGGATAAGGCAGTTTTGTATTGTCCGATAAGGCCTTTTTCATCCTATTGCGGATGACATGTCCCTAGTTAATCTGCTTTGAATTGAAAAGGGCCCATAACAGCATAATATCCTCGTTGGATGCCTGACCGATATTTGTGTAACGAGGAATTAATATTCTAGTCAGTACATAATGGAGTAATCTTGGTTGCACCTTCAAACCCCCAGCAAGTATTCTAGTACTTAAGTCCACTTTTTCATTACAGACAAGTTGCCTTGCAGTGATGGAATTGTACTCTTCTTTCCAGTCATCAACAAGACGCCGTTCATAACGAACTCCGGTACATGGGAGGGAAGTTAGTTGTTGGAAAATACTAGGGCTGACTCTAATTTTAACCCCTTTTACTTCGCTTCGAATCACTCCCGTATCAGAAATTTCCAAGTTGCTGTAAAAAACTCTAACTAATTGTGGGTAGAATGGTTTTCTCAAAGAAACAAATTCCGTGAGTCCAGCGTCTCGCAAAAGGTCGTAGAAATCAAAATTGCTTACCTCAAAGTAATTCTCATCTAGGTATTTGTTTTCCAATATGTCTTGATTGACAAAATGCATAGCCAATTTCTCATATTGTGTAGGCGAAGAGAACAGTTCGTTCCCTGGTGGTGGAGGGAATATTGGTGGCGGGGATGGCGTTGGACTTCAACGGTGACGTCCACCACGGGAAGAACCCACCCTCTGTTTCTTCCTTGCGCGATCAGCCATGGAAGGATACAGTGTTGCGATTGACGAGGATGAGTGCAGGAAGGTTACATGAAGAGTTGGAGGAGTGGGCAGTTACACCTAAAGAGGGGAACGTGGGAAGAAATACCCCAACTGTTGGTATTTATAGGAAACCACCATACCATGTAATCGTTTACAAAGTTATGGTAAACGATTACAATGACTATTTTGCAGCACAAGAAGTGTATTTAAAGAAACGAAAATGTTTCAGCACAAAATAACGGAACCCTTAAAGAAATGTGCCCTGTCCAACATGACAAACTACCAATTTTTTAGTTAACCTATGTTTTAGGGGTTCTCAGCAGTCGTCGTGGAAAATTTCTTGAACAATAACTTTTACTTTTCAATAAAGTTACATTTACATAGACATTGCACTATAACAAAAACATGAAATTCATAGGTAAAAAACAAGAAGACAGTTATATACATCAAAGTATGTTATTATCGAAATTGTTATGCACAGCCAATAACAAAGACAAAAATCCCGATAGGGCCACTTCGGATTGGTCTGAAACTTGGTAAGATTGGGATGCAAATGGAATGACCTCAGCACTTTGTATAACATCAGGCATTGTTGTTTCCTAAATTAAGAAAATTAGATTTAGAAAACATATCAAAATGAAGTCAAGTAAATGGAAATAGCACACACAATAATTACTCACAGAGTGTTGTACGAATGGTGTTGAAGACTTCTTTGCTGAAGATGTTTTTGTTTTTCTCGTTCTTTTCTCGACTGTAGAGTTTAACCTGTTTGTACGCGGTCGCCCTTTTCGCTTCACTGCTAAAGGGTTGCGGACAAGTACATCATCATTTCCTCGTATAGTGTCAGATGTTGGAGAATTCACCGAATTTTCATATCTGAGTTCATCTCCATCACTAATGATGTTAGTTCATGGATGAACTGCAGCCATATTTATTACCAAGTAAATCAAGATCTTTTCGTAACTGATTTGAATAAACTTCTGACTCACAAGCAACCTCCGCTATTTCATAGAATTTTTACACAATAATTGGTATCTTTGCATGGTCGGTTGAAGCTTTGAGGTACTGTAAGTTGCTCTAATGAGCGTGTGTCTTCTACGGATATTTTTACTCCAACGCCGAAGAATGTATTTGGATGACACATTGCAAACATCTTCTTGACCAAATACCAATAGCGCATGCCGACAAATGATGTCTCTAAACTCAAATAAGAGGCAAGAACACGTGGTGTTGTTAGTAAGAGCATCAAATTCAACTGTATAAAATTCATCTACACATTTACCCTCAAACATCCGCTCGTCTTTTATTGTGTAAGTATTCATATAAGTGTCCTTTACAGTGTTTTTTTATAAAACTATTCATCTTGGACCGAAATTCTGTTTGAACCTCGTCAAATTTTTCATGTGTGTACTCCAATTGAAATTGTCTTTCGATCGGTGAATCGGAGCCACAACCAATCGTGGTGTTAAGGGACGAGATGTCAGCCTGTATTTCTTTTTGTGCCTTCACTCTAAGGGCATCGTCGAATTGAACAAACTGTTTTAGTGTGGTGCTTGAATTTAAAAATCCATCAAAAAAGGCATTCATACCCTCACTTCGTTGTGTAGTTGACATACCCGCCCAAAAATCACTCCTTAAGTAACATGATACCCATTTTCTTCTTGCCTCATAAAGATCACTTAACCAATCATTTGCCTCCAATGCATGCTTTGTAAGCATATCTTCCCATCCATTCTCAAAGTCCCTTGGCGAACCAAAGTCATAGACAAGGGCGTGTATATCGTTCTTAATGGCAACATAATTTTTGTAACCTTGAAATTTTTCAGGCAACTTCTTCATTATGTGCCACAAACACCACATGTGTCTTGTGTTTGGAAAAACCTCTTCAATGGCATTCGTCATTGCCCTGACTGATCCGTTATAATGCCATCATGGGCCTTATTTCCCATGCATCTCAACCAAGATTCGAACAACCACACAAATGACGCAATGTCTTCGAAAGAAAGCAATCCACATCTAAGTAAAATTGAGTGACCATGGTGGTTAACACTTACAAATGGCGCAAAGGGCATGTCATACTTATTTTTCAAGTAAGTCGTGTCGAAGGAAACAACATCACCAAATTCCTCACACGCCGCTCTACTTCTTGCATCTGCCCAAAAAACACTACATATTCTATTCCCTTCATCCAATGCAATGTCATAAAAGAAGTTGTTGTTTAAAGCTTTCATTGATGAAAAGTGTTTTAAGAGGACTTCACCATCGCCGTCCTTATATAAAGATTTTCTATGTTGCACAACGTAGTTCCGTGCATCTCGTTCAATGAATTCCATATTCTCAAATCCACCTCCATCACTAACGATGCTAAGGAAACTCTTATTTATCCTAACTCCCGCATCGTCATTGACTTGCAACGTGTGTTTCGCTTGCATGCTCAATTTTCTATTCCCTGCAATTAGCTTAGATGTATTAGGGCATAGCTCATGACTATGATCTAGTTCAACGGATTTTATAAACCATTTATTTTCCTTCCTTCCAATGGTAATGCTAGTTGGACATTGATTTGTTTGACTTGCAAGTGTTTTCACCTCAGGTTTGATGAAAGATACATATTTCCCTTCTCTTGAACAAACTAATCGCAAGTAGTACACATTGTTGTCCTTATCCTTTTTCGAAGATCTTGTCCAGACAACAAATCCACGTGTAATGGCGTAATTTGTGTAGAATTTCTTTGCCTCTTCCATTGAATCAAAACACATATGAATCTTAGGCTCGATGTCCAAACAACTTTCATTAGGCTCAGCAGTATTTGCATTACACTGAGGCAGTTCGTTCACATTACTTGTGCTTGTATCCATTATGAAGACGACAGGAAAGTCTGATCATAGTTAAAATTATAAAAAAAAATTCACAAAATTCCAAAAATGTGAAGTCCTATAAAATTTAATTAATCTTAACTAAACACAACAACATACATTAACAAAAATGAAAAATATCATAAAAGAAGTAGAAATTAAATGAAGTGCCTTCTTAAAGGAAACAAACACATTCATACCTACAAAAAGCCTTAAATGAAGGTGTAGTGGTCCTCACCAACCTCCTGCGAAGGACTTAGCCTCTCCTCCTTAAATGAAGTTAAACTTGTCTTCACCAAACTACACAGTTGGGCAATAAACACTCTGCCTTCAAGAAGATAGGTTAGTGGTTGAACGACGTAAAGGCATGGAAGAAAGAGGCAGTGTTTTGGAGGGAAGAAGTGTGTGTTGCAAGGAGTACAACCTTCTGTATCTCACATTCACTATGAAAAGTTCTTTTCATTTGATATCATTAAGGATAGATGCATTAAACTATGTCATCAAAAAAAAATTTCTCTCTCCTTCCCACAATTAATGAAGGTCAGTTTCCATTCCAAACATTTAATGCAATGTCATTCAAGCAAGTTATTACACTTCTACTTTCATCAAATTGTGACATAAAGTGAGTGGCTCGTTGATCAAGTAATGTACCATCATTAAAACCAACATCAAATCAGTAAAAGTCCTAATATTATATTTTAATCATAAACATTGTTGGGTGCAGAGAGGTCTTTATATATCTCGCTCATACCCACACTTATTTCGTGGAGTAATTCAATATATTTGTGAGATTATTTTCTTATTTTTTATTTTATTTTATTTTTCATTAAACTTCCTTTCTATTGTTGTAGTTACGTTAAACTGGATTTCATATTGATGCAGGTTATCAAAGGATTATCATGGATGCATGGGAAAACCTTGTGTATGATGATGATGTCCTAGAGTCATTTCTTAAAAAGTGTGATGCGTCTTCGTCCCTTATACCTGGCCCTGCGGGTAATGTTCAAGCTGTCATGCTCAATAGGAAAAATACTGAAGACAACAAATCCGCACAAGAATTTGCTAATGATGTTGCTAAGGCAACATTTGAAAGAGATTTCAACTCCAATGCGTGGAAGTGGGCTGAAATGTTTATTTAACACCATGGTTAATTATCTGTTGAAATAATACAAGTCAATTATCAATTATGACAATATAAGTGGTTATTCTGATTATTTTGACAATTGCAGGTCTGGTTAACGAGGGAAAAATGGAGAACGTCAATCAACTAAAAGAGGCAAAAAATTCCAGATCCTTCCAATTGTTGCTTGCTTAGTAAAGGAGTGCAAGCCTACTGGTCTGGGTGACATGTTTTTGACTGTAAAGGTATTCATTTTTACAATGTATATCCTTTTATTTAAAAATAAAACTAATCATTCACTGAATGTGAGCACGACCCATCCGCTATCAGGAAGGCTTCATTGCACCATAAAGTTCTTGAAGATCCTCAATTTGGAGACAATATTCGAGTTGGATCCGTTATGATACTCAATCTTGTAAACCAATCATTCAGTACTTCATTTAAATTTTAGTACTAATTACCGTTGTTGTGATTTGTTATATTAATTTCATATTTAAGTAGTACTTAATTTGCTAGTGTTCAATTAGGTTAAATCCTTCAATGCATTTGGGAACAACCACTACCTGAATATCGTTCACCGCAACATTGTGAAGGTTTTTCCACCTGACATTTGTCCTCCATCAGTTGATCTGGTCAAGGAAGCGCCAAAACATGTCATTCGACTTCCTATGTGGACAGAAAACAATGACAATGTGGATGTCATCCTCCGCAAATTTGTTCCTTCAACAGACCAACCGTCATCATCATCCAAACAAGCAGACAATTAATAGATAATTTTACATATGCTTTCATTTATATTTTGTAGTGCAGGTGAAAATATGATTTCAATGGATTACTGTAATATTACGTTTTCATTTCTAAAACTGCTTATTGGATGACTTGCTTATTGGATGACTGTACTTTTATTCAAGTAGACTTTTTCTTTGTTAATGTTCACTTTTTTAATTTAGTAACATGTCATGTAATGTTCTTAGTGTAATCATTGTTTTGAGCTTAATGAAATCAACCCTACTTATTTTATTAACTCAATACAAAGCAGTCAAGTTGTCTTCAAAAACACCCAAAATCCCCTGTGGTCCGCCACATTAACACAGGTGGTTCCTTCAGTGCAAGAGTATGTCCAAAATAGAAAAAAGGTTCGCGTAAACAATTACCAGCCTCTTGTAAACGATTACAAGAATGTTTTATGTGGTAGATTTCACCGAACTTCACCAAGGTTCATGTCATCACCCTGGGTGGACCCCTTTTAAATCATGGGGTTTCCCAAGCATCACATCCAACCCTACACTCACACTTAAACCAAAAACCAGTCAAGTTTTCTTCAAAAACACCCAAAATCCCCTGTGGTCCCCCACGTTAACACAGGTGGTTCCTTCAGTGCAATAGCATGTCCAAAACAGAAAAAAGGTTCGTGTAAACGATTACCAGCCTCTTGTAAACGATTACAAGACTGCTTTATGTGCCAGATTTCACTGAACTTCACCAACGTTCATGTCATCACCCTGGGTGGACCCCTTCTACATCATGGGGTTTCCCAAGCATCACATCCAACCCTACACTCACACTTAAACCAAAAACCAGTCAAGTTGTCTTCAAAAACACCCAAAATCCCCTGTGGTCCCCCACGTTAACACAGGGGGTTCCTTCATTGCAAGAGGATGTCCAAAACAGAAAAAAGGTTCGCGTAAACGATTATCAGCCTCTTGTAAACGATTACAAGACTGTTTTATGTGGTAGATTTCACTGAACTTCACCAAGGTTCATGTCATCACCCAGGGTGGACCCCTTCTACATCATGGGGTTTCCCAAGCATCACATCCAACCCTACACTCACACTTAAACCAAAAACCAGTCAAGTTGTCTTCAAAAACACCCAAAATCCCATGTGGTCCCCCACGTTAACACAGGTGGTTCCCTCAATGCAACAGGATGTTCGAAACAGAAAAAAGGTTCGCGTAAACGATTACCAGCCTCTTGTAAACGATTACAAGACTGTTTTATGTAGTAGATTTCACTGAACTTCACCAAGGTTCATGTCATCACCATGGGTGGACCCCTATTACATCATGGGGTTTCCCAAGCATCACATCCAACCCTACACTCACACTTAAACCAAAAACCAGTCAAGTTTTCTTCAAAAACACCCAAAATCCCCTGTGGTCCCCCACGTTAACACAGGTTGTTCCTTCAGTGCAATAGGATGTCCAAAACAGACAAAAAGTTCACGTAAATGATTACAAGATTGTTTTATGTGCCAGATTTCACTGAACTTCACCAAGGTTCATGTCATCACCCTGGGTGGACCCCTTCTACATCATGGGGTTTCCCAAGCATCACATCCAACCTTACACTCACACTTAAACCAAAAACCAGTCAAGTTGTCTACAAAAACACCCAAAATTCCCTGTGGTCCCCCACGTTACCACAGGTGGTTCGTTCAGTGCAACAGGATGGCCAAAATAGAAATAAGGTTCGCGTAAACGATTACCAACCTCTTATAAATGATTACAAGAGTGTTTTTTGCTGCACAGATTTCAGTACTTGGCCTTAATTGTTGTGCAACTTTCATACATTGCACATAACAAAAACCTGGACATCAATCATCAATCAACAATCATTTCTACATTGCACATAATCAATCTTCAACTCAATCATCTTATTCCAATAACAATTTGTACAATGTCTTCAAATATATAAAACAATCTTATTTTAATAAGAAGTTGTACAATGTCTTCATATATATTACACGAAAAGTACATTGACTTCATATAAAAAGTACATTGTCATGACAACTATCATATCAAAACAAACTAAACTACACTACACTTTCAC
Source organism: Vigna mungo (assembly GCA_036885675.1). Classification (NCBI taxonomy): domain Eukaryota; kingdom Viridiplantae; phylum Streptophyta; class Magnoliopsida; order Fabales; family Fabaceae; genus Vigna; species Vigna mungo. Next base: position 23,373,431 of record CP144694.1, read on the forward strand.
ATTGGACAACTATCCTACAACAGTCCATAGACCTCTAGCGCACCCAGTAGTCTTATGTTCTCGTCATCCAGGATCCATTCACGTACATATCGCTTTCTTATTGCAAGCAATTCCTCCTGAAATGCAATAATATTGTACTTGTCACATCAAACAAATAATCAAAAATTAATGAAAATCCTATTCTTGCTTACATTCGAGTATTGTGGCATGCTTTTGCGATTGAATTTATCCTGTCCATCCCAAATTTTCATAGCTTGTAACATTATAACTCCATTGTCATGTCTAAAACAATAAAAAAAAAAACTTACATGAACCACTTATGACAAACTACATCAATTACAATAACATATTTTTAAAATGAAGGCTTATAACAACTTACAGGTTTGGTTGGAATAGGATATTTTCTTGTACAACAGACAAAGGTCCAATACTCCCTTCCGGTCTGTTGTACAGCATGCAAAAAAATCGGGCAAGGTTTTGGGCCTACCAAGTAAAAATTAGAATAAGACGTTAACAATACATTATTACATGCAAGTCAATAACATTATTAAATGGGGTCACACATACCACAGCAGTGTCAATCCTATTACAGTCTCTTATGCCCTTCCCCAAAGACTCAATAACATATATGTCCAATGTGCTAACTTTGACAACATAGCACCACCAATGTTCGGCATGGCAAAAAGGAAGAAAGAGCTACAAACAACCAAAAAGAAAGTCAATACATCAACAGCTGGTATATGTCAAATACCACCACAAACACAATAAAAAATAAACCTCACTCACAAAGTCAGCTGTTGGAATGTCTACAAGGCCAAAGTGTCCCACACGCAAACAGCTACTGTAATTATGATCAGTGAACACACAACGGTTTTTTGGCATTCTCCTATAATCATCGAGTACAAGGTCCTGCAAATAGGTTGAAATACATCAATCCTAAATGCCTAACACATTATTTCTACAATCAACTACAACACGTCACAATTCTATTACAAACAATTTACCGCATATAAGGAACTGAAAAGGATCCTTTTCACAACCTTCGTCCTCCTTTTCTCAAAGTGCATAAATATGGTGGTTACAAATAGCACCAACTACACATTCACAATTCATCAATGATTTCAAATGAATATGCACAGTATAAATCAAATTGTGACATAAAACACTTACCATGCTATCAACGTATTGGTAAGGAGCTAAGGTATAAATAGATTTTGTGCTTAGTGTCTGGCCAATTATTTCATAGACGATCCTGATAAAAAAAGAATGTACTTTTCAATAAAAAAATATGCCCATACGAGAACATTAAACAAAATTATCATTACTTACCTCTGTTGTCTATCCCTTACGCTGACGGCAATGTAGAGTTGGTCAACATTCACGTTAGGCCTTGGATCACCAGCAACTGCACGCAGAGGTACGATTACTAATGGTTGCGGTGGCTTCGGTTCTCGATCGTCAACAATTTCAACAACATTTTCAACTTGTTGTTCACCTTCAGCCACACCTTCTTCATTGAAGGCTTTTTCATTGAAGGCTTCTTCATTACCTCCACCTAAAGGTTCTTCATCACCTCCTCCAACATCTTCATTCAAAATTGGAATTTGACGAATTTGAAATAGCTCATTCGTCAAAAAAGCTAGCCTTGAATTCAAGGTCATCATTTCTTCATTATTTTTCTTCAATATCTCCTCAAAGTTTGCTTCAAAGGTGCCTTCATCGGAGCTATCATCATCACCTTCCTCAACTCTACATCGTTTTGGCAATTGCGCTACACTTATCCCTCCATCAAACAGGTCAAAAGCAGCTTTGATTTCGGGCATGTTATGGACACGCTCGCCAACATACCACTCCAACTTAAACTACAAATTTAACAGTACATTCAAATCAACAATAATTATACAAAACTTACATCAAATACTTACATCTCCAGTCTGAAAAATATCATCAATATTTTCATATGACCGTGACTTATATCGGAACCAACGAACTATGCAAGGGAAATCCCAATGAATTTGATTACTATCCAAGGAAAGTCTCTCTACCGCCCAAGCCTACAATATAAAAAAAAATTTCAGTCACACATTTTTCAAAATGTAGTAAATTCTATTCATTCACTTAAAGAACTACAAAGAATTTTACCTGCAATACAGCGACATTGCCACTTAGACTCAGTAAGCTGGTGATACCTCCAGTCATTATTTTTTTCATACCTTTATTCAAACTACCACAAGGTGTTTATGTACACCACTAGCCCAATCATATAAACAAAGACTATCTAGGTCATCTAAGACTTTTGATGGCATATTAGCAACTATCTTAGACTTCCTAGGAAAGAAAAAGACAACCAAACACACAAATATATACAACCTACAAACAACATCAACGTCTATGTTTTCGTCTAACACAATCACATTAAACATGTCAACCAAGTCTTCCAAAGTTGTGCTTTTTTAATTAAACATTTCTTCAACCAAACCTTCTATACATTCATCAAACGGGATTTCTAAACCCCCTATACCTAAACCTGTGGTCATGAAAACATCTAAAACTGTAAATGGAACCAATTGATGACTCAACCTAAAGCTAACATCATGTCCGGCCCACCTACATACCATAACCTTCAATAACTCACAGTTAACGTCCAAAGCCTCACGTAGGTCCAAACACCACCTAAATGGTGTCATCGCAATTCGTTGTACATGGACTTTTCTCAACACACAATTCATTTCAACAACATTTGATGAATCCATAGAGATTCAGACCCTCCACTACAAAAGATTACGAAAAGATTGTTATTACTAACCAAAAAAATGCAACTAAATAAAAGACAGAAACTTTAACTTATCTTTGGAATTTCGGAAGTCATTGCAACTGCACAAAAAATGAAAACACGAAAGAGACCAAAAAATCAATGTTGGCTTAGGGTTCACAAAACACAAAATGAATAAATAACGCGAAAGAGAACAATGCGAGAAGGGGACGAAATGATACAGAAAGAGCACCCACACAATGCGAGAAGAGGACGAAATGACGAAACACGGACACAACGTCAAAGCCACCCAAAAAGGGGATACGCGAAATAGAGCTTACCTTGCGAAAGATAGCTTTTTAGGGTTGAGATGAGACGAACGGTGCAATGGAGAAAGCAAAGGATTGGAGAGATGAAGCAACTGGGAATGGGAAGAGTGATGGGAGACAAGAAGCTTCAGAAACAAATTGAAAGAGAAGAAAACGAAACCGCCAAACGAAATTTCATATACTCATAATTCCTATTCTACCCTCGTCAATAGTCATTTCCATTTAAAAGAAAAAACCCAATAGAAATTTGACACCTGACCGGTGTCAAATTTGTGTCAAATAAGAGTGTTAAAGAAACATTTTCATATATTTAAATGCAATAAAAACTAAAAGATGTCCATTGTTCTATCGTTCAGGTATAGTTGCTTAAGTGTTAAAAGACAAAAATAATTTAAATATCTTTCTCCTTCATTACTCTAAAACATATTTTAAGAACAAAATTAAAGTAAAAGTTTCAAACTTAAAACCAAATAAATATATCTCAATTATTAATCTAATAATATTATCTCAAAGATAATATTATATCAATTACGAGATTCTTCGAAACATCCATGTTAAAAAAATTATAGGAAATTAAATATGAAAAATAATATAAAGTGATGAAAACAACAAATAGAAAAAAGAAATTAATGGAGTATGGAAGGAAAAAAAATCCAGTAGTTAATAATAAATCTGTGGATAAAATTTATAAATAATTAAAATTCAAAATTCATTATTGACAATTTAATTTTACTAATGAATTTATTTTTGTCGGTAATTTCAAGAATTATTATAGTGATTTACTTCAGTAGAATTTTGTTGATTGACAATATAATATTTGTTGATAGTGAATGAACTAATGTATATGATATTATTGGTGAGTTATTATTGTTGATAAGGGGAGTTATGTATACTTGAACTCATATCTCACATAAGAGTTTTTTATGATGAGAAAAGAACTGTTTTATAGTTTCTTGCACAACAAAATGGTAATGATTTATAAATAGATGCATTGGTCTCTGCCTTTCAATGATTTTATGATCTTAAAATTTCATAACTAACTTAGTTGTTGATATTTAATTGCAGGAGCGTCCTCATCTTCTTGGAGAATCAAGATTGCTTAATTGAAAGGAAATCCATAAAGATTCTTGCAAGATCGAAGTGTTTTCACATTGTTGATCATATCTGCACATCTAGTGTATTCTATTGTGATCACTGTTTATCTACAATCAGGTTGATTTTGTTTCCCTGTTGTTGTGAGCCAGGAAGAGGACCTTGTGTGTTATAGTTCTTAGATTTGAGATTGCTCTAATGTGACAAAGAGTGGGGATAACTTTCTGGGTTGAGACAATGAGGTATTCAAGTCTTGTGTTATAGGTGATACTGAGTTGGGAAAGGAAAGTACATTTGAGAGGGTAGCTCTCTATATTTCTTGCTTGTAAAATTCTATCAATATAGTGGTTCCCTTTAACTCAGGTTGTTGAAGGAAGACTGGATGTACGCTTGGCCGAACCAGTATAAATTTTTGTGTTGATCTTTCTATCCCTTCTCTTTTATTATTATTCATATTCTTGTTTGATTGTATTCCAAGAAAACTTTAAAGATTTTGAAAAGCTTTTGAAAGAACAATTTTTTAAAAGGGAAAACCAATTCACCCCCTCTTGGTTGAGATAAAAATTGGCCTAACTTTTTCTACAATTGCCACCAGAGCTGAGAATTCGAATTTTACTCAAATTTTAATCAATTAGGTTTTACCAATAATCGATTAAATTGTTCCTGATGGCCAATACATCTTAAACTTTTGGAGAAGGTGCATCTACAAACAGACCACCATTGTTTGCGAGTGAAAACTACCTTTTATGCAAAATTATATTTCTTGGAATCAGTTGACAAGGGAGTTTAGGATGTTGTGATCAATGGTCCTTATGAACCCACAAGAGTGATAGATGGCAAGACTGTTGTCAAGAAGTCCTCTGAATGGACTATGGATGAAAGCAAGAGAACCTTCACCAAAAGTTTGAAAATTGGAAGTCATCCCCAGGTCTATAGTCGATTCAAAGAAAAACAGAGTCGACTAGTTTTTCAAATATCTTATGAAAACCAACTCTGGTGCCAATTGTTGGAAAACAAGTAGGCTTCATTTTAACACCAAGAGGGGGTGAATTGGCGAGTTTTCAAAATCAGAGTCTTTTCGCAATCTTATACACAAAGTACAAAACTTTACAAACTTTCTTGAATCGCAAGTAATAGAAAATTAAGTGCAGCTAAAAATTGAAGTTGACTACGTGAAAAGTAAAGTCGACTGAATGTAAAAGAGTAGGGATAGAGAATTCAAATGTAGGTTTTTATACTGGTTCGACCTCAATGCCTACATCTAGTGTCCTTCCAATACCAGGAAGCAAATGCACTATAACGATCAAGGTTTTTACAACAAGGCTTTTATAGAGACCTCCACGTCAAAAATATAAAACACCTCTCTAAACCTCTAACCAAAATATAGGCAAACCACACAGCAAGACTTCTACCAAGATATCCCCTCACCTGCAATCTGAAACCCACTTTGAACAATCCTCAAAGTGTACCAAACTCCACAAGTCCAACCCCTGTAGTCACAATAGGTACAATAGCAATCACCATGGATGTCAACACAGATCTTGATCAACCAAAAAACACCTCAATTTTGCAGATTTTGATCAAGCAGTACGCGCAGTATCAATCTCCTTCAGAAACTCTTCAAAGAAAGATCACAACCGTCTTCTTGATGAGTTCTTGGAGCTCCAAATCTCAGAGAATCAATCTCAAACAGAATATGAAAATGTTAGATTTCCAAAAGTCTTCTGAAACAAGGGTCTCGTCTATTTATAGATTTCTATAAAACAGACGCTCCTGCAGTCGAATACGCTACTAATACAATCGACTGTCCTTGAAAGTTATAACAGATAAGTCCAATTACTAGCAGTCCAGTCAAAGAAATTAATTCCACATTCATTACAGTTGACTTTCATTCAATCTCAACTAACTTTTAAAAATATAGCAGTTACTATTCATGAGCACAATAGAATTTCAAATCAAACAACTAATACAGTCGAATGCGTGGCGCACACAGTCGACTTCGATACAAAAGTTCATTTTGAAATTCTTTTCAATGCAAAATCTCACATAGCACTGTATTTGAAAAATCGTGCATAGTCACGAGCTTAATTCGACTTCCCCCATAATGAAGTCAACTTACAGCTTGCAGTTATGGCACACAATGTAAGTTCATAAAAGTGCATGTGGTTTTCCTCTTCCAAAACATATGTAATGCAATCACAACAGATGTCACATATATCATAATAGTGAATATGCATTCATATATCAAATTTCATACAAACATGTTCATCAAGATAACAATCAATATTAAAGATTAAAACATGTAACACATGTGTAACACAATGTAACACAATGCAATGCATGTGTTATTAAAAATATGTTGTCATCATAAAAAACCAGAGTAATATAGATATTTTGTTGTCAATAATCTCAACAATCTCCCCCCTTTTTATTATGCACAACCATGATTAATAAACAACCATGTTTGCACAAGAATAAACCAAATTCACCAAATTCATAGTAAGCACATGATATAACAATCAAATCACAGTTCAAATAATCTTAATGCAACATAAATCAATCACTAATATATTAAGTAGATAGCATTTCACAATACTTCTCCCCCTTTGTGCAATAACAAAAAACATAGATGAATCAATTAGAAATATAAGAAGTTTGAAAACATGCAATGATGCTCCCCCTATCATATATATTCACATGAAAAAGATAACTCCTCCTAAAGCATAGGCATGTGAAGAAATATATGTAAGTGTGTAATGCTCCCCCTGTCATTATGCATATTTTTCTCAATCAAGTTCAGATGCACAATACAGTACAGTAACAATCAGAGCATATATCCAGTATAAAACAGAATTGCATCATGTATATGATTTCAAGCAAATTCATCATATATACAATCATCAACAATCTCACGATATAATCTCATATATGAAATAAGCAATCAGAATTAGAGATATAATGCATATAAACAGATAAGATAATCAATCAACACAATAACCAAATTCTAGTGATGGAATTTATAATTCTGTTAAGATCAAGTCGATTGAATTATTATTCCAGTCGATTCCATTGCTTCTCAGTGAGTTATGATTCCAGCAGTGATTTCCAAGCAATATTTACTGCAAAACCTTTTAAATATCTCTTGTGGATCAAGCAATTTAGTTATGCAATAAAAATAGTTCCATAAGAAGTGAATATGCAGAATAATGTAACAGTTTAAACATGCATAGTCAACTTCAATCAGCTCTAAGTCGATTCAAGCATTCAATCAAAGCATATATAATCAATCAGATCAAAGCAATTGAATTAGAATCAAAACACTGATTTTCATTACTTGTTCAATAAGATATTACAATGAGAAAACCAGAACAAGAACAAAACAAAACAAAATAGAATGGCAATTCTAAGCCATTCATTGAAAAGAAAACAAGGACAAAGACACAAATATAAGACATATGGCCAACAAGACTCGAATCACACTGCTAAGTTTGATAGACCCCTTTCATACATGTGAGTCCATAGTGTTGTCTTCAGACATATCTTCTTCAGTCCCTTGATGTAATATGAGATCAACTTTTAATTCAAGCTGATCAAGCTTGTCAACGATTTTCTGAAGCTAATTAGTAACAAGATTTATGCAATTGCTATCAGAGTATGCGATCCTTCTTTGTTCATTTGAGACAGAAGTGCTTCCATACAGATACAACAAATTTTCTTCTCCTTTAAAGCACCAACCTCTTAAAGTCCTTGTCAGTCTAAAAGAAATCAAAGTATTTTGGTTAATCACATTTGTGCAGTTGCATCGAAACTTCCTTTCACCATTAATGTTCACACCTTGCTCTTCAAGCATTTTGATGATCAGTACAACGTAAGGTAGATAATGAGACCTGTTTAAAGCACATTCAGTCATATGATCTTTTAGAACTTTCACCCAGTTGGTGGGAATGTCATTTTTAAGCGCATATAGTAGGAAGATGTCTTCAGTTGACATATTTGGCTCAAGTAGTCTTCCAGGAAGAATCTCGAAAGCAAGTATATGAGCCATTATTCTTTCCTCCATTCTTAGTCCTTCATGGGCAAAATCTCTTTCAACAGAATGGTTACCAAAGGGTCTTAGCAACCCTTTGTAGAAATCTCTCTTTTTCAAAAGATGATTTGCTTCAGAGAATGGTAGATGAGAGGATACGCCCTCAGCTGTTAAACCGATAGTATGTAACCAAGTACTGTCGTCGATCATAATGTCAACTCCTTTTACACTAGAGTGAATATCTCCATTAATTAGCTTCAAGTTGTGATAAAACACTTTCACAAGCTCGGGATAACAACATCCTTTCAGTTGAACCAAGGACGAAAGATCATAAGATTGCATCCAAATAGGAAATATAAACATTTCTCTTTCAAATAGGTTCAGATCAAGATACTTTGGAGTGACTACAACCTTGATTGATCCATGAATGAACCTTTCTCTAACATCATCGTCACTGATCCATCCTATAGGACTTGCTTCCCTTTCAGAAGATTAGATGACCTTAGACCGTTTTGAGGGAAATAATGCCATTTTCAGAAGAAACTTTGTTACCTCCTTTACAGAATGGTCTATGGTTTTGCATGCAGCATATGTGATTTTGAGTCAGGGCCAGTTGACAGACATATTAGAGGCGCGAACCCAAATTCACTTATAAAACCCAATTTTAAAAATTCAAATTTTAACGGTCTAAAAACAGAGACTTTAGTGTGCGAGTGATTTTGGGAAGTTTTCCCGGAAAGTGTGCGAGTGATGACAAAGCACACTGGAAAGCCTCGTGGTGATGTGTGGGGGCAGTCAACGGTCCCTGTAAGTTGCCGGAGCGTTACAGATGAGTTGTACACCATAAAACATATAGACGAATAGGTTCATAATAAAGTCGACTAAAAATAATTTTTGTTGCAGGTACCCATTTGAACTTGGGTCCTTGATTGTCAGTTCTAGTTAGTTGTTCCTTTGGTTTCCATACATACAATCCTTTAGGAACACCAACAGTTCTATAATAACAGTTTCTAACAGTGTGACCAACACAATTGTAATAAAAACATGCATGTTTGATAGGCTTGCTTAAATCTATAAATTTCTTTGCATTGGTTATGTTAGACTGAGCTTTATAACATATTCCTTGTCTGTAAATAGCTCTTCTAGAAGATTTTAATACAGCATTCAAATTATCTCTACCTTGAGTAAATTTTTCTATCGTGCTAATCAAGTAATCTATTTGCTCAATATGTGTAGGACATTTTTCACAAGTTTTTTCTACTGTAATAGTCTCAATTTTAACCTCTTTAGCAGATAACAGAGCTTTATCTAATTCTTTTTCTAATTTCTCATTTTCAGCCACGAGGTTATTTATTCTATGCTCATAATCTCTCCTCTCAAAGTTAAGTCGATTAACCTTGTATTGCAGTCGCATAGCTTCAGCATGTATTTCCCTGAATGCATCCAGCGGCAGATCGTACTTGACCTCAATTGGTTCATTTGAAATGTCTACACCGCTGTCATAATCATCCCATGTTGCTCCCAGCATATGTTAGACTCCTCTTCTTGATCATGATCTTCATCACTTGAAGAGTCCGAGTCATTGTTCTCCCAAGCAATATAGGCTCCTCTTTGTTTTCTTCCTTTATCTTGAGGAAACCTTTTATTTGTTTTCTGCTTTGGCTTTAATTCTGGACATTCTGGCTTGATATGTCCTTCCTTTCCGCATTCATAACATTGGAGAACATTTGATCTGAAGCTTCTCTTTGCTTTGTTGTGACCTGCATGGTTAGTAAGTTTACTATCATTTTTCATAAGTCGACTGAACTTTCTTACCATCATGGTCATCATTTCTTTTTCGTCCATTTCTGCATCTGAGTCATCTGACTTTGAGGTTTTCTTGTTTTTTGCTTTCAATTCAATGGACTGCTTTTCTTCAATCTCTTCTTCATCCTTCAGCCTTCCAAGTTCCAATTCATGTTCTCTTAACTTGCAAACAAGGTAGCCATGTTCATGCTTGTAAGGTCTTTGGATTCTGAGATTGCAGTGACTTTTGGTTGCCAGTTTTTGTTCAGACATTTCAAAATCTTGATGTTGATCTCCTCTTTATCAAACACTTTGCCAAGAGCCATAAGGTGATTAACAATGTGTGTCAATCTTTTTTGGACTTCATAGATTGTTTCTCTAACCTTCATCCGGAAAAGTTCATACTCTTGAATCGGAGAATTATTCCTTGCTCTCTTGACTTCATCAGTGCCTTCATGTGCGACTCCCAAGACATCCCACATTTCCTTTGCAGATTTGCATTGAGATATCCTGAAAAATTCATCAACAGTTAGTGTAGAGGCAATAATGTTTCTAGCTTTAACATCACATTGTGCTTTTCAATTCTCTTTAGTTGACCATTCAGTAAAAGGTTTTCAACAGTTTTTCCATCCACAGATTTAGTAGGCTCAAAAGGTCCATTTGAATTTGCATCCCAAATTCCTCTATCCACGGATTCAAGAAAGATTTGCATTCTAATTTTCCAAAAGGATAATTTTCACCAGCAAACATAGGTGGTCTGTTTGTAGAAGCACCTTCACCAAAAGTTTGAAAATTGGAAGCCATCCCCAGGTCTATAGTCGATTCAAAGAAAAACAGAGTCGACTAGTTTTTCAAATATCTTATGAAAACCAACTTTGGTGCCAATTGTTGGGAAACGGGTAGCCTTTGATTTAACACCAAGAGGGGGGTGAATTGGTGCGTTTTCAAAATCAGAGTCTTTTCGCAATCTTTTACACAAAGTACAAAACTATACAAACTTTCTTGAATTGCAAGTAATAGAAAATTAAGTGCAGCGAAAAATTGAAGTTGACTACGTGAAAAGTAAAGTCGACTGAATGTAAAAAAGTAGGGATAGAGAATTCAAACGCAGGTTTTTATATTGGTTCGGCCTCAATGCCTACATCCAATGTCCTTCCAATACCAGGAAGCAAATGCACTATAATAGTCAAGGTTTTTACAACAAGGCTTTTATAGAAACCTCCACGTCAAAAATATAAAACACCTCTCTAACCCTCTCACTAAAAAAAAAGTTGTATTTAGGGGGGATTATTCTGGGGAGGTTAAATAAACATTATTTAAAATTATTTTCATAAATTATCATAAAGCCAACAATTGCAGAGGTTATCTGATAACGGTTGAAAAAACATTATTTTCATATGCTATTTTGGACTAAATTATGCCCTTTATTGCTTAGAATGAGCTTGAAATCAAACAAAACTCAATAAATGAGTCAGTCGAGAGTCAAAAGCTGTTTTTAGCAATTTTATGCTTGTTTTGCATTGTTTTGCAACAAAATTAATAGAAGTGAAGATTGGGAATAAAGATGAAGGTCATAGACTCAAGAAAAGCAAGAAAATCGAAGAAAAGAAGAGTCTAGGGACCGCCCGGCGGTAGACCCCTGGCGCCGGGCAGCTAAACGGGAGGAGAAGACACCGGCAGTGGACGCCGAGCGGCAGACCCCTGACGCCGGGCGTTTTTGCGGCACGAGGGAAACCGCCGGGCGGTGGACCCCTACCGCCGGGCGGTGCTGCGATTTAGGGTACACCGCCGGGCAGCAAAGTGTGATGTCAGGCGGTGGTCAGTTGGGCTTAGGCCTATTTTTCTGCTGCGCTTCTCACCTATAAATAGCCCTGTTACGAATTCCAATTCATTCTTTTGACAGAGGAGGGCGGCCAGACCTACTTTGCACTCTTTGGAGTGGATCTCTTGGATGCTTAGGCTCCTTTTCATCTTTTCTAGGGTTTTCTTTTCATATCTTCCATTATTTTTATCTTCGTTCACCATGACTATGGTGAACTAAACCCTTTTTGTTGTTGGGGGAACAATGTAATCTTTTGATACTCTCTTTTATTGAAACTCTTGTTTAAATTATATGATTTTCATATGCGTTTATTATCAATTGTTGCATTCTCATATTGTGCTTAATGCCTTTATCGTTTAATTCATTCGGTAATTGATTTTTGACTTTATTGATACGGGGACGTATAGTAATGACACGAAATGGTGAGAATTTTCTTGGTTAAGCAATACCACCTAGGGATAAGGGAGTAGGACGACCAATTGTATTTGCTTCTGTTTGTAATGCGTTGCTAGTTGCTAGGGGAGGCTAGGGATAGCAAGCCGGTAATTAGTAATAGGCCCTTTTCGCCGAGGGATCAGGTTAAGGGGAGGCCAAGAAAGTTTGCATGCAATTAGATAATAACGCTATTTAAACAAGATGAGTAAATAAAAGAGAGGGGATTAGATGAAATTGTAAACCCCCAATAACTCCATTCATCCATTGCCTAAATCTTGTCAATTGAATCACACATTGCATGTTTATTTTCTGTCTTTGCATCCACCACAATTATTGAATTTTTCTCCGCAAGTCTTACGATTTTGATTCACGCGAACGATAAGGCCTTTCGAGTATCATGGGAAGAATGATAATGGGTTATACCATTTTTATTACTTGATACGATATGGTACACTTGCCATTCCGCTAACATTATCATAAAACTCCCACAGAATAATAGTCAGTAATAGAGGAGGTTTTTACCCTCTGCAGAAAAACCTCCCCAAATTGAATGTGATACCAGGGTCACGAAAAACCCCCGCAGATAGGTTGTGGCGACTTAAACTACGGCAGTTTGAAAAACCTCCGGAAATTACTTTGTGGAGGGTAAAAACCCCCGCAAATCGAAAAAAAAAACCTCCACTAAATAACACTTTTTTTGTACTGTCTAACCAAAATATAGGCAAGCCACACAACAAGACTTGCAGCAAGATATCCCCTCTCCTGCAATCTGCAACCCACTTTGAACAATCCTCAAAGTGTACCAGACTCCACGAGTCCAACCCCTGTAGTCACAACAGGTACAACAAGAATCACCACGAATGCCAACACGAATCTTGATCAACCAGAAAACACCTCAATTGTGCAGATTATGATATGCGCAGTATCAATCTCCTTCAAAAACTCTTCAAAGAAAGATCACAACCGTCTTCTTGATGAGTTCTTGGACCTCTAAATCTCATAGTCTCATTCTGAAACAGAATATGAAAATGTTAGATTTCCAAAAGTTTTCTTAAACAACTTAGTCTTGTCTATTTATAAATTTCTATAAAACAGACGTTCTGGAAGTCGAATATGCTACTAATACAGTCAACTATCCCTGACAGTTATAACAGATAAGTCCAATTAGTAGTAGTCCAGTCAAACAAATTAATTTCACATTCATTACAATTGACTTTCATTCAATGCTAACTAACTTTTAAAAATATAGTCGTTATTGTTCATGAGCACAACAGAATTTCAAATCAAACAACTAATATAGTCGAATGCATGGCGCACACAGTCGACTTTGACATAACAATTCATTTTGAAATTCTTTTCAATGCAAAATCTCACATAGCACTGTATTTGAAAAACTGTGCATAGTCACGAGCTTAATTCGACTTCCCCCAAAATGAAATCAACTTACAGCTTGTAGTTATGCCACACAATGTAAGTTCATAAAAGTGCATGTGGTTTTCCTCTTCCAAAACATATGTAATGCAATCACAACAGATATCACATATATCAGAATAGTGAATATGCATTCATATATCAAATTTCATACAAACATGTTCATCAAGATAGCAATCAATATTATAGATTAGAACATGTAACACATGTGTAACACAATGTAACACATTGCAATGCATGTGTTATTAAAAATGTGTTGTCATCATAAAAAACCAGAGTGATATAGATATTGTGTTGTCAACATTCTCAACAGGATGTCCTTGAGGTAACTCATGAGGGAACAGATAAGTCAAGAGAGTCAGAAAAAATTCTCTAATCCAGGAATATGAAATGTTTAGAATGAAAGCTGGAGAGACAATCTATGATGTTCAGAAATAGTTTACACACATTGTCAATCATTTTATTGCTCTTGGGAAGACTTTTGAAAAAGAAGAGATCAAAATCAAGATTTTAAAAAGTCTCAATAGAAACTGGCAACCTAAAGTTAATGCTATCTCATAATTCAGAGATCTTACAACCATGAACATGGCTACCTTGTTTGGGAAATTGAGAGAGCGTGAACTTGAATTGGGCAGATGGAGGGAAGAAGAAGAAAGTGAGCAAAAACACTCCATAGCCCTCAAGACTGTGTGCAAGACTGCATCAAGAAAGTATATCGAAGAAGCAGATTCAGATTCAGAAATGCTAGAACAGGTAGTCATGAATATGACGGTAAAGAAATTTTCCAAATTCATGAAATCTAGAAAATTTGTCTCTGATTTTGCAAGTAACACAAGAGGCAATAAAAGGAGAAACAAAGTTGCAGTTCCTATATGCTATGACTGTGGAAAAGGTCACATCAAGCCAGATTGTCTGGTCTTAAAGATGAAACAGATTCTTGATGAAAAGACCAACCAAGATAGGAGAAAGAGCAAGCAAAAGAATGCCTACTTTGTTTGGAAGGACAACGATTCAAATTACTCTTCAAGTGACAATGACCAAACCTTGGAGGAAGAAACAAACCTCTACTTGATGGTTAGCTCTGTATGTTCTGGAAGTAGTGGCTGCAATTTTGATGATGAGCTTATAAAGGATAGGGAAATAAAGGATATTGGAGACTCAAAGCCTCTAGGAATGCTTAAAGGAAAAATCACATTCTTCTTGAGTTCTGCAAGTGGTAACAAGATTTAATTTTGTCAAAGCATGCATCATTCTTACAATGTACATTCATCTTGATGTGTGTGTTGATCTGTGCTTGATTAATGTGAAATCTTGTGAAAAACACGTTATGCGAGCTTTAACCGATTATATAAGTAATGTAATCTATTAGACTTTTCTCATTATTTTCATTGTTTTTCAAAACCTGAAATCTTTCACATTTCAATCGACTAAGAAACTTATATAATCGATTAGATTTTTCATTGTTTGTTTACGATTAGTAAATATGTGTATTAAAATGAAATAAATTGTTAGATAATTTGGGTAATCGACTAAATTTAGAGGCTTTGGGCCCTTTTCAAATTTTAAAATTTTCAAATAGGCCTCTTCCAAACCTTAATCAACTAGGTTAACTTGTTAAATTGATTATTCTGTTCTTGAAGTTGCACATTGTTTTTCTCTATGTCCAAAAACCTTTTCTAAAAGAAGAATACCTAAGTACTCCAATTCACAATGGCTTCTTAATCATCAAGGCGTGGAAAGAGAGTCGCTCCCACCGTAAGGAATGCCAGTCCCAGTGGTTGGATAAGTGATGAAGAAGCACAGACGAACTACATTTGCTTCTGGGGGGCTTCAAAAAGGTTATATTGCACAAACACATGGGACTCTTGCATTTCCGAGAAGAGGGTTTTGTTTTTCAAGAGTAGTTGGTATACTAGGGGCTTGCATAATTTGTTGAAATGTTAGGGGACTATTATTCTGATCTGATTAAGGAGTGAATATCAAAATTGATGAAGACATATGGACTACTATTGTTGGCTTAAGATCAAATGGGC
Source organism: Vigna mungo (assembly GCA_036885675.1). Classification (NCBI taxonomy): domain Eukaryota; kingdom Viridiplantae; phylum Streptophyta; class Magnoliopsida; order Fabales; family Fabaceae; genus Vigna; species Vigna mungo. The sequence goes on from CP144694.1 coordinate 23,389,137, forward strand.
ACAAGTCTACTATGGGTGTCCCAGGCATTAATAAAATGGCCATTTATAAGGATTGCTTGAGGTTTCCTGATAAACCAAGAGACTTCACCTTATTCAAGGCAAGTGGAATGAAAAGGGATGAAAGGTTGTGTGCTTTTGTGTTGGCTTGGATACTATTACCTACGGGAGGTAATCATGCTTAACTGACCATGGAAGATGTATATCTAATTCATGCGCTAAGATCAAAGATTCAAACTGATTGGATAGTTGTTGTAAGTGATCATATGATCAAGATTTCGAAATAGCGAATTCATCACCTTCCTTATGTTGTGTTGTCACTACATTGACCTTATGGATGAAGTTACTTTGAGTTGCAGCAGAAAGAATCTGATTGAGAAGCTGGCTTTGCATCACATGGGGCTAAGGAAGAAGGAAAGTGGTTGGGTTTTCAAGGATAAGCATTTACCTGTTGTTGAAGAGGTTGAACCATTAGAGGTTGATAAATCTCAATACAATTTTAAGCCCAAATCTGAATTCAAAAAGTTTGTAGTAGATCAGTTTAAGAAGCAATCTGCTAGACTCAAGAGAATTTAGAAACCATTATCCAAGGTTCATAGGAAGCTTGATGAAGCACTAGATATTAACATGTTTGGAGGAACTTCTAAAAATGATGAAATTGATGAAGAGGACCAATTTGAAGAAGAGTATATAAATATCTCCAATTAGAATAGGGACTAGGAGATTTTTTTTTGTCCTATTTTGGTCTTTAATTGATGAAATTTGGCATAAGGTCCTACTCCTTTGAACAATTTTATATTTTGTTGTTTAGGTGTTATATCTAAATTAATGATATTTAGATTTTGATTTCATATCCTGTGTTTGTTGGTTGAATGCAATCTATATGATTGATTGGATGATTGATATATGGATGGAAGTATTGAAATCATTTGATGAAATGATTGAATTAAAAGAATGAAATTTGAACTGATATTACACTAGTGCATGATCATTGCTCATTCATAATCATTCATGATTCTTAAAATTGCTTCACAATTATTACTAGTATCATGATTAATTGGTATTAACATTGCACCGTATCAAGAAAGTTATGTTTGCAGATTATACATTGAGCCTCAAAGGTTAGAAGATCAAAATTGTGTATTTGATCAACTTCACGATTTTTAACATATTAAACAGATCCATAATATGTTAAAAAATTCGCTTTGCAATTATTTTAATCGGTTAGATACATAATGTAATTGACTAAAAGTCACTTAACTTGTTTGTATGCTTATAACTATTGATACTCACTGCTTAACATGTTCTAATTGTTATTCTATTAACATTAAGCATATCTTAGATCATGTGTTACATATTGCTCAAAAATGTTTTGAAAATCATACATATGCTTCTTTTTGAAAAAGTGCACCAATGTTGCATAATTTCTTACGATGTTATGTCAATTATGTTACTATATAAGTTGGTATCATGCATTAATACTACAATTATACTTTGTACTTCATATCATTTGAATAATAATATTGAGCATTTGCAACTTGCACATGATATATCATGATATCTCATTTGAAATCAGTATATATACTCGGATCTGTATACACTGATATACTGTTATATTGTTTTCAACATGATATATTGAGCTTTGATTTACACTGTGATAAATCTCATATTGTTCATTCTGGTTTAAGTGATATATTGCTTCATGATAAGGGGAGTATCACATTCTTCAATGATATGTAAGAATTTCTTTTTGATATATCTCTTAGCACTTTGTTTCCATGTTACTTGTTATGCCATTTTTTGGTAATTCCCAAAGGGGGAGAGTAACTAGAAAACATATTTCTTGTTGTGCATCGTCAAAAAAGGGGGACATTGTTGATAAGGGGAGCTATGTACAACTAAATCCATATCTCACATATGAATTTTAGATTATGACAAAAGAAATGTTTTATAGTTTCTTGCATAACAAAATGGCAAAACAATTGCTTGATTATATTTGTGTTTGTGTTTGCATTGTTTGGTATATGTATTCATTGATTGAAAATGAATAATTGGTTGAAATACATTGCATATTGCATATTTGATAGAAATAATTGATTACATTGTTCTATAATTTGTTAAATTTGTTCAGATTTGTGTTTATGCTTAACAGGGCCAAAACAATTATGTTTTAACTGATTATATTAATTGTATAATCGATTAAAACACATTGCAATGCCAGTACATGATTGCTGAGTGCATTGAAGTATTTTGAATGGACAATGTTTTCAATTTGCTTAAGTATGGAACTTAATCAATTACATTATTTTCCTAATCGGTTAAAATTTGTTTTAAGTGAAAACCATTTTCTTGAAAAGACATAATAGTCAATAACGATCATATTTTGAATATTGTGGCCTGTATGTTTTATATAATCGATTACATGTGATTTTAATCTGTTAAATCTTATGCAGATGTAAAACTGTTAAAGCAGAAGAAAAAGCTTAACAGATTACATTAAATGCTTTATCGATCAAATTGTGTTAGAGTTAAAAAATTTATAAATAGACGCATTGCTCTCTGCCTCTCAATGATTTTATGATCTTAAACTTTCATAACTAACTTGGTTGTTGATATTTAATTGCAGGAGAGTCTTGGTCTTCTTGGAGAATCAAGATTGCTTAATTGGAAGGAAATCCATAAAGATTCTTGCAAGATTGAAGTGTTTTCACATTACTGATCATATCCGCACATCTGGTGTATTATGATGTGATCAGTGTTCATCTACAATCAGGTTGATTGTGTTTCCGTATTGCTGTGAGCTAGGAAGAGGACCTTGTGTGTTCTAGTTCTTAGAGTTGGGATTGCTCTAAGGTGACAGAGAGTGGGGATAACTTTTTGGGTTAAGACTGTGAGGTATTCAAGTCTTGTGCTATAGGTGATGTTGAGTTCGGAAAGGAGAGTGCCTTTGAGAGGGTAGTTCTCTGTATTTCTTGTTTGTAAAACTCTATCAATATAGTGGTTCCTTTCAACTTAGGTTGTTGAAGAAAGACTAGATTTAGGTTTGTCCAAACCATTATAAATTTTTGTGTTGAAATCTCTTCTCTTTTATTATTATTATTCATATTCTTGTTTGATTCCATTCTAAGAAAACTTCAAAAATTTTCAAAAACTTTTGAAAGAACAATTTTTTAAAAAGGAAAATCAATTCATTCCTCTTGATTGAAATAATTGACCTAACTTTTTTACAGTTATATTATTATTAATGTATATTATCAGTTATATGTTTGATGTTGATGTTAAATTCACCTTGTATGTATGTATTTGACTGCCATCATATATGTATGATGATATAGGAAGATGTTAATCATGATATTTAACCATGAAGAACTTTGGATTGTTTCGAAAAAATAACTTGTTTTGTATTAAGTATTTTGAATTTTGAATCTTGATCTCAACTTGTTTAAACAAATAAATGAAAATTTCAGTTTCATTAATCTTAAATGGTGGTATGAAGTTTTTTACTATCATCTAGCATAAATGTTACAAAATGTATTTGTTTGGAACTTTTCGTTATATTTAATGTTTCTTTTTTATTTTACGTGGTTAACTTTACTTTTGGGAGGAATTAAACAAAATAGTGTGACTTTCACTTCCACTTAAAAAAAAAGGGGTAAAAGTATAAAAAATTAATGATATGGATAAATCTTCTTTTGAAGCAAAAACTTCAAAAAAGATAAAAAAACAAAGTCGTATTCTAATGTACAACTGACTAATTATAATGTAGTGAATAACTTGCATTAATAATTTTCCTTTTTTTCTTTTATTATTAAAAATATATTTGCATATATGAATTTTATTTTATTTTTAAATAGAAGTATTTCTTCCATATCTTATTTTCTCTTTTTGTTTAGTAAAAATAAGGTTTCTTGCACGTTTTTAATTTTTTTTCCACGTATAAGTCATTCTTTATATTACTACTTCTGTTTTTACATGTTTAATCTATTAAGCAAAAACTTCTGTATCATTATTTTGACCTTACTTTTGTTATTTTTTATTTTCCTAAATAAAATATGTAAATTTTTTTACGGCGTGCATTTTTTTAAATTGAAATTTATTTTATTGGCTCCAACATGTTTTTTAATTTTTATTTAATATTATTATTTTGGAATATTTTTTTTATACAAACCAAATTTTCTTACTAAATTATAATTTTTATGAATTTAATTAATTTTTAGAAAATAAACAAATTTGAGGGGATGGGATTTTTTTTTTCTTAACTAAAAGAAATACCGAATATTAGTTCAATAAACCGAAATAAAATAAACACATTTATGAAAACTGGTATTACAAGTTGGTATTAATCATATTTAAGTTTTCACTTCTACTTATGGTAGGTTACTTTTAGTTATAGTGGTCAAAACGGGTCATCTAATCTGACCCAGTTCGGTCCACCACAAATTAGTTATTTAATGAGTCAATTCAATTTCATTTATTAGAGTGTTGATCCCTCCACCTCCCCAAGTAGGACCTGTACCTCCCCACTATTTTAATTTATTTCAAATATATTCTACACCTCCCCACTATTTTCTTTTATTCCAAAAATACCCTACATCTTCCCACTACCTTTCTCTCTCTACATTAATGGAGCATTTACATGACTCATTAATGGACGATTTACATTATTCAAATTTGAACTTGTGTGATATATTTTCTTAAATAAGTTTGATTCAATCTTATTTTTACTCTTGAATATATTTTTTTTTCTTTTCAAATTACTTAATAAATGGTAAAATTTTGTTCTAAATTTCTAGAAAAATGTTTATATACATGTGTGTTTTTTTACATGTAATATCTATAATTTTTAACATTATATTATATTTTAACTCACTGACATGTTTGACTCAAATAACATGAATAAAATATTTAATTTATTAGATAGATAATATAAAAATATTATTAAATACTTAAAATATAAAAAAAGTTATTTGTTAAAGATTTAGAATTTATTTAGTTCTTTCGTCATTATAAAGTTAGTATATAATAATAATAATATATCATTATTTACTATTAATATTATTATGTTTATTATTCTGTATTTGCATATAACTTTTAATTTTATAAAATGGAAATGGTGGAAATACTAATATTGAAGTTTTCTTTGAATTTTATGTTAAAAGTTATAGACATTATATGTAAAAAAAACACATATATATAAACATTTTTCTAGAAATTAAGAATAAAATTTTACCATTTATTAAGTAATTTGAAAAGAAAAATATATATTCAACTCCATTAATGAGCCATGTAAATGCTCCATTAATGTAGAGAGAGAAAGAGAAAGATTGTTAACAATAATGGGGAGGTGTAGGGTATTTTTGGAATAAAAGAAAATAATGGGGGGTGTAGAATATTTTTAAAATAATTTAAAATAGTGGGGAGGTGCAGGTCCCACTTGGGGAGGTGGAGGGAGCAACACCCCATTTATTAATGAGCCAGAAAAATTTGAATTCGGCCCGACCCAGTTCGGTCCATCACAAATTAGTCATTTAGTGAGTCAATTCAGTTTCATTTATTAATGAGTCAGAAAAATTTGAATTCGACCCGACCCATCACAGGTTTGTAAGTAAATAGGTTGACTCATTGACTCACTTAATTACATTTTTTTAAAATAAAAAATATTACAAATATTTTATAATTTAAATCTAAACAAATTTCACTCCCAACATTAGTATTTAATTAATTTTGAAAATAAGGAACTTAAATAATTTTTTCAAGCAAAACAAAATAATAAATATTCTTTTATAAAATTAAAATTAAATTTTAATAAAATAAAATTAAGTAAGTAGGTTAATGGACCAATCCGGTCCACGGATTCAACCTGCATGAGCCGGATTAAAATCTGATCCACGTAAAAAAGTACAATTTTTTACCCGAATCTGTGATGAATGAACCAGATTATGACCTATTTTCACAACTCTATTTTTAGCCAAAACTCCATATATAAACTACTAGATAGATCTAAGACCTAAACAATAATATTAACTTGTCAATTTTTCATAAATACTTTTATTTTCCATTTTTATCTAACATCTTCATTATATGTGTTTAAGTAATATTCTATACTTCTTGTAGTTGAAAAAAAATCTTACTTCCTCAATTTTGTTTATTTTCTACAAAAAAACAGTAAATTCGTTAAATGTATACTCTAATAACCAAACTTGCATTTAGTAAAAAGTTCATTCCCAGAATAAATAATATTACAAAAGAATAACTTAGTTCCAATAAATTCACTTTCATCTTAAAAAAAAAAAAAACAAACAAACAAAAGCAAGTACACAAAATTCACAAATTTAAGAAAATTAGAAAGAAAAAAAAAACCATTAGATTAAATGAAAGTCGCACATACAAACACTACCTGTACACAGGATAATTTGTATACTCAGAATAAATTAAACAAAAGTAGTAAATAAACAGAAGCTGAGATCTCTGAAACCTTTTATAAAAAAAAAAAAAAAAAAAACCAAAAAAAAAAGTTATGCATAAAAACAGATTTTCTATTAAAAAGGGGAAAATACTCCATGAAAACATGCCGAATTACTAAAAAAAAAAAACAAGAAAGATTGTACACACAAAAACAAGTATTAAAAAAGTAGGAAAAGTCATGCATGCAAACACAATTTTTTCACTGCACTGTAAAATAAATTCATTAGCTCTAAAGACAGACATTGAAGCACAAATTCCTTATTTTGAAGTCCTGCATTCCATCGGATTTAGCCATATGGATAATTTTTTTGTATATTTAGCTCATTTTCTTCGAAAACAAACATTGAAAATTGCACCATTTCAATAAATTTTCCACACTCTATTTTGCATTCCCTCATGGAATTGCAGCATTGTACTACTTATATACGTTGAAAATAATCCAACCATTAGAGAACATTTACAACCAAATAAATGCTAATTAGTTTAAGAATATGTCAGAAATTTGCAGAGTCTTCCTAACAGCATAGATCTAACTTCTAATCTATGAAGCACATAACGAGTTTCTTATGAGTAGACTTCAAATAACGCCAATATCAAAAGTATAATTAACGACAAATTCAGCACAAGAGTGTGAGCTCATTCTACCAAAAGAGAATTCCATTTGCCTTTTACCTTGTTGAAGGAAAGTAAGAAACTTTCACATGCTGTGATATATCCTCAAATATGTACAAGTTTGTCAGTCATATGGTAAAATCGCCAGATTGAGTATTGATTTAATTTTCTGGAGATCCATCATTCTCAGACTTGGCATTTGTTTTTCCCTTGATGGGTATTCCATCATCAGATGATAGAACAGCAGCAGTAAGCTGTCCCATCTTGTTCTGTAAATCATTAAGAGATTCCTTGGTCACTTTTCCTTTAGGACTTTTCTTTTTCTCAACAAGCTTTAATTCTAGTCTGTATAATGCACAACCATCGTGGTTGTTGATCTCATACTCGTACAAATGCCACTCCAGATAACTAAGAGGCTGGGGGTCCATGTAATAGGACCTCTTTTGTCCTCCATGTTCTTTCATCACCTGCTTCCTTGACTCATGCCAACCGCGTCCGCTGTAATCTGGAAGTGATCTTTGTTTTCTGTTTCCACTTTCAAATGCCCTTCTAGGCTTGTCAAAGAATAGCCACTCCCTAACAGCTTCACCCTCAAGAAAAGAGAGATCAAAGAACTCTGCACCAGAGAAAAGGTAACATTTCAAACCTAAACAATGTAGATGAAAAACAATAAAACATGGACAGTGACAATTTCTTCTATAACCCATTCATTAGACAAGCATAAAGGTAGAATTTGAGCAGCTTTAATGAACAATTCAACATAATTAAGAGTTTAATTTATACACATAGTCAATGTAAAAAGTTCTACATTATCAGCCAAATTATTCTTAGCATAATTTTATGGTAGTTATTATACAATCAACAAACTTACAATACATCAAAGTCTCTGATTGGATAACAATGTCAAAGACTTTCACATGATCAATGTGTGTATTCTTTATCCTAAAATGAAGCAGTGATATACAACAGAGAGGTAATAAATTTTTGTACTCACCTGGAGCGTTCCAGGGAGATTTAGTTGATGCGGCACCTTCACAACTGGGGATGCCCACTTCCTTTCCCTGGGTTTTCGCAAGAACAGCAGCAAACAAAGGACCATCTTTTACACCAATGCCCCCTGGTCGTAAAATTGGAGTCATGCCAGGAAGACCTTCATTATTTGCCAACAGCTCATGACAACTGCTACAGTAGTTCCGGCACCATTCTACCCCTTGAGCGGGTCTGAAACAGTCCCACAGGGCACATTTTGGAGCTAAGAAAGCAGATGGTGGAGGGCAGATATTTGGAAGAATGTTAGGTATAATGTTTTCTCCATGATGCACAGTATCCTCAGCTCCAAAGAATTGGCTACAATCAAAACCTTCTATGCTAAATTGATTTGATTCTGAGTGTTTAATTTCTGTGTTATGCCCGAGGTCCTGATATAAATCCACCTCACCAATCAAATCAGAGTTGTGACCAACTTGGTTGTGATTCATATCTTCATTTAAACTGAATGGATGAAAATCCAACTGTCCCATAACTGAGTTATTAAAAGCATTGTTGTATAGAGTTGAAGCAGAGCCTTCGAAATTGTGACCTAGAGGTTGGTTATCATCAAAATGTTTCTGCAAGATACCAAGTACCAATTATTAAAGCACAGAAATATTATTAAAAAAAAGAAATAGAACTTTTGGTTCATGCATGTATTTCTTTATACATGTGCATTAGTTTTTTCCTTTTTCTTTTTTTTTTGAGAAAATTGCAAGAGAGGAATTTGTTTTAGGAACAACAAACCACTCAATCATTAACCAATTAAGTTGTTAATTATTCCTAGCTAGATGTATTTTATAAGGGTTCACTTTTCTGTATCTCTCCCTCAACCAATGAAGTTTGACAAGTCGGAAGCAACCTAGAAGTAAAAATGCAAAACAAGGCTGCATGTTCTGACTAAAACTTTCAACAACTTGATGTTCCTTGCACTTATGGCGTTGGAGTCGTGTTCAATTTCTATATACACAAAGTTGGGAAAATATCTTAACCAATGGATTTCATAACTTCAAAAGTTCTCCTTGATTTTTTTCTTTTTAATTATCTAGTACCAAGAAAAGCACTCGAACTATTTGAAGTGAACACTTTTGATGTAACCAAAAGTCCTGTGCTAGCATGATATAACCAAATCCGCCATAGTTAAAACATATAATCCTTCTACTTTTACACCTATAAAATTCAGTCAGCAAACAGAAGCTTCACCTGACCTTGGCAAACTTTTCCATATGGTTGATACCATTTAGAAAATACTTGTGTGGATTAACAAAACACATTATTTCCATCTTCAATTGTATCAAAAGCAAACAGCAAACAAGTATAATAAAAAAAAAATAGTACTGGTAAAGTTTAGTGAATAGGGAAAGGAAACAAACCACAAATACAAAAATGAGTCCTGCACTAGTTAAAGAAACTTACCTCCTGAAAAAACTGAAAATTGTTGTCACTAATGTTACTTGTTTGGAGCTCAGTCTTCAACGGCCCAGGTTTTGTTAATGGACTAGTTGCATCATCTTTCTCCTCAATCACTTGCAACAGTAGGGCAAGTTCACTGGTAAACGAATCAAAGCTTCCATCCTACAGAATGTTATTGCCAGAATATATTACAACAACCGTCAACTCTTCTTTGAGGTGAACAAAGAAAGCACAGACATAATAATCAGCCATGTCCGAAAACCTAAATACATACAGCTAAGGAGGTGGCTGGAGACTCCAGTTCCGCCTTCCACTCGCGAAGAAGCTGATGCATCTGCTCCTCAAAGATCACAATGTCACTACCCCTGCCCTCTTTTCTTGCACACTGAAGATTGCTGAAAATCCCTTGAATTTTATCCACCAGGTGTTTTTCCTTCTCCTTCATGGATTGAATAGAAGAGGATCCAAACTTGCCCTTGGAACTTTCTCTCATCATACCTTCCTAGAACAATTATCACACAATAACCAATGTAGGGCACTAATTAGCACAATTAAATAACATCACATCAGAAAAATCTTTAAAATGTAACATGCAACCGAGGCTGATTCAGTTTGTAAGCAAGGCCAACTTAGACAAACGTTTTTCACAAACATGTATATAACAGAATCTAGTTTTATGCATGTCACTGATCAAACCACAATCCACAATAAAACTCTTCAGAAAAGAAAAAAAAAAGTGACAGAAAAAAATCAACATTGACGGTGCACACCCAAACGAAAAACAGCAACCCAATTGACCAAGTTTGGGGCTTTCTACATCTACGTTGAACTTAAAACCGAAATTAGCTCGATGGGTATTTTACCTTTGGTCTTGAATTGGAGAGAAGGGAGCAATGGGGTGCAAAACGACGACGTAAAACGGGAAAAGGTAACTGTAGATGACGGCTCCACTGGGATCAGCTCACGATGAGTGAGAGAGACTCCAATCGTGGAAATGGAAGCCCTCAATTCTCTACGTTGAATTTGCAGATTTTTTTTTTATTTTTCTATTTATTATTAATAATAAATAATAATAACAAATAATAATGATGTGGTGATCTTTTGCACCTTGGAAACTTCAATTAGACGCAAGAAATTTTGGTCTGTGCCTTTTCTAATTATTCTTTATCATATTTTAACTTGTTCTGTCACAGTAAATCAGTTCTTATAATTCACCAAAAAAATACAATTAAGCGAGCCCTTTAGATATTCCTTATACTTTTAAGAGAAATTTTGTTCTTCAATTTATTTCTGTTGAGAATAATATTTTTGACACTTCAATATGTTTGATTAGATTATTTATTTTAATCTTAATAATTTTTAAGTTTTTAATTCTAAAAGAATGAAAGTAAAAGCTATTTAAATGTATCATTTTATATCATAAATAATGTTTAGACAAAGGCAAAAATAAAATATATTAGACTTAATTTTCATTCACAAAATATAAAACATTATAGTAACATAATTTCATTGAAAAAATAAGACCAGCAATGAGCTGTAAATAAAAAATATATATTTAATAAGAAGAAAATAATTTTTATGTAAAATGTAACTTTATCAATGAACTAAAAGATATACACATTCAGAAAAAGTAAAAATTATTAGAAAATAATTAAAAAAACCTTTATGTATTCTTTAATTATACAAGCTAAAAGGAAAAAAAAAATTATAATTGCATCTCCTTTATACTCTGTTTGGTTTGAGGGATTTATTGTTTAGAAGCATTAGCCTTTGTACGGTTTCTGCTGTTTATAAAAGTGCATAAATGGGTAGATCAGACTTGATTGACATTACATACAGAGAAAGCTGAGTGTTATGTATGAAGGTTCTAAATCACATTTATAACACTGCATAAATAATATTTAATATATTTTTCTTAAATCATATATATATATATATATATATATATATATATATATATATATATATAGAATAATAAAAAAGAATAAAACTTTTAGGAAAAATACTGCCTCTCCTAAAATTTTATCTCTTTCAAAGTATTTATTCAAAGTATGTATTCAGACTGAGACTGATCTCGTTGTTGTGTTGAACTTATTTTGAAGTGGTTTTATTCTATCTTCACCCAATACCCACATTTATCTTTTTGTTTCTATCTAATAAAAATCAAATTTAATTTTATTTCTAGTAACAAAGTAAATTCTATTAAATCATATTTAATTTTTGATTTATCAGTTTTTTATTTTGTCTTATTTAATCAATTTTATATATTCTTAAATTTTTATTAATTATACTTTTAGTTAATAATATTTCATTTTGAAAAAATATATTAATTAATTAAAATTAAACGTTTTAATTTAATTAATTATATTTTTCCTATCTAGCCAATTTCAGAATACTGTTAGTGTGTAACCCTCGTCATTACTAAACCAATAATATATTAACTTATTAATTTATTAATTAAAGTCAATGTCTAATAAGATTTCTTAATAACTATACAGTTATAGTATTAATGTTAAATTCTAATAAGTTAATATAATGAATTAATTAAGAAACTTATAACATACCTTAGTCAAAGTCTTTATAATTTATAATCATTCAATTAATAATTCAAACATTAAATATATGATATTAGTGTAAAAATAATTTATAAATTTATATGATAATCTCTATTCTGAAAGAATTATATTTTTTTCAAAATAATTTTCATTGACAATTCAAATGTCATATCTCTGTATATACTATTTATTTATCTGTAATTTAAAAATGAGATCATTTCATCTTTAACTACTAAAGACCACTAATACACATATTAATCTATCCAGATTAATAATATTCTATCCTCATCCTATGATAAAAATAATTTAAATTAAAATAATACAAAACTTATATTTTATTATTATACTCTCTCTATTATAATAACAAGTAATTTTAATAAAAAAAATCTTATTATCATATGAATTCAATAAATAAACAATTTTATTATTGCTACCATGACAGATTTGAATCAAAGGAAAACTTGCGAATCTTTTTACCTTGACTAAAATCATATTTAGCTGTATTTCGGTTGTTTTCTATACACTGCACTGTATTTTTCTGTCTGGTATATCAGGTGGCACTGCAGAACATCAATATAAATTGTATCATGTAGTCTAACTCATTTAAGGTTATATGTTATATGTAGTATTTTAAGAGCCAAGGAAACTTGTATCTGATTTGTATTTGTTTTATAGAATATCAGACGATTGCTCCAAATTACAATATCATTTGAGCTACATGAGGATGAACAAAATTTTGCAGGAAACATATCTATAGATCATCCAAAGCCTTGAAAATTGTAGTTAGCAGGCAGAATTTGTGTTCTGCTATTTTATCAGTTATGTTTCCTTTCCAAACCAAGAGCAATGGTTTGTTTAACAATATCTGTGGTCAATGCTTAATTGCAACAATCAATTGGATTTTGTATTTTCGGAGACATGAGTGGGTCCGAAGTTAAGAGTGCCAAATAAACCTCGGCCTCTAGAAAGTTGTTCCAGCTTTTCAAGTTTGTGTGCAAGAAGTTCCATTTCTCTAGCCAACTCTTCATTCCTCGTCTGTATTGCCTGAAAAGTGCAAAGTACAAAAATTTGAGTACATCCATGAGATTTAGAATATTTTTTGTCCCCCAGTAACTTTTTCCTCCAATTCCAATGAAAGTAAACAAGACTAAATAAAGAGGTAGGTAAAAGTATAGCCTAGATGAGATGGCAAAAATTCCAAATTTAAACCTCCATCCTTCATATCATTCAGAGAAAATATTTGATTACAAGACCAACTTTTCTTCAATGAATCCCTCAACTTTTCACCCTCACAAAGGATAATCTATAACAGAGAAGACAGAAAGACAACCTGTATTTCCTGTCTACGTATTTCTTCCTTTCTTGCTTCTGATCTTGAACTTCTTTGCACCTCAAAAATGACAGCAGCTCCAGCAACCTAAATAGAAGGAAATTAAATTTATGTTGTGCAAAAACTCCTGTTTTATGTTATGAGGAAGACAAACTGGTGATGGCAGATATAAAGATAGATGACACAGATGGATAAGTCTCAGCACGCTATTAATCCTGAAAGCAAGTGGAAATTCTACAAAATTATGGGAAGAACTTCTTACGTATATATTTGCAATATTCATTTAAAATCACAAAAATAAAATGGGTTTAGAAGTCAAACAAGTTGTTCACATTAGTTATCAAATCACAATCTTCATATGGTCGACAATAATCTTGGATGCTACCACTCAGACAGATATTTCTTGGTTAATACATACAACGCCTAGTAGTTTTTAAAATCAGAAGAACTTTGAACGTAGAGAACTCTTTCACACACTCAAATAATATAATTCAAATCTTATTTTCTGGTTTAAATCTTTTCCTTCTCTTCTATTAGACAAGGGAAGTCCATTAAGAACCTAGTCTACACAAGTTCATAAATGCTTTTAGACAATGGCAAAAACCTACACACAGAGGACATAACAGCTTTTCGTAGAATGGCTCTATTTGGCTTAGGTGCTTCGTGGGAGTAAATTGAAAAGTACACAAGCATTCTCTTAAAACATCCTAGAATTAACCATAACTTAATTTAATACCAGAGGCAATAAAAAGCAATTTAATATGACCGGATTTTTGGGCAATGAATTGCACGAACATCTATTATTGAGGAGCTGAAACCTTCCCAACAAAATATTTTTCCAAGCTGCACAAGTCAAATCTATTAATTCAATTCCCAATACCTTGTGCATATATTTAAGGAACGGTAGCTTTCCCTGCCATATACGGCTAGCATTCACTAATGGTATTCTGTAATGGCCTCCTTCTTTATACTGAATTTCCTTTGTCACTCTCTTCCTTCAAGTGACTGTCTTCAACCTTTCCCACCTCTTCCAGTCACAATCTTTCACCGTTTCCACCTCTTCACGTGATTACAAACTATTCTATCAATTAACCCACTGCCTCCTTTCCTTACAGCAGTGCAACGACACAACTCACGGCTAATACTGCCTGAACTCAGGTAATACTGCACAATTTTCAACACAAAGTAATCTGAATATTTCAAGTTACCATTACTATTAGGGCTTTTATAACCCAAACAACATATTTGTTACAAATCAACTAACTGAAAACTAAACTCTGAAATAGTTAAAAACCCTAATCTGACAAAGGGGTTATAACATATTCCTTTTGAAGGGACTAAATACGGGACAGATGATCTCATCTCTACTTGGATCAAAGCTAACCAAACTGGGAATTCATCTTTCAATATGAAAACAAACACGGGAAAAAATGCACACAAACTATTTGATCTTTTATTTCTATGAAGTTTTATATATGTCCTGCAAAGTTTGAAATAAGTTGAACCGACACTTCTAAAACATAAGTTATCCCTTCTGTCCTTTTAAAGGAAAAATTTTCAAACAACTATCTAAAGGGTCAATCAGTTTAATGAACACAAGTGTCATTTGTACAGATTCAAATGGTAGTCAAAAGATCTTCAATATTGGTCCAGAGTGCTCTTATTAGAAAAAAAATATATATTAGAATTCATAGTATTTCTCTAGAGATATGAAAACATTTTGGACCTCAACCTAACTAGTTGGAAGACAACAATTAACACAATTACAGTTGTCATTAACCAACTACTTATAAGCTTAAGTTTTTGGGAGAGTGAAGGCACTTAAATGGCTTTCTATCTGACATAACCTCACGTAATGATTACTAAGAAGATCATGACAACAAGGATTGAGATCTAAACAACCTGACCATAAAGAGTGTAAAACCATGTCATAAACTAAGAATCCCAAAGCCTAAGTTATTACAAGAAGGCAAGTGAACGATTCTTCTTTTATATTTAACAATACAAACATTCAATAAAAAACACAACAAAGAGTCATTAGAATAGAATGGCCACATCCAAGAGACAGATGGTGCTGAGAAAGTGAATAGAGTCAATCACGATTGGCACCTCTTCAAGTTGCTAAAATGGGTGTTATTTAGTCAAGTTCAGGGCAAAACATTTGTTATGCTGAGCACAGAGATGACATTGTCATCTAAAAGAAAGACACAGGCACACTGCTAAAATAATTGTAATATGCCATGATGATTTTAATGGAACCCATGAAGAATTTAACTCACTATCAGGCACAACACTTCAACAAGACTCAACTAGCTAATGGGGTAAGGATTGCCCCTTACCCATATGTACTATACCGATACCAAGGAATTGGGAACAAGTAACTAATATGTTGAACCTAAGGTCGAATTAACACAACCCAATTTCTATTGTTGGTAGAAACAATCGTTGACCAGACTTTAGTACCTCTCAACTGAGTCGAACTAGTCTGAGAAAAAGTCTTAAAACAATGGGGGAACATGTCCATTGAACTGTATACATTGCAAGCGTGAAATTTCTAAAATTGAGAATAACCTAATAAAAAGAAAATGATATGCCCAACACAACCACACCGATAAGTTTCGGCACTGTCTAATAATTTGAACTTGAACGAAACTCAATTAAAAAGTTAATTCTTGATCTAAGAGTATGTTTCTATAAATTTCACATAGATGCGTATAGAAGAACAAAGTAAGAAAGAAAAACGAAATCAGTTTCTCCATAAAATAAAATTAACTTGTATATAAATTAATTTATAAAAATATATCATATTAGTGTTTCTATTTTCTAACTTATATATAAATTACTTTTAGATTATATATAAATTTTCTTTTTCTCTTTATGAAAAAGTTTATCCAAAAATACCTCAAGATTTGGCAATCACGTAAACGCTATTTTAGCTTTATTACTAATCAAAGTGGGATTTCCTTCTATCAGAATTCAGTGATGATCAAAACAGTAAAACACACAAACAGGTTGAAGACAATTCATGACACATAACGAACATGATAGTAATGGTATGAAGCACAACATGAAGCAGGAAAACGTTATGTTATCATTACCGAGAACACAAAGAGTTCTCCAAGCAAATCTGCAGCAGCTTGCACAGCCTTCTCCTCGTTCAAAGGACGGATTGCAACATCGGTGGCACGACCGTAGATTCTTCTCTGCACTCTCGTCGTCAATCTGTGATTGGCCTGAGCCAAGGAAGAACCAGAGTCACACACAACACAGAATAACGCACGTGTGAGTGTGAAAACGGAAATAAGACACGTGCGAGCGGGAGAAAGAAAAGTGGGACCTGGGCAATGGCGATTATGAAGCTGCGGAACTTAGGGTGGTAACCGGCCTCCTTCTTGAGCCTGCTGGCGATTGGTTTACACGCGGTTTTGAGGGCGAGTGTTGCCAGCTTCACCACGGGAAGCACCACCATCTCTCAAGAATAGGAAAGTGAGCTACTAAGTTGATAACAGTGAAGCGAATTTGGTACCTCTGTTGGGTGCGTGTGATCCACGACCGTATTTCATCACCGTATCTTTCTTGCTTAACAAGAAGATGGTCTGCTACAGAACAGAACAAGGTACCGGAAAAGTAAAAAGGAAAAAAATTAGTACTTATTCATATTCGAAAACCTTCGCGAAGTTTGCGAAATTGATGAATTTTTTTAAGTTTAAATAAATTAAATTTCAAGGCCATTGCTATTAAATTTTATTCTTTTATTAAAGCTCCAAATTTTTATATCTTTCATTAAAGTATTTATAGTTTTTTTTTATTAACAAGGTCATATGATTGTATTGTTTTGTAATTTGGTCATACATCTTCAGGCTATAAAAGTATATTTTAGTTAAAGTAAATGGTATATGATTTTTATTATTTTTATTACAAATATGGTAGATAATAATGTATTATCATGACCTATTATGGTTGGTTTGAAGACAATTCTTAAGTCTTATGATGGTGTCATTATTTAATACATTTTAAAATAATAAAGGTTACCTGTTGTTATATATTTTTAATACATGAATACAAATAAGTAAGACGATGGTCGGAAAAGAACTAAATAACATATATTAAATTGAAAAATATAAAAATATTGAATACTTGATAAACAAAAAAAATAGTAAACATCTATTTGAAAATACCAAAATTTGTAAGAGATTTACAAATTAATTAAGTATAAATTTTACACAAAATTTTCTCTACTCCAACTTTTGATAAAATTCTAAATATAACCTTCATACAAAAGTAAATTATAAATATAACCTTCTATACTCCAACTTTTTGACCAAATTGAATTTTTTTTTAATTGTTTTTTTTTATTGTATGCTTTTAAATTTGATTTTGTTGCCTTAGCCGTTGCACTCAGTCCTTGCACCGATGCTCTTTGTCCTTTCCTCCCCTATTCCTTGCGTCGTTGCATTTCATTGGTTTATCTCTCTTTCTTTGCATTGTTTTCTCTCATTTTCTCCTTTGCTCCTTCCATAGTTTGGTGCATTGCTGAATTTAGGAAGGTTTGGACATCCACCTTTCTTCTTTTTCACTGTACGTCACCCCTCTTCGTCCTTATTACACCAATAGGTAAGCACTAGTTTTGAATTTCTTTTTGCAATTGAGATGTTTGATATTGATTTGAATTCAACATTGTAAATGCCTAGAAAATAGGAAATTTGTATGTTCGTGGTTGATTGAAAACGAAAATAAAGCTTTAGGCTTTGTTCATTTTGAGTGGATTTGAAGGAGAGTAATTGAGAGAATTTGATGATAAATTTTTTTGTTGTTTATTTGAATAGATTTGGAAGTAAGTAAAAGTGAATTTGGAAATAAATTTTTTTAATCTGTCATATAAATTAAATCCTACATTAATTCTCACAAATTTTACTTTCAAGTCTACTCTCACCTCCAAATCTATTCAAATAAAAATAAAAAAACAATTATCTTCAAATCTTTTTAAATTTTCTCGATTACTCTCCCTCAAATCCACACAAGTGAACAATGCCTTAAGGTTAAGGTTTTACCAAGTTTTGAAGTCAACGAAGATTTACACGGATTTTGAAAATCAGTTAAGTCTACTGAATTTTGAAATTTATTTAAGTCTTTGAAAGTTTTCGTTTTATATTTTTGTTTGTTAATTTTGAATGCAAGTGTTTCAATTTTTTTTTAATTTTGAATGTATGTGTTTGGAATTTTTCGTTTTAGGTTCATTAATTATTATTTTTGTTATATTTTGTTTTTTTTTCAATTTTTGTAATTTTGTATTACATTTGATTGTTTATATATTTCTTAAAATATTTAAATATTTTATTATTTTTTGTTGTTTGTATATTTAAGTATTTAATATATTTTGATGTCTATATATTTTGGTGGTCATAGATATGACTAGAACAAGAGATGAATCTACTAATTGTGGTGAGAGTTCAACATAAGGTGAAAGGAGAAGACGACTTACGACATCAGCTCATAAAAGACAAACCAAAGAAGTTGATGTTGATGTTCATGAGGAACATGATGTTAATGAAGAGCATGAGCATGTTGTTGAGCAAAAGGATGTTGCTCAACAAGAAGGGGAAGTAAGTGGATTTTCAAGAGGTCCACAAGACACATCATTGCTGACTTATTATATGTAACATGTTGCGTATGCCTTGTGGCAGGGCCAGATTAATACAAAACTTGAATTTTAATTGGTAATAAGTAGTTTGAATTATTTTTTATATAGTTTGTTGTTGTATAGGATTGAGGGGAGATCAATTTGATCTCTCATGGGAAAAATAAATAAATTGTCTGTATCATGAGGCTATTAAACCTTTTATGTTGAATTATGGTCTAATGTTCCTAGTTAATATTTTGTACAACTAAGTTGACAAAGTATTGATATTGGCATTTGCTGAGAAATGACATTTTGAGAGAAACAGTTTCCATCTCCCCATATTCTAATGCATGAGATGATTGTCACATTATATGA
This sequence comes from Vigna mungo, assembly GCA_036885675.1. Taxonomy (NCBI): domain Eukaryota; kingdom Viridiplantae; phylum Streptophyta; class Magnoliopsida; order Fabales; family Fabaceae; genus Vigna; species Vigna mungo. The sequence continues at coordinate 23,408,533 of CP144694.1, forward strand.
TGTGTCGTCGTTGCATCACTTACTTATTATGGGGTAATTTTGTGAGATCAACGTTGGAAATTGAAGAAGCTCCTTTTATTATTGTCGACCTTTTGGGCGTGGATTACGCTAGGGCTGAAGCTAAGATGACATAGGAACGTGGTCCCAAAGTTAGGTTGAGCTGGTTAAGGGATGTTTATCATGAGTGTTGTGAGCAGCAATACTAGGAGTGCACGGCACAGGCATACTTGTTGCGTCTAGTTTGGTGCAGTATTTTCACGAATAAGAGTGTCACCCTCGTACGTGTATCGTACTTGTTGCTATTCAGAAATATGTACGCCTATGATGGATATACTTGAGGTGTTGCTACACTTGCCCATATGTATGAGCAGCAACTTGGGGATTCCAACTTTGCTAAAATGAAGCAAATGCCTAAATATTCTACTCTTTTACAGGTACAAATTTCTCTTGCATTTTGATTTCATATATTTTTAGAATGTTTACCAACTTAACTAATGCTTTTGTAGAGTTGGATTTATGACTACTTCCCTAGGATGGGAAGGAGGAATGTGTTATCCACTACGATGAAAACAATCCTCATGTGACACAATAGGTGACAGGAAGGCAGGCTTGGAGTTTACTTTAGAGCAGGTCATATTTAGATGGACTAATGTACGATGTGGTCATCGGGTGCCAATATTAGTTACTATCCATTTATGACGATTTGTATGTATTTTGGGTGGATTATAGTTTGTGAGATGTTTCACCGACATTTGCTTGAATGCTTGTTGAGGCAGTTTAGTTTTGAGCAGTTGATTCGACGATCGCCATAGACTATTACAGAGGTATACACAATAACCATTGATGGTACTTACCTGTGTTATGTAAACCACTTTATAACTCATGTTGTACTAGCCTCATCTTCATCTACTTGTGATGTGGGATACCTACATGGTTTAGAAGGGTATCTCATTCACATATCATTCCTATCTCCGACGACGACCAACCGAGTATCGCACCATGACTTCGTTGACACATTCCAAATGATGTCCTAGTTTGTTGGTACATAATGAAACTTTGTTTATGTGTTACATGACATTTATGATTATTTATTTATTTTGTTTGTTACTATCAATGCAGGATCTTATAAGGCGTGTTGTAAAGATCTTACATACCTTGATATCATGTCAAGATGTGACCAAGGGTACTGTCGTGTGGGATCATACTAACGAATCCCTAAAGATAGCTCGCATGTAGATTAACGATCATTCATTGAGTAGTAGAGGTCATCGTAATCTACGTGACAAACAATCATCTTCATCTGGATATCACCTTATTCTACTATGTATTTTATTTATTTAGGTTATTTATGCAATATTTTACTAAAAATACCTTTATTATTTATGGAATTAATCAATTTAATGAATTTTGACATATTTAATATATTCATGAAGACGATGTCAGTATATATATGCATGATAATTTAAAGATATGCGATGAATTAAAAATAATTTCATTTAATAGTCATATGTACATGTGATCACATTACAAAAATGTCAGGGTTGTAGTAACACTTATTAACTACACATATGTTTGGATCCTACTTATATAAAAAGAGGACAACGCCTGCACCTCAGGATAATAATGGGTTGAGGATATGATGTTTACCATAAGTAATGGACAATCTTGTTGTAGGTGAACTTGCAAAGTTAAAATTAGTAAAGGAATCTTAATTTATTGTTGATAGGGGGAGCACACGTTTAGCTTAACCCACAATCTTAGTGATATATGTGTTTTTGATGATGAAAACACATAATTAATAACACATGTGTATTCTGTGTTTACATGTTTTGTGCTTACATGTTATATGCTTTTGTTTACTATGTTAAATTTGTATGAGCATGTATGGGAACATGATTAGGTTGTTCATTGCATATCACTGTGTTTAATATGTGATTTCATATGTGAATGCATGACATAAGTTTTTGGAAATGGAAAACCACAAACACTTTGGATGCACTTTAAATGTGTGGTAAAACAACAGTTTTAAGTCGATTACATTATGGGATGAATCAATTAAAATTCGTGTATTTGCACAAACTCTTTTCAAATGTGATGTGAGATATTTTGAAGAGAAAAGTTTTCAAAATTGTTGTAAATGTTGTTACTTAATCGATTGCATGTGACTTGTATTCGACTAAGTTAGTTGTTGTTTTAAAAATTGGTTAAATACTTGACATGACTATCTTAATGGTCATATTTTTAAATGTATTGACCAAGCATTAATGGTGAATAGATTACATTAATTGCGCTATCAATTAATGAGCTTGACTGCTGTTAGACTGTTATAACTACAAGATGTATTCGACTACATTAGTAGCTAAATCGATTAAAATGTGTTTGATGTGTGTAATACTTTAAATTGACGTTGATTTGAATTCTGTAGGAACTTTTGGTGAATTAACATTGTCATATCTTTTAGAGAATTTTGTGTGTCTTACAGAGGAAAGAAAAGCTTCAGGAACTAGAGATTGACCATGGTGATTAAAGACTCGAAGGTTTCTTGAGAAGCAAGGCTGGCTAGGTATTGGATGTTTGATCAATCTGCACGAAGAGGTGTATTCTGCGCGATCAGGAATTTGCAATATTTGAAGATTGGCTTGGATTCCCTATAATGCTTGCAGGAAGAAGAACTATGTTCTTGACTTTGAGGGTGCCTCAAAGGGTTTGACAACAAAAGAGGGTGTTCTTGCTGCGTGTCTGTATTGTTTACTACCTATATTAGATTAGAGGGTTAGAGAGGTGTTTTACATTTTTGATGTGAGGTCTCTATAAAAACCTTGTTGTAAAAACCCTGATCTTTATAGTGCATTTTGCTTCCTATGGTTGGAAGGACACTGGATGTAGCAGGTTGGCCGAACCAGTATAAAAATCAGCATTTGAATTCTCTAATCCCTACACTATTTTATTAAGTCGATTAACTTATTTGTGTATTTGATTAAGCTTACAGTTGCATTGCATATCTTTTACCTTACGATTCAAGAAAAGTGTAAAGACATCTTATTTTGCTTAAAAGATTTTGAAAGCTTATATTTTTACGCATAACAAATTCACCCCCTCTCTTGGTATGAGAAACTAAGTCATTCTTTTTTAACATTTATAATGGGACAAAATGAATATAACTTTACCTATATGAAATGACATCCATTAACATGTCCAATGCATATCAATTAATGTTGTCCAATATCAGAAGGTGATGAATTGCGCGGTGCGAATATCATATAACTCTGACCATATGAGAGGCAGACTAAGATGACATTATATTGATTCGCAATAGCATACTCAATATTGGTATGGTAATCCACTTCTCCACATTATCCTATAAGTTGTTATTAAAAGAAACATGTATCAAATAATAAGTAATGTCTCAACTAAAGCAACACAGACCTGTGATCAATCGTGGACCTCCAAAGACTGTCGTAGCTGTTTCAATCGATCATAATTTCCCACTAATCTTGCGTATTCATAACACCATAAAGTAAGTTTTTCATACAGGTCATGTCAGATAATGGGTCATGCCTTTTCACCTAGGCCCAACAAAAGAACAACGCATCGATAACCACAATGACCATCAACTACAACATCAACAATGTAAAGATGACAAATGGGATGGAATTGATCTAAAATTGATACTTTCCTTTGTTGAACTGGTTTATCCTTGGATTTCACTTTTGTTTTTCGTGATGAAAACTCATTCGTAGAATGCAAGGTGTCTACGTGTTCAAAATATGATGGGTCACGCGTCGTAGACCTTTCATTTTGCTAAACTTTTCTTTTCTATGGACCTTTGGTTTTGACTTTATGCGAAGGAGGTACATAGATGTCATTGCAGGATAAACAATTTTAACTAACTTCTGCTTGATGTTCACATTTTGTCCAATGTCAACCTTCTTGAAGTGTTCATGAACCATATGAAGTTCACGTTGAATGCATAACTTTGGCTGCAATTCATTTGACACAATAGTTGAAAGCGCAATCTGGTTCACATGACATGAATTTCAACCAAAGGAATGATCCCATACTCATATTATACTAATTCACAAGCACAAGGTAGATTGTACATTGATATCATAGCGTATCAACAACTTCCATTATCCAATCTTATATGATTCATTGGTTCAAATTCGTTAACAATGAGTCCCAAAGCATATCTCGAAACGCTTCCAACAAGTCTTTTATATATGCTTCCTATATAAGCTTCACTCATGAGGTTAAGACTTTTTTTTTTTCAAATGATGTTTTTATCTTATTAGTTGGAGGATGATGATATTATGGATAGCATCCCAACACGAACAAAGGTCTCCTATACTGGACCCTAATACTTTCTTCAAACTCTAGTGCATAGACTCAACTATGATATAAACGACATTAATAATATCAAAACACATATAACATAAATAAGTAAAAAAATAATAATAATAACAATTACTTGTTTGTTGTTGTGTTTCCTAAATGCATAACTCTGTTTGTCGACGCATTAACAAAGTTCGCCTTACATAGAATAATCCAAGTGTGATTGACATATTCAAAGAGAAAAGACCATGAAGTAGAAGCATACCAAAAACGACCAACATAATCACTAAACATGGACTCCTGCTCATAGTCCATCACATTTTTCCATGCTTTCATAAACACATCTCATGCCTTAACAAAATTCACTAATATTTTGCATTTGGCTTTTACATTTTTCATAATGTGAAGTCGACATAACATCTGATAAAGACTCAAAAAATACATGTGAATCATCCTCAGATGTCATAAGTAAACCTTTGAACCTTTCCAATACCCAAGTGAAATTATTTTGGCATTCACTTGATAATAAAGGTGGATGAGAAGGTCAATCCTGTAGATGTGACGCCAACTATATCAAGCAAGGGGAGCTGATATTTGTTTGTCTTGTATGTGTGGTATCCATCATATTAAATACATTCAATAAGTGCACTGCATTAAGATGTGTCCATAAGAGGTTACTTAACACCTCAGATTCGTCGACACATCTACTCCATTGAATGTATTTATCACGATCCAACACTATCATAAATTGTTGCATTCCAGTTCTCAACCCTCTCAAATACCATTTATATTTATACCTTGCATTATAGATTTGTTTTATTGTTGTCACATTAGAATCATTATGTTCTTTGAAAATTAGTAAAATATTTGAAAGCTTTACTTGACTCTTATTAGTCATGTCAACAAGTAATCACTGTTCAACAGGATTAACCTACCAACAAAAGGGTGACCAACTAAAGTCTCAACTAATTCATGGTATTGATATTTGTAGATTACCTTTAACATTCAACCTTCTCCGTTATAATAGGGTTTGCCCCTCAACTTAAAGGGACATTCACATTTTCTTTTGCTGCATACATTCAGCTGAACATCAGGTTTATACTTCCTATACTTCTCACTCCTTTCACAACCTAACAACATAAACGTCTTTCTTCCAAGTTCACCAATTATTGCGTTAGATCTTATAATAACTACAACAAATCCAAGATCAAATGCAATCCCCCTCATTCAATTAACTCAACACATGAGAGAAATTTTATTAGTTCTAAAATTATTTTATGTAATCGCCCTCCGCCACTTCATTAATGAAAGAAGAAAATTCGGACACAAAACTCAAATTTATTTATGAATTCATCAACTCAAATATATACTTGTTCATCTTAAATGATAAACATGTTTACCACTCAATACCTCACAAAATTCTAATAATAATAATAATACTAATAATAAAATGCTTAAATATTAAAAATTAAAAAAGAAATAAAAGAATAAACTAAAATAAAAAAAATTAAAGAAGTAATACTTTTCAAAAACTATTAAAACCTTAAACAACTTTCGAAATCTAGCGAAATTAACTGCCGAATCTCAAAAATCGATTAAAAGTTTTACGAATTTTGAAAACTATAAAAACCTTAATTGAATTTCGAAATCTATTAAAACCTTAACCTTAAAAACTTACTATTTTTGCGAATGTTTATGGTGCTATTTATTTGATTCTTTAATAAATTATTAAAGAATCAAACAAATCATACAAATAAAAAAAATAAAACCATACCAAAAAATGTAACCACATAACTTAATACAATTAAAATATATTAATACACTTTTCTATGATATATTAAACTTTTGAACAACAAAATAATAATAAATTTAAATTATTTACAATCTTAAATATAATTTTACAAATTCCAACTTAAATATAAATATTATTTCATTTTAAAAATATTTTATTTTCCTATCTTTTTATAAATTTTAAAAAGCAAACAAAAAATACAATTCAAATTTTGGTTCTCCAATAACCAAATTCTTATTGTTATTTCATTTAATTTATGCTCATATGAGCTCCATAATTTGTGTTTATGGGAACCAAATTCTTACCTAAACCAAAACCGTGCTATGCTGGTAACATTAAAAATAATGTGTTATATGTGTCAATAAAAGTAAACATGTGTTTCACATGCTTAATCAATAAAGATGTTAAGTATTGTCTATATGGACAGAGTGCATGTGAGAGCATTCATTGAAAGATTGAGTCATTAGAACATCTCTCAAGTAATGTTAGATTGAAGTGTACTTAAAGCAAAAATCTTTTTGACACATTTACCCAATAAAGTTGTGAAGTAACATTCATTGAGAGATTTTGTCACTAAAGAATATACCAATGTTAGAGCATTCATTGAAGGACTGAGTCTTTGTCATGCTTATCCAATAAAGCTAACAAGCCAAGTCCTATCAAGTTCATAATGAAATCCAATCAAAATTGAATTGTCTGATGTGAAATTTCCAAACAAGGATTAGTAGGCTCGTGATGGTTGGTAGTTCAATACTATAAAAGGATGCTTGTAGTATGTTTAGAAGTTGTGGAGTTGTTTAGTAAAATAACTAAAGATGGTTTTTCTTGAGGAAATGAATAATTTCAATTCCTGTAATATTGGTGTATATTTTCAAGATGGAAGGTTTGACTTTTGTACTTTTCCAAATGGGGTTACTAATAGCCATATGCGGCGAATCATTAGAAGTTATTTGATGGGACCATGAAAGCTAGTGTTAAGTCATTTGTGGTACCACATCCCTGTTGAGATTGTTGACAACACAAACTATATATCAAACTAGTTTTTGATGATGACAACACACTGCTTAATAACAGTACATCAGTTCTAGTATTATATGTTCAGCTGATATCCCAAACTAGATTGAACATTGTTTTTGTTGAACATGTTTTGTTGATATGCAATGTGTGTTCCTATGATAGATTATGTGTTACATGTATGGAACATGCTTGTATTGAAATGTGTGATAAAATGATTTTGATTACTTCTGCACATTTTTGAAGAAAAGATCACAAGCACTTTATGAACTTATATTTGTTGTGATAAAGGTCTAGTTCAGTCGAATACACTGGTAATGGATTCGACTATGCTAAAATCTTTGTACAGATTTTGTGAACCTGAGTTTGATGAGATTTTGAGTTGAAAAGAATTTCAAAGTGTTTTTTCATGAGTCAATCGAGAGTGTGCATCACACATTCGACTGTATTACTGTTGTATTTGGAATTATGTTATGCCTACACGCTCCAACGACTATATTTTTCAAAGGTTAGTTAAGATTGACTGACTGGGTCAACTGTCTTAAATATGCATTGATTTGGTTGACTGAGGAGCCTTTGTGTTGACTGTCTGTTATAACTGTTTTAATATAGTCGACTGTATTAGTAGGTTATTCGACTGAGAATAACAGAAAACTATAAATAGGACATAACACGAATTGTTCTGAGACTTTTGTGATCTAACATTTTCATTGTTCTGTTGCAGAGTAAATTCTTAGTTTTGGAAGCTCCAAGAATTCTCCAAGAAGACAGTGGTGATCTTTCTTGAGAGAGATTCAGATTGAGGAGTCTTTTGCGCACACTGACTGATCAACATTTGCACAAAGAAGGTGCTTCTGGTTTGATCTTGATAGGCTTGGCATCCTGTGAAGACTGTTATATTTGACTGAAGGCTTGGCAACCTGTGAAGTCTGTTGTGATAGGCTTGGCAACCTGTGAAGTCTGTTGTGATAGGCTTGGCAACCTGTGAAGCGTGCTGTGATAGACTTGACATCCTGTGAAGAGTGCTGGTTACACGTTGAGGATTGTTCGACGTGGGTTCAAATTGCAGAAGAGGGGATTCTTGCTACAATTCTGGTTTTGTGTGTTCAGCTATATTTGGTTTTGGGTTAGAGAGGAGATTTATATTTTTGCGTGGTGCTTCTATACATTCCTTGTTGTAAAAACCGCAACCATTATAGTGCATTTGCTTCCAAGATTGGAAGAACACTGGATGTAGGCATTGTTGGCCAAACCAGTGTTTGATTTTTTCTATCCCTGCACTCTTTAATTCAGTCGACTTTAATTATTTAGCAGTCAACTACGTTTTTTTGCTACATTGAAATTTTCATTACTTGCATTTCAAGGAAAGATCAAAAGCTTTGAATTTTCATACCAAGATTGCGAAAAGATTTTGTTTTTGAACTAACACCAATCCATCCCCCCTCTTGGTGTAAAACGAAGCCAACTTGTTTCGTAACAATTGGTATCAGAGTTGGTTTTCATAAGATATTTGAAAATTCAGTCGACTATGTTTTTATTCTATTCGACTGTAAAACCTGGGATGGCTTCAAATTTTCAAACTTTTGGTGAATGTCCTTCAACAAACAGACCACCTCTATTTGCTGGTGAAAACTATCCTTTTTGGAAAATTCGCATGCAGATCTTTCTTGAATCGCAAGATAAAGGAATTTTGGATGCCACTTTAAATGGTCCATTTGTGCCTACAAAAACTGTTGATAGTAAAATTGTTTTGAAACCTTTTACTAAGTGGACTACTGATGAAAATAGAAAAGCTCAGTATGATGTTAAAGCTAGAAACATTATTGCTTGTGCACTAACAATTGATGAATTTTTCAGGATATCCAAATGCAAGTCTGCAAAGGAAATGTGGGATGTTCTAGAGGTAACACAGAAGGCACAGATGAAGTCAAGAGAGCCAGGAAGAATTCTTTGATACAAGAGTATGAATTGTTCAGAATGAAAGTTGGTGAAAACATCTATGATGTCCAGAAACAATTCACTCACATTGTAAATCACCTGATGGCTCTTGGCAAAATCTTTGACAAAGAAGAGATCACCATCAAGATTCTGAAAAGCCTGGACAGGAATTGGCAACCAAAAGTCATTGCAATCTCTGAATCCAAAGATCTTATAACTATGAATATGGCTACCTTGTTTGGCAAGCTACGTGAACATGAGTTAGAACTTGGTAGACTGAAGGATGAATAGGAGATTGAAGAAAAGAAGTTCATTGCTCTGAAGGCTGCAAGCAAGAATCTCACAAAAGCATAGATGGACGACAAAGAGTTGATGACCTTGATGGTAAGAAAGTTTAGTCAACTTATGCAAAATAATAGTCAATTGTCTAACCATGCAGGTCAAAGCAAGAAGAAAAGCTTCAGCACAAACATTGTCCAATGCTACGAATGTGGTAAGGAAGGTCACATCAAGCCTGACTATCCTGAATTACAGCCAAAGTAGAAAGGAAAGAAAAGATTTCCTCAAGGCAGAAATATGAGAAAGAAAGGAGCCTACATTGCTTGGGAGAATTCAGATTCTGAGAATTCAAGTGATGAGGATGCTGTCCAAGAGGAGAAATCCAACATATGTCACATGGCTGGAACTGCAAAGAGTGATAGCGACAGTGACAGTGATGAAGAATTTGAGAAGCTGCCTATAGAAGAAAAATATCAGCAGCTGATTGAGACATACAGAGAGTTACATGCTGAAGCAATGCGACTAGAATACAAGGTTAATCGATTGAACTCTGAGAAAAGAGATCTTGAATATAGAATTGATAACCTTGTTGCTGAAAATAATAGATTAGAAAAAGAATTGAATGAGGCTTTGTTATCTGCTAGGAATGTGGAAATTAAAACTGTTACTATTGAAAAAGCTTGTGAAAATTGTCCTACTCACATGAAAAAGATAGATTTCTTGACTAGCATGCTAGCTAAGTTTACTCAAGGTAGAGACAATTTAGATGTTGTATTAAGTTCATCTAGTAGAATTAATAATAGACAAGGAATTGGATACACAACTCACTCTAACAGAACTAGAGCTGTCAAAACGGGTAACCCGGCCCGACCCGACCCGGCCCACCACGGGTTGGTCACTTAGTGAGCCAACCCAACCCGACTCATTTATTGGCGAGCCAGAAAAACTTTATTCAAAAGTATGTACAATATTAGAAGAGATAAAAAATATTCTTAAAATGTTTCCTTATTGATTTTTGCTATAAGGAAGTCATACACGTCACCTTTGTGAAAAACACTAATGCTTTAGCACTACCATGCATCTGACTTTGTACCTAAAAGCTACTTGCTTTCCTTGAAGTCAATTTTATCTAAGTAACAAATTTTTCTTAAAGAATGCTATATAAAGATAACTGGATGAAGAGAACAAAAGAAGAATTTATCTTTGACTCTTATGTTGTTATTCTCTCTCTAAACTTCCATCGTCTAACGCTTTCTTTGTTTAAGAAACAATTTTACAAGTTTTCAGATTTCATTGTATTGAAAACATACTCTCTTTGGGAGTTTTGACCTGTACTTGTTTTTCTAAAACACTTTCATTGTGTTTGCAAAATTCTAAATAGAATCAAAATATTTGGTTATTTAGTTCAATTGAGCTAAATAGTTTAATTAAAAAGACTAATGCTTAACTAGGGATAAGTAAACTCGTATATCTAGATTTGATAAATGTAAACCAAAAGTAAACTCGTTGTAATATTTGAAAGATTAATAAAATCTCTTAAAAATAGAAGAAGTATACGTAACTCAATTAAAATAAACTAATATAAAAGGTCTCTATTACTTCCCTTTATATTCTTTTTCTTAAATGGAATTAAAAAACTTAAAGTGTTTAACATATATTTGAAAAAAATAATTTAAAACTCTGTTCAATCTCTTTCTAAAGTTTTTTTCTGTGTTTTATTTATTAAATACAATAAAATAAAGTATATCTATTTCCAAATAATAATAAGTATTTATATTACCAAATAAAATATTATGCCATGTATTTTCAAATAATAAGATGTCTCGCAAAAATATATATCTATTTTTTCAAATTTAATTTTTATTTTTCAAATTTTATTCTCTTTCAGTTATTCTTACCTTATTTATTATTTTTATTTTAAACCCATAACACATTCGACGGTCTCGGATATTTATCAAGTTTGAAAAGCAAGATATTTATATTCAGTATTTATTATTTAATTTAAAGTTAAATTTCGACAATATAAATTTGACTAGTTCCACTTAATATATTTTCATAATAATTTCAAATCAAACTCTAAATGTCCTAATGCTTTTTTTTTGGGCGAAGAAGTTCATTTTGTATAATTGCGTAGTGGTAATATTTTTATGTGCAATAGGTAATTCAACATCACACATATTTATATCAATTATTGTTTTTAAAATTTAACTAATAATTTTTTTTCATATTCAAATTTATTATATTCTATATTTTTTTAACTTAATTAAATTTTAATATGTTTTTAAATAAAATAAATTTGATTTCTTATGTTAAATTGACAATAAGGACCTTTATAATCTTGTGTTAAAATCTCAAAAATATTATATACCAAACCATTTAAATGATATCAAATTTTAAAATTGAAAGATGTCAATATCAAAACAAATAAATAAATATATATATATATATATATATATATATATATATATATATATATTGAAAATTAATAGGTGTCTCATTTTTTTTTATATTAAAAACCTCAAGTAAAACCTACTCCCAACCAACCATTCGCAGACGACAGTGTTTCAACGGAGGCCACTGCCGATCTCTCGTAAAGAAAGCCTTCCCTTCGTAGTTCACAGCGGCGCCTCCAGTTCTCTCACTCCGCAGTAAAACGACATCCGTCGCACCGTGAAACAACACCACCGAAGCTGAACCTTAAAACTTACGATGCAGCACGACGAGGTCATATGGCAAGTTATCAGGCACAACCATTGCAGTTATTTGGCTAAGTAAGCAGTTCCCTAACTTTTTGATTTCGATTTCCTTTTATTTAGTCTCTCTTCCGATTTATGATTTTGTTTTATGGATAATGCTCTGACAAGATAATCATTCACTTTTTTTTTCCTGGTAGAATTACGACGGGGAATTTCTGTAGAAACCCTTACAACGTAACTGGGGTCTGTAACAGAAGTTCGTGCCCTTTGGCTAATAGTCGATATGCCACTATTCGAGAAGATAATGGTACTTTTGCTTACAAAAACTGTTTTTTTTTTCCTTTTTGGAGCTAGGTTTTGTTTTGGCTGGAATTGATGCTTTGTATTATGTAATAGTTCTGGTTACGACGCTTATGTTATCATTTTGTTGGAATTATAAATTTGATATAACCCTGTTTGGATAAGTTTCTCGATTTTACAGAAGGTAATATTAACTTGTATACTTCGATTTATGGGGAAGTTAGATAGGAGAGCTTTTATAGAAGTTGTAGTGTGCTCAATGTTGATTTTTTATTTATTTATTTAAGTTTATAAAAGTACTCGTTGAGAAGTTTATGCAAGCATTTCTGTAGTTTAATAAGCTTCACTGCAAAACTCATTGAAATTTGTTAGAAAGAGTTTATGCCAGCCACTTTCATAATTTTGACCAGATAGCTTCAACTTTCTGCATAACTTCTGAAGATAAATTTAAATAAGCTCATATATGCTCTTCCGAACGCCCCTAAATTGTTATCTTCACGAGTGACAAATGCAATAAATGGGTAATTGAAGACAAAATATTGTAGAATCATAAATTTGCATTGGGTGTTGCAGGAGTGTTTTATCTTTACATGAAAACTATAGAACGGGCTCACATGCCGAAAGATTTGTGGGAAAGAGTAAAGCTGCCTAGGAATTATGAGAAGGCACTTGAAGTCATAGACAAACAACTGGTACTGTTGATATATGTAGTCTTTGGCATATTTAAGTATTCAACATTTTACTGGTTAGTTATTGTCAAGTTAAATGTGTTTCTGCATTGGCAGATGTATTGGCCCAAGCTTCTTATACACAAGATAAAGCAACGACTGACTAAAATGACCCAAATGCGGATACGAATGAGGAAACTTGCTTTGAAGACGAGGTTCGAATTATATTCTCATATTCAGTTTGTTTTATCTTATCATGTTTACCAAGGCCTAATTTTTATGCAAGTAGCTTGTAGTCTAGATGCTCTAATTTTTGTATCATTTGAATAACCCGTCTGATAAAGGCAATTTTGCATGTGTGAAGGAAAATTAATTTTCTGTGAATGAATGAGATTGTCACAGAATAATTTTACCACATGGAGTAAAACCTCAATACCCTTCCATATTTCATCTGATTTTCATTGAATGGTTACTGATTATATTGGTTTTTGGCTAAATTTGGTTGAAATAAAAGAAGCCAGACTAGCAAAGTAAAAATTGGGCTACTAGTACTATCATCATCATGCTTAATTCTGTTGCTGAAAATCCATTTTGGGTAAAGTAACACGTTATATTGCTTCAGCTTAGGGAAAAAATTGGATCCCCCACTTGTAGATTTAAGTTTACTCCTCACTTTTAATTTTTTACCCAATTTTTTGAATTTTTTTTGTGTGTTTTTGGTAGTTTGGCATCTAATTGCATTCCAAACTTCTTCAATATGCATTTCTTGGATAAGTAATTCTAAAGATGGTTGAGTTTGTGCAAGAGGGGCAGCTTATCTGCTTATGATTGATTTCTATTGCCCAGGTATTCCCTTTTCTTTCTACTTCCTGTTTATTTGTCTAATTAGGAAAGACTATAAGAAATCATGTTACTAGAAGGAAACACGGATGTTTGTACTATTTTGTTAATGAAAGCATAATCAAGAAGGATAAAAATCTCATTGCCCAGAGCTACACTCCTCTGGAGCAACACAAGCTGTTCCTTCCTTTTTTACCAGAATTCATCCTTTTTCTTAACTAATAGCAAAACCGAATACAAATAGGACTTCCATTCACCCAAATGTTCTACTCTCTCCTGTAACTGCTCTGCCCTAAGTCATACCACCTCAGCCATCCGATTCTTCTTTCCAACAAACACTTTTCCACATCTTGTCTTACTTCTTTTATGGGCTAGTGGTTTCATGAAAGGGAGAATTGGTCCCATTGGATTTGTTTTTTGTATTGAACCATTTTGAGTGTTTAGTAATAATTTATTTCTGTTGTCCAGGTTTTTCCTTCTCTCTGTCTTTTTCCCGTACCATATCTGTTCAATTAGCAAACACTATTATGAAATCATTTACTTGTATATTGTAATGCACCAACCAATGCATGTTTATGTAGAAATGGTGGTCTCGTGGGATTTTGTTTTTGTATTGAACCATTTTGAGCATTTAGTAATAATTTATTCTATATTTGTGTTGCAACCCTAGGCTCTAATTTTTCTACAACATCATTATTAGTTAATCAGTTTTAATCCCATTATTTTAGTATAAATTCCTTTTTCCAGAACTTATTGGAGTTAATTTTGAATGCTGTGACTTAATAGGTATTCTTCCTGTCTGTTATTTATACACATGTATGTATCTATGCATTATTTTGAATATGATTTTATGTTTAAGGTGAGGTCATACATTTTGTGTTTTATCTTTTATCTATGATTCTATTTTTTAAACTGATGTTGCAATTAATTGTTATGAGCAGTTTATCATATTATTTATAGCGGTTGCTGTTTTACAGGGAGAAAATAATGACGACTCCAAGGAAACAGATAAAGAGAGAGGCTCGAAGAGAAGAAAAGGCTGAAAAAGCAGCTTTGTTGGAAAAGGTTATTGTCAATCCTAATGTTACCCATACACATTAAATTGTAATTTTTTTTTCATTTTTCACTTTACTCATTGGTGCTTTTCAATATTATTTAGTCTATTGAAAAAGAGCTATTGGAACGCCTTCAAAAAGGTGTTTATCAACAAAGTGATATATATAATTATCCTCTTGAAGAGTACAATAAAGTTCTTGATATGGAGAATCTTCAACCTGTTGAGGAAGAGGATGAAGAGGTATGTATCCACTAACCCATTTTTTTGTCTGTTATCATGTTTCATTTAAAAACTATTTGGAATTTACCTTTTTAAATGTGTTTAAGCTTTTCAATCTGTTTATTTTTTGTTTTGGAATGGACAGGAGCTAGAGGTAGAATATGTAGAAGGATATGATGAACTTGAAGAGGAAGAAGATATGGAGGATTTTGGTGGTTTTGCTACTCACAAGTCACAGGGTAATTATGATGTTGGTTAAAATGATCAAATTTAGTTTAGAAGCTTTGGAACATGCATTGAGTATTTTTCATTTGTTGAATGTATATGGATGTCATTTTTTTATTTGTGACGAAACAGTGAATTGTGTTCCCATTTTTATTTTAAATAATTGGTCCCTCGACAAGAAATTTGCTTTTGCCTGATTGAAGCCCAAATTCAGGGTTAAGTTTCAGATTGGAATTTTGTTTGCTGCATAATTTCTATAATAAATTTTCATGTCTTCGTTTCTTCAAGATTTGATGCAGTAATAAGATCTTCCAGTTCTTTTTCATTCTGAATCATGAACTTATTGTAATTATGATGATGATAAAAGGGAAAAAGTAATTTAAACTGTATAGTGATTACAATCTCGTCTTCACAAATGATAATCCCTCAAATAGAAGAAAAATAATAAACAGTCACATACAAAGCTGGTTTCTGCGTAGCTAGAACTTGAAATGCTCATTTGTGTGAGGTGCTTATGTTGTGTGTTGATTATTTCATTATTTGTTGCGTGTGAGAGCCTTTCATATTGAGAAGAGATCTGTGTTCGTGAATTTGGAAAAAGTTCCAAACTTACACATTAGAAAAGCAAAAGCATGATAAAGTGTACCTATGCAGCTGGAATCTCTGATGAAGAGGATGATGAAGAGGAAGATGATGAAGCAGTTGATCTGAGTACAGCAAAAAGGAAAATGATTTTAGCTTCAAAGAAACTTGAGAAGAATGGCCTTGATTCTAAATCAAAGAAGACAAGGGTCCTTGTTGAGGTAATTATACAACGTTTCCTTTGAAAATATTATCGGCACCTCAAATGCTATTTGATAGTAACATCTGAACATCTTAACTTAGAGTAACTTTTGCGTATAATAATATCAATATTGTTTTCAAATAAATGATGCCAGACTGTAATTTCTTGACTCAGAACTTTCAAGATAGATTGTTGGAAGTGGAAACCTTTTTTTCTTCGAAAGCTGAAAATAGAGCCAATGCCTCTTTATTTTTGAAAGTTAGTTATTAACAAGTATTTCTGACAATAATGTGAATCAAATCCTTGTAGATAATTTCCCTTCTTCTTGCTTGATATTACCTAGTTTTTACTGTGTTTGGTTTGCCAAAGGTACATTCTGAAACGTGTTGTTAATATGCATTTGTGTTTATAGAATAAGGCACCAATTAGCTTCATTCCATCTTCAATTTTAAAAGTTACGTTTAGAAAGCAAAAAGAATGCTAAAGTAAACTGTATGAGTGCCAAACAGTGCTGAATTCAATGCCATTCCATATTAGAGTGGATTTCTTCTCTGTTGACGTTAATTGAGTTTTATTAAAAAGTGGACTTCAACTCAAATTTAACAACTTCACAAAACCTTGTAATGTGAGATTTGTACATACTTATTTATAGACTATAATTTGATCATATTTAGTCAATGTAAGATCTTCAACATACTTCCTCACATTGAGAATTGGACATCCCAAGTGTGTGGCCTAATAATCTTTACTAAGATAGACTCTTATTTCACTTTAGAAATACTATGACCCCAACTTAATTTTATAAAATCGAAGTACTATAATTTAACCATATTTAGTTTTTGGTTCAAAATCTGATATTGCAACCTTGATTTTTGTTTTTTGTTGTCAGGTTGAGCAAGAGGATGGTGATGAAAGACAGAGGGTGGTGCAGTAGTTGCATTTGCCATTTTTACGGATAGAAGAAAACTGCTAAAGCAAAAACGGAATTTTGATTGTTGAGTCTTCTAATTTTGTTTTTATCTATATAAAAGTTATATACACTTTCCATTTCTCTTTTCAATTTATTTAATTATCTGAAGGAGTTCTGGCAAATGCCATAAAGTGTATCTAGGGTAGTTTTATAGAGACGGAGCATCTCATCCCTGCATTTAATCGGGCATTAATAGTGACTTATCCTTTTCTTGTGTCACGCTGCTCTCTGCAAGGTTTTTGAGACCTTTGTAAGTTTAGAGAAAGTTAAGCACATTTTGTTACTTTTTTCTGAAACTGATTTTCACTTGCAGTTGGCTTAGAAAAATCCCTTGGATGATATCATCCTTGTATGAAATAGTGCTGGTTTTGGAATTCAAGAA
Organism: Vigna mungo; assembly: GCA_036885675.1. Classification (NCBI taxonomy): domain Eukaryota; kingdom Viridiplantae; phylum Streptophyta; class Magnoliopsida; order Fabales; family Fabaceae; genus Vigna; species Vigna mungo. The sequence goes on from CP144694.1 coordinate 23,426,029, forward strand.
AGTGTAGATGGTAAGAAATAGGACCACAAGTTGTCTGAGTGAATGAAAAGGTAGAAAAGTAATTCACAAAACTTTCGAATAATTTTCATGTAAATAGGTGAGTTTATTTTTTTAATATTTTTTATTTTTTTATGTAAAATCATTGCAACTAATCCAATCTAACCGAAGACATTTGAATTAAATCAATCTAACTGAAGGAGACAACGCTGTACTTCATTAAATGCATGAACTTAGGTCAAAGATGACCAATGAATTAACAATCTCAACCCTCCACAGCACCAAAACTAAGTTTCATGTAATAATTGATAAGTTCAGTAATAATTCTACTTTCATTTCAGAAGAGAAAGTCTAAATAAAAATATAATGAAATAGTAATAATAGAACCCAAGAAAGGCCAAAGATCATTGATTTATAATTTTGATTTACAAAACTTCTTTCATTCAATTCCTCTGTAGAGAAACAAAATTAAGACATGAATGTCAGTATGGTCATTACAAATATTGACCATAATAATCATCAATGTCAGAATGGTCATCAATTGCAGAAATATCAATATGATTAAGAGTTTCAATGACTAATACAAGCTCTTCAACTCTTTCATTTACACCATACAACATGATAATTACCTTGCTTGGAGGATCAACAATTTTATGCACAATACTAGCCCATTGACTAATCTGACTCTTAAGTATTACGAGGCTAGATTTTATATTTTGTTGGAATCTCAAAAACTCCTCTAAAGAGGGCTCTTCAAAATTAGGAGTGATAACATCTAACGATGGTTTAACTTGGTCACATTCATCATAAAAGTACTACTCAACATTTAGTTATAATGGTTGTTCAAAATATGGATCGTTTTGATACTCTAAATATGGCTAAAACTAGAATGGTTAGTCATAAAATTGTGAAGGTTGCTATTGTTGCTTAAAAGACTATGACAACTGATCTAATGTGTCTCATAGTAAGGTAGTGACTGCTTACAATATGACTTGAAACGTATCCCATTTTTGTATTGTTGAATATGTTAAAATGAATAATAACTTCCATATAAACATGATACTGAAGATTATTTTGTAAGTATGTTATTTGATTAGTTATTAAAGTCAAATCTATATTCACAAATAAATACCATTAGTTTTGAAAAAATGAATAATAAAACTAGCTGTGAGAAAATCTTGATAAAAATCATAAACAAAAAACGACAATGCATGTATTTTTTTTTTTTTGTGAGAAAAGTTTAAAACAAAAATAGAAACTAAAAGTAAAATAAAAGACGGCAAAATTAAAAATAGAAACATAAATAGAAAAATAAAAAAAAAACCCGAACAGTAAAATGTAAGAAAACAAGAACAGAAAGATTAAATAAAAACAAAAAAAAAGGAAAAATAGAAACATAAAGATAAAATAGAAACAATAAATTAAAAGGTTGAAAACAGAAAAAAAAGAAACATTGACAATTTAATAAACAGAAGCAGCCAAATAAAAAAATAAAGAGCAAAGATTAAAAACATGAGTAGAAAAACTAAAAAGAGAAAAAGAAAACTTCAAAACAGAAAAAAAATTGGAATATAAAGTGCAAATTAAAAATAGAGAGAGAAAAAAATAAAATAAAAACCGCAACAGAATAAACTAATAAAAAATTGAAACAAGAAATAATAAAATAGAAATAGTAAATATTAATAATATAAACAAAAAATCTAAAAACAGAATATAGATATAGCAAATAAAAAACAAAAACAAAAAGAGTATAACAAAAATAAGAACAAAAAGAACAAGAATAATAACAAATAGAGATAAAATAAGACAAAACAATAGCAATATTTTTTTCGAATTCATTCAAATTTCTTTATTCACTTTTATTTAAAAAAAATTAAAACAAAAGAATGCAACAGTGAACGAAATCTAATTCAGGAATCCACAATACGAGAAAAAAAAAACGAATTAAGAACAAGAAGAATATAAATAATAAAATGAAAGAACACTAAAATATGACACAACAGGAGTCCTTGACAAAGGCGACAATTTGATTTCCATTATCGTAGGGTGAAAACAAAAATATTAAATTTATCTAAATTTTCTAATATATACCGTTCATTAAAATTCAATTGATTTTTAATTTAAATTTTAATTTCTGAAATGCAAATTGATATATCAAAGAAGAGAAATCAAAATTAGGAAATTGATAAACAAATTGAAATCGAGCAACGATCAAATGCAAAACTTATTTTATGCTTTTTGATGCTGATTTTTGTGAATTGACCTTAGTGGCTTAACTCTCCATTAGATAATAACAGTCACGAGCATTGGCCATTGGATCTGAAGAGATTTAACAATTGAGATTGAAGAGGTGGAGGACAAAGAGTCGTGAAGACAATTATATAAATAAGAGGTACATTTGTCTCATTTGAGCATCTATATTGCCATATCTATTTTAAGAGTTTTCATTATTTTGTTACCAACTAGTATTAGGTATGTCATCTAGTAGTTTTTTTGGAAAACATGTTAGTTTCGTTTCAACACTAAGAGGGGGTAAATTGGTGATGTTTCAAAATCAGAGTCTTTTTAAATCTTTTTCACAAAGTAGAAACCTTTACACAATTTCTTGAATCACAAGTAATGAAAATTTAAGTGCAGCGGAATATCAAAGTAGACAACGCGAATTATAGAGTCGACTGAATGTGAAAGAATAGGGATAGAGAATTCAAACACAGGTTTTTATACTGGTTCGGCCTCAATGCCTACATCTAGTGTCCTTCCAATCCTAGGAAGCAAATGCACTATAATGGTCAAGGTTTTTACAACAAGGCTTTTATAGAGACCTTCACGTCAAAAATATAAAACACTTCTCTAACACTCTAACCAAAATATAGGCAATACAAATAGCAAGATCTGCAGCAAGATATTCCCTTTTCTGCAATCTGCAACCCACTTTGAACAACCCTCAAAGTGTCCAGACTCCATGAGTCTACCTCCTGTAATCACAATAGGTACAACATGTTGAGATTGTTGACAATACAAACTCTATATCAAACTAGTTTTTGATGATGACAACACAATGCTTAATAACAACACACATGTTTTGAATCGTTTGTCATATCTGCTGAACATGTTTTGTTGAACTGCAACGTATGTTCCTATGATTGATTGTGTGTTATATTTGTGGAACATGCTCGTATTGAAATGTGAAATAAAATGTTTTTTGATCACAACACATTTATGGAAGAAAAAGATCACAAACACCTTTATGAACTTATATTTGTTGTGACAAAGTTCTAGTCCAGTCGAATACACTCATAATGGATTCGACTATGCTAAAATCTTTGTATAGATTTTGTGAACCTGTGCTATGTGAGATTTTGAGTTGAAAAGAATTTCAAAGTGTTTTTACATGTGGCATTCGACATTGTATATTGCATATTCGACTGTGTTACTAATCTGTTTGGAATTCTGTTAAGCCTATACGCTCCAACGACTTTTCAAAAGTTAGTTGAGCTTGTGTGACTTGGTCAACTGTAATAAATGTGTGTTGATTTTTGTTGACTGAGGAGCCTCTGTGTTGACTGTCTGTTATACTTGTTTTAATACAGTCGACTGAATTAGTAGGCTATTCGACTGAGAAGAAATTTGATCTAATAGAAAACTATAAATAGACAGAACGTGAATTGTTCTGTGACTTTTGATGATATGACATTTTCATTTTCCTGTTTCAGATTGAATTCTCTGTTTTAGAAGCATTTCAAGAAAGATAAAAAAACTTTGCACTTTTGTATAAAGATTGCGAAAAGATTTTGTTTTTGAACTAACACCAATTCACCCCTCTCTTGGTGTAAAACGAAGCCAACCTGTTTTCTAACACAACAACCACAATCTTTACAAAGATTGAGAGAAATCTTGATCAGCAAGCAAGCACCTCAATGTGCAGATTTTAATCAACCAGTAAGCACAACAAAATTCTCCTTCAGTACTTCTTCAAAGAATGATCTCCACGGTCTTCTTGATGAGTTCTTGGAGCACTAAATCACAGAGAATCAATCTGAAACAGAATATGAAAATGCCACTTCTTCCAAAAGTTCTCTGAATAACTCAAGTCTCATCTATTTATAGATTTCTATAAATCAGACGCTCCTGTAGTCGACTATGCTACTAATAGAGTCGATTGTCCTCTGACAGTAATAATAATTAAGTCAAAGTAGTAGTTGTCAAGTCAAACAAATTAATTTCACATTCAATACAGTTGACTCTCATTCAATGCTTAACTAACTTTTGAAAATATAACCATTACTGTTCACAAGCATAACAGTTGACTTCGACACATATGCACATATTGAAATTCTTTCGTAAGCCGAAAGGGTTTTGTCGAGACAAGGGAAAAGTCGACCGATGAGGTAGTCGAGTCTAAGGGGCCGCCCATGGGTGGGTAAGAGTGAGTAGATCCAAAAGTTAAGATCTATACATCCAAGTTTAGGTGGTCCTTTATGTTGATGTCATGGTTCAATAATATATACATATCTGAGGGTGGTAAGGTCGAAGACATTGTCACCTTTGAGAGGGTGAGCACCATAGATAACGTTTGTGATGGCTGAAAGGTTACCTTAAGGAGTTAGTTTTTTTTTTTTTTTTTTTTTTTTTTTTTTTTTTTGTATATGGCCTTCTTCATTCAATTACATGTCAGTTTACCTTTTGATGAGTTTACAATGTGTATGCTACGTATTTGAATGTAACGCCTACTCAACTGCACCCAAATAACCTAGGTTTCCTGCAAGCATTTCGTTTTGTTTGGAAATCCTTAGAACTGAATCCCATGCCCCCAATGCCTTTTGCATTTCTATAGTTCATAGATTCATAGCACGGTAGAGAGAAGAGGAAAAAGAGAAAGAGAGAAGATAAGCCAGAGAAAAGGAAATTATCATTGATTGATCCTCAAAGTACAGAAAAGGAGAGAGATATATAAAGAGAAGGATAACTACAAGAGCGGGTCATGCAACCCAACCAAGTGGTTTATAACAGGTGAACCAGTGTACCGGTCGGTAGCTACGAAAAGGATACCAAGCGGTAACAGGTGAACCAGTGTACCGGTCGGTAGCTACGAAAAGGATACCAAGCGGTAACAGGTGAACCAGTGTACCGGACGGTATCTACATAAAAAGATGCCGAGCGATGACCATTAATTGTTATCAGCCCCTCTCAAGCTGGGCGTAAATGTTTTGGAGACCCAGCTTGGAACGAAGAAGTTGAAAAATAGAAGGAGGTAACGGTTTGGTTAATATGTCGGCAATTTGCATAGTTGTGGAGATGGGGAGAAGCTTTATCAGCCGAGCTGCAACCTTTTCACGTACAATGTGGCAGTCAATGTCAATGTGCTTTGTACATTCATGAAAAACTTGGTTAGAAGCAATTTGTATGGCAGATTGGTTGTCACAGTAGATGAGGGCAGGAGTCGTGTAAGTAACGTGGAGATCGTGAAGCAAATATGTAAGCCACTGCATTTCACAAACAGTGCTGGCGAGCGAACGGTATTCAGCCTCAGAAGAACTACGGGAGACGGTCGGCCGTTTCTTGGAATGCCATGAAATGAGTGAGTTTCCAAGGTAGATAGTAAACCCAGTGACCGACCGGCGAGTATTAGGGCAGGTAGCCCAATCAGAGTCACAAAAGGCTTTCAATTGAATAGTAGAGTTGCATGGAAAATGAATACCGGTGCCAGGGGTACCTTTGAGATAGCGTAGGATACGAGTAGTGGCTTGTTGATGAGCAGTCGTAGGGGCAGACATAAATTGGCTGAGGTGATTGACAGCGAAGGTAATGTCCGAACGGGTGGTGGTAAGGTATGAGTTTTCCAATAAGACGTCGATAAGAGGCAGCAGCATCACCATTTAAAAACTGATCGGTATTAGTGGCAGAATGTTTGTGAACCATGGGAGTAGGGACGGGAGAGCTGTCAAGCATGCCGGTTTCGGCAAGAATGTCGAGGACATACTTTCGTTGGCTAAGGTGTAGGCCTTTGGAATTGCGGGCGACTTCAAGGCCGAGGAAGTAAGTGAGGTCACCAAGATTCTTTATGCGAAAAGTTGAATGAAGGAGATTGGTGATGTGTTGGATTTCTCCATCATTGTTGCCGGTTATTAGTATGTCATCAACATAAATGAGAATGGCCGTAAGGTATTGTCCATCATGTTTCAAGAAAAGAGAATTGTCAGATGTTGAACAGTTATAATTATGGGATAATAAAAAATTATGTAACTTAGCATACCATTGTCGGCCAGCTTGTTTAAGACCATATAAAGATCTTTGTAGTTTGCAAACCTGATTCGGTGTGGAAGTGGTAAGACCAGGAGGAACTTTCATATAGACATCTTCATGAAGATCACCATGGAGGAAAGCGTTGTTAACATCCAACTGTTTTAGTGCCCAATTCTTTGTGGCAGCTATGGCAAGTAGGAGCCGGACGGTAGTGAGCTTGGCGACAGGAGCAAAAGTTTCTAAGTAGTCCAACCCTTCTATCTGGTTGTATCCTTTGGCGACCAGTCGTGCTTTATAACGATCGATCGAGCCATCAGAATTATATTTAATTTTGTAAACCCAACGACAACCAATAGCAGTTTTATTAGGGGGTAAAGTGGTTAGAACCCAAGTATTGTTAGCCTGTAGGGCATCAAGTTCAACACTCATGGCAGTAACCCATTCGGGATTTTTAGAAGCAACAGAATAAGAGTTTGGTTCAGTATTAGAGGTTATAGATAAAATTGTATGCTTGTAATGGTTTGAGAGACGATTGTAGCAAAGATAATTGTTGATGGGGTAGCGAACAAGGCTATTAGTTTTGTAATCTTTTAAGTAAGCCGGAGTCGTTCTGGGTCTAGACGAACGTCTTACACTTTCAGAGGTACCATAATTATCATTAGGTTGAGCGGTATCGATAGGTGGGTTGTGAGAACCGGTCGGCAAGTCAGTAAGCGAATTACCGGACGGTCTATCATCAGTAGAAGAACCGAGCGGTATATCATTAGCTGTGATGCCGAGCGGTAAGAGATGATCATAATTATGAGTGTAATTAGTTGGCAGAGGAAGACATAAAGAGTTCTCGGTTTTTTGAATATTGTGATATGGAAAAACATTTTCATGGAAAATAACATTACGGGAAACTTCAACCTTATGATTTTTGAGATTTAGGAAAAGATAACCTTTTGTGTGTCTTTTAAAACCTAAGAAAATTCCAGGAACAGCACGATCATCAAATTTCTTTCTATGAGCAGTAATGGTGTTGGCATAGCAGAGGCAGCCAAAAACACGCAATATGGAAAGGTCACAAGAAGACCCATGAAGACGATCATGTGGCGTATCATTTTGTAGAACAGGTGTTGGCATCTGATTGATCAAAAAAACAGCATGTTGGGCTGCATAACACCAGAAGACAGTAGGTAAATGTGAGTGAAAAAGGAGGGTCCGTGTGATATTTAAGATGTGTTGGTGTTTGCGTTCGACCACACCATTTTGTTCAGGTGTTTCAACACAAGTGGTTTGATGATTAATGCCCTTTTTTGAGAAAAGATCATACATATTGAACTCAACACCATTGTCAGTTCGTATTATTTTAACCGTTTTATTAAACTGATTTTCTATATTGCAGAGAAAAGTAAGGATGTGGTTTTTGACAGAAGATTTATCTGACATAGGTATAATCCAAGTGTAACGCGAAAAATCATCAACAATGGTCAACAGATATTTAAAACCATTCATAGAAGCAGTGCTGGGGCCCCATATGTCAATATGCAGAAGATGAAAGGGACATGATGAATGAGATGTACTAGCAGTATAAGGAAGTTTCTTTTGTTTAGCACGATGGCACGCATCACAAGGAATTTGAGTGTCATTTGTTATATAAGCATGTTTATTTTGCAAAAGATGTAAACTATCATTTGAAAGATGTCCAAAACGAGCATGCCACAAATTTGGAGTTTGAATAGAGCATATTAAAGGACTACAACTAGTATCATTTTTACAGACAGGTGAGTCAAAGAGATATAATCCATTTTTATGCCTAATCAAACCAATCTTCTCTTGACTTTGGGTGTCCTGCATAATGCAGCCAGAGGGAGAAAAAATTAGTGTACAATTAGTGTTAGCAATAAGCTGTGAGACAGATATAAGATTGAATGAGAAGTCAGGAATATATAGCACATTAGAAAGATGGAATTTTGGATGAAACCGAACGGTGCCCTTGTAATGTGCTTGGAGAATCTTTCCATTTGGTAATGTTATCGAAATAGGGGTAATCTTTTGATAAAAAGAGAAAAATTTTAAAGAAATGCAAACATGATCAGTGGCACCCGAATCAAGGAGCCATGTATTATCCGAATGAATGTGAAGAGCAGAAACAATATTACCTGGAGAGGTGTTGGTGGAGAGTGTCCCTACTTGATTAATGTGAACATTGGGTGCACTAGTTTCAGATTTGTTGAACAGGTCGGCAAGGATCTGATATTGTTGAGGTGTGATTTGAATGGTCTCGGTAGAAGAATGATCAGGATCCAAGCCGTTCGGTTGAGTGGCATCACGGGCGGTTGAAACATGATGAATCTGGCCGGGTTTGTTATCGGAAAACTTATAGCCAGGAGGATATCCATGTTTCTTGAAGCACACATCTATGGTATGGCCAGTTTTACGACAGTATGTGCAGATCTTTCGATTGTTGTTGTTGGTGGTTTTTGCATTTCGATGATCTTGGTTTGGGAAACCATGTTTCTTGAAGCAAGTGGTTTCTTGATGACCAACCCGATTGCAATATGTGCAAGTAATAGTGGTAGAACCGTTCGGTTGACAGGGGGAATTAGAATTGGAAACAGTTTTCATACTAGCAGTAACATGATCAGTCATGATATGACGTTCTTGTTGAATAACAAGAGAAAAAAATTTTCGAAATAGGGGGAAGAGGGTTAAGAAGAAGAATATGAGATTGTATATTGGTAAATTGGGAATTCAAACCTCGGAGAAGTTGCATAGCACGATCTTCGTGTTTCCGTTGAGAAAGAATCGAAGAAACAGTGCAAGAGCATTTGGTTTTGCATATACAGACAGGATCTGGGCGGAAACTATCAAGTTCATCCCAAATGATTCTGAGTTTGGTAAAGAATTCGGTCACAGAAAGCTCGCCTTGGGACAAGGTGGTGGCTTCCATTTGTAAGGTGGAGATCCTTGCAAGGTCACCTTGGGCAAAACGGATCTTCAGGTTGTTCCATATGTCGACAGCATTGTCCATCCAAATGATGCTTTCACGGATGGAGGGAGATACGGAATGTAGCAGCCAGGAAACGACCATACTATTGCAGCGAAACCAAGCGTGAAACGTAGCATCAGTCTGTGCAGGTTGAGGCACGGATCCAAGAACGAATTCCACCTTGTTCTTGGCAGAAAGAGCCGTAACGAAGGATCTGTTCCATGAATGATAGTTTGTATTGTTGAGAACGGGTGAAACAAGGGATATGGCGGGGTTTTCATTGGGATGAAGGTAAAGGTATGAATGTGGAGAATCGTGTGGTTGTGTATTGGCTTCAGAGATAGCCATGCTAGGAGAGGAAAGAAACAAGAACAAGATTTGCAGAAAACAGAGAAATCAAAGAGCAGCAGATATAACTTCTGATACCATCATAGATTCATAGCACGGTAGAGAGAAGAGGAAAAAGAGAAAGAGAGAAGATAAGACAGAGAAAAGGAAATTATCATTGATTGATCCTCAAAGTACAGAAAAGGAGAGAGATATATAAAGAGATGGATAACTACAAGAACGGGTCATGCAACCCAACCAAGTGGTTTATAACAGGTGAACCAGTGTACCGGTCGGTAGCTACGAAAAGGATACCAAGCGGTAACAGGTGAACCAGTGTACCGGTCAGTAGCTACGAAAAGGATACCAAGTGGTAACCATTAATTGTTATCAATAGTACCCGTCCTCGACATCAGGTTACTTGGCTGTCTCTAGTTAGTCAAGCAAGAAGATGTTTACTAGGCTCTTATTCACAATCCTTAAAAAATTTTAAGAATGATTTCTTCAGGGTTGTGGTGACCGTTCTCATTATTACGTACGACAAGAATAAGAACCTTAAGTTTGTCTTTTATTGGATAGAAAATCTAATTAGGTATCAAAATTGGTCAAGGGAAGATATGACCAACGAGGACAAGAGAATTTTGAGTTTCCTGGACGAACATCCATGTCGATTGTTGACTAGGGAAATTGTTAAGATGTATCTGTCTCCCCGACCCTTGAATGATATGACTGGTGAGTATATCATTCCAAGTTGGTTATGGACTAAATTTCGACGAATATGAATATATGTTGGTTCTTGTAGGAAAGGAGGATGTGTTCCACAGCCTAAGGAACAAGATATTTTGATTGATAAGGAGGGTGAGGGGTCCTCGATTCCTACTTTGAAGAGATCAGTTGTAGATATCAACCCTCCTAAGTGTGTCCAACCTTCAAAGATCTAGGGGAGGGGAAAAGAGAGGAAGAGGCTGTGGTCTAAGCTCAATCTGCTAGAGGGGAGTTTCGACTATGGAGAGCGCCAATTAATGGAGGAAAGAGATCCTAAATTGCTAATGATAGCTTATCTCAAACTTCACAACCATTCTTTTATACAACCATAAAATCACGAAGCTCCTAAAAAGAGAGATCAAGGATGAGAGAAAGGTGAAGATGACCTATGAACAAGAAATCCTTGGAGAAGTAAAAATGGGTGAAGAAGAAGGAGAAGGATGAACTGAAGAAAAAGCTTAAGAGTTGAAATAATCAATGATTGGATTTAAAGAATAATGAAATGGACAAAGTGAGAGAGCTTACTGCTACGCTAAGGACAAGTCCTTCAAAATGAAATAAAATGTAAAATATTATACTATTAAAATAAATAAAATGTATGATTATATAAAAGTTTAGAAAATTGTAAAATTTTAAAAGATCCATTAATCAAATTCTTAAAAAAAATAAAAAAAATTATGTTTATATACAAATTTGTAAAAGAAAAAAAGAAGAAATAAAAAAAGAGAGAGTAAAAGATGGTAGGTTTTAAGATATGATAAAAAGAGAAGCGTACGATAATGGTATGACTTCTAAATAATAAAGAACAAAATTATTTAGAACACCCAATATAGAAAAAGGAAGAAGTCATGAAAGATATACACATTTTCTATAAGAATAAAAGATAATAAAAATAAAGTCATGTATCTGAAACATGATTTTAGAAACATGACATTTTTATGTTGAAGTTATATGTTTCTCTAAGATGACTTATATCTATTTGTGTAATTTTTATTGAATTTCCCTATATTAGTAAATTTAATTTAAAGTTGTACCAATTTTATGAATATATCCTGATGTGAACATGTCAATAAATATTGTCATTATATGAGCACTAGTATAGAAAGTGTTTTAAACGTATGTTATTCTAGGTTTTTAACGTCAATTCCACAACCGACGTTTATACGGGTGATGTTAATGGGACGTCGAATTTCCAAATAACCGAAGTTTATATAGACGTCAGTTCGTGCCACGCCCGACTTCTATAGAGGTCAGCTGAGGCATTATATAGACGTCGAACATGGCACTAACCGACGTCTAATGACACTATATAGATATCGAACATGGCATTAACCGACGGCTGAGGTCACTATAGACGCGGGTCTTGACATTAACCGACGTCTAATATTGCCGTTGTGTTTCAGTGCAGTGCAGTCTTGCTCCTGTCTTTGGATAGCCTAGTACCACACTCTCCCTTTACTAGCTTCCTCACAAAAAAAACTTGCGTCTTTTGCATAACCTATGACATTTCAACCCAAAATCGAACCTGGGTCCTTGCCTATTTTCATTGCAACCGCAAAAAGAAAAAATTACGGTGACACGAGAACTAGGCAACGATTCAGGTTCGATTTTGGGTCGAAACGCCATAAGACATCCAAAAGACGCAGGATTTCTTGGTGAGGAAGCTAGCAATGGGAGAATATGATACTACGTTACCAAAGAAAGGAGAAAAACTGCAGTAAAACACAACGAAAACACATTTTAATCGGTTCATTTAGAAGATAACCGATTAAAAGACTAACTTAATCGGACTACAACAAAGTTTAAACGATTTAAATAAAAAAAGACGCACCTGGAATGCAATGCCGCGAGAGAGAAAAGGAGAGGAGGAAGACGATGATGTGCGCGTAACTACGAGTTTGCGGTTTATTTAACATGAATTTATGCGTCGGTTACTACAAAGACCGACTTCTATAGTATTATAGACGTCAGTTACCTCACTAATGTGACGTCCAATATAACTTTTTACCTGCCTTTTTCAGGCCATTTAGACGTCGGACGCAGGGGGTGCCGACGTCTAGAGAGCTGAACGAAGTGACTTTTCAATAACCGGTCAGCCTAGTAGGCGACAATGACCTGGGGCGCCTACGTCTATAATATTATAGACGTCAGTCTTGTACTACACGACGTCTAAGCGCTTGCCAGGTAGGTAAATGACATTAATTGTAGCCACATAGACGTCAGTTACCTTGCTAAAGCGACGTCCAAGAGAACTTTTCACCTGCTTTTTTCAAGCCATTTCGATGTCGGACGCAAGGGGCGCCGACGTCTAAAACGCTGAACGAAATGACTTTTCAATAACCGGTCAGGCAAGTAGATGACGGTAACCTGGGGCGCCGACGTCTATAATATTATAGAGGTCGGTCCTGCATTACGTGAAGTCTAAGTGCCTGCCAGGTAGGTGAATAACATTTATTGCAGCTAGATAGACGTTGGGCCCCTCGTAATTGACGTCTATATAAAAGAAAAGACTGACTTATCACCTACCTGTCAGGCCCATGGACGTCAGTTTAGTTAGGAAGTGACGTCGACAATGTTATAGACGTAGATTTCACTTAAAACCGACGTCTCTATGGCCAATTTAATTACAAAAATGCCACCGTTTGTTAATATACATCAAGTCACCCCTTAACCAACGTCTAAGGGGTGACGTTAAAGGCTGATTTTGCACTAGTGGAGTCCATATGGTGGTGGTTGTTGTTCCTTTCTAGATAAAAATTCTTAATCTTTAGATAACTAAAAAATTGATAATATTTGAATTTAGATATACTTTAAACTCGTTTAAAACAAGAATATCTAATAATAGTGTCATTATCCCACAACTCTTAAGCAATAGAGTGGAGAATAATTATCCCTATTTCTATAAATAAATATTTACACTATTACTAAAAGATATACCCATTGAATGTCTCACTTTAGCTGTAGCAGAGGAACAATTGTTATAAAAATTTCAATGACTAATAGTTAAACAATCATCATTAAATGATGTTTTTAACTATCATTAAAATTCTTTTCTTTTTTCTGTGCCAATTATTACTTTGAAAAACTCAAGAGTGAATAGATAAAGTTATTTTCTCTAAATATACATATAAAAAACATAATAACATATGAATACATTTCCTTATGAGATGACATCTTTTAATGTTGTACTGCACATCACTTGATATTACCCGATCATAAGCCGATTTATATTTATTTGGCCCTAAATACTAATGGTGTATTATTCTTTAACTTCGTACATTTTGAATGAAAACTAACTCATGAGATAAATGGGTTATGCCCTACCAAATCCATATAGATGAGGGTTCACAAATCTATAATTGTCCTATAAATAGTATACCCATCGAGGTAAATGATTTATGTTCATTTGATACAACATCAATTGTTATGTGACGTGCGCTACCAACTTGAGTGTCGAAATGTCGAAATGTCTTTTGTAGATGCATAATCTATCTATGAAGGATGAACACCAAGAAGATGATGAAAGAAATCTCACTTGATGCATAAAAGATTAAGAAAATCTATAAAAAAAACATCTTTATATATAGAATATTCGGGTTTGTAATTACAAATACAAAAATAAATTAAACAAGCTTTCAAAATATATATAAAAAATTGAAGTGTAAGTTTGCAGTTACTCTTTCTCTAGATGTAATATTTTCTATGGATATTTTATTAGGTTGGGTTATTTGACCATTCAACTCACCAAATCTAATTAAACAAAATGGGTTGTGTTTTATTTATGGTTAGGTAAAACTCAATCCTGTTCAAACCTATCCACTATTATATAAATTGGATAATGTATTTGGTACGAGAGCCTCACTCTTTTCTCTTTCCTTTTGTTCGTAACATGAATAAAAAATAATGATTTTTCTTCTAAATGTTTGTCTGAGTTGTAGGGTTTGACATTAAATACTAACGAAAACGCTTCTTTGACACTAAACATTTGACACTCTTTTGACACTGCCACATATCGTTTCTCAGTTGGCTGAATTTGAAAAGAAAGAAATGAGGTTTTAATAATCAAGCAGGCGCATATTTGGAAGGTGGAAAAAATGAAATTTCGTTTCGCGGTTTCTTTCATTCGCACCCATTCGCTCTTCATTGTGCAATCATTGTCTCTCGTTTTCTCATCGCCGGTCTGTCTCTCATGCACTCTCTCATTCTCTCATTGCCACTCTCTCGCACAGTCTCTCTCGTTCTCTTATCGTCACTCTCTCTCGCGTTCTCTGAGTTCTCTGTCTCTTTCATTTGCCTGAGCATTATTGTGGGTCTCTCACATTGTTTTTCACGGTTTTCCTTGAACTCTTGCATTAGTGCTTTTCCTTGAACTCTTTCTCATGTTCCCCTCTCATCTTCCTTTTTTGTTTGTCTCTTTGGCATTCACCATTGTTGCTCGTCGAAGGTTGATGATTTTGTAAGGTTGGGGCTTTTCGAAGGTTGATACTTTTCAAAGATTGGAACTTTTCTAAGGTTGGTGCTTTTCGAAGGACGACAAAAATTTGGATTATTATAGGATTGGTTTCATTTGTAGAGTTTTTCTTTGTATATAGACAAAGATGGATTTTTGACTTTGTAAGAAACAATGATATTTATGTACAGATTCTTATTGCAATACAATGTTAGCTTTCATGGATTACTTAAACATGACTTCCTAGCCTATGCTCACACTTAAACACTAAAAATAAGTTTCGACCATGGTATAAATGTCACAAGATTTGTAAGGTCTTCAACCAAACTAACTTCTTCAAATTAACAAATTTAGACTAACTTGTTCCAGACCTTGAAGGACTTCAACTAACTTGTTCAAATGAAAAAAAATGTTTTTTTTATATTAAACATGGGGTGCCCAAACATGATTTCCCACACTAAAATCACCCTTAAACAACAAAATCACACAAAAACCATTGCATTTATGCCAAAACTACAAAAATTTAGACTATGGTCCCCTAGGTTACCAGAACTAGCTCCTGTAGTACAACTTTTTGTAAAAATCTAGGATTTTGTTTGTGTAATCGTTTACCAAGGTCTTGTAAACAATTACAACTTTGTTTTTTGATCCAGACCTTGCAAAACTTCAACTAACTTGTTCAAATGAAAAAAAATGGTTTCTTATCTCGAACATGGGGTGCCCAAACTTAATTTCCCACACTAAAATCACACTTAATCAAAAAAATCACACAAAAACCATTGCATTTATGCAAAAAGTAGAAAAATTTAGACTATGGTCCCCTAGGTTACCAGAACTGGCTCCTGCAGTACAACTTTCTGTACAAATCCAGGATTTTGTTCGTGTAATCATTTACCAAGGTCTTGTAAACAATTACAACTTTGTTTTTTGCTCTAGACCTTGTAAAACTTCAACTAACTTGTTCAAATGAAAAAAAATGGTTTCTTATCTCAAACATGGGGTTCCCAAACTTGATTTCCCACACTAAAATCACACTTAAACAACAAAATCACACAAAAACCATTGCGTTTATGCAAAAAATACAAAAATTTAGACTATGGTCCCCTAGGTTACCTGAACTGGCTCCTGCAGTACAACTTTTTGTACAAATATAAGATTATGTTCGTGTAATCCTTTACCAAGGTCTTGTAAACGATTACAACTTTGTTTTTTGCTCTAGACCTTATAAAACTTCAATTAACTTGTTCAAATGAAAAAAATGGTTTCTTATCTTGAACATGAGGTGCCCAAACTTGATTTCCCACACTAAAATCACACTGAAACAACAAAATCACACAAAAACCATTGCGTTTATACAAAAAATATAAAAATTTAGACTATGGTCCTTTAGGTTACTAGAACTGGCTCCTGCAGTACAAATTTCTATACAAATCACATAATATGTTCGCACAATCGTTTACTAGGTTGTTATAAATGATTACCAGTGCATTTTTAACTGCATAACATTTAGGAGTTCAGCCAAGTTCCTCTACTCAACGTTATTGTTTCCTATGTCCAACATGGGGTGCCTAAACGTGAACAACCACACTAAAATGACTCCTTAACAACAAAATCAGACCAAAAGAATTACGTATTTGAAAAAAATTCCAAAAATTCCAACTGCATTGTTTCATTCCTCCATTAAATACATCAATAGTACATCAAATTGCCAACTTTATTCCTTAACAATTCAAACAAAACCTCAATTTGCCAATCACAATAACAGAGGCAATTTATTTAACAGTAATAACAAAGGCAAATATATTTAACAGTAATACTACATCAAATGCATCTTTTATAACATTGAAAATAATACAATCCAAATTACAAAACATCTGTTCATGTAATACTAATTCTATTTTGCATTCTCTGAAGAAACCTATACAAATATCACTCATTTTTTATTCTTAGCAATCTAGTGTAAGGAGTCCTAAGCGTTCTGCTCTTGTAACGCCTTAGTGACCCCATCCTCACATACGTCTTCATTGGAGGTGGATCGGTGGACATGCCTGCCGGGGAGATGGACGGTTCTTCACGTGGCACACTCTGTCCACCATAAATGTCCTCAAAACATAAATGCCCTAAAAAAACAACATAAAAATATAAAACAACAACTAAATGGAGGAAGAACCCTTTTACCTTGCTGCTCGAAGAACAATGCTTATCGGAACTTGCCATTTTGCACAATAAACTCAAGAAAGTCGACGATGTTGCTCAAAAGGAACACATGCAACAAACACCGATAGCGAGAGCGACACCCACACCGACAGCGACAGCGAGAGGGTCAACCAAAACGAAGAGCGAGAGGAAGAACGAAAGCGAACGGGAGAACGAAACCTAAACTTCTGAAACAGGAGAGAAGGTTCATTTCAAATGGAATAGGACAAGGACATTTTTGGAAGCACACATTTCTGAAACCTCCCTTAAACCTGACGTCAAATTTTAATTCAAAACAAAATTCAAAAACCAACCAATCAAATTGTGACACGTGACAATGTCAAAAGAGTGTCAAAATTTTTGTGTCAAAATATCTCGACCCAAATACTAACACTCTTAGGACTAGTCCTTTTATGGGACGAAAAATATTTAAATTGAGGATTACTTCTTTTACATATACAATTTATTTTGTCATTAAAATGTTCACGTTTCATTTATGAACTTAATCTTACTAATAAGTGATAATGCTTTTGTTTTTATTTTGTAACGTTTGACAATTTGGGTTTAGTGTTTAGATTTAGATTATATTTGTTTTATGTTGATGTTTATGTTCTGATTATAATTTGTATAGTTTGGACAAACTGTATTATGTACAAACTGTGTTATACACAAATGGTATTATGTTTTTTTCTTCATATTTTAAAGTAATTTAGACAAATTTATCATGATTTGACTTATTAATTTATTTAAGTTTTAAAATTAATTTTTTTCTAAACATTGTGTTATTTTCTTTCCAATTAGGTTTATACTTGAAAAAAATATTACTTTTAACACTCTTTTTTTTTTTCAAAATCTTAATCCAATGGATTGAATTAGATTAAATATAAACATAAAAAAATATAGAAATCTAATCCAATTCAATCCAGCCAAATATTTTTTTATGTAGATCACAAACACTAATATTTTCTTCAAAAAAATATTTAGATATTAAGAAATCTTTAGAAAAAGAACACATGCACAGTATCATGAACAATCTCTTTCAATCATATATGTATTTGGTTGGGTACAGAGTTAAGGCATTTCTCGAAATGAATGGCAGACCAATTGAGATGAGACATATCATAGTGGCAATGGGCCACTAAGATCTTCTAGATTTAATTGAACAAACAAATTTAAGTGAATGACTACCTAGTTTGTTTTTATCTGATTTTTGCTTTTTTAATAATGTAAAAGCTGTGATATATATTTTACATTTTAATAAAGTTATTGATATCTCTGATGAAGGAACAAATTACAATAAATCTAACATTTTAAAAAGTTGAAATTATTTTAAAGAAATGCTAGTAGCATAATATCTTGCATATTCTTTTGCATACGGACATTTGTATTGGTTAAAGTTTATTCGAAATAACAAGGTTTAATTGTTTTTTTGTCGCCAGTTTGGTTGAAGTGTGTCAAATTCGTCTCTCGTTTAGAAAAAATGTCAATTTCGTCCCCATATAGAAAAAATTTGTGTCAATCAAGTCATTTCCGTTAAATACAAACTAATGGTGTTAAAAACTTAAAGTGAGTTTTGAATAATAATCACTTCATGGGTCTGATCCCTGATATTGTAGTGGATAAAGTGAGTTTTGAAAGCAATGATTTTTAACGAAAATGACTTGATTGACACAAATTTTTTCTATATGGAGACGAAATTGACATTTTTCTAAAAGAGGGACGAATTTGACACACTTCACCAAACTGAAGACAAAAGAAGCAATTAAACCAAATAACAAAGTTATATGGGTCCATTCTCATTGAACGAGTCACTCTCATGATTTTGTAAATATTAATAAATTTTAATCATTAAATAATTGTTTTTGTTAAGAAATAAATTTAGGTTTAACTTATTCTTAATAAAATCATGTTTGTTCACATTCAGATATAGTAACTATTTCTTATTTTTAGTCAATACATTTTTTAATTTAGACTTATATAAATTGAACATAACACTAGATATTAATTATAATTTAATAAATAACAAATTTTATTTTATTAGAATAAATTTTGAATGATTCTAGTATTATATAAAAAAATTAACTTTTAAATTTAATTCAATCATATATATATATATATATATATATATATTATTATTATTTTTTTAATTTCTATTCTAATATCTCTGAAAGAGCATGTTACACATGGGAAGTGAAGGATAACATTATATAGATTTTTTCAACATCAATAAGATTATGGTCATATGAAGATGTCGGTAGAATCTTCAATATTTTAAGGTAATGGTATTGTATTCTTATTTTAGTAAATTATGGATGAAGTTTATAAATTTATATGGATGAAGTTTATAATCTTGCACCTAGAGTTTGATGTTTCTAAGTTTTTAGTTGAGATACCAAAATGAGTTTTGATAACGAAGATCATTCTTCCAAACTACTTGAAGCTCAAACCCACATATTTAATCAAACTTTTGGTTTCATAAACTCTATGTCCCTTAAATGTGCAATTGATCTGTGCATACCAGATATCATACACAACTATGGCCAATCTATGCCACTCTCAAAACTCATTGCTTCACTTCCAATTCACCCTTCAAAGACTTGCTTTGTTTCCCGTTTGATGCAAATCTTGGTCCATTCTGGTTTTTTCTCTCAACACAGTGATGATAGTAAGCAAGAAGTGAGCTATGCACTAACTGATGCATCAACACTTCTCCTTAAGGAGCACCCCTTTAGTATGACATGTTTGCCACAAGTGATACTTGATCCAGTTTTGGTGAATCCATGGTTTCAGTTCTCCACTTGGTTCACAAATGATGAGCCTACACCATTTCACGCACAGAATGGGATGACTTTTTGGGACTATGCTGGCCGTGAGCCCAAACTCAATCACCTTTTCAATGATGCCATGACAAATGACTCTCGATTGATTTCTAGTGTGATGATTGAGAAGTACAAGGGAGTGTTGGAAGGATTAGAGTCTTTGGTTGATGTTGGGGGAGGGACAGGAACCATGGTTAAGGCCATTGCCAAGTCTTTTCCACTCTTGAAGTGCACTGTTTTCGATCTCCCACATGTTGTTCATGGCTTGCAGGGAACAGATAACATAGAATATGTTGGAGGGGACATGTTTCAAGCAATCCCTTCTGCTGATTCCATCATGCTCAAGGTAAATATTATCTAATTCTATCTTCTTACTATAAGTTGTTTTGAGAGAAGTTGATTTTTGTTAGATAATGAAGATGTCATTTTTACTAAATGGAAAATTAATATTTAATGTGATTGTAATTTGACTGTGATGTAGACTATAATGCATAACTGGAAAGATGAGGAATGCTTGAAAATCCTGAAGAGATGTAAGGAGGCAATCGGAAAGAAAGAAAAAGGAAAAGTTATTATCATAGACGTGGTGATAGGAAAGCTGAAAGGAAACAGTGTATTGGATCAAACAAAGCTCTACTATGATATGGAGATGATGGTGTTGGTTACTGGAAAAGAGAGAAATGAGAAAGATTGGGCTAAGTTGTTTTTTTCTGCAGGCTTTAATCACTATAAGATAACTCCAGTTCTAGGTTTCAAGTCTCTTATTGAGGTTTATCCATAGCAATAATGGTTCAAAAAGTGAAAAAGATGTGTGGTGTGATATTTATTTCTGTAATATTATCTATACCTTTGAAATAATTTCTGTATCTAAGTCGTTCATTTTTATAATTTTGTCCATGTTTCTGAGTTTATAGTCTATCTTTTTTTTTTAGTATAACAACTTGCCAAGTGAATAATAGTTAAAGAGGATATATAATAAGTTAAAATCAAAATTTAAAATAAAATTTTCTGAAACACTTACTCTTATTGAATAACATGTTTCACACGATAAAAGTGTTTCACGTTGGTGTTATAATTGTTGTGTTTTTTACAAGAATTATTGTCTTTTGTCAAAAATAACAATACAATAAAGTTTTAGATCATATTGATATTATATGAAATGTACCGTAATGTTTTAATTGATAAAAAATATAATCCAATTCAACTGTTGTACGGATTAAATCTATATTTTATAAAGAGTTGTTGAAGATGCAATTAAATTAATTTTTATATTTAGAGTGTTAACAGATGTTAACCAGTAAGTATTTTTAAATTATTTCAGTACTTACGTTTGATCCGACAAATTACCTCGTTAGATCAAATCTTAGGATCATTTGTTTATTTGCATTATGTTATTCATGCTAAAGACAATTGGAGGTTAGTTACTATAATGATGTTTTTGGCAATAAATAGACTTTTTTAATTTTAAATTTTTGGGTTAATGGAGACATCTCCGTGATTATAATAATAGTGTAATCATTGAACATTTTGTATGTTTCTTAATAAATCAAGAAAATATATGAGAACGTGAAATTAATCTTTTAGGATACGTTATTTTAATAGGTAATGAAGTATATTGTTATAAAATAAGGATGTGCAATCTAGCATGGATTCGCTGAGATCATATTCACATATTTGATGAATATCCTCCAAAAAAAATACACTCCATTTGAAAGATTTGTTAAGATTTGTAACAAAATATAAAGTGAAGAATATTTTATACAATCATTGTAACATAAAACAGAATTCTCCACAACTATCAAGAATATAAGAGGTCTAATATGAATGTAATACCAAATCGAAAAATAAAAGAAATAAAATATATTTAATTTTAATATTTTCTTTTAAGTTAAATTTGTATACTTAGACGTTGTTTATAAGTAACCTCGTACAAATTAATAATATTGGAAATTTCATAATATTTAAAATGTAAACTTCTAAAAAGATAAAATAATACAATTTATCACATCGGATAAATTCAATACCGATATTTTCAGATCAATATAGAAACAAGCAATCTTGAACTAGAACATATATAGTATCAAAATATTGTAGAGGCTTAACATCAATATATAATAAAAGAGTATATCTCATCATGCATAACCAAACATCAAAAATAAAAATAACATTCGAGTATATGAAAACTTAAAACTTGGTGGAAAATAAATCAATATGCGGACAACCATCATATAATAAATCTGTTAATTATAAAAATTGGCACCAATCACCATTCAACAATAATTGTGGTCTTACGTGTTAATCAACCTTTTTCTACCACGGGTGGAACCTAATTCCCTCATTACCTTAGTTCATACATATTTAAAAATTTAGTTTAAGAATGCTATAGGATACATGATATAGACCAAATGGTCAACATTCAAAGACGCTCAGTCTACCTGGTATAATAAGTGAAAGTCAACTTGTATAAAAGATCTAATTATTATTGGACCACAATTGAACCAACATTTAAGTTATGGGCCATAAATTGACCGGTGTCTTTATTATTGTTAAGGCCAATAGCCTGAACAAACAAACCATTAATAAAATAATAACGGAATGATTATTGATAAATGATAGAAAATCTGTCTTCAAGTAACAGACCGAATTTAGAGGGGTGTTGCTCCCTCCAGTTCCCCAAGTGGGTCCTGCACCTCCTCACTATTTTAATTTATTTCAAAAATATTCTATACCTCCCCACTATTTTTTTTATTCCAAAAATACCCTACACTTCCCTACTATCCTTAACAATCTTTCTCTTTCTCTCTCTACATTAATGGAGCATTTACATGGTTCATTAATGGAGCATTTACATGACTCAAATTTTAACTTCTGATATATTTTCTTAAATAGGTTTGATTCAATATTATTTTCGCTGTTGAATATATTTTTTCTTTTCAAATTACTTAATAAATAGTAAAATTTTGTTCTAAATTTCTAGAAAAATGTTTATATATATATATATATATATATGTGTGTGTGTGTGTGTGTTTTTACATATAATATTTATAATTTTTAACATTATATTATGTTTTAACTCACCGACATGTTTGACCTAAATAACTTGAATAAAATATTTAATTTATTAGATAAATAATATAAAAATATTATTAAATACTTAAAATATAAAAAAAAGTTATTTGCTAAAGATTTAGAATTTATTTAGTTCTTTTGTAATTATAAAGTTAGTATATAATAATAATAATAATAATATATCATTATTTACTATTAATATTATTATGTTTATTATTTTATATTTGCATCTAACTTTTAATTTTATAAAATGGAAATGGTAGAAGTACTAATATCAAAGTTTCCTCTGAATTTTATATTTTATAATATATCACAAATTCAAATCTAAACATGTAAATGCTCCATTAATGTAAAGGGAGAAAGAGGATATTAGGGAGATGTAGGGTATTTTTGGAATAAAAGAAAATAATGGAGAGGTGTAGAATATTTTTGAAATAAATTAAATGGTTAAATATGCTTTTAGTCCCTGCATCAAACATTGATGGCATTTCATCCTCTTAGTATGGAAACATGTAAAAATGGTCCTCCAAAATAGACGGCGTCAACTTTTAGTTAATGTGGCAAACGGCAATGCGACGTTGGCTGCCAGCTTTCCTGTTCTTTGTCTGACACGTTGCTTATACAGTGAAAACCTCCATGGCCATCTTCCTGCTAGAGAAAACCTAACCCAATCTTTGCAGATTCATCATCTTCCTATCCCAAATTCCCCCTTTCAAAGAAATTCCACCAAGTTGTAAACCAATTTCTCACCGCCTTCAATCCCCTTTCTCACAGTCTTCGACACAGGGAGCGACAACGACAGTCAGCTTTGTCGACGGTGGGTCATCACCACTACCAACCAACCTCTATCGAACAACGGAACACTATTAGCCTCGGCATCCCTCGACAAAACCCTAATTATTTGGTCATCTACCACACTCTCCCTCCTCCACCGCCTTGTCGGCCACTCTGAGGGCATCTCTGACCTGGCCTGGTCCTCGGATTCAGACTCTCACTATATCTGCTCCGCAGGTTTGGGATGTGAAGACCGGCAAATGCGTCTAAGTCATCAAAGGCCACTCCATGTCTGTCACCTCTGTGCACTACAACCGCGAGGGCACCCTCATCCTCTCTGCCAGCCACGATGGCTCTTGCAAAGTTTGGGACACCAAAACCTTTGCTCCATTGAAAACCCTCATCGACGATAAGGTTTATGCTGTCTCCTTCGCCAAATTCTCAGAAATCATTGCCGCTGCCAATTGATTTGGATGAGAAAATGGAGGAGAAAAGAATGGGAGATGAACAGATAAACAGAGAGAATATTAAAACTGATAGAAGACGTGGCAAGTCCGTTAGTGAGATTTGACGCCGTCTATTTTTAGGGACTAAAAATATATATTTCCATACTAAGAGGATGAAGTGCCATCAATGTTTGATGCAAGGACTAAAACCAAAAATCAGTGAAACTTAAGGGATTAAAAGCATATTTAACCCTAAATTAAAATAGTGGGGAGGTGCAGAACCCACTTGGGAAGGTGGAGGAAGCAACACCCAATTTAAAGGTAAGATTGTTTTTATTGGACTTAGACCAGTTTAGAGTCAAATTGTCTATCAATAAATGGCTAAGACGCAAATATAGGTAGGTTGGAAAAGTTATACTAAATTCTTATACACCGAAACAAATGCCAAAAACGATTTTAACTAAAATAATATTTTAAAGATTGTAAAATTTTAAAGATTGTAAATTGATTTTTCATAACATGTGATATTAATTGCACAAATTTTAGAATTATTTACCGAAACTGTTTTGTTTAAATATATTACTATTAAATAATAATTCTAAAAATATAGAAGTATAATTAAAAAAATTTAAACTGTCAATAAAATGTTTTGTTCACGTACTTAAAAGGACTAGAGATGACAATCCATAGTGTTGAATAAGTTTCATGACACATTTTCATCTTTGAAGTAAAAGTTTATATTTATCCTTATATTTATCCGATATAAAAACAAATAAAAAAACAAAATTTCAAATATTCAATATCCAAATAATATATTTAATGTCAAATATTTTAAAATAAATGATAATATTATAATTTTAATAACAAAAGTGAAAAAATTATACTAATTCTTTTGATAACAAAAATTATACTAATTATACTATCATTAGTAACCAATTATAACCAATCTAAAATATAATTGGTCACTAATTATAATTTTATATTCATAATAGTGAATATTTTAAAGATTTATAATTTTTAGTTTATAAATTAATATCAAAAAGTGATTAATTATTTTTTATCTTTAAATTTGATTGTTATTTAAAAATTTTCTTATAATTTTATTGATTATTATTTGAATGAAAAAATTTGCTCGGTCATTAATTACTAAGAATATAGTCTTTAATTATATTATAAGTTTTTATAAATAATTAAAATTATTTTAGATTTCTTGCAATTCAAGTTAGGAGAATCAAAATTTTGGAAAAAGTCGTATTAGAATGTATAGATGTAGGACAATAACTTAGATTTATATGTCGAAGTTCTTAGATTGACATATTATAGGACTTGGAGGAAAATCAAATTTAGGTAATGCGAACGCGAAATCGTATATCTGTTTTAAGAAAGAACTTGATTTTCTTTAAACAGAAAAAAATGTAAAAATAAATAAGTTAGATAATTATAATTTATATTAACATCATGGAAAAATAGTCATATTTATTATCATGAGAAATTAAAACTTAATAAAGAGACAACTTTAAACCAATGAAAAAAAATATAATATATAATAATAATAATAATAATAATAATAATAATAATAATAATAATAATAATAATAATAACAATAATGGAGTATTTTTGGTGTTAGCTTTCGGTCTTTTTGTTTGATCTTAAAGTTTTGGTTTTTGCTGTAAAATTGAAATGGGATTCACCTTTGTAAGGTACTGAGTGGGGTTTTGCTGAAGAATTAAAGTGGTTTGGAGCTGGATTGTGAAAAGAAGGTTCTTTTTGTTTTCTTGGGGCTGTTTGTTGGCGATGAAGGGATTGGAGGGGGATTTTGTCCTTTGGTGAAATGAAAAAGCATATCAAACACTTGGTTACTTGATCTAGCATCTGGGTTGTTCGATGAACACACGGTAAGGCTCCTTGTTTTTAGATTTTGTCCTTCGCTGATGTATTGAACTGGAAGAGCTTCCCTTTGCTACCCTTTCTCCTGGTGAAGGGAAGGTCTATGGTGGTGGAGGTAATTAGGGTAGGTGGAAGAACTGATACTGCCTTGGTTCTAAGAGAACCGAGTCGAATCGTAAATATTGCTTCGGTTAAAGAGAACGGAGTCGAATCCTACTGACCTACTAACTCGCCTGTATATGCCTCGGTTTCTGAACCGATGTCTCTGACTGAAAATAACCGATGTCTATTCCTTTAACTATACTAGTGACAAAATCAAAATCTTTTCATCCTTTGGACCATGGATGTCCCAAAACAAAATCCATAGAAATATTGGCCCAAGGACAGATTTAGAAATAGGTAATGTTATAAATATTCCATGATGGATGAATTTAGATTTATCACATTTACAAGTAATGCATCTACTACAAAAGGAAAACACATCTTGTTTCATGTGAGGCCAAAAGAAATGATTATGTAATATAACTAATGTCTTTTGAATCTCAAAATGTCCCATTAACCCTCCTTCACGAACTTCTTTGACAAATAATTCTCTCATTGAACCTTTAGGCACACAAAAATTAGTTCCTTTAAAAAGAAAGTCATCTTGCCTATAAAAATCATTAAAAGCTCCATTTTCATAATCATTATAAATTTTTCCAAAATCATGATAATCATCATACAATTTCTTAAACATTTCAAAACCAAGCACTTTAGTTTCAATCATGGACAATAAGGCATGTCTCCTAGATGAGGCACCAATTACAACATTTGTATCTTGTTTATGCTTAATAACATAAGAAAATAGTTCAATAAATTCTACCTATTTGTCATGTCTCTTATTGAGCTTGCCTTGGATCTTAATATATTTAAGAGATTCATGATCATTATGAATTACAAATTTCTTAGGAAGTAAATAATGTTGCTAAGTGTACAAGGCTCTCATTAGGGATATAACTCCTTATCATAAGTGGAATAGGCTACATGGTGCCCTTCTTACAAGAGAACACCTCATATGACAACATTTGAAGCATCACACTCTATTTCAAAAGATTTTTCAAAATTTGGTAAAGCTAAGATAATTGCATGTGTGAGTTTGTGTTTGAGAATATCAAAAGCATCTAATTGTTCCTTTCTCTAATTAAACCCCACATATCTTTCTTAACAATTTCATTTAATAGGAATGCTATGGTGCTAAAATCCTTGACAAACTTCCTATTAAAATTATCTAAGCCATAAAAAGTTCTCACCTCACTTACATTCTTAGGAGTGAGCCAATCCCTAATGACTTTGACTTTTTCTTCATTTGTACAAAAAATGCATTTTTTTCATATTGGCATATAGTTTCTCCTTCCTAAGAACTTCTAAAACATCTCTTAAGTGCTGCAAGTGTGAATAAAGTATTTTGCTATATCAAGATGTCATCAAAATACACAACAATAAACATACAAATAAAATTTTTCAACACATGATTAATCCATCTCACGAAGGTATTAGGTGTTTTGGTTAGCCCAAAAGGCATAACCATCCATTCATACAAACTAAGTTTTGTTTTGAAAACAATCTTCCATTCATCTCCCTCTCTAATTTGGTGATAACCACTTTTCAAATATATCTTTGAAAAATAACAAGCACCCTGCATTTCATTAAGCAAGTCATTAAGTCTAGGAATAAGATGTTTATACCTAATGGTGATATTATTGATGACCCGACAGTCAATGCACATCCTGCATGATTCATCTTTCTTATGAACAAGGATGACTGACATGGCACATGGGATTAAGCTGTCTCTAACCCATCCTTTCTCCATGATTTGCTCCACTTGTAATAAGATCCATGTTGTATTCTATACTGTTTTTAGGTGGCAAGCTATGAAGAATGTCTTTAGGGAAGACATCCTTATACTCCTTGAGAAGTTGCTCCATACCTATAGATAAAGAAACTTGCATATAAGACAAACAAATATTGTTAGGCATAAGCAAATATAAAGGTTGGTTCTTAACCAACGCTTTATTTACCTCTTTTTCACTTAAGAAAAAGCTTTGACCACTATTTATTTTATTACTTTCCTTTATTTTTCCTTTTACTAGAATTTTCTCTCTTTTTTTTTTCTCTCCTACTTTTGTTTCACTTTCATCTTAATTTGATCCTCACAAACCACTCTAGGAGATAAAGGTGTTAGGAACACCTTCTTCCTTTTTGACAAGAAAGAATACTTATTTGTTAGACAATTGTGGGCTATCTTTTATCATATTGCCAAGGCTTTCCCAAAAATAAGTAACTTGCCTTCATAGGTGCCACATCACATACTAACTCATTAACATATTTACCTATAGAGAAAACAATGTTCACCCGCTTATCGACCACCAATTCTCCATCCTCACTCAACCATTGGAAAACATAAGGACTAGGGTGTATAGATGTCACCAAACCAAGCTTCTCCACTAGCCTTTTACTTTATATATTTGTTCAACTTCCTTCATCAATGATGAGTGAACACCTCTTTCCTATAACCATACATCTAGAATGAAAAATATTCCTTCTTTTGGTCTCATCCTCCATAGGTGGTACTTCACACTCCATGTCCTCCTCATCACTACTAGATGATTCAAATGATTCTCTAGTGGAATTCTCACCCATTCTCCAACAACATCATTGTTCTCATGTTGGGACATTCAATTGCTATATCTCCCTTACCGTAACATTTAAAACATCTTTTTGAAGTAGAACATGAAGAATCACCATTATTAGATTGAGAAGTTAGTTTACCACTTATAGACTCATTTTCCTTAGATTTAGAAATGGTAGAAGTATCTCCCTCCTTTTTACATTTCTTCTTATCCCTCTATGAGGTGGATGACTTCCTGTAGGAGCTTATTCTCTTAAGTTGTTGTTCCACTTTAGTGGCTTGGTGAATAAGACCCTCAAAAGTCTCATAATGTTGCATTTCCAACACATCTTGAATCTTTCTATTTAATGTATTTAAGAATCTAGTCATTGTAGCCATATGTGTTTCTTCTACATCAACTTTCATCAAGGTGACCTCCATCTCTCGGTCATACTCTTCAACACTTCTATTTCTTTGTGTAAGTCTTTTTTTAATTTGTTAAAGATCTCCTTTCTATAATAAGGAGGCACAAATATATCCTTCATAGATACATTTAATTGCTCCCATGTAAAAATTGTCAACCTTATCTTTCTATCTATATCTATGATAATTTGATTCCATCAATTCATAGAATAACCTTCAAAATCCACGGATGCATAAGAACCTTATCATTATCCTTATAATCATAGAGTTGAATATTTGGTTACTCTTCATTTCCCATGCCAGGTAGGCTTCTAGGTCATTAGCCTCGCTTTATTTCCCATGCCAGGTAGGTGTTTAAGTCATTATACCTACTTCATTTCCCATGCCAAGTAGGCTTTTGGGTCATTACCACCATTAAATTTAGGGATTATAATTTTCCCCCATATCTTATCTTTTCTAGGTGTGTGGTTTCCAAAGTCCTCTCGTGTTTGGCCTCACCTTAGTTTAAAACCTTGCTCTTCTTCATTATTATCCCCCTAAGCATGTTGCAACACCCCTTTCAGAAAACAACCAGTGAACTTTAAGAAAACAACCTTTAATACCATCCCTAACCAGTGAACTTTAAAAAAACTTAATTTAATCATCACAAACAAAGTTACAACCATCCGAAAACAATACTTTATTAACATTTCATAACTTAAGTTGTTCTTCCAAAATACATTTTAAAAAACATTGTTCCAAATACATTAAACACCCAAACGACTTTCCCACATATCTCTTCGCTTTAAACATCTTCATCATCATCTGTAATATCATCTACTCCCATTTAACAATATGAGTTATACGGTCATTGCACAAACATAAACAAATAAGGGTGAGGTAACAGAAAAAAAAAACACAAGATAAATATATCATAACCATACTCACCTACACTACTCAAATCAACCATTCTAAAACCATGAAACAAAAATACATTCATGAAACACCAAAATATATTTCCACCAAGTAATATCCAATTGATATGTCATTCTTCCATAACCTACCAGCACCCTGCCTGTTTCCATAAGCCTTATGAATCATAACTCTGCTTAAACCTAAAGCCTTATGGTCAGCGTTATCTTGCCAGCTTTCGTAAGCCCTATGACTTAAAATTCTACTTAAGCCTAAAGCCTTATGGTCAGGACCCGTTTTTCCTGTTTCCCAAAAGCCTTACAAGTAAAAACTCTACTTGCTTACTAGAGACTCATGAACAAAGCACTGCACTTAGCTTAAGCCAAAGCCTTAAGGGTAAAACAAACCTCTTTTTTTCTCCAGCATACCAAGGCCTCAAGAGAAAATAACAAACCCGGCTTTACAGTTACGAAAGGAAGACACAACAATCAAACACATCTTCCAACAACAACTGAAGCGATGAGCCATCACACAAACATGCCAAATATCTCAACCAACAACAACCACTCAACCGTGTTCAACCATAACTTTAAAACTAACATGCATAGCTTCGCAACAAATATAGCAACACGACCAACAACATACACAACTTAACATATGTATAAATCTAAAATGTAAGCATTTGAATATGTATACCACTATAACCATGATCATTTGAATAGGTATACCATATGATCAATAAGTATATCTTATACCTAAACAAAAATTGCAAAAGATCATATGAATCCTCAATACCATAGCCTAGTCAACAACACATAATAATCATCAAAATTGAAGAACCTAAAGAATGAATCATATACCATGAAAATTTCTTCTCTTACAACTAGATCATAAACCATAACTATAAAGCTTTTCTCCATACCAAAAGGCTGTACACATGCTCACAAAAAAACATCACCACCAACAACAAAGATATAGACCAATAATCATGTGATCAACATATCAACCTGAAATAGAGCAATAAGAAAGGAATAACTCCCCTTACCTTAATTCTGTAAAAAACTTCCTTCCTAAACGACACACGCCTTTCCTTTTTCCGTCTACATGGCATCTGTACTAGCTCTCTCTCATTCTCAAAGCAGAACTCTAAAGCCAAAATGCACCACAAAACTCACATTCTCCTTTTTATGCTTTTGCATGTTAAAACCAAATAAAATACTAACTCTAAAATACTTATAGTGCATTCATTTTAGAAACTGCTATTTAATTCATCTTAATAATTTATTACTTCTTATGTCTGTGACCAGATACAACGAATCTGCCAACAATTCTTCACCGTTTACAGAAACGTAAAAGCCCAAAAAAAATATACCCTTACTCTAGCCAAGGTTCCCCAAGTTCAAAACAACACATCAAACCAAGCAGACTATAATGTTTGTCTTATCATACACATGCTCAACAAACCATTCAAGTAATATCACACACCACACATTCACATATTATAAAACTAAAATGAATTGAAACATGTCTTATGCCCATAGCAAGAGTCAAACACAATACTTCCAACCCATAACAAGGAGGTCTAACCAATTGTGCTACAGTTCACTTTTGTACAACTCATTATTTCTTATTTTAACTAATACTGTTCACGCTCATACTTCCCTTGTAGTTATTTATTTTTTCTAGATCTTACATTCTTCCCTACCCAAAAATTTTCGTCCTAAAAAATTATACATAGTAGGAAAAAGATACAGATTCATCTCCTTCATGTTGTCCTCCAACTCCTAAGTTTCTTCTTGAGTTCCTTCGTTCCACACTACTTTCACAGTACGAATATCCTTGCCTCAAAGCTTTTTGGTCTGACAATTCAACACTCGTATCGGTCTAACATCCAAAGATATGTTTTCTTAAATATGAATGTCATTTGGCTCGAGTACATGAACTAGACTTTGTATATACTTCCTCAATTGTGACACATGAAATACATTATGCAAATTTGCCAACTTTGTTGGTAACACGATCTCATAAGCTACTGGTATAATCTTCCTAATGATCTGATAAGGTCTGAGAAACTTCAAATACAACTTCTTTGATTTGATGGCTTTTCCTAATCCTATTGTTGGTGTTATCTGAAGAAACACATGATCCCCCACTTCAAACTCAGCCAGACTTCTCATCTGGTTAGCATAATAGTTTTGTTTACTTTGAGTTGCTCGTATCAACTCCTGTATCAACTTAACTTTTTCTCTGGTAGGTTGTATAAACTCTAGACCTACAATAACTGCTTCCCTATCCTAATACCAAGACAAAGATGTTCTACATCTTCTTCCATATAAAGCTTTATCATGCTGGAATGATAACTGTTATTATATGTGAACCCCATAAATGGTAAGATCTCACTCTAACCTCCCAGATGTACCAATACATACGTCCTCAACAAATCCTCCAAAGGTTGAATATTTTTTTCAAACTGTCCATTCATCTAAGGATGATATGTTGAACTTATTCTTAGCTGCGTACCCAAAGCTTCTTAAAAACCTTGATGTATACCTTTGATCATGATCTGAAATAATATTCGTCATATCCCATGCCATTTATTCCATTGACATCCTCTGATTGATTGGCAAAAAATGAGCATACTTCGTTAGTTTATCCATAATCACCCAGATGAATTCATGGTCAAACAACCTTGGTAAGTGAGATATGAAATCCATCGAGATACTATCCTACTTTCATGAGGGACATCCAATTACTGCAACTTTTCTTTGGGTCTTTAATGCGTAATCTTTGCTTTCTAACAAACCAAGCATGAAGATACGAACTTTGCCACTTCCTTCTTCATTCCAGTTCACCAGAAAGATTCCTTCAGCTCCTTATACATCTAGTCATACTTGGATGTATGGTAAAACGAGTCTTATGGCCCTTTTCCAGAATCATCTGTTCTTGAAATGAAGAATACCATCACTCCCCATAGAAAAATCCTTGACCTGGTCAATACCCAACAAGTCCACCATGTTCTATAAACCTGCGTTACCCAATTGTTCTACATTTATCTTTTCCAAGAAATCATTGGTTATCGTCAACTGACTACACCAAATATGATCCTTGGGTAACTGTATCCACAAATTCATATCTTGCAACTTTTCCATCAACTCCAACTCTTTCATCATCAGTGATGACATCTACACTTGTTTCCTACTCAAGGCATATGCTACCACAGTGGATTTCCCCGATGATTCTATAGTTTAAAATCAATCCTTCGAATAATTCATCCACCTTTTCTCTCAAATGTTTAATTTCTTCTGATCGAACAACTACTTCAGACTTTTATAATCACTAAAAACTTGAAATTATGATCCGTACAGGTAACACCTTCAAGTCTTTAATGCAAACATTGAAATAAAGGGAAAACACTAGAAAAAGGAGGGTTAGGGGAGGGGAGATGGGGGTTGAATAATGTTTTCGAAGCTCTTTTGCAAAACAATGCTTGTCAACTATAACAAGGGTTAGACAACCTGCTATAACTGTTAGACAATTTTGTTTTCAATAAAGAGTTTGAAGAAAACATATCAAATAAAAAAGATAATTTTGAGATTTTTTACAACACAATATTTATATCACTCTAGGTTTTTATGATGACAACACATTTTTAATAACACGTGTATTGTTGATGTGTTTACATGTTCTAT
Organism: Vigna mungo; assembly: GCA_036885675.1. NCBI lineage: Eukaryota > Viridiplantae > Streptophyta > Magnoliopsida > Fabales > Fabaceae > Vigna > Vigna mungo. The sequence goes on from CP144694.1 coordinate 23,459,626, forward strand.
TGCTTATTGATTGATATATTGTCGAACATGTTTTATGATATGTGAATGCATATTTATTGAACTTATGTATGTTACATCATATCTGGTTGCATTACACATGATTTGAAAGATGAAAACCACATGCACATTTATGAACTTACATTGTGTTGCATATCTGCAAGCTGTAAGTCGACTTCATTATGGGGGAAGTCGAATTAAGCTCATGACTATGCACAAATTTTTAGAAACAGTGTTATGTGAGATTTTACATTGAAAATAATTTCAAAGTGAACTACAGTGTCGAAGTCGACTGTGTGCGCCACGCATTCGACTGTATTAGTTGCTTGTTTTGAAATTATGTTATGCTCATGAACAATAACAACTATATTTTTAAAAGTTAGTTGAGCATTGAATGTTGGTCAACTGTATTGACTATGTAATAAATTGGTTTGACTGAATTGCTGCTATTTTGACTTAACTGTCATAACTGTTATAATACAGTCGACTTTATTAGTAGCATATTCGACTGCAAGAGCGTCTGATTTATAGAAATCTATAAATAGTCGAGACTTGATCGTTTATAGAGAAATTTTGGAAAACTAACAATTTCATATTCTGTTTCAGATTGATTCTCTGGGTTTTAGAGCTCCAAGAACTCATCAAGAAGACGGTTGTGATCTTGCTTGAAAGAGTTTTTGAAGGAGAATTGTGTTGTGCATACTTGATAACGGTTGAAAAACAGTTATTTTCATGTTTCATTTGAGACCAAATTACACCCTTTAAGGCTTAGAATGAGCTTAGAATAAGGCAAAACACGTTTGTTGAGTCGATTGAGAGTCAAGAGCTGTTTTTAGATATATTATGCTTGTTTTGCATTGTTTTGCAGCGTTTTTGATGAAAGTGAAGAATGAGATTGAAGATGAAGGTCTTAGATTCAAGAACAAGGAAGAAACATGAAGAAAAGAAGAGTCTAAGAACCGCCCAGAGCCAAAATCCAAAGTTGGGGGGTCAAAAGCAAGGAGAAGCCACTGTCTGGCGCCCAGGCGGTGCAGCCGGGCGGTTTTGCGGTTTGAGGCAAACCGCCGGGCAGTTCAACTCACCGTCGGGCGATGGCATGATTATGGGCAAACCGCTGGGCGCCAAAAGTGTGACGTCGGGCAGTTGTCTGCTAGGCTTGGACCTGTTTTCTGTGATTTTTATGATCTGTTTGGGCTTGGGCTTATTTTATGTTATTTTTATGCCCTATTTAAAGGCCAGAACGTCTTAGGGTTTGTATCTTTTGATGGCTTAGGCATATAAACATACTTTTCACCCCTTTGGGGGTAGATTTGGAGATGTTGACAACTCTCCTTTTCTACTTTTTAGGGTTTCTATCTTCATTCTTTCATTCCATTCACCTAGTTTCTCCATGACGATGGGGAACTAAACCTTATTTGTTGCTGGGGAAAGATGTAACCTCTAAACTCTCTTGTATTTGAATCAATTCTTTTTCTTGATATATGCTTACTTCATTAATTGTTAGAGTTTTCCTCTTTGCTTAATGCATACATCGTTTAACTCATTCGGTGGTATGATCCTTAATTTTGTCGATACGGGGACGTACGAGGAAATGTAGAACTGGGGAAATTCTCCCAATGGTAGTATTGCCTATACATAGGAATATGTGGTAATATGAGGGTTGGTTGCATACACACTTCTATGCTTCAGAATTAATTATTAGAGATGCTAGGATTCGTATGAACTCGTAGTTAAGGATAAGCTTTCTTACCGGTGACAGCGGTATTAAGTGTTTTAGAGAGTGACATTAACATTAATGAAGAAGAGGAATTCTTATATGCATGAGAGTGATTAGGTGAAATCTAACCCTAACAACAAATCCATCTCATATTATCAACATCATCCATCCACTTTTGTGTTTAACCTCAATTGATCAAATTGCATTCATGTTTATTTTTCCGCACTTTAGATTCAAAAACCCTAAAAATATTTTGTTCTTATAGTCTTTGGTTAAGAAAAAGCACAAGAGTTTAGTGTCGTGAGTCTCTTGGGAAAACGATACTTGGACTTACCATTTATTATTACTTGATACGATCTGGTACACTTGCCAGTTTTGTTAACAATACTACTTGATCAAAATCTGCACAATTGAGGTGTTTCTGGGTTGATCAAGAATCTTGTTTGGCATCCGTGGTGATTGTTGTGTTACCTGTTGTGACTACAGGGGTTGGACTCGTGGAGTCTGGTACACTTTGAGGATTGTTCAAAGTGGGTTGCAGATTGAAAGAGAGGGGACATCTTGCTGCAAGTCTTGCTGTGTGGTTTGCCTATATTTTGGTTAGAGGGTTAGAGAGGTGTTTTATATTTTTGACGTGGAGGTCTTCTATAAAAGCCTTGTTGTAAAAACTTTGACTATTATAGTGCATTTACTTCCTAGTACTGGAAGGACACTGGATGTAGGCATTGAGGCTGAACCAGTATAAAAACCTGCGTTTGAATTCTCTATCCCTATACTTTTAAATTCAGCTGACTTTGCATTCTGTGTAGTATACTTTGATTTTCCGCTGCACTAAATTTTCTTTAACTTGTGATTCAAGAAAGTTTGTAAAGTTTTCTACTTTGTATCAAAGATTGAAAAATGACTCTGATTTTGAAAATACACCAATTCACCCTCCTCCTGGTGTTAAAACGAAGCCTACCTGTTTCCCAATTGATAATAACACAAGTGTTTTTATACTGGTTCACTCAACTTGAGCTACATTCTGTATTTCTCAAGAACTCTTGAGAGGTTATATTAATCTTATCAAATATTACAACCGAGTACAAACCACTCCTAGTGCACACTGAGTATTCTAACCACTCTTGGTATCTGAGTATTATAACCACTCTTGGTATACACCGAGTATTCTAACCACTCTTGGTACCCCTAGTCAATCCTAACTAGTATGAGTTTACCTACTTTTTTTCCATGTATTATAACCACTCCTGGTACCCCTAGTCAATCCTAACTAGTATGCACTTACCCATTACTGGTTTCTAAGAATTATAACCACTCCTGGTTTAAATCGAGTATTGTCAATCACTCCTGGTTCCCCCAGTCCATCTTGACTAGAACATTTAGCTTAATACAAGGATTTAATAGAAGCACTTTTAGTGTTTGATTACAAATACAAATACGAGTAACTCTCAAAGAGAGGATCAATACAATACAATATGTGAACATACGACGTTCTTCCTCTTAGGTTGAAGAGCATAAAAAAATATAAGCTTTTAGTTATAGTAGATCTAGTATTTAATGATCTTTCTTGTGTATTTTCTCTCTATCTCTCTCTCCTTTTCACTTTTCTATTTTCACCTTCTTCAACTTCAACAGCTTTTTCTCTTCTATGGATCTTCTTCATATAGCCTTCTTCGCAAATGATCGTTGAACACAAAGTTGACTTCTGAACAAATTTCATAGCCTTTTTAGGTAGCTGGTTAGACTCAGGTCTACATTATAGTGTGATAATGATTTATCAGTGTTTTCTTTCATATGTAGTTTGTACGACCCTATAGTGCTAAAGCTTAAGAAAATATTCTAAGAATGTATTCTTATCATTTAACGTCATTTAATATATTCTAATAATGTATTCTTATTGACATTACCTGCATAGATAACAAAAACATACAAGCAGAGAGACACTTTTTTGTACAACATTAAATGTTTTAAATGTTGATGATCATTATGTACATTGCATGTTCAAAACATTTTGTCACATGTCAACACGTTTTGATAAAGGCATTGTTCATAGGAAAAGCGTTTGGTATATTATGATATGATCTTTTAAGCCTTTTGTTTCATAACATTGTCTAGGCTTAAGTACATCATTTAAACATATTTAGTAGAGCTTTTTTTAGATTCTATAACTTTTTTAAAGTGCTATGGTGATAAGATATTCTATAACATTTAGTAGAGCCTCATGTATCTTATGCCTTGGACATGTTTGAGATATCAAACAATTATGTAAATTGTGATTGCATTTAGTGTGTTATTCTGATATCCTAGATAGCTCGTTCAATCATACACTTGGTGACTTTCTACATTTGTATGTTGAATTTTAAGCATCAACGTTCAACTTAATGTTTACATAAATCATGTTTCTATTGTATCAAATACTGATTTAATTTAGACAAAAATTACTTCAAACATTGTATTCTTTTTAAATGTTTATCTTGTTCGATATTTTGGATATATTGTTATATCTGATAGACACATGTTTAATCCAGTATTATCCTTTAGTACATGCCATCATTAGACATTATATCTTATGATCAATATTCCGTTGAGTGTTGTTTGTTAAAGTTCACAACAAAAGTTGTTGGACAATCTAGTCTCTCTAGACGATCTTGTCTCAACAATCTCTCCCTTTTTTATATTTAACAAATACCCATCTAAACAAAATATATATGTGAGGATTTTACGTTAGATAATGGTTTGGATCATTTGATTTGATTTGTAGTCTAAATGATACAATTCAGAGCGTGATTCATAAAGGTTGGCATCAAAGAATTGTACAAACTTTTAACAATCATCAAGATTTTAATGTTATCATAATGTGGGACCCAACAAATAACAAGTAATTCAAACAATGTTTAATGTATATCAAGTCAAAGCAAATAATTGATGTCATAGTGAATGCATGAACAATGTTATCAAAGTATTTTCAATGTTTTATCGAAATACAATATGTGTATTCCCCCTTACTCCACCTGAATTAGATAACCTATCAGTATTAAAATTTTGATATCATTTAGCACATTTTGTTTGTTTATAATGTTTATCATATTCTTCCTTTTGAGCAATTTTCTCTCCTTAGAGTCTTCTTCCTTGAGCATATTCTCCCCCTTATTTGGTGGTTTTTATTAGTTTTAGTAGTTTAACATATTGAAGTTCTTCCCTTATTTGATAAAGATCAAAAAGGGTTTTGAGTGAGAGATGACATATGACATTATGAATTTTAAAGTAAGTTATCATCAATGTGATATATATATATATATATATATATATATATATATATATATATATATATATATATATATATATAAAGGCAAAACTATTGATTGGAAGATGCATACACCATTAGTTTTTTCTGTTACATCAATACAAACTTGAGCCCTTATACAATGCATCACACTACATCTCAAAAACTCTAGTGGTATTTGGAATCACTAGAACTGGAGCACTCGTTAACCGTCTCTTCATCTGCTCAAAACAAACTTCACATTTATTTGTCCACGAGAAAGGTTGATCTTGACAAGTTAGTTTGTCAAGAGACCCACAATATTGGAAAACCCTTCCACAAACCTTCGGTAATATCCAGCCAGACCCATAAAACCTCACACTTCTGACACAGTTTTTTTGATGTTCCCAACACTATATCCACCTTCGTCAAATCCACGAAAATTCCCTGTACCGAAACCATATGACCCTGAAACTATATTTCGTCTAACTAGAACTCACACTTGGACAACATTCTATACAACTTATGCTCCATTTGCATCTCTATCATGATTGTTAGATGTTTTGCATGTTCTTACCATTCTGTTAGAAAAGAAAGACCTTATATCTCAAGCCAAGAGGGATGAGAGTGGGGTGAATTGGATTAACCCTTTTTAATAATCTTTTTCAAATATTTATGAGTTCTTGGCTTCTTGAAATCAATAAACAAAGAATTATGAATCAACTAAGTAGAGAAAGATCAACACACAAACAAACAATCTATATTGGTTCGACTATTACAAGCCTACATCCAGTCCTCCTTCAACAACCTTGGTTGAAGAGAATTTACTATTATGATTGAGTATACAAGAATACAGAGACAACCGTCTCAATACACTCCTCTTACTACTCAAAATCAAAATAGCAACACAAGAGATGAACACATTCAATCTCTTAAGAGCAATCCCAGCTCTTAAACTTGGTTGTACTCACATAGGTATACAATACAAATTATTTGAAGAACCTGATCTTTAACACACTCTTCAAAATACATATGAGATAATTAACTTTTGTATTTGTCTAACATCTGAATTGGACGAGTCTATCATTCCCCAAACTATTATAATTAAGATTTTCTCTGGTCCGACATTTGAATTAGGAATTCCTATAATTAAAATTATTTTTATCAATTAAATTTAAATGAATGAATTAACTAATTCGTATAAAAATTAAAAAAAGTAATAAAATATCAATCATTAATGGTGAAAAATTATTATACTATTAAAAAAATAATTTAGGATAAATGTTTGTCTGTAATTAAAATAAATTTATTAATAAAATTTAATTGATTGAATGAATTAATTAACCCAAAAATAAAAGAGTAAGAAAATATCAATAATTATTTGTGAAAATAATCTTATACAAGAAAAGAGATTTAGGATAAATGTTTCCATACAATTAAAATTAGTTTTATCAGTAAAATTTAACCGAATTAATTAATTAACACAAAAATTAAAAGAGTTATAATACATCAATTATTAATGGTGAAAAAATATATTATACTATAAATGAAAGAACTTTCGAGATAAATAATTTTCTATAATTAAATTTATTTTTATTAATAAAATTTAAATGAATGAATGGATTAATTAACCCAAAAAATTGAACGACTATAAAACATCAGTAATTAACGGTAAAAAATAAATGGAAAAAAAATTGAGATAAATATTTTTCGATAATTAAAATTATTATTTTTCACTAAAAATTAAATAAATAAATGAGTTGATTAACACAAAATTAAAGAAGAAAATATCAATAATTAATGGTGAAAATAAATCTTATACTATAATAGAAATCAAATTTAGAATAAATGTTTTCCTATAATTAAAATTATTTTTATCAATAAAATTTAAATGAATGAATTAATTAATTTATACAAAAATTAAAAAAGTAATAAAATATCAATAATTAATGATGAGAAAAAATTGTATTATAAAAAAAAAGAAATTTAGGATAAATGTTTTCCTATAATTAAACTTATTTTTATCAATAAATTTAAATGAATTAATTAATCAATTAACTAAAATTAAAAGAGTAAAAAATTATCAATAATTAATTGTGAAAAAATCAAAACAAAGTTGAGATAAAATTTTCTTCACAATTAAAATTAGTTTTATCAATAAAATTTAAATGAATAAATTAATTAACATAAAAATTAAAAGAGTAATAAAACATCAATAATTAATGTTGAGAAAAATATTACATCAGTAATTAATGGCAAAAAAAATGTTATGCTATAATAGAAATAAAATTTGGAATAAATTTTTTCTATAATAAAAAATAGTTATCAATATGTATTTTCATAGGACTGTTGGTAGTCATTGATGACTATTATTCTTTGGTAATTATCGACGACATATGTTTCTCAGTATTTACTGACAGAATGTCTGCCGGTAATTACCGATGATTATTAACTGCCGGTAATTAGCGACGATTATTATCCGTCGGTAATTTTTTCCGAGAAATTATTTATTGAAGGCTTTTAGTGATTATCGAGGAATTTTGTCCGTTGGTAAACTGTGTTCTTTTGTATTAAGAATGACCACTTTATCCATTGGATATCAACAACATATTCTTTAAGTATAATTTGTGAAAAGAAACTTATATAGAACAATCTCTCAAATTTGGTTCTTAAGGGAGTCTTTCGAGTTAGTATTTCATCTTCTATGTCTTCTTCAAAAATCATTAACAGTTTGGTATAGTTTGGTATCACTCAAGTGTAAAAGTAATTATTTTTGCTAACTTTTTATCGATTATATTAACAACAAGCTTATGCACTAGCTTAAGAGGAATGTTAGATATATTATCTTTATCTTGTTTTTATCCTTTATCTTTAATTAATTAATTTTTATTTTGTATTTGTATTTTGAACTTAACTCATATTTCTTGTATTATAAATAAAGGAACATATGTATATATTTAATAAAAAAATTAATTTCATACATAATTTTTACTATATTCAACCATTTTAAAAACTAATAGTTAGAATCATACCCACTCTACTTATGCTATTAATTTTAAAAAATTTATACAATATGAGGACCATCAGATTTTTAAAATTAACGATTGCAATGCAAAGCAAAGGTCTAACCGACGCTATATATGTGATTACTTTTAAAAATAAAAAGAAAAGGAGGGTCGAAGCCATTAAAATTTTTTCTTTTTAAAAAATAAAGTATTAGCCAAGGTTTGAAAATACTAAAACTAGCAATTAATGTTAACGTGGGTCTAACCATGACTAACTGAATCGGTTCTCACAGAACAAATTGCCATAACTTCCCTGTTTGGTAGGGAACGTATTAGCTCCATATTTGCACTTTGAAAGGGTTTAATTGGATGCTAATCCCTGTTTTTCTTGTATTGTAATTATTTTTCTGTTTTCATTTATTTTTAAAATTTAATGTATCATTTGTTTACTTTTATATATAAATTTTATACTATAACTTTAAAATGTTACTAGAAATATAATAATGATGTAAATTACATATTAACTTAGAAATTTAATTTTATGTTGTTATAAATAATTTAATTTTGAACCTAATGATCACGTCGTAACTAATAATGAATGTCAATATCAAGATATCTCTACATTTCAGGCAATAAATTAATGATAGCAAATAATGGAAATTACTTTTTAATGTATTTTTATTTCTTAAAACTTATTAAAAGTATTAAACTTATAAGATATAGATAATAAGATATAGATAATAAGATATAAGACTTTGTTTGTTAATAAAATTTAATTAAAAAATATTACAAAATAATTTATTTTTATAAATGATATTTTGATAGATAAATTTTTTACATTCGACATTACTTTTCCTTATCTTTTTATTATCTATAAATAGAAAAAATATAATTTTTTATCATTATCCTAAACCGAATCAATCTAAGTGTTATAGGTATACCAATGTTTAGACATAGTACAATTGGGTTATAAAACAGTATGAGGACACCTTTTTTGTGGTAAAGAATATGATAGTTGCCTTCACTTAACTCCTATTTATGTTTATTTATGTTGTTGTGGCATAGAATTGTTCAACGTACCAAATTCAATTGTTGAAGATTCAAATTTCGTAGTCTATTTGTACCAAGGTTCTCAATATTCAAAACTCACAATTGCACCTGAAAAACCATAAGTATCCAAGAATGACAATCACCAGTGTCGCTCTCTTCCTTTGCTTTGCATTTTTATGGTTTTTTATTATATTAGGCAAAAATGAAAGAAATATTATGAGAATAGACAAAAACAATTTTACACGACTTCGTCAATTTAACTAGTGTTGAAATCGTGCATCCAAAATAATTTTAGGGCATGATAATCAATTACCAAGAACTTGTAATCAATTATCAAACAATTTTTCATAAAAAGAAATTAAAAAAAAAAATTGAAATTGTAGGTGTTAACAACTTCTTATTAAAGTCGAACACCCCTTGACGTTTTTATTTTTTTTATAATTTATAATTTTTTATTTAATTAAAATCATTTATAATTAGTAAATAAAATTTTTAAATATATTTAAAATAATATAAATTATATCTGATTAGTACTTAAAAATTATATTTCGTTATAATTTATTTCTTTTGAATTTTAATTATTATATTATATTTTTCTTGATTTATAATTAATTAATAACAATTTTTTTATTATAAACTATTTAAAATAATAAAAAATTTTAAAAGTTGAAAACGTTTGGAGTTAACGTCTTCTTTAGTTAAAGTTGTACACCCTTCACACTTTTATTTTTTTAGTTTTTTATTATTTAAAATAATTATAAGTTTTAAATAATATATTTAAATGTATATAAAACATTTTAAATTATACATAATCAATAATTAAAGTTTTTTAATATTATTAAATAAATAAATTTTATGGTTTTAATTATTTTTGTAATTAAATTAATTTTTTTTATAAAAAGTATTTCAATTAAATAATTTCTAACCATAATTAAATTAAATAAATATTTTCCTATAATTAAAAATATTTTTATCAATAAAATTTAAGTGAATGAATTAATTAATTGGCACTCAAATTAAAAGAGTAATAAAATATTAATAACTAATGGTGAGAAAATATTGTATTATAAAAAAAGAAATTTAGGATAATTTTTTTCCTATAATTAAACTTATTTTTATCAATAAATTTAAATGAATTAATTAATCAATTAACTAAAAAATTAAAAGAGTAAGAAATTATCAATAATTAATTGTGAAAAAAATCAAAACAAAATTTGAGATAAATGTTTCTTCACAATTAAAATTAGTTTTATCAATAAAATTTAAATAAATTAATTAATTAATCAATTAACTAAAAAATTAAAAGAGTAAGAAATTATCAATAATTAATTGTGAAAAAAATAAAAAAATATTGAGATAAATGTTTCTTCACAATTAAAATTAGTTTTATCAATAAAATTTAAATATATACATTCATTAATATAAAAATAAAAATAGTAATAAAACATCATTAATGGTGAGAAAAATGTTATATCAAAGAAAAAAAGTAATAAGAAAGTAATAACATTTCAATAATTAATGGTGCAAAAACAATCTTTTACTATAATAGAAATAAAATTTGAGATACCTATAATTATCAATATGTATTTTTTTTAGGTTGTCGCTAATTATTAAAAATCATTATCTCTCTAGGTAATTATCGATGTTCTACATCCCTTACTGATTACTAATAAAATGTTTGTCAATAATTATCAACGAATATTGTTCGTTTGTAATTTTTTTTTGATAAGATATTTATTGATAACTTTCTGGCCGTGGAAAATTCATAAAAAAATAAGTATTATTAACGGATTTGAGTCATTAGTGAGAGATTTTGTCCGTCAGTAAATCGAGGTTTTTTTTTTTCTTTTTTGTATATATAACAATGATCTCTTTATATAGTGGATATTAACAATGCATTCTTTAACAATGGATTTGTAAGAAGAGATTTATATAGAGCAACCTTATAGATTTGTTGCTTAGTAGAGTATTCTGAGTAGGTATTTCGTCTTTTATATTGTCTTCGCAAATTATTAACCATTTGATGTCAGTGTGTAGAAGTATAAATTTTTACTAACTCATATTAACAACAAACTTGATACATACTATTTGTATACACTAGCTTAAAAAAAGTGTTAAATATATCTTTAATTTATCTTTAATTAATTTATTATTATTTCGTATTCATATTTTGAACTTAATTCATATTTTTTATTATAAATCAAAGACAAATTAACCTCGTACATAATTTATACTGAACAATTTTTAAAAGAACTAACGGAGAATCAGATTCACTCTACTTATGCTATTAATTTTTAAAAAATTTATACAGAATGAGGACTCCGTGTCCATCAAATTTTCAAAATTAATTATTTCAATACAAAGAAAAGGTCTAACCGACACTATATATGTGATTACTTTTAAAAATAAATATAAAAAGAGTGCAGAAGCTATTAAATTTTTTGTTTTTAAAAATACTAAAATTATCAATTAATGTTAACGTGGGTCTAACCATAACTAACTGAATCGGTTCTCACAGCACGAATTGCAATAACTTCCCTGTTTTGTAGGGAACGTATTAGCTTCATATTTGCATTTTGAAAAGGGTTTAATTGGATGCTAATCCCTGCTTTTCTTGTAATATAATTATTTTTCCGTTTTCGTTAATTTTTTAAAATTTAATGTATCGTTTGTTTATTTTTATATATAAATTTTATACTATAACATTTAAAAATGTTACTAGAAATAAAATAATGATGTAAATTACATATTGACTTAGAAATTTCCTTTTATGTTGTTATAAATAATTTAATTTTGAACCTAATGAACACGTCGTAACTCATAATGAATGTCAATATCAAGATATCAATACATTTCAGGCAATAAATTAATGAGACCAAGTAATGGAAATTACTTTTTAATATATTTTTATTTCTTAAAACTTATTAAAAGTATTAAACTTATAAGAAATAGATAATAAGATATAAGACTTTGTCTGTTAATAAAATTTAATTAAAAAACAACTTATTTTTATAAGAGAAATGAGATTTTGATAGATAAATTTTTTACAGGTAAAGAATATGACTGCTGCCTTCACTTAACTCCTATTTATGTTTATTTATGTTGTTATGGCATAGTTCGACGTACCAAATTCAATTGTTGAAGATTCAAACTTCGTAGTCTATTTGTACCAAGGTTCCCAACATGCAAAACTCACAAAAGTATCCAAGAATGACAACCACAAGTGTCGCTCTCTTCCTTTGCTTTGCTGCCTTCTTCTTGAGATGATGTCATAGATATCTTAATAAAAGCTTTTAAGAAAAGACAACGCACAATTTTTATACTAGGTCATTCAAGCTTGAGTTACATGTAGTTCTCTCTTAAGAATTCTTAAGAAATTTACTGATTTTCAAATTACACGAGTTTTGTCTTTATAAGATCTCACTGAGTATTCTCACCGCTTCTAGTTTAAAAGTATTATTACCACTCTTGGTTCTCTAGTTTATATCTAAACGTTTTATAAACAACATCTAAACGCCTAAATGAAGAGTATCTTACAAGCTAACATTTTATGAATAGAAGTGTTTATCTCAATAATAACACTGAAGTTTAAAAATATGTTTTATTCAAAATAGTATTAATTCAAGCAAGCGTCTTATGAAATGTACCGTCTAATAAAAGATTGTTAAATGTTACACATCTCAAACAACTTTTGATAAAACATCTAATGTTTTATACCATCTAATGAACATATATGTTTTATGCTTTATCATACTATGTATTTATTCATGAAATAACAAATGATAAAATGTTTTGAATACACAATACAATCTAACACTTGTTAATGATAAAACTTGAATACCTTATTTTTTATACTTGTGCAAATCACTACAATATAAAGACTTGTTCAGAATTACTACATTCAAAAAAAGACATCCAAAGATATTAAAAACATGTTAGTGTGACTTTAAATGAGTTTTACCACTCGTCCTGTTAATGTAACCTTGACCTTGACCCGACCGTAACTTCCCTGTTGGTGGGGAACGTATTAGCTCCATATTTTTGTATTTTGAAAAAGTTTAGTTGGATTCTAATCTACGTTTCTTGAAATGTAATTATTTTTCTTTTTTCATTTATTTTTTAAAATTTAATGTATCATTTGTTTATATTTATATATAAATTTTATACTATAACTTTAAAATGTTAGTAGAAATAAAATAATGATGTAATTACATATTAACTTAGAATTTTTTTCAATATTGTTATAAATAATTTAATTTTGAACTTAATTAACACGTTGTAACTCATAATGAATGCCAATATCAAGATATCTCTGCATGTCAAGCAATAAATTAATGAGAGCAAGTAATGGATTTTTTTTTAATATATTTTTATTTCTTAAAACTTATTAAAAGTAATAAACTTATAAGAAATAGATAATAAGATATAAGACTTTGTTATTTTTAATAAAGTTTAATTAAAAAATATTACAAAATAATTTATTTTAATAAAAGAAATGATATTTTGACGATACATTTTTTATATTTGACATTACTCTTCCTCATCCTTTATTATCTTTCTTTTTCTAAAAATATAAAAATTTATTCCATTGATCATCTTATCTTTTATAACATGTGTTAAATGAATATAAACCGTATGTCACTCTATGAATCCAAGTGTTATACGTAATCAATGTTAGTACATGAGTCCAAACTGGGTTATAAAACAGTCAGAGGAGACCTTCTTTTTTGTGGTAAACAATATCACAGCTTTAACTCCTATTAATGTTTATTTGTATTGTTATGGCATAGAATTGTTCCACGTACCAAATTCAATTGTTGAAGATTCAAACTTCGTAGTCTATTTGTACCAAAGTGCTCAACATCAAAAACTCACAATTGCACCTGAAAAACCAAAAGTATCCAACAATGACAACCAGTGTCGCTCTCTTCCTTTGCTTTGCGTTCTTCTTCTACGGTATATATATATATATATATATATATATATATATATATATATATATATATATATATCTAATTTTTTCAACTTCTTTACCTGTTTGATTTATCGTGTTTCGTATTAGTTGTTACACTCGTTTATGCATATAAGAATACTGCATAAACGTTTCTCTCTTTCTTTCTGTTCCTAGCAGCTAAACTGGGTTTCGTATATATGCAGTGTCTGAAGGAGCAAAGGTTACTTTCACAAACAAGTGCACATACACAGTATGGCCAGGAACCCTAACCGGAGACCAAAAGCCTCAGTTATCATCAACCGGTTTCGAATTGGGCCCAGGAGCATCATTCTCTTTGGACCTTCCATCTCCATGGTCGGGTCGGTTCTGGGCCCGAACCGGATGCTCCAACAACAACGGAAGGTTCAGTTGCGCCACAGCAGATTGCGCCTCCGGTGAAGTCGGGTGCAACGGCGCAGGTGCAATCCCACCGGCAACTTTGGTAGAAATGACGGTTCCACCGAACGGAGGACAAGATTTCTACGACGTGAGCAACGTGGACGGATTCAACGTTCCGATGTCCGTAACCCCACAAGGTGGCAGTGGCGATTGCAGAACCTCGAGTTGCCCGAAGAACATCAACGCTGCGTGCCCTCAAGAGCTTCAAACGAAAGGGTCTGATGGCAACGTGATCGCTTGCAAGAGTGCTTGTTTGGCTTTCAAAGAGGATAAGTATTGTTGCACAGGAGCAAACAACAAGCCTGAAACATGTCCACCAACGAACTACTCTCAGTTCTTCGAGGAACAGTGTCCCGATGCTTATTCCTATGCTTACGATGACAAGAACAGCACTTTCACTTGCTCCAACAATCCTGACTATGTGATCACATTTTGCCCTTGAAATGCTCACACAGTATAGGAGAGACACAGACTTACGCACAGATATATGTGATGATGATGAATAAGAAATCACGTTTTTTGGTGATTGTACTGATGAATTATGATCCAATAAAGTTTAGTTTAACTCTTATATAGTTGGTGCACTGTGATAACTAACCATTTTGTTACCTATAACGTGATTTTAGCTTATTTTTAGCATGAGTAATTATTGTTTCATCATGTTATCTTTTTCCATTTATTTCTGCGTAGAAACTTCTTTGTGGGTTCAGACAATGAATTCAACTCGTTTTTTCGTGTCAATTTCTTTTCGTAGGGTCTGAAATTACCTTTATATATGTATCACTTTTTCATTTGCTATATTATCCACATGAGACTTAGTAAGGAAGAGAAGGCGATACCATAAACTGTTAATATTTTTTTTTCTTTTCTTTTATTTATGTTGTGTATATGGATTAAGATAACCCAATTATCTTATTAATTTACTTTATTTTTACTGATAAAAAAAATAATCTTATACAATTGGTGCACTATTATACTTTGGATTGTTAACTAAATGATAATTTTTTTAGCTCTATTAATTTAAGGACAAAGTGATCACTTTGTCTATTCTTATATACATTTCATATCTATATATCAATAATTAATGGTGACAAATTATTATACTATAAAAAAGAAGTTTGGGATAATTTTTTTCCTGTAACTAAACCTTTTGTTATCAATAAATTTAAATTAATTAATTAATTAATTAACTTAAAAATTAAAAAAAGTAAGAAATTATCAATAATTAAATGGGAAAAAAAATCTTATACTATAAAAGAAAATAAATTTGAGATAAATTTTTCTTCACAATTAAAATTAGTTTTATAAATAAAATTTAAAGGAATTAGTTAACTAACTAACAGAAAAATTAAGAGAGTAATAAAACATCTATAATTAACGGTGAGAGAAATATTATATCAAAGTAAAGAAATTTGAGATAAATGTTTCCTTACAATTAAAATTAGTTTTATCAATAAAATTTAAATGAAAGAATGAATTAATTAACATAAAAATAAAAAAGAGTTATAAAACATCAACAATTAATGGTGAAAAAAATATTATACTATAAAAACAAGAAATTTTGAGATAAATGTTTTTCTATAATTAAAATTATTTTCATTAATAAAATTTAAATGAATGAATTAATTAACACAAAAATTGAAAGAGTAATAAAATATCAAGCATTAATGGTGAAAAAAAAATCTAATACTATAATAGAAATCAAATTTGGGATTTGCAATAGTGATAGAGTATTTCCAATTTATATACATTTCATAGTTTTTTAGTTTTTCAAAAAGACTATTACATTATTAATTTATATAACATTATTAATTTATATTAAGTATATTCATCCCAAAACAACAAATGGAACACGATCCAAACGTTCTTAGAGACTCTTATACATCTATTGATTTCCTCTATCAGAACTCACAACATCCTCTCTCATGCTAAAATAATAACTTGTAAAAGAAAAGAAAAACAAATCACCATAAGTAAACTAATATTATAAGTTTTTCAACTAACCATAATATAGATATTTCTATAATTGAGCAATCTATTTAAGTTCTATAACATGATCATAATCATCACATATTCATAAACACAAGTGAAATATATAGAAAAACACTAGTGTTTTTCAAAATTTTTCGCGAAGGCTGTCTGATGAGTTTTCAAAGGGTTACTAAATAAAAATATTCTTCATATCATGTCACAAATATCTTAATAAAATCTTTTAAGAAAAAACAACAATAAAACACAATTTTTATATTGGTTCACTCAAACTTGAGCTACATCCAGTTTTTTCTTTGAAACTCTTAAGGGGTTTCACTAGTCTTTTCAGATTATACGAGTTTATCCTCTCTAGGATCTCACCGTGTATTCTCAGTTTGCAAGTATACTTACAACTCTTGGTCCCTTGGTCAATCCTAACTAGTATTATAAACAACATTTACTTCCCCTAGTCAACACGACTAGTCCGAGTTCACCCACTCATGGTTACAAGTATTATCCACCACTCTTGGCATCTGAGTATAATCACTTCTGGTTGTTGAGTATTATGACCACTCCTAGTATCCAAGTATTGTCAACCACACCCAATTCCCTAGCCTAACCTGACTAGTACACAAATTAAGTTCAAAGTTTCAATACAAACATAATTAGTGTTTGATTATAATCATAGATTGTATAAGCTCTCATGGAGATGATTAGTACAATAAAACAATCTGTGAACTCATTACATTCCTTCTCTTATGTTGAAGAGAATTAGACGATATAAGTTCATGAAATTCCTTCTCTTTTTTCTTTCTTTTTTCTTTTTTCTCTTTTCTTCTTCTCTACTCTTCTTTTTCTTTTTTTCTTCTCTTTTCTTCTTTTTGTTTTCTTCTTCTCTTTTGTTTTTTTTTTCTTTTCTCCTTCACTTTTGTTCTTTTTCTTCCTTTCATTCTGGAAGCATTAGACGTTATAGACTTGGAGTAGAAGACTAGTTGTGATTATAGCTTTCTTTTCACATTTTATGTTGTTTGAGCTTGCTTTCATGATATCTGGTGGGTTGAAGAGTATCAAACATATAACCTTTGAGATGAGGCATAATTGATAAATGATGATTTTTCTTGAGCACATTCTCTTTCTTTGACTTTTCTTCCTTTCTTTTTTTTCCTCTTCTATTTTTCTACATCAACCACACACTTCTTCTCTTCAGTTGATCTTCTTTATATATGTTATCTTGTAAGATGATCGTTGGGTACTTAGTTGATTTCAGGAGAGCAATTAGCCTGTTAAAGACAAAATCGTCTATATGAACAAGCGATTTCATGTTTTGAAGTTTAATTAAATAATATTAAAATGTCTTAAAAGATTAGAAAGTAGCCTAGGATAAAAATATAGAGCTAAAAACCCAAACAAACAAAACTAGAACCTGAAACCCCAAAACTTAGAAATCATAGGAAAACACTTAGGTCTTAAGAAATAGAAAAACATTTAGACTAGAACAACCAAACGCTTGACTAGACGATGTCTCATGTAAAAGTGTCTGATAGAGAACTAAGCTAAATGCTCAATGCTTAAGATACCTGAACTAGGTATTTGCTTCTCTCAAAAATGAAAATGGGTTGAGATAATGTCTTCGACTAAAACAACTTAACTAAAAGATATAAGAAAGCATAAGAAACCTAAACGCTATATGCCTATAAGATACACATACAAAGAAGCGTTTAGTTATATGCAGATGATACCACGAGTGAAACAGACACGTCTTCTTATGATGAAGTATGGTCGTCGATGTCGCGCTTTGACTCAAATTTATTGTGCAAATTAAATGCAGAATACTAGGCAATGACTCCTAGGTCATCTCTCAAGGACAAATTATGGTTCAGTCAAAGGATCAAACACGTAGTAGGGGGTTGAACAATTTTGTGAATTGAAATTAACTGCACAAATGACTTGGATTAAACACAAATTAAAGACAGGTTGGCCACTAGTTCAACTACAATGCTTCCAATCCTTGATTAGTAATAATTATCCACTCCTCTAACCCTTAATCCAACACGAATTAACCAACTAAGCGAAGACTTAATCCTGTTTTCGTAAAACCGAATTAAGCAAACACAATGCACCTATTTAATAAATTCTGCACTACCACAGATTAAGCAACTATGACTTTATTCAACTAAGCAGAGATTAAACACAAATTAGACCATTAAGCGTGAACTAAAATGCAAGCGCAAAATAGATTTAATATAATGCCAGGTAGAGGAACAAAATCATAATTATAATGTAGTAATCTCAATTATTGTAATCTCCCTAGTGTCCAACCCAAACATAATTAAGCTTTCATAAAAATGAATTTAAACATAGCAAAAAAAAAATACAAAAATTGAAGGTAAAGGAAAACAAAAAAACAAACGAAGTTGGAACAAAAATGCACAAGCAACAACAATAAAACAAAATGGAAATTGAAATGAAAGCAAAAATTAAATTAGAATTAAAATTGGAAAACGAAATATAAATGCAGCGCAACAGAGGCAATAATCACTAAATGAAATTTGATTGAACAAGAAACAGAAAACGAAATTTCATTGAAACAACAATAGTGAAACGAAATTAAATTCAAAAGTGGAAATGAAATAAAAACCTAAGAGTAGAGTTGTTCTCCATGTCCTAGAGAATAAAATAGAATGAGAGAATGGAATGTTATGGTTGTATGAGTACAAAACCCTAGGCAGCAAGGCCAAGTCAGCCCCTAAAATGGGTCTCTCACAAATGCACTAAAAGTGGGCCCAAAATGTCAAGTCTACCTAAAATTACAAAAAAGGAAAATAAAAACGAAATTAAAAACTAAATAAACATAAAATGCTAAGGTGGAAAATGGTTGCTGATGAGGCAACCCTCTTAAAGTCCCAAAATATAATCACAAAATTGCCTTGAAAATAATAATGGGAATAATTAAGCTCAAATAATTCCAATTAATTAAAATAAGAATCACTGGTCAAATTAAGTCCAAATAGCAAAAATGAGAAAATAATTGAGAGTCAAACATAATTCACTAATTAAATTCGCTGTGGAAAGCTAAGTGAATAGGACAAAATAATGATTCATCAAAATAGACCACACTTAGTCTTTTACACTCTTGGGCAAAATCAAGACGTAAATCATAGAATAGTTCAAAAGACATTAACAGAGTGACACAACCTTAGAAAACAAAAACAACAAGACACGATGTTAGGCCCCTGGCAAGTGTACCAGATCGTTATCAAGTAATATATAAACGGTAAGTCCGAGTATCGTTCTCCCAAAGGACTCTTAGACTTTATCTTTCATGTAAAAGATCTTATAAGACTTGAAAAAGAATTAATTTTGTAGTTGTATGCAAAACAAAAATAAACATGCAAATGTAGGTTGAATCAATTGGCAAGGAAAAGATATGAATGAATGGAGTTGTTGGGGTTTACAATTTCATCTTATCCACCCTCTTATATCTACTTTTCTTATATAATTTGCTTTTTTATCTAATTGTTATGCAAACTTTCTTTGCCTACCCTAAACCCGATCTCTCGGTGAAAAGAGCCTATCACTAACTACTAGTTTACTATCTCTAGTCTCCCTGAGTAATTAGCAATGCATATATCACAGAAGCAAAATACAATTGATCGTCCTACCCTTATCTCTAGGCAGTATTGCTTAATCAAGGAATTTCCTATCAGTTCATGACTTCCCCGTACGTCTCCGTATCGACAAAGGCATACCTTTTTACCGAATGAGTTAAACGATAAAAGCATTGAGCATAGATAAGAAACCCAACAATTGATAATATAAGCATCTGAATAAAATAAGAATTTCAATATAAGAGAGTTTCAAAAGATTACATTGTTCCCCAACAACAAAGGGTTTAGTTCACCATAGACATGGTGAAACTAGATGGAATTAATGGAAAAGATGAAAGAGTAAACCCTAAATTTGATAAATTGGAGCCTAAGCATCCAAGAAACCGCCTCCAAGGAGTGTAGAACTGCTCTAGACGTCTCTGTCTATTTATAGTTTTCTGTTATATCAGATTGCTTCTCAGTCGAATAACCTACTAATTCAGTCGACTGTATTAAAACATTTATAACAGACAGTCAACATAATAGGCTCTTTGGACGATCAATTGTTTTTGCTTCTGTTCAGCAATGCGTTGCTAGTTACTAGGGGAGGCTAGGGATAGTAAGCCAGTAATTAGTAATAGGCTATTTTCACCGAGGGATCGGGTTAAGGGTAGGCCAAGAAAGTTTGCATAACAATTAGATAACAAAGCAATTTAAACAAGAGGAGTAGATAAGAGAGAGCGCATAAGATGAAATTGTAAACCCCCAACAACTCCATTCATCCATAGTCTTTTTCTCGTCAATTGAATCAACCGCATTGCATGTTTATTTTGTGTTCTTGCATCTGCAACAATTAATTTTTCTTTACAAGTCTTACGATTTCAATTCGCACGAACGATAAGGCCTTTCGAGTCTCTTGGGAAGAACGATATTGGGTTTTACCAATTATGTTACTTGGAACGATCTGGTACACTTGCCAGGGAGTCAACAAAGGTTAGAGAGGTGTTTTATATTTTTGACTTGGAGGTCTCTATAAAAGCCTTGTTGTAAAAACCTTGACCATTATAGTGCATTTGCTTCCTGATTGTGGAAGGATACTGGATGTAGGCATTGAGGCCAAACCAGTATAAAAACCTGCTTTTGAATTCTCTATCCCTACTCTTTTACATTCAATCGACTTTACTGTTTTTGTAGTCAACTTAGTATTTTTCGCTGCACTTGAAATTTTCATTCCTTGTGATTCAAGAAACTTTGTAAAGGTTTATACTTTGTGAAAAAGATTTTAAAAAGACTCTGATTTTGAAACCTCACCAATTCACCCCCACTCTTGGTGTTGAAACGAAGCCTGCCTGTTTTCCAACAATTAGCACGAGAGCTTGTTTTCATAAGATATTTGAAAAACTAGTCGACTTTTGTTTTTCTTGGATCGACTATATACTTGGGGATGACTTCCAGTTTTCAAACTTTTGGTGAAGGTGCATCTACAAACAGACCACCTCTGTTTGCTATGAAAGTTATCCTTTTTGGAAAATTAGAATGCAAATTTTTCTTGAATCCTTGGATAGAGGAATTTGGTATGCTACTTTGAATGGTCCTTTTGAACCTACTCATATTGTTGATGGGAAAACTGTTTTGAAAAAATTTTCTGAGTGGTCTCCAGAAGAGAATAGGAAAGCATAGTATGATGTTAAAGCCAAAAATATCATTGCCTTTACATTAACTGTTGATGAATTTTTCAGGATACCTTAATGCAAATCTGCCAAGGAGATGTGGGATGTCTTAGAAGTCACACATGAAGGCACTGATGAAGTGAAAGAGCAAGGAAGAATTCTTTGATTCAAGAGTATGAACTTTTTCAGATGAAAGCTGGTGAAACAATCTATGAAGTCCAGAAAAGATTCACACACATTGTAAATCACCTTATGGCTCTTGGCAAAGTGTTTGACAAGGAAGAGATCAACATCAAGATATTGAAAAGCCTTAACAAAAGCTGGCAACCCAAAGTCACTACAATATCTGAGTCCAAGGATCTTACAAGCATGAATATGGCTACCTTGTTCGGTAAGTTAAGAGAACATGAGTTAGAACTTGGAAGGTTGAAGGACGAAGAAGAGATTGAAGAAAAGAAGTCCATTTCTCTGAAAGCAACAAGCAAGAAAGCCTCAAAGTCAGAGGACGGTTCAGATGTTGAGATGGACAACGATGAAATGACGACCATGATGGTAAGGGAGTTTAGTCGACTTATGAAAAATAACAGTCAACTTACTAACCATGCAGGTCACAACAAAGGCTTCAGATCAAATGTTGTCCAGTGCTGTGAATGCGGGAAAGAAGGACATATCAAAGCAGATTGTCCAGAATTAAAGCCGAAGCAGAAAGCAAAGAGAAGGTTTCCACAGGACAAAAACAGAAAACACAAAGGAGCTTACATTGCCTGGGAAAACAGTGATTCTGATACACCAAGTGATGAACATGTTAATCATGAGGAAGAATCAAATATATGCTATATGGCTGGAGCATCATGGGATGATTATGACAGCCATGCAGATTTTGAGAGTGAACCAATAGAGGTAAAGTATGATCTGTTGATTGAAGCATTCAAGGAAATTCACACTGAAGCTATGCGGCTGCAATACAAGGTTAATCGACTTAACTCTGAGAAAAGAGACTATGAGCATAAAATTAATAACCCTGTTACTGATAATGAGAAACTGAAAAAGGAATTAGATGAAGCTTTAATGTCTGCTAAAGAGATTAAAATTGAGACTGTTACAGTAGAAAAAACATGTGATAAATGTCCTACTCATATTGAACAGATAGATTACTTGACTAGTACTCTAGCCAAATTTACTCAGGGTAGAGAAAATTTGAATGATGTATTAAAGTCTTCTAGTAAAGCTATTTACAGACAAGAAATAGGCTATAAAGCGCAGTCTAACAGAACCAATACAAAGAAATTTATTGATTTAAGCAAGCCTTTAAAGCATGCATGTTTGTACTGCAATAGTATTGGTCATACTGTTAGAAATTGCTACTACAAAAGAGTTGGAGTTCCAAAAGCTTTATATGTGTGGATACTGATAACGGTTGAAAAATCGTTATGTTCATATGCTATTTTGGACTAAATTACGCCCTTTATTGCTTAGAATAAGCTTGAAATCAAACAAAACTCAATAAATGAGTCAGTCGAGAGTTAAAAGCTGTTTTTAGCGATTTTATGCTTGTTTTGCATTGTTTTGCAGCAAAATTGATAGAAGTGAAGATTGGGCATAAAGATGAAGGTCATAGACTCAAGAAAAGCAAGAAAATCAAAGAAAAGATGAGTCTAGGTACTGCCCGGCGGTAGATCCCTGGCGTCGGGCGGTCAAACAGGAGGAGAAGACACCAGTAGTAGACACCGGGCGGCAGACCCCTGACGCCGGGCAGTTTTACGGCACGAGGGAAACCGCCGGGCGGTGGTGCGATTTAGGGTCCATCGCCGAGCGGCAAAGTGTGACGCCGGGCGGTGGTCAGCTGGGCTTGGGCCTATTTTTCTGTTGCGCTTCTCACCTATAAATAGCCCTGTGACGAATTCCAATTCATTCTTTTAACAGAGGAGGGCGGCCAAACCTACTTTGCACTCTTTGGAGGGGATCTCTTGGATGCTTAGGCTCCTTTTCATCTTTTCTAGGGTTTGCTTTCCATATCTTCCATTATTTTCATCTTGGTTCACCATGACAATGGTGAACTAAACCCTTTTTGTTGTTGGGGGAGCAATGTAATCTTTTGATACTCTCGTTTATTGAAACTCTTGATTGAATTATATGTGTTCATATGCGTTTATTATCAATTGTTGGATTCTCATACTGTGCTTAATGCCTTTATCGTTTAACTCATTCGGTAATTGATTTTTGACTTTATTGATACGGGGACGTAAGTAATGGCACGAAATGGTGAGAATTTCCTTGGTTAAGCAATACCACCTAGGGATAGGGGAGTAGGACGACAAGTTGTATTTGCTTCTGTTTGTAATGCGTTGCTAGGTTCTAGGGGAGGCTAGGGATAGCAAGCCGGTAATTAGTAATAGGCCCTTTTCGCCGAGGGATCGGGTTAAGGGGAGGCCAAGAAAGTTTGCATGCAATTAGATAATAACGCTATTTAAACAAGAGGAGTAAATAAAAGAGAGAGGATTAGATGAAATTGTAAACCCCCAACAACTCCATTCATCCATTGCCTAAATCTTGTCAATTGAATCAACACATTGCATGTTTATTTTCTGTCTTTGCATCCACCACAATTATTGAATTTTTCTCCGCAAGTCTTACGATTTTGATTCACGCGAACGATAAGGCCTTTCGAGTCTCATGGGAAGAACGATAATGGGTTTTACCATTTTTATTACTTGATACGATATGGTACACTTGCCATTCCGCTAACAAGTTTTTGGCTCCGTTGCCGGGGACTCGAGGTTTAAGTTATTTAGTAGTGTGAATTGACTGAATTTGACTTGATTGTAATTATTTAATTTTTCACGTCTGTTTTTATTTTATTCTAATGAATGTTCGCTAGAGTTTTGTGCCTAAGATTTGCAGGATGCAATTTGGACAAGAAGTTGATTATATAGGCACTTAACCCTACCAAAATAATTTCAATCACTGGTGGGAACCTCACTCATACCTTGATTAAAATGAAAAAGAGAAACAATCCTCTTTGAAAAAAGAAACGTTGGGGGAAACTGAACAACGTTTACTGGATGAACAAATCTCTTGTGCATTAAGGTCTCTGGGCATTATTGGGGTTAATACTGAGGTAGACCCCATAGAAGAATGTCAATCTACTATCTTTGCGAATGATAAAGTCAATTATGAAGAAAAGATAGAAGAAGATGAGATAACAAAAGCATTAATATCTCTGGGTATTATTAGGAGTAACACTGAAGTTGACCCTAAAAAGGAGGATATTCCTGAAGAAGAGGATATTGATGAAGAGAAGATAGAAGAAGATGAGATAACAAAGGCATTGATATCTCTAGGTATTATCTGGGTTAACACTAAAGCTGACCCTAAAGAGGAATATCAAGTAACTATCTTTGAAAATGATAAGTTGAGTGAGGGAAAGAAAAATGAGGAGAAAGAAGAAGAAGTGGTTGAAAGAAAAGAAAAAAAATTAGAAAATGTGTAAAAAGAAGAAAAAAGAAAACATGGAAAAATAAAAAGAGAAAGTTGAAGGAAAAGATTGAGAAAAGGTGGAAGATGAGAAAGAAGAAAAGATTATATGCAAGGCCTCATCCTCATCAAAAGAAAAAGAGGAAGAGCAAAGAAAAAAAAAGATCACATGCAAAACTCTTTACTCGTTAAAAGAAATATCATGGGAAAGGAAAGAGATTTATGTCGTCCAAGGAGATTTTCAAGAAATTGGAGATCAAAGTTCCTATGATCAATACATGGAAACATGTGCTTGGTGTTCTCAATTTTCTGAAGAAATTCAGCAGAAAGAAGAAGAAAAGAATATCAAGCAAGAAGAAACACAACATTTACTGATGAATGCCACTGGGATAACATATACGAGGGATGCTAGAAAGTTAAAG
Source organism: Vigna mungo (assembly GCA_036885675.1). Taxonomy (NCBI): domain Eukaryota; kingdom Viridiplantae; phylum Streptophyta; class Magnoliopsida; order Fabales; family Fabaceae; genus Vigna; species Vigna mungo. Next base: position 23,485,173 of record CP144694.1, read on the forward strand.
TATCCACTGAAGGATACAAGCAGGTACACCCACTGATGGGTGATGGTAAGGTTTGCACCTACTGATAGGTGCTAGAAAGGTTTAGGTCAGGCTCGTGACGTTAAACAAGCGCTATCTGGGAGGCAGACCAGTTAATTGTGTGTTTGTTTGTTTGTTTGTTTTTAAACCCTGTTTGTAGTACATTATAGGTTGCATAAACATCTGAGTGGGGGAAGTCTTGAAAAATAAAATCAGGTGCTATAGGAAAAATTTTCAAAAAGAAAAAAAAAATATTTTGGGAAGGGGAAGTACAGCTCACCGCCGGGTGGTGCGACTTTGCCGCCAGGCGGTGGCTGCGAGACACCCAACCCGAGCCCTTTAAAGCTGGGCGGGTTTGGGTGTTCTACACTTCATTCTTCCTCTTTGCATTTCGCCCAGCGGTATTCTTGGCTTGTAGCACCCAATTAACACCTTCAAAGAGTTTCCCAAAGAGTTTTTCCCCAATTTCTCACCACCCACTCACATTGCACTAATTTCTTGTTTCAAATTTGGGGGTTTTTGGTGAGAAGTGTGCATTAGGAGGTTTGGCATCATCAATTTGAGAAATTTGTGCAAGCAACTCATCTCTCCACTCAAGTAAGTGTGCAATTTCAATTCTGGTTTCTAATTGTGGGATTTGATATAAGAACATGCTTAGGAACATGACAAGTTAGTGTTTTTAATTTCCTTGCATGAATTGGTACATTGCGAACTGTTTTGACTCATTAAGATGCATGAATCTTGTTTGCATGGTTGAATTTAGTGTTTGAGTGGAGAATAGGGTCATTAGAACAGGTTTTTGAGAAAATTGTTGTCGCACCGCCGGGCGGAATTGTTGCTGTTGAATACCGCCGGGCGGCAGACCCTTGCCGTCGGGCGGTCTGCTGTAGAATCCTGAAAAATGCTCAATTTTATACTGAGGGAAACCTATTTCACTCCCAGTGCTGAACTATTTGGTCTATAAATGTTTAATGATGTATTAACCACTAATGATGGATTCCTATGGTCTGTTGTGCATTATAAATTTTGCAGGGATGTCATCATCAGCGCGAAGGGGGAAAAATACTGGTAGCAAGAGCAAGGAGCCTAAAAGGCCAAGAGGGTTTGATTCTCAGAGGTTCCTTTCTAGGCATCATGAGGAGCACTTTGCAATTGTGCAAGAATGGAGATTACTGATGGAGAGGAAAGTTGCCTTTGTCGCTGACTTGGCTCCTCAATTTGGAGAGGAGATTTTGGGAAGAGATTGGATGAGGATAACAACCTAGCCTGCACCAGCCAGTGTGGAATTGGTGAAGGAATTTTACATCAATGCTATTTCCAGAGGTGGAGTTACAGCTGGACAGTATAGAAGTTTTGTAAGGGGACATATTGTTAAGTATGACCCTGAAACAATAAACAGCTTCTTAGGCACGGAATGGCCAGGAGAGCAGTGCCATTATGTAGCTCGATTTAGTTTGCTTGAGGATATCACTGAGATGGAAAGGGTTCTATGCTTTCCTGGAAGGCGTTTTCAGACAAATGCCAGTGGAGCACAGGTTAATATTAGGAGGTTAGACTTGTCACCTTTGGCAAGATATTGGATGGCCTTCACCCATGCCAACATCCAACCCTGCTCCCATATCTCCGATGTCACGATACACAGGAGCTGTCTTCTCTACTGTATGCGGAAGCAGCTGGATGTGAATGTTGGGCAGATTATTGCTGATGAGATACGCAACTGCGCTACCACTGCGAGTAGCAGAACACCGTTGGGACATCCATCTCTTATTACTTTTCTCTGCCAACTAGGTGGGGTGGATACTGCAGTTCCCCCGTATGAGAGACCCAGGAGTATTATCGATGCTGCTTACTTTCAGCAGTACTGTGCGGAGGAAGGAGAAGCAGGAGCAGCACCCAGGGGACGTCGTAGGAGAGCTGCAACACAGCAGGATCAGGTTCCTGATGAACCAGCGCAGCATGTAGAGCCATTTCAGATGAGGGACATGCATATGTCCATGATGGAGGCTAGGATGGAGGCTCTTTACAGGGGGCAGACAACAACTGCTGAGATTATAATTGGGATGTATGATCAGCCACCAGTACATAGGTGGACCATGGATGAGTATCATGCAGCAGTGGCTTGGCCTCAGGAGCAGGGACAAAGTAGTGGTTTTTGTGCAGGCAGAGCACCAAACGCAGATGGAGAAGACTTTGAGGATGCTGAGGATAAGAGTCAGGAGGACTCAGATGACAACATGGGATGATTGAGGGCATTTACTGATAGATGCCCATATTATAGACAAGATTTTTTTTATTTAATTTCTTCTTTACCCTTGCATTTTAAATTTTTGAATTTTATTTTTCAGTGTGTATGCTTGACTTGAATACTTTTTCTGAAGATGTTTGACTAACTACTTTGCATGATGAGTCTATTTGATGATGATCTGATGTGAATGATTATTGAGTTTGTTGCCTGTTAACATCCTGTGAAACAGATGTGTGATGAAGTATGATTGTGGTCATGATGCTAAGCAGGATGTATGAATGACTGTGCGTGAGAAAGCATGTTGTGTGAGGTATTGAGCCCCAGAGTTTTTATTGTTGTATGTATTGTTCACATTGAAGCATAAATTTTATTGCCTTAATCTTGATGATTGATTGATTTTTATGTGAATGTCAAATGATCAAGGCCATGTTTGAAAACCCTTTTCTAGCCAAAATTTTCACCCAAAAATGCTTTAAAGATTATATCCTTTTTGAACCTTAGCCTGAAACAGGATGAAACCCTTTGATTTGAAATTACTTATCTTGAGTTGGGTTGAGAATAATTGTATGGAATGAAAAGGTTCAAGTTTGGGGTTGCATGGGGAAAATGGAAAGGCAAAAGAAAAGCATTGAGCTCAAATGTTGAAAAGCAAAATACATGAGTAGAGAAAAAGAAAAGAAAAGAAAAGTAAAAGCATGAAGATGAGCTCAATGAAAAAGAAAAAGGGAAGAAGCTGGGAATGAGTGAAATTGGTGTCAAAGAGAGAGTTTAAACTTGAACCTTTTCATTGATGAAATAGTTCTTTTGACTCAAGAATTTTGTGATCCAGAAAAACCAATTTTTCTTGATAGCCCGACCTCATTACAAGCCTTGGAAAAGTCCTTTTGATGGCATTTGCATGGAAAGATGTTGATTGTTTAAAGATGAATGGCAATTTTATTTCATGTGACTTGTGAGCAATAAAGAGTGGAGTGCTACCCTAAACACTTGAGTGATTGAGTGAAACACTTGCTTGGTAAGAACTTCTAAAGTTCATGATTGCATTTTCTTGTTTAGTGGACTGATCATTCATACTGTGTAACATCTGTTGAGGAACGCATGAGCTAAATTAAGTTAAGAACAAGCATGCATCTTGATTTGAGTTCACTGATTATCTGAAATTGAGTAAGTCTTGTCATGTACTTTGGAAATGTTGAATCATTGGATGAAAGGGTAGAAAGTCAAGCTCTATTTTGTTTTATGGTTTTGTTTTGTGTTGCTTGAGGACAAACAAATTTCTAAGTTTGGGGTTGTGATAACGGTTGAAAAACCGTTATTCTCATATGCTATTTTGGACTAAATTACGCCCTTTATTGCTTAGAATGAGCATGAAATCAAACAAAACTCAATAAATGAGTCAGTCGAGAGTCAAAAGCTGTTTTTAGCGATTTTATGCTTATTCTGCATTGTTTTGCAGCAAAATTGATAGAAATTAAAATTGGGCATAAAGATGAAGGTCATAGACTCAAGAAAAGCAATAAAATCAAAGAAAAGATGAGTCTAGGTACCGCCCGGCGGTAGACCCCTGGCGTCGGGCGGTCAAACGAGAGGAGAAGACACCAGCAGTGGACGCCGGGCGGCAGACCCCTGACGCCGGGCGGTTTTGCGGCATGAGGGAAACCGCCGGGCGGTAAACCCCTATCGCCGGGCGGTGGTGCGATTTAGGGTCCACCGCCGGGCGGCAAAGTGTGACGCCGGGCGGTGGTTAGCTGGGCTTAGGCCTATTTTTCTGCTGCGCTTCTCACCTATAAATAGCCCTGTGACGAATTCCAATTCATTCTTTTAACAAAGGAGGGCGGCCAGACCTACTCTGCACTCTTTGGAGGGGATCTCTTGGATGCTTAGGCTCATTTTCATCTTTTCTAGGGTTTGCTTTCCATATCTTCCATTATTTTCATCTTGGTTCACCATGACAATGGTGAACTAAACCCTTTTTGTTGTTGGGGGAGCAATGTAATCTTTTGATACTATTGTTTATTGAAACTCTTGTTTGAATTATATGTGTTCATATGCGTTTATTATCAATTGTTGGATTCTCATACTGTGCTTAATGCCTGTATCGTTTAACTCATTCAGTAATTGATTTTTGACTTTATTGATACGGGGATGTACAGTAATGGCACGAAATGGTGAGAATTTCCTTGGTTAAGCAATACCACCTAGGGATAGGGGAGTAGGACGACCAATTGTATTTGCTTCTGTTTGTAATGTGTTGCTAGTTGCTAGGGGAGGCTAGGGATAGCAAGCCGGTAATTAGTAATAGGCCCTTTTCGCCGAGGGATCGGGTTAAGGGGAGGCCAAGAAAGTTTGCATGCAATTAGATAATAACGCTATTTAAACAAGAGGAGCAAATAAAAGAGAGAAGATTAGATGAAATTGTAAACCCCAAACAACTCCATTCATCCATTGCCTAAATCTTGTCAATTGAATCAACACATTGCATGTTTATTTTCTGTCTTTGCATCCACCACAATTATTGAATTTTTCTCCGCAAGTCTTACGATTTTGATTCACGCGAACGATAAGGCCTTTCGAGTCTCATGGGAAGAACGATAATGGGTTTTACCATTTTTATTACTTGATACGATATGGTACACTTGCCATTCCGCTAACAGATACCTAAGGAACATCTGACCGCAACTAACAATCAAGGACAAAAGTTCAAATGGATACCTGCAACCAAAACTTAAGCTATTTTGGAGGATTACAAACAGGTGCAGTGAAAACTCAAGGCTGAACTACCTTGGCCTTCAAGTAAAACAAGCCAGAAATGGAATCTTTATTCATCAATCAAAGTATTGCACTGATCTGCTAAGGAAATTCAAGATGCTAGACTGCAAGGAAGCTACTACTCCTATGGCAACAAATTGTTACTTAGATCTTGATGAAACTGGAGTGTAGATCAAAAAATGTATAAAGGAATGATTAGTTCATTGCTATATTCAACTGCTAGTAGACCTGACATAATGCACAATGTGTGTCTTTGTGCTAGGTTTTAGTCTTCTCCTAAAGAATCACATTTAGCTGCTGTTAAACGAATTTTAAAATACCTTAAAGGAACCAAAAGTCTAGGACTATGGTATCCAAATGGTACAAACATCTTTTTGGAAGGATATAGTGATTCTGATTTTGGAGGCTGTAAGCTAGATAGAAAGAGCACCAGTGGCACATGTCACCTACTTGGATATTCTTTGATCTCTTGGCATTTAAAGAAACAAGCTTGTGTGCCATTGTCCACCACAGAAGTTGAGTACATAGCAGTAGGAAGTTGTTGTGCACAATCTCTTTGGATTAAGAGTCAGCTAGAAGATTATGGTATTAAACTAAATTATATTCCTCTGAAATGTGATCGTACAAGTGCTATTAATTTGACAAAAATTCTTGTTATACATTTGAAAACTAAGCACATTGAGATAAGGCACCACTTCATACGAGATCACATCCTCAAGGGTGAAATTAAGATTGATTATGTAGACACCTCACATCAATGGACTGATATCTTTACAAAACCTTTAAACAGGGAAAGATTTTTTACTATTCGGAATGAATTGGGCATTCTAAATGATGGTAGTGTAAAATGAATGTTGAATCCACTTTGTAATAATTGAAGTTGACTATTGTTAAGACCCTGGCAAGTGTACCAGATCGTTATAAAGTAATATAATTGGTGAACCCAATATCGTTCTCCCAAAGGACTCAAAGGCCTAATCTTTCATGTAAACTAATCGCATAAGACTTGAGAAAAGAAATTAATTTGAGTTTTTGTATGCAAGACAAAAGTAAGCATGCAAATGCAGTGATTCAATCGGCTAAAAGAAAATATGGATGAATGGAGTTGTTGGGGGTTACAATTTCATCTTATCCACCCTCATATATCTACTCTTCTTATCCAAAAAGATAACAGAAAGATCTCAGAATCTGCAATATAAAAACAGACAACCGCCCAAGTGCCTAAGTTGACCGCTCAGCGGTTTGCCTTCAAGCCACGCCACCGCTCCTCGGTCCATCTCACCGCTGAGCGGTTTGCCTCTAAGCGTCCTGGATGCTCAGCGTTACCGCCTTGGCGCCAGACAGTGGCTCTCCCTCGAATAGGCCGCTCAACATTGGAATTTGACGCTGAGCAGTTCATAGACTCTTCTTTTCTTCCTTTTTCTTCTTCTTTCTTGAGTCTATGACCTTCCTACTTCACTTCCATCTTCAATTCTCATCAAAAACCCTGCAAAACAATGCAAAACAAGCATAATATCTCTAAAAATAGCTTTTGACTCTCATGTGACACAACTTAAGTGTTTTACTTGATTCTAAGCTCATTCTAAGCCATAAAGGGTGTGTTTTGATACCAAATTTATGCATGAAAATAATGGTTTTTAGACCGTTATCACAACCCTAAACTTAGAACTTTGCTTGTCCTAAAGCAAACAAGATAAAACATTAACAAAACTTGGCTTCCCACTTTTTCGTCAAATAGTTCAACATTTTTCAAAAATCCTTTTCCTCACAACAAGTTATTATTCAATTCAGATTTTCAGTGGAATCCTATCAAGATGCATGCATGCTTTCATTCCAATTCAGTTCACATACTCAACTATTTCCGAACAGATGTTTTATTCATGAATGATCATTCCACTAAGCATAGATATAAACATGGATTTCAACAATTCTTACCAAGCAAGTGTTTCACTCAATCACTCAAGTGTTTAAGGAATCACTCCACTCTCTACTATTCACATGTCACATAGAACAATATTGCCATTAATCTAAAACAACCAAAATCCTTACATGCAAATGCCATCACAAGGACTTTTCCAAGGCTTGTAATGAAGCTGGGCTATCAAGAAAAATTGGTTTTTCTGGATCACAAAATCCTTGAGTTAAGAGAGTTATTTTATCATTGAAAAGGTTCAAGTTTACCTCTCTTTGTCACCAATCTCACTTATTCCCAACTTCTTCCCTTTTCATTGATTTTAAATTGAGCTCATCTTTCATGCTTTTTCTTTTCCCTTTTTTCTTTGCTCATGCATTTTTCTTTTCAACACTTAAACTCAATGCTTTTCATTTGCCTTTCAACTTTCCCCATACAACCCCAAACTTGAACCTTTTCATAAAATACAATTGTTCTCAACCCATCTCAAGGTAAATTTATTCAATCAAGGGTTTTCATCCTGTTTAAGGCCAAGGTTCAAAAAGGGTATAACATTTTAAGCATTTTAGGTGAAAATTTGGCTAAATAAGGGCTTCCAAATATGGCCTTGATCATTCAACATAAACATGCAATTCAATCAATTATCAAGACTAAGCAATATCATTCATGATTCCCTGTGAATAGTACATGTATCAATAAAGACTCTGGAGCTCAATGTTACCAAGAAGGAGTATTAGTAAAACCTGAAGAGTTGTTTTGATGATGCTGCAAGAAGTGTTATTTGAAGAGAATATTAGATTTGTTTAAAAAGCAACTTGTAGATTTTGAATGTAGTAGGAAAATATTAAACCTTGTAATTTTTACTGGAATAATCGATTATGGACAGATTATAATCGATTATCACTTGCATTTTGTACTAGAATAATCAATTATCATGAAGCAATAATCGATTATCACAAGTCTTACTTGAATAATCGATTATCACTTCATATAATCGATTATCACTTTTTGAAAACCCTGTAACTGACTTGAATAACCGATTATCACTTACAATAATCGATTATTCGTGGCAGTTGTGAGTTGACCTTTGGCATTCAGTGTATTTGGCTATATAATTGGTTTTTGAAATCTTCAGAAGCAACGTTTTTGAACTGAGAAAGCTTTTTAGAACACTGTGTGTCAGAGGAACGTTCTTAGTAGCTTTGTTCATTGTTCCCTTGCTTGGTCTTGTGAAAGGAGTGGCTCGCGTATCGTGTGTCGATAGTCAGAGCAGACATTCTTCAAGTTAGCAAGGTGCTCTGCCTGGTCTTGTGAAAGGAGAAGCTCGCGAATCGTTGGTCGATTGCCGGAGCGGTTCTCTTCAAGTTGGTAGAGTGGTTTTCTTCGTTTTATATTTTGTTCATTTGATTGTAATCTGTAAAATTGTTTTTTAGTGGAACTGTTAATCACTGTTTATAGTGATTAACGACTGGACGTAGATTCTGTTGAATCGAACCAGTATAAAAATACTCGTGTGATTTTTCTATTCCCTACACTCAGTTTACTTTACGCATATTAACTGTTTGATTAATTTTCTGAAAGAAAATTATTTTGCGATAAAGGACCAACTTCGTTTTAACGTGATTGAACACGCTTTCCGCTTACTCTAAGTTTTTAATTCCGCTGCGCTATACTCTTCGAAAATTACCCTCTCCGATACCGTCACTCAATACCTCACACAACATGCTTTCTCACACATCATTCATGAATCCCGCTTGGTATCATAATCACAACAATAAACCACTACACATCTGTCACACAGTTAGTGAACCATTCACCTGGATATCAACATACACACATTCTCAATCATCAACCACATTCAATCATCATTAAATAACTCATCATGCATTATAATATCAAACCACCATCAAAACCAGTGTACAAGCCAAGCATAGACACGAAAATAAAATGCTCTTATACTACAAATCCAAAGTACAAAAGAAAAATAAAACCTGGGTTGCCTCCCGATAGCGCTTGTTTAACATCACGAGCCTGACCCGAACCTCATGGATCTACCAACATCATTACTGTGGAAAATTGCTTCACCTCTCCTCCCAAATAATGTTTGAGCCTCTAACCATTTACCACCCAGCTCCATGTTTGACCATCATTATCTGGAGTCTCTAATTCCACAGCTCCATTCGGAAGCACACGCTTTATCACAAAAGGTCCCGAGCATTTTGATTTCAACTTCCCAGGGAATAACTTCAACCGTGAATTAAATAATAGCACCTGCTGCCCTGGATTGAAGACTCTTTTTATTAGCTTTCTGTCATGATAAAATTTCACCTTCTCTTTATAGTTCCTAGATGAGTCATATGCATGTAACCGTATCTCTTCAAGCTCTAACAATTGATTTCTTCGTTTACTTCGAATTTTAAAGCCCACAAAGCCTTATGTTCGATCTCTACTAGCAAATGACATGCTTTCCCATGTACCATCTGAAAAGGTGATAACCCCATGGAAGTCTTCATAGCTGTCTTGTATGCCCAAAGAGCATCATCTAATTTGTGTGACCAATCTTTTCGTGAAAAAGCAACTGTCTTCTCTAATATCCTCTTCATTTCCCTGTTGGAAACTTCAACTTGACCATTTGTTTGTGGGTGATAAGGTGCAACCACTTTATGTTTCACCCCATAATGTCTCAATACCTTGGGAAGCTGAGCATTACAAAAATGAGAATCCCCATCACTGATAAGTACCCTGGGGGTTCCAAACCGTGAGAAAATCTGCCTTTTCAAAAATTTAATCACCATATTGGCATCGTTCTTTGGACAGGCTATAGATTCAACCCATTTACTCACATAATCAACAACCACCAAAATATATTCATTATTAAACGATGGCGGAAAAGGCCCAACAAAGTCAATACCCCAACAATCAAACACTTCAACTTCCAAAATACCCTGTAACGACATCTCACGCCTTCGTGAAATAGCTCCTGTCCTTTGACATTTGTCACAATTCCTAGCATGACTATGAGCATCTTTAAACAAAGTATCAAGGAATTCCCCCCAGTTCATGACATTACCGTACGTCCCCGTATCAATAAAGACAAACAACATTTACCGAATGAGTTAAACGATAAAAACATTAAATACAGGTAAGGAACCCAACAATTGATAAATGAAGCATATGCAAGCATATAAAATAAATAAGAATTTGGATATATGAGAATTTGAAAATATTACATTGTTCCCCAACAACCTAGGGTTTAGTTCATATTAATCATAGTGAATCTAGATGAAATATAATGGAAGAATGGAAAAGTAAACCCTGAATTTGATAAAGTGGAGCCTAAGCATCCAAGAAATCTCTTCCAAGGTGTGTAGAGCTGTTGTGGACATTTCTCTCTGCCAAAAGAATGAGTTTTGATTCACACTGGGTCTATTTATAAACCAAAAAGATAACAGAAAGATCTCAGAATCTGCAATATAAAAACAGACAACCGCCCAGGCGCCTAAGTTGACCACTCAGCGGTTTGCCTTTAAGCCGCGCCACCGCTCAATGGTCCATCTCACCGCTGAGCGGCTTGCCTCTAATCGTCCTGGACGCTCAACGTCACCGCCTGGGCGCCAGACTGTGGCTCTCCCTCGAATAGGCCGCTCAACGTTAGAATTTGACGCTGAGCGGTTCATAGACTCTTCTTTTCTTCCTTTTTCTTCTTCTTTCTTGAGTCTATGACCTTCCTACTTCTTTTACATCTTCAATTCTCATCAAAAACCTTGCAAAACAATGCAAAACAAGCATAATATCTCTAAAAACAACTTTTGACTCTCATGTGACACAACTTAAGTGTTTTACTTGATTCTAAGCTCATTATAAGCCATAAAGGGTGTGTTTTGATACCAAATTTAAGCATGAAAATAATGGTTTTTAGACGGTTACATTAACTGTTTTGCATACTCACTTCTTATATGTTGAATTTCTTGCATCACTGTAAGACTAAATTGCTTGGTCTTCAAAAGACTCTGAAAGGTTTTGCAGGAAACATTGCTTGGAAACCAACTATTGGAATCATATCTGTCTTAGAAGCAATGAAATCGACTGTATTACTGGATCAATCGACTTCCACATACAGAGGGTTATAAATTCCATTTATTCGAGTTTGGTTATCAAGTTGCTTGATCTTTCATTATATCAGTTTTGTACAATATAATCTCATTGCTTGATTATTTTTATATTGTGAGATTGTTGATAGTTGTATCTTTGTTTGATTGAAATGTGCAAATCATTGATAATGGTTTAAAAAACCGTTATTTGTGATGTAATTTTGATATTAAAAGCACCCTTTTTCACTTAGAAACTTGCTTGGACTCATGCTTTTTCATTAAGTTGTGTGAATAAGAGAGTTGAGGTTGATTTCAATGATTTTATGACTAATTCCCTTCCTTTTGACAAAGATTGAGGTAATACTAGAAGCAGAGATGAAAAACCAAGAAGATGGAGCTCATAAGGGCGTAAAAAGGCACAAGAAGGAGGGAAAACACGAAGCCCGAGCGTCCAGAAGCGCAGCTTGAGCGTTAAGAATCGACGTCTACCGCGCAGGCGGTGGCCCTGGCCGCCCGGGCGGCGGGCCTTCATAGCTTTGGCGTCCTAATTCGATGCCTGGGCCTTACATGAGTTATTTGACCGCCTGAGCGTCCTCCTGGATCGCCTAGGCGTCGACTTTCGTGGATCGGGCCCTGTTTTTGCTCTGTTTCGATTCTTTTGGACCAGACCCTATTTTGGCATGCCTCTAACACTATTTAAAGGACCCTAGGCTCTAGTTTTTGTATCCTTCACAGAGAAGAGCATAACAATACACTCTTTTCCCAATTCTTAGGCTTTCATTCTCATTCTTTCTTCCATTGTTCATAGAGTTCCCCCATGTCTATAGGGAACTAAGTTCTAGAAGGTCAGGCTTTCAATTGTTTTCTGGATGGATATTCTGGGTATAATCAATTGTGGTGGATCCAAAAGAACAAGAGAAGACAGCTTTCAGTTGCCCATTTAGAGCTTTTTCCTACAGAAAAATGTCGTTCGGATTATGTAATGCCCCAGCTACTTTTCATAGATTCATGCAGGCAATTTTTGCAGACTTGATAGAAAAATGCATTGAGGTCTTCATGGATGACTTTTCAGTATTTGACAGTTCCTTTCATGAGTGTTTGTCTAACCTAGACGTGGTACTCAAGAGATGCACCCAATCCAATACTGTTCTCAACTGGGAAAAATGTCAGTTCATGGTAACGGAAGGTATTGTTTGGGTCGTAAAATTTCTTCTAAAGGAATTGAAGTTGATAGAGTCAAAGTGGAGGTCATTGAAAAACTCCCACAACCAACCAATGTGAAAGGAATAAGAAGTTTTACATGCTGGCTTTTATAGAAGATTCATCAAGGATTTTTCAAAAATTGCCAAACCATTAAGTAACCTCCTTGTTAAGGATGTCCCTTTTGTGATGAATGATGAATGCCTTAAAGCTTTTGATATTTTGAAGAAAAAATTGATTTCTGCTCCAGTAATGGTGGCTCCTGATTGAAATCAAGACTTTGAGCTGATGTGTGATGCCAGTAATTATGCCATAGGTGCAGTTCTTGGCCAAAGAAGGGAGAAGGTTTTCCACACTATTTATTATGCAAGCAAAGTTTTGAATGAAGCCTAGCTGAATTATGCCACCACAGAAAAAGAATTCCTTGCTATTGTGTATGCCTTGGAGAAATTTAGACCATACCTCATTGGGTCTAAAGTGATTATCTACACTGACCATGCAGCTATAAAATATTTGTTGAACAAACCGGACTCCAAAGCCACGATTAATCAGATGGGTGCTTTTGCTACAAGAGTTTGATGTGGAGATGCGTGACAAAAAGGGAAGTGAAAATGTAATTGCTGATCACTTGTCTCGTTTGGTAAATAATGAGGTTACAAGCATGGAAGTAGAGATTTGGGAATCCTTCTCAGATGAAACACTCATGTATATTCAACAAAGGCCATGGTTTGCTGATATGGCCAATTGCAAAGCTGCAGGAGTAATTCCAGAAGATTCCAACTGGCAACAGAGAAAAAAGATTTTGCATGATGCAAAACAATTTGTTTGGGGTGATCCTTACCTATTCAAGATTGCAGCAGATAATCTTCTGAGGTGTTGTGTGACTAAGGAAGAAGTGGAAGGAATTTTGAGGCACTGTCATGATTCACCTTATGGGGGACATTTTAGTGGAGAAAGAACAACTGCAAAGGTACTTTAGTGAGGATTTTATTGGCCTACCCTCTTTAAAGATGCTCATAATCATGCCATGAACTATGATAAGTGTCAAAGGACTGGTACCATCTCCAGACGCCATGAAATGCCGTTGATAAGCATTGAAGTTTTTGATTGCTGGGGCATGGACTTTATTGGACCTTTTCCACCATCCTTCAATAATGAATACATATTGGTGGCTGTAGACTATGTGAGCAAGTGGGTGGAGGCTCTGGCTTGTCCCAAGAATGATTCCATCACTGTCATTAAATTTCTAAAAAGGCAAATATTGTCCCGATTTGGAACTCTAGAGTACTCATTAGTGATGGAGGATCTCATTTTTGCAAGCACAAGCTTGCAAAAGTGCTCAAGCACTATGGTGTGAAACATAAGGTGGCTACACCTTATCATCCACAGGCAAACGGACAAGCTGAAGTCTCTAATAGGGAGATAAAGAGGATTTTGGAGAAGACAGTTACTACATCAAGAAATGATTGGTCTATGAAGTTAAATGATGCCCTTTGGGCATATCAAACTACAATGAAGAAAGTTATTGAATTGTCTGCTTTCCAGATGGTCCATGGAAAGGCATGTCACCTACCGGTGGAGATGGAACATTGAGCTCTGTGGGCCTTAAAATTTTAGAATTTTGATCCTGGTGGCACTGTAGAAAAGAGAAGGAGGTAAATTATTGAGCTAGAGGAGATGAGGCTGCACGCCTATGATTCTCCTAAAAATTACAAAGAAAAGGTGAAATATTATCATGACAGGAAGCTAGTAAAAAGGGTCTTTACTCCAAGACAACAGGTGTTGCTGTTTAACTCACGACTAAAACTTTTCCCTGCAAAGTTGAAGTCCAAGTGTTCTAGCCCGTTCGTAATCAAGAGTGTCCTCCCTCATGGGGTGATTGAGTTAACTGACCCAGTCGCCAAAGATCCACAAAGCAGCTGGGTAATCAATGGACAACACTTCAAGCATTACTTGGATGGTGAGGTGGAACGCCTCTCCACAATTATGAAGCTGGTTGATGCAACATGAACTTACTGGGTCAAGCTAGTGACGTTAAAGAAGCGCTTGCTGGGAGGCAACCTAGTTTTCTGCACTTTTCTTTTCAATTTTAATTTTACTTTTTGTTTATTTTATTTTATTTTTATTATGCTCTGCTTGAATGAATTGAACTGCTTTGATTCAACTGTGCTTGTTTTGTGATGAGTATTGCTTTGTGAGATTCTGGGGTATTGATTGATGTTGAGATGGTGCATTATGTGATATAGGTGATGGCTCACAATATGTGAAACAGGTGCTTGAGATAAAGTTTGATTGAGATACTTAATTTTAGAACTTGTGAGTTTACTTGTGAGAGTTTTGGGCTTCAGAGTTGTTTTTAAATAATTGCTATTAGTTTGAAAGCATGAATGATTTTGCCCAAATTTTCTGTGACTAAACTACTTGCTTGCAGTTTTCATACGATCAAGGCCATCTTTTGTTGTCCCTTATTCTTTTAACCTTCACAAAAAAAATTTCCCACTGAAAAGAGAACAATTTGTTCTAACCTTTGAACCTTGAGCCTTATGCATGTTTTGAAAAACCTTTTTGAAAATCTTTACCTTGAGTTAAGTTGAGATCATTTGATGAGGTACTGATAAAAGTTCAAGTTTAGGGTTGCTAGTTACTTCTCTGAGCAGTGAGCAATTGAAAAACAAAAGCAAGAGAAAGGCAAAAGAAAAGAATAGAAAAATCAAAAGAAAAGAAAAAAGCTCACTGCAAGGGAAAGTTGGGAAAAAGAAAGAGAGTTTGTGCTTAAAGGATAAATTCATAATGTCTCTCTTAACAGAAGGAATTTTGCTGACCAGAAAAACCAATTTCATTCTTAGCCCAGCCAAGTTATAAGTCATGAAAAGCCCTTGTGATGATAACCTGCTTGTGAGTATGTTTGATTGTGGTTAAATGAAAGGCAAAATCAATTTGTGTAAAATTGTGATGGTGGAGTGAAACACCTCACTATACACCTTTGAGTTGAGTGAAACACTTTTGAGTGCTTGAGTGAAAAACTTTCCTTGGTGAAGAGTGGTTCTTTGAATTTCTGATTGCATCTCTACTTGGTTGATTGATCATTCTTAAGGACAACATCTGTTGAAAATGTATGAACATCACATTTACCTGGATTGAATTAAGACATCTGCACATCTTGACTGAGATCTTTATGTCGAATTTATAAAAGTAATTTCATATCTTGAAGGAAAGAGTTTTTGAAAAAGGTTGAGTCATTGTAGTGATTGTTCTGAAGAGCTGAGTTACATTCTGTTTGCTTGAGGACAAGCAAAGTTCTAAGTTTGGGGTTGTGATAATGGTTTAAAACACCGTTATTTGTGATGTAATTTTGATATTAAAAGCCCCCTTTTTCACTTAGAAACTTGCTTGGACTCATGCTTTTTCATTAAGTTGTGTGAATAAGAGAGTTGAGGTTGATTTCAATGGTTTTATGACTAATTCCCTTCGTTTTGACAGAGATTGAGGTAATACTGGAAGCAGAGATGAAAATCCAAGAAGATGGAGCTCAGAAAGGCATAAAAAGGCACCGGAAGGAGGGAAAACACGAAGCCCGGGCATCTAGAAGCGCAACTTGAGCATGCAGAATCGACGTCCACCACTCGGGCAATGGGGGTTCATAGCTTGGGCGTCCAAATTCGACGCCTGGGCCTTACATGAGCTATTCTGGTCGCCTGGGTGTCCTCTTGGACCGCCTAGCCGGACTTTCGTGGATCGGGCCCTGTTTCTGCTCTGTTTCGATTCTTTTGGACCAAGCCTTGTTCTGGCACGCCTCTGACACTATTTAAAGGACCATGAGGCTCTAGGTTTTGTATCCCTGGCAGAGAAGAGCATAGCAATACATGAGAGACGTTGGCATTAATGCATAAAAAGAATTCTTATATACATGAGAGGGAACTTGGGGAAATCTAACCCCAACAACATATCCATCTCATATAAATCAACCTCATCCATCTTTGTGCTCCTTTGCCACTGATCAATTGCATTTTTTTTATTTATTATTTTTTGCATTCAAACCCAATGATCTCTTTTTATTTTTAAGTCAATTAATCTTGTTATCACACACTTGTTCAACGCCGAGAGTCCTCTGGGATACGATACTTCGTCTTACCACTTTATATTACTTCTGCGTCTCGGTACACTTGCTGATTCAACCCAACAATCATATCACTAATACAATCTTGACATAACTGATTACATGCTCTCTTATCTGTGTGACTGCATTGTTGATAAAGGATTAAATACCGTTATTAGTTATGTGATTTTGATACTAAAACACCCCTTTTTCACTTAGAAACTTTCTTCACATCTTTTTACCAGGAATGCTAGGAATTGTATGAATTGGTAATTAGGGACAAGCTTATTTACCGAGACATCGGGTTTAAGTGTTTTAGTGAGGGACGTTGGCATTAATGAATAAAGAAGAATTCTTATATGCATGAGAGGGAACTTGGTGAAGTCTAACCCCAACAACATACTCATCTCATATAAATCAACCTCCATTCATCTCTGTGCTTTTTTGCCACTGATCAATTTTACTTTGCTTTATTTTATTTTGTTTGCAATACAAATCCATGATCTCCTTTTATTTTAAGTCTTAATTAATCTTGTTCTCACACAACTGTTCAGCGCCGAGAGCCCTTTAGGATACGATGCTTGGTCTTACCATTTTATATTACTTGTGCGACTCGGTACACTTGCCGATTTGCCTCAACAATTGTGCATCTTATTCTGATTTTGTTATATGCATATTGACAGGGGGTGCATTGTTTGTTTGCATAGATGTTTCACATGCCTACATTCTAGGGGAAGCTTATCCATCTCATGTTAATATCTGTGATAGGGGAGCATCACTACATGTTTAAACTACTTATCACTGCATGTTTAAACACATTGGATAAAATCAGTTATTTTGCCTGCTTGATCTGATACTGATTTTATGGGTTGTTTATGTACAAACATGGTTGTTTATTAATCATGATTGTTAAGATTGTTGATAAGGGAAGCACTGGTTTAGCTAACGTTAATCTCACAGTGCTTTAATTACTCTGTTTTTTTATGATGACAACACATTATTAATAAGACATGTTTTGTTATGTGTTACATGTTCTTTTGCTTATTGATTGATATCTTATTGAACATGTTTGTGTTGATTTTGATATATGAATGCATACTCACTAAGCTTATTTTTGATATATCATCTGTGATTGCATTACATATGTTTTTATGATGAAAACCACATGCACTTTTATGAACTTATATTGTGTGGCATGACTGCAAGTTTTAAGTGCTATGAGTGATTTTGCATTGAAATGATTTTTAAACTATGCTGATGTGCCTAAGTCGACTACATGCGCAGTGGAGCCAACTTAGTTAGTTTATTTGTTTGAAATTTTGTTATGACAGTGAACAGTAACGACTATATTTCAAAATTTAGTTATTGCATTGAAGATAGTCAACTATATCAAATGTAAAATCAATTTTTTAGTTGTTGACTGCTACTATTTGACTTAACTGTTATAATTGTCTGAGGACAGTTGACTTTATTAGTAGCTGAGTCGACTACAGGAGCGTCTGATTTATAGAAAATTACAAATAGACGTGCCTCAGTTGATCTCAAAGACTTTGGAAATCTAACACTTTCATTTATGATTTACAGATCGTGATCTCTGAGAATTTACTCCAAGAACTCATCAAGAAGACCGTGGTAATCTATCTTTGGAGAGGTTCTTTGAAGGAGAAAGATTTTTGTGCTTACTGGCTGATCATACCCTGCACATTGCGATGCTCATTTGTTGATCAAGATTTCTATCAATCTTTGTAAGATTGTTCCTGTTGTTCCTGTTGTGATTATAGGGGGTTGACTCGTGGAGTCTGGACACTTTGAGGATTGTTCAAAGTGGGTTAAAGATTGTAGAAGAGGGGATATCTTGCTGCAGATCTTTGTTGTGTGTATTGCCTATATTTTGGTTAGAGGGTTAGAGAGGTGTTTTATATTTTTGACGTAGAGGTCTCTATAAAAGCCTTGTTATAAAAACCTTGACCATTATAGTGCATTTGTGTGCGGATTGTGGAAGGACACTGGATGAACCAGTATAAAAATCTGTGTTTGAATTATCTATCCCTACTCTTTTACATTCAGTCGACTTTATTGTTTTTGTAGTCAACTTAGTATTTCGCTGCACTTGAAATTTTCATTCCTTGTGATGCAAGAAACGTTGTAAAGGTTTATACTTTTTGAAAAAGATTTTAAAAAGACTCTAATTTTGAAACCTCACCAATTCACCCCCCTCCCCCTCTTGGTGTTGAAACGAAGCCTACCTGTTTTCCAACATCTTTGTTCGTGCCTTTAAATATATGAAGGTTTGTATTGATCCTTTTTCATATGTGTTGTACACAAAACCCTTGTTTCTAGCAAAGAAGTCTCTACAGTTTCTAGAAAACTCTAAAAATGGCCGTGTCATCATCACACCCAAGGAAACGCTTTTTATCGTCTAGAAGAGAACCAATTCCTTTTGGATGGTTCAATGATGATGATCAGAGGACTGATTTCATATGCAAATGGAGCTTTAAAGAAGTAATCAGGCACAAGTGCATGAGCATTATATTTTTCCGTAATGAAGGTTTCATTTTTCAAGAATTGTTGGAGAAAGCTGGTTTGAAAAAATTTGTGGAACTTCAAGGGGATTGCTATCCAAACCTAGTGAAAGTTTTCTATTCAAATTTGAAAAAGGAAGGTAACTGCCTCACAACTAAGATAAAGGGTGTGAATATCTGCATAGACTATCCCATATGGAAATATGTTGCAGGACTTCAACAAGAAGGATTGAAGGCGTATCAAGGCATTCCGGGGTTGTACAAAACTGAGATATACAACAACTTCTTGAAGAATCCTGATATGGTAGGAAAATATGAATCTTTTGGTATTAAGAATTTAAGCAAGGAAGAAAATTTGTGTGCACACGTGATCACCCCACAGTCAAATATCAAAAAAGGCAAGCAGAAAATCTCTTCTTTCACACAAGGCATGGAAGAAACCTTGGGACAAGCATGGGAAAAATACAAGAGTTTACTGAGAAAGACACCTACTCATGGTTTTGATGAAGAAACAGTAGTCATTCTTTTTATTGGAGGTCTTGGCTCACAGACTAAGTTAATGTTAGATTGCTCAGCTATAGACAATATCAAATGCAAGACCCCAGATGAAGCCTATGAATTAATTGAAAACATGGCTACCAATGACAATGAGATGCACAGTGAAAGAGGAGCTCCACCAAAACCTAAGGGAGTTCTACAGTTACGGTCTTATGATGCCTTGCTTGCTCAAAACAAGATTAATACTCAGCAACTGGAGGTCTTGACAAAGAAGCTTTCTCAGCCACAAAAGGAGTTCCAAAAGGTTTCATCGGTTCAACAACAACTTTGTGAATTGTGTGGTGGTGACCATATCAATGGTCAATGTGCAATACCTGAAAATCTTATGAAGAAGTCAATTACATGGGAAACCAGTTTCATCCTAATAACTACAACCAAGGGTGGAAATCTCATCCAAGCATGGGACAAAGTCAATTTGGGCAAGCTAGTGGACAATTCAACAGACCACCACAACAACAACAACATTGGAAACAACAACCCTCTAGAGCTGACAAAACTACAAAAATTGAGGATACTCTCCAATAGTTCATGTAGGCAACTCTCTCCTATCAAAAGAGCACTGACGCTGCTATAAGGAATATTGAGATGCAAGTTGGGAAAATGGCCAAAAAGGTGGAGGAGATGCCTATCAAAAGTTTTGGGGCTAATACTGAAGTTAACCCCAAGGAAAAATGCAAGGCTATTGTGAGCATGAATGATGAGAAAGAAAAAGAGAGGGAAAAAAAGAAAGAAAAGGAGAGAAAAGAAAAAATTGAGTTGAGAGAGAAAGATGAAAAAAAAAAGAGAAAAAGTGAGACTGAGGAAAAAGAAAAAAATGAAAAAAGAAGAGTGGAAAAAAGAAGAGGTTGAGAGAAAAAAATAAAAAAATAAAAAAATTGAGAAAAATCTTCCTTATGTTACCAATAAGGAGTATTGATAAAACTTGAAGACAATTGTTTTGATGATGCTGCAAGAAGCTTTAATTGAACAGGATGTTAGATTTATTTAAAAGCAATTTGTAGAAATTAAATGTAGTAGGAAAGTCTTATAAACTTTGTAAAACTTGCATTTTTAACTGCAATAATCGATTATGGAGAAGCAATAATCGATTATCACAAGTCTTTCAGGTATAATCGATTATCACTTGATATAATCGATTATCACATTTTGAAAAACCTGTAACGGACTTGAATAATCGATTATCACTTACAATAATAGATTATTCGTTGCAGTTGGGACTTGACCTTTGATATTCAGAGCAACTGGCTTTATTTTGGGTTTCTGAGAAGTTCAGAAGCTTAGTAGAATACTGTTTGTCAGAGGAAGTTCTCAGAAGCTATAGTTTAAAGTTCCTTTGCTTGGTCTCGTGAACAGGAGAGGCTCGCGTTTCGTGTGTCGATAGTCGGAGCAAGCTCTCTTCGAGTTAGCAAGGTGCTCTGCCTGGTCTCGTGAATAGGAGAAGCTCGCGTATCGTTTGTCGATTGTCAGAGCGGTTCTCTTCGAGTTGGCAGAGTGTTCTTCTTTTGGTTCGTTCATCGAAGGAATGTTTATTTATCTGTTTTTATTCACTATTATTGTAATCTGTGAAACATCTTTTTAGAGGAACTGTTAATCACTTTTTATAGTGATTAACGACTGGACGTAGATTCTGTTGAATTGAACCAGTATAAAAATACTTGTGTGATTTTTTTAATCGCTACACTCCTTACGCTTTTACGCATATCAACTGTTTGATAAATTTTCTGAAAGAAAATTAATTTTCTAAAACGAACCATTTTAATTTAAATAGTGACTGAACACGCTTTCTGCTACTCTAAGTTTTATTCCGCTGCGTTACACTCTGTTTGGTACCAACCAACAATTGGTATCAGAGCTTGCTTTGATAGTTTTTCAAATTTGTGAAAATGGCCAGTCACAACCAAAACCTTGTATATGCCGAAGGTGCTTCTATTAACAGACCACCACTTTTTACTGGTGATAATTATTCGTTCTGGAAAGTCAGAATGGCAATTTTTATGGGGTCTGTTGACAGAGGCATCTGGGAAGCTATACAAAATGGTCCTTTTATTCCTAAAAGCACAGTTGATGGTGTAGAGGTAGAGAAACCATTTTTTAACTGGACTACTGAAGAAAATAGACGAGCTTAGTTTGATATTAAAGCTCGTAATATTATTTCATTTGCTGTTGTACTTGATGAATTTTATAGAATTTCAGTGTGTAAGACAACATAGGAAATGTGGGAAGTCCACAGAGTCACACATGAAGGAACAGAGGACGTGAAACGTGCAAGGAAGAACACTCTTATTCAGGAGTATGAGATGTTCAGAATTCAACCTGGAGAAACAATTTCTGATGTCCAAAAGCGCTTCACTCACATAGGGAACCACTTGACTGGGTTGGGTAAGACCTTTGATACTGATGAATTAAATGTTAAAATTATAAAATCATTGGAGAGGTCTTGGCAACCAAAGGTGACTGCCATCTCGGAATCACAAAATCTCTCTTAAATGACGACGCCAATTCTGTTTGGAAAGCTTCGTGAGCACGAGCTTGAGTTGAAGAGATTAACTGTTGAACAAGATCAAGGCAAAAGGAAAACACTAGCTTTCAAGTTCGAGATCTTTAAAGGCAAAAGTTCAAAAAATTTTGAAATGATGATTCTGATGATGAAGAGAACATGAGCCTCATGATAAAGAAGTTTGCCAAGTTTATGAAGGCAAAAGGAAAGGACAAATTTCGTAAAGAAAGGAGAGAAAATCAAGAATCTCCTTCAAGTGTAAAATGCTATGGATGTGGACAAAGAGGACACATGAAAACTGAGTGTCGAAAGATCAAGAAAAATGAAGACAAGAAGGAAAGAAAATTTCGAAAGAAAAAGAAAGCTTACATAGCTTGGGAGGACAATGCTTCCAGCTCAACAAGCTCAAGTGATTCAGATGAAGAAGCTAATATTTGTCTAATGGCTGACTTAGAAGATACTGGAAGTCAAGTAAGTGATTCCAGCTTTGAATCTAGTGAAGTAGACTTGCAAAAGGCTTTCTTTGAATTAATGAATGAATCTAAAAAACTTGATGCTGCTCATAAAAAGCTTAAGGAAGAGAACAATGAATTGAAATTGATATATGATAAATTGCTTGATGATGAAGTTGTTTTAAGAAACAAAGTTAGTACTTTAGAAACAAAATTGTCTGATGCAAATGTTACTGTTGAACCTGTTGAATGCTTGTCTTGTAAGAGTCATATGTTTGATATTGACATACTTGAAAACTTACTTGTAGAGGCAACCAAAAATAATTCACATGCTAAGACAAACCTAAGTAGAAGCAATGTTAAAAATAGAAACATGCATCAAAATAATAATTCTAAAGTAAGAAGAACTCGTAGAGTTTGGGTTCAAAAAGGAACTTTTGTTAAAAATAAAGTGAGTAATGTGTGTTGTTTTTACTGTATGAAGCATGGACACACATCAAACAAATGCAAAATTAAACATTTTGGTGTTCCAAATGGTAAATATGCATGGATTAAAGTGGTAAAATGATATATACTTGCATGAACTAACCCCAAGGACCCATAATCAGATTGGGGACCTAAAATTCTTGCTAATTTGTTTTATAGGAATTAACTAAGTCAAAGAAGTCATTGTGGTATCTTGATAGTGGTTGCTCAAGACACATGACCGGTGACAAGAAAAGGTTCATGTCCCTTGAGAAGAAAAAGCAAGGATTTGTGACTTATGGGGACAATAACAAAGGTAGAATCATGGGTACCGGAGACATTGGAGGAGGAAACACATTGACTATAAGGGATGTTCTATATGTTGAAGGACTTAAACATAATCTCCTAAGCATAAGTCAATTATGTGACAAAGGTCTCAAGGTAACTTTTGAAAGTGATAAATGCACTGTTTACTTTAAAGACTCTACTAATATTGCTTTGCAAGGTGTTAGGCATAACAACATATATTTGATTGATATTGAAAGTGCATCTAGTCATAGTATAACATGCTTAGTTGCTAAAGAAGAAAATCCTTGGCTATGGCATAAAAGAGCTGCACATACTCATATGCAACATTTGAATAAGTTAATTTCTAAGGATCTTGTGATTGGTTTGCCTAAACTGAAATTTGAGAAAGACAAATTATGCACTGCATGTCGAAAAGGTAAACAAACCAAATCTTCTTTTTCATCCAAAAGCATGATTTCAACATCAAAACCATTAGAACTTCTGCATATGGACTTATTTGGTCCATCTAGAATTAAAAGTTTTAGTGGAAATTACTATGCTCTTGTAATTGTTGATGATTACACTAGATTCACTTGGACTTTCTTTTTAACTTTGAAAAGTGAAGCTTTCAAAGCTTTTAAATCTTTTGCTAAACGTATTCAAAATGAGAAAGATTTGAAAATCAAAACATTGAGGAGTGATCATGGTGGTGAATTTGAAAATGAATCCTTTAAAAAATTTTGTGAAGAACTGATGGGCTGTCGCGACCCATGCAAATTTGATGTGCATAAAGAATGCAGTATAGTGCTAGGAAGTGACTCCTAAGTCGTCTCTCAAGGACTAAACTGTGGTTCGAGAATCAGGTCTCACACGAAGTGGGGGGATTTGTGAAAGGTTTTTGAGATGATAATTAAACTAAATTAAAGCATGGAAATTAAACATAACTAAACAGAATTGAAAATGCTAGAAGAGATGTGGAAAACATAAAGACCGAACGGCCCTACAAATGACTGAATGGTTCTACATTGAGACCGAACGGTTCTCTAAAACAAGTGGGGCAATTGGTAATGCAAGAAGATAAAGAAACTGAAGAGAATATAAATCATTGTGAACGAAAGTATTAATTCGGACAATGCAATAGATAAATATCCAAACAAAATTAAAACTATTAAAATGCAATACTTAAAGCTAAAACATTAAATGTACAATGTTGTAAGCTAAATATAAAAAATAATTCATCACAAAAATGGCAAAAATAAAATGCTTGAAAAGTTAGTTTAAATAAGTGAGTAAGCTGCAATGAAATAAAATCATGTTGCACCATTTTCCATCCGAGGCTGTGACACCTCTCATACCTGAACATCATTTCCCCAAAGCAATTAAAATGAATTTTCCATTAGAAAAAGTGTTGCACTCCTAAATGAATGAAGCACCACTTGCTTCGTTTTTAACTAAAACTCAATATATAAGGAGGGTGGCTGCTGCAGCAGAGTGAATCAGCCCCTCCGTGTATGCCATCCAACCCCAAAATAAATTCTCCAAAGCCCAAAACGTTCACAAGCCAAAGTATCTACATGTGGCAGACCGTGCTACTTCTTCAATCACCGACACTTGTTTTTCTCAAAGGAAATTTGGTGCAGCTGGGATAAAATTAAATGCCCAAGGGCTGAATCACTTGGAATGTAGTGGCAGCAAACACAATTTTCGTTAATTAAAAGAAAGGCAACCATAGAACTAATAACAAGGAAAAGGGCTGATTCTACAAAAAAAAGAAAGGAAAAACCGAATACTAAACATTGAAAGACACAAAATATAACTCAACTTATACGATTAAAAACACATGTGCTCTAGCCAAAATGTAGGAACGTTGCTGGCACATGAAAATTAATGCATTGAATTTAAACTAACGTGTTCACAAATCAAAATAGCCTTCATTCTCCAAGAAAAGTAAAAGTGCACCTAAGACCATTTAAAGAAATTCCTAAAAGCAAGTGGCGGCAGGAGCTTCTTTCCTTTAACCAAAATCACCTAATAAAACCATGTTTCCAGAAAAAAAATCTTCCAAGTGAAGTGTCGGCTGGGAGCTTCTCCAAACGTTCCAGCACCCCTTTGTAAACTGAAAAATGCCGAGAGTCCTCTCCTCCAAATGGGTGACGGCTGGTAGCATTTTCTAAGGGCCATGTGTCCTTAAAAATTAGGGTGGAGTCCACTCTAAAAACCCTAAAGTTGCCAAGTGTCCTTTTACTATTTGGGCCCATCATGTTTTTGTCAAAAATTGGCCCAATGTGCATAAGCTTGTCTAAAAATTTTAACTATTAAAATTACAATACAACTAAAATTTAAAATGTCTAAATGGAGAGTCTAGAATTTATTTGGTGTCCTCCAAATGTCCTAAATTGAGCGTCCATAATTTTCCATGAAAATAATAATGCAAATAATTAGCTCAGAAAATTCAAATTAATTAAAATTAGAATTTCCGATCAAATTAAGCATAATTAGGAAAAATGGGAAAATACCGGACAATTAAGCACAATTTCTTGATTAATTTTAGCACAATAAACTAAGTGAAATCAATAAAATATCGACTCATCAAGAACATGGCATTGCACATAACTTTTCAGCTCCTAGAACTCCTCAACAAAATGGTGTTGTTGAAAGGAAAAATAGGTCACTAGAAGAATTAGCTAGAACACTTATGAATGAATCTAATGTTCCAAAATACTTTTGGGCTGATGCAGTTAGCACTGCTTGTTATGTGTTGAATAGGAAGCTTATTAGGCCAATTCTGAAATTAACTCCTTATGAACTGTTAAATGGTAGAAAACCAAATGTATCTCATTTGAAAATATTTGGATGCAAATGCTTTGTATTAAATAATGGAAAAGATAATCTTGGAAAATTTGATGCAAAATCTGATGAAGCAATTTTTCTAGGATATTCTTTGACTAGTAAAGAATATAAGGTATTTAATAGAAAAACTTTGATAATTGAAGAATCAATGCATGTTGTCTTTGATGAGATTGTGGACCTTGAGGTAAACCCTCTTGAGTCAAATAAACCCATTGCAGGCGATGAGGATTATTTAAGGGCAGCACTTGAAGAGATGTATCTAAATGAGAATTATCCTCCGGAACTTCAAGAAAGACCTCAAGCTGTTGATCCTAAAAACTATCAACAACCAAGAGGACTCTCCTTGGACAACATCATTGGAGATATTTCAAAAGGGGTAACTACTAGACATAATCTTAATAATTTTTATCTAACTGTAGCTTTTGTGTCTCAGATAGAACCCAAGAACATAAAGGAACCTCTTCAAGATGACAAGTGGTACATTGCTATGCAAAAAGAGCTAAACCAATTTGAAAGGAATGAAGTCTGGGAACTTATTCCGAAGCAAGATAATTATCAAATCATAGGAACCAAATGGGTATTCAGGAACAAGCTTGATGAGGATGGAAACATCACAAAGAACAAAGCAAGACTAGTTGCAAATGGCTACTATCAAGAGGAAGGTATAGACTATGATGAAAGATATGCACTGGTAGCCAGGTTAGAAGCAATTAGATTATTACTTGCATATGCATCTTTGATGAAATTTAAACTGTATCAAATGGATGTGAAAAGTGTGTTTTTAAATGGATTTATAAAAGAAGAGGTGTATGTTAGTCAACCTCCTGGTTTTAAGGATTTCAAATTTCCTGATCATGTTTATAAGTTGAAAAAGGCCTTGTATGGTTGATTCAACCTTATTCATAAAGAAAGTAGGAAAACACATCTTGATTGTGCAAGTTTACGTAAATGATATTATATTTGGGTCAACTGATGACTCTTTGTGTGAAGAATTTGCAAAAATAATGCAAGGTGAGTTTGAGATGTCTATGATGGGTGAGCTAAATTTCTTCTTAGGACTACAAATAAAGTAAATGAATGGAGGTACTTTTATCTCCCAAACAAAATATTGTAGAGAAATTCTTAAGAAATTTGATATGGATACTTGCAAAGAAGCTGGTACACCTATGGCAACTTCATGCTATTTAGATAAGGATGAATCTGGAAAAGGAGTAAATGATACTATGTTTAGAGGCATGATAGGATCCTTGTTATACCTCACTACGAGTAGACCAGATATTATGCAAAGTGTATGTGTATGTGCTAGGTATCAAGCCAATCCTAAAGAATCTCATTTGACTGTTGTTAAGAGAATCTTAAAATATCTTAAGGGAACCACTTCCTTTGGACTTTGGTATCCATCTGATGCTTCACCTAGTTTAATAGGTTATTCTGATGCAGACTATGGTGGCTGCAAAATTGATAGGAAAAGTACTAGTGGAACCTGTCATTTTCTAAGTTGTTCTTTGGTGTCCTGGCATTCAAAGAAACAAGCGTGTGTAGCTTTGTCTACCACTGAAGCTGAATATATTGCAGCTGGAAACTGTTGCGCCCAAATTTTGTGGATGAAACAACAACTGGAAGACTTTGATATCTTCCTTGATAATATTCCTTTAAAATGTGATAATACAAGTGTAATAAATCTGACTAAGAACCCCATAATGCACTCAAGAACCAAACACATTGAGATTAGACATCATTTCCTAAGAGATCATATTCAAAAGGGGGATTGTCAAATTGAATATGTTGATACCTTACATCAATTAGCTGATATTTTCACCAAAAGACTACCTAAGGATAGATTTTTTGAGCTTAGAAAAGAGTTAGGAGTATTAGATATGTCTTAGGATCAAAACTTATGAAAAATTAGTATTTTCAAAAAATTTACGCTTCATAATCGATTATCTAAACTCAAAACTCAAATCTGGGAAACCTTAAACAGATAACCGATTATCATCAGGCATAATCGATTATCATGTAATCTCTAGGTAGTGATTATTGAGCAGATAATCGATTATCACGAGCCATAATCGATTATCACGCTAACAGTTTCAAAAATAGAGCCGTTGGAGCGTCCCATAACGGCTATAAACGGCCATAAATGGCTAGTTTTTCCATTTTTCTTATAAATAGCCCCCCATAATCGATTGTTAGTCACTCCTTTGCACCCATATACTGCTGAAATCAAATGTAGAGCAAAAATCCCCTCCATTTCAATTCACTTTCTCAAAGTCTCACTCCCTTAAACTTCCTCCATGGTTGATTCAAGAAGGCATCGCCGCAAAGCTGCTGGAGCATCTTCTTCCTCTCATTCACGTCGTGCAACCTTAGATGGATGGATTTCAGATCCAGAAAAACATGAGGATTTTGTGAATTCATGGCAAGAAAGGAGAATCATGGGGGTAAAATATATTCGCCTTGATTTTTTTCCTTTCTATGGTTTTCAATTTCCAGATGTTTTTGCTAATCAAGGACTCACGCATCTGGTGGAGCAAAAAGGTTGCATTTATCCCGATCTCATAAGAGTGTTCTACTTCAACTTGAGATATCGAGATGGGATTATATCCATTAAAGTGAAGGGTGTCCGCATTATTTTAGATGATGATGTGTGGACCAACGTTGCCCAACTTATCATTTGGGATGATGCTGTAAAAGTTCATCTAGGACTTCAAGATTTCAATAGGTTGATGGCTTTCCAATCCTTCTTGCGTCACCCTGATCAGCAGACTAACTGAAGGCAATTACTTGTTGGAGGTTTCAAGGTTGAAGAAAGGATGATTCACTACTTGATTGTCTGGATACTATGTCCTAGAGCAACCAACCATGCTCAATGCTCTGAGCAGGATCTACTTCTTCTGTATGGGATTCTAAATCACATACACATCGATTGGCCTGCTCTCATTGCTGACACAATGGTAAAAGCTAAGAAATCCCATTCTTATCAATTTCCCTATGCTCTTCTTATTTCTAGAATTTTAGAGTACAAAGGTGTTAATGTTGAAGGAGAACTTGTCCAAGTCATTCAAGCAGTTGGTTTAGAAATTGGAGATACTACCTTTCGTCAGATGGGATTCATTACCAGAGGAAGAGTTCTCATCCACAAAGATGATGACCATCCTGATGAAGATGAAGATGATGACTTGGATACTCATATGGCAGAACTAGTTAGCGTTGTTACTCCGTTTGATGCTGGTCCATCAACCATACCCTCATCCTCCTCATTCTCCATGGAAGAACATTTTGCTAGATTATCTACGCAAATAGAGAATTTAAGTCTAGCACAGAAAACACACTTTGAAGGGGTTTATGAGTTGCAGAAATCTATTGATGAATACCTGGTTGATCAATTTCTTGATCTTGATGTTCGCCTATCCAACATAGAGTCTCATCTCAACCTTCAACCACCTGAGAGATCCCCTAGCCCTGAGTTTTAGAGATAGATTTCTATGAGAGCATGTTTTGTTGTTTGCTTGCTATTTCATCTATGTTATAATTCTGTTTTTTATGTTTCTTCTTATGATGTAATCCTTCTTTTCATAAATAAAATGATCTCTTAATTATATGCATACTTTTTTTATTTGAGGCGGAGATCATATTTAGGGGGAGCTTTTTCCATAAAATCTTTTTGCTTATGATAAAAAACGGGGAGAAGAACAATATAAGGGGGATAAGTATAATTTGATACAGGTATTGCTAACTGTTTTGTTTGAGTGTTAGTGATAACGGTTGAAAAACCGTTATTTTCATATGCTATTTTGGACTAAATTACACCCTTTACTGCTTAGAATGAGCTTAGAATCAAGTAAAACTCAAAAAATTTGTCAATCGAGAGTCAAAAGCTATTTTTAGCGATATTATGCTTGTTTTGCATTGTTTTGCAGCAAATCTGAGGAAAGTGAAGATTGGGGACGAAAATGAAGGTCTTAGACTCAAGGAAAATGAAGAAAATTGAAGAAAAGAAGTGTCTAGGAACCGCCCGGTGGCAGACCCCTGACGCCGGGCGGTCCGACGGGAGGAGAAGACAGCAGCAGAGGACGTCAGGGGCAGACCCCTGACGCCGGGCGGTTTTGCGGCACAAGGGAAACCGCCGAGCGGTGGCGCGATTTAGGGTGAACCGCCGGGCGGCAAAGTGTGACGTCGGGCGGTTGTCAGATGGGCTTGGGTCTGTTTTCTGTTGCGCTCCTCAGTTATAAATAGTCCTGGTTCGATTTCCTATTCATTCTTTTGACAGAAGAGGGCGGCCAGACCTACTTTTCACTCTCTGGAGAGGATCTCTTGGATGCTTAGGCTCCTTTTCATCTTTTCTAGGGTTTGTTTTCCATTTCTTCCATTATTTTCATCTTGGTTCACCATGATAATGGTGAACTAAACCCTTTTGTTGTTGGGGGAACAATGTAATCTTTTGATACTCTCTTTTATTGAAACTCTTGTTTAATTATATGATTTTCATATGCGTTTATTATCAATTGTTGGGTTCTCATCTGTGCTTAAAGCTTTTATCGTTTAACTCATTCGGTAACTGTTATTTGCCTTTTTTGATACAGGGACGTACAGTAATGTCATGAACTGGTGAGTAATTCCTTGGTTAAGCAATACCACCTAGGGATAAGGGGGTAGGACGACCAATTTTTTCTGCTTCTGTTTGTAATGCGTTGCTAGTTGCTAGGGGAGGCTAGGGATAGCAAGCCGGTAATTAGTAATAGGCCCTTTTCACTGAGGGATCGGGTTAAGGGGAGGCCAAGAAAGTTTGCATAACAATTAGATAATAAAGCAATTTAAACAAGAGGAGTAAATAAGAGAGAGCGAATTAGATGAAATTGTAAACCCCCAACAACTCCATTCATCATACTCTTTTCTCGTCAACTGAATCACACATTACATGTTTATTTTCTACTCTTTGCATTCACCACAATTATTAATTTTTCTTTCACAAGTCTTGCGATTTTGATTCACGCGAATGATAAGGCCTTTCGAGTCTCATGGGAGGAACGATAATGGGTTATACCATTTATATTACTTGAAACTATATGGTACACTTGCCATTCCGTTAACAAGTTTTTGGTGTCGTTGCCGGGGACTCAAGGTTTAACTTATTAAGTAGTGTGAATTGACTGAATTTGACTTGTTTGTAATTATTTGTCTATATTATATTTTGTTTTGTTTTATTTTATTTTTCTGTAAAAGCGTTTTTAGGGGTATCATATCTTGTGTATGCAGGAGAGGATACACACTAGGAGCAAAAAAGATCAGCAACCTCTTCTCGAGGGATTACCAGACAGGAGAGGGAGGAAAGTTATACATTCTGCACGTGAAAACTTTCCTTCTCCTGAAAGAATTTTGCAATCTTCTGCACAGGATATAGAGGAGATGGCGGACCAACCTCCTCCAAGACGCACACTGGGGGACTCAACAAATACTGTGGGTCCTTTGAACTTCAACAACATAGTCATTCCAGCGGACAATGCAACAAATTTGGTGATGAGCCCTGCACTCATCCAGTTAGTCCAGAGCAATCAGTTTCACGGGTTGTCAAATGAGAACCCCTACAAACATTTGACTATCTTTGGTGAAATCTGCAATACTGTTAAGATGGCCGGAGTCTCAGATGAGAGGGTCAAACTTATCCTGTTTCCGTTTTCTCTGGGCGGAAATGCCAAAGATTGGTTGCACTCATTCGCTGAAGGGACATTTAGAAACTATGATGCTTTAGCAATAAGGTTTGTGACTAAATTCTTTCCACAATCGAAGATCAATGAAGGGAAGTTGGATATCTTGTCTTTTAAACAATAAATGGAAGAAACTCTTGGGCATGCATGGGGCAGATTTAAAGGCTTGAGAAAAACCCCAGTCCATGGGTTTGATAAGACGACTTACTTACTCACATTTATTGGAGGTTTGAACATGCACTCAAAGATGATGTTGAATGTTGCTGCTCAAGGAGACATCAGAAGAAAGACAGAGGATGAAGCTTATGATTTGATAGAACTTATGGCGGACAATGATGAGACGTACGATGCACGTCGTGATGATGTTAAAGATGTTTCGATGTTGCAAACTAACATTGGGACAAGGGAGCAAAACAATGCAGTCACTCATCAGTTGGAGATTGTGGCAAAAACAATATCTGATTTGTCACAGACAGTTTAGGAGGTTTCCATAATCCCACAGCAGCCTCATTTCATGCCTATACAAAGGAGCGCAGAATCTAAAGAGATTTTTCAGAGAATCATGAAAAGAAGTGTGTGTACTGTAAGTTTGATGGAGAAAAGCAATGTGGAGGAAGCATGCGAGATTGTCACTAGAAGTGGGAGAATATTAAAAGAGAAAGAGGTTGAAAAAAATGAAAAAGAAAAAGAGAGTGTTGAAGAAGAAAGTGAGCAAGAGGCAAGGCATGAGACAGAGAAAAATATGTTGCATAAAGATCAGGAAGAGAAGACTGTGAAGGCCAAAGAGAAAGATTATGAAAAGCCATTGCCATACCCAAAAATATACTCTAGAAAGGAGAGAGAGAAGCAGTTTGAGCGTTTTATGGAACTTTTCAAGAAATTGGAAATAACCATACCATATTATGCAAAGTTCTTAAAAGAACTCATTACAAAGAAGAGGAAACAATTGAGGTGCATGGAAATTGCAGTGCAGTTTTACAAAGGTCATTACCTCCTAAATTACAAGATCCAGGCAGCTTCACTATTCATTGTACTATTAGAGAATTAGATGTTGGAAAAGCTTTGATTGATCTTGGAGCTAGCATTAATCTGATGCCTCTCTCTATGTTCAAAAAGATTAGAGGAGTGGAGATTAGACCAACAAGAATGGTTCTTCAATTAGCAGATAGATCTCTCAAATATCCTTATGGAATTGCTGAAGATGTAATAGTCAAGGTAGATAAATTCCTATTTCCAGTGGACTTTGTTATAATGGAGATGGAAGAAAATGGAGATGCACCTTTGATTCTTGGAAGGCCCTTCATGAAGACAGCTAGGATTGTGATTGACGTGGAAAAAGGAAAGCTTAAAGTGCAGGTTCAGGATGAAGAGGTGGATTTTGATGTATTTCAAGCAATGTCACATCCTAAAGAGAACAAGTCATGCTTTCAGATCGACATGGTAGAAGAACTCTGCATGACACAAAGGAGTAGAGTCCGTAACGCATCCATGTTGGAAAGAACTCTTATTGACGAATGTGAAGACCTGAATGAAGAAGAGGATAAAATGAAGCAGGAATGTGTCCAAGAGTTGGAGGCAACAAAAGAAATTCCAGCAGAACAGGCTCTTTTTGAAAAGATTGAGTCTAGAGAAAAAATTCCAGAAAGTAAGACTGAACTGAAGGAGTTACCACCACATTTGAAATATGTGTTTTTGGAAGATAATGGAGGAAAGCCAGTCATTATTAGTACTTCATTATCTTCAGAAGAAGAAGGAAAGTTGGTGGAAGTCCTAAAAGCAAACAAAGGTGCCATAGGCTGGTCAATTCGAATCTCAAGGGCATAAGTCCCACGTATTGTATGCATAGAATTTTGATGGAAGAAGATTATAGACCTGTGGCGCAACCGCAAAGGAGACTCAATCCTGTAATGAAGGAATTTGTGAGAAAAGAAGTATTGAAGTTATTAGAAGCAGGAATTATTTATCCTATTTCTGATAGCAAATGGGTGAGTCCAGTTCAAGTTGTACCAAAGAAAGGAGGGATGATTGTCATTCATAATGAAAAGAATGAGCTTATTCCTACAAGGATAGTCATTGGATGGCGAATGTGCATTGATTACAGAAGGTTAAACACAGCTACCAGAAAAGATCATTTTCCCTTACCTTTTATGGATCAAATTTTAGAACGTTTGGCTAGACAAACTTATTATTGCTTCCTGGATGGCTATTCTGGATATAATCAAATTGTGGCAGATCCTGAAGACCAAGAGAAAACAACGTTTACATGTCCGTTTGGTATCTTTGCCTACAAAACAATGCCTTTTGGATTATGTAATGCTCCAGCTACATTTCAGAGGTGTATGCAAGTAATCTTTGCTGATTTCATGGAGAAAAGCATAGAAGTCTTCATGGATGATTTTTCAGTTTTTGGGGATTCCTTTCAAAGGTGTTTGGCCAACTTGGATGCTGTGCTCAAAAGATGTGTTCAAATAAACCTTGTTCTGAATTAGGAGAAATGTCATTTCATGGTTACAGAAGGGATTGTGTTAGGGCACAAAATTTCAGCCAGGGGAATTGAAGTGGATAAAGCTAAGGTGGAGGTTATGGAAAAACTTCCACCACCCACCAATGTGAAAGGAATTCAGAGTTTTCTGGGTCATGCTGGATTTTATCGAAGATTTATTAAGGATTTTTCAAAGATGGCCAAGCCATTGAGTAATCTGCTTGCTAAAGATACACCCTTTTAAATGAGCCCTAAATGTCTGCAAGCTTTTGAGATTTTGAAGAAGAGATTGATTTCTGCTCAAGTAATTGTAGCTCCATATTGGAGTAAAGAGTTTGAACTTATGTGTGATGCTAGTGACTATGCCATAGGCGCAGTGTTGGGCCAAAGAAGAGAAAAGGTTTTTCATGCTATTTACTATGCCAGTAAAGTTTTGAATGAAGCCCAACAGAATTATGCTACTACAAAAAAAGAATTTTTGGCTATAGTTTATGCATTGGAGAAATTTAGATCTTATTTCATTGGATCTAAGGTGATTATTTATACGGATCATGCAGCTATAAAGTATTTATTGACAAAACCAGACTCAAAACCACGATTGATCAGATGGGTGCTTTTGCTACAAGAGTTTGACATAGAAATTCGTGATAAAAAGGGAAGTGAAAATTTGATTGCTGACCATTTATCCCGATTAGTCAATGATGAAGTAACAAGAAAGGAGAAGGAAATCTGGGAGTCATTTTCAGATGAAACTCTTTTATATATTCAGCAAAGACCCTGGTTTGCTGACTTGGCTAATTTCAAAGCTGCACGTGTTATTCCTGAAGGACTCAATTGGCAACAGAAAAAGAAGTTCTTACATGATGCCAAAAAATTCATTTGGGATGATCCGTACTTGTTCAAGATAGGAGCAGACAATCTTCTAAGGAGATGTGTAACAAAGGAAGAAGCAGAAAGGATCTTGTGGCATTGCCATAATTCTCCGTATGCAGGTCATTATAATGGTGAGCGCACAGCCGCAAAAGTCCTACAAGCAGGATTGTACTGGCCAACTGTGTTTAAAGATGCCCATAATCATGCTCGGAGTTGTGACAAATGCCAAAGGACAGGGACTATTTGAAGGAGGCATGAGATGCCACTGCAAGGAATTCTGGAGGTTGAAGTTTTTGACTGCTGGGGTATTGATTTTGTTGGACCCTTTCCTCCATCATTTAATAATGAGTATATTTTGGTAGCTGTTGATTATGTGAGCAAATGGGTGGAAGCTTTAGCATGTCCCAAGAATGATGCTAATACGATGATTAAATTCTTGAAAAGGCAAATCTTTTCACGATTTGGCACCCCAAGAGTACTCATCAGCGATGGGGGATCTCACTTTTGTAATGCTTAGCTTGCTAGGGTGCTTAAACATTATGGGGTGAAACATAAGGTAGCTGCACCTTATCATCCACAAACAAATGGACAAGTTGAAGTATCTAACCGGGAGATCAAAAGAATTCTGGAAAAGACTGTCACTCTTTCAAGGAAAGATTGGTCACAGAAACTAGATGATGCTCTTTGGACATATAGAACTGCAATGAAAACTTCTATGGGACTCTCGCCTTTTCAGTCAGTCTATGGAAAAGCATGCCATTTGCTAGTAGAGATGGAGCATAAAGCTTTGTGGGCTTTGAAATTTTTGAACTTTGACCCTAATGAAACTCAAAGCAAACGAAGAAACCAAATGTTGGAACTTGAAGAAATGCGGCTACATGCATATGATTCATCAAGAATTTACAAAGAAAAGGTGAAATTTTATCATGACAAGAAGCTGCTCAAGAGAACCTTCCATCCAGGGGACTTGGTGTTATTGTTTAACTCAAGACTAAAGTTAATTCCTGGAAAGCTGAAATCAAAATGGTCAGGACCTTTTGTGGTAAAGCAAGTATTCCAAAATGGAGCAGTGGAACTAGAACATTCAAATGATGAGAATCAACAGCGAAGCTGGATAGTGAATGGTCAGAGGCTCAAACATTATGTGGAAGGAGGTGTGGACCAATTTGCTTCAGTTATAATGTTGGTGGATCCATGAGGTTTGGGCCAGGCTCGTGACGTTAAACAAGCGGTACTAGGAGGTAACCTAGATTCTCTCTCTCACTTTTGCATTTTAAATTTTTAGAATAGGTTGAATTTTATTTTCAGTGTGTATGCTTGGCTTGAATACTTTTCTGAAGATGTTTGACTGAATAATGTGCATGATGAGTTTGTTTGATGATGACCTGATGTGAATGATTATTGAGTTGTGTTACATGTTGATATCCCGTGAAACAGATGTGTGATGACTTATGATTGTGGTCATGATGCTAAGCAGGGTGTATGAATGAATGTGTGTGAGAAAGCATGATGTGTGAGGTTTTGAGCTCCAGAGTTTTATTGTTGTATGAAATTATTCACAGGAAAGCATGCATGATATTGCCTAAATCTTGATGATTGATTGAATTACATGTACATGTCATATGATCAAGGCCATTTTTGAAAGCCCTTACTTAGCCAAATTTTACCCATAGTGCTTGAAATTTTATACCCTTTTTGAACCTTGGCCCTAAACAGAATGAAACCCCTTTTGCTGAATTTATTTACTTTGAATTGGGTTAATGACTATAAGTATATTCAAGGTTCAAGTTTGGGGTTGTGGGGAAAGTTTGAATGGCAAAAAGAAAGGCATTGAGCTCAAGTATTGAGAATGAAAAATACATGAGAAAAAGAAAAAAATCATGAAAGATGAGCTCAATGTAAAAATAAAAGAAAAAGGGAAGAAGTGGGGATAAGTGAGATTGGTTAAGAGAGAGAGTTAAACTTGAACCTTGAATGATAAATGAGCTCTCTTGATTCAAAGATTTTGTGATCCAGAAAAACCAATTTTTCTTGATAGCCCAACCTCATTACAAACCTTAGAAAAGTCCTTTTGATGGCATTTGCATGTGATGATTTTGATTGTTTGAGATGAAAGCCAATTTTATTTCATGTAACTTGTGAATAATAAAGAGTGGAGTGCTACCCTAAACACTTGAGTGATTGAGTGAAACACATGCTTGGTGAGAACTTTTAAATTTCATGATTGCATTTTTGCTTAGTGGACTGATCATTCATAATATGTGACATTTGTCAAGGAAAGTGTGAGCTAAATTCAGGAGAGAACATGCATGCATCTTGATTTGATCTCACTGATGATTTGAAATTGAGTAGGTCTCATCATGTACTTTAGGAATGTTGAATCATTGGATGAAAGTGTAGAAAGCCAAGTTTTGTTTATAGTTTTGTTTTGTTTTGTTTTACTTGAGGACAAGCAAATTTCTAAGTTTGGGGTTGTGATAACGGTTGAAAAACCGTTATTTTCATATGCTATTTTGGACTAAATTACACCTTTTACTGCTTAGAATGAGCTTAGAATCAAGTAAAACTCAATAAATGAGTCAGTCGAGAGTCAAAAGCTGTTTTTAGCAATATTATGCTTGTTTTTAGCAATATTATGCTTGTTTAGGCAATGGATGAATGGAGTTGTTGGGGGTTTACAATTTCATCTAATCCTCTCTCTTTTATTTACTTCTCTTGTTTAAATAGCGTTATTATCTAATTGCATGCAAACTTTCTTGGCCTCCCCTTAACCCGATCCCTCGGCGAAAAGGGCCTATTACTAATTACCGGCTTGCTATCCCTAGCCTCCCCTAGGAACTAGCAACGCATTACAAACAGAAGCAAATACAATTGTTCGTCCTACTCCCCTATCCCTAGGTAGTATTGCTTCACCAAGGAAATTCTCACCATTTCGTGCCATTACTGTACGTCCCCGTATCAATAAAGTCAAAAATCAATTATCGAATGAGTTAACCGATAAAGGCATTAAGCACAGTATGAGAATCCAACAATTGATAATAAACGCATATGAAAATCATATAATTCAAATAAGAGTTTCAATAAAAGAGAGTATCAAAAGATTACATTGTTCCCCCAACAACAAAAGGGTTTAGTTCACCATTGTCATGGTGAACCAAGATGAAAATAATGGAAGATATGGAAAGCAAACCCTAGAAAAGATGAAAAGGAGCCTAAGCATCCAAGAGATCCTCTCCAGAGTGTGAAAAATAGGTCTGGTCGCCCTCCTCTGTCAAAAGAATATGAATGAAGTCGCACTAGGGCTATTTATAGCTGAAGAGCGCAACAGAAAACAGGCCCGAGCCCAACAAGAAACCGCCCGACGTCACACTTATGCCGCCCGGCGGTTTGCCTCACTGCTGCCAAACCGCCCAGCGTCAGGGGTCCATCGCCCGGCGGTTTGCCTCGTACCGCAAAACCGTCAGGCGTCGCTGCCTTGGTGCAAACTCCTCGCATTTGACCGCCCAACAGTGCAATTCTGCCGCTGGCCGGTTTCTAGACTCCTTTTTTCTTGATTTTCTTCCTCTAACATGAGTCTAAGGCCTTCACCTTCACCTCCATTCTTTAGTTTCATCAAAATTGCTGTAAAACAAGCAAAATATCGCTAAAAACAGCTTTTGACTCTCGACTGACTCATTTATTGAGTTTTGTTTGATTTCAAGCTCATTCTAAGCAGTAAAGGGAGTAATTTGGTCTAAAATAGCACATGAAAATAACGGTTTTTCAACCGTTATCAACAGCTAGTAGACCCGACATTATGCATAGTGTATGTCTTTATGTTAGGTTCCAATCTTCTATTAAAGAATCACTAATGGAAGAGGCTTTGAGGAAGATGACCGATAGGCGCGATATGGACTCCTCGAAGCTTCTCCGACAAAGAATATGCAATGGAAAATGTTGAAGAACCTCTAGATTGAGAGAGAAATCAGAAGAGACTCTAGAAACCTTAGGAGACAAGCCAAACCCTAAAACTAGAGAGGATTTGACTCGAAGAACCCTAAAATGGTGAGGAACGCAAATTGAACCGATTAATCGGTTCAAACTGAAGATTGAACGGTTGAAATGAAGGATTAAATGGTGGAATGATGTTTAATCGGTGGAAAATGATTAAAACGAGGTTTTAATCGGTCAAAACGATGGGAAATATGGAAGAGGATGAAGATCTGGTGAGAAATGCGAAAAAAGTTGTGAGAAGATGTAAACCCTAACGGAAGGTGTTTCGGTGAAGAGAAAGGAAACTTACGAAGGATGAGATGCGGATTTGTGAGGAGAACTGTTTGGCGATGGTGAGAGCTCTCGAGAGCGAGGAAGGAAATGCTTCTCTTGCTCAAGAGAGAAAATGAAGTGCGGATCTGATGCGCGAAATGAAGATGAGAAGTGATAACGGTTGAAAAACCGTTATTTTTATGCTTAATTTTGATATCAAATGCACCCTTGTTGACTTAGAAACTTGCTTTGACTCATGATTTTTCTTTAGTTTTGTGAATAAAAGAGTTGAGGACATGTTTTATGATTTTATCATTAAATTCCCTTGATTTTGTAGGTTTTGGGAATGAATTGAAAGAAAGGTTGAACTACCAAGGGTTACAGTGCAGAAAAGTCAAATATAGTGCAGAAAAGTCAACTAGTCAACTAGAAAAGTCAACAGTCAACCAATCAACCAGAAAGTCAACCAGTTAACCAGAGTGCAGTTGACCAACGCTGAGCGGTGGTTTTGGGCGCTGAGCGGTTTTTTGGCAAGCCGCTGAGCGGTTTAGACGCGGGTCTGGACCTGTTTTATGTTATTTTTATGATCTATTTGGGCTTGAACTTGTTTTCTGTTATTTTTATGCCCTATTTAAAGGCCAGAAAGTCTTAGGGTTTGTATCTTTTGATGGCTTAGGCACATAAACACACTTTTCACCCCTTTGGGGTAGATTTGGAGATGGTGACAACTCTCCTTTACTCCTTTTTAGGGTTTCTATCTCTTTCATTCCATTCACCTAGTTTCCCCATGACGATGGGGAACTAAACCTTATTTGTTGTTGGGGAAAAATGTAACCTCTAAACTCTCTTATATCAAAATCCTTATTTTTTTCATATGCTTGTCATATACTTGGTTTATCAATTCTTGGGTTCCTTACTTTTGCTTAATGCTTTTATCGTTTAACTCATTCGGTAAACATTGTTTGTCTTTATTGATATGGGAACATACAGTAATGTCATGAACTGGGGGGAATTCCTTGATTATGCTAATACTGCTTAGGGATAGGGGTAGGACGATCAATTGTATTTTGCTTCTATTCGTTATGCATTATTAGTTACTACGGGAGGCTAGGGCTAGCAAGTCGGTAATTAATAATAGGCTATTTTCACCAAGGAATTGGGTTAAGGGTAGACCAAGAAAGTTTGCATGCAATTGGATAAAGAAGTGAATTAAATAAGAAGAGTATATATATGAGAGTGAGTGGGTGAAATCTGAAACTTAGCAAGAAATCCATCTCATTTTACCAACCTCATCCATCCACTTTTTTGTTGAACCTCAATTGATCAAATTGCATTCATGTTTACTTTTCCGTACTTTATATTCAAAAATCCCAAAATATTGTTTTTATAGTCTTGATTGGTTATGCAAAAGCACAACAGTTTAGTGCCATGAGTCTCTTGGGAAAACGATACTTGGACTTACCATTTATTATTACTTGATACGATTTGGTACACTTGCCAGGGGTTTAACAAGAAGCTAATGATGTGGATAGCTTCTGACACGTGGACGAAGGCTGACGATGTGGTAGCGGATGAGTGCATATGCGTGGAGGAGTGAGAGAAAAGCACCGTCGTGGAATTTGGAAATTGGAAATGAGATAGGTGCTTGGAAGGTGGCTAGAGGGAGTCTTTGGACTCTCTAGCCTATGACTTTCAAGAAAGAATATTTTCTGATTTAGAAAACACTATTCTCATTAATCTCAAAAGTGACAATACAATAGAGGAGCTAGGTATTTATAGTCACCCATGCTCCTTGCAAGCTAAGCCACAAATACAAGGAAATGTAAAAAAATATGAAAAAGAGGGCTACATCAGGCAGGATTCCATCAATCACACTTAACCGCTGTTAAAAGGATTTTAAAATCCCTAAAGGGAACCAAAAGTCTTGGACTATGGTATCCAAATGGTACAAACATTTTTCTGGAAGGTTACAATGATTATGATTTTGGAGGTTGTAAACTAGACAGAGAGAGCACGAGTGGCACATGTCATCTACTTGGATCTGCATTGATCTCTTCGCATTCAAAGAAACAGGCATGTGTGGCTTTGTCTACCACAGAAGCCGAGTACATAGCAGTAGGAAGTTGTTGTGCACAGTCTCTTTGGATTAAGAGTCAATTAGAGGATTATGGTATTAAGTTAGAAAATATTTGATGAGTCGATATTTTATTGATTTCACTTAGTTTATTGTGTTAGAATTAATCAGGGAATTATGCTTAATTGTCCGATATTTTCCCGTTTTTCCTAATTATGCTTAATATGATCAGAAATTCTTATTTTAATTAATTTGAATTATTTGAGACTAATTATTTGCATTATTGATTGTAGGGAAATTATTGATTAATATTTTGGAACTTAGGAGGTATGATGATTGAATTTAGTGAGCTGAAAGTGAAGTAGACGTTATTTCTCCTAAGCTTAGCACAATTTCATTTTCTTTGTATTTTGGAAAAGGGAGGATAACACGCACAAGACAGCAGCGCCACACACATTTTGGATAAAGCTTGAATTAAAAAATAAAAACAATGATCTCACGGGCTTGGCAAAAGGGTTGCACGACCTTGGAGAAGAAACATACCCACACGGCCCAATGGCAATTGGCTTTTGCATAAAACAGCAGCTGATCCAACTGGATCCGGGAGTGCATCCACCGAGTAGAAAGTTCTTGGCAAGCCAACAGCACGTGCAGCACTTTGGAGAAGACGGTGCACACAAGCAAAATGGTAAATGGGCTGCAAAGTTCAGTAGCTCTTGTCCACGTGGGAGGTCATTTCTTTTTTTTCGGCCTGGGCTGGCAATCAACAAATGCATCCAGCAGAAATCTCCACGGGCTGCACCCATTTTGCTTTTAGCATTCAGCAGCCTCCTACAACAATTTTTGAAACGGGCCAGCAATAAAAAGGGGTTGTGAACGTCCAGCTGAGGGGAGGAGGAGGGCACACGGTCTCGGGATTTTTGCTTCAGCCGCCACTTGCTCTCTGGTGCTAGGCGTCTTTGAGAGGAATTTTTTGGGATTGGGGAAGAGACAATGGAGGGGTACGGGTAGGAGAAGCAGCAGACGTTACACTTGTTTCAGTTTTATTACAGTTTCTCTGGAACCATGTTTAAGCATTTAATTTTTGGTTGAGGGAAAAATAGCATTTTCTTGGTGTTCACGGCTGGGAGAAAGTTTCTTTTGGAGGAGAGTATTTGATGGAGACCAATTCCAGCAGAATCCATGTGAAATGAAGCTTCAAACTGGAAGAAATCAACACTGGATGAAGATGCAGCGGAAATGATTGAATGATGGAGTGTTTGAAGTGTTTATGATGAAGAGAGGTGTATGTGTGAGGCCTCACAGCTCAGAAAGCCTTCCTATGGAGGAAGGAAGCTAGAGGAATGAGAGAAGAAGTTGAAATTCAGAGAGACTTAAGAGCAAAGAAGGCTGGAATTCAATTTCAGCAGCATAACACTAAGCTCAAAAGTGTCTTTTACAATGTATTGGCCCTTCTATTTATAGATGAGAAGTGCCCCTAATCTGATCCCATTTTTCCTCCTAAAACCAATGCAATCAGTTTCAATTTGGAGGAAGCAAATCCACGCTGCTGAAGCACGTTCCATGCTTGTTGTCCACGTCATCCAGTCACATGGAAAAGCATTCGCTGGGCTGCTTTTGGGATTTTGGCTGGGCGTCCCAATCATGCTGCAGCTGCCTTGTCCGAGATGCTTTGGGCCTTTATTGTCTCAAGCTGCTCCAAGCTTTATTTTAGGCCCTACAACACAAAGTGTAATTGTTTTAGTTTAGAGAAGAAGGATTAGTATAAGTCACCTTCCATAGAAGCAAAATGATAGGTGATCCTTCTTCCTCTTGAATCTTCTTGGCCATGGCTCTAGTAAGAGGTACAATGTAGTTCCTTGATGGTCTTCC
The DNA here is from genome assembly GCA_036885675.1 of Vigna mungo. Classification (NCBI taxonomy): domain Eukaryota; kingdom Viridiplantae; phylum Streptophyta; class Magnoliopsida; order Fabales; family Fabaceae; genus Vigna; species Vigna mungo. Next base: position 23,528,387 of record CP144694.1, read on the forward strand.
ATCAGTATTTTTCTTTGAATAATGGGTTTCACTGTGATGGATTTTGGATGAAGCTAATTGATGTACAATTGGGGGCCAAGCTGTTACGGTTTCAGTGTTACGGTCTTGAGCTTCATGAGAATGACACGTCGAGCAACGTTGAATCCTTTGAGAATGTAGTGCATTTTATTTACCTTTGAGAAAAGGTGTCACCGCCTAGGAGGAAACACGCATACTGGCACATAATTTCATTTTTCTTGCTTATGGGAGGAGGCTGATTCAATTGCTGAAAAGAGAGCACACAGTCACGTCCTAAAAAGGAGAACTCCAAAGCTATTCTGGTGTCTTTTAAGTATTGTTCACGCATTTCAATGTTTATCATTAGACTTTTCTTCTTTTACAAAGAGCAATTAACTTTGAACTTGCTGCATTTAAAGTGATGCATGGAATTGGCATTGAAGAATTAATTCTGCTCCACTATGTTTCGAATTGGTGACGCGTTAAAACTTCCATTATGCGTTTTCGTAAGTTTTATTATCGCTGATGTGTGCTTCCAAACTGTAGCTTATGTTTCCTTGCCTAAGTTGGAATTTCGGTTCTATTTTTCTTTTATTGTTAATTCACCTATCTTTTAAGAACAATTTAATTACTTGGTTGGTTGACACTGATTGGACTTCAATTTAATTGATAGGGCATTATGCTTTTGATGTTTTATTTTCAGCTTTGTATTTTTATAGCTTGAATTATGTTTGGATGTTTATCTATTGCATTGTTCAGTTAATGTTTTCTTTTATTTTAAGGTTTAAACTTCTTTTTGGTCCCTAAGTTATAAGTTAGTGTTCAGTTTAGTCTTCGATTTCAACAATGTCAACCTTTGATCCCTAAGTTATACAAAATGTTTCAAATCAGTCCCTACCGTTAAATATCCACTAACGGAGTTAACTTCTTCTTTCTCTCTCTTCTGCTTTCTGAATTTCTCTGAACACTAACATTTTTTCTTTCTCTCTCTTAATTTCTCTATTTCTCCTTTTTAAATATATATTTTTCTCTCTCCTCACTCAAAACTCACCACCACCAAACCCTCCTCCACCACCTGCTCCTCCTCCACCTCCAAACCCTCCACATAACCATAGCTGAATAATAAATTTTTACTATTACTTATCATGTCGACTATAGTCCTTCTTCCACTGGCCATGCTTTGTATTGCCTATATGTCATTCTCGTGGTTCATTCAATGAGCAAATTCTAGTTCTATTTCTGCAACTTATCTTTATGTGGGTGCATGAAATTTGTTCTCTGTTCCGATTCATTATATGTGTCTTAATTGTTACGTGCAGTACACATAAGTGTACTTGATAGGCTATGATGTGTGATATATATACATAGCAGTGTTTGAATGAAAAGAAGTTGCATGATGTTTCTGACCTAATCTCCATAAGTTAGATTAGAATTAGGAAAGATAATTATACGTGGAGATGGAGGAACAACATAAGCAGCATCAAGTTGTGTTGATTTGATCAGAGTGAACAACATAATTTTTAGAGAACCCACTTTTCTAATTGAGAGTTGGTTGAAGGAAAACAAAGGTGGGGCCTGGGAGAGAAAAAAATAGAACTTAGAGAGAAATGTGGAAATGGAGATGGTTGACAGAGAGAGAAGAAAGGGATGAACTTGAACACAGTGACTTTAATCGACAAGTAAGGGGCAGATTCCAATGTGAGACTTACTAGTTTTTCTGACTTGCTCCCTAACATTGACACTTCCCAGTTCCCACCATTGTTACGAGTTTCCTTTTTAAACTTTCTTTAACTTGCATCAAAATCAAAAACGTAAGCACTGATTGATTTAGGTATTAAATTAAATCATCTTTCTTAGTTCTTAATGTTGTTTCTTTGTCTTGGCTTTCTATTCTCTAGTATTTTGACAGATTAAAATTTTATAAGAATTAAAGTCACGTATTAAGAAATAATAGCATTAAAAAATAACTCTAAGCCATTGCTTTTCATTGTATTCTTAATTATTTATAATAAAATGACTCGTCAAATGGAAACGTTTAAATGTTATATTAATTAACAAGTAATTGTTAACACGAAATATTATTTTGTATGCATGGTTTTCATTTTTTTTTGTATTCGCATTATTTTTTGTTTGCATGGTTTTTGAAACTTTTACTCTGGAATGATATATTACCGTACATGACTTCGTTTCTGAAAAATCTACGTCCTAGTGTGCCTTCAGTTCATGATGTTGGTGGTGATTTCAGCTATGAGTACTCTTTTGCTGAGGAATACAAAGGCCCTCCTCTCGGCTACTCCGTCCCAAAAGTTCTTCCTTTCAACCTTGACCAAGTCCCTTTTGCATCTGTTGCTCATTCTCCCCCTCACAACTTGTCCCTCCCAGTTATCCAACCCTTTAGAAAAACCAATACAAAATTGGCTTCAATAACTGCTTTGTTTCTTCATCCTGAGACAAATGAGATAGTGGAGGATGCAGAGATTAATTGTTGAACCTGCAAGTGGAGAAAGTAGTAGTAACAATAGTAACCGTGTGAGGCCGCATGCCGAGAGAGTTGGGTAGAAGGGTTCGTGCTATCAATGTCTTAAAGGGAGTCGTCTAACTGAGAGGAAGGTTTGCATTGTTTGTTGTGCAAAGTTTTGTCGCAACTGTGTGCTTAGAGTAATGGGGTCTATGCCTGAAGGCAGAAAATGTGTCACTTGCATTGGTCATAGAATTGATGAGAACAAGCGAGGGAGGCTTGGAAAACCTTCTCGGATGCTCAAGTACTAGTTGTCTAAGGGGGAAGTGAAACAAATCATGAAGGATGAGATGTTTTGTGAAACAAATCAAATACCAGCAGAAGATGTTATTGTGAATGGAGAACCTCTCGACTGGGATCCGCTCATGCTGCAGGTGGTGCTGGAGGAGGGTTTGGTGGTGGTGAGTTTTGAGTGAGGAGAGAGAAAAATATATATTTAAACATAAAAGCAGAAATAGAAAAATTCAGAGAAAGAGAGAGAAAGAAAAAGTCGTTAGTGTGCAGAGAAATTCAGAGGGGCAGAAGAGAGAGAAAGAAAAAGTTAACTCCGTCAGTAGATATTTAACGGCAGGGACTGATTTGAAACATTTTGTATAACTTAGGCACCAAAGGTTGACATTGTTGAAATCGAAGACTAAACTGAACACCAGCTTATAACTTAGGGACCAAAAAGAGGTTTAAACCTTTATTTTAATGTTGTCTGTTCTGTTCAGTTGTGTTTAATTTCCATGCATTTTAATTAAGTTTAATTATCATCTCAAAAACACTTTTCAAACCCCTTCTTCATGTTAGACTTGACTCTGAACCACAGTTGGTCCTTGAGAGACGACCTAGGGGTCATTCCCTAGAACTATACTGCATTTCTTAAATTGAAATCAAATTTGTGTGGGCCGCGACACCCATCAATATTCCTCTTAAATGTGATAGTACTAGTGCTATAAATTTGACAAAAACTCCTGTTTTACATTCAAAAACTAAGCATATTGAGATAAGCCATCACTTAATTCGAGATCACATCCTCAAGGGTGAAATGAAGATTGAATATGTAGACACCTTACATCAATGGGCTGATATATTTACAAAACCTTTGAACAAGGAAAGATTCTTTACTATTCGGAATGAACTGGGGATTTTAAATGATAGTAGTAAAAAATGAATCTTGAATCAACTTAGAATTGATTGAAGTCGACTATGCATGTTTAAACTATTACATTATTCTGCATATTCACTTCTTGTTGGATTATTTTTCTGCCATAAATAAATTGCTTGATCTGTAAGAGATCTTTGAAAGGTTTTGCAGGAAACATTGCTTGGAAATCACTACTGGAGTTCAAACTCACTGAGAAGCAATGGAATCAACTGGGATAATAATTCAATCGACTTGATAATAATAGGGTTATAAGTTCTATTACTGGAATCTGGTTATTGTGTTGATTGTCGCAACCGGGATCGCGACGGGACAGCGAACCGAAAAACAAACGGGTTTAAGAAAAGATTTTGGGAGTCGCCACCATAATTTATTATGGAAAAACTATGGAAAAACCCTAAAATAAAAGCATGGTCTACGAAAAACAGATTTTCAGGTTCGAGAATCGGTTACGCACGAGGAAGGTATTAGCACCCTAGCGCGCCTGCCCAAAGGCAGTACCTCTAATTAAATATATAAAGTTGACGTGGTTTTATGAAAATATTTAATTTTCCCTAAAAAATAATTATATAAAGATAATATTAAGAAACAAAAAAATATTTTTTGTTTTATGAACTCGACAAGGATTGACCTCATTCCTACGTATATCCATTTATAATGGACAATCAGAGGTCACGTAGTTCTTTATCTAGAAAAAGGTTTGTGAGTTTGTTTAAAAAAAATTATTGATTGTTTGAGATTTTTGAAAAGTGAACCCGACAAGGATTGACCTTGCTCCTATGTTTATGATGGAGAATCAGGGATCACGTAGTTCTGGTAAAAAAAAATGGTTTAGTTTAACAAAATTGACCTTTTTTGGTTTTAAATATTTTGTATTTTTTTTATAGAATGGCGGGAAAAAGAAAGAAACTGGCCATAGGCCAACGCTTACTTATATAAAAAAATTATGATTTAAAAAACATTCTTTATGTGTAGTAAAAAAATAATACTTTTTAGAAAAAAACTTCAAAGCACAATAAAAAGAGAAAAAGAATGGTGTAGAGATGACATACCTTTTTAGCTTTCGGTATTCCCTTGTTTCTTCCTTGGTGATTGCCGTTGACAGAACCCTTATGAGTGAAAACCTATTTTTCTCTACACTCTCTTTCTCTTTTTCTATTATTTTTGCAGTTTTCTCCCTCCTTTTTCTTTATTTCTTTCACAGGGTGCGTATTTATATACACGCATTGCAATATTATGACAATCTTGCCTTAATTAAGAATTAATTGACAATGGACAAAATAGGGAAAGAAACAGTCTTGATTGCAAAAAAAAAAATAAATGAGATAATATTCAAGACATTGATTATAATAATTGTCATAAAATTTATCCATTTTAAAGGAAATCATATTTTTCTCTTTGGAAAGAAACTGATGCAGTAAATTATATCAATATATTTTTAATTATTGCTTATAATTATTGCCATAATATTGATTCAAATTATTACCATATTAAACTAATATTTCAAAAAACATTCTAAAGTGATGTGTCCTGCATTAAGGAAAATTATTTCATTATTTACCTTTTCCTTTTTTTCTTTACCCACCATTAATTATTATTCTCTTATTCTTTAATTTTAATTATTTACCTTCCCGGACGAAATTGGGTGTTGACATTGATTAATTCGGTGCTAATTGATTGTATGCATTCAAAGTAATTGAACTGAAATTTGATTGTTATATCTTATGCTTACTCTTAATTTGGTTTGGTCTTATGCAAACATTATTCTCTTATGTTGTGTTGAAGTCGACTGCATGCGCCACGCATTCGACTGTATTAGTTTCTTGATTTAGAATTATGTTATGCTCATGAACAGTAATGACTATATTTTTAAAAGTTAGTTGAGCATTGAATGTTATTCAATTGTAATGAATGAAGAATTAATTTTTTTGACTGGACTGCTACTATTTTGACTTAACTGTTGTAACTGTCATAAGACAGTCGACTGTATTAGTAGAATAATCGACTACATGAGCGTTTGACATATAGAAATCTATAAATACACAAGACTGATAACGGTCTAAAAACCGTTATTTTCATACTTGAATTTGATATCAAAACACACCTTTTATGGCTTAGAATGAGCTTAAAATCAAGTAAAACACTTAGTTGAGTCATGTGAGAGTCAAAAGTTGGTTTTAGAGATATTATGCTTGTTTTTACATTGTTTTACAGGGTTTTGAGATGAATTGAAGATGGTAGTGAAACAAGGTGGACTTAGACACGTGAAAGATGAAGAAAAAGGATGAAAAGAAGGGTTGAAGAAACTGCTGAGTGTCAGAATGGACCGCTGAGTGCCCAGGGCGATATGAGGTAAATCGCTCAGTGGTAAAACTGACCGCTGAGCGGCCCTGTGGCTAAAGGGCAAACCGCTGAGCGGTTAAATTAGGGGCTGAGCGGTTGTTAGTTTTTATTGTGTTTAGATTCTGATAGATTCTGTTATCTTTGTGGCTTATATATAGCCCCAATGCGAATCAAAACTCATTCTTTTGGCAGAGAGAAACGTCCAGAGCTGTTCCCCACACCTTGGAGGAGGTTCCTTGGATGCTTAGGCTCCAATCTACCAAGTTTAGGGTTATTTCTTCCATTCTTCCATTACTTTTCATCTAGGTTTACCATGTCCATGGTGAACTGAAGCCTAGGTTGTTGGGGAACAATGAAATCTTTTGAAACTCTCTAATATCAAAATTCTTATCTTCTTTATAAGCTTGCATATGCTTATCTTTATCAATTGTTGGGTTCCTTACCTTTGCTTAATGCTTTTATCGTTTAACTCATTCGGTAAATGTTGTTTGTCTTTATTGATATGGGAATGTACTGTAATGTCATGAACTAGGGTGAATTCCTTGATTATGCTAATACCGCCTAGGAATAGGGGTAGGACGATCAATTGTATTTTGCTTCTATTTATCATGCATTATTAATTACTAGGGGAGGCTAGGGATAGCAAGCCGGTAATTAGTAATAGGCTCTTTTCATCAAGGGATTGGGTTAAGGGTAAACCAAGAAAGTTTGCATGACAATATGATCAATAAGCAAATTAGATAAGAAAAGTAGATATAAGAGGGTGGATAAGATAAAACTGTAAACCCCAACAACTCCATTCATTCATAGTTTCTTTTAGCCAATTGAATCACTAGATTTGCATGTTTACTTTTGTCTTCCATACAAAACCCTAAAATTAATTTCTTCTCAAGTCTTATGCTATTAGTTTACATGAAAGTTAAGGCCTAAGAGTCCTTTGGGAAACGATACTTGGACTTACCCATTTTATATTACTTGATAAGGATCTGGTACACTTGCCAGGGAGTTAATTTGTTTTTGGCACCATTGCCGGGGACTCGTGGTTTAACGTATCTAGTAGTGTAAGCTGATTAATTTTGACTTGATTGTATATATTTAGTTTTTATCTTTTTATCTTTTCATCTTTTTATTTTTTTACAAAAGTGCTACTAGGGTTTGTGTTTCTTGTGCATGCAGCAGAGTCAGACGCCCATCTAGGGATTTGTTTCCTTCTCCTAAATTATTACTATCACCTTCACCAGATCGAAGAGCAGAGGAGATGGCTGAACAACCTCCTCCAAGATGCACTCTTCCAGACCAATCTAATACTGTTGGCCCTTTCCATTTTAACAGCATAGTCATGCCTACGGATCAAACGACCAACATGGTGATGAATCCAGCGCTTATACACTTGGTGCAAAGCAACCAGTTTCACGACTTGTCAAATGAGAACCCATATGATCATTTGACAATGTTTAGTGAAATCTGCAATATTGTAAAGATGGCAGGTGTATCAGACGAAAGAGTGAAGCTTAGCTTGTTTCCATTCTCATTAACGGGTAATGCTAAGACGTGGCTTAATTCTTTTCCTGAAGGAACATTCACAACATGGGAGACTGTGGCTACAAAGTTTGTCACTAAATATTTTCCACAGTCCAAAGTTACTCAGGGAAGACTGGAGATCTCATCATTTAAGCAAGGCATGGAAGAGACTCTAGGTCAAGCATGGGAAAGATTCAAGGGCTTGCTAAGGAAGACGCCAATCCATGGTTTTGACAAGACCACTTTAGTTCTTGCATACCTTGGAGGTTTAAACACTCAGTCGAAAATGATGCTTGATGCCTTAGCCGGAGGTGATATAAAAAAGAAGACTAAAGATGAAGCCTATGATTTGATAGAGAGTATGGCTGCTAATGAGCAGGAGAATTATAGTGAAAGGGGCGTACCTACACAGAAGAGAGGAGTCTTGCACTTGCCTGTAGATGACGTCATGCTAGCTCAGAACCATCTTCTGACTCAAAAGCTAGACAACTTCACAAAGATCCTCTCACAACTTCCTAAGGAGATTCGTAATGTCTCCCAAACGCAGCAGCTATGTGATTTCTGTGGTGGTGACCATATCAATGGTCAGTGTGTTTTGCCTGAGGAGATGTAGCAGGAAGCAAATTACACGGGGAATCAGTTCCAGTACAGGAAAGGGAACTTCAACCAAGGCAATTCCAGCCAAGGTTGGAAGAACCATCCAAGTATTGGTCAACAATAGAATAACCCATCAGGGCAAACAGAAGGCTTCAGGCCGCAACAACCTTCACCCATGTTGCAGCAGGTTACTCATTTGACAGAGGTTGTCAAAGGCCTAAATTCTAGATTTGATAAATTTTTTGAAGGTCTATGAGTCTAATCTTGCAAGTGACCAAGCTAGTTTCAGATCCTTGGAGATGCAACTTGGTCAACTGTCAAAAACTGTTGAGACCATAGAAAAACATGAACTCAGGGTTACTACTGATGTTAATCCTAAGGAGGAGTGTCATGTTGTTGTAATAGGGGAGAAAAGAAAACTAGAGGAGGAAGTTATTGAGATAAGTAGTGAGGAAGAAGATGATGAGATGAGTGAGGATGACAAGGGTAAGAATGGTGAGGAAGAAAAAGAAGAAGAGGGGTGTGAAAAAATTGAAAGAAGAACAGATGGTCACAATGGGCAGATGAGAGAAATATTTAATCAGGTGACTATTGTTCCTATAGATGAAAGTAATCCTCAAATTCCTGTTTACTTTAAGAAAATTAATTATTACCTCAGAGAGGTGATAGGTTTAGATGCATATGAAGAAGAACAGGAAGTGCTTGTGCAGCTGAGAAAGAAACATCATCCACCTAAAGTGAAGGATCCAAGATTGTTGACTCTTCCATGCGTTATAAATGATGTGGATATAGAAAGAGCTACGATAGATTCTGGATCTAGCATTAATCTGATGCCCTTGAGTTACTTGAAAAAAATTAAAGGGCTAGTATTAAAACCAACTAATACTACTCTGACAGTTGCAGATGGTTCTATCAAGAAGCCAGCTGGTAGGGTGGAGGATGCAATTATTCGTATTGAGCAGTTGAAATTCTTGGTTGATTTTGCAGTTGTGGATATAGAAAATGAGGGAAGAATTCCATTAATTTTGGGAAGACCTTTTATGAGGACTTCTAGAATGGCGATACGTATCCATGATGGGATGATAACTTTGAAAGATCAAGAATATGTGTTAATGTATAATGGCTCTAAAGGAAACAAAGTGAAAATGAAGAAGAGAGCCAGATTCAAAGAGACAAATAGAGAAGCTGCATCAGATGATGAAGATAGCACAACAGGTACCAATTCTAACAATTGTAATGTTTTGCAGGTACCTAAAGATGAATAGGTTGATAAAGGAGGAAAAATCCACTTAGAAGATACATCACTTCCACGTGGGTCATAGGTAAAATTCAAAAATAGGAAGTGGATTGTCAACAAAATCAAATAAGATGGCATGGTGGAAATTAGAAGACCATATACCAAAGCCATCAAAAGAGTGGATAGAAGGCAACTGATGAGTTGGGTAGATAAAAACCCTAACCGGGATGGAAGAACTTGATAATATTTGATCCCAATTATTGTAAAACATTTGTAGTTTAGGTTTATTTGATTTTGGTTATGTAACTTTGTGGATTTTTAAACACTTTTGGGTAGCATCTACTAAGGGATGCTAAAATTTTATGTATCTACTAAAGGATACAGGTAGGCACACCTACTGAAGGGTGTTGAAAAGACAAGCACTTATTGATGAGTGCTAGGCAGGTTTGGGTCAGGCTCGTGACGTTAAACAAGCGCTACCTAGGAGGAAACCCAGTTGATTATGTTTGTTTTTAACTCTGTGTTAAGTACATTGCATGTTCGAATGCTGCATCTGAGAGGGGAAAGACATGAAATTGAAAAATTGAAGGATGAAATCAAGTGCTACAGGGTTAGACTTCTCAAAAGCAAGCAAAGAAGAGAGGAAGAAAAACTACTGCAAACCGCTGAGCGGCCCATTTTTCCGCTGAGCGGTTGCGGCGGAAACTTGTCTCGGCTTTGTTAAAAGCTGTCTGGTTTCTAGGTTTTTCATTCTAAAACCTCTTCTTTGAAGTTCGTCCAAGTAGTCTCTCTAAGCCCTAGCACACATATTTCACTTTTCAAGAGCTTTTTAGAAAGATTTCCCCACTTTCTCATCACCCACTCACCAAAATTTCAATTTTCTACTTTTGCTTTGTCAAAGTTTGGGGTTTTTGGTTGAGGGTTGTGCATTGGAGAGGACATACATCATCAATTAGATAATTTTTGCAAGCATTCAAAGTCTCCACTCAAGTAAGTTGTGTAATTTCAATTTTTAGGGTTTCTATTTGGAAATTTATGATGAACATGCTTAGGAACATGATAAATTAGAGCTTTTGATTTCTATGCATGATTTGATGAAATAGGAACTGTTTGGACCGATTGAATTGCATGAAATTGATCTGGAATGATAGAATAGGTGTTAGAGTGGAGATTAAGGCTTTAAAAGAGAGTTTTTAGAAAACTCAGTTGAAAACCGCTGAGCGGAATTCAACAGATTTGGGTATGTTGATTTTCTTGGATGCTTGGATGTTGGGGGCCCTGTTTTCCCTTAGCACTAGACTATGTGTGTTCTGGAAATTAAATTAATGATGTACTAACCTCTAATGATGTTTCTATGATGCTATTGAATTCATCTGATACAAGAATGTCTACCTCAAGGAGAGTGAAGGTTTGGGGCAACAAGAGGAAGGAGCCAGAGAGGCCAAGAAGATTCTATTCTTCTAGGTTCCTCTCTAGAAAGCATGAGGAGCATTATGCAACTATGCAGGAAAGACGTTTGCTGATGGAGAGGAAGGCCATGTATAGTCCTGACCTAGTTCCAGAGTTTGGACTGGAGATTGAGAGGCGAGGCTGGGAGAGATTGACTACATATCCTGCACCAGCTAGCATTGAGTTGGTGAAGGAGTTTTATGCCAACGCCCTGACCAGAGGAGGAGTGTTAGCAGGGAGGTACATGAGTTACATGAGGGGGCAAATTATAAGATACGACCCCGACACCATCAACACTTTCCTAGGTACTGAGTGGCCAGGAGAGCAGTGTAGATATTATGCTATCATAGGGGAGCACAGGGATTATGAGGACATCGAGAGGATGATGTGTATCCCTGGGAGACACTTTCAGAGGAACCCTAATGGAGCGGACTTGACATCCCTAGCAAAATACTGGATGGCATTCACTCATGCCAACATACAGTCGTGCACCCATGTCTCCGACATCACGATGCACCGGAGTCTTTTCATCTACTACATATTGAGACAGATGGATGTTAACATCAGCAAGGTGATCGCCGACGAGATTTAGAGCTGCGCAACTACTGTGAGTAGCAGGACACCACAGGGACATTCGTCCCTGATCACATACCTATGCCAGCAGGCAGGAGTGCACACTGCAGTTCCACCCTATGAGAGGCCGAGGAGGGCTATTGATGCCTCCTATTTTCGTCACTTCTGTAGAGAGGAACAATCAACCGAAGCAGTTCCTAGGAGACGTCCTAGGAGGGCAGCAGCACAGCAGGAGAATGCCCCTGCAGATGCATCGGCGCAACATGGTGAGCCTTTCCAGATGAGGGACATGTATATGTCCCTGATGGAGGCAAAGATGGAGTCTCTCCGCAGAGGGCAGGTGGCCACTGCCGAGATGATTGTAGGAATGTATGACACGCCACCAGTGCACATGTGGACTATGGACGAGTTCCATAGTGCGATGGCTTGGCCTCAGGAGAAGGGACAGGGTAGTGGGTCTGGAGCAGTTGAAGCATTAGGCAGAGATGATGATGATGATAATGATGACTTTGAGGATGCACAGGATGAAGATGAGTATGACTCAGATGAGGACTTGTGTTGAGGGCATCTATTGATGGATATCAACACTTGGACAGGGATTTTTCTTTTTTCTTTTGTACTTTGGATTTGTAGTGTAGGTGAATTTTAGTTTTGTGTCTATGCTTGGCTTGTACACTGCTTCTGATGATGGTTTGATATATAAAATGCATGACGAGTTATTTTATGATGATTGAATGTGGATGATGGTTGATATTGTTGTGTATGTTGATATCTAGATGAATGGTTGTTAAACTGCTTTTTAGCCGCCTAAAGCAGAACAAAATTGGTCCCCACTAATGTAGTAAAGGGATGACCAAGATATCAATCCGTAGACTCGTCAAAATCAAGTTTTAAAATATAGAGTTAAAATCTTGTATTATTTACTAACTATTACTATGAAACAAGGTGGGACATTAAAAAAAATGGAACTAAAAAGGAAACATCTAGTCTAAACTAAAATCTGTTTGAAGAAAAAAATGCAAGGAAAAAATTTAAACTGGAACCTAAACTAAAGCTAACTAAACAGATACCTAGAATTACATGAAACTAAATGCTAAAGTATAAAAGAAGTAAATCAGAAACTGGAAAAATGCATTAAGCCCAAGGTGGAACACAAGTGCAATAAAAATGTAGAATTATAAACTTGCAGAGAAAGTAAATTAGTACCAAAAATTGCATCTAACCTAATCCAAATATCATCAGAAAGTAAATGGAAACCAAGAACATTACAATTGAACTAAGAAAGGATTTAAACTGCAGGAAATCAAAACCTAAAATTACAATCTCTATTCAACTATAAAATGCAATAAAACCTAATGACAATGAAAGTAAACTCTATAAGCAATTAAAACATCACGAAAAATTAAATGGAAGCAGAGAACATACTCGCAATAAGAAAATCAAGTAGGAATGAAGATTTTATTAAACGTAAAATGAAAAGTACAAGAAATTTCTACCATAAAAGCAATGTTGAGATACTCACGGGCTGTCACCACCGTGAGTCTCGATCAAAAGTCCAAGAATCATAATCTACTCTACACAAAGCAATAAACCTAAAGCTACAAATGAATCAAACCCTAAACCTATGCATGACGTCTGTCACCCGCCACGTTCTCGCTCTCTACTGAGAACTCTCGCAATCACAAAGTCTAGTTTGCGGAGTCTGTCACCCTCTCGTGATTCCCCCCTTAAAAATCTATACAAACCCCTCTTTTATAGGGTGAAGAGTAGAGGAAATGGGAAAGGGTTAACTTGACCTTGACGCTTTGCTCTTGTCCAATCAGACGGTCTCTATTTGTGTTGATCACAAGCCCTCTGATCATCTTCTCTTTGGTCAGCTTTGATCACCTTCTCCGGGCATCTCCTTCTTCTTGTCTCACTCTCTCTTTTCTCCCAGCCCTAGCTCGTGGGTTCTCTTTTCTTCATGAAATGCTCGAGAATGTTTCTTTCATTTTTCCAAAATGGAGGCTAATGCCAATGGCCCCTTGAGGCAGCTGCTAACACTTCTCCAAACGCAGCGTTTCATTAATTGGGATTCAGCCCAAGTCCAGAACGGCATCAGCGGTCTAAAGATACTTTCCACTAATCCTTAATGTTGGCAGCAGCTCCAGCCTAACAGGCCAATTAAAATTTAGCCCAATTCGTGCGACCCGATTTCAATTAAAGTATCAGTCATGCCCTTGCAGTAGCTTCAGCACCAACTCCAAGTGGCAGTAACAACATTCAGCAGCCCATTTTAGAACCAAGGCCAACCTATAATAAAAAAAATTCAAAATTAAAGGAAGGAAAGACAAATCAAATGAAAGAAATTCTAAAAACATATTAATTTTCTAATTATTAACAAAAACTAAAAATTACACCTAAAAAGCTATTTTTACATACAATTTTACAAAACCTAAGATTTAATAGAAAAACCTAAAACTAATCTAATTCAAAGCAATTGAAAACTAAAATGATCTAACTGTTAACACTTTGGCAAGCGTACCAGATCGTTTCAAGTAATATAATTGGTAAAACCCAATATCGTTCTTCCCAAGAGACTCGAAGGCCTTATCGTTCGTGCAAATTGAAATAGTAAGACTTGTAAAGAAAAAGTGATTGGTTTGAATGCAAGAAACAACAAGTAAACATGCAAATGCGATTGATTCAATTAATGAGAAAAAGGCTATGAATGAATGAAGTTGTTGGGGTTTACAATTTCATCTTATCCACTCTCTCTTATCTATCCTCTTATTTAATTCGCTTTGTTATTTAATTGTTATGCAAACTTTCTTGGCCTACCCTTAACCCGATCCCTCGGCGAAAAGAGCCTATTACTAATTACTGGCTTGCTATCCCTAGCCTCCCCTAATAACTAGCAACGCATTACTGAACAGAAGCAAAAACAATTAATCATCCTACCCCTATACCTAGGTGGATTGCTTAATCAAGGAATTTCTCACCAATTCATGACAGTACCGTACATCCCCGTATCAATGAAGACAAACAACGGCTATCGAATAAGTTAAACGATAAAAGCTTTAAGCGCAGATGAGAACCCAACAATTGATAATCAAAGCATACGACAAGCATATAAATAAATAAGAGTTTCAATAAAAGAAAGTTTCAAAAGATTACATTGTTTCCCCCAACAACAAAAGGGTTTAGTTCACCATTATCATGGTGAACCTAAATGAAAAATGATGGAAGAATGGAAAAACAAACCCTAGATTGGATAAAAAGGAGCCTAAGCATCCAAGAGATCTTCTCCAAGGAGTGAAAAGTAGGTCTGGCTGCCCTCTTCTGTCAAAAGAATGCATCTAAACTCGCACTAGGGCTATTTATAACCAAGAAAAGTAACAAAGTTCAAGCCCAGGCCCATCAGAGAACCACCCGGAGCCAAAAACGGCCGCCCGGCGGTTTGCCTCAAGCCGCAGGACCGCCCGGCGCTCTGGTCAACCGCCCAGCGCTTTGATCAACTTTTCTGGTTGACTGGTTGACTTTTCTGTATTCTAGTTGACTTTTCTGCACTGGAACCGTTTGATCTTCAACCTTTCTTTCCATTCATCTCCAATTCTCATCAAGACCCTCCAAAACAATGCAAAACAAGCATAATATCTCTAAAAACAACTTTTGACTCTCAAATGACTCAACTTAAGAGTTTTACTTGATTCTAAGCTCATTCTAAGTCAAAAGGGTGTGTTTTAATATCAAATTTATGCACGAAAATAACGGTTTTTCAACTGTTATCACAACCCCAAACTTAGAACTTTGCTTGTCCTCAAGTAAACAAAACAAAACTTGGCCTTCCACTTTTTCATCAAATAGTTCAACACTTTTCAAAATCCTTTTGTTCACAACAAGTTATTATTCAATTCAGATTTCAGTGGAATCCTACCAAAATGCATGCATGCTTTCAATCCAATCATACTCACATAATCAAATATCTCCTAACAGATGTTTCATTCATGAATGATCAATCCACTAAGCATAGATGTAAACTTGGATTTCAACAATTCTCACCAAGCAAGTGTTTCACTCAATCACTCAAGTGTTTAAGGAATCACTCCACTCTTTACTATTCACATGTCACAGAGAACAATATTGCCATTCATCTTAAAACAATCAGAATCCTTACATGCAATTGCCATCACAAGGACTTTTCCAAGGCTTGTAATGAGGCTGGGTTATCAAGAAAAATTGGTTTTTCTAGATCACAAAATTCTTGAGTTAAAAGAACTATTTCATCATTGAAAAGGTTCAAGTTTAAACTCTCTCTTTATCACCAATTTCACTCATTCCCAACTTCTTCCCTTTTCATTGATTTTACATTGAGCTCATCTTTCATGCTTTTTCTTTTTACTTTTTCTTTTTCTTTACTCATGCATTTTTCTTTTCAACACTTAAGCGTAATGCTTTTCTTTTGCCTTTCCATTTTCCCCATGCAACCCCAAACTTGAATCTTTTCATTTCATACAATTATTCTCAACCCAAATCAAGATAAATAATTTCAAATCAAGGGTTTTCATCCTGTTTAAGGCCAAGGTTCAAAAAGGGTATAAGATTAAACTTTTTCGGGTGAAAATTTGGCTAAATAAGGGCTTCCAAACATGGCCTAGATCATATAACATAAACATGCAAATCAAACAATTATCAAGACTAAGGCAGTATCATTCATGATTCCCTGTGAATAGTACATACATCAGTAAAGACTCTGGAGCTCAATACCTCACACAACATGCTTTCTCACACATCATTCATGAATCCTGCTTAGCATCATAATCACAATCATAAACCACTATACATATGTTCATATAGTTAGTGAACCATTCACCTGGATATCAGCACACACACATTCTCAGTCATCAACCACATTCAATCATCATTGAATAAATCGTCATGCATTTTATAAAACGAAACCACCATCAGAATCAGTGTACAAGCCAAGCACAGACACAAAAATAAAATGTTCCTATATTAAAAATCAAAAGTACAAATGAAAAAGAAAGATAAAACCAGGGTTGCCTCCCAATAGCGCTTGTTTAACGTCACGAGCCTGACCCGGTAAAGTTCAAACACCCATTAGAAGGTGTTAATATTATCCTTATCACCAACTTTAAAAGCTCTATCTGCTTTAATAGTCTTGACAACCCATAACTTATTCTTGAATTTCACTTGGTGTGCCAGGTTTGGGTTTGTCACTTTTCACATCAGGGTGTTGGTGAACCAATTCTCCTTCCTTATCCGCCTCCTGATGATCTTGTGCTCCTAGTACAAATTTTATCCTGCACATACTAAAGAACACTACACTAGAGCACAGAATTAGCCCAAAAAAAATAGAAAAAAAAACAGTAAAAATACTATTTTATTTTTAATTTTCATTTTTTTTATATAAAAACAGAAAAATAAAAACAGAAAGACAAAAACAGAAAAATAAAAACAAAAAAATAAAAACAAAAAAATAAAAACACCCCTCAGTAGGTGTTGATACTCCCCTTGCTTGATGTTCTTTTCTTTTTCTTCTTCCTGTTGAATTTCTTCATAAAATTGAGAACACCAAGCACATGTTTCCATGTATTAATCATACGAACTTTGATCTCCAATTTCTTGAAGATCTCCATGGAGCACATAAATTTATTTTCTTTCCTATGATATTTCTTTTGATGAGGAAGGGGTTTTGCATATGATCTTTTCTTCTTTCCTCTCTTCCTCTTTTTCTTAATCTCCTCCCTTAACTTTCTCTTTTTCTCTTTTCTTCTTTTCTTCTTTATTTTTGCACATTTTCTATTTTTCTTTTTTCTTTCAACCACTTGAATGATAAAGCTCCCTGGATCTTGTAATTTAGGAGGTAATGTTCTTTGTATGACTGCACTGCAATTTCCTTGCACCTCAATAGTTTCTTTCTCAATATACTCCCTTTTCTTCATGAGAATTTCTTTTAAAACTTTGCAGATGATGGTATTTGTTGAAGTGCCTCAGAGAATGGTATGGTTAGTTCCAATTTCTTGTTAATCTCCATAAAACGCTCGAACTGCTTTTCTCTCTCCTTTCTAGAATATATCTTTGAATAGGGCAAGGGTTTTTCATACTCCTTCTCTTTCAATTTTACAACCTTTTCTTCTATTTTTTCCTCATCAACAACCTTATCAACTTCAAAACTAGGGGCTTGACATTCCTCCCTAGGGTTAACCTCAGTATTCACCCTAGAATTCAATATCTCATTGGAGTGACGAATCTGTATCTCCAACCTTTTATTTCTTGCTTCACTCTCTTCTGTATAGGAGAGAGAATTTTGGATCAGTCGTTCTAATGTCTCGTCCAATCTGTTGATTTTCTCATTCAAAGCAGATACTTGTCCTAATAGTAATTGTTGATGTGGTTCTCCTGCTTGTCCATTCCAACCTTGATCCATGCTTGAGTGAGGTTCCCACCAGTAGTTGAAATCATTTTGATAGAATTGAGTGCCCATATAATCAAATTCTTGTCCAAACTGCATTCTACAAACATTAGGCACAAAACCCTAGAAAACATTCAGTAGAACAAAAATAAAAAATAAGCATAAAAATCAACTCAAATTCAATCAATTTACACTACTTGAAAAAGTTAAACCACAAGTCCCCGGCAGCGGTGCCAAAAACTTGTTCACTCACTGGCAAGCATACCAGATCGTTTCAGGTAATATAATTGGTAAAATCCAATATCGTTCTTCCCAAGAGACTCGAAGGCCTTATCCTTCGTGCAAATTGAAATAGTAAGACTTGTAAAGAAAAAGTGATTGGTTTGAATGCAAGAAACAACAAGTAAACATGCAAATGCGATTGATTCAATTGACGAGAAAAAGGCTACGAATGAATGGAGTTGTTGGGGTTTACAATTTCATCTTATCCACTCTTTCTTATCTATCCTCTTATTTAATTCGCTTTGTTATCTAATTGTTATGCAAACTTTCTTAGCCTACCCTTAACTCGATCCCTCGGCGAAAAGAGCCTATTACTAATTACTGGCTTGTTATCCCTAGCCTCCCCTAATAACTAGCAACGCATTACTGAACAGAAGCAAAAACAATTGATCGTCCTACCCCCCTATCCCTAGGTGGTATTGCTTAATCAAGGAATTTCTCACCAGTTCATGACAGCACCGTACGTCCCCGTATCAATAAAGACAAACAACAGTTATCGAATGAGTTAAACGATAAAAGCTTTAAGCGCAGATGAGAACCCAACAATTGATAATCAAAGCATACGACAAGCATTAAATAAACAAGAGTTTCAATAAAAGAGAGTTTCAAAAGATTACATTGTTTCCCCCAACAACAAAAGGGTTTAGTTCACCATTGTCATGGTGAACCTAAATGAAAAATGATGGAAGAATGTAAAAACAAACCCTAGATTGGATAAAAAGGAGCCTAAGCATCCAAGAGATCTTCTCCAAGGAGTGAAAAGTAGGTATGGCCGCCCTCTTCTGTCAAAAGAATGCATCTAAACTCGCACTAGGGCTATTTATAACCGAGAAAAGTAACAAAGTTCAAGCCCAGGCCCATTAGAGAACCGCCCGGTGCCAAAAACGGCCGCTCAGCGCTCTGGTCAACCGCCCAACGCTTTGGTCAACCGCCCAGCGCTCTGGTCAACTTTTCTGGTTGACTGGTTGACTTTTCTGGTTGACTGGTTAACTTTTCTGCATTCTGGTTAACTTTTCAGCACTGAAACCGTTTGATCTTCAACCTTTCTTTCCATTCATCTCCAATTCTCATCAAAACCCTCCATAGCAATGCAAAACAAGCATAATATCTCTAAAAACAACTTTTGACTCTCAAATGACTCAACTTAAGAGTTTTACTTGATTCTAAGCTCATTCTAAGTCAAAAGGGTGTGTTTTGATATCAAATTTATGCACAAAAATAATGGTTTTTCAACCGTTATCACTAACATGGACTCCTAAGCACCAATAAAAGTGCAAAATATGAGAGTTATCAATGGTTCACTAATTGTGTGAACAGATGTGTGATGGTTTATGATTGTGATTGTGATGCTAAGCAGGATGAATGAATAATGTGTGAGAAAGCATGATGTGTGAGGTATTGAGCTCTAGAGTTTTTACTGATATATATACTGTTCATAAGGAATCATGAATGATATTGCCTTAGTCTTGAGAATTGATTAAATTGCATGTCTATGTCATATGATCAAGGCCATGCTTGGATACCCTTACTTAGCCAAATTTTCACCTAAAGTGTTTAAAATATTATACCCTTTTTGAACCTTGGCCTTAAAAAGGATGAAAACCCTTGTTTTGAATTTATTTACTTTGATTTGGGTTGAGAATAATTGTATGTGATGAAAAGGTTCAAGTTTGGGGTTGTTTGGGGAAAATTAAAAGGCAAGAAGAAGGCATTGAGCTCAAATGTTGAAAAAGAAAAATGCATGAGAAAGTAGAAGAAAAGAGAAAGCATGTAAAAAGAGCTCAATGCAAAAATAAAGGAAAAAGTGATGAAATGGGGGAATGAGTGAGATTGGTTTAAAAGAGAGTGGTGCTTGAATTTTGTATTCTAGAAAAACCAATTTTCTTGTTAGCCCAGCCTCATTACAAGTCTTGGAAAAGTCCTTGTGATGATATTTGCATGTAAGGATTTTGATTGTTTTAGATGAATGGCAATATTTATTTATGTGACATGTTGAACAAAAGAGAGTGGAGTGACCTCTTAAACACTTGAGTGATTGAGTGAAACACTTGCTTGGTGAGAATTGTTGAATTCCTTGTCTACATTCATGCTTAGTGGATTGATCATTCATGAATAAAACATCTGTTGGAAAACATGTGCTTATGTGAACTAAAAATGGATTGAAAGCATGCGTGCATCTTGATAGGATTCCACCAAAAATCTAACTTGAGTAGTTCTTGTCATGAGAAATATGGATTTTGAGAATATTGAACTATTTGATGAAAAAGTGGAAAGCCAAGTTTTGTCTTGTTTGCTAGAGGACAAACAAAGTTCTAAGTTTGGGGTTGTGATAACGGTCTAAAAACCGTTACTTTCATACTTGAATTTGATATCAAAACACACCCTTTATGGCCTAGAATGAGCTTAAAATCAAGTAAAACACTTAGTTGAGTCATGTGAGAGTCAAAAGTTGGTTTTAGAGATATTATGCTTGTTTTTACATTGTTTTGCAAGTTTTTGAGATGAATTGAAGATGGAAGTGAAGCAAGGTGGACTTAGACACGTGAAAGATGAAGAAAAAGGATGAAAAGAAGGGTTGAAGAAATCGCTGAGCGTTAGAATAGACCGCTGAGCGCCCATGGCGATTTGAGGCAAACCGCTCAGCAGTAAAACTGACCACTGAACGACCCTGCGGCTAAAGGGCAAACTGCTGAGCAGTTAAATTAGGGGCTGAGCGGTTGTCAGTTTTTATTGTGTTTAGATTCTGATAGATTTTGTTATCTTTGTGGCTTATATATAGCCCCAGTGAGAATCAAAACTCATTCTTTTGGCAGAGAAAAACTTCCAGAGCTGTTCCACACACCTTGGAGGAGGTTCCTTGGAAGCTTAGGCTCCAATCTACCAAGTTTAGAGTTATTTCTTCCATTCTTTCATTACTTTTCAACTAGATTCACCATGTCCATGGTGAACTAAACCCTAGGTTGTTGGGGAACAATGTAATCTTTTGAAACTCTCTTATATCAAAAAATTTATCTTCTTTATATGCTTGCATATGATTATCTTTATCAATTGTTGGGTTCCTTACCTTTGCTTAATGCTTTTATCGTTTAACTCATTCGGTAAATGTTGTTTTTCTTTATTGATACGGGAACGTACAGTGTCATGAACTGGGGGGAATTCCTTGATTATGCTAATACCGCCTAGGAATAGGGGTAGGACGATCAATTGTATTTTGTTTCTATTTATCATGCATTATTAGTTACTAGGGAAGGCTAGGGTTAGCAAGCCGGTAATTAGTAATAGGCTCTTTTCTCCAAGGGATTGGGTTAAGGGTAGACCAAGAAAGTTTGCATGACAATATGATAAATAAGCAAATTAGATAAGAAAAGTAGATATAAGAGGGTGGATAAGATGAAATTGTAAACCTTAAGAACTCCATTCATTCATAGTTTCTTTTAGCCAATTGAATCACTAAATTTGCATGTTTACTTTTGTTTTGCATACAAAACCCTATAATTAATTTCTTCTCAAGTCTTATGCGATTAGTTTTACACGAAAGTTAAGGCCTAAGAGTCCTTTGGGAAACGATACTTGGACTTACCCATTTTATATTACTTGATAACGATCTGGTACATTTGCCAGGGACTTAACAGAGACCTGAGTTGTTTTAGAGAAATTTTGAAAATCTAACATTTTCATATTCTGTTTCAGATTGTTTCTCTAAGAATTAGAGCTCCAAGAACTCATCAAGAAGACGGTTGTGATCTTTCTTTGAAGAGTTTCTGAAGGAGATTGACATCGCACTCATAGCTTGATCAGAATCTCCATAATTGAGGTGTTTCTGGGTTGATCAAGATTGGTGTTTGCATTCTGTGGTGATTGTTGTTGTACCTATTGTCACTACAGGGGTTGGACTCGTGGAGTCTAGTACACTTTGAGGATTGTTCAAAGTGGGTTGCAGATTGTAGGAGAGGGGACTTCTTGCTGCAAGTCTTGCGATGTGGTTTGCCTATATTTTGGTTAGAGGGTTAGAGAGGTGTTTTATATTTTTGACGTGGAGGTCTCTATAAAAGCCTTGTTGTAAAAACCTTGACCATTATTGTGCATTTTCTTCCTGGTATTGGAAGGACACTAGATGTAGGCATTGAGGCCGAACCAGTATAAAAACCTGTGTTTGAATTCTCTGTCCCTAGTATTTTACATTCAGTCAACTTTACAATTCACGTAGGCAACTTTGATTTTCCGCTGCACTTAATTTTCTATTACTTGAGATTCAAGAAAGTTTGTAAAGTTTTGTACTTTGAGTTAAAGATTGCGAAAAGACTTTGATTTTGAAAACTCACCAATTCACCCCCCCTCTTGGTGTTAAAACGAAGCCTACCTGTTTCTCAACATTGTTTACCTTTGAGGGACCGAATAAGTCCATGTGTAGAAGTTGCAGAGGTTTGGAAGTTGACATCTCCCTTTTGTTCTTGAAGGACTGCCTAGTTTGTTTTCCCTGTTGGCATGCATCACATAGTCTCTCTCAGAAGCATAACGAATGTTGGGAAGTCCTATGACAAGATCCTTAGATACTAGCTTATTAATTTGACCTATGTTGATGTGAGCTAGTCTCTTATGCCACAACCAGGCATCATCTTCCTCTATCACTAGACAGGCGACAGACTTGCATGACGTTTCTTTGAAATTACGCCTTTTTCCCACAAGTAATAACTAATCACTTGAACCATTGCTTATCAGACAATATTTAGGTTCAAATGTAATCTTTAATCCTCTATCACATAACTGACTAATACTGAGTATATTGTGCTTTAACCCTTCAACAAGAAGTACATTCTTAATTTCAGCAAGCAACCACCAAAGAATGAACACCTCGGTCTTTCTTGATGAGTTCTTGGAGCTTTAGCACGTTCTACAAATCTGAAAAGAATCAATGAAATCGTAAAAATCACAAAAGTCTTTGTACAAATCAAATTTGTGTCTATTTATAGTTTATCACAAAACTGACGCTCCTTAAGTCGACTATGCTACTAATAAAGTCGATTAACATCAGACAGTTATAATAGTTATAACAATTGTAACTGTTTAGTAGCAGTCAAACCAACTTAATTGATTACGCATTTAATACAGTTGACTAAAAATTATGCTTGGTAAAAGATATAAAATATAGTCGTTAGACATCACAAGCATCAAAACATAACTAACTAAGTCGAGTAGCTTGCGCATACAGTCGACTTTGTAACACTTCAATGCAGTTTTGAAAGTCTTTCTTTGCAAAAATACTCACAACA
Source organism: Vigna mungo (assembly GCA_036885675.1). Taxonomy (NCBI): domain Eukaryota; kingdom Viridiplantae; phylum Streptophyta; class Magnoliopsida; order Fabales; family Fabaceae; genus Vigna; species Vigna mungo. The sequence goes on from CP144694.1 coordinate 23,551,736, forward strand.
CTGTTTGAAAAAGGTTATGCAAAGTCACAAGTTTTAATCAACTTACTTCATAATGAAGTCGACTTAAAACTATTGTTTTGCCACACAATATAAGTTCAACAAAAGTGCTTGTGGTTTTTCTTTTCCAAATCAAATGTTATGCAATCACAGATGATATCTCATGTAAAATACAGTGAATTTGCATACTTTGACATAATCAACACAAACGTGTTCTCAAGTAATCATAAATATGAAAGTAATGAACATGTAACACATATGAACATGTAACAACGCATGTCATTAATAATGTGTTGTCATCATAAAAAACCAGAAGCAATCTGAGATTGTAAGGTTTAGCTAAACCAATGCTTCCCTTATCAACAATCTCAACGGGATTAATTTTAATGATGTAAAAATACTTAGAAGTTTTCTTGTTTAAGGAATGTTTGCTCAAATAATCGATAATTTGGTGTAATAATCGATTGTCACGAGCCAATTTAGAAAATAGTTGCTTGTGAAAATAATCGATGATTGCTCAGAATATGTGATTATCTCTGTCTATTTCAGTACTGCCCAAGTCGCGTAAATAATCGATTATTCCTCAGGATAATCGATTATCACTTTTTGAAAACCCCATAACGGACACAAATAATGGATTATCACTTATGATAATCGATTATATTTGACAGTTGGGAGTTGTGTTTTCATTTTCTAAACCTTGGGCTATAAATAGAGTTTTCCACAGCTCTTAGAAAAAAAAACTTTTAATTTGAGAGTATTAGAGCTGTGTGCCTAAGGGAAACTCTTTGTGTTGATTTTCTTGAACCCTAACTCTTTAACATATAAACTGTTTGTTAAAAGTCTTAAAAGAAAATCAAGACTTTGAAAAGAACCATTTTAACTTGGCTATTGACCGTAACAAGGTTTCCGCTCTTAAATTCGCAACTTATTCTGCTACGAAATATCGATTGTTCCAACACGTATCCTTAAGTACCTTAAGGGAACTGTGTCTTTTGGGTTGTTGTATTCTTCTATGGCTGAACCTATTCTTGTAGGGTTTTCAGATTCAGATTATGAAGGTTGTAAGATACATAGTAAAAGCATTGGTGGTACATGTCACCTCTTAAGGAGATCTTTAGTTTCCTGACATTCTAAGAAACAAGCCTATGTATTCCTTTCAATCACTAAGGCTGAGTATATTGTTGCAGGTAACTGTTGCACCCAAATCTCTTAAGTGTGATACCAATGCCATCAATCTTACTAAAAATCCCATTATGCACTCTACAACCAAACACATAAAGATTAAGCATCACTTTCTTAGAGACCGTATCCAAAAAGGGGATTATGAGATAGAATATGTAGATACCAAGCACCAATTAGTTGATATTTTCACCAAAGCATTGCCCAAAGATAGGTTTTATGAGATTAGGAGGCTCTTGTGCATCCTCATTCATAAATTCGAGAAGTCGTGGTAATATTATTAGCGGGTGGATCTCAGATGAAGAAAAAACATAGTGACATCACCTCGTTTTAGAAGCAAAGAAAGTTTTTATCCCTTAAGTACGTTAATCTCAATTGGTTTCACATTTATGGGTTTCAGTTTTCGCCAGAGTCAAGGGAGTAGATATTGTTCTGGATGATGATATATGGACAACAGTGGCTCAAATTCAGGTGAATGAAGATGTTGTGATGCTAACTCATGAATTAGAAGGCATCAACAAGATCTTGGCCTTCCGTTCCTTTTTGATGAATCATGAGGTTCAGATTATCAGGAAACAATTGCTTATGGGTGGTCTCAAGAGAGATGAGAGGCTTATTCACTTCCTGATTGTGTGGTTGCGTTGTCCTCATGCTTCAAATCATGCCTAATGCTCAAATGCGGATCTGATGATCATTTATCGAATCGTTAATGAGATCATGATTCATTAACATAGCCTTATATGTGGCACTATGATGAATTTTCACTCATTACCCTCTTTCATAAGCTCTTTTGGTATCCAGGATCTGCGAGTACAAGGGAGTAGATGTCTCAAATAAGGCATTTTTGAGCACTTAGCCAGGGAGTTAGATAGGGAGCTCTTCCTTCCGTCAGATAAGTTTCATCCTACAAGGAAATACCTACATCCATCGTGATGATGTGAAGAACCTAGAGGATAAAGATGTTGACCAACAAATGAATGATATCCAGGATGAAGCAGGACTATTTGCAGCAACCCCAACAAGTTCTTATTACTCTTTAGAGAGTTTGTCTAGGCAGTTATCCCACATGTCTCTTCTTCAAGCCTGTAGGCATGAAGAAGTATACTCTCTTCTTAAGAGTCTAGATGATAGGGTTCATGCATTAGAACACTTAGTTCAACCTTTAGATGATGGTCACAGTGATTAGTTCTAGATTTCTGATAACGATCTAAAAACCGATATTTTTATACTTGAAATTAATATCAAAACACACCCTTTATGACTTAGAATAAGCTAAAATCATGAAAAATACTTTAGTTAGGTTACAAGAGAGTCAAAGGTGGTTTTAGAGATATTATGCTTGGTTTTACATTGTTTTGACAAGATTTAATGAGAATTGAATGATGGAAAGTGAAGTAGGGAGAAGTTGGACTCAAGAGGAGATGACAAAAGCTGCAAAGGAAGGTGCTGAGCGCCAGCTTTGGAGAGGAAGCCACTGTTTGTTGCTTAAGTGACAATGCTGGAGAAAATGAAGAATCGCGCCTACCGCTGAGCGCCAAAATCATCGTTGAGCGGTGGCCTTCTCAGAGACTGCATTGTTTAACGCTAGGGCGTGAACGCTGAGCGTCCAGTTGAATGCAACACCTATCGCTGAGCAGTGAACCCACCGTTGAGCGATGTACTTATGGGCCTGGGCCAAAATTCTGTTATTTTTTTGTATTATAAATAGACCCAGAACGCTCAGAGAAGATATTCTTTGGCAGAAAGAGACGTCAGAACACTTCCTACACACCTTGTAGGCGGCTTTTGGATGTGGGAGCTCCAATCTACCAAATCTAGGGTATATTTTTTCATTCTTTCCATTAAATTCATGTAGTTTCACCATGAAGATGGTGAACTAAACCCTTTGTTTTTGGGGAACGATGTAATCCTTTTGAAACTTTCTTATATCGAAATTCTTATTTTATTCATATACTTGTATTATCAATAGTTTGGGTTTTCTTCTCTGTACCTTAAAGCTTGCATTGTTTAACTCATTTAGTGTCATGATCTTTGATTTTGTCGATACGGAGACGTACGGTAAAATCTAGAACTGAGAAGAATTCTCTTGATTATGAAATATTGCGTAGAGATAGGAATAGGACAGTCAATTGTTTTAAGCTTCTGTCATTAATACATTAGTAATTGCTAGGGAGACTAGAGATAGTAAACTAGTAATTATGGTAATAGGCTCTTTTCGCCGAGAGATCGAGTTTAGAGTAAATTAGAAAGTTGCATGAACATTGATAATAAAGTTGAACTTAATAAGAATAGTAGATATAGGAGGGTGGATTAGGATGAAACCGTAAACCCCAATGATAACGGATTAAAACATCGTTATTTGCTATGTGATTTTGATACTAAAAGCACCCTTTTTCACTTAGAAACTTGCTTGAACTCGTGTGTTTTCAGTAAATTGTGTGAATAAGAGAATTAAGGTTCATTTTAATAGTTTTCTAACAAATTTCCCTTATTTTGACAGAGATTGAAGCAATACTGGAAGAAGAAGTGAAAAACCAAGAATATGGAGCTAAAAAGGGGTAAAAAAGGCACAAAAAACCCAAAGCTCAGGCGACAAGAACGAAAAACAGCGAGTTCCAAATCAACGCTGGTCGCCCGAGCGACGGACGCCCGAAGCCTAGGCAACCAAAACTGGCGTCCAAGCCTCATATGACCCTTAATTCACGCTTGGGTGAGCTCCCTACGACGCTTGAGCGTGATTTCACGTGGATCGGGCCCTGATTCTGCTCTGATTTGATTCTTTCGGACCGGGCCGCACTTTTGGACACGTCTGGCACTATTTAAAGGACCCTAGGGTTTAGGTTTTGCATCCCTGGCATAAGAGAGCATAGGAATACACTCTTAGCCAATTCTTAGTCTTCCATTATTCATAGAGTTCCCCCTTGTCTATGGGGAACTAATTTCTATTTGTTGTTGGGGAATGATGTAACCTTGTAAACTCTCATGTATTAGAATTGATTCTTAATTCTATATGCTTTATTTCATTATTTGTTAGAGTAATTCATCTGCTTTATTCTTGCTTATACAATAGCATTATCTGTGAGTTGCATAAGTGCCGGGAGGTTCCTTACAATTCAGGTCCTTGTTGAATTACTCCTAAGGGTTATATTGCTCAGGGATGAGGGTATGAGTCTTAGTCGTCTTAACCTCTTGATCTTCACATCTTTTTACCAGGAATGCTAGGAATTGTATGAACTGGTAATTAGGGACAGGCTTATTTACCGAGGGATCGGGTTTAACTGTTTTAGTGAGGGACGTTGGCATTAATGAATAAAGAAGAATTCTTATATACATGAGAGGGAACTTGGTGAAATCTAACCCCAACAACATACTCATCTCATATTAATCAACCTCCATTAATCTCTGTGCTCTTTTGCCACTGATCAAATTTATTTTGTTTTATTTTTCATGGATGATTTTTCAGTGTTTGGAGATTCCTTTCAGAGATGTTTGATCAACCTGGATGTTGTTCTTAAAAGATGTGTTCAAACAAATCTTGTTTTGAATTGGGAAAAGTGTCATTTCATGGTGACAGAAGGAATTATTTTGGGACATAAGATTTCAGCTAGGGAGATTGAAGTGGACAAAGCAAAAGTGGAGGTTATTGAAAAACTTCCACCACCTATGAATGTAAAAGGAATTCGAAGTTTCATGGGCCATGCTGGATTTTATTGAAGATTTATTAAAGACTTCTCAAAGATTGCTAAGTCGTTGAGTCATTTGCTTGTTAAGGACACGCCATTTATGATGAGTAAAGAATGTGTGAAAGCTTTTCATTTTCTGAAGAAAAGCTTGATTTCTGCTCCTGTGATCGTGGCTCCAGATTGGAGTAAAGATTTTGAGCTTATGTGTGATGTTAGTGATTATGCCATAGGTGTTTTGTTGGGCCAAAGAAGGGAAAAGGTATTTCATGCTATTTACTATGCTAGTAAAGTCTTGAATAAAGCTCAATTGAATTATGCCACTACGGAAAAGGAATTTTTGGCAATAGTATATGCATTGGAGAAGTTTAGATCTTATCTCATTGGATCTAAAGTGATTATCTATACTGATCATGCGGCCATAAAGTATTTGTTGACAAAGCCGGATTCAAAGCCACGGTTAATTAGATGGGTGCTTTTGTTACAAGAGTTTGATGTGGAGATTCGTGATAAAAAGGGAAGTGAGAATTTAATTGATGATCATTTATCTCGGCTAGTCAATAAAGAAGTTACAAGCAAGGAGAAGGAAATTTAGGAGTCTTTTTCAGATGAAACTCTCTTGTATATTCAGCAGAGGCCATGGTTTGTTGATATGGCTAATTTTAAAGCTGCAGGTGTTATTCCAGAAGAACTGAATTGGAACCAGAATTACATGATGCTAAGCAGTTCATATGGGACGATCCGTAATTATTCAATATTGGAGCTGATAATCTCTTAAGAAGATGTGTGACGAAAGAAGAAGCAGAAGGAATTCTTTGGCATTGTCATAATTCAGCTTATGGAGGCCATTATAATGGAGAACGAACTGCTACAAAAATTCTTCAGTCAGGGTTTTATTGGCGTACGCTGTTTAAGGATGCCCATAATATTCCAGAAATTGTGACAAGTGTCAAAGGACGGGAGCTATTTCAAGACGATATGAGATACCATCACAAGGAATTTTAGAAGTAGAAATCTTTAATTGTTGGGGTATTGATTTTGTTGGGCCTTTTCCACCATCTTTTAATAATGAATATATATTGGTGGCGGTTGATTATGTGAGTAAATGGGTTGAAGCTTTAGCATGTCCCAAGAATGATGCCAATATTGTGATTAAATTCTTGAAAAGGCAATTTTTTTCACGATTTGGAACTCCCAGGGTACTCGTCAGTGATGGGGGTCGTATTTTTGTAACTTTCAGCTTGCAAAGGTACTCAAATATTATGGGGTGAGACATAAAGTGGCGTCACCTTACCATCCATAAACAAATGGTCAAGCTGAAGTTTCCAACAGGGAGATAAATTGAATTCTAGAAAAGACAGTTGCTATTTCAAGGAAAGATTGGGCGCATAAATTGAATGATGCTCTTTGGGCATACAGGATAGGTATGAAGACTTCTATGGGTTTATCACTTTTTCAGTTGGTGTATGGGCAAGCATGCCACTTGCCAGTAGAGATGGAGCATAAAGCTTTGTGGGCTTTGAAATTTTTAAATTTTGATCCTCATGAAACTCAAAGCAAACGCAGAAGTCAATTGTTGGAGCTTGAAGAGATGTGATTGCATGCATATGACTCATCTAGGAGTTATAAGGAAAAGGTAAAATTCTATCATGACAGGAAGTTGATAAAGAGAACTTTCAACCCTGGGCAGCAAGTGTTATTATTCAAATCAAGGTTGAAGTTATTTCCTGGAAAGTTGAAGTCAAAATGGTCGGGGCCTTTTGTAATAAAACATGTAAATCCTCATGGAGCAGTTGAATTGGTGAATCCAACTGATAAGGATCCGCAGAAGAGTTGGTTGGTGAATGGTCAAAGACTCAAGCATTGCTTGGGAGGAGAAGTGGAGCAGTTGTCCACGATAATGAAGCTGGTGGACCGTAAGGTTATTGGGTCAGGCTCGTGACGTTCAACAAGCACTTACTGGGAGGCAACCCAGTGGTTTTATTTTCTTTTTCCTTTGTAATTTGAACTTTTAGAATAGGTTGAATTCTGTTGAGTAGTGTAGGTTTTATTACACTTTCTTGAACACCTTATCGATGTTAGTTTGACTTGTTGATTGCATGATGAGTGTGCTTGATGATGCTTGATGTGGAAGATGATTGAGACTTCTTTACATGCTTATATATAGGTGAATTATTCACAAACTATGTGAACAGATGCAGGATGAGATTATGATTATGATTGTGATGCTAAGCAGGGTGTATGATTGATATTTAAAGTTGTTAAGTGAGCATAGTGTGTGAGGTTTTTGAGCTCTAGAGTGCTTGATTGATATATTTGTTATTCACTTGAGAGCATGAATGATTTTGCCTGAGTCTTTTTTATTGATTGAATTACATGTTTGTGTCACATGATCAAGGCCATTTTTCGAAGCCTTTACTTAGCCAAATTTTCGTCCCAAAGTAAAGAGAACCATGTGTTCTACCCTTTTTGAACCTAAGCCTGAAACACTTTGAAAACCCTAATGAGAAAAAATTGTAGCTTGAGTTGAGTTGAGAATAATTGAATGGTATTGATAAAAGTTCATGTTTGGGGTTGTTGGGAGAATTAAAAGGCAAAAGAAAAGCATTGAGCTAATTGTTGAATGAAAAAGCATGAGAATAGAAAAGAAAAGAAAAGAAAAGCATGAAAGATAAGCTGAATGCATAAGCAAAAGAAAAAAAGGGAAAACTGAGAATGAGTGAAATTGGTGAAAGAGAGTTGGGGCTTGAACTATGTATGTTGAATAACTCTCTTAACTCAAGGATTTTGTGATCTAGAAAAAAACAATTTTTCTTGTTAACCCAACCACATTATAAGCCTTGAAAAGTCCTTGTGATGGCATTTATGTGTGAGAATGTTGATTATGATAGATGAAATGCAATTTTGTTTTATGTAACATGTGGATAGTAGAGGGAAGGAGTGACCTCCTGAGACACTTGAGTGATTTAGTGAAACACTTTGCCTGGTAAGGATCTCTGAAATTCATGACTACACCTGTGCTTAGTTAACTGGTCATTCATGAAATATAGCATCTGTTGAAGATTATATGATTATGTGAAGAGTACGTGAGTAGGGATGAATTGAAGCATGTGAACATCTTGATTGGATTCCATTGAAAAGCTGAATTGAAGATACGTGATGGGGTCTACTCCACTAGAGTCAAGGGAGTAGATATTGTTCTGGATGATGATATATGGACAACAGTGGCTCAAATTCAGGTGAATGAAGATGTTGTGATGCTAACTCAGGAATTAGAAGGCATCAACAAGATCTTGGCCTTTCGTTCCTTTTTGATGAATCATGAGGTTCAGATTATCAGGAAACAGTTGATTATGGGTGGTCTCAAGAGAGATGAGAGGCTTATTCACTTCTTGATTGTGTGGTTGCATTGTCCTCATGCTTCAAAACATCCCTAGTGCTCAAAGCCGGATCTGATGATCATTTATGGGATCGTTAATGAGATCATGATTCATTAACCCAGCCTTATATGTGGCACTATGATGAATTTTCACTCATTACCCTCTTTCATAAGCTCTCTTGGTATCCAGGACCTGGGAGTACAAGGGAGTAGATGTCTCAAATAAGGCATTTTAAAGCACTTAGCCAGGGAGTCAGATAGGGAGCTCTTCCCTTCATCAGATGGGTTTCATCCTGGAAGGAAATACCTACATCCATCGTGATGATGTGAAGAACCTAGAGGATAAAGATGAAGACCAACAGATGAATGGTATCCAGGATGAAGTAGGACTGTTTGCAGCAACCCCAACAAGTTCTTATTACTTTTTGGAGAGTTTGTCTTGGCAGTTATCCGACATGTCTCTTCTTCAAGACTCTAGGCATGAAGAAGTATACTCTCTTCTTAAGAGTCTAAATGATAGGGTTCATGCATTAGAACACTTAGTTCAACCTTTAGATGATGGTGACAGTGATTAGTTCTAGATTTCTAATAACGGTCTAAAAACCATTATTTTTATACCTGAAATTGATATCAAAACACACCCTTTATGACTTAGAATGAGCTTAAAATCATGCAAAACACTTTAGTTAGGTTACAAGAGAGTTAAAGGTGGTTTTAGAGATATTATGTGTGGTTTTACATTGTATTGATAGGATTTAATGAGAATTGAATGATGGAAAGTGAAGTAGGGAGAAGTTGGACTCAAGAGGAGATGACAAAAGGTGCAAAGGAAGAATCACAGCTACCGTTCAGCGCCAATCCCAGTGCTGAGCGCCAGCTTTGGAGAGGAAGCCACTATTTGACGCTTAAGCGCCAACGTTTAGGGGAAAATGAAGAATCGTGCCTACCGCTGAGCGGTGGCCTTCTCAGAGACAGCAGTGTTTAACGCTTGGGCGTGAACGTTGAGCGTCCAGTTGAGTGCCACACCTATCACTGAGTGGTGAACCCACCGCTGAGCGGTGTACATATGGGCCTGGGCCAAAATTATGTTATTTTTCTGTATTATAAATAGACCCAAAACGCCCAGAGAAGATATCTTTTGGCAGAAAGAGACGTCAGAACACTTCCTACACTCCTTGGAGGCGGCTTTTGGATGCGGAAGCTCCAATCTACCAAATCTAGGGTATATTTTTTCATTCTTTCCATTAAATTCATCTAGTTTCACAATGAATATGGTGAACTAAACCCTTCGTTGTTGGGGAACAATGTAATCCTTTTGAAACTCTCTTATATCAAAATTCTTATTTTATTCATATACTTTTATTATCAATAGTCTGGGTTTTCTTCTTTGTACTTTAAAGTTTGCATTGTTTAACTCATTTTGTGTCATGATCTTTGATTTTGTCGATACGGAGACGTACGGGAAAATCTAGAACTGAGAAGAATTCTCTTGATTATGAAATATTGCCTAGAGATAGGAATAGGACGGTCAATTGCTTTAAGCTTCTGTCATTAATGCATTAGTAATTGCTAGGGAGACTAGAGATAGTAAACTAGTAATTATAGTAATAGGCTCTTTTCGCCGAGAGATCGAGTTTAGAGTAAATTAGAAAGTTGCATGAACATTGATAATAAAGTTGAACTGAATAAGAATAGTAGATATAGGAGGGTGGATTAGGATGAAACCGTAAACCCCAACAACCCCATTCATTCATATCTTTATTTGCCAATTGATCAAGCTTTTGCATTTGCATGTTTAATTTTGTCTTTGCATCACAATAATCAAATTATATTTCACTCAAGTCTTAGGAAATCAATTGACATGAACGTCTAGGCCTAAGAGTCCCTTGGAAAACGATATCTGGACTTACTGTCTATTTATTACTTGATATAATCTGCTACACTTGCCAGGGTGTTAACAATTTCCTTCATGCATCCCATTTGCATCTTATTCTTTTCCTGTATTATGTTTCATACTTTTATATTAATGTAAAATTTCCTTATTATTTATGTTGTTTTATTTTAATTATTGCCTTATATTCAAGAGGAGTTCTTATTTCTAGGGGGAGAAATTATTTTATCATACATAACTCTTTTTAATAATGATAATAAAGGGGGAGAAATATATTTAAAGATAAATTTAAAGAGAACTTAATTTATTTATACTAAAGAGAACTTAATTTATTTATCTCTTTGTCTACTAATCTCTTTTCTTTAAGTTGTGTATCCTTTACATATTAGTACATGTTACAAAAGGCTTTAAATAAAAGGAGTTTTGATAATCATCAAAAAAGGGGAGATTGTTAGCTTAAGGATAAAGCTTAGAAGTTTTGATGATGTCTCAAAGTGAAGTCTCAAGTGCTCATGTTGCAAGAAGACCTTCATCAAGACTTGTCATATGTTAAAGCTTTTGTATTTTCGTAGTCTTATGTATAGGAAGTTGACTCCATGTATTGTCTGCTTTTAGTTTGCTTTAAAATTCATTTTGGAATCAAAAAACCTTATTTTGACTCAGAATAATCGATTCTCAACTAATGATAACAAATTATCAGTAATCGATTATGACTTACCATAATCGATTATCACGAGCAATTATGAAAATTTTCAAGCTAGTTTTTTACCATGCGCATTCATTAAATACAAAATCGATTACCTCCTTTAGATAATCGATTGTCATGCATTAAAAAGCTGACAATGAGCTTTGGATATCATTGAGTGAGATCTCTCTAAATTGGATTAGGACTCTCATTCTAACATTCAAAATACGTGAATTTCGAAAATCTTATTTGTTTTGTTGTGTGCTGTGATGAGTGTGTTTTAGAGTTTGCATAACCCTTGTGCTTATGGCTTTCAGAACTTTATGTGGACATAAAATGAGAACTTGCACGAGAATCTTGATTGAGTGTTGTTGCTATTGTTGAGTTAAAATCTGTCATTCTTTGTGAACATTCAAAGGAGATGGTCATCCTTTGTGAAGATTCAAAGGAGGTGTTTATCCCTTGTGGCTTTCAAGGGAAGTGAGTTTCATCTGTTGGGATAACAAGCGAAGTGTTTTAACCTTAAACTTGTTTATTTTCTTTGTAATTGTAACAATTTCTTGGTTTATGATAATGGATTGTTATTTATTTGAGATCAACAATTGGACATAGGATCCTTATGATCTAAACCAATATAAAATCACCTACGCAATTTTCTCTCTTCCTTACTCTCTTATTTGTTTTAAATTATTGTTAAGGAATTTAAATTAAAAGAGAAAATATAAAGGCACAACTTGCTATAAGAAACCAATTCACTACCCTCTTGGTTTGTTGTTCATGTTAACCATTCCACTACACCGCTTTGACACCTTCTTGCAGTATCTCTCTTATTTGAGTATTATAAAGTTTTGGTTCTTCTATTACATTCTCTAATATCCATTCTTCAGGAATTTTGTTTATTACGTCTTCGTGACTTAATCTCTTTGGAATTTCTACAGGTGATTTCCTAAGATTAACTTCTACAAGTATTGTCTAATCTTTTGGTGAAGATCTTAGAGCTTTATAATTATAATCTATCTTTATAACATTATAATAAATTCTATAAATTATTTGTATTGGACTTGATAATTCATCTACAATTTCATCTAGAACTTGTAAATATAATTTTATTGCATTACTTGTTTTATCATTTTTAATATTCATTGAAAATTAAGATAATAGTTAAAGAAAGGAGGACCATCATGTAAACTTCTAGTACTTAAATTAATAAATAAAGTGAGTCAACTTTTTCAACTTCTATTCTAAGTATCTTATGTTACTTTTATACCATACTCTATTCCAAACATATGTTCTAGGATCTTCTAAGAAAAATTTATCTTTTCTTGCTATATGTTTTGCTAGTTTTCTTTTAAGTTTTTAAATTTGATTTGTGATTTTTATGGCTGAATGAGGGCTAGAGGTAAGACCCATACCTAAGTATAATAGGCGAACTAAGAATCCAAAACTAAGAGGTATTTAGGGATCATCTATTCTTACAAACATGAAATGAAAACTTGAAATTTCACGAACACTCCTCCATAAAACTTTTACAAACATATGAAACTTACATACTGAATAATTCAGACCTTGAACTCTAAAAAGACCCTTATTTATAGATAAGTAAAGAAACACTAAAACATATTCAATTTACTATAACACCCTTATATAATTTACAATATTGTCTTTTTAGTTTTATTATGTCATGAAAATATCTTATTTTTCAAACTTTTTATGAAGGACATTTTATCTTCTTTACTTTTTTTTTCTTGTCAAACTTGATAAGATTCTTGTCTTCGTTACTTTTTTTACTGTGTCAAAGTTGCAATAATAAAATCCCTGTCTTCATTACTATTTCTCTTTTGCCCTTTAATTGAGAAAAATCTTATCAACTCTCCTTTTTCTTCTTCTTCTTCTTCTTATATATATATATATATATATATATATATATATATATATATATATATATATATATATATATATATATATATATTATATTTTTTAACAAATTTTTTGTTTAAATCAAGCTTAAATTAAATTTAAAAATTTTCACAAATTCAATATTGCAGTTAGTATTATCTCTAACTACTAGGTATGCTTATTAGATTTTAAGCTCGATAGTATCTATTATCTAGGTTTCGTTAAAAGCAAACCAATGGGACAAATTCAACAAAATTAATCTAGCTCAGTTTAACACGTTTTGTATTGCGTAAGTTTAACTCTTAATGTCACAGTTTAACACATATTGTGCCAAACTTGTCATAATATGTGAAAGGTCCACCCAATTTTAGGTCGGAAACAAACTATTACCTTACCATTATATATAGGATAATATCAAATTACCATTTATAAAAGTCAACCTTTCTTCTTTCATCACTTAAAATGTATTTGTCACTTCTAAAATCTAAAATAGTAAGTCTAATGTTGATATAGTTTGTAATTAATTAGTAATTTATTTTTTATATTTAATTATTTGGTTTATTTACATTTTTATATTTATTTTTATTGAATTATGTTTTTATTTTTGTAAATGGATTTTATTTAATTATTTTTTGTTAAATTAATGTTAAAACTCTTCGGAAAGTATCATATAAAAATTAAAGTCTAGTATATATCAAAATTTAGATATTTTTATTTTAAAATTTCTATGATTTTGATCATTGACATATTTCAAATAAAATATAATAAAAATTTTAATATATGATGCTTTCAAGCAATACTAATGTATTTTTAATGCGTAAGGTCCCATCTAGTTATTTTACAAAAATAGAACTTATAGTTCGTCATGGTGACTGTTATATCATTCTAAGGACAACAATAATAATATAAGTAAAGATTACTTTAAAAATACCATATAAGTAGAAGAAGGGTTTATCGAATAGTTGGCGTTGGCGTTGGCGTTAAGTACAGAGAAAGAAGATGTGATTTGGAAAAGCTCGTTTGTGAGGACTAGGGTTTTGTAAAGAAGTAGGGAGTTTTTAAATAAAATAAAAAAATAAAAAACTAATTTTTATACTAGTTCTACTTATAATTGATAAAAAAAATTTATTTATTACAAAAATATTATCACATCTATTTTCTATACAAATTATAATTAAAACTGATATAATATTTTTCTTTATTACAAAAAATATCACCACATCCATTTTCTATATTTATTATAACTATAATACGTATAAAAGTGTTATCATATTTACATATATTTATATTTATACCATTGCATCACTTTTTATACATACTGATTAAAGTTACTGTAAAAAAGTATTTTTTACTAGTGTTATTTTCCAGAGGTGGTTTCGCCATTTTGTCATATACAGATCTGAAACAGTCACGTTAAACAACAAACAATTTCTTCCAAAATATTGATAATATTTATTCCTATGCGTATTATTATTTTATGTTAAAATTTCATTTATTATTATTTAATTATAGAAAAAAAAAAGTTATCTACTAACTATTGAAAGCGAAAGTGGTTATGAAAATATAATTTTCTTAAAGTTAGAAATAAAGCACCAAGATATTTATGTAACACACCTTTTGATCCTTATAAATAGACCGAGCTAATACAAGATTTAATACCACACAAACTTGCCTAATTAGATATGGAAACTGAGGGTGAAGAGCATGCTTCAAAATTGCTTCGAGCTCAAACCCATGTTCGGAATTATATCTTGAAATTCATATACTCTTTTTCTCTTAAGTGTGCTATTGAGTTGAGCATACCAGATATCATACACAACTATGGCCAACCTATGCCACTCTCACAACTCATTGCTTCATTACCACTCCATCCTTCCAAGACTTCCTTTATCACCCGCTTGATGAAAGTTTTGACTCATTCTGGTTTCTTCTCTGAACACCATGTCACCCCAAATCAGCCTGAAGTTATGTATCTACTAACTGATGCATCTATGTTACTCCTAAATGACCATCCCTTTAGTATGAAACCTGTGACGCAATTAATACTTAATCCAGTTATGATCAATCCATGGTTTCAATTCTCTACCTGGTTCACAAATGAAACCCCTTCACCGTTTCACAATGAAAATGGTATGGGATTTTGGGATTTTGCTGGACGTGAGCCTAATATCAATAACCTTTTCAATGAAGTCATGGCTATAGACAGTCGATTGGTTTCCACTGTGGTTATTGAGAAGAATAAGAGATTGTTCGAGGGAATAGAATCATTGGTTGATGTTGGAGGAGGAACAGGGACTATGGCTAAGGTCATTGTTGAGTCCTTCCCACAGGTAAAGTGCATTGTATTTGATCAGCCACATGTTGTTGCAGGCTTGGAAGAATCTCAGAACATAAAATATGTCGGAGGAGACATGTTAGAAGCAATTCCTCAGGCTGATTCCATTATGTTGAAGGTAAATATATACTTTCTCTCCCTCTCTCTACCACCATCTCTCTATCTCCTTCTCTCCCCTTTCTCTATATATGTATATAAAATGTTTGTTGTTACTTAATATGTCAACAACCCCTTTTATGGGTGCAGTTTTAATATTAAAGATATTTTTGAAACTTTTAAATTTTGTAGGGCAACATTTTAAAAATGTTGGAAGATTACAATCAAATTTAACTATATTTATAAAGATTAAAAGCATATTTTTACTACGGCTTAGTCTTAAGCATATATCAGTTTTAGTGTTTCTGTTATAGGTTCAATTGTAGTTTTCTGTTGACCCTACTTATATACAGGGCTATACCTTCTTCTCCAGCCTTGACTTTTCACAACAATAGCAAAGCCTTCTTTTCTCTTTCATATATCAGGGTTAACACTTAAAGAATAAAGAAAATGTTTTTTTTAATAATTATTTTTACAAATTTTTCACAATGACAGGTGCTGACTTTTAATTGGTTTGTTTTAAATAATATTTTAAGAAATAAAATCTTACGTGGAAGGTGTTTAGAGAAGAAAATTTTATTCCTGGTTTTTTAGGAATTCATCTTCTTCCTCTCAAAACTTGAAAACTATCTCTCTATCACAAGTCTCTCTCGTTGGTGTCTCGCTCTCGCTCTTCTCTGCGACATTTTTCTCATTCTTCCTCTCTCTGTGTTTTCGTTTTCTATGGTGCCCTTTTCCCCTTCTCTCCCTTTCGTCATTTCTCCTTCTTTTCTCATCAATTGCTACCAAAAATGGTCACTTCCTCCAACGTTGGTCCACCTTTGTCGCATCAACTTGTTTCCTTTTTCGAATGTTTGGGTTTTGTTCGATGAGAAAAGAGGTTTTTCGTAGTGTTGAGGTTGGTATAACCATGTATTTGAGGGTTATGCACTAAACACCATGAATTATGAGCAACATGAGTCATCCATAAAAAAATGAAAAAAAATCACCTATATAGACACAAAAAATGACCCTAGGAGTCAATTTCTCTCAGTTAGGGAGTCATGTATTATTTTTGTACAAACTAGCAATCAGCCCTTGGTAATCGATTACACGGACCTTGTAATTGATTACCAGGACATGACTTGAACAAAAATGGTCATAGACTTCACCTACCTCGGTTTAAACACCTACATGAACCTTTTCTCCGCAATTGAGTGGGACAATTTTTTTTTATGCATTAGACACTACCAATGGGGAACTTGGGTCATCCATGCCAAAAAATGAAAGAAAAAAGCATCAAAACGACACAAAAAAAGACAAATTGTGTCCTTTGGATGCTTTTTTTCATTTTTTTTGGCATGGATGACTCAAGTTCCCCATCATTGGTGATGTCTAGTGTATCAAAAATCTTTTTGCCCCAATTAATTGTGCATCAATTGGCATGACTTAGACATAACACATTTTGCCCCACTCAATTTTGGTTATCTTTAATTTTCAATCTCAAGTCATAGATTTTATTTATTTTTCGAGACATTTTACAAGTCTTAGGTTCATATTCAGTTTACATATATCTTTCAATTTTGGTTTTATTAATTGTATCTTGAACCAGGTCTTTGATATATTTTAACATTGTCATACAACTCTAAAAACCAACCAATTGGTGTTTTTTCTATGAATGTCCTCTACTCTGGAGTGAATCTTCGATTCAAAACACCAATTAACTTGGTTTTGAAAGAATGTCGCATAAACATCATAATTAAAAATAAACTTAGCATGTCATAAAAATCCAAAAAATAATTAAGAAAAGAGGAAAAGGAAAAGGGAAAAGAGAAAACGCGGAAAGAGAAAGGATAAATAAGAAAAAGAATAGGAAACATATTTGCTCTCGCCACCAAAGTCACGGAAAGTTTCCATTTCGCAACCTACAATCCAACAAAGGGAGAATGGATAGTTGCTCAGTGGTAAATGTTGAATCGGAAAGGACGACAATATCTTTATGTCGATGATGGTGGAACAAAAGGAAAAGGTAAAAAAGATGGTGGTCAGAAAAAGGAAAGAGAAGGGAAATAAGAAAAATGAAAATGGAGGAGAGAGAAAAAAAAATCAAAATGAAATATTGAAAGGTAGAGAGAAAGGAGAGAAAAAAAATGAAAATGGAAGTGAGAGAAAAAAAATCAAAATGAGATATTGAAAGAGAACGAAGATTTAAAATGGAAGACAGAGAATAAAAATAAAAAAAAAATTACCTAAATACATAGTGCAAAAAAAAAACACGAATATGAAACATATAGACAACGCTTTTTTATTTTCTGTTTTTAATTTTGTGATTCTTATCCCTTTTTCTTTGACAATCAAATAGTGGGTATTACACGACTGGAAGGACAAGGAATGTGTGAAAATACTGAAAAATTGCAAGGAGGCAATGACTAGCGAAGGAAGGGTTGTTATCATAGACATTGTGATGGAGAATAAGAAGGAAGACCATGAATTAACTGAGGTGCAGTTTTTCTTTGATATGCAGATGATGATGTTGGTAGCCGGAAAAGAAAGATACGAGAAAGAGTGGGCCAACCTCATTTTCTCTGCTGGTTTCAGTAACTACAAGATTACTCCCACTCCGGGATTAGTGTCTATTATTGAGGTTTATCCTTAGTGTGTTACTGCTGCAAAACGAGTTCATGAGAAGAAAATACTATTTATGTCGTCTATCATAAATTTCTGTATGTTTTCTTTCTGTTTCAGTTTAATTTTCTGTTATCAATTGATGCAACTTTCAAAATGTATTTTCTACATATAAGATGTCAAATAAATAAAAGAAATTAATATGTTATTTAGCCTTGTATTAAATGAGTTCAATTTATGTTAAAATTTCTTAACATATCTTACATTAAAATAAAATATAATTTAAAGAAAATTAAAGAGATCCTTTTAACAAATTATTGCATCATATATATATATATATATATATATATATATATATATATATATATTAAATATTGATATATTTTCTTTTAGTAAAAAAAATTATTTTCTTAATAAAAAAGATTAATTTTATTAATACACTAGTGGAAAAGTGACTTTTTATAACACATATATTATAACATAGTTTTGTAAATCAGTTATAATAGAGATGCGGTGACAAATTTGTAAATAAATTTAAGACATATTATAACGTATTTTTATAAATTAGTTATATTATAAAACGGGGTGAGAAACTTGTAAATAAGTTAAACCTATCTCTAATTTGTTATGACATAGATTTAAAACTATGTTATAATATCCTTTCCTAAAAAATGTAGTTAATTTCATTTCACGCTGCCTCTCACTTTCATTCCTCTCTTCTTCATCTAAACTCTTGGGTTTTAGGACACTACCTTCTCTCTTCTTCATTTCAGAACACTAACTCCGTCTCTTCACTCGTAAGCTTTACTCAGCTAGCTCTTCGTCTCTTCTTCCCATCATCACTCACACATAGCACACAGTTCCGGCGACATTCCGTCAATGCCTAGGGTTCGAACTTCAGCGCACTTGCCCTGCTCGGACTCGCCTCCGCACTTCTCCACTCGCTGCTAGATTTTGCCCTATGCTGCTAGGTTTCGTCTCTTCTTCCCATCATCAGTCACACATAGCACACAGTTCCGGCGACATTTCATAAACACCTAGGGTTCGAACTACAGTTCACTTGTCCTGCTCCGATTCGCCTTCGTTCTTCTTCACCATTCGCCCTTTGCCACTGCTCGGCTCTTGCATTGAAGCTGGTCTTGAACCTAACCTACTTTTGGTAATTTGAAAAATACTCAAACCTATTTAATTGGTTTTTCTTGGGTATTGTGTATAATGCTTGATTGGTTGGATGTAAGGTCTCTATGGTTCATCTAGTGGCATTTCTGAACTTTTGAAGTTATCAACAAATTGTCGGACACTGTCAACGAAGCTTACAAAATATGGAAAGTTGATAAGCTTGATTTTCTTGCTTGTGTTGGAGCCTTCTTTGATGTGATCTTTGCGTCAGTGGAACTTGGTCTGCGTGGCCGTAAGTGCATCGCTTTTCAACATATATCTCTATTTTTTCCATCACATCACATATTAACATTTATATATATAATTTTTCTTATTTTGGATTAATATGATTAATACCGACACACATCTAACATTTTCTGCTAAATAAATGTGCCTATATGTGTGAACACATAACTACATCGTTAACCTTCTGATCGATATAAATATATTCAAACAATGTATGTCAAACGGTGTTGAATTCGATCTCCTTAAATAGAACTATCAAATAGTGGATGAAAAAAATGATAGAAAGAGAACGTACTAAAATGATTTAGAATTTAAGTCAATTTTTTATCAAATATGCCAACAGATTTTGCAACTCTTGCAGCTTTGAGGTAATCCCTGCAGACCATTATTATATGCCATTTTTCTTTCTCTTATTTAGGAAGGTGGGTGGATTTAGGATTTTGTTTGTAAGCAAAATCTCTTATAGTATACCATCAATAAAACATCCATATGTACAACTCTATACTCTGTTTTGCTTTTTTACTTCTTTGGTTACTTCTTCACAACACAACACATCCTGCTGAGAAGAAACAAAATTAGATGTTTGTCTTGTGATAAAACCTTTTTTATTTTATTTTCATTATATCTGTTGTTTGTAGCTTAGTTATTTTTTTCTATATGGGTATGTTTAAATAGGTGAAATTTGCCACTTTTATGCTTATGCGAGTTGTTTGCGAAATGGGGTACAGGGTTGGAGGTTGCTGAGAATGTTGGTTTTAGATGTGACAGAATAAGGTTGGATTTCATTTAGGGTGAAAGGTAAATTAGCCGTTGGAATTGAGGTCGGGCTTTTTCGGTATTTGGGCCAAATTTCAATTGGTAAGTAGACAAAATACTCTTTGACTTTTGTTTTCGGTTGAGCTTTGTGTAGAATCTTATAGGTTGTGTAGTGTGTACAGCTCGACCTTGGTTGCTCTCTGGATAATCCCTCAAACTCATTTAGCCTTTTAGAGTTCGGTGGTTCGCGAGTTGCAATGGTTTCGTGGAATGAATTTGTCAAAAAATGCTTTCTTGTTCCTTTTTGTGAACTAACTCTTGATTCTTTCTTCCATTTCGCGAGGGACGTTAGCAATAATGAATAAAGAGGAATTATTGTATACGTGAGAGGGAACTTGGTGAAGTTTAACCCCAACAAAATAACCATCTCATATAAATCAACCTTCGTTCATCTATGTGCTCTTTTTCCACTAATCAACTGCAATTTATTTTCTTTATTATTTTTGCAACACAAATCCATGATCTCTTTTATTTTCAGTCTTAATTAATCCTATTTTCATACAATTGTTCAGCGCCGAGAGTCCTTTGGAATACGATACTTGGTCTTACCATTTTATATTACTTGTGCGACTCGGTACACTTGCCGATTTGCCCCAACAATAGACAACACAACCTAGGATAAAAGAGTGATCAACAACACCTCTGGACATCTTTTATATCACTCCTAGAGTCTTGTTCACATCTCAATTGTTGTCCTTGAGTCAGATTACATGATTATAGTCCAATTTTATTCTTATGCTTGAATTTGGTTAGGTGAAAATGGTTAAAATTGGTGTTAAAGAGCAACTAAACCAGTGATATTTTGATTTAATCATATTTAGCATGTGCTGGCAGCTTCTACAACTCATATTTCATAAAGAAAAGTTGTTGGAACCATAAAATTGTGATTGTAAACAATTACTTTAACTAGTTGAGATTTACAACAATTACTTTACAGTGCTAAAGCCCAACTTTGTTCTCAAGTAAATGGGAGCTTCTTTGTGCACGGTTAAGAAATATGAAACTTCAACAATACTTTATAATACCTACAACTTAACCATACCCTAGCTTTTAGATTGGACAAAACTATAGTTATACTACCAGGACTAAAAATTAATACCTAACTCATCTAAGCAGTAAGCTGACCTTGTAAACAATTTATAAATTCTGAAAGAATGCTACAAACTAATCTCAAATCATGAAAACTTCCTCTTTATAGGTTGTAGAACAGAGTTATGCTATAATGGCAGTAATCTCACGGAAAGGACTATAACCCACTTTACTTTCTTGTTAAATCAATACAAGCTTGCTAAGTGCTTATTAATCAATGTTTGTTCAGTGCTTATTATTCAATTATGTAGCTTATTGTAAGCTACCACGACATTTACTTGAGCTTTTAAAATTGGATACTTTACTTATTTTCAAATTCTAATCTAAGTCAATTTAGAAATGATTTTCTGAATGCATTGGTGTCACTTAAACTTTTAGTTTGGTGCAACAATTCTAAGCCAATTTAATATGCTTGTGCATCACTTTGTGTAGTGCACAATTTGTTTTCCAGTTACTGTTTTCTTATTTTTCAGCTACTGTAATGAACAAACCTAAATATACTTTTATTTGATGTGTTAGGGTGAGTTTTTAAAGGAGTTATAATTGTGGCAAGAAGGGGAGGAAGATAGTGTACAAAGAAGACTTGAGCAGGAAAGGAAAGCTAAGGTGAAGATATGGTGACCTAAATTGAAATTGCATGATTGTATTTGGTATGTTATATTATTTTCATTCCTATCTCATGAATTTTATCTTGTTATAAAATGTTGTGAATGTTGAGTGGTTTGAATGTTGTGAATGTTGTGAATTTTATCTTGTTCTAAAATGTTCATTGGAGTTTTATGATATTTTTTACATTGAGTGGTTTGAATATGATTGTGAAATATGTAAGAGGTTTCCCCCTTTGAATTGACAACTTTGTGAATGGTTTGAAACTGATTTTTGAAATATGTAAGAGGTTTCCCCCTTTGAATTAACAAATTATGCTCCTTCTCCACTTCCTAATAAGATGCCACTTTCGTTGGGAAAGGTTTCTAAAACTGGACTGCACCACAAAGTCTTCAGAACACCACAATTTCACACATAAATTAGCACCAAAGCAGATCAAAAAGTGCACCAGAAATGGTAACTGGACAACACCAAAATATGACTTGAATTGGTCAATTTTAAGATGCCAAAAATCTTACAAGCAATACAAATAGGTGTAGAATAGAAGTAGGCACTCAACTGGATTCTAAGAAAGGTTCTACGACAGATGAAGAAAGCAAGAAAAACTGAATTCGTGCACAAGTGCTTCAGCCTCTTTGATAATACTTCAAGCAACTTTAATTGACCAAATTAAACTTCTTTCAACACTATTTTGGTTCACCCTTCTACTTCCCCATTTCACTCAAAATTAAGGTGTGAACATGCTATTTTGAACACAGATGAATCTATCTTCAATTTGAATGTTCTAACAAGTTTAAATCAATATTTAGAACTTATTTAAACTGCCAAATGGCACAACAACAACAGAAATCCAAATCACACCTTCCTATGGTTAATTATGCAATAAAACACTTGAATTCACATATCCTCTTATCTTTATAACTCCAACCGTACTTTTGATCTTTCTAACTATAATCCTCTTACTTCTATCACACCATGCATACCTAAAATAAAAAATGCAAGAACTTCATTCCTCTTTTCTTCACTAAACCCCTCTTTTCTTTACTTTATGTTCATGTATATGTTGTATGTTCATGTATATCTTGTTGATAACAGTTGAAAAACCGTATTTTCATACGCTAATTTGGGCTAAATTACGCCCTTTATTGCTTAGAATGAGCTTGAAATAAAGCTGTCGCAACTGGAATCGTGACGGGACGACGACGATCCAGAATAG
The DNA here is from genome assembly GCA_036885675.1 of Vigna mungo. Classification (NCBI taxonomy): domain Eukaryota; kingdom Viridiplantae; phylum Streptophyta; class Magnoliopsida; order Fabales; family Fabaceae; genus Vigna; species Vigna mungo. The sequence goes on from CP144694.1 coordinate 23,574,612, forward strand.
GAAAAAACGCGAATTTTGAAAAAAAGAGTTTTGGAGTCGCCACCATAGTTTATTCTGGAAAATTACGGAAAAACCATAAAATAAGGCAAGGTCTACGAAAACCGAAATTCGGGTTCAGGAGTCGGTTACGTGTGGGGAAGGTATTAGCACCCCATAACGCCTGCCCTAAGGCAGTACCTTTAATTAAAAACGCGAATAAAGATGTGGTTTTGAAAATGTTTAACTATCCCCAAAAAAACATTATAAAGAAAAAAAAGATATTTTTTTTTATTTTTGAGAAATTATTGAGAAAATTTATTTGGAAAAAATATTTGGATTTTTGGGAAGTGAACCTGACAAGGACTTCCCTTGCTCCTACGTATCTCCACTTTTGATGGAGAATCAAGGATCACGTAGTTCTGGCTACTACGTTTTGATGATTGTTTATTTGAAAAATGTTTGAAAATTGATTGGAAATTTGTTTGAAAATTGATTGAAAACTGATTGGAAATTTGTTTGTAAATTGATTGAAAAGTGATTGGAAATTTGTTTGTAAATGAAAGATGTTTTTGGTTTTTGAAGATTTTATATTTTTTTTGGTATTTTTATAGTAAAAGGAAAAGGTTTTAGCACAAGGCAGACAAAATGGTCGCACGTGTGTTTAAACCTTTAAAAATAAATTTTTGTTGATTTTTTTTTAAAGAAGAAAAAAAAAGTTTTCAGCACAAGGCAGACAGAATGGTCGCATGTGTGCTTAACCTTTTAAAATATTTTTTGAAATATTTTTTTTGAAAGAAGAAGAAAAAGGTTTTCGGCACAAGGCAGACAGAATGGTCCCACGTGTACTTGAACCCTTAACACATATTTTTATTATTTTTTTTTTGTAAAAAAAAAGGAGGAAGATGAAGTGAAGGATTCATGAAGCATAAATGTAAAATAAAATGAATATGGTAAAAAAAATTATAAACTAAAAAAAATATCAAAATGCATAAATAAATAGAATAAGAGGAATATATGTACCTTGTTGAAGATTTGGATGAGGAAAAACGTTACTTGAAATAAGTTGTGAGAAGAGGTATATGGAAGGTGAAGAAGGATGACCTTGAAGTGGAAATTTGGTATGAGATTTGATGGAAAGGTGTGAGAGAAGAAAGATAGATATTATGAAAGTATGTAAGTGTGTTGTAGGTGTGTGTGTGTGAGAGAGAGAAGAAAAATGGATATTATAGAAGTGTGAAGTAAGTGTGTGTGAGTGAGAAGAAAAATAGGTAGTGAAGAAGTAAAAAAAATGTGAGATTATTTTGGGCCATTGGGTTAAGGAAAAAAATTAATTTGGGGGTGCAAATAGTAAAACGAAATAGTATTTTTTATTTTTTATTTTATTTTTTTATTTTCTTTTATTTTCTTTTTCCCTTTGTTTATTTTTTTACTATTTATTTTTTCTTTTTTTCTTTTAATTATTTTTCTTTTTTCTTTTTTCGTTTTTTCTTTTTTTTTTCAAAATAAAATAAAAATCAAATAATAACTAAAAATTAAAATAATAAAATAAAAATAAAATAAAATAAGACAAAAACAAAAACTAAATCCTATTATTCAGTCACCCGGACGAAATTGGGTGTTGACAACTGCCCCTCTTTACTTAGATTTACTGGATAATATGAAAATGTAATATTTTCGTATTATCTGAGTAAAAGTTAAGTAAAGATAGAAACACTAATTTCGTCTGGGTTTCAAACATGAAAGAAAGCGAACAAAAATGAAGCAAATCATGACCAAATGACCATTGCATAGCAGAGGGCCAAAGCGACAGAACAAAAATTTGAATTTGACCAAATCGGAGCAGAGGCCCGATGACAGAAAATTAAAATTTGGATATGACCATTGCCTCGTAGAGGGTCAAACTCACAGAACAGAAATTCAAATTCGACCATTGCCAAGCAGAAGGCCAATAACAGAAAACTAAAACCTGGATTTGACCATTGCCTCGCAGAGGGCCAAACTCACAGAACAGAAATTTAAATCCGACCACTGCCAAGCAGAGGGCCGATAACAGAAAATTAAAACCTGGATTTGACCATTGCCTCTCAGAGGGCCAAACTCGCAGAACAGAAATTTAAATCCGACCATTGCCAAGCAGAGGGCCGATAACAGAAAATTAAAACCTGGATTTGACCATTGCCTCGCAGAGGGCCAAACTCGCAGAACAGAAATTTAAATCCGACCATTGCCAAGCAGAGTGCCGATAACAGAAAATTAAAACCTGGATTTGACCATTGCCTCGCAGAGGGCCAAACTCGCAGAATAGAAATTTAAATCCGACCATTGCCAAGTAGAGGGCCGATAACACGGAAAAACTAAAGGTGTCAGATAAAGCTGGGCTTTCAAACTTTGAAAATTCTTGAAATTTGAAATTTTTTTTTTAATGTTGATAGAAATTTGATTTTTGATTTTTTGATTTTTTTTTGAAAAGATATCGAGGCGTTGAAACTCGTAGTACAATGTGTCAAAATCTTGATGCTACTCTTTTTTGTATGTTTTTGAAGAAGGATTCGATAACCATTCATATGAATGAAGAGGGTTTCGATGCGAAAGATTTTCTTTTGATGGATTGATAAAAAAAAAATTGCTTTGTTTTTTTTTTTATGATTGAAATGAACATGAGAAGAGAAAGAAAAAATGAGTTTGAATATTGGGTTCGATCATTGCCGAGTAGAGGACCTGAACAGCAATGGCAGAAATTTGAAATTGATTGGTTTTGATTTTGGATTTTGATTTTTGTGATTGATTTTTTTTTTGAATTTTTGTTTTGATTTTTTTTTTGTTTTGATTTTTTTTTTGAAATTTGTTTTTTTGAATTTTGAATTTTGTGATTTTTGTGGATTTGTTTTTTTTGTTTTTTTTTTTTAAAAAATAAATAAATTAGTGACCATTTCTTGGAAAGGTTTTGATCTAAGGATATGAGAAACAAGATGTTGAAACTTTGCACAAAGATCAAGGTTTTGAAACCACTATATATAATAGAAACATTATTGATGGGAATTTTGAATCTGAAATGAAAAGTTTTGTTGTATATTAACTTTTTTTCTTTCTGAAGGAAAGAGATTCGATAACGAGTAATGAAAAACAAATTCAAAGTTTATGAAGATATGTACATGATGATGACCTGTGATTTTTGTATACGATGAAAGATTATGAAACTATTTGTTTTTTGTTTTGGTTGAGTTAATTTGTTTTCTTTGAAATCATCAAATTTATGAAGATTTTTTTATACAATGGATGTCACAAATTCTAAAGTCAAATGTTCAAAATAAAGTTTGTGTGCTTGACATTTTCCATTGAAATAATAGTGTATGCATGCTTGATGTTGAAGATTGGTCAAAAGGTAAGAAAGTTGTTTAGAAGGGTTTGGATGAAACTAGGATGGCCATTGGGGCGTGTTATTTCTCATACATTCCTCAATGGAGATGTAACATGTTAATGTCAACGTACGCAAAGGTTGCCCCAGTTTAGTGTTTGGGAAAATGAGTGGGAAATATCTCTCACGAATGTGAGGTGAAAAAATCAAGAGTGACTCAGAAAACTGCCCTTATTTTGGATATGAGATCAAATGAAAAATTTGTATAAAGCTGTCCCAGTTTTGAAGAATGGGCGAAACCATGCGAGACTGATAAAGGTGCCCCAGTTTTAGAGAATGGGCGAAAAAAAAATCATGTAAAACCCACAAGGTTGCCCCTAGTTTGGGGATCGGGAAGAGGAATTTGAATGGGATATGATTGGCTTAAAAGGATTGTCCCTTGTTTGCTTGATTTTCCTTTGCATGACATCAATCAATAGGGAGTTCAAATCTTCCAAGGAAATTTTTTTATTTTTGTTCTTTCGTTCATTTTTTTAACAATCACGTTGTTAGTCATTTTGTCTTGTCTCAAAATTAAGCTTCATGAAAATTTGAGCAATCATTATTCAATCTGTGAGGACTTTTATTGGGCTTGTAATGTGGCTTGGGCTGAAGGGTATTGAAAGAAAGGATAAAAAGGCTCAAATTAATTTTCGATGGTTATTTGAAACAAGAGTTATCATTTATGTTCTGTATCAGCTATTCGTCAAACGTTTTTACTACTCTGCTTTTTTCTCAAAATTCATTCGTCGTTCATCATTACTTTGTGATTTTTCTTTCTTTCTTGGCACATTGTTTTTTTTTATCATTGAGTGCCCTTTTATTTTGTATGTTGATGAGCTGACTTATAGTGTGACTAACTCTTGTTTGGGTAATTTTGGAAAAGATCTTCATGGCTCAATATGGGTAACAATGGATATATATATTTTTTCATTTTTTTTCCTTATTTGTTGGATGAAGAAACATGGCCACACTTCATTTCAAATTATGATTGCTTTATTTTCACAAGATTAATTATGAGACAAAACTAGATGACCTCAACACAAGTCATATTTTTATTTATTTTTTTCTAACAAATTTGAGGATCTCCCGAATGAATGTCAAACATGGAAAATCTGCCCCAATGTAAAGTTTGGGTTCATTATTTAGACTCAAAAAGCATGATTGTGGTCAATCCTTGGTTTAGTGAAGGCTGGAAGATGGGTTCAAACAATGGTTCAATTAAGGCTAAAGATGGATGTTTTCAAGCAATGCACACAGAAATGTCTTAATAGAAATTGTGATCTAATTAATTGACCCAAAAAGAATGACATCCATTATTTTATTTTTGTTGTTTTTTTATTATTATTTTTTTTTGAAATGTCATAAAGTTGATGATTTGCATAAAAATAACTGACTTAAAATTGTGACGCATTTTTTTTTGTTTTTTTTATTTTTTATTTCTCATTATTTTATCTTTTTTTCTTAAAATGAACGTGTGAAAAATAATTAAGTATGAATTCAATCTTTTATTTTTATTTTTATTTTTTTATAAAAAAAAACATGATACATTTATTGTAAAATATAACTAATCTCCCTTTTGTGTCCTACTTGGTATGGAAAATTTGTTTTGGTCTATGAGTTTTTTTTACATGCTAATTCAATGGTAGCTCTAAATCATCTCAGAGGCCTCTAGAGCTGAAGTCAACCTCTGGACATAACCACAACGATAGACGATCTAACAAATGTGGCATGCCAAGAAGAAGAAAACTCTACATGAAGTCTTCCAATAGCCAAGTAGATCCGAGATCTAACATGACAATCGTTGAACCTCCACTCCTTAAGGTTCACTCAGACCCGGGTATAGGCCCAATATCAAAATAAATGTACAATCTATCATATGAAGTGTGTGAAGGGAGAAACCTAAGACCACTCAAAATTACACATTCAAAATAACCAGAAAAAAATATCCTAGGCAGATATATTACATGTCTTCTACCCTAGAGTTCAATATTCAACAATTATATAAAGAATAAAAACCAAATTCACACATGCAATTATTTACAATAGAAATGCGCACATACAATTATTCTAAACATTTTTTTTAAAACACAATAATAAACATATTCAACAAGAAAATGGGGAAGAAAAACATAAAGAAAAACCACATCAATTTTTAACATATTTAATTAAATGGTTTGACTCTCTTAAAATGGTCCCCAATGGAGTCGCCATCTGTCGCAACCGGAATCGCGACGGGACAACGACGATCCGAGAAAGGAAAACGTGATTTTTGAAAAAAAATAGATTTGGAGTCGCCACCATAGTTTATTCTGGAAAACTACGGAAAAACCATAAAATAAGGCAAGGTCAGCGAAAACCGAAATTCGGGTTCGGGAGTCGGTTACGTGTGGGGAAGGTATTAGCATCCCACAATGCCTGCCCTAAGGTAGTACCCTTAATTAAAAACACGAATAAAGATGTGGTTTTCAAAATGTTTAACTATCCCCGAAAAGACATTATAAAGAAATAAAAGATATTTTTTTTATTTTTGAGAAATTATTGAGAAAATTTATTTGGAAAAAATATTTGGATTTTTGGGAAGTGAACCTGACAAGGACTTCCCTTGCTCCTACGTATCTCCACTTTTGATGGAGAATCAAGGATCACGTAGTTCTGGCTACTACGTTTTAGTGATTGCTTATTTGAAAAATGTTTGAAAATTGATAGAAAGTGATTGGAAATTTGTTTGAAAATTGATTGAAAAGTGATCGGAAATTTGTTTGTAAATTGATTGAAAAGTGAATTGAAATTTGTTTGTAAATGAAAGATGTTTTTGGTTTTTGAAGATTTTATATTTTTTTTGGTATTTTTATAGTAAAAGGAAAAGGTTTTAGCACAAGGCAGACAAAATGGTCGCACGTGTGTTTAAACCTTTAAAAATAAATTTTTGTTGATTTTTTTTTAAAGAAGAAGAAAAAAAAAGTTTTCAGCACAAGACAGACAGAATGGTCGCACGTGTGCTTAACCTTTTAAAATAATTTTTGAAATATTTTTTTTGAAAGAAGAAGAAAAAGGTTTTCGGCACAAGGCAGACAGAATGGTCGCACGTGTACTTGAACCCTTAACACATATTTTTATTATATTGTTTTTGTAAAAAAAAAAAGGAGGAAGATGAAGTGAAGGATTCATGAAGCATAAATGTAAAATAAAATGAATATGGTAAAAAAAATTATAAACTAAAAAAAAATATCAAAATGCATAAATAAATAGAATAAGCGGAATATATGTACCTTGTTGAAGATTTGGATGAGGAAAAACGTTACTTGAAATAAGTTGTGAGAAGAGGTATATGGAAGGTATAGAAGGATGACCTTGAAGTGAAAATTTGGTATGAGATTTGATGGAAAGGTGTGAGAGAAAAAAGATAGATATTATGAAAGTATGTAAGTGTGTTGTAGGTGTGTGTGTGTGAGAGAGAGAAGAAAAATGGATATTATAGAAGTGTGAAGTAAGTGTGTGTGTGTGTGAGAAGAAAAATAGGTAGTGAAGAAGTAAAAAAAATGTGAGATTATTTTGGGCCATTGGGTTAAGGAAAAAAATTAATTTGGGGGTGCAAATAGTAAAACGAAATAGTATTTTTTATTTATTTTTTATTTTTTTACTATTTATTTTTTCTTTTTTTCTTTTAATTATTTTTCTTCTTTCTTTTTTCGTTTTTTCTTTTTTTTTTTCAAAATAAAATAAAAATCAAATAATAACTAAAAATTAAAATAATAAAATAAAAAAAAATTAAATAAGACAAAAAGAAAAACTAAATCCTATTATTCAGTCACCCGGACGAAATTGGGTGTTGACACAAATAAAACTCAATAAATGAGTCAGTCGAGGGTCAAAAGCTATTTTTAGCGATTTTATGCTTGTTTTGCATTGTTTTGTAGCAAATTTGACAGAAGTGAAGATTGGGAATAAAGATGAAGGTCATAGACTCAAGAAAAAGCGAGAAAATAAGAGAAAAGAAGAGTCTAGGCACCGCCCGGCGGTAAACCCCTGGCGCCGGTCGGTCAAACGGGAGAAGAAGACACCAGTATTAGGCGCCGGGCGGCAGACCGCTACCGCCGGGCGGTTCTGCGGCACAAGGGAAACCGCCGAGCAGTAGACCCCTACCGCCGGGGGGTGGTGCGATTCAAGGTCCACCACCGGGCGACAAAGTGTGACGCCGGGCGGTGGTCAGCTGGGCTTGGGCCTATTTTTCTGCTGCGCTTCTCATCTATAAATAGCCCTGTCACGAATTTCAATTCATTCTTTTGACAGAGGAGGGCGGCCAGACCTACTTTGCACTCTACGGAGAGGATCTCTTGGATGCTTAGGCTCCTTTTCGTCTTTTCTAGGGTTTGCTTTTCATATCTTCCATTATTTTCATCTCGTTTACTGAAACTCTTGTTTGAATTATATTTTTTTCACACTACTGCAGCGGGGGGCTTTTGCCGCGGTTATTTTTCACTATAGGTCGCGGTTTACGAACCGCGGCATATCCAGTCGCGGTAGTAAGTCAGAGCCTTTAGGCCGCGGTTATAACCGCGGTATATAAGTTCAGTAATATGCCGCGGTTTTCCAAAGAACCGCTACCTAAGTCCTTTTTTTTTAAAAAAAAAAAAAATTGTCCACTATATGTCGCGGTTCAACCGCAGCAGAAAGTGCCACTATAGGCCGCGGTTAGTGCAAGAACCGCGGCCATATGTCTTTTTTAAAAAAAATAAAAAATTAAAACGAAATAGTATATGCCGCGGTTAGTGCAAGAACCGCGGCCATATGTCTATTATATGTCGCGGTTAAGGTCACAACCGCGACATATTCCCCTGCAGTTTTTTAAAATTACAGGTCTGTTTTTGTGATATCCACTACCACAAAAACAGACCTGCATATAAAAACGTGTACAGAAATTCAATTTCAACATAACAAAGACATGTTCAAATGCATTTCAACATCAAATAAAGTACAGAGTCTAAGAAAATACAATAGAATCAAATGCAATGTTTAAATCTAAGAGCTATTGTATAATCTAATTATAGACTTCACAGCAGCCTTCCTAATGAATAGTAGTGGCTTCTCAGGAACTGGTGTAGTAGTCTTGAATCTCTGCAAAAGACAATTCATATTAATTAGTGTATATGAATTCAACATTTGGGAAAAAAATCAAAATTTGTTAAAGTTAAATATTACCGTTTCCCAGCTCCTTGTGATGTGAGAACGAACAATATGGGTCATCCAATACATTACATAGTATCCGCACTCATATGACCCATTTTGTCTGTTACACTACAATATATCATCACAGTTGATAATAGTTAGTGAATAACATTAAAATAAAACAAGTATAACAAAGTGTGGCTTTAGCATATGTCAAACCTTGATAGAAATCCAAGTAATCTTTCTACTGTTAGCAATTGATCTCCCACCCATCATCATAGTTGCTGGAATAGAACTATTTATAAAAAAAGGTTTTAGCATTCATTTATATAACAAAGAAAGTCTAAACATTGATGTTCTTACCAATCAATTGCTTGTTTGAGTTGTGGGGGAGGAGGCCTGTGCAATGAACAGAACCACAAAGCAGTGTTGTCTTGCATAGACATAACAAGAAGTTGCCAATGGCGCCTGAAATTCATAATAACGTAATTATTAAATATTAAAATCACATATGGAACTTTATTATGTTAACAAAGTTCACTTACCCGGATATATAAGGCAAGAAGTATATTTTCTTGCGGCTTGCAAAACTTCTTATCAGATTCATGTTGATCTGCTCAAAATCATTTGATTCATGAATTAATTGGGGATCAACGAATCCATAATCATCTAAACGCCCCAACTTGTTACTGACCCCAGACATATACCTGAAATCACAAATTAACTTTGATATAAGGATACTTGATATATAAATCAATTTTATATATAAATAATTGCTCATAGACTTACATGATCCGTAGCTGAATAATTGAAATATTCAACTCTTGTGTTCCCGACGCAAGCTCACGGACATCTTGGCTATGAAGGTATATTGGGACCTCAGAGCCTCTCCCAAATACATTAGCATCGTACTCAACCTCCAAAGGATGCTCATCAAGGATGTCAGCAAGTGGATGTAATGAAGCAAGAGGATCATCCTCAGATAGAGGAATCTTCTCTTGTGCCTGCGTCTGTTGTTACATGAAAAGATATGATAAGTAATATAGAGCATTAAAAACCTTTAAAATTGAGAAGTGTAAAGAAGAATTTCATACCGAGGGGTCAGAAACTGGTTTAACCAAAAATTTAGGCCAACTGATAAACGACTTATATGCTTGTTCCACAGTGAAAATCTCTTCCGTGGACAGAGGAACCATGGCATCTGGTATGATCATTTCATCCACTGAGACCTTCACCTCATCCTCTAATAGTTGCATACCATGACATACAGTCGCTGTCCTAAACTCTGTTCCTCGAGCTACCAGCACCATCTCAGTATCATCTAAAATGTATAGCAGACATGGACTACCATCGTCCATGTCATCCTCTGGGATGGCTGATGCGGAACAACTTCCTTTCCCGCTTCTTCCTGTTAGAGTAAATGTTAGATTATACAAAAGATAGAAATAATTGCACATAAATGTTTATTAGGTTTACCTGTGGGGGGGGCAAGGATAACATGTTCCTCTATAGGAGATGGCACCACGCGCATGTTCTGAAACTGCTCCTGGAACATGCTTTGGAATTCAGCCCTCATCTCTGATCTAACCTCGACCCTGATCTCCTCTCTAAGGTCTTCTCGGACCTTTTTTGTGATCTCTTCTGTCATCCATTGTGTATCGCTGTATGAATATGAATGCTGACGAGAATAGCTCCCAAAATAATCTTTAATTCCTACTCTAGAACCTGCAGCACGTACACGTCCAGGGTGCTCAGGTCGTCCAATCGCAGCAGCAAGAATATCCTGGCGACCCTCTGGAGTGAATTGGCCTTGGGAGCTCTGCTCAACCAAGGCGTCCTGTAACATTACAAAACACCATTATTCTTAAAATAGTTTAATGTAGTATGTATAATGAGAATACTTATTATTTTAGGAAGAGTGATAACTTACAATTCTTTCAGAAATCTCTCGTGCAGTGTCGGAAGAGTAGGTGCCCGATGGTCGCATACGGGTCAACTTCCATTTCTCATGTCTAGACGGTGGAGAAGGAGGCTGAGGAGGGCTACCACCCTGAGTTGGTGGTCTAGCATCTGCCTTTTGCTTGAGGAGTTTCTCCTCAAGCTTCCTATACCCACCACGAGATAATAGGTGGGGGTTTTTGTTATGAGCACTTGTTCCTTGTGCTTTGCTTCTAATTACCTGTCACACAAACATGAATTAATTAGTTCATATGATATATATTTGTTAATGAGGAATTGAATAATATCAACTATACTAACCTGTCATTCCTTTGACAACCGACTCTCTTTAAAAAGCCGCAAAGTCTCCTCATCAATGGACTTATATGTACTACATGGAGTCTTATGTTTAAGGTGTCCATAGATGTATCTTGATGTCAACTTGCTTTTAAAGTTTCTGAAATTTTCTGCAATAGTTGACAAACACTTATTTCTAAGTGTTGCGACATTTGGAATGTCAAAAGTCACCTGAAATAAACATAATAAAGTTGTATTAGTACAAAATTATCAATATAAACAAATTTTAATTCAAATGCTATTAATTAACTTACCAATATATCGTTCCAAATAACGCTCCGATCAACCTCGGACACATGATCAAAAGATGGAACGAGAATGCTAATTTTATCACGTGCCACCACTCCAAGGTATGATCGGAAGTCATCTGCATAGCGGCCAGTTGCCACACCCGTGGTGACATTCACGTTCACCGGAGTTCTTTCACCACTTTGTTTCCTGAGCAATAGTTGTTTCATCCTAGTGGGTCCTCTAGTGGATCTGGTTGGGGGAGCCTCATCCCCTGAAGACTGTGAATGATCAGCCATATATCTGTCAACATAAATAACAACATTAAATATTAATAAAAGACTTATGTAATATCATATAAATTAACAAAACATGTAATAGTAATCATAGAAATTCATACATAAAGATATGGATTCATCATATGTATATTCCCTCATCATGATCTGACCGAATTGCATGTACATCGTCGTCAACTAGAGATTGGTCATCCAAATTTGTTGTACTTTGAAATGAATGGTTGTCAGGAATATGAATATTAATCAGATTGTCTTCGTTAACTTCAATAAGTTTTTTGCCTTGAAGAGCAACATACCAATGGTCAGACGCAGGATCTTTGACATAAAAAACCTGCGATGCTTGATGTACCATGATAAACGGTTCGTCTCGGTAACCCACCTTTCGAAAATCAACTAGTGTCATACCCGATTCATCTACTTTCACACCACTCTTATTGTCAAACCACTTACATTTAAACAATGGAACAAAAAACTTGGTGTAATCAACCTCCCATATCTCTTTTATTATACCATAATATCTCATTGATCCAAGTACAAGAGATTGATCTTTTGATGTGGAAAATTGAAGTGACTCAGCTTCTAAACTGACTCCACTATTTTGTACTGTGCTTTTATCATCCAATTTCTTCGTATAGAATGTGCAATTATTGACTTCATAACCTTGACAACACACGACATCAAACTTCAAACCATTTGCAAGCCACAATAAAGTTTCAGAAGGATGTGGCTCTTTGTCAATTTCAGATTTGAACCAAGACATAAATGTTTTGTTATGCTCCATCAATTGCCATTTCTCTGATTGTCTTGGATTTTTATTCTTAACAATGGCTTTGTGTGCTTCTAAAAAAGGGATCACCTCATCTGTGTTGTTCAATATATAAAGATGCGCTTGCAACAATTCATCGCGATTTTTTGTCACCACATTCACACCTCAGATGCTTTTACTTGTAGAAAATTTATTCAACCATGATGTGCGAGGAACTCCTATTGGATTCGTTGATGTCATGTAATCTGAACAAAACTCGATACTTTCTTCAGCAATATACCTTTCAATCATCGAACCTTCAGGACGATATGGATTTTTAACGTACCCTTTCAAAATCTTCATATAACGCTCAATAGGATACATCCATCTTAAGTATACCGGTCCGCACAACTTGATTTCTCTAACCAAATGAACAAGTAAATGTACCATGATGTCAAAAAAAGATGGAGGGAAAAACATCTCTAGTTGACACAAGATGATAACAATCTCGCCTTGAAGTTCATCCAACTTTGTAGGATCGATGGCTTTACTACATATTGACGAGAAAAATGAACACAACCTGTTTATGGTGTGCCTAACATTTTTGGGCAAAATTCCACGAATAGCCACCGGTAACAACTGTTGCATTAAGACGTGACAATCGTGAGACTTCATGCCAACAAGCTTTAAGTCCTGCATCGACACTAAACTCTTGATATTTGAAGAGTATCCTTGTGGTACTTTGATACTCTTTAAACAAACACAAAAACTTATCTTCTCTTGTCTACACATTGTGTAACATGCAGGGGGCAAATAAGTACGTTTACCAACCTCCTTGGGTGTCAACTCTTCTCGGATATTCATGTCAACCAAATCCAAACGAGCATTCACTCCATCTTTTGTCTTTCCCTGAATGTTGAGTAGTGTACCAATCAAGCTATCACACACATTCTTTTCTACATGCATCACATGTATGCAATGTTGAACATCTAACTTTGACCAATATGGAAGATCAAAGAATATTGATTTCTTCTTCCAAGGGGTCGTTACAGATGACTTCTTGGATGTTTTCCCAAATACATGATGTATTTTATTAACTTTTTCAAGAACTTGAAGGCCAGTAAGTGGATTTGGTGCTTCGTCCCTCTCTTGATCTCCATTGAATGCTTTTTTTAACCTTCGATATGGATGATTACGTTTTAGAAATCTCCGATGACGCAGATACACCGTCTTTCTTCCATGTTTCAATTGATGAGCTGCAGTGTTTTCTTCACATATAGGACACGCTTTATGACCCTTGACACTGTATCCTGACAAATTACCATAAGCAGGAAAGTCATTAATGGTGCAAAATAACATTGCACGCATCATAAAAGTCTCTGAAGCAAATGCATCAAATATTTCAACCCATCAACCCACAAAACCTTCAAGTCTTCAACTAATGGGCTTAGATAAACATCTATGTCATTCCCAGGCTGCTTTGGACCAGATATCATCATAGACAACATCATGTACTTCCTCTTCATGCACAATGCAGGAGATAAGTTGTAAATTATCAATATAACTGGCCAACAACTGTGATTGGTACTCAGATTACCAAATGGGTTCATTCCATCAGTGGCTAAACCAATTCTAAGATTTCTACACTCTTTACCAAATTCGGGGAATTGTCGATCAACATTTTTCCATTGCTATGAATCAGCTGGATGACGAAGCAGCCCGTCAATTTTTCTCTCATCTGCATGCCATCTAAGGTTTTTAGCATCTTTGGGATTCGCAAACAAACGCTTAAGTCTAGGAACTATTGGAAGGTACCAAACTACTTTCAATGCAGATCCATTTTTTTCAATCTGACCATCATCTTCACTATTGTTTTTTGGCTTGTATCGTGATAAGCCACATTTTGGACACTTTGTCAAAAATTCAAACTCTTTCCTATATAAAATGCAGTCATTCGGACAAGCATGTATCCTTTTATACCCCATACCCATTGGACAAAGAATTTTCTTCGCATCATAATTACGAGTGGGTAGTGTATTTCCATCTGGCAGCATTTCATTCAACAACGTCAACAATTCTGTAAAGCTCTTATCAGTCCATCCATTGCTCGCCTTCAAATTCATGAGCGTTAACACGGCTGACAAACGTGTGAACTTAGTTGAACCGACATACAAAGGTGTTTCGGCATCAGTCGACATCGTCTCATACACATGAGCTTTGGCAAAATTTTCTGCGCCAACATCGCGGATCATGTCCTCTAATTTGTCTTCATCCGGTTGATCTTCTTCCATGGTGGAATTTGTAACATTTTCAGTTTGCGAGTCAATCGGAAAGTGTATTTCTTCGCCGTGCCATATCCATGTTGTATAGCATCTTAGGAAACCATCACAGATAAGATGTTCTCTAATTTGAGTTGCGTTCAACTTTCTCCCATTCAAACAGTTTACACAAGGACATCTAAACTTCACTTCATCGTCACTTCTCCCCTTATTACGTTGCGCAAATTGTATAAATTCCTCTACACCTCTCTCGTACTCAGCACTAATACGTGGTAAATTAATCCAATTTCGATCCATTCCTAAATTTTACAAAATTACAATTATACAAATTTTTTATATAAAATTATCAATTTAATCATACATTCAATTCAGTCATACAATCATACAATTAATAATCATTCAAATTACCAATTCAAACATTCAATCACACATAAATAACTTAAGTTTTAATATTTTTAAAAGTAAATAACTTATCAATAAAGTTTTAATATTTCAAAAAATAAATAACTTAACAATAAAGTTTTAATATATAAAAAAATAAATAACTTAACAATAAATAACTTAACATAAATTACTTTTGAAAAACAAAATCATCCTCATATAATTTTTTTGTAATGTGTTGAAGCTATCATCTTGATCTTGATTATAATCTCTAAACTTCTAATTATGATAGGAATAGCTACATTCAACAAGTGAAAAATCCAACTTCAACTATATCCTATTCTATTCATTGAACTCAAACCAATGCAAATCAATTCGAATAACATTTGATCACAAGAAAGCAATCAAGCATATATTAAAATCAAACAAGTTTAGTGGAATACCTGGTTTTGGCGCAGCGGAGAAGAAGGGACGTGGCAGAGAGCACAGTCGCGGAGGAGAAGTCTGGGCTGGCGTCACTGTGGCGGCGGCGGAGAAGCACTCGTCAGACGGCGACGATGACGATTTGGGAGGCGGACGGAGACGATAATGGACGGAGAAGCAGAGTCCGAACGGAGAAAAGGTTGCAGCGGTGGGGGGTGGGGTTTCGTTTCTGTTCTGAAAATCGCGTGGAAGAAGAAAACTATTCAAAGTTTTTTTTTTAACTCTCAGAAAGAGAATCTGCCGCGGTTCTACACTTAACCGTGGCATAAAGGGGGTATATGCCGCGGTTCTACACTTAACCGCGGCCTATTCATTTAAAAAAAAATCCATAATGGCAGTTTTGAAAATTTTTTTAACTAATATGCCGCGGTTCAGCGCCCAACCGCAACATATCCTATGAAAATTTTAAAAGTTACTCAGATTAGGGAATATGCCGCGGTTGGGTGGGGAACCGCGGCATATTCCCCCTGCAAAACTGCTGAAATTCCCATCAGTCAGCACCTGAAATAAATTGACAAGGGGAATATGCCGCGGTTGGTCAGAGAACCGCGACATATTCCCCTGTCAATTTATTGCAGGTGCTGACTGATGGGAATTTCAGCAGTTTTGCAGGGGGAATATGCCGCGGTTCCCCACCCAACCGCGGCATATTCCCCCTGTCAATTTATTGCAGGGGTCCCGTCAGTAGGTGGCAGGGGGAATAGGCCGCGGTTCCCCACCCAACCGCGGCATATTCCCCTGTCATTTAATATTTTTGTCTGACGTGGAGTCAAAGGGGTTGGTTGACTTGGGTATATGCCGCGGTTCCCCACACAACCGCGGCATATAAGTTCAATTTATTTACAGAACTGCCACCGCGCAGCATTATGCTGCGGTTTCTGGTGAACCGTGGCATAATGTGCGCTGTAAAAAGGCAACTTTTTACTAGTGTCATATGCGTTTATTATCAATTGTTGGATTCTCATATTGTGCTTAATGTCTTTATCGTTTAACTCATTCGGTAATTGATCTTTGACTTTATTGATACGGGGACGTACAGTAATGACACAAACTGGTGAGATTTTTCCTTAGTTAAGCAATACCACCTTGGGATAGGGGAGTAGGACGACGAATTGTATTTGCTTCTGTTTTTAATACGTTGCTAGTTGCTAGGGGAGGCTAGGGATAGCAAGCCGGTAATTAGTAATAGGCCCTTTTCGCTGATGGATCGGGTTAAGGGGAGGCCAAGAAAGTTTGCATGCAATTAGATAATAACGCCGTTTAAACAAAAACAAGAGAAGTAAATAAATGAGAGAGGATTAGATGAAATTGTAAACCCCCAACAACTCCATTCATCCATTGCCTAAATCTTGTCAATTGAATCACGCATTGCATATTTATTTTCTGTCATTGCATCCACCACAATTATTAAATTTTTCTCCGCAAGTCTTACGATTTTGATTCACGCGAACGATAAGGCCTTTCGATTCTCATGGGAAGAACGATAATGGGTTTTACCATTTTTATTACTTGATACGATTTGGTACACTTGCCAATCCGCTAACACTTGTATGTTCATTTATTAGGCTACAACTTGATTAAGTTAAGTAGTCATTTAAAATCCTATGGTACTAAACACATTCTCAATGGAATGAGAAGGGTAAAAGTACCTTAAACACTTAGAACGTACACAATAGGTGGAAGTACTCTATAAAAGAGAACTTTAGTAATGTTAGAAAGTTGTCTCCCCCAATTTTCAATACTGAGGAATTCTCGTTGCATATCCATATTGTATGCTTATGACAGTAGTGTTCAAATTGACTTCCATGTTGGACTTAAGTAGTAATAGGTTTATTACTTATGTCACATGGAGTGTTGTTGATTTGGCTAAGTTTACCTATGTTTGGCTTGTCACAGAGCATGACCCATTTTCTCAACCATCGTGCATGGATGTACGACTGTTGTTATAGCGGAAGGAGAGGTTTGAAGGAATCTTTTGTCATTGGAGTTGAAGAGTTTGTGGAGACGGCTCGACGATGTCAATATTATGCTCTTGATGGAGGGATTCGATGTCCATGCATCAAGTGCGAATGTACAAGGATTTTGAAAGATGAAGACGTCAAAGTTCACTTATACCAAAAAGGGTTCATGCCTAATTACACAGTTTGGACATTTCATGGTGAAGAAATTCCTTTGACCTCCAATGCAGTTATCGGCTTACATCAGGTTCGAATACTGTTGTACATACATCTGAGATAGATCAATTTGCCTATATGCAAGAGATGGTCGACAATGCTCTTCGTCGACATCACGAACAAGAAGCAAACGATAGTCATGATGAAGAGTCTCCAAATGAAACCACTCAGAGGTTTTACAAATTACTGATAGAGGCAAATCTACCTGTATTTGAAGGTTCATCTGAGTCAAAATTGTCAGTGTCCATTAGGCTCTTGGCTGGTAAATCTAATCGGAACGTTCCCAATCAAGCAGTGGATCACTATACAAAATTGAATTTAGATTTGACACCACCAAACAATTATATTCCAAAGAATTGTTATGAAGCCAAAAGATGTGTTTCAAAGTTGGGATTGGAAGCCAAGAAGATTGATTGTTGTGTTAATGAATGTATGTTATTCTATGACAATGACAGTGGCAAAAATGATGCATTGTTGGTTGAATGCAAGTTTTGTGGCTCTCCTCGATATCATACGATGCATGTAGGACGGAGGCAAAAAAAACCAATTCCCTTAAAGTCAATGTTCTACTTGTCCATTATTCCAAGATTACAAAGAATGTTTACTTCATGCAAACATCACAACACATGACATGGCAAGATGGTAACAAAACTGAAGGAGTTTTGCGCCATCCTTCTGATGGTGAAGCTTGGAAGCACTTTAATCATAAACATCCGTCCTTTGCTAGTGAATCGCGTAACGCGAGACTTGGTCTATGCTCCGATGGGTTTACCCCGTACATTCAGGCGTCTGCATCACCTTATTCATGTTGGCCCGTGATAGTTACCCCATACAATCTACCACCTTAGATGTGTATGACAAAGCTTTATATGTTTTTAACGTGTATAATACCAGGTCCATCTAATACCAAATCAGGGATTGATGTTTATTTAGAGCCTTTAATTGATGATCTGAAGAAGCTATGGAATGGTGTTTGGACGTATGATGTTTCAAGGAAGCAAAATTTCCTTATGAGGGCAGCTTTAATGTAGACTATTAATGACTTTCTAGCATATGGCATGTTATCTGGTTGGAGCACGCATGTTCGATTAACTTGTCCACATTGCATGGAACATACAAAGTCATTCCAATTGACTTATGGTCGAAAAAGTAGTTCGTTTGACTGTCATCGACGGTTCTTGCCCATTGATCATCCCTGTAGAAGAAACAAAAAGGCATTTCGCAAAGGGTAAGTCCAAACATATATGCCCCCGCCAAAGTTGAATGGATCACACGTTTGGAGAAGAGTGAAAGACTATCCAAAAGCCACTGAATCTGGACATAATAGGATAGAAGGGTTTGGAGAATGGCATAATTGGACTAAAACAAGCATATTTTAGGATATTCCCTATTGGAAAGACAACTTGCTAAGACATAACCTGGATGTGATGCACATAGAAAAAAATTTCTTTGACAACATCTTCAACATAGTTATGAATGTTATTGGTAAGACAAAAACATAATGACAAAACCAGAAAAGATTTACCTCTGTATTGTGCACGAAAAGACTTAGATTTGAAGGCGCAGGGTAACGGTCGATTGTTCAAACCAAAAGCAAACTACACCATGTCAAAAGATGTGGCAGGAATAGTATCTGGATGGGTCAAAGAGCTTAGAATGGCAGATGGATATTCTTCTAACTTGTCCATATGTGCCAATGTTCAAAACGATACTATTCAAGGGTTGAAGAGTCATGATTGTCATGTATTCATGGAGACTTTCATCCCTCTTGCGTTTAGTTGTTTGCCACAACACGTGATACATTCACTGATAGAAATAAGTAACTTCTTTAAAAATTTGTGCTGCACGACACTAAAGGAAAATTGCCTAAGAAAGATGGACGAAAATATCCCAATTATCCTTTGCAAATTAGAAAGAGTATTCCCTTCTGCATTCTTTGATTCAATGGAGCATCTTCCAATCCATCTTGCATATGAAGCTTGACTTGGGGACCTGTGCAATACAGGTGGATGTATGCCTTTGAAAGGTTTATGGGAGAATCCAAACATTCAGTTAAAAATAAAGTTAGAGTAGAAGGCTCAATTTGTGCATCTTACTTGCACAGAGAGGCAATGTATTTTTGTTCACATTATTTCAAAAACTTCATGTTGTCCCCCACTAATGTGAGAAACTAATTACAATGGCAAGCTGAACCACGTCAAGGTTCAATATCAGTTTTTCGACAATCAGGCTGTCATGCAGGGAAAGAATTCACTCATTGGTTAACTGATGCTGAATTGAACTCTGCTCATGTCCATGTCTTAATCAATTGCAGTGAAGTTAAGTCGTCCCTTGAGTATGTTATCATCCAACTCTTACCTTTGCAATGCTTAAATTGTTATACACTAATTCATTTCATTTGTACCAGCTCATTTCTTGTGGCTGAGCAAGTCGCAGAAGGAAATGCTTCTTCTAGAATACACTCAGAGTTTCCCCAATGGTTTAGAAATCAGGTCCGTACTTTTTCCTATGTTTTGAGTAAGATTAATTTGACTCTTGCTTTAAAAGTAAATTTGGTATCTTTGTAGGTTTTTAATCAGGCATTAACTCCCACGGTTCAAGAGTTAAGACATCTCTCCAATTGGCCAATGAGATGTGTGAAAGAATGGCACACTTACTTCATCAACGGTTACAAATTCCATACACATGAATGGTCTAAAGGAAAGAAAACAACAAATTGTAGTGTGTACGTCAAGGGCCTTACAAAGGGTTGTTATGATGATTTCTACGGCATCATTCATAAAATATATGAGCTAGAGTACAACAACACTACTTCTCCAAACAGAGTAGTACTTTTTTATTGTGAATGGTTTGATCCTTCTAGAGCTGGTACTAGAGTGGATCCTATGTTTAACATTGTCGAACTCCACTTGAGAAATAGATATAGACCGTTTGATCCTTTCATTCTTCCAACTAATGTCAGACAGACTTATTATGTGCCATATCCACCATTCTGCAATATGGACAAGCGTGGTTGGGCTGTAGCAATATAAACCAAGCCTAGAGGTCGCATTAACTCAAATGAGGTTGAGGAAGATGTTGCGTGCCAACTTGACCAAATGTCACAACCAAAATAAATTATTGAAGTTGAATGTATAACCATATTGCGCGGCCCTGATGGTGATGGAGATGAATTAGAAGCACCTGCATAAGCTAATGATGATGATGATGATGAAGAAGAAGAAGAAGAAGATGATGATGATGATGATGATGATGATGATGATGATGAAAATTATGATGAAGAAGAAGATGAAGACGACGATGATGATGATGATGAAGAAGATGAAGATCATGATGACAATGATTGGGATGTTGGACTATATTAAATATTGTAGCAAATTGAACTATCATTCCAATAGAGTTATGTAAATTACAATCTTAAATTTGTAGTGATCCTTCTGATGGGCTATCGCACCCCACACAAATTTAATGTGCAATTTTAGAAATGCAGTATAGCTAGGAATGACTCCTAGGTCGTCTCTTAAGGACCAATTTTGCGGTTCGAGAATTAGGTTAGACACGAAGTGGGGTGTTAACGGGATGACAAATGTACTATATCGTTTCAAGTAATATAAATGGTATAACCCATTATCGTTCTTCCCACGAGACTCGAAAGGCCTTAGAGTTCGTGTGAATCAAAATCGTAAGACTTGTGAAAGAAAAATTAACATGCAATGAGGTTGATTCAATTGACTAGAAAAGAGTATGAATGAATGGAGTTGTTGGGGGTTTACAATTTCATCTAATCCTCTCTCTCGTATTTACTCCTATTGTTTAAATTGCTTTATTATCTAATTATTATGCAAACTTTCTGGGCCTCCCCTTAACCCGATCCCTCGACGAAAAAGGCCTATTACTAATTACCGGCTTGCTATCCCTAGCCTCCCCTAGTAACTAGCAACGCATTACAAACATAAGCAAAAACAATTGGTCATCCTACCCCCTTATCCCTAGGTGGTATTGCTTAACCAAGGAATTACTCACCAGTTCATGACATTATTGTACGTTTCCGTATCAATAAAGGCAAATAACAGTTACCGAATGAGTTAAACGATAAAAACTATAAGTATAGATGAGAACCCAACAATTGATAATAAACGCATATGAAAATCATATAATTAAACAAGAGTTTCAATAAAAGAGAGTATCAAAAGATTACATTGTTCCCCCAACAACAAAAGGGTTTAGTTCACCATTGTCATGGTGAACCAAGATGAAAATAATGGAAGATATGGAAAACAAACCCTAGAAAAGATGAAAAGGAGCCTAAGCATCCAAGAGACCCTCTCCAGAGAGTGAAAAGTAGGTCTGGCAGCCCTCTTCTGTCAAAAGAATGAATAGGAAATCGCAACAGGGCTATCTATAACTGATGAGCGCAACAGAAAACAGGCCCAAGCCCATCTGACAACCGCCCGACGTCACACTTTGCCGCCCAGCGGTAGGGTTCTACCGCTCGGCGGTTTCCCTTGTGCCGCAAAACCGCTCAGCGTTAGGGGTATGCCGCCGGGCGATTCCTAGACTCTTCTTTTCTTCAATTTTCTTCATTTTCCTTGAGTCTAAGACCTTCATTTTCATCCCCAATCTTCACTTTCCTTAGATTTGCTGCAAAACAATGCTAAACAAGCATAATATCGCTAAAAACAACTTCTGACTCTCAACTGACTCATTTATTGAGTTTTACTTGATTTGAAGCTCATTCTAAGCAGTAAAGGGTGTAATTTGGTCCAAAATAGCATATGAAAATAATGGTTTTTCAACCGTTATCGTGGGGGGGTTGTTGAAAGGTGTATGAATGAAGATGAATTAAAATAAAAACACTGACGCAAACTGATAATTACACACAGATCTAAAAATGGTTTCAAAGACAGACTGGAGACGGTTGGTCATTAACTTAATTACAATGCTTCCTATCACAGATCAACAAAATAAGCAGCGACTCAAACCTCTAATCCAACACAATTAACCAACTAAGTGAAGGCTAAACATGCTTTCATAAAAGCGAACTAAGCGAACACAATGTTAACATTCAATCCAATTTACACCATGTAGTTTCATCAACTAAGAGAAGACTCAACACCAACTGGGCAACTAAGTGTATACCCAATTGCAAGTGCAAATACAGATTTCATATTAACCAAGTTAGAGTGGCAAACACAATTACAGTCCAGAAATCTCAAGGAACCAAAGTAATTTTATTAACAACCAACCAACTAATTTAAGATGACATCAAAATTAAATTAACACTACCAAAGATACTAGACAACATTAAAGTAAGAGAAAACATTAAACTAGACACTGCGGAAAAAATAAATATCCAAACGCTATTGAAACTATTAAAATGCAATGCTTAAGTTAAAATATTAAATGCACAATGTCCATCCCAATGCTCCAAAATATATCTCCAAAATTTTTCCTGCAATTAAAAAATACAATTAATCAGCTCAGAATATTCAAATTAACTAAAATAAGAATTTCCGATCAAATTAAGCATAATTAGATAAAACGGGAAAATACCGGACACTTAAGCACAATTCCCTGATTAAATTCGGTATAATAAGTTAAGTGAAATCAATAAAATATTGACTCATCAAAATAGACCACACTTAGTCTTTTGCACTCCTGGGCAAAATCAAGAGGCAAATCAGGGAATAGTTCAACGGACATCATGGAATAGACAGACTCAACACAGAAAACAAAGACTGACAAGGAAAAAAACAGAATTACACAGTCCTCATGAAATCTGGATAAGGAAAAGTAGTAGACAACATCCAACACAAAATCAGAGAAAACGGATACTCATGAAGTCATCTAAGCAATTCAAAGCATGGCAAAATAATCAATCAGTTCAAGAGGTGAATTAAAAGCAATAGAACTTCACAGATGCACTCTATAAGTGCTACTCTCAAGTGTCTAGGGTAAACAATGTCAAATCAATGTACTCAAGAAAGCAAGCAACAATAGACTTGGCAAGTCTCTAATATGAACACTCAAAACATATGCATGTTCAAATCAAAAGGTTTTTAATTGATGTAATGGGGCCAAGGGTAAGGGAGGATATATATTATGGATGAGAAGCTACAAACCAAAAGGAATAGAGGAGCAATGGGGAACAACTGAAACACATTCAAACACACCCAAAACCTCTAATTCAATCCTCTTCTTGACTACATTATTCACACAAATTTTTTAATTTTTCTCATTTTTCTGTATTCTTTTTTCTTTTCTCATCCTGTCTCTTTTCTTTTCTCTCTTTAAAGAACACAACTTTAGGAGACAAGATGTACAACATATTTACAAAAATAAAAACAAGAAGAGGAACCAACTAGCCAACTCATCAGAATCCCCAAGGAGACCACACTTGTTCCCAAAACACTTCCAAAGCTCCAAAATTCCCTAAGGTTAAGGTAATAATGATTTTTCACTTAGGGCTAGTGGATTAGCTTCAAAACAAAGAAATGGAGAAAGTATAGGCTCAAAAGGGGTTATCACGAGATCACAACAAGGTAGGCTCATCTGGCTAGAGAGGCTCAACAACAAAACTGCCTTTATCACTTCCAAACATGTATATCAATCAAGAATCATCAACAGAGTCAAGCCAAGGCAAATGTGCAAGCAATCAAGAGACATATCACACACAAGAAAGAATATCAAGTGGCTCAAATTCTCATACAGGGTAATTCTGTCACAATCAAATCAACCTCTCAAACATCATAATCATCTTCCAATCAGAGAAAAGCAAGGATATCGAACAAATCAGAGTATCAATGAAGTGAAGGAAAAGCTGGCAACCTAAACAAAGTCCAGAAATCAAGAGAAACATGTAAAACTGTACACAAAACACAACAAAAACTACCTAGAAAACGAAAAATTTTAACGCAAAAAACTAAAACTAACAAAGAAAAATCATAATATCCCCCAATAGACCACACTTAAACTACACAGTGTCCTCAATGTGTCACAAGCACAAGATCAGAAATCAGAACAGTCGACAGATCATGGACAAGTGCAATAAAAGCAGGAAAGGGAGGAGAAGGGAAAAGAAGACTCCCCTGATCATGGTGGCAGTTGCCAATTTTGGACTTTCAAGGAGATCTCTTCCACCACCTGAGTCAGCAAAGAAGTCTTGAGGAGGAATTGCTTCAGTCTCCAAATTTGATCAAGCAGGGAGATGTCCTCCACAGCTGGATCTAAGAAGCAGTGATTGTTGATGAGCGGGTTCAGCTGGTGCCTATTAATCTTCAAATTGTTGTGTATACTGGCACCCTTGTCTTCCACCGCGGGTGTGTGTTGATCAACTTCATGTGTACCTCCTGCAACATGGTTAGTGCAATATGGTTCCAAAGGAATGACATGCAGGGGTATAACACCCAATCCCAGTGTAAAAGGCTGAAAATCATATAAACTCTCAGAACATGAATCAATTTCAAATGTAGAAACAATATCAACAACAGTCTCAGATTTGTGTTCAGTGCATGGAGAACAAACATTCATATGTGATAGCAAAAGGTGGTTCTCATCATGCAAGGAGGTAGAATGAAAATCATGCTCATCAACAATACAATCATCAATATACCTATCAATAGCATAATCATCAACAACAGAATCAATCATAGGTATGTTTACCTCCACTTCCCTGAAGATTGGTAGAGTGGAAGAAGGTGAAGCTGGTCTACCTATCTCAAAAGTGTTGCTCATATCTGCCTGGTCCTCCAATTCTTCATTAGTCTCCTCAAGTGCAAGAGTAGGGACATAGGAGGGCGGGAAAGTAGGTGCACAATAGTAAGCTCATGACTCTTCTCCCCATCTCCTATGTGGATGGCACCAACATCATGTCGAAGCTGAACAGTCTGAAATTGTGATTCCTCTGAAAGATGAGATTATTCCTCGGTGAGTTGAGTGGCCATCTGCCCCATCTGATTAGTCAAACTCTGAATGGAAGCTCTGGTCTCTTGTTGGAACTGAATGTTCTGAATGGTCATCTGCTCCAATAACTCCTTCAATGTAGGCTCAGAAGTAGTGGAAAGATGAGGAGTTGCTTGGGCAGGCTCATGAAACTGCAACTGCTGTGGTTCCTGGACAAGGGGAGGCATACAAGCATTCTGGAATGGTGGTTCTTGATATTGATGTTGTGAAGGGAAGAATTTTTCCAAAAACAAATGCTTAAGATCTTCCCAATTGGCCTTCAATTCAGGAGGAAGATAATAAAGCCATTCCCACACTGCTTCTTCTACTGAATGCAGGAATGCCTTTAAGTAAATGCAATCATCTAGGACATGTGGAGGTTTCATTTCAGAGCAAATGTGTTGGAACCTCTCCAAATGTCTATGTGGACATTCACCTGCAGAACCATAAAACCTAGGCAGCAAATCTATCAGTCCAGATGTGAGAACGCAATGAACATCATCCTCACTATGTGAAACCGGCTCCCAAAGAGCACTCTCAGGAATGGGAGGGTGAGTCATATTGTTCTCAAGATAGAAATAAGCAGAATATGCATGAGAAGCAATATCAGAGTCATATGCAAAAGGAGAATCATAATCATAGGCAGAATAAGCATGACTCACACAACCAAAATAGGTAGACATGTAGAAGGGGGAAAAGAAGAATGCAATGAAAATATGCAACTAAAGATACCTAAATGCAACACACAATGACGAACACACAAAACAAAACATCACACTCATAATACGAGACAAGACACAACACACACTAACATAACAAAGACCTGAAACCGAATCGTTAGTCCCCAGCAACGACGCCAAAATTTGATGGGTTGTCGCAAGCCACACAAATTTAATGTGTAAATTTAGAAATGTAGTATAGCTAGGAATGACTCCTAGGTCGTCTCTCAAGGACCAATTTTGCGGTTCGAGAATTAGGTCAGACACGAAGTGGGGGGGTTGTTGAAAGGTATATGAATGAAGATGAATTAAAATCAAAACACTGACGTAAACTGATAATTAAACACAGATCTAAAAATGGTTTCAAAGACAGACTGGAGACGGTTGGTCACTAACTTAATTACAATGTTTCCTATCACAGATCAACAAAATAAGCAGCAACTCAAACCTCTAATCCAACACAATTAACCAACTAAGTGAAGGTTAAACATGCTTTCATAAAAGCGAACTAAGCGAACACAATGTTAACATTCAATCCAGTTTACACCATGCAGTTTCATCAACTAAGAGAAGACTCATCACCAACTGGGCAACTAAGTGTATACCCAATTGCAAGTGCAAATACAAATTTCATATTAACCAAGTCAAAGTGGTAAACACAATTACAGTCCAGAAATCTCAAGGAAACAACGTAATTTTATTAACAACCAACCAACTA
This sequence comes from Vigna mungo, assembly GCA_036885675.1. Taxonomy (NCBI): domain Eukaryota; kingdom Viridiplantae; phylum Streptophyta; class Magnoliopsida; order Fabales; family Fabaceae; genus Vigna; species Vigna mungo. The sequence continues at coordinate 23,601,413 of CP144694.1, forward strand.
ATTTAAGCTAACATCAAATTGAATTAACACTACCAAAGATACTAGACAACATTAGAGTAAGAGAAAACATTGAACTAGACACTGCGGCAGATAAATATCCAAATGCTATTGAAACTATTAAAATGCAATGCTTAAGTTAAAATATTAAATGCACAATGTAGCTTGAAAGTAAAATTTAATGCTCAAGATATGGGACAAATTAAAATGCAAGCAAGCTTTTGGAGCTCTCCTCAAATTTAGACGTGGCAGCAATGCCCTTCCTCCAAATTAAATTCACTCCAATTAAATATATCACCTTGCTTTTCCTCCACCCAAAACGTAATAGCATCTCCCAAAATGAATTGAAATTGGAAAGACTTCTAAATAAAATCTCTTCAACCGTGACATGCTAAGTTTCCATGGTGCTTCATTCAAAGGAAAATAAAAAAAAATGAAAACGGTGCAGTGCCTTCTTGCTGGCATGACACCACCTTTCTCAAATTGAAGTAAGTGTTCTCTTCTCCATGCTTCCAAATAAATAAAAAAAACGAATAACGCCTGCAACCCTTTAGCTCGACGTTGCAGCAGCTGAATATGCTCCAAGTGAAAGCAGCGAGACACTGCCATCCAGCAAAGTAAATCAACATGTTGTTCTCCTGCAGCAACGTTGCATCGCCCAAAGAAAGAAAAGGAAGAATCTGTGTCTGCAGTTTTCAAATTAAATCGACATGTGCTCATTCCCGTGAAACATCCAGCTAAAATAAAGGTGAGCTGTGTGCTTGAAATGAAAATGAAAATGAGATCCCTTTTTTTATTAAAGAAACGAAATGGAATGCACAAAGATAAGTCAGCGTATGTGCTTCCGTGAATGCACAAAGATAAATCAGCGTATGTGCTTCCGTGAGTGCACAAAGATGGAATCAGAGTGTAGAAGTGGTAGTTGTGTGCTAGAATCAGCAAAATAATACAATGCAAAAGTGAAATAAAATTCAAAATATGTTTTCCCTTTCATCCATAATCCAAATGCCAAGCCATTGTTCAAAGAAAAAGATGCAATGTGAAAGAAAACCTTGCAGCTAAGTGAACTCTCGGGAGAGAATTGTAAGTGACGGCTGGTAGCTCCTTTCCGTAGGGCCAAGTGTCATCAAATGTGAGGGTGTGGTCCACCCTAAATCCCTAGGGTTCCAAGTCACCCATTCCTACTTTTGAGCTTAGTTTACTTTACCAAAAATTGGCCCAAATTACAAAAGTTGGTCTAAAAATTCTTAATCACTAAATTACAATTTGATTAATTCTAAACTAAATTAAAATATAACTAATTCTAAATTTTCCATGTGGAGAGTCTTGAATGAATTTATGTCCATCCCAATGCTCCAAAATATATCTCCAAAATTTACCCTGCAATTAAAAAATGCAATTAATCAGCTCAGAAAATTCAAATTAACTAAAATAAGAATTTCCGATCAAATTAAGCATAATTAGGTAAAATGGGAAAATACTGGATAATTAAACACAATTCCCTAATTAAATTTGGTACAATAAGCTAAGTGAAATCAATAAAATATTGACTCATCACCTTCCTTATTCTTTTGTATGCAATAATTTTACTATCAATTTATTTGTAAACATTTCAATGCAGTAATGACAGGAGATGGTTCAGACCGTCCTGATAAAGGAAAGGGGGTAACAAGGCCTAAAAAGAGGCAACGACAGGCCCCAAAGTATGTACTTAAGGTGCCTGCTATACTACCTACCCCTGTAGTACACCGTCCGCCTACTACTGCAGTACACCCTCCCCCTACTCATAAGTACACCCTCCTCCTCCTACCCCTGCAGCAGAGCCTGTTCCTTCCCTTGTGATTATTACCCCCACTCCTCCCCCCAACCCTACTTCTATACCTTCCTCATCTACGAGACTGCCTTCTGAGACTGCCACTCCATCTGGTGATTCAGTTGGTGATGGTGATGGTGTTGACCTGTCCCTCCATGATCGACCATGGATTGAGCCATATGGCAAAGGGTAAGACTTTAATCCTTTTTTTAACCATTTTTATGTTTAAAGATTGTCTTATTTGAAATGACTTATATTTCTTTATATGCAGGTTTAATCCATCGAGGGTTGCTTCCCAGGCCATCACACGATCAATTAAGCAACAATATTTGACTCCATGGCCTACTTGGGGAGCAATACCTATAGACGACAGAAAGCCATTATGGGAGCGTTTTAAGGTGAACAACTTTAAACTAATTGTCATTCTTATTTTACTATGTTCATTAATCAATGTTTGTTTTGTTCATCATTACAGATGAATGTGCAGTGGAAAGCTGAACATGAAACACAAATACATAGAAATTTCCACATGAAAGCATCTCATCGGCTCTTAAAGATGTTTAAGGATGCCCGCAATGCAGGGGAGCGCCCTTACTGGTTGGGCGAGAACATTTAGAACTCTTTACTTGCACATTGGAATTCAGCAGAGTTTCGCAATAAGTGTGCTACAACCCAGAGAAACAGAGCATCTGAAAAGGGTGGCGCCTTGCATACTGGTGGGTCGATCACAGTTCACGAGCATGCCATTCGTATGGTAAACTTTCTTTACTTTTCTATTTCTTTCATATATAACTTATGTATTTTCTATTTCATATACATTTCTAAGTCTAAATTATGTTACAGGCACAAGCTCTGGGATGGGCGGTCCATGTTGGCGAGGTCTTTGCACAAACCCATGTTCGAAAGGGCACTAATGAATTTGTTGATGAAAGATCTCGCAAGAATCATGTAAGCAAATAACAGTGCTAGTATTAGTAATCCACATAATTATGTTATTGTATCATTCCCTAACGTTGCTTTTAATGTTTCAACAGGAAGAATTTTCCACGAGACTTTCACAGGTTAGATCCGAACATGGGTCAGCTACTACACCGGATGATGCGAGTAATGCAAATGACGACATCCGTAGGACACAATGCTGGGTCGATGTCGTTGGTGGGAAGAAAATGGGACAAGTGTGTGGTGCAAGACAACTTGCTGCAAACTATACAGCATCAAGAGGAGGTACACTGAAGCACCAACCTTTTTCTTTTACCACCACTTCTGCTGACGAGGCCATCCAGCGCTTGGCACAGCTACTACAGCAACGTGACCAGGAAAACTGTGAATTGAGAGAATAATACAATGACTTGAGAAACGAGTTTACAAACTTCAACTCCTTGGTCATGAGAGTGCTGCCTCAAGCTTCAGACACTCCTTCCACCGTCCCTCTGACCCAGCCACGACCCTGCCCGTCACCTGCCGTCCCTCAGCAGCCCACATCAGTCCAGCCCACATTAGTCCAACCATCTACACAGGATTAGCAGGATGATGAAGATCATTCTGATGACTATGTAGATTTTTAGTTTTATTTTGTCATTGATCATAGTTGTTAGAACATACTGATGTTAGTACATTTGAATTTTAGTACATCATGATATTGGTACATTATCTTTGCTCAGAAATGGATGATATTGTTTTATGTTTCATATTTCATATTGAACTTTACAGATGATGTTATATTGTTTTTTTCATCAACGATATTGGATGATTTTGGGATGCGCAATATGCAGGTCTACCTATGGTTTGAAACTGCTATGCAGGTCTATCTGTGTTGTGAACCTTTTTATGTAGGTATCTATGGTTGGATAAAAAATACAAATATGACTTTGTTTTTTTTCGAATGTTACCGAAGGCTTTTGCCCCTCGGTAATTACCGAAGGCTTCTGCCCTTCGGAAATTACCTAAGGCTTTTGGCCCTCGGTAATTACCCAAGGCTTGCGCCCTTCGGTAATTACCGAGGGGAAAAGCCGTCGATACAGGTTATCGACAATCATATTACCGACGACTTTTAGACCGTCGATAGGCCATCGGTAATGACATATTACAGACGGTTTCTGGCTTTTTCTGAGGGATACAGACCGTCGGTAAAGCCCTTCTTTACTAGTGGAACTTGACATTTTTGGGGTTGTTCTTTAGTGTTTCGGCACTCAAAGAAACAAGCGTGTGTAGCCTTGTCTACCACTGAAGTTGAATACATTACTGTTGGCAATTGTTGTGCCCAAATTTTGTGGATGAAACAACAACTAGAAGACTTTGGTATCTTCCTTGATCATATTCCATTAAAATGTGATAATACTAGCGCTATAAATCTGACTAAGAACCCCATAATGCATTCAAGAACTAAGCACATTGAGATTAGACATCATTTCTTAAGAGACCGTATTCAAAAGAGAGATTGCCAAATTGAATATATTGATACCTTACATCAATTAGCTGATATTTTCACAAAGACTCTGCCTAAAGATAGATTCTATGAGCTTAGAAGAGAGTTAGGAGTGTTAGATATATCTTAGAATCGAAATTTACAAATTTCTCTTAATTTTCGTAATTCTAGCAATTTTAATCGATTATCACAGCATAATAATCGATTATCCCATGGAATAATCGATTATTCAACCTCAAACTCAAATCTGGAAAAATATGAACAGATAATCTATTATCTTCAGTCATAGTCGATTATATTGCAATTTCTGGGAAGTAACTCATGAACTGATAATCGATTATCACTAACAATAATCGATTATCACGCGCACAGTTCCAAAAATGGAGCCGTCAGAGATCTCTATAACGGCTATAAACGACTAGTTTTCTGATTTTCCTTATAAATAGCCTCCTATAATCAATTAATGGTCACTTCTTTGCACCCAGAAACTTCCAAAATGAAATCTAAAAAAAATAATTCTTCATCTTTCTCAAAAGTTTCCTCTCTTTCAAAACTTTCCATGGCTTAATCCAGAAGAACCCGTAGAAGAAATGCTGGTGCTTCTTCTTCTTCTCAACCACGTCCTGCAACCATTGATGAGTGGATCTCGGATCAAGAGAAGCATGCGGACTATGTCAATTTTTGGCAAGAGAGGAGAATCATGGCGGTAAAGTATAGTCGCCTTGATTTTTATCGCTTCTATGGATTTCAGTTTCCAGATCTTTTTGCTGGTCAAGGGCTCACAGACTTACTGGAGCAAAAAGGTTGCATTTATTCTGATCTCATAAGAGTTTTCTACTTCAACTTAAGATATCGAGACGGGATCATATCCACCAAGGTGAAAGGCGTCCGCATAATTTTGGATGATGATGTGTTGACCAATGTTGCTCAACTTACCATCTGGGATGATGCTGTGAAAGTTCATCTCGGAGTTCCAGACTTCAACCGATTGTTAGCCTTTCAATCTTTCTTGTGCTATCCTGAACAGTAGATCAACCGTAGGCAACTACTTGTTGGTGGTTTCAAAGTTGAAGAAAGGATGATCCACTACTTAATTGTATGGATATTGTGTCCAACAACAACCAACCATGCTCAATGTTCTGAGCAAGATCTACTTCTTCTGTATGGGATCTTAAGTCATATCCATATTGATTGGCCTGCTCTTATTGCTAACACCATGGTAAAAGCCAAGATATATCATTCTTATCATTTTCCTTATGCTCTTCTCATCTCTAGAATTCTAGAATACAAAGGGGTTAATGTTGAAGGCGAACTTGTTCAAGCAAATCAAGCAATTGGTTCTAAAATTGGAGAATCCACTTTTCGTCAAATGGGATTTGTTACTCAAGGAAATGCAATTATTCATAAAGATGACAATCACTCAGATGATGATGAAGAAGAAGACGTGGATGCTCATAAGGCAGAACTAGTAAGTGTTGCTGCTCCTTTTGATGTTGGTCCATCCAACATACCTTCATCCTCCTCAATTACCATGGAACAACATTTTGCTAGACTATCTAAAAAATTAAAGGATATGAGTCTTGCACAGAAAACTCACTTTGAAGAAATTTATGAGTGGTAGCAAGCTCATGACGAATACGTGGTTGATCAATTTCTTGATCTTTACATTCGCCTAACAAATATTGAAACTCATCTCAACATTAACCACCTGAGAGATCCCCTAGCCCTGAGTTTTAGAGTTAGGTTTCTATGTCAGTATGTTTTGTTGTTTGATTGTTGTTGCTTCTATGTTATATTTCTGTCTTTAATGTTTCTCTTTATGATGCTAATGTATTCCTTTCCTTACGAATAAAATGATCTTTTGCTTTTTATACATACATTGTTTAATTGAAGGAGAGATCATATTAAGGGGGAGCTTTTTACATTAATCTTTTTGCTTATGATCAAAAAGGGGGAGAAGTAAAATAAGAGGGGAGAAGTATGATATAAGTTAATACAGGTATTACTAACTTTGTTGTTGTCTGTTAGCTTGTATGTTTTGCAGGAAAGTCAAAGTTGCTTTTAAAACTTAAATTTTTTTATCAGCATAAAAAAGGGGAAGATTGTTACCAATGAAGAGCATTGGTAAATCTTAAAGTAAATGGTTTTGATGATGCTACAAGAAGTTTAACCTGAAGAAGATATTAGAAATCTTTTTAAAAGCACTTTGTAGAATATAAATGTATTAGGAATGTTCTTAAATATGTAAAACTTGTATTTTAGGTACTGTTCTAGAATAATCGATTATGAGGAGAAAAAATCGATTATCATGAGCTTTTCTGAAAAATTGTATTGCTCTAGAATAATCGATTATCACTCTAAATAATCGATTATCACAAGTCTGTTTTTGAAAACTGCCTAAGTTATTTCGAAAAAACCTGTAACGGACTTAAATAATCGATTATCACTTACCATAATCGATTATTACAGGCAGTGGGACTTGACCTTCATATTCAGACTAGCTGGCTATGTATTGGTCTTTTGAGAACTTTAGAAGGAACGTTGTTGAACAGAAAGCTTTTGGAGAATACTGTTAGTCAGAGGAAGTTCTCAAAAGCTATAGTTCAGTTCCCTTGCTTCGTCTCGTGAATAGGAGAAGCTTGTTTTTCGTGTGTCAATAGTCGGAGCGGTTCTCTTCGAGTTAGCAAGGTACTCTTCCTGGTCTCGTGAATAGGAGAAGCTCGCGTTACACGTGTCGATAGTCGGAGTGGTTCTCTTCGAGTTGGTAGAGTGTTCATCTTCCGATTCATTCGTCGAAGGAAGATTTAATCATCATATTTTATTCACTCTTGTTTTAATCTGTGAAACTATTTTTTAGTGAAACTGCTAATCACTCTTTATAGTGATTAATGCCTAGACGTAGATTCTTTTAAATCGAACCAGTATAAAAATTACTTGTGTGATTTTTCTACTCCCTACACTCTTTACTTTTATTTGCACATCAATTGTTCGATAAATTTTCTTTTAGAAAATTTATTTTTAAAACTTAACATTTTAATTTAAAAAGTAACCAAACACGTTTTCCGCTTATTAACTTTATTTCGCTACGTTATACTCTCTGGCTGATACCAACCAACATTTTGTAGGCACAAAAGGACCATTCAAAGTGGCATCTAAAATTCCTTTATCAAGAAAGATTTGCATTCTGATTTTCCAAAAAAGATAATTTGCACCAGCAAACAGAGGTGGTCTGTTTGTTGAAGCACCTTCAGCAAAGGTTTGAAAACAGGAAGTCATCCTCAGGTTTTATAGTCGAATGAATAAAAAACAGAGTCGACTAAATTTTCAAATATCTTATGAAAACCAGCTCTGGTGCCAAATGTTGGAAAACAGGTAGGCTTTGTTTTTACACCAAGAGGGGGGGTGAATTGGTGATGTTTCAAAAACAAAATATTTCCGCAATCTTTTATCAAAAGCACAAAGCTTTTTAAGCTTTCTTGAAATGCAAGTAATGAAAATTTATATGTAGCGGAAAAACATAGTTGACTGCGTAAAATATAAAGTCGACTGGAATTAAAGAGTGCAGGGATAGAGAAAATCAAACACTGATTTTTATACTGGTTTGACCAACAATGCCTACATCAAGTGTCCTTCCAACCCAGGAAGCAAGTGCACTATATTGGTTGCGGTTTTTACAACAAGGAATTTATAAAAGACCTCATGTCAAAAATATAAATCTCCTCTCTAACCCAAAACCAAAATATAGCTACAATAACCAAAACCAGACTTGCAGCAAGAATCCTCTCTTCTGCAATTGATAACGGTCTAAAAGCCATTATTTTAATGCTTAAATTTGATATCAAAACACATCATTTATAGCTTAGAATGACCTTAAAATCAAGTAAAACACTTAATTGAGAAATGTGAGAGTCAAAAGTTGGTTTTAGAGATATTATGCTTGTTTTTACATTGTTTTGCAGGGTTTTAAAGTGAATTGAAGATGGAAGTCAATCAAGGTGGACTTAGACCCGTGAAAGAGGAAGAAAAAGGATGAAAAGAAGGGCTAGAAGAACCGCTGAGCGTCAGAATGGACCGCTGAGTGTCTAGAGCGATTAGAGGGAAACCACTCTGAGTGGTCCAGTGGCTAAAGGGGAAACCGCTGAACGGTTTACTTAGGCACCTGAGCGGTTGTCTGTTTTTATTAGCTCGGATTCTGAGATCTTTCTGTTATTTTTCTGGCCTATATATAGCTCCAGTGCGAATTGAAACTCAATCTTTTGGCAGAGAGAAACATCCAGAGTTGTTCCACACACCTTGGAGGAGGTTCCTCGGATGCTTAGGCTTCAATCTACCAAGTTTAGGGTTATTTCTTCCATTCTTTCATTGTATTTCATCTAGATTCACCATGATTATGGTGAACTAAACCCTAGGTATTTGGGGAACAATGTAATCTTTTGAAACTCTCTTATATCAAAATTCTTATCTTCTTTATATGCTTGCATATGCTTATCTTTATCAATTGTTGGGTTCCTTACCTTTGCTTAATGTTTTTATTGTTTAATTCATTCGATAAATGTTGTTTGTCTTTATTGATACGGGAACGTACAATAATGTCATGAACTGGGGGGAATTCCTTGATTATGCTAATATTGCCTAAGAATAGAGGTAGGACGATCAATTGTATTTTGCTTCCGTTTATCATGCATTATTAATTACTAGAGGAGGCTAGGGATAGCAAGCCGGTAATTAGTAATAGGCTCTTTTCACCAAGGGATTGGGTTAAGGGTAGACCAAGAAAGTTTGCATGACAATATGATAAATAAGCGAATTCGATAAGAAAAGTAGATATAAGAGGGTGGACGAGATGAAATTGTAAACCCCAACAACTCCATTCATTCATAGTTTCTTTTAGCCAATTGATTCACTGCATCTTGCATGTTTACTTTTGTCTTACATACTAAACCTAAAATTGAATTCTTTTCTCAAGTCTTATGCAATTGGTTTATACGAAAGTTAAGGCCTAAGAGTCCTTTGGGAAACGATACTTGGACTTACCCATTTTATATTACTTGATAACGATCTGGTACACTTGCCAGGGACCTAACAACAATCTGAAAGTCGAACAATCCTCAACGTGAAACCCCTGTATCACAACAGGTCCAATTCCAACAGTCTTCACACGATGCCAAACCTTAACAAAGTGCAGCAGTCTTCAAAGGATGCCAAGTCAAATAGACTACTAATTCAGTCGACTATATTATTACAGTTATAACAGATAGTTAACATAGTAGCTCTCAGTCAACCAAAATCAACACACATTTAATACAGTTGACCAAGTCATCAATGCTTAACTAACCTTTAAAAATATAGCCATTGGACCGCAAAAGCATAACAGAATTCTAAATCAAAAACACAATCGAATGAAAACCAGACAAAGTCGACTGACACATGTAAAAACACTTTGAAATTCTTTTCAACTCAAAAAGTCACTTAGCACTGATTCTCAAAATTTGTACAAAGGTTTTAGCATAGTCGAATCCATTATCAATGTAGTCGACTGTACTATAACTTTGTCACACAGTTATAAGTTCATGAAAGTGCTTGTGGTTTTTCACTTTAGAAAATGTGTAGTAAAACATATGTGATAAAGCATTTCACATTTCACATAAGCATGTAAGCATGTTCCAAAAATATATCAAACAATCAACATAGGAACATACAACACAGTACATCAAACATGTTCAACAGATATAACAATCAATACAGCATAAGAACATGTAATGCAGCAACATGTGTATTGTTATTAAGCAAAGTGTTGTCATCATAAAAAACTAGAGTGATATAGAGTTTGTGTTGTCAACAATCTCAACACTTCTGACTAGTCATGAGGTCCCCTCCATGGAAACATTGACCACTTGCCTTCTGCATGTCCTGGTACCTCAAACTCAGGAAGCGCATGAACTAGTGGAACCATCTGTCATGGTTGCCACACGAGGAAGAGGAGGCTGTGGCACTAGAGGAGGAGGGCGAAGAGGTCGGGGACGTCCTTAATGCACATACTGTAAAAGGATGGGTCATACTCAAGAGAATTGTTATTCCTTACATGATTTCCCTTCCAAGACCGTCAATATTTCGAAGACTGAAACTTCCACTTCGAAGACTAAAACTTCCACTTCTAAGTTCACCGAGGATGAATATCAAGAGTATTTAAGGTTAAATTCCAACAGCTTGGCATAACCATCTCAATCTCCCATTACATCAACAACCTACATTTCTTAATCCATGGAAGGTCAAAATTCATGGGTAATTGTTAAATTGATTTTTTTCACCTAAAATTAGAACAAACTAAGTTTCCCCACTAATGAAGTATACGGACAACCTAGGTATCAATCCTTGGACTCGGTATAATTAAGTTCAAAGTGTTTGGTTAATTCTTGCTTTTATTCTATTTACTAAGTACTAAAAAGAAAAGAATTAAAACTAAAAATATGTTTATAAGAAGGAAAGAATAAGAACTAAAAGGAAAATAAAAGAAAATAGAAATCTAAACTATCCAAGATAGAAACAGCAACATGTCCTAAACTAATCTCAATCACTACCCTAGAAACTAATGAAAATCTAATTAAAACATAAGACTAAAATTAAAAAGTAAATGAAATTGACCTACTAGATGCAAGAATCATGAAGAGACAAAACTGAATCTAAACGAAAATAATACTACAAATACTAGAACATAAAATCATGTGCAAAATTTTAACAGATAAACCAAAATTCACAAAACAGAAAGTTAATTTGCAATGAAACTAAATCAGCAACGCAAATCATTTCTTTCTTAATCTATATACCACCAAAAAAACAAATAAGAGCATAATTCAGAACTGAAACAAAACAGAATCGATTTCATAGGTGAATGTACATTGATGTGAATAAAAGAGTGCTTAGAGTTCTCAGGATGACATCTGATAATGTGAATCCCAATCAAGGGTATTCTACTTCATATTTTAGAACTGTAAGTTGACTCTTCCCACTAATTTGTCCAATCAATGCACAGTTTCACAAAAACAGAAATACAAAACTGATATTGGACTTAGTTTGACAATTATGAAACATAACATCTCTCAAGAAGACCTCTTGAAAAACTAGGCCCAATCCAGGGTCCTATTACATAAAAACAGATGTAATATTGTGGATGTTTTCCTTTAAAATTATCAAACATAGTTCAATAGCAGCAGACGGGCACACATACTGGAAAAAAAAAAGAAACAATGAATCTTTATATATTGGACTCTTCTCTGACTCGAGAAGACATCTCGACAAAAAATGCTTAATACAGAGTCATTTGATTCTAAAAGGAATCATAAAATGCAGAGAATCAGAGTCCAATTCAATTTTTAATGAAATAACACAAGAAACATTGAAATATGAAACATAATAGGATCCCAAAAAATAGAAACACAAAGAAACATCAAGAACAAAACTTATTATTAACGAGAAACGAAAACTACAACAATGTACCGAACAAATGCGCAATCAGAACCAGGCTATCACCACCGTGATGTGTGCTTCAAAAGCACAAAAACCTAAAATCCACTCTACAGAAAGCGTAAATCCTAATCTAGTGAACGAAGAAAAGTAGCTGAAAATGTGTCTCAGAGTCTCTTTACAGTGCAGAAACCCCTTTTTATAGGATCTGAAGAAAAAGGAAAATAAAAGAAAAAATAGGAACCTTGCTTGCTACAAGCTTTTCCTCAACGCTTCCTTTTAAAATAAGACGACCAACCTTCATCTTCTTTCCACTTGTTTGATCCCCTCCACGTGGCAGCTCCAGTCAAATCGTGGGTCATCTTCTCCAGCTTCTCCGGTCAAAACGTGCTCTAGCTTTAACTTGCGTCACTCTTCTTTTCTCTGCCCTAACTCGAAGGCTAGTTTTTCTCTTCTCAAGTAAGCTTTTTCTCTCTCGCTGGATGAAGGAGTTCTTTTCTCTAATTGATGCCTCGAGCCAAATGAATGTGCAAGGTGAAGAACAGGCAGCTACTGCCAAGATGCTCCAAGACGACGTCATTGCACTAATTCAGCTCAATGTCTAGCCCAATTGCTTTTTCAATTAAATCAGCGGCCCAATCTACAATTAATTCCCAAGTGCTGCAATGCTAAAATATGCCAGCCAAATGGAGCTTTTCAGCGCAATTTCTTCTAGTCAAATCCAATTAAATGTGCACCTACGTGTCAGCAGCAGTGCAGACAAAATCTAAAAAAAGAAAATTAATTTAAAGAAGGGTTAAAGTAACCTACTCTAGAAAAGTTATTTTTATTAAAGAAAAAGATTAATTTCCTAATTTTTACAAATGTATTAAAAATACATTAAAAATCTATTCTTAATTAAAATTATACAAACTAACGAAAAGATAAACTTAAAACTAAACTAATTCTAAATAATAAGAAACTAAAAATGAATTAAGAATGACTTATAAAACAGAAAAAAATGAAAATATTGAGAGTCTAACTTTAACAATTCTATGTTCTTTTGGTCATTAGAGAAGAGCCTAGCTTTTTAATTGTTAATGAAGCTACCTATATATATATATAAAAGACTAAATCCTATTGGTTAGAGATTTTGTTTTGCTTGTATTTTATTCTATTTCATTTACGATATTTAAGAAATTAAAGTAACTAGGTTATATATGGAGACTTAGTCAGTTATTTAAAATTTGGAACATTTAGCTGCATAGTTATAGCTTAATTTTTAAGATATATCTTTTCAGGTTTTGATAGATAAATTGGTTAAACCGTCAAATGCTATCATTGACTACAACACAAGGTAAGTTGTTTGAATATTAGTCAATTTGCCTCAATAAGCTCACTATTTAATATTTGAAATTAAAAATGTTATTTGCTTAATAAATTGATGAGTTGATCTAATCAACAACCATATTATAATTTGAGTCCCTATTTTTCAATTTGAGCATCAAAGTTGAGGTTGCTATTTTTTAGCTTTCTTACTGTGCTTTTCTTACTGTGCTTATAGTCCACTCTTCTCGTTGTGGCAAAATATTTAAGTTGAGCACTTGATCTATACTAATGATCATGTGTGGACTTTTAGACATAATTTGCTTTGTCTATACTCCTGCATTCTTTTCTCATAATATGAATTTTTTCATTAGGTAACCTTTATGAGAAAATGTAGTTTTGTTCGGGATGTAGTAATCTGTAGAATGACCTTCATGGTTGCGCCTTATCCTTTATTATTCTATACCTTAGTGTGATAAAATAATTTGTTGATTATAAAATTGGTCTAAATTATTTTATTTTTAGATTTTTACTGATTCCTCTCCAATGGAAGCTCCAAATATTGAAGACATTAGAAACAAGTGGGCTTTTTATTTTAAGTATTAGTAAATTGTAGAAACTTGACTACAATGTAGTAGTGTATGTTAATTTTATATTTGGAATTAATATATGGTTTGATGTACAAATTATGTATTAAATATTATTACACAATTTAATTATGTTAGTTTAATTGAATATGTTCATTTCATGTTATATTGATTATAAATTGATTGATGAGATTATAATACAGGAAATTAATTGTAAATTGAATGGATATGTCAAATGTAATAATGATTTTTTTTACAAAACAAGTTTTTATGATAGGTGAACAATGTGTGTAATAAAAGCTTATTTCTGAAAAGTATATATTATGATAGGTGAACAATTACTTGTCATAATATGTTCTACATATTATTATAAGTGAAAAAAATCTTTGTCATAAAACGCTACATAATATAATAAGTAAATCTAGTTGCATCATAATAAATTTGCTATATTATGACTGATAAGTGAAAATCTGTCATAATATACTGGACCTATTATGATAGGTGACAAAAAATCCGTCATAATACACTGGACCTATTATAATGAACTTTTCCATCCGTCATAAAATATACGGACTTATTATGATGCCCTGAACTATAATATCAGATTATCCATCATAATAGATCGTTTTTACCGGTCATAACAAAAATAATTTTTTCACTAATATAAGTCAGGGCAACTTCTACTTAACCTCGGAGCATGGTTATTTTAGGGTGACATTATTTTGACTCTTTTGTCATATACTTGTGCTATGCCTTTCCTAGAATTTGAATTATCAGAAAATGTTCGTCTGGAATGAAATTATCAATATGAAAATTCTGAAGTTGGTTTAGATAGATAGACATTTTTTTTATAAGACATATATAACAAAAATAAAAAAGAGAGAGAAAGGTGACAGGACCAAAACAATAATGGTGTGGAGCCATATCATTGCCTGCCAATCTGCCCTGGCCAGTTCATCTATAAATTAATTCATCATTTCAATCCCATCCTACACCACATTTCTGATCTCGAATCGCGAGATGAAATAAAAGACATAAAATTAATATGTAATTATATTTAAATGTGATATTCATTTAATATTTTCTTTTAAACTTTAGACAGACTATTCATTTTTTTTTACTTTGGAATGATTATTGTCTAATAAAGTAAACCAACACCACATGCATTTTATTAAGGAAAATGTTACTTTAACAACTGGATTTGACAACTATTTTGACAACCACACGTGGCGTGCTGTGATTCGCTCTTTTAATTGAAGTTTTTAAAAACAAAAAATTATTGGGGAAGGGTATTTGTGGAAAAGGGTTTGCTGGAAATGAAGGTTATTGGTGCCACTGAAACGTTCTCTCTCCACAACAACACTCATCTCTGTCCACGACACAGGAAGCTCTCCCTTTCTGAAATCTTTGCATGCCAGCGAAATCGTGTTCGTTCCTTCCACCATTGAAGCATTGAAGTTGCACATTGAAAGCTATCACGTTTGTCCACCATTGAAGTTTTGGGAGGAAGTGTCGAAAGGGGCTAGCATTGTCAGGTGTTGTGGGAAGGAGAGGTTTTTTTCGATCTTATTCCATCGTTGAAGACATTGATCGAAATGTTTGGTTATTTTCCCCTTCCGAACGGTGTCACGTCCGTCCGTCATTGAAGTGTTGGGAGGAAGTGTGGAAAGGGGGCTAGCATTGTCATCTGTTGTCGAAAGGAGGGGTCTTGTTTGGCTCTTAGTCCATCTCTTGTCAAAGAAAGACGAGATCTCCGCATGTTCGTTGGCGAAAGACTTGACAGAATTGAAAATCGTGTTGGAGTTGTTGAGCAAGAACTTATTAACTTCCGCAATCAATTCAAACAACCACCACCTACTTAGATTACAAATAATTCCATATTGTTATGTACCCTTTAATTTCAAAACTTTGTGTTGCATGAACTGTTGCTAGATCTTTATATCTAAGTGTGTTTAATATTACTTTAAATGTTATGAATGTTTATATTGATGTTATTCTTTAATATTATTTTAATTGTCAATCTTCAAACCAAAGACTTCCAACTATATATGGGTCTGCTAACTGGAAAGTAATGCATACTGAATACACTGGTAAAACAACTTTGACCATACTAGTAAGCCACTCAGGCAGGAACTGTTAGCAGCTCTCATGTTTTGGTACAAAACTGTATTTTCTCACTGGTAAGCGATTACAGGGCCTCTGTAATCGCTTACCATAGCATGAGACCCCTACTTGCTTCAACCTTGTTGTTTTCCCATGATTGAATCCTAGCAAACACGTGTAATGCATACTCAATTTAATTTCAATACATGTTTGACCATACTTGTGAGCCACTCAGCCAGGCACTGTTAGCAGCTTTCATGTTTTGGTACAAAATTGCATTTTCTCACTGGTAAGCGATTACAGGGCCTCTGTAATCGCTTACCATAGCATGAGACCCCTACTTGCTTCAACCTTGTTGTTTTCCAATGATTGAATCCTGGCAAACACGTATAATGCATACTGAATTTAATTTCAATACATGTTTGACCATACTTGTGAGCCACTCAGCCAGTCACTGTTAGCAGCTCTCATGTTTTGGTACAAAACTGCATTTTCTCACTGGTAAGCGATTACAAGGCCTCTGTAATCGCTTACCATAGCATGAGACCCCTACTTGCTTCAACCTTGTTGTTTTCCAGTGATTGAATCCTGCCAAACACGTGTAATGCATACTGAATTTAATTTCAATACATGTTTGACCATGCTTGTGAGCCACTCATCCAAGCACTGTTAGCAACTCTCATGTTTTGGTACAAAACTGCATTTTCTTACTGGTAAGCAATTACAGGGCCTCTGTAATCGCTTACCATAGCATGAGACCCCTACTTGCTTCAATCTTGTTTTCCAATGATTGAATCCTGCCAAACACGTGTAATGCATACTGAATTTAATTTCAATACATGTTTGACCATACTTGTGAGCCACTCGGGTAGGAACTGTTAGCAGCTCTCATGTTTTGGTACAAAACTGCATTTTCTCACTGGTAAGCGATTACAGGGCCTCTGTAATCGCTTACCATAGCATGAGACCCCTACTTGTTTCAATTTTGTTGTTTTCCAATGATTGAATCCTGCCAAACACGTGTAATGCATACTGAATTTAATTTCAATACATGTTTGACCATACTTGTGAGCCACTCAGGCAGGAACTGTTAGCAGCTCTCATGTTTTGGTACAAAACTGCATTTTCTCACTGGTAAGCGATTACAGGGCCTCTGTAATCGCTTACCATAGCATGAGACCCCTACTTGCTTCAACCTTGTTGTTTTCAATTGATTGAATCCTGGCAAACACGTGTAATGCATACTGAATTTAATTTCAATACATGTTTGACCATACTTGTGAGCCACTTAGCTAGTCACTGTTAGCAGCTCATGTTTTGGTACAAAACTGCATTTTCTCACTGGTAAGCGATTACAGGGCCTCTGTAATCGCTTACCATAGCATGAGACCCCTACTTGCTTCAACCTTGTTGTTTTCCAATGATTGAATCTTGCCAAACATGTGTAATGCATACTGAATATAATTTCAATACATGTTTGACCATACTTGTGAGCCTCTCAGCCAGGAACTGTTAGCAGCTCTCATGTTTTGGTACAAAACTGCATTTTCTCACTGGTAAGCGATTACAGGCCCTCTGTAATCGCTTATCATACCATCAGACCCCTACTTCCTTCAACCTTGTGTTTGTGGAATGATTGAATCCTGCAAACACGTGTAATGCATAGTGAATGCACTGGTAAAACAAGTTTGACCATACTTGTGAGCCACTCAGCCAGACACTGTTAGCAGCTCTCATGTTTTGGTACAAAACTGCATTTTCTCACTGGTAAGCGATTGCAGGGCCTCTGTAATCGCTTACCATAGTATCAGACCTGCCCCTATCAACCAACCAAGACCTGTACTTCCTCAAAATCCTCAAAAAGTTGTTTTTCATTATGCTAATCGATAACAATCACCCTGTAAGCGATTGCAACCGGACCAGGCCACTGCCATTGCTGCAGGAACTTACATTCCAACCCACACAAACCTCTACTTCGTCATCCCCACAAACATATGGGTCACTTAACTTACATAATGAATCAAAATTAAATAACTCATGGAATCAACACTACAATAAAATATCCTTTCCAATAATAACTATCTCTGTTCACAATCATATTAAGTGGTCCAAATACAAAGATACATACTTCAAAGTCTACCAAATACTACACTATTACAAAAATTACATAACTCTCAACCAAGTTTTGGACTGTATATGGTGTCTGGAGTTCTACAGGCTTTGCTCTTGAAACGCCGTCGACGAAATACACCCCCAACGACGACAGAGGCGAAACTTAGCTCGAAAGATCGAAACCCAACAAAATCCTTCAATCTCTCCTCAGATTGTTCACCGTTTCAAAGCCTTCACTAAATGGACACGGAAGGAACAACTTCAAAGGAACAAGAAAACATTAAATGGATGAAAAGAGAGCTTCGGAGAGAAACGAAAACCTACAATGGAATAAAAAGAGAGAGTGCTTCGAAGGAGAAATACTTATTCAAACTACTGAGGGTGTTTTTGGAACAACACAAAATGTCCTTTTTCAAATCATTATTTTAATTAAAAAAAGAAATTTCAATCACCCAATAAATTGCTGACACATGGCGTTGTCAAATTGTTGTTAAAATTTGGTTGTTAAGATATCAGTATCCTTTTATTAAAGGTCGAGATTGATTTAAGAAAAATATTTTGCAAACTGTAACGAAAAAGACATACTAAACGTGTTGTTTGTTTAATGTAATTTTAACACAGATTAGAAAATATAAACATGCCCAAATAATAAAAAAGTCGTAGGTAAGAATCAGATCCAATTTTACTAATCAGCTTTCACAGGTGCAGGTTATTATTCACTTGATAAATGATAAGTTAGCATTTTAAGAAAAAAAATCTCTTTAGATATATAGATAGATAGCTTTAAATAGGAAGACCAGGTAGATTTGGCACGAAGACAGTAGTGCATAAAAGACTTTTAACGTCTTCTATTTTGGACTTTTAACTTTTGCTTTCAAATAGATGTTTTTATGGGTGACGTAAATTGGACGTCAGACACTATAGATCCAACATCTATATAGATGTCAGACACTATAGGTTAGATATCTATATAGACGTCAGACACTATAGGTCAGACGTCCATATAGACATCTAACTATGTAGGAACCGACGTCTAAGCCATTGGAACGTCTTTTGCCATTGTAATTTATTAGACGTCTGTGTGCACTATATATATGTGTGTGTGTGTTTCAACTAAACAAAGTTCTAATTAATCTAAACAACAATCCAAAACCTAAACTATCAAAATATAAACTTAAACTAAACGTATAATTAATGTTCAACAATAAATAGAAGTCTCCCTAGCTCCATCTTTGCAGAAGATAAGCTGTCAACTCTTGTCTTATCTACTTAATTGTGTCCTCTGGTACATGAGATGTACTCTTGAAGGGTTGCAAAATGAAGAAATATTTATTATGTTTTCAAGTATGTCCAAAGATGAATTTGATTTGTAATGTATTGAAGGTAAGCATCATTACCTCATTCCACTAATCTCTAATGGCAGCTCGAATGATGGTCTTAATCCAAGACATGACATAGAAGCCACATTCCCATGAATCTAACTGCTTGTTACACTAAATTGACAAACTAAATAGTCAAGAATTTAGATCATTCAGTAACATAGAAAATGAATTAGAACTATAAATCGCTTACAACCTTTGGATACAGGACTTGAACTAGCTGACGTCGAGATTTACCCAAACTCTATTTACATTGAAAACACAAGATAATATTAATATAACTATATTTATCATAAAAATTGAAGGTCAACATGAATTACAAAGTCATTTTTGGAGAAACATTTACCCTTGAAGCATGTTTCTCAAGTGAGGTTTCATCTTCCTGTGCAACTAACAAAACCATATAATTTTACATTGTTTCGGAATGATGACCATCAACAGCTAGTAAGACCATAAATAGTTAGTAAACTACTTGAGTAAACTTTAATGAACTTTTACATAAAACAAATCATACCCATCAATGTATGGCACAAGGTATACGTCTCTATTTGACTCAGCCATCCATGTTTGAATATAATTTTGTTTGGTTTCAATTGTGTTACCAGAAGGTTGAATGGTCCGAGGTTAAACAAATTCGTACATGGAAGACCGACCTTGGTCTACAATGATTTTGTCCATGTACCTAAAACAACAAAGTTAAGTTGTTAAAAACTAAGAATCTAAGTAAAACTAATATGGAAGACAAAATTAACTATCTTACATGCACCATAGTTCACGGATAGAAATATTCAACATCTTGTCTCCCTTAATGATCTCCAGTGCATCATTGAATGTGATATATACTGGTACATGGGGGGGGGGAGACCAAATACTCTCAAATCCTAGTATATTTCTATTGGTTCTCTCTTCAACCTGGGTAATCTTGTCATGAGCTTTGATAGAGGATCATCCTCCGCTTCTGCCATCTCATCATCTTCATTTATGACTGGCCCATGCATCAACTGCTTCTGAAGACGTATGAACTGAAGTTAAGAATTTCAAAGTTATCAATAAATATTTTAAAATTTAACATAAAAATATTATACCTGTGGTGTAGCAATGTGTGACATTATCAATGCTCTAGGCCAGGCTATAAATGTTCCTATGGCCTCCCCACAAAATGAATTTCTAATGTGGGTACAGGCACCTGAGCCTGGGGATCCCGAACCTCGACAATCGTCACACGGACATGATGGGGTAATAGGGGAACACCGTGAATAGTCTGCCCTCCCTCAAGTACTTGTCCGATAGCCACAGTGCGTAGGGGATCCCCATCAACCAACAACTCATACTAACCCCTATACTTGGTAGGGACTACAACAGAGCAAGATCCTCTAGTGCTTCCCGATGTACTATGGGAGCTTCAGTGGGCAACCCCATGGTGCCCTGCGTCATGGAATGCAGCTTCTCTTCAAGCGCTCTTTGTATTTCTTTTTGTTCCTGTAGCTGCTCCATGAATCGTTGCTCCATTGATCTCATGCTTTGGTGGAGCATTTCCTCCCACTGAAGATCCATTTACCTTAGTGCCTCATGACTCATTGATTTAATGTTTTTTTTTTGTAGGGTCAAAGTAGTCACGAAGACAATTCGCCCCACCAACTCCATGTACAAGTTTTAGGTGTTCAGGCTTTTCAATGGTCGTTGTTAGAATGTCGTCCCTTCCTCGACCAACAAATGTTCCTTGAGTTTGTTGCTCAACCAACTCATCCTGCATATAAAAAAAAATTGTTACATAAAATACATGCGACGATAAATACACAATCAAACAATGCTTTGGTTTGAACTTACAATTCTTTGTGAGATCAAGGGAATTAAGGAAGATGTCATGTTCCCATCAGATTTAGTCCGAGCAGCCTTCCATAGCTCGTACCTAGCAGGTGCTAGGTCAGGGGACTCAAGTCCCAAGGCCTCCTCTCGACTCTTTCTCATCTCCTTCTCAAGTTTTTCATAACCACCTCGTGATAACAAGTGTGGTGCATCATTTAGACTTTGCCTTTCTTCGGCGGCTAACCTTTTGCCTTGTGAAACCATGAATATTCATAGGGGTAAAATTATAATAAAATGCATTAACTAAAGACTTTGTAGATTTTAAGAAACAAACCACCCATTCCTCAAACTCTTTAGATGCAGAAAACTGCATCCATTCCTCCTCCCTTGTGAAAGTATAATGCTGACATGGATTCTCATGTTGTTTGTCTCTAAAGACATATAGACATGTGAGTCTTGTCTTGAAATCCCTCCATCTAATCACTACATGGGATACCACTTTCTTTCTAATATGACTAGTGTTTGGAATATCATAATTTTGTTGTTTAAAATAATGAACATATTAATGATATAATAAGATCAAAGAAAAAAGTATACGAAATTTCTTTTAAGTAAACATACCTGAATATCTTGCCATAAAAGGTTTTTGTCGACCTCTGTGACGTCATCCCAAGATGCATGAAGGATAGAATCATGGCTTTTTGCTAACACTCCCAGATAATTCCTAACCCTATCAGCATTTAGCCCTAATGGCATACCTGATCTCGGGTCAATGTCAACATATCTCCTCGTGCCATCAACACGTTTGGATGTCACATCTCGTGTGACGGCTCGACCATGTCCGGTCTGTCCTGATCCTGAGTTTGAGGTCAACATACCTGAAAAATATATACAAGATTAGTACTACATCAAATATGATGAATAAAACAACATTTAAAGTCAGTACAAAAAATATCACAAAACCTATTATGTTATTGTTTTCTCCCAGATCCCTTCATTGTGATTACTACGAATTGCGTGGATGTCATCGGCTACGTCATCAACCTTGTCTTCAATGGGTCTTGATTTAACAGATGTTGTCTCAAGTATATCAAGAGAATCTTCATCATCATATCCGTGCATGTTTTTCCCTTCCAAAACCACTGACCATTTTTTATTTGTTGGATCGTTTACATAGAATATTTTTCTAGCTTGACTAGCCATAATAAATGGTTCATCAGTGTAATTCATCTTGTTAAGGTCTCCCAATGTGAAACCAAAGTCATCTCTCATGACACTGGAATTTATTTCAAGCCATTTACACTTGAAAACAAGGACTCTAAAACTGATATAATCAACCTCCCATATTTCTTGTATTATTCCAAAATAACTCATGGATATTGTGATTGGATTTTTGTCTTTAGAACTAGCAAAGTGCACAACCTCAGCTTGTAGTGTAACCCCCTATTTTGAACTCTACTTTTGTCTTCTTCTACCTTTGTTTAAAAAGAAATATTGTTTATATAGTACCTACCATATGTAATGACATCTGTGTTCGGCCCACAAGATAACCTCAATAGACTTTCAGAAACATCTGGAGTCGCATAAATCTTTTTCTTAAACCATTGTAAAAAGGTTTTGAGTTGTTCATTAAGATGTTATTTTTCACTCATTCTTGGGTGTGATGCCTTTATTTCATTAACATGATCAAAAATGTAAGGAATCACATCAACAATGTTGTTTAAGATGTACAAATGAGCTTGATGAATTTCTTTTCTACTAACACTTTGAATTCTAACACCTTAAACACCCTTACCTTCACATTTTCCTTCATGTCTGCTCTAAGGAAGACCCACTGGTTCACAACTTGGCATATAATTTGAACAAACTTCAATGGCTTCTTCTACAACGTACCACTCTATGATTGAAGCTTCTGGTCGATACTGATTCTTGACATATCCCTTTAAGATCTTCATGTATCTTTCAATAGGGTACATCCACCTTAAGAAAATCGGTCCACATATTCGAATTTCTTTTACTAGATGAACAATCAAATAAACCATGATATCAAAAAAATAAGGTGGAAAATACATCTCCAATTCACATAGTACTCTTATTCCTTCATTTTCCAATTGATCTAAACCTCAAGGGTCAACAACTTTCTTGCAAATGGAATTCAAAAATAAACTCAGACGTGTCAGAATACCTCTAAGAGAAGGAGGTAATATGCCTCGAATAATAACTCGTAACAATTGTTGCATCAATATATGACAATCGTGAGGTTTTAAACTAACTTCTCTTGCATAGAAACAAGGTTACTAATATTTGAAGAATAACCTTGTGGACCCTTCACACTTCTTAAAGAGTACAAAAACTTTTTTTTTCTTTGTTAGAAAGAGTATGACAGACTGGAGGCAGATGTGTCTTCCTATTGTCTAGTGATGTAACACAAAACGGATTCCCATGTCAGTTATAACGCCCCATCTCCCAGTACGGTATGGTTCGAGGACAAACCAAGCGAAAGCTGGTGGGCATGTGACACCCGGGCACTGACGAGGACGGGGAGTGATCGCCGGTGCAAGAGGCATGGAGTGCAAGAGGCATAGACAAGGAGCGACTCCTGGCAGCTTCTAGTGGAAGGGACACATGGACGAATCAAACATACACCGGAATGAGAGGGATCTAGAGACTGTATAGATATGAGACTATACAGTTGAAGGATAGCTTAAAGGAATTGATTTGGCTACTTATATCAACAAATGCATTTGCTTTTCGGTAGCCTAACCCAGAAGAACTCCATAGTTAAGCGTGCTTAGCCTGGAGTAATTTAGGGATGGGTGACCTTCTAGGAAGTTTTCCCGGAAAGTGTTCGAGTGAGGACAAAGTACATTGGAAAGGCTCGTGTTGATGTGTGGGGGCAGTCAATATTCCCTGTAAGTTGTCGGGGCGTTACATTAGTCAAATCTTGTCGTGCTTTTATTCCGTCTTTGGTCTTCCCTTTCACGTTTAATAAAGTTCTAATGACATTATCACAAACATTTTTTTCAACGTGCATCACATATATACAATGTTTAACATAAAGTTTACACCAGTATGGAAGATTAAAAAATATTGATCGTTTCTTCCAAATGTTTTTCACAAAGGTCCTGTTATGATATTTTTTGAAAATAATGTCAATGTTTTTGACTTCGTTGTACACCTCTTCACCATTGCAGGGTCTGGACAACCTCATCCTCAGCAATTCCATTAAATGCTTTTTTCAATCTACGGTAAGGGTGATTACAAGGAAGAATTTTTCGATGTCTTGTATATACCGTCTTTTGACCATGCTTCAATTGAAGGTAACTAGTGTCTTCTTCACAAATGGGACATGCAAAATGACCTTTAGCACTATAACCGCTTAAGTTTCAATAGGTTGGGAAATCATTTATAGTGCGAAATAACATTGCACGCAAACGAAAACTTTCTTCAACATCTGAATCGAACACTTCAACCCCATCTTCCTACAACATTTTAAAATCATCAATTAAAGGTTTCAAGTATCCATTAATGTCATTTCCAGGTTGCCTAGGACCCGGTATCATCATTGACAACATCACATATTTTCTCTTCAAGCATAACAAAGGAGAAAGATTGTATATCATCAACATAACTGGCCATGAACTGTTTTTGCTACTTAAGTTCCCATAAGGATTCATACCATAAGTTGCAAGTGCAAGTCTTAAGTTTCTTGGATCTGCACCAAATTCTAGAAATGTTTCATCGATCTTCTTCCATTGTGGTGAATCAGATAGGTGTCGAAGAAGATTATCGAACTTTCTTCTGACAACGTGTCATTTAAGGTTTTTTGCATCTTCTTTAATAAAGAACATATGTTTCAACCTAGGTATTATAGGCAAATACCACATCACCTTAGTAGGTGCACCATCATTACCTTCATCATCAGTGTTTCTGTCATTTTTCTTTTTAAAACGAGATAAACCACATGTTGGACAATACTTTAGCGAAACAAACTACTTTATGTACATAATCATTAGGACAATCATGTATCTTTTGATATTCAAGACCCACATAAAATTTTCTTTGCCTCGTAATTACGAATAGGTAGAGTATTATTTTCTAGAAGCACCTCCTCCAACAACTCCAACAACTCTGTGAAACTTTTATCGGTCCATCCATTCCTTGCTTTTAAACTAAACAACTTCAAAGTTGCAAACAAACGTGTAAAGTTCGAGCATCCTGGGAATAGTGGTTACTCTAAGTCATTTATAAGAGAATCAGACAAATTAGCTCTTCTAAAATTATCTTCACCAACATCACGTATCATGTCCTCTAAATGATCACTCATTCATTCTTCCACATAATTTGTTCCTCGTGACGTGGTAGGCTGGTCCAGTACTTCTCCATGCCAAGTCCAAACGGTATAAGTTCTCATTATGCCGAACATGAATAGATGGTCACGGATATTGCCTAAGTCTTGGAGTATTTGATTAAGACAACATACACAAGGACAAAAATATGTCTCGCTCACAGACTATTCATTTTATTCAACATATTGCAAGAACTCCGAAACACCCTTCTCATATTCTTCACTGATGCGACGTTCATTCATCCAGCTTCGATTCATACTATGTTCGTAACATACTTCATCAGTTTCAATTTTTTAACTCTCACAAGGTTAGGCCTTACCCATTCAAAAAAAATATTTTTCATAATTTTCTAAGTCACGTGCAAAGAAGTCTAACATGATAAATTTGATAAGATTTTGACATCATTTCGCATTGCTCTCCGAAATACACGAAATGAGAGTAGTCAGGGATGACCACAATCAAATATGCATCCGGAGAACAACACAAATAATCTGAATCAAAATTTTATCAATTTTATCCATAAACTCCAATGTACATGTTATAGAAAATTATGAAAAATAGTTTTCCCAAACTGTCCAATGGGACAATTCAAAATTTAATACAAACGATTAAAAGATTATTCATTTGTGTAATGATCTAACATGCCAATCATAATAGCACAACAAAACTTTATCACATGCATATTCAAAAGCCAATAACACATGCATACCTAAAAGCCAAAAACATGCATACTCAAAAGCCAATAACATGCATACACAAAGGCCAATAACACGCATACATAAAAAGTTTTCAACAAGAAAGTTAACCTTCTTAGCATATTAAAAACGCAATGGAGGGAAATGGAGGAGTGCACGTCCAAAAACGCAGCCCAAAAAGGGTAAAAACGTCGCCCAAGAAAATGCTAGAAACTACACCAAAACGCATTTTAACAATTTCAAATGAAAGATAATTCATCAAAGAGTTTAAATTGTCCAAAAGAGAGAGAACACACTTGGAAATGGAAAGCTGTGGGGAGAAAACGCAAGGAGGAAGACGATGAACAGTGCGCATAACTCCCAGCGAGTTCACATTTTTTGATATATCAGGCTATTAGACGTAGGGCGCCACAGTGACCGACGTCTAAAGGGGCATAGTTGTCGGGGCCCCTACTAATATGACGTCTAATCCATTTAACAAATTAATTTTCGCGGCCCTATAGACGTCCGATGTAGGAGGAGCCGACATCTATAAACGTCGGGGCTGACGAACCATTGTTTAAAACCACCTTTTCACCTACATGTGCAAGCCATTAGTTGTCAGTTTTGGGGGGGCTGACATCTAAAGAGCCCTTTAGACGTCAGTGTGGCGGGATCAGATGTCTAAAGGGAAAAAAAAGACTTTTGGCATTTTGGCGCGACCATTTAGGCGTCTAAAGGAACAATATGATATTTAGGGTTGTTTAGACATTGGGGTTATGACGTTCTGATGTCTAAAAGCATTAAAAAATTAATTTCTACCACATTTTTGGCGTCCAATCGGACTAATTGACGTCATCATCACTATAGACGTCGACCCCGAGCATAACCGACGTCTAAATGGTGAACTTATTTACTCTAGTATCACTGGTCATTTTTTACGTTGGATATTAAGTTGTCCAACGTCTAAGGGGTGACGCTAAAGCTCATTTCTGCACTAGTGAAGGGCTTGCTATTACTTTTGTCTCCTCACTGCCAACTCTGAAGTTCTTAATCAGGTCAAGGCTCCTATTTTATGGAGATGTATTAACGTTTCTTTTGCACTCTAACATTAAGAAATTGAAGGAATTAAGGAATCTTGTTTTTCAAACTAATTGATATTTAAAAATTTTCTTTTAGTGATATTTAAAAAGAATTGATGAAGAAAATATTGAATATATATATATATATATATATATATATATATATATATATATATATATATATATATATATATATATATATATATATATAACTTCCCATGCTAAAAATTAGTGTTGCATGTTTTGTATTCATAAAATATAGTGATTTAAGAAGATCTCTTTTACTTTTTGTTATCCTCATATTGTTCTAAGAGAGATGACATGAATTTTATCACTTGAATGTGTTTTTATTGTTTTTATTTTGAATGACATGTATGGTGGTTACCTTTCCCTTCCTTTTCAAAGAAACTTGCTGAGATTACTGAAGCACTCTAAATTTGTTGAATTGCTAAAAGATCTGCGTAATTGTGGTTTGAATAAGGATTGGTTGGATGATGTTGAAAAACTCAAAAACATGTTTTGATTATGCGTTTGGAGGATCTTAAACATTAAGTGGAGGAAAGTCTTAAAAAAGTAGTGGAGCTAAACTACTTGGCCCAAAATACAAGGCCAAAGTTATTCTTACTCTACTAAATCTTTATTATGGCTTAAGATTACCCAAGAGAAAGTATAGGCCCATCTCCATAGATGTCTCCAACTCTTTATGAATGTGCTAGGTCATACCTAGGGGTATGCCATCAACTACATACACGATGATCACCCTTAAGGTGACGGTGACCAATGATTCACTCTCCAACAATACTTTTGGTCAAATGAAGGTTCCCACAATGCCACTACCAATGTTTCAACACTGTCAGATAGTCGTTCCCAAACTGCCACTACCAAGGATTGGACTCCTTTGAACACGGTAGCATAATGCCTTCAATAACACTATCACTTCTATCACCAGAACACCTAACTTTAATGGCGAAGCGTTAAACTGGCAATGCGCGTACTGGTTTCTTGAAAGAGGCGGGCTTGCACACTAGTTTCCTGAACCCTTGCCCGTGACCGCACTTGATGAATCTTGACCGATGAGCAATGTCAGAGAAGACAACACAACAAAAACTTGTTCCACTAAGAACTATCAAGTTTGATGAATGCAGAACGTTTGGGATGAATGCAAAGTGACATGTGGGGGGAAGCATGAAGTAAAGTTTGGGACAAATCGGAAGTGAAATTTGGAGTAGCGGGTTTGATGCATTTGAACATTAAGTGAAATTGAAAATTTAAGAAAAGGGAGAAAAATTTTGGAAAATATGAGAGTAAAGAGAAGTTCAAACGAGAAACTTAAAACATGTAGACAAAGGGGGACTGAAAACCTCTTTTCAAAATACTTTTTTAAAAATACACTATCTATTTTGTTATAATATATAACTTTTTTTTAAAAGTGTTATCTATTGAATTAAAAAAATAATATTAATTATCTATAAATAGCGTTTTCTAAAAAGACCTATATCTTGTCATAATTATCGATAGTGTTTTTTAAAAAACACTATTTATTGTTAGGAAAATGATATTTTAACATCAATTTTTTTGACACCATTTTGACACTGCACACGTGTCAAAACGTGGTTGGACGATTTCAAATTAAAAAAAAAACTTTAGTTTTTTCCTTCCAAATATGCCCTTGCATCAGTTTTTATAATTTAAAATCATCCAAACCACATTTTAACACGTGTGCAGTGTCAAAATGGTGTCAAAAATTGGTGTTAAAATATCATTTTCCTTATCGTTATGCATATTCATGAATAACGTTGGTTTAAAAAAGCTTATTTATGATCAATTATGCAATAGTGATATTTGGTCACCTCAGCCTAAAGCAAGATCACATTGAACGCCTTGCCAAAATTGGAACAAGATCAAACCTTATCTACTAAAATATCTACTAAAATGAGCTTATTTGTCACCATGAAAGAGAGGAGAGTATTTTTTTTTTTTTGGTTCTTATGTGTGCCAAGTCTTTTGTAACCATCCATCTTTAGCTTTCCCTTATCCAATGCTTATATAATAGAATGAGTGTGACCCACATACTGTAGTTATCATCATCATTTTCATTATTATTATTATTATTATTATTATTATTATTATTATTATTATTTTAAAATTTTATTAATATTCATTGTTATTAAATAAAAAATAAATTACGTAATAAATATTTAAAGGAAAAGTGGTTATGAAAATATAATTTTATTCACGTTACTATTAGCAGCAAGAAAGCATCTAGATATATTTATGTAGCACACCTTTCGTAAGGTGAAACTATAAAATTTATAATTCATAAATGACATGTTTCAGAAGGAAGTTTGGTATGGAAAGGGGAGATATTTTATTTTGTTCTTATATGTGGTTTCGCCATCTATTTTAGCTTTCCTTTGTAACATGCATATCTAAAACAGTCACTGTAAACATCAAATCTTCATAATATTTGTCATTATTCAATTATGCATATTATTATTTTATGTTAAGATTTCATTTCTATTTATTATTATTTAATTATGAAAATATAATTTTTCTTAAAGTTAGAAATAAAGCACCAAGATATTTATGTTGCACACTTTTTGTCATTATAAATACATCGAGCAAATACGAGATTTAATACCACACAAACTTGCCAAATTATATATGGAAACCGAGGGTGAAGAGCATGCTTCGAAATTGCTTCGAGCTCAAAATCATGTTTGGAATCATATTTTTAAATTCATAAATTCTGTGTCTCTTAAGTGTGCTATTGAGTTAAGCATACCAGATATCATACACAACTATGGCCATCCTATGCCACTCTCACAACTCATTGCTTCATTACCACTCCACCCATCCAAGACTTCCTTTATCATCCGCTTGATGAAAATTTTGACTCATTCTGGTTTCTTCTCTGAACACCATGCCACCCCAGATCAGCCTGAAGTCATGTATCTCATAACTGATGCATCTATATTACTCCTAAAGGACCATCCCTTTAGTATGAAACCTGTGATGCAATTAATATTTAATCCAGTTATGATCAATCCATGGTTTCAATTCTCTACCTGGTTCACTAATGAAACGCCTTCACCGTTTCACAATGAAAATGGTATGGGATTTTGGGATTTTGCTGGACGTGAGCCTTATTTAAATCACATTTTCAATGAAATCATGGCTATGGACAGTCGATTGGTTTCCACTGCGGTGATTGAGAAGTATAAGAGATTGTTCGAGGGAATAGAATCATTGGTTGATGTTGGAGGAGGAACAGGAACTATGGCTAAGGTCATTGTTGAGTCCTTCCCACAGGTAAAGTGCATTGTATTTGATCAGCCACATGTTGTTGCAGGCTTGGAAGAATCTCAGAACATAAAATATGTCGGAGGAGACATGTTAGAAGCAATTCCTCAGGCTGATTCCATTATGTTGAAGGTAAATATATACTCTCTCTTCCTCTCTCTACCCCCATCTCTCTATCTCCTTCTCTCCCCTTTTCTCTATATATCTATTATCATATAATGTTCTTTGTTGTTACTTAATACACCAACAACCCCTTTTATGGGTGCAGTTGCGCTAATCAAAGATATTTTTGAAACTTTTAAATTTTGTAGGGCTGTACATTTTAAAGAAATTGGAAGATTAAAATCAAATTTAACTATATTTAGAAAGATTAAAAGCGTATTTTATTAGGGTTTAGTGTTAAGAGTATATCAGTTTTAGAGTTTCTGTTATAGGTTCAGTTTTGTATTTTTCTGTTGATCCTAGCTTATATATAGGGCCAGTGTCACATGACTTCTCACAAAAATAGAAAAGCTATCGTTTCTCTTTCATATATCACCTTTCGTTAACACTTACTAACAATGAGAAGGGAAGGTTTCCTTTTCAAAGAAGGGATTTTGGTACCTTTCACGTTAATCCAATAAAAACATGTTGAGTGTAATAATTTTAAATGATGTGATACTGTTTTAATTGCCGTGTAATAATTTTAAATAATAGCACATTGATTTAGTTGAAGTCACAGAACATATAAACATATACAATTACAATATGTGATGTGCCATTCAGTCTAACTCTGATAACTTAGTCCTTGCCATAGGGTCGACAAATAAACAAGGGAACAAAAATAGGAGGGTACCACATTCATTGATATTAGGCAGAAGATGATCCAAAAAGCAAAAGCTTACCCAACCGAGATCGACAGGGAGAGATATGACGTGTTTTAATTAGATTCACGTATTAAAAATCTTTATTTTAATGGGCGCATAGAAGGATTGTCCATAATGACAACCTATCCAAAAAAACGAAAGTAGGGCCTCATATCGAAACATCACAGCTTAAATTCATAGTAGAGAAAAAAAAAACGAATATGAATCATATAGACATAGTTGATTTTCCGTTTTTAGTTTTGTGATTCTTATCCTTTTTTACTTTGTGACGATCAAATAGTGGGTATTGCATGACTGGAAGGACAAGGAATGTGTGAAAATACTGAAAAATTGCAAGGAGGCCATAGCTAGCGAAGGAAGGGTTGTTATCATAGACATTGTGATGGAGAATAAGAAGGAAGACCATGAATTAACTGAGGCGCAGTTTTTCTTTGATATGCAAATGATGATGTTGTTCGCCGGAAAAGAAAGATACGAGAAAGAGTGGGCCAACCTAATTTTCTCCGCTGGTTTTAGTAACTACAAGATTACTCCCACTGTGGGATTAGTGTCTATTATTGAGGTTTATCCATAGTGTCTAACGGCTGCAAAACGAGTTCACGAGAAGAAATAATATTTCTGTATGTTTTCTCTCTGTTTGAGTTTAATTTTCTGTTATCAATGGATGGAACTTTCAAAAGTATTTACTACATATGACATGTCAAATGCATAAAAAAAATTTAATATTATTACTCATCTAAATTTTTGAAATAATATGTTATTTAGCCTTGTATTGAGATTTCAATTTTACATTTCTTACATATTTATCTTAATTAAAATAAAATATAATTTAAAGGAAATTAAAGAGATTTTTTTATCACATTATTGCATCTCATATAATAAATATTGATATATTTTATTTTAGTATAACAAAAATTTATAATCTTAATAATAATTAAAACGAAACCTTACTTGTAAAAATGTCCTACCACGACATTGAATAACATTTATCAAGTTGGTCTAGTAAAATAAGAATGTGATAGCAGAACTGTAATTAAAGTGATTTTTTTAATGGTAGCAGAGATAACAAGACTTAATTTGAAAACAATATCTGAGTGTGTATCGTGAGATTTTCCCAAGAGTGGTATCAGAGCTTTATGCTCTGAGTACTGAGAGATAAAGAGAGAGAGAGGAGAGAGTCAAACACCATGAGAAAAAAAAAAGTGAGTGCATGATTTTTTTTTTTGTGAGAGAGATGACAAAGATAGTCAATGGTATGAGTATACCACAATTGTTGGAAAATATCAATTACGACAATTGGTCTTTGCAGATGAAAGTTCTTCTTGGATTCCAAGATGTATGGGACATAGTGGAGGACGGGTACAATGAACCCGCGAATGACGAGCATCAGACAGTGAACCAGATTGGTGCATTGAAAAAACACAAGTGAAAGACAGATCGACTTTGTGCTTTTTGTATAATGCAGTGGATGAATCTGGATTTGAGAAAATAGCTAATGCAAAATTAGCAAAAGAAGCATGGGAAATTCTAAAGGTGGCATACAAAGGAGATACTCGTGTGAAGCAGGTTCGAGTACAAGCTCTCAGAAGAGAGTTTGAACATATGGAGATGGATGAAAATAAGGGAGTTGCCGAGTTTATAGCTTGGTGTACAGAAGATGGCCAACCAACTCGGAATGAGCAGAGAAGAGGTTCCTCCTAACCGGGTTGCGGAAAAGATCTTGAGAAATCTGACGGATGATTTTGAAAGTATCGTGATCACTATTGAAGAGACAAAGGATTTGTCAACTCTCACTGTGGAGCAGTTAGCTGGGTCATTAAAAGCCCATGAACTGAGGAAGAAAAAGAAAAAGAGGGAACCCGACGATCAAGCACTTTAGGTACAATTTGACTGCAATAAATCTCGGATTACTCAAACTCGAGGTCCTAGATAGGGCGATGAGGCCGAGGACGAGGTGGACGTGGCCGAGGTAATGATAATAAAGATCAAACCGATCAACAGAATTGGTGTGACCAAGGACAAGGAAAAGGCCGAGGAGATCATTCTGGAGTGGAGTGTTTTAAGGGTGGCAAGTACAACCACTATGCAAACGATTGTTTGTCAATAAAGTGCTATAATTGTGGCAAGTTTGGTCATATTGCAAAGTATTGCTAGACCGAGACAAAGGGGGAGACAAATCTCGTTACTGAATATGGTGAAGAAGAGTGTGGAATCTTGTTGATGGCAAAGAGCTCGGATGTAGTGGACATGGAGAGCCCGATCCAAGCAATGAATGAAGTGATCTCGGTAAAGGATGCAACAATTGTTGAGAAGGATTACTTGAAGAAAGAACTCAAAGGAAAAGATGAAGAGATTCAGCGAATAAGGAGGCTTCCAGATGAAGCTAATGAAATTATGAATAAACAAAAGGTGGAGCTTGAGGAGCTGAAGAAGGCGGCTCTAGAAAAAGAAGAACAAACATTTAGTGTTCTTGAACCAGACGAAGAGGAAGATGAAGATGTTGAAAAGAACTCGATGATGATAGCATTTTGGTTGTTTACACTGTTTGACACATTTTTGCTTCAATGTTAACTATGTGCTGCAGGTCATGGAGTAGGAATTAAAGATTATTTTGGGAGCTCTTCTCGTCAGCCTTCATATGCATACAGCGAAGAACAAAGAGAAAGGATGACACAAGAGATCAAAAAAAAGGTCCGAGCAGACCTTAGAGAGGAGATCAGGGTTGAGCTTAGATCAGAGCTTAGATCAGAGCTCAGGGCTGAATTCAGCGCCATGTTCCAGCAGCAGTTTGAGAGCTATGGCATGCGCCCGGTGCCATCTCCTGTACAGGAACAGGAACATGTTGTGCCTCCCACAGGTAAACTTAATAAACATTTATGTGCAATTATTTCTATCTTTTGTATAATCTAACATTTATTCTGACAGGGAGAAGTGGGAAAGGAAGTTGTTCCGCACCAGCCGTCCCAAGGGATGACATGGACGATGTTAGTCCATGTCTGCTATATATTTTAGACGATACTGAGATTGTCCTGGTAGCTCGTGGAACACAGTTTAAGTCAGCGACTGTTGTTCATGGTATGCAGCTATCACAGGATCAGGTGAAGGTCTCAGTGGATGAAATGATCATACCAGATGCCTCAGTTCCTCTGGCCACAGATGAGATTTTCACTGTGGAACAAGCATTCAAATCATTTATCGCTTGGCCTAAACATTTGGTTGGTTCAGTTTCTGACCCCCCGGTATGAAATTCTTCTTTACACTTCTCAATTTTAAAGGTTATTGATGTCAAAACTTATACTATTTTTTCATGTAACAACAGACGCAAGCACAGGAGAAGATTCCTCTATCTGAGGATGATCCTCTTGCTTCATTGCATCTACTAGCTGACATCCTTGAAGATAAGCCTTTGGAGGTTGAGTATGATGCTAATGTATTTGGGACAGGCTCTGAGGTCCCAATATACCTTCATAGCCAAGATGTCAGAAAGCTTGTGTCTGGAACAGAAGAGTTGAATATTTCAATTATTCTGCTATGGATGATGTAAGTCTATGAGCAATAATTTATATATAAAATTGATTTATATATCAAGTATCCTTATATCAAAGTTAATTTTTTATTTCAGGTATATGTTTGGGGTCAGTAACAAATTTGGGCGTTCTGATGATTATGGATTCATTGATCCCCAATCCATTCATGAATAAAATGATTTTGATTAGATCAACATACATCTCACAAGAAGTTTTGCAAGCGGCAAGAAAATATATTTTTTGCCTTATATATCCGGGAAAGTGAACTTTGTTAAGTTATTATGAAGTTAATATATGTCATTTTAATATGTGATTTTAATATATAATAGTTAAGTTATTATGTATTTCAGGCAGCATTGGCAGCTTCTTGTTATGTCTATACAGGAGAGCTATTACAATTGTGATGATATATTGTAGTGTAACAGACAGAACGAGTCATATGAGTGCGGGTACTATGTAATGTATTGGATGACCCACATTGTTCGTTCCCATATCACAAGAGGCTGGGAAACGGTAATATTCAACTTTAACAAATTTTTATTTTTTCCAAAATTTAGGATTCATATACACTAATAATATTAATTGTCTTGTGCAGAGGTTCAAGACTACTACACCAGTTCCTGAGAAGCCACTATCGTTTATGAGGAAAGCAACTGCAAAGTATATAGTTAGATTATATAACAGTTCTTAGTTACTAGATTTAAACATTGCATTTGATTAGATTGTATTTTAGTAGACTTTGTAGTTATGTGATGTTGAAATACATTTGAATATGTTTCATCTGTTCATATTAAATCTGTATACATGTTTTGATATGCAGGTCTGTTTTTGTGGTATTGGATATCACAAAAACAGACCTGCTATTTAAAAAAAACAGGGGAATATGCCGCAGTTGTTCCCCAACTGCGGTAGAAAGTGGAGTATATGCCGCGGTTGTGTTCCACGTTTAATTTTAATTTTTTTAAAAAAATTACACTTTTGGTCGCGGTTCTGGTACGAATCGCGGTCTATTCTTCCCCTTTTTACCGCGGTTCCAACCGCGGCATATACTGGTGGTAGGATTTTGGATTTTTTTAAAAATAAACACAGGTTTAGGCCGTAGGTGTGAAATGAACCGCGGTCTATTCACTAGACTTTATGCCGCGGTTACAACCGCGGCATAAAGTCCCAGACTTTCTACCGTGGCTGAATATGCCGCGATTCGGAAACCGCGGCCAAAGGAGCAAAACAACCGCTGTTGTTTCCCCTGACTGCACTAGTGGTACCCTCTTTGTTTCACCTTCAAAGAGAAATAATGCATCTGTCCTTCCAATTATAGTTTAGAGTTTAGACTCCACCCTATACACGATATTCAATAGTTTTCGTCATTGAATACAATATGAAAAAACGGCTAATAAGTTTGCTTCCATGCCAGCCTGTTTTAACTTCAATTACGGACAAGTGTTTATATATAACAAGTGGCTAATTAAAGTGAGCCAAGTATTACCACACAAAGACCTTCAAATACTTTGCAATAGAAATTTACAAATTTGAGCTCCGTTTTGGTTTATTTGTTTTCATTTCTTTCAAATACTTTATATATATTTAACTTAGAAAAGACTAATGAAAAACAGTTTGTCTTTTCTTTTGCTACATTTAGTGCTTCCCTTTAATCAATTAAGATTTATGTATGTAGCTAGATTAAGTATCTGTACCCCCACCGGGTATAAAATAAACTTCAGATTCCAATCACTCATTGTTCTATCATTGCATCCTAAAGCTTGTTTCAGGCTTAGCTTATAAAGTTTCAAGAGTTGTACGGAAATCTTGTTTTTTTATCAGTGTAGGTCCAGTAAATAAGTTCATAGGTCGGGTTCACAGTGTACGGAAATCTTGTTTTTTTTATGCATAACCAACAAATTCATTTATTTCCTTCCGGTAAGTGGTTTGACCCTCCTCCTTTACCTTTAACAAAATCTAATAAAGGGAAGAGGAAAAAAATCATATGTGGTTGTTGTCATGTTTAAATAATTCAAATACTTTAAGTAATGAGTTAACTACATCTATCTCAACCTTGTATTAGGATAAATTTAAATTTTAAGAGTTTATTAATAATTTTATTTGAGACTTATTTTATTAGTTTGAGTTTAATAATATTTAATTTGATTTTGATAGACATAAAACAAGGATGAGTAGTTTTGATTTTCCATATATTAGATATAATATTATTTTATTTTGTTGTTATAAATAGGGATAAATTAAGTAATTGTTTTTATTTTGAGTCAATTGATATTTTGTTTTTAATTTTTATTATTTGTATTTGACTCAAGGCTCTATTTGTGCTTATTTAAAGGTTTCAAATGTTTAATAAAAATCACCATAATGAATTAAAGAGTTCTATCATAGTGTGTGTGTCATGTTTTTTTCTACAAATTGGTATCACGGTTTTATGTTTTGAGTACCGAGAGAAGAGAGAGAGAAGAGAGTCAAACACCGTGATGAAACAATAAGTGCTTGAGACTTTTGTGAGAGAAATAGCAAAAGTAGTCAATGGAATGAGTGTGCCTCATTTATCGAAAAAGATCAATAACGAATATTACTGTCTACAAATCAAAGTTCTTCTTGGATCCTAAAATGTATGAGACATAGTGGAGGATAGGTACAATGAACCCGTGGAGGATGAACATCGGGGTCAGAGAAAATAGCTAACGTGAAGTCAGCAAAAGAAGCTTGAGAAATTTTGCAGATGGCATACAAAAGAGATATCCGGCTGAGGCAGGTCTGAAAACAAGCTCTCTAGAGAGAGTATGAATATATGGAGATGGATGAAAACGAGGAAGTTACTGAGTTTATAGCTTGAGTATAGAAGATGGCCAACCAATCCGGAATGAACGGAGAAGAGATGCCTCTTAACTGGGCTGCAAAAAAGATCTTGAGAAATATGACGAATGATTTTGAAATTATCATGCTCACTACTGAAGAGACAAAGGATCTGTCAACCCTTATTGTGGAGGACTTAGTTGGGCCATTAAAGGTGTACAAACTAAGGAAGAAAGAAAAAAGGTTTAAACCCTCGGTTTGTCCTAAATTTTGTATGGTAAACTTAGTTGGATCCTCATATTTGCACATGTTTCAATTGGGTCATATTTTTTAAAATTGAGCAAATTTTACCCCAACCATTAAGTTGTCCCAGACCGCGTTAAATTGAGTTGAGCTGTATTTTTTTGTTTTGATGGCATGGCATTGTGCATTAAATTGAACGGGTAATGTGTTTTAGAATCATCAAAACCACGTAGTTGGTAGCCCTAACATTTAAAGGCATCCTCACATCCAAAGTGTATATTCGTCTTCGTCTTAGGGAAGAAGAGGTTTGCGAAGCATTGTGCAATTGAGGAAATGTCTCGTTCATCTTCGTCTTGCAAATGTTTGGACTCAGGCTTCCAACACAGTAGTGGCAGTGTTAGGAGGTTAGGTGCAAAACCCGAATGCTTCTATGGTCACAATGCATTGTTCCGCATTGCGAGAACTCCAAAAAACAAGGACAAAAAGTTTTGGGGTTGCCCTAACTTCAAGGTCAGTTTTATAGAGCATAAATGTTTGTTTATTTTTTTTGGGTTTTGACGAAGGAGTGTGTCTTCTTCTTGAACAGGGTGGGAGTGAAGATTTCCTTGGCTGCAACTTCTTTCAGTGGTGCAATGAAGAAGGAAATGAAGGAAATGGGCTGAATGTAGAAGAAATGAGTGGGAGTTCAAGAAATGAAGAAGTGGGTGTGATGACCATGGAACACAATGTGCTGAAGATGGAATAAACATATGTTGAAAAGATGAAAATGGCTTTTATAGAGAGAAGTGTAGTTAATTTGGAAAAGTGGATGTTAAACTGCATTTTAGTCGCCTAAAGCATAACAAAATTGGTCTCTACTAATGTAATATAGGGCTAACCAAGATATCAATCCGTAGACTTGACAAAATTAAGTTTTAAAAATGTAAAGTTAATTCTTGTATTATTTACTAATTATTAACTATTAATGCTAGGTGGCGGCAGTAAAAAAAATGAAATGAAAAAAAAAATATTAAGAACTGAACTAAAATCTGTTTGAAAGAAAAAAAATAAAGTGAAATAAAAGAACAAGAAATTAGAAATTTAAAATACCTACAACAGATACAGAATATAAAACTAAAACTAGTATGATCTACCTAAGCTAAAAGCAACCTTAGTCTAACTATTTACTCAAAACTAGCAACAATAAAACCAAACATATTCTATACTACAATGCAATGCTAAATCTATAAGGTAAACTAAACTAGCATATTCAACTCATCACAAACAACAAATAAAATGAAGAAATAAACTAAGCTATTAGTAATCACAAAAGAACCTAATTAAAAGCCACCTAAAATAGATTTGAAACTAAATGCTAAAGTATAAAAAAACAAATCAGAAACTGGAAAACTGCAGTAAACCTAAGGTGAAAGAGTAGAATGATAATAGCAGATTCTAGAACACAAGTGCAATCAAAATGTAGAATTCTAAACTTGTAGAGAAAGTAAATGAAAACCAAGAATATTACAATGGAAACTAAGAAAGCATTTAAACTGGAAGAAATCAAAACTTAAAGCTACAATCTATATTCAACTATAAAAGACAATAAAACTTAATGACAATGAAAGTAAACTCTAGAGCAATTAAAACATCATGAAAAATCAAATGGAAGCAGAGAGCATAATCACAATAAGAGAATCAAGAAGGAATGAAGATTTTATTAAACGTAAAATGAAAAGTAGAAAAATTTCTACCGTAAAAGCAATGTCGAGATACTCATGGGTTGTCATCAGCGTGAGTCTCGATCAAAAGTCCAAGAATATGAAATACTAATCTATGAATGCGCAAAAACCCTAAAATCTTATATCTCGCACAAAGAACTCTCGCGCTGAGTCTGTCACCCTCTGTTTACAACACAACACACACTGGAGTGGACTCTGTCACCCTCCACCGTACCTAGAAATCTATTTACAACCCTTTTTATAGGGTAAGAATCAAAGGGAAAGGGAAAAATAAAAGGAGAAAACCTCAATGCTTCGTGTTTTGCCTCAATCCAATGGTCTCTGGTTGCGTTGATCACAAGCCCTCCGATCATCTTCAACCCCTCTCACCGGTTCTATCTCCTCCACTTGTCCACTAGGTTGGCTTCCTTCTCTTTGGGTAAGTGGGACACGAGCACAAGCGAAGCTTTTTCCTCCCTCATTCTCTACTTTGTTTCCCACTTTTCTCTCTGACAAACCCTAGCACTCGGGTTCCTTTTCCTGCCAAATGACTTACGAAGCTAACAACCCTAAGGCAGCTGCTTCAGCACCAAAACGATGTCGTTTGACTTGTGGAGAATCAGCCTAGCGGCCAAATATCTTATTTCAATCATCCAATCCCATGTGCAGCTCAAAGTGATCAAGGCAGCAGTAGTGCCGGTCTAAATCTAGCTCAAATTTGTAACAGCCGAATATAGAGAATCTGTCCAAACAGCTCAATTTGCTTCTACAATTGACTTTCCAGCTTAGTTGACCATATGCATTTATGCAATTAGAAGAAAATGCAAACGGTTAAACAGTAAAAAGTGAAAAACAAAGGCTATATAAGAAAAATTGGAGAAAAAATATTTTAATTTGTAGTTTCTATAAAAGAGCAAATTACTATTTATTTAAAAAGCACCAAAAATACTCCTAAAAACACCTTTTTAACCACATTTTTACAAAACTAAAGAATTAAAAGAAAAACTAAAATCTATCCTAATTATAGACAATTAGAAACTAAAACAAGCTAACCTAGACTCCTAAACACATAAAAGAATGCAAATTTAAGGAGTTATCAATGGTTGAAGGTGTTATTGGGGATGGTCTTCATTATATGTGTTTTTAATGTAGTTGTAATACCAATGTTGGTGAAACTTGGTTAATTTGTTAGTACAAGTTTATGTTGTGGACAATTTGGTATTTGTAATGTGTGTTTTCTTTATAAAGATGAGTGATTACTGGTTAATCCTGTCTGATTTCATTTCTTAAATTATATTGGTCATTCAAGTGCAAAACAAACATCATAAAGCAATGGGCAATAAACATGATATGGGAAACATTTGTTCGTTTAAATGTGCACGATGCATGTTGGGCTGAATCGACAAATGTACCCAGTCGCACAAGTAATATAAAATGGTAAGCCCAAGTATCGTATCCCAGAGGGCTCTCAACGCTGAACAACTGTGTGATAACAAGATTAATTAAGACTTAAAAATAAAAAGAGATAATTGGGTTTTGGCAAAAATAATAAATAAAATAAAATTGCAATTGGTCAGTGGCAAACGAGCACAAAGATGAACGGAGGTTGATTTATATGAGATGGCTATGTTTTTGGGGTTAGATTTCACCAAGTTCCCTCTCATGTATATAAGAATTCTTCTTTATGCATTAATGCTAACGTCTCTCACTAAATTACCTACCCCGATCCTTCGGTGAATAAGCCTGTCCCAAATTAGCAGTTCATACAATTCCTAGCATTCTTGGTAATAAGATGTGAAGAACAAAAGATTAAGACGACCAAGAATCATACCCTCATCCCTGAGAAATATATCTCTTAGGAGAAATTCAATAAGAACCTGAATCGTAAGGAATCTCCCAACACTCATGCAATTCACAAATCATGATATTGAATGAGTTAAAGAAAAGCAAGCATAGAAACAGATGAATTACTGTAACAATTACAAGAAAATCATATGGAATTTAAGAATCAATTCAAATATATGAGAGTTTACAAGGTTACATCATTCCCCAACAACAAATAGAAATTAGTTCCCCATAGACATGGGAGAACTCTATGAATAATGGAAGAAAGAATGAGAATGAAAGCCTAAGAATTGGGAAAAAAGTGTATTGCTATGCTCTTCTCTGTCAGGGATGCAAAACCTAGAGCCCCAGGGTCCTTTAAATAGTGTCAGAGGCGTGCCAAAACAGGGCCTGGTCCAAAAGAATCGAAACGGAGCAGAAACAGGGCCCGACCCATAAAGTTGAGGCCCAGGCGGTCCAGGAGGACGCCCAGGCAGTTAAAACAGCTCATGTAAGGCCCAGGCATCAAAATTGGACGCCCAAGCTTCGAGGCCCCGCCGCCCGGGCAGCCAAGGCCACTGCCCGGGCGGTAGACGTCGATTTTCTTCGCCTAAGCTTCGGCTCTGGACGTCTGGGCTTTGTGTTTTCCCTCTTTCAGGTGCCTTTTTACGCCCTTATGAGCTCCATCTTCTTGGTTTTTCATCTCTTCTTCCAGTATTACCTCAATCTCTATCATAACAAAGGGAATTAGTCATAAAATCATTGAAATCAACCTCAACTCTCTTATTCACACAACTTAATGAAAAAGCATGAGTGCAAGCAAGTTTCTAAGTGAAAAATGGTGCTTCTAGTATCAAAATCACATCACAAATAACGGTGTTTTAAATCGTTATCACAACCCCAAACTTAGAACTTTGTTTGTCCTCAAGCAAACAGAATGTAACTCACCTCTTCAGAACAATCATTACAATGACTCAACATTTTTCAAAAACTTTTCTTTCATGGACAAGAAATCACTTCTATCAATTCAGCATAAAGATCTCAATCAAGATGTGCAAATGCCCTTAATTCAATCAAAATCCATGTGATGCTCATGTACTTTCAACAGATGCTATCCTTAAGAATGATCAATCAACCAAGCAGAGATGCAATCAGAAATTCAAAGAACCACTCCTCAAGGAAAGTGTTTCACTCAAACATTTAAAAGTATATCACTCAAGCACTCAAAAGTTTTTCACTCAACTCAAAGGTGTATAGTGAGATGTTTCACTCTACTATCACAATATCACACAAATTGATTTTGCCTTTCATTTAACCATAATCAAACATACTCATAAGCAGGTTATCATCACAAGGGCTTTTCATGGCTTATAACTTGGATGGACTAAGAAGCAAATTGGTTTTTCTGGTCAGCAAAATTCCTTAAGAGAGACATTTATGAATTTATCCTTTAAGCACAAACTCTCTTTCTTTTTCCCAGCTTTCCCTTGCAGTGGGCCTTTTCTTCTCTTTTGATTTTTCTTTTCTTTTCTTTTTCCTTTCTCTTACTTTTGTTTTTCAATTGCTCAATACTTAAGGAAGTGGGTTGTTAACTAGCAACCCTAAACTTGAACATTTATCAGTACCTCATCAAATGTCTCAACTTAACTCAAGGTAAAGATTCTCAAAAAGGTTTTTCAAGACATGCATAAGGCTCAAGGTTCAAAGATTAGAACAAATTGTTCTCTTTCAGTGGGCAAAAATTTTTGTGAAACTTAAAAGAATAAAGGATAACAAAAGATGGCCTTGATCATATGAAAAACTTCAAGCAAGTAGTTCAATCACAGAAAATATGGGCAAAATTATTTATGCTTCCAAAGTAATAGCAATTATTTAAAAACAACTCTGAAGCTCAAAACTCTCATAGGTAAACTCACAAGTTCTAAAATTCAAAAAAACATCCTGCTCAGTATCTCAATCAAACTTTATCTCAAGCACCTGTTTCAGATATTGTGAGTCATCACCTATATTACATCATGCTCCATCTCAACATGAATCAATACCCCAGAATCTCACAAGGCAATACTCATCACAAAACAAACACATTTGAATTAAAGCAAATCAGTTCATTCAAGCAGAGTGCAGAACAAAACAAAGACAAAATAAGGTTCACAACCAAAGCAATAAAAGCAAAAAAAATAAAAATAACACAACTAAAAGAAATCTTGTTCTAAATAAAGGTGGCATCCATCAGTAGATGCCAAGTACATCTCATCACTCATCATCCTTCGAGTCATAGTCCATGGCTGAAGCTCTAACTGCTCCAGCTTTAGCATCCCCTATGCTCGGTCGATGGGCCATGCTACTCTAGCAGCAAAGTCCTCCTGAGAGATGAAATGCCTCTCAGGGAAAGCAGACGTCAGTGTCCTTAGTATCTCCTGCTCCCCTCTGTAGAGAGCTTCCATCCGGGTCTCCATCAGGGACATATACATGTCCCGCATCTGAACCTAGGAATCAGTTTCAAAAAACATCTCGAATTGGTACGAGGTCAGAAACCCTAAACTTTGTGTTAGAGTCAGACGCGACTTCCCTTCCCTGCGAAGACACCAGAACACAAACCCTTCTGGAAGCGCCGCTGCTACCACATCGCAGGAAAGAAAGATGCGCCTAAGCTGTCAAAGTCACCTCCCTTCCTAAAAAATGAACCAACACCGAGAAGCGAAAGGGAGTCTTCCCTCCATGCGAAACACGAACTAGAGTTGGAGAAGAGGAAAAGGAAGCTCTTGTCTCCCTCACTGCGAGGAGAAACGAAACTAGAAGAAAAGAAAACAATGAAGATGGGTGCTTCCCCCTTCTTGTGAAGCCGCGACAGAGGAGTGAAGAAGAGAACAAAACAATGGCGGAGAAAACCCTAAGGGCGAGAGAGAGCAGCGACACAATTTAAAC
The DNA here is from genome assembly GCA_036885675.1 of Vigna mungo. Lineage (NCBI taxonomy): Eukaryota > Viridiplantae > Streptophyta > Magnoliopsida > Fabales > Fabaceae > Vigna > Vigna mungo. The sequence goes on from CP144694.1 coordinate 23,645,693, forward strand.
TGAAACGAAGACCTTTTGTCTAAAAATGCCTCTATTCGCAAAATTTAAACCTAAGCGCATGTTATTACCTCAGTTATTTTTATAACTGAAGCAGTAAGTCTCTACCGCCCCGGTTCTGTAAGAACTGAGGCGTAAAATGCCCAAAAAAGAAAATTAAAATATTATATTAAATGACATTTTTGTAAATTTAATGAACCTTTTTACCTCGGTTCCAAGGAGAACCTCGACCAAAACTCCTACACAAAATTAATTACCTTTTGTGAAAATCTAAATGCTACAACTGTCTAACTTAATGAGATGAGGATATGACCTCAGTTCTATAGGGAATCGAGGCCATAACCCCCTTTCAAAAAGTTTTTCAGTTCAAACGTTAGAGTACAACGCGAGAATGTCAGTGGAGCATAGGGGTTTTGGTAGAGATATTTGTCAGACTGCAGGTAGGAATCTCAATTGGAGTAGGGGATTTTGGCCTCGGTTCTGAGGATAACCGAGGCCAAAAACTCTGCACAAAGATATTTGTCATCTAAAAGGTCTTTTCTTGGCAACTTTTGTAGGCTTTATGGCCTCGGTTGTCCTTGTAACCGAGGCTGTAGGTGCTTTATGGATTCGATTAAGATAGAACCGAGACATATACTTTTCCAATAATTTCAAAAATGTCACCGTCCCATTTTATGCTTCGGTTTCTAACCAACCGAAGCCTTATGAACATGTTACTAACCCTGATTTTTACTAGTGCTATCTATGATCAATTATGTAATAGTAACATTTGGTCATGTCCACATGTAAAGGTACAGTGTGTTAATTTCCTAGAACAAGATCACATTGAACGCCTTGCCAAAATTCTAACATGATCAAACCTCATCTACTAAAATATCTACTAAAATGACCTTATTTGTCACCATCAAAGAGTGGACAGGATTTTTTTGTTCTTATCTGTGCCAAGTCTTTTGTAACCATCCATCTTTAGCTTTCCCTTATCCAATGCTTATATAATAGAATGAGTGTGACCCACATACTGTAGTTATCATCATCATTATTATTATTATTATTATTATTATTATTATTATTATTATTATTATTATTTTAAAATTTTATTAATATTCATTGTTATTAAATAAAAAATAAATTACGTAATAAATATTTAAAGGAAAAGTGGTTATGAAAATATAATTTTTATTCACGTTACTATTAGCAGCAAGAAAGCATCTAGATATATTTATGTAGCACACCTTTCATAAGGTGAAACTATAAAATTTATAATTCATATATGACATGTTTCAGAAGGAAGTTTGGTATGGAAAGGGGAGATATTTTATTTTGTTCTTATATGTGGTTTCGCCATCTATTTTAGCTTTCCTTTGTAACATGCATATCTAAAACAGTCACTGTAAACATCAAATCTTCATAATATTTGTCATTATTCAATTATGCATATTATTATTTTATGTTAAGATTTCATTTCTATTTATTATTATTTAATTATAATAAGATCAGTAATCTACTCTACTAACTATTGGAAGCGAAAGTGGTTATGAAAATATAATTTTTCTTAAAGTAAGAAATAAAGCACCAAGATATTTATGTTGCACACCTTTTTGTCATTATAAATACATCGAGCAAATACGAGATTTAATACCACACAAACTTGCCAAATTATATATGGAAACCGATGGTGAAGAGCGTGCCTCGAAATTGCTTGGAGCTCAAAATCATGTTTGGAATCATATTTTTAAATTCATAAATTCTGTGTCTCTTAAGTGTGCTGTTGAGTTAAGCATACCAGATATCATACACAACTATGGCCATCCTATGCCACTCTCACAACTCATTGCTTCATTACCAGTCCATCCTTCCAAGACTTCCTTTATCACCCGCTTGATGAAAATTTTGACTCATTCTGGTTCCATACTAATACGGTTAAAAAGGGTTACACGTGTCAGCTCGTAAATTTTTTGAATTTTTTAAATATATTTTTAATTATTTTTATTTTTTTATTTATTTTAAAAACAAATTGCCACGTGTCAAGTTGACATTGAGCCACGTGACAATGACAATGTGAGGTGGCACTGATAGTGCCACGTGTCACTATCAGACCACGTGTCATTAGATTTGTCTCAATTTGGTCCCTATATTTTTAATTTGTCTCAATTTGGTCCCTGTATTCTTATTTTATCTTACTTTAGTCTTATTTTTTTTAAAAACTAAACAATTTTGTTTCTCTCCAAGTTCAAACAAAATTTTATTTGTATATAAATCTCTACAAAGAAATTTATACAAATTAACTTTTTATTAGAGAAATAAAAAAATTACAAACTAACATATGACACATTTTTATTTATATAGTAGTAAAGAAATCATTTAACCTAAATAATATGAGTAACCTATAAAAGTTAACATCTCAATAATAAATATTTTTGTGAAGGTAATCTACACAACTATAGTCTCAATACTTCCTCAACAATTTATAAAAAGTTTCTAGAGTTAAATCTTTCAATTTGAAATACATTATTACTAATAATTTGCATAACAAAAACAAATTTAAAGACAAAAATTTGGAAAATGTACATACCGTATTTTATTTGGGAACGAACAAATTTTTTTAAATTTTTAAAAAAATTAAGACTAAATTGAGACAAAATAAAAATACAAGGATCAAATTGGAACAAAATAAAAATATAGCGACCAAATTGAAACAAACGCAATGACACGTGGTTTGACAGTGACACGTGGCACTGTCAGTGCCACCTCACACTGTCATTGCTACGTGGCACAATGTCAACTTGACACGTGGCAAATTTTATTTTTAAAAGAAAAAAAATAGAAAAAAAAATTAAAAATAATTAAAAATATATTTAAAAAAATTCAAAAAAATCACGAGTTGACACGTGTCACCCTTTTTAACGGTGTTAGTACGGAACTAACGACAGTGACCTAATTGCTTCAATTTTTCAAAAATAGGGACCCAATTGAGAAAAAGAAAAACTGAGGGACCTAATTGAAAAAAGTCACCGAAAATAGGGACTATCAGAATGATTAAACCTTTTAAATAAGGATAATGATATTAGACAACATTTTTTGGACAATATTTTAACATAATCTATGTGTTATTTTATGATTGGTCCAAAATTACTTCACAATCAATAATAATAATCATAAACACCAACCATAATGATATGTAAATGGTGTTAAAATGTCGTCAAACTTAAATAATAACACACTGATTTAGTTGAAGTCATAGAAACATTTTGGTGTCATTCAGTTTAACTCCGATAACCTAGTCCTTGCCATCCAATCCTCTTCACCCTCATCCACCTCCATCTCCATCCAATAGTAAGGTCGTGTCTCTTCCACCAGCCACTATAGTGCTTAAACGTTCTGCAAACCCATTCAGATCTACGGAATATGATTTAGTATAGGGTTGGGCAAAAATAACTGATATGTACTGTATTACTGTTAATTGTACTATATTATACTAAAAATAACTGATCCACTTTTACTAATAGTTCAGTATACTATTTGATGGTTCAGTTTTTAAAAACTGAACTTATAACAGTTACAGTTCAGTTATCTTGAGAAATCTATCTACTCTTACATATTTTCTAGTTCCAGTTCAACTGTTTCGTCTTGTCAAAAAAATTTTATTCAATAATAAAATATTAATAAAAAAATTGTTCTTATAAAAAAATAATTAATTTTTTAAAACAACTTTTTTATTTATATTTTTTATCAATAAAAATAAAGAATGTAATTTATATTTTTATATTTTTTAAGGTAGATATATATTGCGTCGGTAGGAAAGAGATTACTAGAGTATAGCGCTAGGCCCCTTTTTTTCTTGCTGCTATAGATCGACATGTAAACAAGGTAAATCTAATGGGAACAAAAATAGGAGGGTACCGCATTGATTGATAGGAATGGCCATAATGACAAACCGAGATCGACAGGGAGAGATGTGACGTGTTTTAATTAGATTCACGTATTAAAAATCTTTATTTTAATGGGGGCATAGAAGGAATGGCCATAATGACAAATGAGTAACCTCTAGAATAAATATAATACAAACCTATCCAAAAAATTTAATATTATTTCTCATCTAAATTTTTGAAATAATATGTTATTTAGCCTTGTATTGAGATTTCAATTTTACATTTCTTACATATTTATCTTAATTAAAATAAAATATAATTTAAAGGAAATTAAAGAGATTTTTTTTATCACATTATTGCATCTCATATAATAAATATTGATATATTTTATTTTAGTATAACAAAAATTTATAATCTTAATAATAATTAAAACGAAACCTTACTTGTAAAAATGTCCTACCACGACATTGAATAACATTTATCAAGTTGGGCTAGTAAAATAAGAATGTGATAGCAGAACTGTAATTAAAGTGATTTTTTTAATGGTAGCTCCTAAATTAATTGTCGTTACAAGTCCAAAATAGTGAAATAACGATAATTCAACAGTTAACTGTTGTTACATATTTTAAAAATGACGACGATTTAATCTGTAATTTTCGTTAAATACTTACTATAGCAAAATAACAACGATTTTATGCAATAACTATTATTATAAATGACCAAGGTTAAAAAGGTTTGACCATTTCACTTCCTATTTAAGTTTGATTCATTTTCTACTATGTCCGACGTCGACACACAGTGCACTCTCATCATTTGTTAACGTTCAAGTGTGAAGAATCAACTTCTTAAAGATTTTCACTTGATTCTTTAAGGTGTGTAAAAAAAGTGACACACATTCTTTCGGAATGGATATAAATTTCATACGTATATATGGAGTCAGGGCCGAGAGAACCATAAATAACGGGGTTCATGTTAAAAGGCCTTGTTCACTTAAGTGGATTTGGGGGAAAACAATTGAGAAGATTTGAAGATAATTTTTGTTGTAGTTTATTTGAATAAATTTTGAGATAAGTGAGAGTGGATTTGAAAGTAAATTTTTTTAATTTGTCACATAAATTAAATCTTACATTAATTCTCACAAACTTTACTTCCAAATTTACTCTCGTTTAACTCCAAATTCATTCAAATAAACAACAAAAAAAGTTATCTTCAAATCCATTCAATTACTCTCCCTCATATCCACTCAAGTGAATAAGGCCTTAGAGAAAGATGTGAAGATGATTTCTATGGTGTGATTAAACACATGTATGAGTTTGAGCACAATTCCTCAACGACTAAAATGAATATTATATTATTTTTTGTGATTGGTTTGATCCATCACGAAAAGATACAAGAGTGGATTCAAAATAAACATTGCGGATATTTCATGGATAAAAGATATGTGTTGCTTAATCCTTTTATAATTGTACATAATGGACAACAAGTATATTAATTATGTACCATATCCTGCATCAAACATGTAAAAAACTGACAAAACAGTATTTCCTGAGGCTTGTAGAGTCACGGTCACGGGAACTTTTCAGAATTTTCTATGAGGATCTCAAAACTAGCAAGGATCTCTAAAAAAATATAAAAAAAACCAAGAATATCTTTAGAAGAGGAAAAGAGCTAAAGAATGAAACTCGGATAAAAGGAGAATGAGAAAGACTGAATTTGGTGTGTCTTGGGGGAAAAATAATCTATTTATAGAGTTAAGAAAGAATAAAAGAAATAAAAGGCAATAAAAGCAAAATAATTAACATTGAAGCACTTTACTAAAAAACAATCTATTTATGGAACGTTGCAATCCAACGTTTACTCTTTTTTCCATTGCCAATTAATATGTACCAACCTTCAAAACAAACTTTCCACATTATTAATGTTTTAACTTTTGCAATATCATATTAATATATTATAACAATCCCCTACATATTGCAAAAGAGAGTTGAAAGTAATTTTTTGACTCAAATAGTTCAGTTGAGATTGTTGATAAGGGAAGCATTGGTTTAGCTAAACCTTAACCTCACAGTCTTCTGGTTTTCTATGATGACAACACATTATTAATAACACATGTATTGTTATGTGTTACATGTTCAATTCTTTATTGTGAATGATGTCTTAAAGAACATGTTTGTCTTGATTCTCATATATGTATGCTTATTCATTGATTTTATACTTTATACATCACTTGTGATTGCATTACATATGTTTAAGAAAAGAAAACCACATGCACTTCGTTAAACTTATATTGTGTGGCAAAACTGGAAGCTTAAGTTTTAAGTCGACTTCATTATGAAGTAAGTCGATTAAAACTCGTGACTTTGCAAGATTTTCAAAAACAGTGCTATGAGTAATTTTGCATTGAAAAATTTTTCAAAACTGATTTGAAATGTCTAAGTCGACTGCACGCGCAGTGAATTCGACTTATTTAGTTATTTGTTTTAAAATTTTGTTAATGCTTTTGTGCTGCAACGACTATATCTCTATTTTATGCTAAAGCATTAAATGCAAGTCAACTGAATTAAATGCAAATCAATTTGGTTGTTGTGACGGCTGCTAATTTGTTTAAACTGTTATAATTGTCTGATGACAGTCAACTACATTAGTGGCAAAGTCGACTATAGGAGCGTGTGATTTATAGAAAACTATAAATAGACGTGATTCTGTTGATCACAGAGACTTTGGTTGATCTAACAATTTCATTTGCTGTTTCAGATTGTGATCTCGGTGTAAAGGCTCAAAGAACTCATCAAGAAGACGGAGGAGATCTTTCTTTGAAGAGTTTCTTAAGGAAAGTGATTTGCGCTTACTGTTTGATCAAATTCTGCACTGCTGGTGTTCATCATATTGATCAAGACTTTTATCAATCTTTGGAAGATTGTTGCTGTCCTGTTGGGATTATAGGAGGTGAACTCGTGGAGTTCTTGACACTTTGAGGATTGTTCAAAGTGGGTTGAAGATTGTAGAAGATGGGATATCTTGCTGCAGATCTTTATGTTGTTGCCTATACTTTTAGTTAGAGGGTTAGAGAGATTGTCTATATTTTGACGTGAAGGTCTCTATAGAAATCTTGTGTAAAAAGCTTGACTAATATGCATTGACTTCCTGGTTGTGGAAGGACACTAGATGTAGGCATTGAGGTTGAACCAGAATAAAAACTTTGTGTTTGCTTTCTCTTTCCCTACACTCTTTACTTTAAGTCGACTTTACGATTTACACAGTCAACTTTATATTTCCGCTGCATATAAACTTCTTATTCCTTGCGATTCAAAAAACTTTGTAAGGCTTTATACTTTGCGAAAAAGATTTTAAGAAGACTCTGATTTTTGAACCTCACCAATTCATCCCCCCCTCGCCTCTTGGTGTTGAAACTGAGTCATCATGTTTCCAACAAGTTCAAACATTAAAAGAAAGATAAGAAACTTTTATTTTGGGTCTCATAGGATGTAATGCATCAGAGCTGATAAAGCAAGCTATATGAACCAGTCTTAGATTGAGATACTTAACACACAGTTTAGTTGGTATAGCAAGATATATGAACCAAAAACACTTAACATGTGTTAAAGTTTTATCAATCACAGTACATCCCCACAATCCTTGTTGTTATCGTTGTGTTGCGCTTACTAGGCTATGTGTGTGCCCGATATTCATGAGTGCTCTAAAGATCATGCCAAGATCTCATGCAAGCGGCTCCACTCGACACTTATATAGATGATTTTATCAAGTGTATACTGCAAATCACACACCACCCATAAGGGATATGAAAATCATTAAAAACTTTGTTTAAACTAAAATTCTTTCACCATATAAAATTTTAATGTAGTCTCTAGCACTTTCACACACACCATAGGAAGGGACATAATAGATTAAAATCAATTTAGTGCTATTAGAACTAACAAGTGACTTGTTTTTACCCATATGAACCTTATTCATGGGATCTCCAATCACAAAGGTTTGGTTATCATCACTTGTTTGTTTGCAAGTGGCTTAAGTCTCATTCCCCTCGATGTTTCTAATATCGTTTGTCTTCCTAGGGGTTTTGTCAGAGGATCTGCTAGATTCTGTTCTGACTTCACATAATCAATGGAAATAATTCACTCTTTAGCAGCTGCTTCACTAAATTGTGTCTCAATTGCATATGTCTATTCTTTCCATTGTTATTCTTGTTTTTAGTTGTAGCTAGTGCCGATTGACAATCACAGTATATTGATACCGATGGGGTTGGTTTCATTCCTAGTGGAATGTCCGCTAAGAAGTTTTTCAACCACTCAGCCTCATTATCAACCATCTCAAGAGCAACAAACTCAATTTCCATTTTTGATCTTGCAATAATTGTTTGCCTGGCTGATCTCCATGTAATCGCACCACCCCCAAGTGTGAATATATAACCACTAGTGGATTTTGTCTTATCTGAATCAAAGATTCAGTTAGCATCATTGTACCCTTCTAGTACAGCGAGAAATCCACTATATTCAATGGCATAATCCATTGAACCTCTTAAGTATCTCATAAGCCTAGCAAGTGCATCCCAATGTTCCTGATTTGGATATTGAGTGTACCTACTCAGTCTACCTATTGTATAAGCAATATCAGGTCTAGAAAAGCTCATCAAGTGCAGTAAGCTCCCAATTATCTAGGCATACTGAGGCTGAGATAATGATTCTCCTCTATTTTTCATTAATTTAGAATTAGCATCATAAAGGGTATTCATTGGTTTCAGGTCAGAGAACCCAAACTTCTTAAGAAGTTTCTCAATGTATCGTTCTTGAGATAGTAATATACTATCTCACTTCCTTATGATTCTAATACCTAAAATCACATTGGCTTCACCCAAGTGTTTCATTTCAAATTTTGATTCTAGAAACAATTTAGTTCTACTGACAATCTCATTGCATGTACCAAAGATTAACATGTTATCCACATACAAGCATATAATGACATAATCACCATTTTTAGATTTAGAGTACACATATTTATCAACATTATTAGGTAAAAAATCATCACAAAGCTCATGCCATTGTTTTGGCGCTTGTTTCAACCCATACAAGGATTTTAAGAGTTTACATACTTTATCCTCTTGATCATGTACAACACACCCTTCAGGTTGAGTCATATAAATTTATTTCTCTAAATCACCATTCAAAAAGGTTGTTTAGACATCCATATGATGTATCACTAGTTTATGGATAGCTGCTAAAGCTAATAACACTCAAATAGAGGAAATCCTAGTCACAAGAGCAAAAATATCAAAGTAATCTATGTTTGGTTTTTGAGTAAAACCTTTTGCTACTAATCTTACCTTATACTTCTCTATGGATCCATCATGATGATACTTTTTCTTAAAGATCCACTTACAACCAATGAGTTTTTCTCCTTTAGGCAAATCTACTAAAGTCCAAGTATTGCTTTTCTGAATTGATTCAATTTCAGTCCTAATGGCCTTATCTCACTATTTTGCATCAGGAGCAATAGTAGCTTCTAGAAACCTTGTTGGATCACTATCAACAAGATAAGTATAAAAGTCATCTCCAAAGGAAGTTTCCTTGCTATGTCTTTTACTTCTTCTCAAATCCTCATTCATGTTATCACTATTATTATTATTATCAACAGGTTGAGACATCTCACTAACCTTTAAGGAAAACACATGTCCAAAAAACTCAGCATTTTTCGTCTCTATTATAGGGTTTCTCTCAAGTATGTTACTTTTAACTACTAGAAACCTATAGGTAGCACTATGTTCAGCATAATCTAAGAACATGCAATCAAAGTTTTAGAGCCTATTTTCCTTTTCTTAGGATTGGGTAACATCACCTTAGCTAAGCACCCCCACAATCTTAAATATTTAAGGTTAGGTTGGTAACCTTTTCACAACTCATAACGAGTTTTACCGGTTTTATTATGGGGTATTCTATTTTGTAAAAAACATGTAGTAAGCAAGGTTTCTCCCCAAAGGTTATTAGGTGCACCAAAACGAACAAGCATAGCATTCATTATTTCCTTAAGAGTTCTATTTTTTTCTCTCAGCCACTCCATTAGACTCGGATGAATATGGTGGGGTCACTTCATGGATAATCCCTTCTTTAACACAATAGTCATTAAACAAAACATACTCACCACCTCTATCTGATCTAATCCTTTTAATTTTCTTATTCAATTGATTTTCTACTTCTGCTTTATAGGTTAAAAACACATTAAAGGCTTCATTTTTATTTTTGATTAAGTAAACTTTGGTGTATCTAGAATAATCGTCTATAAAGGTCACAAAATAATTTTTACCTCCTCTAGACATGGTTTGTTTTAAATCAACTAGATCAGTATGAATTACCCCTAATAGTTCAGGTTGGTGTTCTATAGAAAAACATTATTGGAATTTATACGACCTCTTCGCTTTGTCTTTATTACAACACACAAACCCCGTTTGTCTATGCGTTGTTAAAAGATTAATGTGAAAAGTTTGTTTTGAACGTTGGTATATATTAATTGGCAACGGGAAAAGGAGTAAACGTTGTTCTAAAAATTCATTGAGCAACGATCAAAATGTTTAAAGTGCTTCAATGGTAATTATTTTTCTTTTATTGCCTTTTATTTCTTTTATTCTTTCCTAGATCTATAAATAGAGAGCTTTTCCTCCATTCCAAGACACACCAAATTTAGTCTTTCTCATTGTCCTCTCTTCTGAGTTTCATTCTTTAGCTCTTTTCCTCTTCTAAAAATATTATGGGTTATTTTTATACTCTTTTTAGAGATCCTTGCTAGTTTTGAGATCCTCAGAGAAAATTCTGAGAAGTTCCTGTTGTATCCTTAAGGACAATGACTCTACACCCCTCAGGAAATACTGTCTTGTCAGTTTTTACAAGAATCTTAAGGACTTATTACTGACATCAATAATATGCCTTCGGACAGCCAAACCTTTGTTCCCAGAACCCAGAAGGTCTTAACAAAATCACTTTTGGACAAGTTGAAAGTAGAGGTTTTCTCTGAACAGAACTTTTGGCGTTGGCAAGAATGTGTCCCCACCCTTTTAGACATGTATGGAGTTGTTGTTGGTCCCAAAAGGTACGTACACAAACCTGATCACAAAACAAAAAATAATTTTCTTAAATCCTATCCTAATGAATCTAAACCCACCTGGCATAGAGTAAGAAACGACAATCCTCCTAGGGCAAATATAGTCGAAGGAGATGACATTATTGTTGCAGTCATTTCTCAAGTAAATCTGATGACCAATGTGACCAAATGGGTGGTAGACTCTAGTGCTATCGGGCATATCTATGCAAACAGAAGTGCCTTTACCTCTTACACTAGTGTAGGGGATGGAGAAGAACACGGCTACCTCGGTGATTCCAGCATCACTCCTGTTCTAGGAAAAGGACAAGTTCTTCTCAAACTCACATCTAGAAAAACTCTGGCCTTGAGTGATATGCTACATGTGCCATCAATTAGAGTTAAATTAATAGCTCTAACACTATTGGGAAAGGTAGGGGTTAAAGTGTCATTTGATTCTGACAAGACCATTATGACAAAAAATAATGTTTTCATGGGGAAGAGATATTATGATCAAGGACTTTTAATTCTAAATGTTTATGAAAATATTAATGAATCAAGTTCTTCTGCTTATATTATTGACTCGTATGATATATGGCATGCTATATTAGGACATGTGAATTCCTCGTTTTGAAATTACAGCGACTTGGATTGATTAATATGCACGATAAACAAAGTAGTGAATGTGATATATGTAGTGAAGGACATGAGAAATGTTAATGACATCATTGAAGTTGAAGCACTTATCGAATTGCAAGATATAGAAGCTAGTCTTAAAGAAGTGGATTCCAACAATGTTTTATAATTTTAAGGACATATAAACGAAGAAACATCTCAATATGAAGAATACAATGAAGAGGGAAGAAGTGAAGATGAACATGAAGATGAATTTTACACTTCTAGCACTAAATAGATGTAGGGTGTGTTGGTGTATTTTGGATTTAGAAAAATTTATGTATTTAGGAGATGTTAAATATATTAACGCTGGAATAATCTTTGCTATGCAGATTGTAATGGAATTTGTTATGATTTTTTATTAAGTGTTAATGTATACAAACTGTTTTACAATTTTGGAGTTTAAAATTTTTACTTTAAGTCCAATTACTATATTTATCACAAAGGCGAACGTGTTTTCGGAATTATCCCCAATAATCAACGACAAGGCTACTAGTTTTTCTCACGTCATTAATTGTCATTAGGAAGTTTGAGTAATACTTATAGTTTTTATGCTTTTCCTTTAGTTCCTAACTATTTTTTTCTTTCTAGAAAGGAAGTGAATTGTGAAAATAGCAAACAGTGAAAGGGTTGACAAGTTGAAGCAAGTGGGAGAAGTTCTTTTAAATAATAAATGTAAGGATTCCGATATTTTGATAACAACGTTTGACACTACTTTAACAACGTCACGTGTCGGCATGCGATTGGGCGTTTTATTTTAAAAAAATAAATAAATCTAACGTCATTAATCAGAAGAGATTTGAATTTTTCAATTCCAAGTTTGCCCTTCCCCTGTTTCAAAAGATTTTAACATTCTCTTTCTTCCCATTTCTCCATTCCGTTATTGTTCTTGGCTTGATTTCCGCCCTTCCGTTCTCGTTCTTGCCTTCGTTGGTCCTTCTCCTTGCCTTGTTCGCCTTCGTTGTCGTTGTTGGTGTGGGTGTCATTGTCATTTCATCTCTTGGTTCTTGCTCCGGTCGTTTTGCTAAATGGTGAGTTCTTCGAGTAGGGTAAGCGCGTTCATCCTTGGTAGATTTTGTGTTTAGCGTTTCGTATTTTGAGTTTGGGTTTTCTTTGCTGTTTTTCATTTAGGGTTTTTAAGTTTTGGTTTTTGTGTTGGAGGAAGAGGTGGCATTTTAGAAAGCTAGACGAAGAAGACTAGAGGATGGTGGACAGAGTGTGCCTTGTGAAGAACCGTCCATCTCCCCGAGAGACATCTCCCCGGGCGGCATCTCCCGGGAGGCATCTCCCAAAAGGCATGTCCACCGATCCTTCTCCAATGGAGACATATGTGAAGATGGGGTCACGAAGGCGTTACAAGAGCAGAGCGCTTAGGACACCTTACGTAGGATTGCTTAGAATTAAAAATGAGTGATATTAGTATAGCTTTGTAAAGAGATTGTAATATAGAGATATTGTAACATGAACACATGTTATATAATTTGGTTTGTATTCTGTTGAATGTTATAAAAATGGAAGTTGCCTTTATTAAGATATTGTTATTATAAATGGGAAATCTAGTTTTGTTTGAATTGTTAATGACTAAAGTTTGCATTGAAATGTAGTATCAATGTATTTGAATGATGAATGAAACAATGATTGTTTGAGATTGGAAAGAATTTTGTATTTTGAACAAAATAACTTAGTTGAGGATCTGAAAAAAATGCAGCAGAAAAAAATGCAACAGAAAAATTCTGTATTTATTTCAAAACCACTGGATTCAGTCATAAACATTACAAAGAATGACCATGGTCCTCTGCGTTTGAAATTGAGGCTCCCTGTGTTCAGGTTTGTGTCCAAATTCTGGAATTGACTCTGGTAATCGTTTACCAACCTCTGGTAAACGATTACCACTCACTTGTCTGCTGCACAAGCGTTTGGACTTCACCCAAGTTGAAAAACTTTGCTTAAATTTAAACAAATTATTAATATCGCACTTTCGTTTCCCATTAATACACACACGACGTAAATAAAAAGACATCGCAAATCACCTTATCATCAACAATTCAATCTTATATATGTATCACTGGAGATCAACAAATCATCAACAATGTGATCTTAAATATACATCATCTGTATAGGGTAAAATGTAATTTGAAATTCATATAAAGATGTAACAAATCTTAACAATCCTGCAAAAAGCCATATTCATGTAGCGCTTCCATTCTTGCAATGTTGTCGTTGTCCAGGATTCAGTCCTTTACGTAGTTCTTTCTAATTTTGCGCAAGTCCTCCTGGGACAAAATCTTATTTACTTAAGATATAAACAACACCATCTAACCCTGTGGCCATGAAAACATCCACAACATTAAAAGGAACCAATTGCTGACACACCCTAAAACTAACATCATTCCCAACCCACCGTTGAACCATCACCTTCAATAATTTTATATTCATTTGAATAGGGTTTAAAAGGTTCAAGCACCAATTAAAAGGAGTCATATTAAGACGCTGTATATGAGGGTCTCGTAGTTTGGTATTCATTTCAAGAATGGTCGCCAAATCCATGAAAATACGAAGGCGCCACTACAAAACATTAACATAACATACATTAAATACTAACCTTCACACGTTATACATCATCCATACGAATAAAACATAAAATTTTATCTTACACTTGGTTTTCTTGAAGCCATTAGACTTGCAGTGATAACAATGCATACAAAAAAAGTTAGGTTTCGCTAAAGAAAAACACCTCTCTATTGGAGATTAGGTTAGAGTAAGTTTGTAGTTGTACTTTCCCCAAAAATAAAACAACACCTACAAGGACGAAAACAACAATGGTACAGGGCAAGGCTCTTCAGTGCACACCAAGGATGCCCGAGACACCCACAACGACCCATACAACGACCGTGATGATCCGAGAACGAGAACACCCTTTGACACCGAGAACGCCTGAGAAAACGAGAGAACGAGAGCGGGACAACAAAAATGATGATAGCAGAACGAGAGCACCATCGGAGAAAGAGTGAGGAAACCGTGAAAATGAAACAATGAAAATGGGCGCGAAAGGAAAATTCATTCTCTTTGCTTTCCAATTATGCCCCTGACTTCATTTAAAAAACTGATGTTTTTTTAATAACCTGGCCAATGGAAAAACGCCAACTGGCATTGTCAAAACCGTGTCAAAAAACGGTGTCAACATATAATTTTCGTACATGTAAACATGTAATAGACTAAAATACGGTCTATTCTTCATCAAACACCTATTATTACAGCATGTATTACAGTAAAAAGTCTAGTGAAATAGCACCTAAAGGTAGCCTCAGATTAAAATGGAATCTTTTTCTCTTTCCTTCTTTCCCCTTTTTGTCTCACTCTTAAGGTGAATTGATGTCATTTTCACCCAATAATCACCCAACCAAAATTTTTATTTAATTACCGTTCCTTGAAAACTTTCACGCACAATTCTGTCTTTAACAAAAGTGGGTGGAATTAGCACTACGATACTGATATTTTGACAAATTTTTTAATTACTTTTTTATAATAGGACACGTATCATCATTTTATTGATTTATTTGAATTTATGTTTAAAAAATCTTTGAAACGAACTAATTACAAACTGTCACATATTTATTGTTAAAAAATTATTAAAAAAATATTGTTAAAAGAACTTTTTCCATAGCATCATAGATTGTTAGTAATTCATCAATTTTTGGTGCAAGATCCTCTTTGTTTCACCTTCAAAGAGAAATAATGCATCTGTCCTTCCAATTATAGTTTAGAGTTTAGATTCCACCCTATACACAATATTCAATAGTTTTCATCATTGAATATCATATGAATAAACGGTTAAAAAATATTCATATATGCACTATTTAGAACTGTGACAATTTGGAACATTGTTCATTTTCCATCAACTAACATTCCATGCCTTTTTTTGAATCTCTCCATGCTAATAAGTTTCCTTCCATGCCAGCCTGTTTTAACTTCAATTACCGACAAGTGTTTATAATTAACAAGGGACTAATTAAAGTGAGCCAAGTATTACCACACTCAAATACTTTGCAATAGAAATTTACAAATTTGAGCTCCGTTTCTGGTTTATTTGTTTTCATTTCTTTCAAATACTTTATATATCTTTAACTTAGAAAAAAGACTATTGAAAAACCGTTTGTCTTTTCTTTTACTACATTTAGTGATTACTGTTGAACTAACCTCAAGCATGAAAAATATTTTTTTTTCTGAAGTATATTGTGTTATTCATTAATTGAATAAGGTAATTGAAATAGCTGTATAAAATAGAATAAAAACTGTTACGTACAATAATATAAAAACTAAACAACTGAAAAATATCTCCTAAAACAAAGAAAATCAAAAGTTACACTTTTAATTCCTTTTTAAATTGAAGTTTATTTAATAAAACCCTCCCATAAACTTAAATTTTTTTCTTCCTCCATCCCAATAAACTTTCTTAATTCTTGAAATGATGCTGGCAGCTTTAAATTCTTCATCTTCTGCACCTGTCAACAGACATACTACATGTACCTTATCAATGGAGTTACAAATGTCGTTTTGACTCAGAAATTTTGGCCTTATAGGATCGTCTTATTCTTAATCATGTTCATTCACCCTTTCATATGTGATCTCTAGACATCTTGTATTAACATTTGAGTCCTCTCCCCTAGAAATCATGCTTCATGAAGGCTTTTCCTTTAAGTCAACCCAATTCATTCATTATTTTCATTTACCTTGACATCTTGGCTTACTAGAATTTTTTCTGAAACCGGGTTCTACAGCTGGTAAGCTTTTGCTTGTTTATCATAGCCAATGAAAACATATTTCTTGCTTATGTCATCAAGTTTCGTTTTGGGTTGACTTGGATAACAACAACACTGTTGAGAATAAAAACTAAACTTCTAACTGTTTTAATTGTCTATTGATAATCAGTTCCTTTTAACCTCTACTGTATAAACTGTACATATATACTTTGTATTATTAATGAGAAAAACTAATCTCATTTTCTCTTTCTCTCGTGTCTCACACTCTGTACATCTCTTTGCATAATTTCCTCAAACACCTAAGGGGTAACAGTGGTATCAAGAGCAACATGTTGCGAGACCTGGTGAAGATTTGTGAAGTCCAAGAAGACATATAAAAAAGGAAAGTCAAGTGGAAGAAGCATTGGATGGAATGATCTAATACAACTTGCCAGTATTTGACGACAAAGGTTATGAAAATTGGTGCGTTAAGATGGAAGCAATCCTTGGATTTCAAGAACTGGATGAGATTGTAAAGAAAGGTTTCCAAGAACCTTCGAAAGGTGACTCGAAAGAGATGAAGAAGTTATACAAGGAGAAGAGGCAGCTTGACTACAAAGGTAGGATGTTATTACATCAGTGCATCTCTGCTATAATCTTTCAAAAGGTGTCAAAAGTTGTCACGGCCAAAGAGGTTTGGGGCATTCTACAGGAAGGTTATGGCAATTCTAGAAAGGTGAAGAAGATCAGGTTGCAGGCTTTAGAGAGGCAGTATGAACTCCTATGCATGGGGAAGCAAGAAACGATCGTGAAATATATTTGGAGGATCCAAATCGTGGTGAATGTTATGAGGGCCTGTGATAAAGTTGTGAAGGACAAGAAAATTGTTGACAAGATACTTAGAACTTTAACACCACAGTACGATCATATTATTGTAGCCATAGAAGAATGCAAGGATCTTGAAACGATGAGAGTGGAAGAGCTGCAGAATTCCCTTGAAGCGCATGAGCAAAGATTGATTCAAAAAGAATGCACAAAAGGGTGTGGTGTAAGGCACAACTCAAGCCTTGCAGGCTAGAAATAATCAGAGCTTCAAGAGCTGTGGAGCTGGAAAAGGGCAAAGGGAGATCACGAGGTGGACGAACAGGTGGTAGAAATAAACTCCTATGATCAACCTGTGAAATATAATGGTAGTGAGCAAAGAGAGCGAAACAAGAGAGGTGGAAGACAATAAAGAGGCAATGGCAAAAAGAGTTTTGACAAGAGAAACGTTCAATGTTGCACATGCAACAAGTTTGGGCATTACTCTACAGAGTGCTGGCACAACGAAGCTGCAAAGAAAATCAAGAATGATGAGGCAACGAATCTTGCTTAAGACACATGTGATTCGGAGTCTAATCATGTGCTGTTGATGAGTACTATAGAACAGGTTGAAGAAGATTTATGCAGAGAATTAGTGCGGAACAGGTGTGATCGTGTAGCTGAACACGTATTGCAATCGAACGCGACAAGCCATGTAGATAAGTGTCACTGTGACATAGACCACATGTCTTCAAACAAAATGTGCCATGTAGCGGTTGATGAAGAAAGCGAATGTGTGTTGCTGTCAAGTGAAAACAACCATGCGGTGGATGAGTTATGCTGGTATTTGGTCACTGGGTGTTCTAATCGCATGATAGAAAGGAGAGAGTGGCTAGTGAATCTTGATCCAAGTATAAGAAGCAACGTGAGATTCATAGATGATAGCACGGTTACAGAAGAAGGAATTGACAGAGTCCTAATCACATGCAAGAATGGTCGAGTTACATATATGGATGTTGTGTTGTATGTCCCAACAATGAAGAGCAACTTATTGAGTCTTGGACAACTTCTGGAGAAAGGTTACACCATGACAATGCAACAGAATCTCATAAAGGTATTTGACAGAAGACAACGTCTTGTGATCAAGGCTCCGTTTGCAAAGAATAGAACATTGAAGGTAAACTTGAATGCTGCAGCAATACAATGTTTATCTACATCGAATGTCGAAGAAAAAAATTGGGTATGGCATTACAAATTCGGGCATCTAAACTTTAAGAGGCTAAGTCTGTTAAACAACAAAGAATTGATAAAAGGTGTGCCTCTGATAAATACCCCAAAGAAGATCTGTGAAGGTTGTGCCATCGGGAAGCAAGCCAGAAGAAAGTTCAAGAAGTCTGCACCTAAAAGAGCCAAACAACCACTTGATGTAGTTCATTCAAACATATGTGGCCCTTTTGAAGTGTCATCACTTGGAGGTAACAAATACTTCCTAATCTTTGTGGATGAGCGGACTAGGAAGATATGGATTTATCTTTTGAAAGAAAAGAAAGAAGTTTATTCACGCTTAAATTTTGTGCCACGGTGGAGAGATAATCGGCGTTGCAGATAAAAATCTTCAGAACTAATGGTCGAGGAGAATTCAAGTTTGGAGAGATGAGCAAATTTTGTGATGACAAGGGAATTGTGCACGAGGTTGTAGCTCCATACACACCCTAACACATGGCTTGGTCGAGAGGAGGAATAGAATGCTGCTTGATATGACCAGGTGCTTGACAGGTGCTTCAGATGGCTTTTAAGGTATGTTTTGTTTTATTTGTTTTGTGATTGAGAATATTATTGAATGAGTCACAAATGCAAGACTATTTCTTGTTTTCTTCTATTCTAATTCTAAAATGCAAATGTTAGGTATAGAGTGATGATGAGAATGTATAAAATGTGGATATTAATTATTTGTAAACTAATCCAACCTATAACAATACCTAAAATGTGAAGAGAAACAAACTCTACGAATATGTTTGATGAAATTCGTAAGAGAAGCTTAAATGCACTCTAGGTTTTTGATGAAATGATTGTATGAAGGTTCATGGAGTTATATAATGAGGAGAGATTGGTTTGCATCACTTTCTCCCAATTTCAATTTTGAAGGCTATTGCTTCACCACGACAGGTATCATTACACTTTAAAATGTATATTTGGAAATTTGATCTGAATCTTATTTACAGTCCAGAATTATTTATTTCAATCATTCTATTTTCAGATGAGATCAGCAGATGAAGGGCAAACTACTTTCTATACATGTACTCGTTGTGGTAATCAATCTCAGGAGAATTAGTTGTTTACTTTCACTAGTGCAAAAACATTATTTAACGTCACCCCTTAGACATCGGTTAAGGGTAAGCACGACGTATATTGATGACCAGTGGTATTTTTGTAAATAAGTTGGCCATATAGATGTCAGTTAGAAGGTGCCTCGACGTTTATAATATTTTAGATGTCAGGGCCCCTCCTAACTGACGTCTATATTTCTGACAGGTGGGTGAAAAATGATTTCTTTCAGTCATATAGACGTCCGTTAGGAGGGGCCCCGACGTCTATATCGCGGAAATTAATGGCTATTCACCTACCTGTCAGACATATAGACGTCAGTTGGGAGATCCCCTACTTCTAAAGCACTTTAGACGTCTGTTACTCTGGGAACTGACGTCTAAACCCTAAATCCAGAAATTTAAAAAGTCAGTTTTTAACTCCATTTAGATGTCTGATTCCGCCACTCCGACTTCTAAAGCACTTTAGACGTCTGTTATTCTGGGAACCGACGGCTTAACCCTAAATCCAGAAATATAAAAAGTTACTTTTTGACTCCATTTAGACGTCTGATCCTGTCACTCCGACTTCTAAAGCACTTTAGACGTCTGTTATTCTGGGAACCGACGTCTAAATGTCTGCATTAAAACACTACGAACGCGAGGCAGTAGTTTCGCACACTCATTGTTCATCATCTTCCTCGCGTTTTCTTTGCACAGGCTACGTTTTTCAGGTTCGTTTTCTCACTTTTGCACCGTTTAAAATTAATTTTACTCCGATTACATTACTCTTTGATGAATTATTTTTCATTTGAACCGATTAAAATGCGTTTTCATTGAGTTTTTGTGCAGTTTTGCTCATGTCCTTAGGCAACGTTCTTGGACGGCGATTTCTTGCGTTTTGCATTCCTCCAATTCCCTCCACTACATTATCAAAACCATCCAATACAAAATAAGAACATACAATCCATTCTCTTCAACCTAAATATAAAGTTGTAAACTCGAATTACCATGACCTAGGAGAACTCGAGAGGCCTCAAGTGGAGAAAGATCCTATCAAATACGGCGACATTTTAGACGTCTGATCTATGAGTCTGACGTCTATATAGATGTCTGACCTATGGGGTCCGACGTCTCATTTAACGTCCCTAGAATAAACGTCGGTTCATAATCTAACGTTAAGAGCCCAAAATAACCGACGTTAAACAGCGTTTTTCCACTAGTGTTTAAGGCTATCTTTGGAAGGAACGTACCAGGAAAAATAGAATGATCTTTAAGGCTATTTTGTTTGAGCACTTGACCCCACTAAGATTGTTATCTGGAATTAATTAATAAGCCATTTTACCTTAAATTTCTTTTCTATATCAGCTATAAATAATTAAGACTACCTGGAGAAATGACATAGCAGTACAACCCAAGTAGGCTAGATTTAACATAGAAATTGGGTTGCTACTCTGTCGAGTAGGAAAGTTTTGGATTCCTCATCTTTATATAATAAGATATTTTAGCCTTTTAACTCAACATCTTTATACTTGTCTATTTAGTTTTGGTGCAATGAGGTATATGTCGAGTGTGGTCAACCTGTATTTAGTATAATTTTTTGTGGCTTGTATTAATAAAGTAGCTTTAGTGTGTAGCCTTACTTTATGAAATCAAATTGTGTCAAATATGAATTACCAAGAAAATTATCCTCTGATTTGGTTTCAAGAAGAGGAGAAAAACTATGAATAATATATCATTCAAAGCAGAATTATAAGCTTGTACATTCCCTACCTTTAGGTGATCTTAAAAGCTCATATATATGCAGGATGGTAAGACCTTACCCAATGGACCTGTTATTTCTCCTGACAGAATATTTTATCGAGAAGGTGAGATATTTTTTAATGTGAAAGCAGTTATAATTGAATAAGTATTGCAATGCTGAAGTAATAAACTCTTGATCATCATGAATTTGAAATCAGGTTGTGTGTTTGTTTTCTTATAATGCAAAGGATGCCATTTATCAATGTGTGGCCCAAAATTAGGTAGGGGTGATGTAATTCACATGAATATTTAAATGCTCAATCATAATCCTTGGCATATAAAGAGTCTTAATTTTTTTTTTACTTTAACTTGTTTGTATAGCTACTTGACAAGTTCCAAATTTAGTTTATGCATGAGTTAAAATTATGATAAAGGTTTGCAAAGTAACATATACATAAATTAATTTTAGTTTATGATAAAGGTTCTTCTTATATTTCTCTTTTAAAAAGAGCTTATAAACAAGCTTATCCAAAGAGGCTCCTGGTACTCAATTAGTCACCAAAAACAGATATGATGAAATGAACTCTAAATAGATCAAAACAGTGCAAAAGTGCAAAAGTTGATCAGATGGGGAAAAAGGATTTCTGTCCACCCCTAGACTTAACACATAATAAATCCATATTTTATTTGATTATCTTGGATCTTAAATTCTTTGTCTATGATCATTGTAACATCATTACTTGGAGAAAATGGTCAAACAAAATAAGTGAAGTTTTTTAACAAGTGAAATAAAGTACATTTTCATTATATTTTAATTATAGTCAAAGAAATATCTTTGTCTTCGGTAATTATAAAAAAGAAAAAAAATACAACTTTAATATAGGTGTCATTTTAGTGTGAATATCATGGGACATTACTGTCTCACATTCTTTGTATCCATAAGATTAAAAAGTAAAGTGGTTCTACAATTTCCTATAGTGTACAACAAAGAAAGGTGAAAGTGACGCTGAAGATCTAATTGGCTGCAGAATTAAAGTTTAGTGGCCTTTGGATAAGTAGTTTGTTCTTATATTAAAACTTGAGAGATCAATCTAAGAAGCAAAGTGGTATATTGATGCCACCGTTTTTATTAATCTAAGACATGTGAAAAAAAAATTGTATATACATTTTTAGTTATGTCTAAAGCTTTTTGACCACATGACTCACGGATTTAGCTTCTGTTTTTTTACTGCACTTTTATTAGTTTGCCTGGTTATCAAGTTTTTTCTGACAAGCTCTCAATTAATTATTTGTGTGATTTTTCTATGTTTTCTTTAGTTTCATCCCATTGATATACTGTAAATTTTATAAAGTGTAAGTATCCTTTTTCAAATTAGTTTTAGTTTAATTTCAATTGGAGGCATGTGTTTCATTGTAAATCACAATATAAATTTTTTTCTTATTTTGGAAAATTTTAATTGAAGTATGTCGTGTTTTATTTCTTCTAGCTTCATTGGACGCCTTGTACCCCATTCAGAATGTGCTGCCATCTTTTGTGGGTTATAGGTCTACAATCATTATGTCTCAATTTTTAAATTTAGCTAGAGAAAATCCAGTAACAGATCAATTTTAATAGTACTTTTCTCTTTTCAGGAGTGTAATCGAGATGCTTAAAGTGGAAATTAGAGAATTTGTGTGCAATTTCAACACTGTATTGGAAGAGATGTCATCATTATCCAAACAAAATCTTTCCACGCTTATTGATTGTATGAAAAATCGTAAATTTGATATTGTAAGTTTTCAATAATTCATTAATAGGTTTGAGTATATTTTGTTAAGTTGTTTATGTAATATATCTATTTTAAATGTAAAATGCTTGGTATGGTGTTGAATGAAAACTATTGTGATGGATAGTTGTGTGTATATATATTACAGGTTTGTATTGTGGTATATGCAGTTGGCAACTATACACATTTCCAAATATTGTTTTCAAGTTGATGTTAACTGGCTCTAGTTTCTGGGAATGTATTATTTTCTATTTTTAATCATGTTGACAAGTGCTAATTGTGGAGTGTTGTTTCCTGGTTTCTGGGCCTTAAAAAATACCAAATTTTTTCTTAAACAAGCAACCATGCCATTCTGGTTTTTTCACTGGTAAGAGTCCACAGGATTTGATTGAAATACAAAATAACGATTAGTTTTGACATAGGCCCCACCAATAGTTCCAAATAAATACAAAAATTATTAAATGTTAGGTTGAAGCTTCTTCAATTATCAAAGATTGAAAGACGTTATTTTGTGTGAATGATTGCAGGGTTTAGTGATAGAGAGAATCCAAGATTCAATATCAGAAGAGGTTAAGAGGTTGATCTATCTTAGAGATGGAAGTGGAGAATATTGTCCAAGTTTGAGGTTGAAAGAGAAGGACTTTATGATGCCAAGGAAGTGTTGTAAAAAACTGACAAAATAATATTTCCTGAGGCGTTGTAGAGCTACTGTCCTTAACGACTTATCTACGGTGTGTTGCGCAAGTTCTCCAAGATATAACAGTAACTTCTTAGAATTTCTGAGGATCTCAGAACTAGTAAAAAAAATTCTAAAAAAAAAGAGTATAAGAATAACCCAGAATAATTTTAGAAGAGAAAAAGAACTAAAAAAAAAAATTCAGAAAAGAGAAGAATGCGAAAGAATGAATTTGGTGTGTGCTCTCTATTTATAGAGCTAATGGAGAATAAAATTAATAAATGATAATAAAAGCCATTCAATTTTATACGGTTGAAGTACTAAATATTTTTTATCGTTGCTTGATAAAAATATGAAAGTTGCAGAGAACGTTACTACCTACATTCTTTTGCAATAATAATATTATAACAAAACTTTCCATTGTGGGATCTGATATGTAGAAATCCTTCACTTCTTAAGGCTGAGACTCATGGCTGGAGTGATGGAGAAGAACTTGAACAAATTTTGCTCCATTTGATCCACAAAGTATCAATGGAGCAAAATTCTCCCTTAATTTCCTCTTTTTGCAAGCTTCAGACTCTGTCAGTCACTACTCATGAAGCTTTACCCAAAGCTCTACCAATTCGACCATAGTTTCATGGTTTTGTAACTTTTGCAATGGACCAAAGTAGAATATAGCATGACTAATTTTTGTCTCAATAGTATAATAGTATATATTGAGTTACCTCTGCCTTAATTTCTGTAATATTCAATGACAATCTAGTTACAATGAGGTAGGACCATCCAGTTGTAAACATCACGTTTTAATAAAAATTGATAGATATTTGGTATTAATTTTTATAATTTGATAGTTTTATTTGACTTTTATTCGTATATGAAACTATTAGTTATTGGGTGTAGATGTGATATCATCTAATTTTTTTTATAAAATCATAAGTTACCTATGGATTTTTCCGTATATAATTATATACAGATTTTATATACGGATTTTTTCGTATGTAATTTATATACGAATTTTACATACATATTTTTCAGTATATAAATATATACTAAAAATCAGTATATAATTTATTTACGATAGTTTTATATACGAATTTTCGTTCGTATGTAAACTGTATGTAACCAAGTGTTATATACAGATTTAACTATATGTAACTCAAATTTTTCTTATAATGTGTGCAATTCAATATATATGTAACTAGATATGTCAATTGATAAGAGATAACCGTTTAATGATCTAAACCAAGGTAATCAATACATAGTGATAAAATGTCATTTCAATAAATTATACTCTTAGTAAATGCACATAATACATAATAGCTTAAGCATATAGGATATTGCAATGGTATCAGCTCATAATGATAATAAAGCATAAACAATTCAAGTACATTTTTCAATACTCAAATCAAACATGATTTTGAATTTCAAGCACAGAGTATATTATAACAAAAATGCTAGTTATTATGTTATAAAAAGGTTTCATATCTGTAGAATTATGCAACAAAATAATAAATGCTTGATTTGAATCACATATCTCTATGCACAATGAAGTTTAATGTGAATTTAAACGGGATAAAGCATATAATGTGTATTGTACTCAAAACATATATCCAATGACTCTCCGGACTTATTCATTTGACCAAATATAGCAATTAAATGCACATTTAACAAAAATTGCCTATCTAATCGATTATATTATCTGTATAAAAATTATGCAGAATTTGTCCTTTTGAGATGTTTTCATTCATGACAGTATTATGATTTTTATTTATGTAAAAATATGCAATACTGAAATGATTTTTGCGGTTATAATGCACAACTTAAGACAAGAGTCCATAATTCATTTCTAATTGTATAAAACCTCTCTTTTAATAAAGGTTTTGTAAAAATATTTGATGTAATGTATCTATAAATTCAATTTTTCAATCACATTTTGATACATTTAATACTAATGACAGATATAATATTCCAAGTTCAAGCTCAAATTAGTATAATGATGTTACTAATCATTATGTAACAGCGTTGTAATAATTATATATAACCAATCACTCTATCATCAGAACTATACATTAGAGCTACACTTTCAAAATATCTGTTCTAGATAGTGAATATAATTTCAAAACTCGAGGTTATATAATATGCAATGAATTCAAAAACAAATTTATAATATGCTATTCCAATGAATTTTGTACATCATAGAAACGGTTTAACTCAACTGATCATATAACTAGAGTAAATAAATGACTAGCTAATTGATTATACTCATTTTTAATCGATTAGATGTAGGCATCAATGTGTAATCATATACTAGCTAATGGCAGAAATATATTTTACTCAAATTTAAACAAGTAGAATCGTTTTCTTATATCACATTATACCAGTAGAATGCTAAAATTCAGAATTCAAAAGTAAAACATATAAGATTATGTGAATATTTTTGAGGTAGTACAAAATAGAGTTATAGTTTTGTTTAAGGTAGTTGAAAATTTTATCTACGCCTAGTAGATGACCGAACGTAGCTTTGGTACCACAATGGAGTCTCGAGGCAAAGGAACTGTCATGGTGGAGACAAAGAAAGGTACGAAATTCATCAAGGACGTTTTACTAGTTCCAAATCTTAAAGAAAATCTTTTAAGTATTGGCCAAATGATGGAGAATGGATATTCTCTTCATTTTGAGAAAGATACATGCAAAATTTATAATAGTAAAATGATTGAAATTGGCCAAGTAAAAATGGAGAAGAGAAATAGAAGCTTTCCTATAAGCTTCAAACCTGAAACTAATATTGCCATGAAGGTAGAAGTTGATGACTCATGGCTTTGACATAGGAGAATTGACCACTTCAACACACATGCCTTAAAGCTTCTATATCAGAAAAACATAATGAGAAATCTTCCAATCTTGAAGGAGAATAATGAATCATGCGAAGGATGTCTCCTTGGAAAACAATGAGAACGCCTTCACATCACAACAACAGGTATTTCATCCTCTTCATTGATGACTTCTCTAGAATGATATGGGTCTATTTCTTAAAGGCAAAGTCAGAAGTCTTCGACATATTCAAGAAATTCAAGGCCCTTGTTGAGAACCAAAATGGAAAGCAGATAAAAGTACTTAGAAGTGATCGTGGCAAGGAGTATACATCTCACAAGTTTGACAAATTCTGTGAAGATGAAGGCATAGAGCGACAACTTACAGTTGCACATACTCCACAACAAAATGGTGTGTCAGAGAGAAAGAATTGCACAGTTATGGAGATGCCAAGATCAATGCTAAAAGAGAAAAGTATGCCTGACACTTTTTGGGCTGAAGCAGTCTACACTGTAGTTTACATTCTAAACAGATTTCCAACTAAGGCAGTCCAAGACAAGACTCCTATTGAAGCTTGGAGTGGGAGAAAGCCATCAGCTAAACACGTACGAGTATTTGGGTTTATCTGTTACATACATGTTCCTAGAGGCACAAGCTTGAAGACAAGACTATACGAGGAGTATTCTTAGGATATAGCACACAGTCAAAAGGCTATCGAGTCTACAACCTACAAACAAAAAAGCTCATCATCAGTCGAGATGTTGAAATTGATGAAAATGCTTCTTGGAATTGGGAAGAAGAAAAAGTTGTTAAAAGCAACATTTTACTTCTAGTGCAACAATCTCAAGAAGAAACTCAAGAAGAAGCAGAAAATTTAGGTACGCTTTCTCCACCTCCACAACAACAAGATTCTTCACCTGAATCTAGTGCAAGAAGAGTAAGATCTTTGGTAGACATATATGAAACTTGAAATATAGCCATGATTGAGCCTAACTGTTATGAAGAAGCACCAAAGCAAGAAGTATGGGTCAAGGCTATGGAAGAAGAAATTAAAATGATTGAGAAGAATAACACTTGGGAACTCGTAAATCGCCCTCATGGAAAAGACGCCATAGGAGTGAAATGGATATATAAAACAAAGCTTAATCCTGATGGAACTATACAAAAGCACAAGGCAAGATTAGTCGCTAAAGGATACTCATAGCAACCAGGAATATACTACAATGAGACATTTGCTCCAGTTGCTCGCTTAGATACAATTAGAGTATAGCTCTTGTAGCATAAAAAGGATGGAACATCTATCAACTAGATGTCAAATTAGCCTTTCTAAATGGAGTGCTCGAAGAAGAAATTTATGTTGAACAACCACAAGGCTTCATCAACAAAGAAAATGAAGGCAAAGTACTAAGACTTAAAAAGGCATTATACGACCTAAAGAAAG
The DNA here is from genome assembly GCA_036885675.1 of Vigna mungo. NCBI lineage: Eukaryota > Viridiplantae > Streptophyta > Magnoliopsida > Fabales > Fabaceae > Vigna > Vigna mungo. Next base: position 23,673,597 of record CP144694.1, read on the forward strand.
CTCCTCGAGCATGGTATAGCAAGATTGATAAATACTTCATCGATCAAGGATTCAGGAGGAGCAAGAGTGAGCCAACACTATATATTAAGGCACAAGGTCAGTACCATCTCATTATCTCTTTATATGTCGATGACCTTATCTATGCAGGAAACAATATGAAGATGATGAAAGAATTTAAAGAAGACATGATGAAGACATTTGAATTGACCGACCTTGGCTTGATGAACTATTCCCTTGCTAAAGAAGTGAAACAACAAAAAGAAGGCATATTTATCTCTCAAAAGAAATATATTGAAGCTCTACTAAAGAAGTCCAAGATGAATGGTTGTAAACCTGTCGCTACTCCGTTGGTGGTAAACGAGAAACTACTAAAAAATGATGTAGACAAGAAGACAACATCTACAACAACTAAGACAACTACAACACTTCTTCCAACTACTATTTCTACATTCTACTATCTCCACATTTTCTCTACCTTATCAACTACTCCTTTCACAACCTTAAAATACTAATAGAAACATTAACTTCAAAATATTTAATGATATTGAACATGGAATTAATACCACTTATTATCATATCAAATTACTAAACAAAAGCAATTTAATGACTTGTTGAGATGATAATAACATATTTAGACTTCTAATGACCTGCAATAAGCACAATACTAGCTTACACAAAATTCTGACGCTCATACAGGTTCTAGAGATAAGTATTAACAATCATCAAACAGTAGAATTTCCAAATGTCATATAAAAAAAGCTAAACAACTAAAACAACCATTAACTAACTTTTTATTATGTTTCCTAATTAATCTTACAAAACTCTATTTTTTTTTTCTATTTCAGTGAATCCTCAACTTCTTTTCTTATGTGGAAGTGTAAATCAATTATAAAATACATTAATGATTATCTTTAGCAGAATATAGGAGACAATTTTTGGAACAGACTTTTCAATGACAAGATATAATTATTACAAATATCTACCGCTAAAATATTATTAATTTGTTTTATAAAGAATTTGACGGTAATTTTCTCAACAAATTAATTTATTAGAAAACCTATCACAAGATTAACAATATATAATGTCACGTAATCCATCACATTTTGTGATGAATTTAATGTAGTCAGATGAAAAAGTTATTTTTAGCACTGAGAGTGATGTTTTGTCTTCTAAATTTTGGGTTACCACGGAAGTCTTTATCGCTACAATGCTGCAATCACAAAACAAGTGGTGTATTTCTTAATAAAATTTAAAGTAAGATTATAAAATTAAAGAAAAAATTGAACACGTGATATATTGAACAAATATATTATTGTAAGACGAGCAAATATGGCATCGAAACGCTGAGATCATATTAAAATAGAAAAAAGTTTATTTGACACTTTCATACAAATATATTCATTTGACACCTATAATAATGTATATTTCACTTTCAAATTAAAAAATAATATAACTATAATAAAAATATTATTTTCTTTTATGACAAGTGTCCATAACTCCGCCATAAGAGGTTTTGAACTTATTTACAAGTTTGTCATTGTGTTTTATATTATGATGGGTGTCCATAACTCCGTCATAATATTGTTTTAACTTATTTACAAGTTTGCTACCACGTTTTATATTATGATTGGTGTACAAAACTACATCATAATATGTCATACTTTTATTACAATTCTACCACCGCTCAACCTATTATGTTAGGTGGTTTTCACCCATCATAATAGGTCGTCATGGTATGCTATTTTTCAACTAGTGAAAGAGATGTTAATACTCATTTGTAATTGTTGAATATTATAGTGGAACCCTCTACGGAGGAGACTGAATGTATCTAAGTTGGAGCGAAACAGTATAAAAACACTTGTGGAATTATCTCTTCTTTTATCTAAACGATCCTTTCACAAAAACCTGCAGTTGTGCTTTACCTTTAAACACAAGAATCTTCCAAGCTAAAACGTTCACTTTTGATAAAGGAAGTTCTTGCAAAACATTGTAGGACATATTCTGAATAGAACGTTAGAAACCAATATCGTTTATTCATATTTATCAAGTTGAGCGTCTAAGTATTTAATAGAAAATTTAAGAGTTTGATAATGTGCTATGTTAGAAGGGTTGCGAAAAGTTTTCCATTAACACTATTCAACCCTCCCCTCCTTCTAGTGTTTTTCAGGAACTTCATAAACTCCTTTATGCTTTAGTTCCCTTTTAACCGAGACCTATAAGTTCACTAAATCTACGAAAATCCCACGATGTTGTTATATGCTTCGATTTCGTTAAAACCGAAAAGCCTATTGGCCACGTTAAAAGTTGATTTATGCACTAGTGCTATGTTCTACTTGACTAGACGTTTCACTATAATACATGTTGTAGTCATAGGTGTTTGATGAAGAATGGACCCTATTTTAGCCTATTACATGTTTACATGTTAAACTATTATTTAAAGAAAATTCTCCCACTTGCTTGAACTTTATCTTATCAACCCTTTCCTGTTTATATTTTCACAATTCACTTCCTTTCTAGGAAGAAAAAGTAGTTAGGAGCTAAAGGAAAAGCATAAAAGCTATAACTATTACTCAAAGATCCTAATGACAATTCTTGACTTGAGAAAAACTAGTAGTCCTCTCGTTAGTTATTGAGGATAACTCAGAAAACATACCCGCCTTTGTGATATATATAGTAATTGGACCTAAACCCTAAACTTCAAATTATAAACAATTTTGCATTAACACTTAATAAAAACCATTACAAACTCCATTATAATTTGCAAAACAAATATTATTCTAGAATGAATACATGTAACATCTCCTAAATATACCAACATGCCCTACATCTATTTAGTGCTAGAAGTGTCAAATTCATCTTCATGCTCATCTTGACTTTCTCCCTCTTCATTGCATTCTTCTTATTCAGTTATTTCTTCATCCATATGCCCTTGAAATGATGAAAAAGTTTTAGGATCCACTTCTTTAAGACTAGCTTCTATGTTTGCAATTGGATAACTTCTTCAACATTAATCATGTCATTAACATGTGTCATGTCCTCCACTTGGTATGGAACTTTGACTTCTACATCATTGGAATATATATGACCTCTGGGCTTGGTCTTTATTACAACACACCAACCTCCTTTGTTTGTGCGTGATGTAGGATACGGTACACAATATACTTGTTATACATTATGTGTAATTATAAAAGGATTAACCAACACACCTTTTATTCATTCAAATATCCAATAGGCTGTATTTTGAACCCACTTTTGTACCTATTCTTGATAGATCAAACCAATCAAAATATAATAATACAATCTTATTTTCAATGATTGAAGTGTTGTACTCAACCTCATATATGTGTATAATTACACTAGAGAAATCATCTTCATGTCCTTCTATAAGCCCTTTAACATGAACCTTGCTATTTATCATCCTTTTGTCCTGACTTCATGAATGAGTACGAAATTTGTATCCATTCACGAAGAAGGGGTTCTATTTTTTTACCTACCTTAAAGGACCAAATGATAAATATATAAGATGTTGGTTCCTCACAAGTAAAGGATCCTTATGAATCTACAAGAGCATTATGCAAGTTGATCTAAAACGCAATCTACCCTAAATCTATCCTACACCATACACACAAGATTTCCCATGATCCCACAATCAAATAAAGGAACGATAAGCGTCAAAAGTATGCATAACAACAACACAAGATAGTTGGAATGGACTGGACCAAAAATTCAGTGTTAGTGGTATGAGAAGGATGCACTAGTTTCCTTTCCTTTTAACACAAAGTTGCAGTGACCAATAATGTACATAGATATTTTTAATTTTTTATATTAATTAAGATCAACTAACAAAAATAAATTTATCACCAAATCAATTAAAATGAAATTATAGCTGCAATCAAAATCTCTTTTGCGACAAATAAATTTATTTCTTAAACTAAAGATCGATGGTGCTGAAGCGTCATTATTTAAGAGAAATAATAATGAACAATTTCTTTTGCTTAAGTAACCTTAAGACGACTATTTAATTAGTTACGACTCACTCCAGCAAAAATCATTTTGTTCATGTTTAACCACTTAAAAAAAAACAATTAAAACAACCATTACCTAAATTTTAATATGTTTCCTTAATCACTGAGAGTGATGTTTTGTCTTCTAAATTTTGGGTTACCACGGACGTCTTTGTCGCTACAATGCTGCAATCACAAAACAAGTGGTGTATTTCTTAATAAAATTTAAAATAACATTATAAAATTAAAGAAAAAAATTGAACACGTGATATATTGAAATAGAAAAAAGTTTAGAGCAATGGTATCATGACAAGAGTAGGTGATACAGGCTTGCAACATAGACAAACGAATCTTTATCATAATTCATCCATAAAAAATTATTGGTCTCGTTATTTTGACACCCATAATTTGACACACTTTTGACATCGACAGGTGTCAAGCTCCAATTGGTGGTTTTTAATTTTTGGTTTTTTAAAAAAACTTGTCCTCGAAAGTGTAAATGGTTTCAGAAAATTGTATTTCCATCTCTACCCCTGCTCTGTTTCATTAGAAACTGAAGCTTCTCTTTTCATTTTCACAAAAAAAGCTCCTCCGTTTGCGTCTTCGTTCTCGTTGCCTCTGTTCGCAGTTCGTTCTCGCTCTCATTGTGGGTGTTCGAAGTTGGTTCCTGTTGTGGGTGTTGGTTGCTTGCAGTTCGTTCTCGTTGTGCTTGTGGGTTCTCGCAGTTGGTTCCCGGTTGTGGGTGTGGGTGTTCACAGTTCGTTCTCCTTGTGGGTGTTCGAAATGGCAAGATTATTGAGTCAAGTGAAGTTTTGCTATCTCTGGTGTAAAAATGTGCCTTGTAATCATTTACAAAGGGCTGTAAATGATTACGTGAGTCTAAAATGGTTTTTGGAGATCCTGTTAAACAGAAGGAGCCACCAGTGAAAACGTAAGGGACCACAGCTGAATAACAGTGTGTTTTGACCAAAGTCCAGTGCTTTTAATTATAATTTGATGTTTCTTGAGTGAGGAGTGCCTTGAACTTAATGTTTTGGGACCAGAGCTGAATAGCAGTGTGTTTTGACACAAGTTCAGTGCTTTTAATTGTAATTTGATGTTTCTTGAGTGAGAAGGGGACCACCCATGGCAAGAATATTGAGTCAAGTGAAGTTTTGCTAGTTCTGGTGTAAAAATGTGCCTTGTAATCGCTTACAAGGGGGCTGTAAACGATTACGCGACTCTAAAATGGTTTTTGGACATCCTGTTGAACTGAAGGAGCCACCAGTGAAAACATAGGGGACCACAGCTGAATAACAGTATGTTTTGACCCAAGTCTAGGGCTTTCAATTGTAATTTGATGTTTCTTGAGTGAGGAGTGCCTTGAACTTAATGTTTTGGGACCACAGCTGAATAGCAGTGTGTTTTGACCCAAGTCTAGTGCTTTTCATTGTAATTTGATGTTTCTTGAGTGAAGAGGGGACCACCCATGGCGAGAATATTGAGTCAAGTGAAGTTTTGCTAAATCTAGTGTAAAAATGTGCCTTGTAATCGCTTACAAGGGGGCTGTAAACGATTACACGGGTTTAAAATGGTTTTTGGACATCCTTTTGAACTGAAGGAGCCACCAGTGAAAACGTAGGGGACCACGGCTGAATAACAGTGTGTTTTGACCCAAGTCCAGTGCTTTTAATTGTAATTTGATGTTTCTTGAGTGAGGAGTGCCTTGAACTTAATGTTTTGGGACCACAGCTGAATAGCAGTGTGTCTTGACCCAAGTCCAGTGCTTTTAATAGTAATTTGATGTTTCTTGAGTGAGGAGGGGACCACCCATGGCGAGAATATTAAGTCAAGTGAAGTTTTGCTAGCTCTGGTGTAAAAATGTGCCTTGTAATCGTTTACAAGAGGGCTGTAAACGATTATGCGAGTCTAAAATGGTTTTTGGACATCCTGTTGAACTGAAGGAGCCACCAGTGAAAACGTAGGGGACCACGGCTGAATAACCGTGTGTTTTGACCCAAGTCCAGTGCTTTTAATTGTAATTTGATGTTTCTTGAGTGAGGGGTGCCTTGAACTTAATGTTTTGGGACCACAGCTGAATAGCAGTGTGTTTTGACCCAAGTCCAGTGCTTTTAATTGTAATTTGATGTTTCTTGAGTGAGGAGGGGACCACCCATGGCGAGAATATTAAGTCAAGTGAAGTTTTGCTAGCTCTGGTGTAAAAATGTGCCTTGTAATCGTTTACAAGGGGGCTGTAAACGATTACGCGAGTCTAAAATGGTTTTTGGACATCCTATTGAACTGAAGGAGCCACTAGTGAAAACGTAGGGGACCACGGCTGAATAACAGTGGGTTTTGACCCAAGTCCAGTGCTTTTAATTGTAATTTGATGTTTCTTGAGTGAGGGGTGCCTTGAACTTAATGTTTTGGGACCACAGCTGAATAGTAGTGTGTTTTGACCCAAGTCTAGGGCTTTTAATTGTAATTTGATGTTTCTTGAGTGAGGAGGGGACCACCCATGGTGAGATTATTGAGTCAAGTGAAGTTTTGCTATCTCTGGTGTAAAAATTTGCCTTGTAATCGTTTACAAGGGGGCTGTAAACGATTACGCGAGTCTAAAATGGTTTTTGGACATCCTGTTGAACTGAAAGAGCCACCAGCGAAAACGTAGGAGACCACGGCTGAATAACAGTGTGTTTTGACTCAAGTCCAGTGCTTTTAATTGTAATTTGATGTTTCTTGAGTGAGGAGTGACTTGAACTTAATGTTTTGGGACCACAGCTGAATAGCAGTGTGTTTTGACCCAAGTCCAGTGCTTTTAATTGTAATTTGATGTTTCTTGAGTGAGGAGGGGACCACCCATGGTGAGATTATTGAGTCAAGTGAAGTTTTGCTATCTTTGGTGTAAAAATGTGCCTTGTAATCGTTTACAAGGGGGCTGTAAACGATTACGCGAGTCTAAAGTGGTTTTTGGACATCCTGTTAAACTGAAGGAGCCACCAGTGAAAACGTAGGGGACCACAACTGAATAGTAGTGTTTTTTTACTGTTATTGAGTTCCTTAAATTGTAATTGGTTGTTTATATGTGATTATCAAGTGTTTAACTGTCCATTAAATATGTCATTGTCTTACTACTTAACATATTGTCAAATATAATACGCGAAACATTCAACCCACATTTAACATGAAACTATGAAATTCCCAAACGCAATTGTGTCATCCCAATTCGATCTACATGGACATCTCTCAATAAGCCATTCATTTGAACAATGGTTGATGAATCCAGAGAGATTCGAACCCGCCACTACAAAACATTAAAAAAAAAATTATTACTTACCAAAAAATAAAACAACTATATATAACACCATAACAAACGATTACTTTTGGGTTTCCGGACGCCATTGCAACTGCACATATTTCATACAAATAAATCAATGGCGGCGGATTAGGGTTCACAAAACTCAAAAACAATAAATACAACAAAAATAGACTAGTGTTCAAGAAGCGAGACAGTGCGAAAGAGAGCGAAAACGCTAAAGACACCCAAACCCAAAACAAAACAGAGCCACAACGCCAAACACACCCAAACGAGAAAGAGAGCTTACCGATACATAATAATTGCGAAAGACCTCTTTTGCTTGCCTTTGGATGAGACGACGCGTTAGGAAACAATGTGCAAGGTGAAACAAATGGAGAGAGGAGGCGACAGACTGAAGGCAAAGTGAACGAAGAATGAAAATAAAACCGCCAAAATTAAATTTCATATCTTCGGTTTTCCAAATTTACCCTCCGGAACATTTAAAAAGATTTTCGTTTCTTCACCCAAACGGGCCAATCCACATACGCCATGTGGCTTGTGTCAAAACTATGTTAAAAATAGGGTGTTAACAAAACATTTTCCAAAAATTATATAGTCACTTTAGGTAAGATAAAAATATACGCTTTCTCTTCTAGCGATGAAAATGTGTGTAGCGTGGGTTAAAAGTTGAATAGGATTAGCATTTAAAATATATATATATATAAATGGAGTTAATGACTTATGCGTAAGATTACAGTAAGTTATATATGTTTATCCGAAGTAGAAATCAGACATCTTAAAAACATGAAATGTATATAATATAATTTAATTTACAGTTGATAAGAAGGCGTGGTAAACTAGTGTTGTTGTATTGGGTTTAGGATGTTGGTAGATAGAACAGAGTTTGCATTATAAATATAGAGCAAAACTAATGAGGTTTAATAACATATTCATATAGATTGAGTAGTTAAGGAAGAAAAACTATGGAGTACAAGAGTGAAGAGCGTATCTCAAAACTACTTGGAGCTCAAACCCATGTTTGGAATCACATTTTCAGCTTCATAAATTCCATGTCTCTGAAATGTGCAATTGATTTGGACATACCTGACATCATACACAAGCATGGTGAACCCATGCCAATCTCAAAACTCACTGCTTCAGTATCACTCCATCCTTCCAAAGCCAACTCCATCTACAGGTTGATGCGAATCTTGACCCATTCTGGCTTCTTCTCCGAAGTCAAGGTGAATGAGAATGAGCTTGAAGTGGGTTATGTGTTGACTGATGCATGCACTCTGCTACTTAAGGACAACCCCTTGAGTATGACACCTTTCTTGCATGCCATGCTTGATCCAATTTTGACAAAGCCATGGCATGAATTGGCTACATGGTTCAGGAATGATGATCCCTCGCCATTCCAAACAGAACATGGGATGAAAATCTGGGATTACGCTGGGCGTGATCCAAAACTGAATAATCTTTTCAATGATGCGATGGCAAGTGACGCTGAATTGGTTGGCAATGTGGTGATTGAGAGGTGTGGAGGAGTGTTCAAGGGGTTGGAGTCAGTTGTTGATGTTGGGGGAGGCACAGGTACCATGGCAAAGGCAATTGCCAAATCATTCCCTCACATACACTGCACCGTCTTTGATCTCCCACATGTTGTTGCCGACTTACAAGGAGCTGACAACTTAAAATTTGTTGGAGGTGACATGTTTGAGTCAGTTCCTCCTGCAGATGCCGTTCTATTGAAGGTAAAATTTTCTTCAAAGTTGATTATTAAATTGTTTTTGTTTTGGAAATTGGCCCCTGATTGAGTTTATATTGATGATGCAGTGGATATTACATGACTGGAATGACGAGCAGTGTGTGAGAATACTGAAGAAATGTAAGGAGGGAGTAAAGAGGAAGGTGATTGCGATAGACATGGTGTTGGAGAATGAAAAGCTTGATTATGAATCAACTGAAACACAGCTCATGATTGATATGGTTGTCATGGTGTTGTATCCTGGAAAAGAGAGGACCGAGAAAGAATGGGCTAAGATCATTTTCTCTGCTGGTTTCACTGACTACAAGATAACTCCACTTGTGGGTTTGAGGTCTCTCATCGAGATTTATCCCTAACACTTATCTTCTTATGGACTGTGTGGCATATTATTATATAACTCCACTTGCATTTAAGCACCACTTCATCATCAATAAAGGCCCTTTCATTGCGTCATGGAATGGATTCAATGAAATGCTTTTTCTAATTTCTTTTTTAACTCTATTTGTCTCTCTCCTTTTCCTTTCTATATCATTCGTCTTCTACCTTTAATTTCGTGTTTGTGTTCACACGACTGTACCAGTGTTTATATATCAATACAATAGCGTTGGCATCTCAAATAATTCTCTTGTTTGATCGTATCTTAGTGATGATTTTTATGTAAACTCATTTCTTGTAATGTTAATATTTATGTTTAATTTCTAATAATATTAGTATTTGATTTTCCTTTTTAATGTTTACTTAATACTTAGAATAGAGTTGGCATCTCAAATTTATATACGAAAAGAACCACACCTACAATCAAAATTGATGGATAATATATTCCATAAGTAATTATGATTTATTTACTCATTATCTATATAGTTCGTCTTGTAAACTTTTCTTTCGTTAGATATGACTATATACAAGTGGTTCTTGGTCATGCTGATATATAGAATGTTCTCACATCTAAAATAATTGCATTGTCTAAATGTTAGAATAATAGAATTGATATTTCAAAGGATCTCAAACTAATTTTTCATTAAAAAAAACGTTATTACGTTGCCCAAATTTCTGTTATGAACTCCATCTCTTAATTTTTTTTTTTATTTTCTATTATCTTCTTCAAGGACACAAAAAAGCTTGAAGGAGTATATAGAAAACTAAAGAAAAAGGTTGATATATTTGAATTTTTCATCCTTTCAAAATGCTATTCCTCCTTCACCAAACATTTGATAATTTTCTCTCTTTATTTTTCTATTAACTCATTCAATATAACAAAAGCAAGGCTTTAAATACTGTTTGAAAACCTATTTTTTTGAAAGAGTAAACTACAAAGCTTCCGTAACCAAATTCTTGTTAACATTTTCCTTTGGTTTACCATCATTTCCTCCACTAAATGAAGACATTTCTTTGTTAACAATGAAGGCCTGGTGGAAAACCCAAGGAAAATGTTAACACTTATGAATTTCAAAAACAAACTCTATAGAGGACGTCAAATTGTTTTAAAAGTCGGCGTGAATATGCTCTGCACAATAATACGTCGAACTGCCCCTAGTTCTAACCTTATATCTTCATATTATGTCAAGTAGTTTTATCATTCGAAGTACTATTGGTGTTTTAAAAGAAAAAAGAATAAAAAAGTGCAATGGTATATTGTGCAATAATCATTATCACAAATTGAGTATGAATATGCAATGTAATGATGTAACATTAAAATGTTCAATTGCAATCATACAAGTGATTTAATCAATTTAAACAATTCAATCACCATCCATTAATGTTTGCCAAAAGATAATTTCATTAATATTCAAAAGATGATTACAACCAACAAAACAAAAGTTGGCTTAAGAAGCCACTGATTACAAAATTAAAATCAAACAACTAAAATCCCTATTCTGATTCAGACATTTCCATGGAATCTTCATCAGTTGACCTATCATCAGAATCATCAGAATATTCTGTTGCAGAATTATTGTTGATCTCTTTCTAGTTGTTTACATCACCTTCCTTTCCATTTTTATAGGTAATTTTTCAATCCTTAGAGACTTTTGTCAATGATTGTGTCAACTTTCCAATTACCTAAGTTCAAAGTATGATTTTGAGCGATTCTGACATACAATCTATTGTCACCACATACCATATAGCCCACTCATCTTCTTTAGATTTTGTTAAACCTATTTTGTTTGCATCCAAGATTCAGAGATGGGATAGACTTGTTGATGATCATCATTTTTTATCACGGTGAATCCAATAAGTCCTTGATTACCAATCCATTTCTGAAAGAGAAAGCTTTCTTTCCTAATCGGTTGAAAAACGGAAATCCCAATCCAAACCTCTTTGATCAGCTTTATATCAACCTCAGTGTTTTTGTGGAACAAAATGTTTCATCACTCATCTTTAAGTTGGAGTAGAACACCCTCACCAATTTCAGATATCTGTGAGAAACCACTGTTTTCATATCACCAAATGCATTTGCTTTTCGGTAGCCTAGCCCATAAGAACTCCATGGTTAAGCGTGCTTAGCCTGGAGTAATTCTGGGATGGGTGGCCTTCCGGGAAGTTTTCCCAGAAAGTGTGTGAGTGAGGACAAAGCACACTGGAAAGCGTCGTGGTGATCTGTGGGAGCAGTCAACAGTCCCTGTAAATAAGACAAAAAAAAATCTGTAAATAAGATAGTATGACCTAGGACAAAAGTTCATAACTAAAATAGAAGTACGTAGGTAAAACTGGCAGTTAGGTGAAACTGTAATGATTACTCTGCAAACTAGACGTCGGTTACCATGCAACCGACGTCTATGTCCAACTAGACGTCAGTTGCGCACATACCTGATGTCTATAATCCGCGCCAATATTAATATTTAAATCATATAGACGTCATATTAGTGAAAGGGCTGACGTCTATAACATTACAGACGTCAGTTGCGATAGCTAACCGACGTCTATAGTAACATAAACTTCAGAACGCGAACCCGCGAGCAGTTTCTACTATTCATCGTCTTCTTCGTTGAGAGATTTTCTCCGCCGCGCCATTAGAGGTTCGTTTTCTGTGTTTTTGACCATTTAAATTTAGTTTTTCTCCGATTGAATTAGTCTTTGATGAAAAAGCTTTCGTTTGAACCGATTATAATTACATTTCGTTGCAGTTTTAATCGTCTTGTTGAGTTCCGTTTTCGACTGTTTTTGGACTGCTTTTCTGACCTATATTTGGGCGTGCACTACGACATCTATCTCATTTGGTTATATATAATCTGCTAAAAAGGTTAGGTTGTTCCTTGAAAACTTAATTTGTATGGATATTATTGGCTTTTGTGTATGATGTTGCCACTTTGAATTTGCATTTTATTGGTTTTTTTTGTATGATTTCATATTGACGTTTAGGTATGCATGTGTTTGCTGTTAGTATTTGCATGTGATTAAGTTTAGTTGTGTTATTATAATTGGCATGCATTAGTATGAAATCATTGAGTGAAACTTAGTTCCCGTTTGAAATTTAACACAAACGATTAATATTTTAATCGTTTGTATTAAATTTTGAATTGTCCAATTGGACAGTTTGGGAAAATTATTTTTTATAAATTTGTTATAACATGTACGTTGAAGTTTATGCATAAGACTGATGAAATTTCGGTTCATTATTTGTGTTGTTCTCCGGATGCATAATTGATTGTGGTAATTCTTGTGACTACTGTCATTTCGTGTATTTCGGAAACCAATGTGAAATGCTGCCAAAATTTTATCAAATTTATGATGTAGACTTCTTTGCACATGTTGTAGCAATTTATGAAAAATATTTTTCCTAAATGGGTATGGCCTAACCTTGTGAGAGTTAAGAATTTTATACTGATGAATTATGTTTACTAACTATTTATGATGTTTCAAACAGGGCTCACTGGCAGCTGGTGGTCCTCATTCCCAAAAAAAGTACAGTTGTCTTCTTCTATTTGCTACAAAGGAAGATGAAAAATGACTTGAAAACCATCCTTCAAGGGTAAGTGTTTTTCTAAAAATTACTTTTAAATTCATGTCGGCCTTAATTTTTTATGATTTCATACTTATATTCATATTACTTTCTATTTTAATGTAAATAGATTAATGGGTAAATCTCGAGGTCATCTAAATCAAGTCTTGTATCCCAAGGTTTGGTGCATTTATAGTTTTAATTCATTTATTATGTTATTCAATTATCTTAATTCTTGACTATATTTAGTTTGTCATTTTAGTGTAACACACAACTAGATTCATGGGAATGTGGGTACTATGTGATGTCTTGGATTAGGACCATCATTCAAGCTGGCATTATAGATAACTGGAATGAGGTAATAATCAGGCTTACTTTGAAAACATCAAAAATCAATTAATTCTTTTGAACATATATCAAACCATAATCAATATTTCTTAATTGTGCAACGCTTCAACAATTCCTCTGCTACAATTCATCTGCTTTATCCGAAGACACGATAAAGCAGCTAAGGCAGGAGTTGGCAACTTATCTTCTCGAAAAGTGGAACTAGAGCAAGACTTATTTTTGTTGTTTTCAATTACTTAGGTTTAGTTTAAGTTTATAATTTCATTTCTTTGATCTTTGATTGAATTATATCTATTTATAGCTCAAACAAACAATTATTTATTATAAACAATTGTTTTGGGAAATTTTTTTGAATTTCAGGTGTGGTTATATTCGAAAAATAAAATATTTATTAAAAAAAAATACTGAGTAGACGTCGGTTAATGCAAAACTGACATCTACAGACGTTAGTCAATGAACAAAGCGACGTCCAATAAGTAACAGTGGACAAAACGATCCAGCGCGTACATACGTCTCTTTTGTTGACCATTGATGTCTATGTTAACGTTTATAGTGGCTCCGCCTAACGTCTATGTAGATGTCGGCTATGAACACAGCTGACGTCTACATAGACATCTGTCATTACCTGACTGATGTAAAGTTAACGTCACTGGAATAGACATCGGTTCTGGAAGTGACGTCAAAAGCCCAAAATAACCGACGTTAAACAATGTTTTTGCACTAGTGACGGTGGCAAACTTGTAAATAAGTTTAAGACATATTATAATGTAGTTTTGAAAATAAGTTATAATATGAAATGCGGTGGCAAACTTGTAAATAAGTTCAAAACCTATTATTGATGTATTATAACGGAGTTTTAGAAATCAGTTATAATATCTCTTCCTCTCTAATTTTTCACATTTTCCTCTTGCTAGATTTCATTGCGCATTCACTCTCACTCTCATTTCTCTTCATTTCGGTTTCTTAGCATCTTCTTTCTCGAGAGAGATCTCCTCGTCGCATGCCGTTCATCATCACGGTAAGCCATCTTCACTCACAGAATCATCTCCATTTCCTTTATCCTTCATTTTCCATCGAATCATTCATAAATCTAAACCCTCCGTTGGGGTTTCTTCTCATTTTCACGATTTCCCTTCGATTCCACCGATTAAAACCTTGTTTTCACCATTAGAAACCTTTTCCACCGATTCAACTTTGATTTACACCGATCAATCAGTCCATAATAGGTTTTCGTCTTCTTCTAGGGTTTCTATCAAGTTTAATCCTCTGTTTCTTGTTCTTCTTCGATTTTTTGTCATATTTTCGCTGCGTCTTCTCTCTGGAAGAAGCTTTGTGGATTCGCGTCTCGCCTATAGTAATCTTCTCGGAGCCACTCTTCCATCAGTAGTTATAGTTCACATTCTTCTCTGTAACACTTTTCCCCCTTCTTTATCCTATTAATTTAGTTTTCATATTGATCCTTGAAGAACAAAATGATTTGTTTTGAGTCTCGTGCACATTTATTGGATCTGTTGATTGCGTTGATTTTAGGTTGTTTTACTCTTGGGTTGTTCCATTATGTTGTTGTGACTTATTGATTCACATTTCTGGTTAAGCTTTCAGTTGCACTTCGCTCATTGTCAAAGGAGGACGTTAAAGGGAGAAAAAAAGCTGAAGGTAATTTAACTAGGTCGTGAAACATTAATTTCTACAAGAATATGAGACTGTATGATAACGGTTAAAAATACCGTTATCTGTGATTTTATTTTGATACTAAAATCACCCTTTTTCACTTAGAAACTTGCTTGGACTCATGCTTTTTCATTAAGTTGTGTGAATAAGAGAGTTGAGGTTGATTTCAATGATTATATGACTAATTGCCCTTGTTTTGACAGAGATTGAAGTAATATTGGAAGTAGAGATGAAGAACCAAGAAGATGAAGCTCAGAAGGGCCTAAAATAGCACCAGAAGGAGGGACAACATGAAGCTCGGGCGCCCTATATGGAAGCTTGAGCGTTGGAAATCAACGTCCACCGCCCGGGTGCCCCATTTGGCCACCTGGGTGGCGGGGTCTCGAAGCCTGGGCACCCAACTCAAAGCTCGGGCCTTACATGAGGTCCTTTCACCGCCTGGACGCCCTAAGTGGGGCGCTTGAGCGTCGGGTTTCGTGGATCAGGCCCAATTTTTGCTCTGTTTCGACTGGATCGTGGGGCTCTAGGTTTTGTATTTTTGGCAGAGAACAACATAACAACACACTCTTTTCCCAATTTTTAGGGATCTCTGTCTCATTCTCTTCCATTGTTTATATTGTTTCTCCATGTCTATGGGGAACTAACCTTGTAAAATCTCATGTATTTGAATTGATTCTTAATTTCATATGCTTTTCCATTAATTGTTAGAGTAATTCATTTGTTTCAATGCTTGCTGTGTTTAACTCATTCACTAGCATGATTTATGAATTGCATGAGTGTCGTGGGGTTCCTTACAATTCAGTTTCTTGTTTAATTACTCCCAAGAGTAATATTGATAGGGATGGGGGTATGAGTCTTGGTCGTCTTTAAGCTCTTGATCTTCACATCTTATTACTAGGAATGCTAGGAATTGTATGAACTGGTAATTTTGGACAAGCTTATTCGCCGAGGGATCGGGTTTAGGTAATTTAGTGAGTGACATTAACATTAGTGCATAAAGAAAAATTCTTACATACATGAGAGGGAACTTGGTGAAATCTAACCCCAACAACATATTCATCTCATATTAATCAACATCCGTTCATCTCTGTGCTCCTTTGCTATTGATCAATTGCATTCATATTTAATTTTCTGTTTTTGCATTTAAAACCAATGATCTCTTTTTATTTAAGTCTTAATTAATCTTGTTATCACACAATTGTCTAGCGCTGAGAGTCTTCTGGGACACGATACTTGCTCTTACCATTTTATATTACTTGTGCGACTCGGTACACATGGCGATCCGTCCCAAAAAGTTTTTGGCGCCATTGTCGGAGATCTCACAATTTAAGCTATTCTATTTGTGTGATTCTTAATTAACTTTGACAATATTTTTATTTTTATTTTTCTTACTTTTAATTTTTAATTTTTTTTTTTAAATTTGTGTTCCATTCTTTCTATTTTTGTTTTTGTGCTAACAATATTTTCTAGGATTTTTTATTTAGTTTGTGCAGGATGTAGTTCTACCAAGGTAACTTCAACTGGTAGGAACTGATAACGGTCTAAAAACCGTTATTTTTACACTTAAATTTGATATCAAAACACACCCTTTATGACTTAGAATGAGCTTAGAATCATGCAAAACACTTAGTTGAGCACAAGAGAGTCAAAAGTTGTTTTCAGAGATGTTATGCTTGTTTTTGCATTGTTTTACAGCATTTGATTGGAATTGAAGGATGGAAGTGAAGAAGGGAGGACTTAGACTTAAGAAAGGAGGAGAAAAGGAAGAAAAGAAGAGTCAACTCCACCGCTCAGCACCAATTCCAATGCTGAGCGCCAGCTTCAAGGATGAAGTCACTGTCTCTCGCTTGAGCGGCGAAGCTGGGCGTCCTACAACTTGGAGATCTACCGTTGAGCGGCAGCATTAAGCATTGAGCGGTCTGCGATTATGAGGCCTACCACTAAGCAGCCAAATTGAGCGCTGAGCGCCTAAATGATGGGCTTGGGCTTAAATTCTTTTACTTTTCCATTAATTCCATATAGTATCACCATGTCTATGGTGAACTAAACCCTTTGTTGTTGGGGAACAATGTAATCCTTTTGAAACTCTCTTATATTGAAATTCTTGTTTTATTAATATGCTTGTATTATGAATTGTTTGAGTTTCTTATCTTTGATTAATGCTTACATCGTTTAACTCATTCGGTGTAAAGATATTTGATTTTGTCGATATAGAGACGTACAAGGAAATCTCGAACTGATAGGAATTCCCTTGATTAAGCAATACTACCTAGAGATAGGAGTAGGACAATCAATTGTTTTTGCTTCTATAATTTAATGCATTGTTAATTACTAGGGAGACTAGATATAGTAAACTAGTAATTAGTAATAGACTCTTTTCGCCGAGAGATCGGTTTAGAGTAGATTAGAAAGTTTGCATGACAATTGATAATAAAGCTAATTTAATAAGAAAAGTATATATAAGAGGGTGGATAAGGATGAAATTGTAAACCCCAACAACTACATTCATTCATATCTTTTACTTGTCAATTGATTGAACTTGCATTTGCATGTTTATTTTCTTTTTGCATCAACACAACAAAATTATTTCTTTCTCAAGTCTTATAAGATCAATTTACATGAAAGATAAGGCCTAAGAGTCCTTTGGGAGAACGATACTCGGTCTTACCGATTATATTACTTGATAACGATCTGGTACACTTGCCAGGGGCTTAACAAGTTTTTGGCGTCGTTGTCAGGGAGTCGTGGTTTAACTTTTCAAGTAGTGTAAATTGATTAAATTTGACTTTGTATATATTTTGTTTTATTTTGTTTTTATTTTTTTATTTTTTTCTATAAAAGTGCTTCTAGTTTTTTGTTTCTTGTGTATGTAGGAAGTCATTCACACTAGAAGTAAGAAAAACCAACAACCTCTTCTTGAACGACTGACAGACAGGAGGGCAAGGAGAGTCAGACGTCCATCTAGAGACTTGTTCTGTTGTCCTAAGAGATTGTTACACCCTCACTGGAGGTATCTACGCAAAGATCAGAAGAGATGGCAGAGGAAGTTCGTCCTCCCAAGCGCACACTTGCTAACGCATCAAATGTGGTTGGACCCTTGCACTTTAACAGTATAGCCATGCCAAGGGACAACACAACCAACATGGTGATGAACCCTGCGTTAATTCATCTAGTATAAAGCAACCAATTTCATGGGTTGTCGAATGAGAATCCTTATGATCATTTGACAACATTCAGTGAAATTTGCAACACAGTAAAGATGACTGAAGTATCTGATGATCGAGTAAAACTTAGCTTGTTTCCTTTTTCACTTGGAGGCAATGCTAAGTCATGGCTAAACTCCTTTCCAGAAGGAAGTTTCACTATGTGGGAGACTGTGGCATCCAAATTCGTGAGCAAATATTTTCCACAGTCAAAAGTCAACCAAGGAAGGTTGGAGATCTCTTCGTTTAAACAAGGTATGGAGGAAACTCTTGGACAAGCATGTGATAGGTTTAAAGGCCTATTGAGGAAGACGCTTGTTCATGGGTTTGACAAGACAACTCTGGTTCTTGCATACCTTGGAGGCCTAAATACACAATCAAAGATGATGTTAAACGCTACAGCTAGAGGCGACATAAAAAGAAAGACTGAGGATGAGGCTTATGATCTTATTGAGAGTATGGCGGCAAATAATGACGAAATACATGGTGAAAGTGTTGATTCTATTCAACAACAAGAAGCTTCATTGTTACAATATCAGAGTTTAATAATGGAGCAGAATAAGATGATTATTCAGCAGTTGGAGATAATTATGCAAAAATTATTTGTATTACCGCAGGAAACTAAAGGAGCTTCAAGAATTCCAAAGCAGCCCCAAGTCATGTTAGTTTAGAGGAGTGCAGAGTCTGAAGAGATTTTTCAGCGAGTTATAAATAGCAGTGTATTCTATGTTAATCGTTTGGAGGAAGGTGGATGTGAGATGAGTGAAAGAAGTGATGTAAGAGAGACATGTGAGGTTGTTACCAGAAGTGGAAGAGTATTAGAGGAGAGAAAAATTGAGAAAAGAGAGAAAAAGATGAGAGTGGTGAAAAAAAGAGTGATCAGAGGGAGAAGTGTGAGGGAGAGAAAAATATGATGAATAAAAATTTGAGAGATGAGGAAGAAATTCAGGAAGAAGAGGTTGTAAAATTGAAAGAAAGGGAGTATGAAAAATCCTTACCTTATCCAAAGACATATTCTAGGAGGGAGAAAGAAAAGCAGTTTGAGCGTTTCATGGAGATCTTTAAGAAGTTGGAAATAACCATACCATTTTCCGAGACACTTCAGCAAATGCCATCATATGCAAAATTTTTAAAAGAACTTCTCATGAAGAAAAGGAAGTATATTGAGAAGTAAACTATTCAAGTGCAAGGAAATTGCAATGCAATCATACAAAGGATGCTACCTCCTAAATCACAAGATCCAGGGAGCTTTACCATTCCATGAACAATTGGAGAGTTAGAAGTTGGGAAAAATTTAATTGATCTGGGAGCCGATATTAATCTAATGCCTCTTTTCTATGTTTAAAAGGATTAGAGGATTGGAACTTAAGCAAACAAGGATGACTCTTCAATTAGCAGATAGATCTTTTAAATATCCATATGGAGTGGCTGAAGATGTAATAGTCAAGGTGGATAAATTCTTATTCCCAGTGGATTTTGTTATAATGGAGATGGAAGAAAATGGAGATGCACCTTTGATTCTTAGAAGACCTTTTATGAAGACAACCAGGATTGTGATTGAAGTTGAAAATGGAAAGCTTAAAGTCAGAGTACAAGATGAAGAGGTGGATTTTGATGTTTTTCAAGCAATGTCGCATCCTAAAGATGATAAATCATGCTTTCAAATAGACATGGTGGAAGAACTCTGTATGATGCAAGGGAATAGAATGTGTGATGCGTTGTAGAATTCCTATTAATGAATGTGAAGATATAAATGAAGAAGAAGATAAAGTGGTTGAAGAATGTGTTAAGGATTTGGAGGCAACAAGAGAAATTCGAGCAGAAAAGGTTAGCTTTGAAAAGATTGAGCCTAAAGAGAAAGTGAAAGAAAACAAGATTGAATTGAAAGAGTTACCACCACATTTGAAATATGTGTTTTTGGAGGATAATGGAGGAAAGTCAGTTATTATTAGTACTTCATTATCTCCAAAAGAAGAAGAGAAGTTGGTGGAAGTCTTAAAAACAAATAAGGTGTTATAGGTTGGTCAATTGCAGATCTTAAGGGTATAAGTCCCACATACTGTATGCATAGAATTCTTATTGGAGGATGATTATAGGCGAGTAGCTCAACCACAGAGGAGACTTAATCCTGTTATGAAAGAAGTTGTGAGAAAGGAAGTATTGAACTTATTAGAAGCGGGAATTATTTATCCAATTTATGATAGCAAATGGGTGAGTCCATTTCAAGTGGTTCCAAAGAAAGGGGGATGAGAGTGATTTTTAATGAGAAAAATGAACTTATTCCTTCACGGACAGTTACTGGGTGGCGAATGTGTATTGATTATAGGAAATTAAATACAACTACCAAGAAAAATCATTTTCCTTTACCTTTCATAGACCAAATGCTAGAAAGATTGGGTGGACAAGCTTATTATTGCTTCCTAGATCGCTATTCTGGATATAATCAAATTGTGGTGGATCCTGAAGATCAAGAGAAGACAACTTTTACATGTCCTTTTTGTTAGGAAACATGTTGGCTTCGTTTTACACCAAGAGGGAGGGATGAATTGATGTTAGTTTAAAACCAAAATCTTTTCGCAATCTTTATGGCAAAGTGCAAAGCTTTTTGATCTTTCTTGAAATGCAAGTAATTGCAAATTCAATGCAGCGGAAAAATGCAGCTGACTGCTAAACAGATAAAGTTGATTGGAAAAATAAAGAGTGCAGGGATAGAGAAAATCAAACACTGGTTTTTATACTGGTTCGACCAACAATTCCTACATCTAGTGTCCTTCCAACCCATGAAGCAAATGCACTATAGTGGTTACAGTTTTTAATACAAGGAATTTATAGAAGCACCACGAAAAAATATAAATGTCCTCTCTAACCCAAAACCAAAATATAGCTGCACACAAAAACCAGAATTGCAGCAAGAATCCCCTCTTCTACAATCTGAACCGACGTCGAACAATCCTCAACGTGTAATCAGCACTCTTCACAAGATGCCAAGCCTATCACAGCAGACTTCACAGGTTGCCAAGCCTATCACAACAGACTTAATAGGTTGCCAAGCCTTCAATCAAACGAAGCAGTCTTCCCAAGCCTTCAAGATCAAACAAGAATCACCTTCTTTGTGCAGATTATGATCAAGCAGTAAGCGCAATTGACTCCTCCCTTTGAATCTCTTTCGATAAAGATCACCATCGTCTTCTTGGAGAATTCTTAGAGCTTATAAAATAGAGAATTCAATCTGAAACAGGAAAATGAAAATGTCAGATCATCAAAAGTCTTAAAACAATTTGTGTTCTGTCTATTTATAGTTTTCTGTTATATCAGATTGTTTCTCAGTCGAATAGCGTACTAATTCAGTCGACTGTATTAAAACGGTTATAACATACAGTCAACACAAAGACTCCTCAGTCAACAAAATCAACACACATTTATTACAGTTGACCAAGTCACATAAGCTCAAATAACATATGAAAAAGATAGTCGTTGGAGCGTGTAGGCTTAACAGAATTCCAAACAGATCAATAATACAGTCGAATATGTGATCTACACTGTCGACCGCCACATGAAAAAACACTTTGAAATTCTTTTCAACTCAAAATCTCACATAGCACAGTTTCACAAAATCTGTACGGATAGTTTAGCATAGTCGAATCCATTATGATTATATTCGATTGGACTAGAACTTATCCACAACAAATATGAGTTCATAAAGGTGCTTGTGATCTTTTTCTCTCAGAAATTTGTAGTAATCAAAAACATTTTATCTCACATTTCAAAACAAGCATGTTCCACAAAAATATCACATAATCAATCATAGGAACATACATTGCAGTTCAACAAAACATGTTCAGCAGATATGTCAAATAGTTCAGAACAAGAACATGTAATACTGGAACTTATGTACTATTATTAAGCACTATGTTGTCATCATCAAAAACCAGTTTGATATAGAGTTTGTGTTGTCAACAATCTCCGCATTTTTTGATGATGCACAACCATGATTAATAACTCCACCATGTTGTACAATTCCACATATGACAGAGTAAAAACATATATCAGAAACAACTAAAACAGTTCAGTTACTCTGCATATACAGCAAAAATATCAAGCAGATAAAGTATGAGACAACAATTCTCCCCATATAGACTTGCACTCATACACCATGAATATCTCTCCCCCTTTGTGCATTAACAAAAAAGGAATGTTTCAGATATTTGTGCAGTTTTGAAAAACAGAGAAGCATCATAAATATATGCAGTTTGTAAAACATAATGGTGCTCTCAAAATCACAAGTTCATCACAAAACAATATAGACTCCCCCTGAAATGTAGGTGTGTGATGAAACAATGTGTAAAACAGTGATATTCCCCCTGTCATTATGCATGAGTTTTAAAATCAATTTAAGAGCACAATGCATAATATCACAGATTTATCAACAGTTTAAGCACAAATTTGTATCATAGACAAAATATCAAACCATATACAAATGCAATGATACAAATATCAACAATCTCACAAAATTATCTCAATTCAGATATTGAAACATGTAAAGACCAGACATAATAGCAGATTATGAATTATTTAAGCAGACAGTAAGGATAGAAGTCAAATTCTAGTATTGGAATTGTTAACCCATTTTGACGCAGTTGAATGCTTTAAATCATCAGTCGAATGCATTGTTTTTGCAAATGTTGAATTCCAATTGTAGATGTCCAAAGCAATGTCCTTTCCGCAAAACCTTTCAACAACCTTTTCTAGATCAAGCATAATGGTTAAACAAGAATTAAATCATATCATAAGAGAAGTCAATATGTAAAGATGCATGATAGATTAAGCATAGTTGACTTCAAACAGAGCATAGTCGAATTGATCATTTTACACTACTATTTTTTAGAATTCCCAGTTCATTTCGAATTGTAAAAAACCTTTCTTTGTTCAGAGGTTTTATAAAGATATTAGCCCATTGATGTAGAGTATCAACATACTCAATTTTGATTTCACCCTTATTTATATGATCTCGAATGAAATGATGTCTTATTTCAATATGCTTAGTTTTCGAATGTAAAATAGGATTCTTGGTTAAATTTATTGCACTAATGCTATCACATTTCAAAGGAATGTTTTCTATCATAATGTTATAGTCCTCTAATTGACTCTTTATCCAAAGAGATTGTGCCCAACAGCTTCCAGCAGCTATGTACTCAGCTTCTGTGGTAGATAAAGCCACAAATGCTTGTTTCTTTGAATGCCAAGAGATCAATGATGATCCAAGCAAGTGACATGTGCCACTAGTGCTTTTTCTGTCTAGTTTGCAACCTCCAAAATCAGAATCAATGTAACCATTAGAAAAAGTTTTGTGCCATTTGGATACCATAGTCCAAGGCCTTTAGTACCTTTGAGGTACTTTAAAATTCTTTTGACAGTTGTAAGATGTGATTCTTTAGGACCATATTGAAATCTAACACAGAGACAAACACTATGCATGATGTCAGGCCTACTGGCAGTAAGATAAAGTAGTGATCCAATCATACCTCGATACATTCTTTGATCAACACTTTTTCCAGCCTCATCTAGATCCAAGTAGCAATTAGTTGCCATTGGGGTAGCAGCATCTTTGCAGTTCAACATGTTGAATCTTTTCAGCAGATCATTGCAGTATTTAGATTCATGAATGAATATGCCATCTTTGGTTTGCTTCACTTGTAGTCCAAGGAAGTATGTCAGTTCTCCCATATGCATAATGGACATTTCAAATTCTTCCTGCATGACTTTTGAAAATTCTTTGCATAACATAGGGTTAGTAGAACTGAAAATAATGTCATCAACATAAATCTACACATAAAGTTTATCCGTATTTGAGCGCTTTATGAAAAGGGTGGAATCAACTTTTCCTCTTGAGTAACCTTTCTCTATAGGAAACTCACTTAACCTTTCATACCATGATCTTGGTGCTTGCTTTAATCCATTTAAGGCTTTCTTCAATTTGTAAACATGATCAGGGTATTCAAAGTCTTCAAATTCAGGTGGCTGTTCAACATATACTTCTTCCTTGATGTATCCATTGAGAAAGGCACTCTTTACATCCATTTGGTACAGCTTGAATTTCTTTGTGGATGCAATAGCTAAAAGTATTTGGATTGCTTCTAATCTGGCTACAGGAGCATATGCCTCGTCATAGTCGATTCCTTCTTCTTGACAGTATCCTTTTGCAACTAATCTTGCCTTGTTTTTTATAATTTCTCCTGAGTCATCCATTTTGTTGCAAAAAACCCACTTTGTACCAATCACTTGTAGATCAGGTTTTCTGGGTACAAGCTCTCACACATTGTTCCTTGTGAATTGATTAGCTCCACTTACATTGCAATCATCCAGTTTTGATCACTTAATGCCTCCTCAATTTTCTTAGGTTCAATTTTGGACACAGAGGCAACGTTCATGCAGTACTGGTTCAGTTGTCTTCTTGTAGAGACCCCTCTTGACATGTCTCCAATCAAATTTTCAGTTGAGACATTCCTTGGTACTTTCCATGCTTTAATCGACTCAACTTTAGGAGATTCGACTTGCTCAGCTTCATCTTCTTTTTCAGTAACTTCTTCAGGACCTTCTTCATCAACTGTATTTTCATCTTCTTCAACAGAGTTCCTGACTTGTTTAGAGTGATTTGGATTCATAATGAACTCATTAAATGCAACATGAATAGATTCTTCCACATTCATAGTTCTCTTATTGTATACCCGGTATGCCTTGCTATTCAAAGAATATCCTATGAAAATTGCTTCATCAGCTTTTGAGTCGAATTTTCCAAGACTTTCTTTGCCATTATTCAATTCCAAAGATTCTAAAGTGTGAAATATTTGGCTTTCTTCCTTTCAGGAATTCATAAGGTGTCAATTTTAGTATTGACCTGATGATTGTTCTGTTCAGTACATAACATGTTGTGCTTACTACATCTGCCCAGAAATATTTTGGCATGTTCCTATCATTCAGCATTGACCTTCCCAATTCTTCAAGTGCTCTGTTTTTCCTTTCCACCACTCCATTTTGCTGTGGTGTTCTGGGTGCAGAGAAGTTATGTATGATCCCATTTCGGCTAGATAATCATCAAATTCCTTATTTTGAAATTCTCCTCCATGATCACTTCTGATAGCCTTGATCTTGAGGTCCATTTCGTTTTGAATGGCAGCAGCAAATCGCTTGACGACTTTAAGTGCATCCTTTTTAGTTGTAATGAAATAAGTCCAAGTGTATCTTGAATAGTCATCTACAATAACTAACCCGTATGAATTTCCTCCGAGACTTTTTATTCTGGATGGTCCAAATAGATCCATGTGAAGCAATTGCAAAGGCTTCTTGGTTGACATTTTACCCTTACTCTTGAATGGTTGTTTGGTTAACTTTCCTTTTCGACAAACATCACATAACTTGTCAATTTTAAATCTAATATTGGGCAGGCCATTTACCAGTTTCTTGGAGACAAGCTTGTTCCGTTGACTCATATTGATGTAGCCAATCTTTTGTGCCATAGCCACACATCTTCTTCTTTGGTCATCAGGCATACGACATATTCGAATGCATTGTCTGTGAAGTCGATTAAGTAGATGTTGTTTACCCTTTTTCCTACAAGCAGTAACTCATTTGTTGTCCAGTTACTGATCAGACAGTATTTGGGTTTGAAGGTGATCTTTAATCCTTTATCGCATAGTTGACTGATGCTGAGCAGATTGTGCTTCAACCCTTCAACAAGCAATACATTTTTAATTTCATAAGATGAAGGAGTTTTTATTTTACCTATACCGATGATTTTTCCTTTGTTGTTATCACCATACGTGACATGACCAACGGCTTTCTATGAAATATCTGAGAACTTTGTAGGATCTCCAATCATATGTCTCGAACACCCGTTGTCAAGGTACCATGTAGGACTTTTGAATTGTTGTTCCAGATTAGATTTGGTGATTGTGGATTTTGCCATCATGATTAGTTCTTCTTTATTCTTGACTTTCTTGGCATCAGCAGAATGATCTTGATTATCCTTCTCTTTCAAGAAATTTGTAAATTTGTTGTTCAACAAGATTGATTTCTGCATCTATGAACATTGTTCTTCATCTCGAATTGCCTTGCATTCCAAGTTACCTGTTTTAAAGATTTCAAAGAAACCATCAGTAACAGATTTTGACTTCAAATTACAGGGAGCAGATGAAATTTCAATTTTAAAGTCATAAGCTCTTTTTGAATGCGAAACAGAAGTCATGCCCAGGTTTTACAGTCAAATAGAATAAAAACAGAGTCGACTGAATTTTCAAATATCTTATGAAAACCAGCTCTGGTGTCAATTGTTTGGAAACAGGTTGGCTTTGTTTTACACCAAGAGGCGGGGGGTGAATTGGCGTTAGTTCAAAAACAAAATCTTTTCGCAACCTTTATGGCATAGTGCAAAGCTTTTTGATCTTTCTTGAAATTCAAGTAATTGAAAATTCAATGCAGCGGAAAAACGTAGTTGACTGCTAAATAGATAAAGTCGACTGGAAATAAAGAGTGCAGGGATAGAGAAAATCAAACACTGGTTTTTATATTGGTTCGGCCAACAATGCCTACATCCAGTGTCCTTCCAACCTAGGAAGAAAATGCACTATAATGGTTGTGGTTTTTACAACAAGGAATTTATAGAAGCACCAAGCAAAAATATAAATCTCCTCTCTAACCCAAAACCAAAATATAGCTACACAAAAACCAGAATTGTAGCAAGAATCCCCTCTTCTGCAACTGAACCCACGTCGAACAATCCTCAACGTGTAACCAGCACTCTTCACAGGATGTCAAGCCTATCACAGCAGACTTCACAGGTTGTCAAGCCTATCACAGCAGACTTCACAGATTGCCAAGCCTTCAATCAAACGCAACAGTCTTCACAGGATGCCAACCCATTAAGATCAAACAAGAAGCACCTTCTTTGTGCAGATTATGATCAAGCAGTAAGCGCAATTGACTCCTCCCTTTGAATCTCTCTCAATAAAGATCACCATCGTCTTCTTAGAGAATTCTTGGAGCTTCTAAAACAACGAATTCAATCTGAA
Source organism: Vigna mungo (assembly GCA_036885675.1). Classification (NCBI taxonomy): domain Eukaryota; kingdom Viridiplantae; phylum Streptophyta; class Magnoliopsida; order Fabales; family Fabaceae; genus Vigna; species Vigna mungo. Next base: position 23,700,870 of record CP144694.1, read on the forward strand.
ATAGGAGATTGAAAATGTCAGATTATCAAAAGTCTCAAAACAATTCGTGTTCTGTCTATTTATAGTTTTCTGTTATATCATATTGCTTCTCAATCGAATAAACTATTAATTCAGTCGACTGTATTAAAACAGTTATAACAGACAGTCAACACAAAGGCTCCTTAGTCAATAGAATCAAGACACATTTATTTCAGTTGACCAAGTCCTACAAGCTCAACTAACTTTTGAAAAATATAGTCGTTGGAGCGTGTAGGCTTAATAGAATTCCAAACAGATCAGTAATATAGTTGAATATGTGATCTACACTGTCGACCGCCAGATGAAAAAACACTTTGAAATTCTTTTCAACTCAAAATCTCACATAGCAAAATTTCACAAAATTTGTTCAAAGATTTTAGCATAGTCGAATCCATTATGAGTACTGGACTAGAACTTTGTCACAACAAATATAAGTTCATAAAGGTGCTTGTGATCTTTTTCTTTCAGAAATGTGTAGTAATCAAAAACATTTTATCTCACATTTCAAAACAAGCATGTTCCATAAAAATATCATATAATCAATCATAGGAACATACATTGCAGTTCAACAAAACATGTTCAGCAGATATGTCAAACAGTTCAGAACAAGAACATGTAATACTGGAACTTATGTACTGTTATTAAGCACTGTGTTGTCGTCATCAAAAACCAGTTTGATATAGAGTTTGTGTTGTCAACAATCTCAACACTTTTGGTATATTTGCTTATAGAAAAATGCCATTTCGACTATATAATGCTCCTGCTACATTTCAGAGGCGTATGCAAGCAATCTTTGCATATCTTATGGAGAAAAGCATAAAAGTATTCATGGATGATTTTTCAATGTTTGAAGATTCTTTTCACAGATGTTTGATCAACCTAGATGTTGTTCTTAAAAGATGTGTTCAAACAAATCTTGTTTTGAATTGGGAGAAATGTCATTTTATGGTTATAGAAGGAATTGTGTTGGGACACAAGATTTCAGCCAGGGGGATTGAAGTGGATAAGGCAAAAGTGAAGGTTATTGAAAAACTTCCACAACCAACAAATGTAAAAGGAATTCGGAGTTTTTTAGGCCATGCTGGGTTCTATCGGAGATTTATTAAAGAATTTTCAAGGATTGTTGTAACGTTCCGGGAACTTGCAGGGACTGTTGACTGCCCCCACAGATCACCACGACGCTTTCCAGTGTGCTTTGTCCTCACTCACACACTTTCCGGGAAAACTTCCCGGAAGGTCACCCATCCCAGAATTACTCCAGGCTAAGCACGCTTAACCATGGAGTTCTTATGGGCTAGGCTACCGAAAAACAAATGCATTTGGTGATATGAGTAGCCAAATCAATTCCTTTAAACTATCCTTCAACCGTATAGTCTCATACCTATACAGTCTCCAGATCCCTCTCATTCCGGTGTATGTTCGATTCATCCATGTGCCCCTTCCACTCGAAGCCTGCCAGGAGCCGCTCACTCCCCACCCTCGTCAATGCCCGGATGTCACATGCCCACCAGCTTCCGCTTGGTTCGTCCTCGAACCACACCGTACTGGGAGAGGCTAGGCTCTGATACCATCTGTAACGTCCCGGGAACTTACAGGGACTGTTGACTGCCCCCACAGATCACCACGACGCTTTCCAGTGTGCTTTGTCCTCACTCACACACTTTCTGGGAAAACTTCCCGAAAGGTCACCCATCCCAGAATTACTCCAGGCTAAGCACGCTTAACCATGGAGTTCTTATGGGCTAGGCTACCGAAAAGCAAATGCATTTGGTGATATGAAAACAGTGGTTTCTCACAGATATCTGAAATTGGTGAGGGTGTTCTACTCCAACTTAAAGATGAGTGATGAAACATTTTGTTCCACAAAAACACTGAGGTTGATATAAAGCTGATCAAAGAGGTTTGGATTGGGATTTCCGTTTTTCAACCGATTAGGAAAGAAAGCTTTCTCTTTCAGAAATGGATTGGTAATCAAGGACTTATTGGATTCACCGTGATAAAAAATGATGATCATCAACAAGTCTATCCCATCTCTGAATCTTGGATGCAAACAAAATAGGTTTAACAAAATCTAAAGAAGATGAGTGGGCTATATGGTATGTGGTGACAATAGATTGTATGTCAGAATCGCTCAAAATCATACTTTGAACTTAGGTAATTGGAAAGTTGACACAATCATTGACAAAAGTCTCTAAGGATTGAAAAATTACCTATAAAAATGGAAAGGAAGGTGATGTAAACAACTAGAAAGAGATCAACAATAATTCTGCAACAGAATATTCTGATGATTCTGATGATAGGTCAACTGATGAAGATTCCATGGAAATGTCTGAATCAGAATAGGGATTTTAGTTGTTTGATTTTAATTTTGTAATCAGTGGCTTCTTAAGCCAACTTTTGTTTTGTTGGTTGTAATCATCTTTTGAATATTAATGAAATTATCTTTTGGCAAACATTAATGGATGGTGATTGAATTGTTTAAATTGATTAAATCACTTGTATGATTGCAATTGAACATTTTAATGTTACATCATTACATTGCATATTCATACTCAATTTGTGATAATGATTATTGCACAATATACCATTGCACTTTTTTATTCTTTTTTCTTTTAAAACACCAATAGTACTTCGAATGATAAAACTACTTGACATAATATGAAGATATAAGGTTAGAACTAGGGGCAGTTCGACGTATTATTGTGCAGAGCATATTCACGCCGACTTTTAAAACAATTTGACGTCCTCTATAGAGTTTGTTTTTGAAATTCATAAGTGTTAACATTTTCCTTGGGTTTTCCACCAGGCCTTCATTGTTAACAAAGAAATGTCTTCATTTAGTGGAGGAAATGATGGTAAACCAAAGGAAAATGTTAACAAGAATTTGGTTACGGAAGCTTTGTAGTTTACTCTTTCAAAAAAATAGGTTTTCAAACAGTATTTAAAGCCTTGCTTTTGTTATATTGAATGAGTTAATAGAAAAATAAAGAGAGAAAATTATCAAATGTTTGGTGAAGGAGGAATAGCATTTTGAAAGGATGAAAAATTCAAATATATCAACCTTTTTCTTTAGTTTTCTATATACTCCTTCAAGCTTTTTTGTGTCCTTGAAGAAGATAATAGAAAATAAAAAAAAAAATTAAGAGATGGAGTTCATAACAGAAATTTGGGCAACGTAATAACGTTTTTTTTAATGAAAAATTAGTTTGAGATCCTTTGAAATATCAATTCTATTATTCTAACATTTAGACAATGCAATTATTTTAGATGTGAGAACATTCTATATATCAGCATGACCAAGAACCACTTGTATATAGTCATATCTAACGAAAGAAAAGTTTACAAGACGAACTATATAGATAATGAGTAAATAAATCATAATTACTTATGGAATATATTATCCATCAATTTTGATTGTAGGTGTGGTTCTTTTCGTATATAAATTTGAGATGCCAACTCTATTCTAAGTATTAAGTAAACATTAAAAAGGAAAATCAAATACTAATATTATTAGAAATTAAACATAAATATTAACATTACAAGAAATGAGTTTACATAAAAATCATCACTAAGATACGATCAAACAAGAGAATTATTTGAGATGCCAACGCTATTGTATTGATATATAAACACTGGTACAGTCGTGTGAACACAAACACGAAATTAAAGGTAGAAGACGAATGATATAGAAAGGAAAAGGAGAGAGACAAATAGAGTTAAAAAAGAAATTAGAAAAAGCATTTCATTGAATCCATTCCATGACGCAATGAAAGGGCCTTTATTGATGATGAAGTGGTGCTTAAATGCAAGTGGAGTTATATAATAATATGCCACACAGTCCATAAGAAGATAAGTGTTAGGGATAAATCTCGATGAGAGACCTCAAACCCACAAGTGGAGTTATCTTGTAGTCAGTGAAACCAGCAGAGAAAATGATCTTAGCCCATTCTTTCTCGGTCCTCTCTTTTCCAGGATACAACACCATGACAACCATATCAATCATGAGCTGTGTTTCAGTTGATTCATAATCAAGCTTTTCATTCTCCAACACCATGTCTATCGCAATCACCTTCCTCTTTACTCCCTCCTTACATTTCTTCAGTATTCTCACACACTGCTCGTCATTCCAGTCATGTAATATCCACTGCATCATCAATATAAACTCAATCAGGGGCCAATTTCCAAAACAAAAACAATTTAATAATCAACTTTGAAGAAAATTTTACCTTCAATAGAACGGCATCTGCAGGAGGAACTGACTCAAACATGTCACCTCCAACAAATTTTAAGTTGTCAGCTCCTTGTAAGTCGGCAACAACATGTGGGAGATCAAAGACGGTGCAGTGTATGTGAGGGAATGATTTGGCAATTGCCTTTGCCATGGTACCTGTGCCTCCCCCAACATCAACAACTGACTCCAACCCCTTGAACACTCCTCCACACCTCTCAATCACCACATTGCCAACCAATTCAGCGTCACTTGCCATCGCATCATTGAAAAGATTATTCAGTTTTGGATCACGCCCAGCGTAATCCCAGATTTTCATCCCATGTTCTGTTTGGAATGGCGAGGGATCATCATTCCTGAACCATGTAGCCAATTCATGCCATGGCTTTGTCAAAATTGGATCAAGCATGGCATGCAAGAAAGGTGTCATACTCAAGGGGTTGTCCTTAAGTAGCAGAGTGCATGCATCAGTCAACACATAACCCACTTCAAGCTCATTCTCATTCACCTTGACTTCGGAGAAGAAGCCAGAATGGGTCAAGATTCGCATCAACCTGTAGATGGAGTTGGCTTTGGAAGGATGGAGTGATACTGAAGCAGTGAGTTTTGAGATTGGCATGGGTTCACCATGCTTGTGTATGATGTCAGGTATGTCCAAATCAATTGCACATTTCAGAGACATGGAATTTATGAAGCTGAAAATGTGATTCCAAACATGGGTTTGAGCTCCAAGTAGTTTTGAGATACGCTCTTCACTCTTGTACTCCATAGTTTTTCTTCCTTAACTACTCAATCTATATGAATATGTTATTAAACCTCATTAGTTTTGCTCTATATTTATAATGCAAACTCTGTTCTATCTACCAACATCCTAAACCCAATACAACAACACTAGTTTACCACGCCTTCTTATCAACTGTAAATTAAATTATATTATATACATTTCATGTTTTTAAGATGTCTGATTTCTACTTCGGATAAACATATATAACTTACTGTAATCTTACGCATAAGTCATTAACTCCATTTATATATATATATATTTTAAATGCTAATCCTATTCAACTTTTAACCCACGCTACACACATTTTCATCGCTAGAAGAAAAAGCCTATATTTTTATCTTACCTAAAGTGTCTATATAATTTTTTATGGATGAATTATTATAAAGATTCGTTTGTCTATGATGCAAGCCTATATCACCTACTCTTGTCAACAACAAATAGTATTCATATTTACCTTCTGAATTGAAAACTTCAAAGGAATTCGGACTTAAATTTTCATCTTCGTTGTGAAGATTATTTGTTTTATACTAATCGATTTGCTAAATATTTTATTAACTATTTCAAATAGAGTATGTTTTTGTGGATTTGTGATTAATATTTTAATGAGTAGTGATACTTTGAAATGCTAAAATTATATTCATTTGACACTAAAAGAAATAATATTTTCATTATATTTATATTATATTGTTTAATTTAAAAGTGAAATATACATTATTATATTATTATAAAAGGTAACCTTTTTTTTCTATTTTAATATGATTTCAGCGTTTCTATGCCATATTTGCCCGTCTTACAATACTATATTTGTTCAATGTATCACGTGTTGAATTGTTTCTTTAATTTTAAAATGTTATTTTAAATTTTATTAAGAAATACACCACTTGTTTTGTGATTGCAGCATTGTAGCGACAAAGACGTCCGTGGTAACCCAAAATTTAGAAGACAAAACATGACTCTCAGTGCTTAAGCGTCCGTGGTAGCCACTTGTTTTTTTTAAGTGGTTTAACATGCACAAAATGATTTTTGCTGGAGTGATGTCGCTTAAATAATTAAATAGTCTTTTTAAGGTTACTTAAGAAAAATAAATAAAAATTGTTCATTATTATTTCTCTTAAATAATGACGCTTAAGCACTATCGATCTTTAGTTTAAGAAATAAATTTATTTGTCGCAAAAGAGATTTTGATTACAGTTATAGTTTCATTTTAATTCATTTGGTCATAAATTTATTTTTGTTAGTTGATCTTAATTAATATAAAAAAATTAAAAATATCTTTGTACATTATGGGTCACTGCAACTTTGTGTTAAAAGGAAAGGAAACTAGTGCATCCTTCTCATACCACTAAAGTTTTGGTCCAGTGCATTCCAACTATCTTGTGTTATTATGCATACTTTTGACGCTTATCGTTCCTTTATTTGAGTGTGGGATCATGGGAAATCTTTGTGTGTATGGTGTAGGATAGATTCAGGGTAGATTGCGTTCTAGATCAATTTGCATAATCTTGTGATGCATGTAATATTAACACTTACATGATAATGATTTTCATTTATTAATTCATTGCGTTCTTCTTTTATTTTTAATTATTTTTTAATTCATATGTTGTGCAACTGTGTAGTACAAGCAGCTTACAATATTGGTGGTTAAATCATAAGTGCAAATGCCATAGAACAAGCAATATTTAGCTTCTGAACCCTCCGCACTGGACAGGTACTCCTCTAACCCCCAATTTTACATTCTTTCTCAAAATCAATATGCAAATGTCTTAAATGTAGGGCATTGTGCTATAAAAAATAATTAGTGCTGATAAAAGTCATATGGTATTTTTCTACAATATCAAGATTTAAGTACATGTATTGCAATGAACAAGATGCAAAGAACTTGAGATGACATGCAAAGGAAAGGATATGTGACGGAATGCTTCGACACCCTACAAATTCTCCTCCATCAGAAAAAGTAGACCATCATTACCTTAATTTTAGGAATGAACCACGAAGGTTGACCTATATCGGGAATCTCCGGATCTACGCTTATTTTCAACTCCCCGAAGCATTTCGTCGCTTACTACGCCCTTCCTCGTCTCTGGGTGCCTAGGTATCCACCATAAGCCTTTCTTCATTTGAACCTCGCCCTTAACTTGAAGGCTATGTCATCCTAAGGTGCTGCTAGATGGAAGGATCTTATCAACGTCCATGAATGAGAAATCATAGCATAGATCAAACTGCCGAATCGGAAAAATTGAAGTGCTATCATATACCTTTGTATCGACTAAGTTCACGAGTTGGAGATAAGCGGACTCGAACCGCTGACATCCGCCACAGGGTAAACCACTGCGTCTCAGGCCCCGACTGATTCTACCATAGAGGCCAACGATAGACAATAACTCCCCCCCGAACACAGCTCACAACTTTCATCGTACTGTGCTCTCCAAAGAGCAACTCTTCTCAAAATATCAAAAGGTGCTGAGTTGGAATCCCATTCTAACTAAGGATTCTTGTGGTTCCGGAGGATCCAGCTACAGGAGAACCGGGAACGGAGAGCTTCCCCCGCCCTCTTTTTTTCCGCCCGACTCTTTGCTCTTAAGAATACTGGTTTTTAAGAATGAGTGATTGCCCTTCTCCGACCCTTACTGTCCAACCTGAGAGCGGATAGCTAATGCGTTCCGCTTTTTGAACAGGGTTCTATGGTCGGTCCGCGACCCCTGGATGCCGAAGGCGTCCTTGGGGTGATCTCGTAGTTCCTACGGGGTGGAGACGATGGGGTCGGTCCATGGATTCTTTTTCCTTTTGCCACATTTCGCTCAAAGGGTTGAAGGGAGATAGTGCATCAAGCTGTTCGCAAGGGCCAGCCTGATCCTCTTCCCCAGGATGATCCCAAATGAGGAAACCCTAGGAGAGCCACCGACTCCAACTACCGTCCATGTACGATCCATACTAGATCTGATCAACTGCCCATCCTACCTCCTCTACGTTCTTGACAGCCCGTCTTTGTCTCAGTAGAGTCTTTCAATGGCATGTTTCGGTCCTCTTTCCCATTACTTAGAAAACGTTAGCCACCGGTTCAGGTACAAGATACTATCATTACCGCCTGGACAATTAGACATCCAACCCGTAATCGCAACGAATCTGTAATAGAAAGTTTGAAACTGCTTTATTTAATCCTATGATTCTAATTTTCTCTTACGATAAAAAAAGAAAAATACGAAAGCTATTCTTTTTTGTTATTGTTATAATGCCAAAATATCAAGTCGGCACACTCGTCTTTATGGTGATCTTTTAAGGCCTCTTGAATATTCTTTACTTCATTTTTTTATTTGTATAATGTGAATTTACTGCTGTCTTCTTTATTCTTTAATTTTTATTATTGATAAGGATTTTCTTGTTAGGCCCATATGAATGAATAAAAAAAACCTCAGATTCATACTAGAACCACGATGATTCAGATTCAAAACAACTTTTAATCGAAGTCCAAAAATTCTCTGAGTAAGAATTGTTGGATCATCACTTCTTCAATGAATAGATAGAATATAATGAAAAAAATAATGAAAAAATTCAAGGAAAGATTTGTCCTTTGCTCAAAATAAAGACAAACTGGAAAAGCTCGAAAGAATCAAAATTTTTCAATTGATTTTGAGAACTCTTTGAAAAGGTTTTTAAATCCAGTTGCGAGGTCTAAATATTTAGTATGAATCATAGTATTAAGATTTTTAGAATCTATTTTCTATATTCCGTGCTCCAGATACTAGATTAAATATCTGACGGAATAAAACCATCTCTATCAAGATGACAGACCCATTTTATGTTCTGTACTTTCAATAGGACCAATTAAAACAAGTCACACACTCATATTCCGGAAATACAGAAACAAAGAAATTCTACGATCAAACTACCACATCAAAATGGAATAGACTAAGAAACAATAAGAAACCTAAATGCTTCACTTTCTATAAACGAATTACTCGATTCTTGTGAATCTAATTGATAGAAATTCCGTCCAATAAAATGGACGAATTATAAATCTCCAAAATAATAGATAGAAATATCGCAAATAGAGCCATTGCAACACCCATCAAAGGAGTAGTTCCCCACCCCGGGGCTACTTTACCATATTCTGAATTTAAAGGTTTCAATAAATTCCCTACAACAGTTCGTCTTGGACCAGATCTAGAATTATCCTTGATAATAACCTTTTTTTGTATCACAGGATTGTTAGTTACTCGTTGGATTTTTTCAGGCCATTTACCTTTTAGTAATTTATATGAATCATTAATATTTCTTTCATGGACTTTTTCTATCTTTTATATGGTTCTTTGCTTAAAAAAACAAAAAAATTACTATTTCAATACCATAATAACACCAAGTATTCTTTTTACCCAAGGCTTTGCTACTTCGGGTCTTTTAACCGAAATGCATGAATCCTTCAAATTAGTGCCTGCTTTACAGTCCCATTGGTTAATGATGCACGTAAGTATGATGATATTGGGTTATACAACTCTTTTATGTGGATCATTAATATCAGTGGCTATTTTAGTCATTACATTTCAAGAACTCATACAAATTTTGGGTAAAAGCAAGACTTTCTTTTTTTTTTTTATGAATCCTTTTCTTTTGCCGAAATCAAATACATGAATATGAATGATAAAAATAATATTTTACAACAAACTCCTTTTCCGTTTTATTCGTCTTATAGAAATTATTATAGATATCAATTTATTCAACAATTGGATCGTTGGGGTTACCGTACTATTAGTCTAGGTTTTATCTTTTTAACAATAGGTAATATATCAGGAGCAGTATGGGCTAATGAGGCGTGGGGATCATATTGGAATTGGGATCCAAAGGAAACTTGGGCTTTTATTACTTGGACAATTTTCGCAATTTATTTACATACTAGAAAAAATAAAAAATTGGAATATAGAAATTCTTCAATAGTGGCCTCCATGGGTTTTATTATAATTTGGATATGTTATTTAGGGATAAATCTTTTAGGACTAGGACTACATAGTTATGGTTCATTTACACCTAATTAATTAAAAAAAATTCACAAATATTGGGAACGTTTTTTAGAATAAGAAAAAAAACTCCCAATAAAATGATTAAGACCCCGTTGAATCAAGTAATGTAATATTGATTCAAGGGGTTCTCACAAGCAACAAACATATTGAATTAGAATTCAAATTCATTTTTATGTAAGTAAGAAAATAAAAAAATAAATTCATTTTTTTTTATTGTGCATCGGATTTATTTCTATTTTTTATTTATTCCAGAAAAATATCTATAAAAAATTAGAGAGAATAGTTTCAACCTTGTCAGCGGAAAATGAAAAAATAAAATCTGGATAAATGCCAATACTTATTACGGGTATAAGGATAGAAATTGAAATAAATAATTCTCGTGGCCCCGAATCAAACAAATAAGAATTTGGTGTATTAAAAAGCTTGTATCCATAGAACATTTGACGTAAGATAGATAATAAATAAATAGGAGTTAATATCATTCCAATTGCGGTTACAAAAGTTATGAGTATTTTTGTGATGAAAAGATATTTTTGATTGGTAATTATTCCCAATAATACTATCAATTCTGCAACAAAACCGCTCATGCCCGGTAATGCAAGAGAAGCCATCGATAAGGTAGTGAAAATCGTGAATATTTTTGGCATTGGGATAGCCATTCCACCCATTTCGTCGAGATAAAGAAGACGTAGTCTATCATAACTAGTTCCCGCCAAGAAAAAAAGGGCAGCACCAATAAATCCGTGAGAGATTATTTGTAAAATAGCCCCATTCAGCCCTGTCTCGCTTATAGAACCAATTCCTAAAATTAAGAAACCCATATGAGATACCGAGGAATAAGCTATTCTTTTTTTTATATTGCGTTGACCAAGAGATGTTGAAGCTGCATAGATTATTTGAATGGAACCTAATAGCATTAACCATGGACAAAATATAGAATGAGCGCGAGATAATAATTCCATATTAATTCGAACCAACCCATATGCTCCCATTTTTAATAATATTCCGGCTAAAAGCATACAAGTGCTGTAATGCGCCTCTCCATGGGTATCAGGTAACCATGTATGTAAGGGTATAATTGGTGATTTGACAGCAAAAGCAATAAGAAATCCTATGTCTTACTTTGTCTTCAAAATTGAATACATGGTATGCAATGCAACTCCATACCACATGGCCTGTGATTATAATTATATATAACCTATCTCCATGTCTATGAATGAAAAAAAAGTTCATAATGATATCCATGTTAATTCTAGGTTCAAAACAGCAAGGAATGATATGGACATACACTTGGAATCTCAAATTGAAGACTTAAAGAATATGTGGAATGAAGTTGTTGTGGTGTACGATTATACAAAAGAAATTCCTTTTTTGGGCAATGTTGTTTGACATAATTAATCATTTTCCTAAATATGGTAATATATTTGTATATAGTATAAAAAAATGTGTGCATGCTTGATATGTGGAAATTAAGACTGGACACAATTAAGTTAAAAAACTTAAATTATAGTTTATCTGTAGTGTTTTAAACTTAAAAAACTTAAACTAATTTTATTAAAAGCTAATTATACTTTCAATTCAAAAATAATGAATATTTTATTTTGAGTTCAATTAATTGGGGTTTCAGTTTTCTATTTTTCCTTTCTTAATAGGTTTCTCTGTTTCCTTTCTCCATCACAATCTCCTATTTTTCTATTTCCTATGGTAGGCTGCATGGTGAAGACTCACCATTGTCGAAGTTCGCCGCTGTCGAAGCTTTGTCGCACTTTGTCGTCGCCGAACTGTTGAACGTTCTTCCATCATCGTTAAAAATAACTCTTGATCCAGTGCATTCCAACTATCTTGTGATGTTGTTATGCATACTTTTGACCCTTATCGTTCCTTTATTTGAGTGTGGGATCATGGGAAATATTTGTGTGTATGATGTAGGATAGATTTAGGGTTGATTGCGTTCTAGATCAATTTGCATAATGCTCTTGTGATGCATTTATTATTACAGTTACATGACCATGATTTTTATTTATTAATTCATTGTGTTCTTCCTTTATATTTAATTATTTTTTAATTCTTATGGTGTGCAACTGTGTAGTGCAGGCAGCGTACAATATTGGTGGTTAAATTATAAGTGCAAATGTTATAGAACAAGCAATATTTAGTTTCTGAACCCTCCGCACTGGACGGGTACTCCTCTAACCCTTATGTATGTATATATGTCTCTCTGCCAAGGGTTATTACAAATCATAAATATTGATGGGCGGCATCGTCCTATTTGGGGCGCTAACGGCATGCACGGACCATAAGGCCCGGACGTGCTTCTTCCGCGCGTTATAGGATGTCCCCCAGCGAATCCTCCTGATATGGTGTTAATCATCCCTCGTAAGGGACGGTCGTCACGCTCTCTGCGACTTCTACTCTGCCTCCGGTCATCACGAGGGTATTCCCGACGACGGTATCGGTCGTCCCGGTTACGGGCAGCTCTTCTTTCCTCCGCTCTCCGAGGACTCGTCCTCCTCGGACTTCTCTCTCGGATGGGTGAACGATCCGGTCGACAAGTCTTGACATACTTCAATAATCGCCTCGTGCGAATCAGCTATTCTATCTTGTCCTCGGCGGTGTTCGACACACACTTTCTTTGAATGGACCGGGCCTCAAGGCCGGCTTGATATGCTGCAAGGCGAGTTCCAGAGTCAGACCTTTCACCCTCCGGACGGTTTTTTGGTACCGGTCCATGAAGGTTTTCAGTGGTTCCTCCTTTCCCTGCTTGAGGTTCATCAGATCGACAACCGTGATATCGCTGGCGATGCACGCAGCAAACTGTTTCTTAAACATAGCCCCCAAGCCCCTGAAATCGGTTATGCAACCACTCGGTAAAGCGTTGAACCATTCCAATGCCTCCCCTTCTAAGGAGAGGGAGAACGCCCGGCACCAGATAGCGTCGCAGCCGGTACGGAAAGACATGGCGTTAGTGAAAGACTTGACATGGGCGTCTGGGTCGGTGGTGCCGTCATACATCTTGAACTGGGGTGGCACGAATTGCTCAGAGATGTGGACATCCATTATGGACTGGGCGAAAGGGACGGGGACGGTCGGTCCCTCAACCCTTACCGATAACACCTTCTCTTCCTTATCTTCGTCCGCCTTTTCCTGCTTCTGCCCCTCTCGGGTTGGGGCGCTACTATGCTCCTCTCCTTCGTTCCCCGCATTTATCATCGTCTTCTTCTGTCTCCGCTCCTCCACACCCTCCTCACACCGGGCGGCTATGACCCTGGTGATCTGTGCCGCGCATTCCGCTCTAACCGCCGCCATTTCCTCCTCATGCTGCTTCCGCATCTCCTCTAATCGTCTCTCCAACATTCTCATCATCTCTCCTTGCTCGTCAGCGTTAGTGGTTCTCGTGGTCACCATTGGTATTTATCCTCGAGCCCCACGGTGGGCGCCAAAATGTTTCGGTAGCGGATCCGGTCACACTCACCTACACATTTACTTCTCAGTCCTCCAAGCCGTCCGGTCACTTCCGTCCTCTCCTCTACCGTCCGTCTATCTCTAGTCTTCCTCTCCAAACGGGCCGGTCGGCTACCTGTTAAAGATACTCCGACGCTCAAGTTAGAATTAGGTCCGTTCGGTCTTAAGTTCACAGTTTTAAATGCTATTCAATTCAAGTCACCTACCTCTTACTGTTGACCTCTATATATAATGTCAGTTTTGGGCCCGTGGTTAAGGCTCTACTAATCAAGGCCCAATAACACTTTAATCAAGGCCCAAAAACTATTAAACTCCTATTAAAATTAACTTACCTCAGGGTCATTCGGGTATGACCGGTCGATCATTTCCTTCTTTAATTATTCTTGGAGCCGGCCGACCATGGATCAGCCTTACGCCTAGTATTTCTTCGGGCCGGCCCAAGGCCGGACCGGGTGACCAGTACAGTCTACATTAAATTTAATTTTTTTTTTAATTTGATATGGTCATGGTCTTAACAGAGCGAAAAATTCTAAAAGATTAGACATTTATTTACTTGTTCTAGGGTGATATGGCCAATTGTTCACATTAGACCAAAAATAAGAAAATGAGAAATGAATAGAAAAAAGGTGTAAGTATTGTATTATACAGAAATATAAACAGCTTTTTGTTGTTTGAAGTTAAAGAGAGATTGATAGAACAGGGGAGAATGAAATATTGAATAATTGAATTATAAACAAGAATCTAATGTCAAGGGAATATCATCTAAGCAATGCCTGGGTCAAAAATGAGATCACTAACTACAACACTAGCACTCTACATTTGTGATCCTGACAAACATGTCCACTAATTTCTACCACTGACATTGCTTTTCACCATTCCCAGTGAGACAACTCATGACTAGCAGAAGCTGTCCCTGACCCACCATTGCCAAAATCTTTCCCTCCATTGCCTCTGGCCGTGATCCAATTTTCATCATCATGTTGTGCCCAACAGGATAGCCCAGAAGACAGAGCCAACATTCTGACTCTCCCAGCAGCCAAAAGTTCAAACTTTCTTGGGTTGTTAATCAAATCGCCAACACTTTCTGACTCTTCCACAGAGCTCCAAAAGCATGGCTCAAGAACACTAGTTGGGGAACTTGAATTAGATTCCAAAACTTCCTCATTGTTGGAACATGATTTTCCAATAAAGGGATGCTTCAAAAGTTCACTAGCCTTCCACCTCTCTTGTGGATTCCTCCTCAAGCACTTCCCCAAGAAATCCTTTGCTTCCTCAGATAGAAAACAAGGAATCTCAGGCACTTCACCAGAATATGCAATATGATAAAGCACCGAAAAAGGGTCTTCCACACTAGGCCACGGTGCATCACCCGTGGCCATTTCAACCACAGTGCACCCAAGTGACCAAATGTCACTGGCACACCCTTGCTCCTCCCCACGTGCCACCTCCGGGGCCATGAACAACGGCGTGCCGCCGATCATCACCGCAGAATCCACCACACTCTTAGCGCACCCTAAGTCTCCAATCTTCACCCCACTTCACCAATTAAGATATTGGCACCCTTGATGTCGCAATGCACCAATTCTTTTAAATGCAAGTACTCTAGCCCCTGCACAATTTGCCTGGTGTAACGTGCCATAGCCGCTTCCTCGAGCCGGCCACCGCCGGTGAGTCTCCTGAGCAACCGTGCCAAAGGGCATGTGCTCCATGAAGAGGTTGAACAAGAGCTTGTTGTTTTCCATCGTAACGCCACACCCTTTGTACGCAACCACATAGACTACTTACAGAGGACAAAATCTTCTGCTCCCTTTTCAAAGACTCCGATTGAGACAGCTCCACGGACTTCACGGCAAAGACAGCGCCACCGGCGCAGCAGGTGGCGGTGGAGACGGTGGCTGATGATCCCCGGCCAGTGGTGTGGCCTCTTTGCCACCACCCCATATTTGTTTATTTGGAAAGTAAAAAAGTGAAGGGTTGTGTGGGGAGTTTGAGTTTGGTTATTGTGGCCTTATTAAAATGAGAGCTTTAAGGAATCGATTAGATTTCGGATCTGCCATTGAATCAACGTGTAGAACGAAAATCAAGTAAGTGTCACTGTGTCACATAAAGTAGTTAGCGGCTTTGAATGCACAATAGCAGGATTTTCAAACAACTGCAGACAAAGTAGACCCTAATGATCATATCAGTTAAATGTTCATCCCTTCACAACAAAACAGAACACAGATCAAAAAGACACATTCATCCCTCATATATCATTCACTACAGCTTAAAAAATCTTAACTTTTTCTTTATATTGATTATCCCAATTAAAGAAAGTTAAGGTAAATATTCTATTTGGTACAAGTTGTTATGCTAACGTGTAATTTTAGAGTTTAAAGCTGTGTTCTATCATTAACAGACCAAAGTAAACTGCTTTTTTATTGCAGTTTTGTATTTATATACGGTAAGTAATTTTTAGTTCTGGGAATTTGGGAAATATATTTTTGCCTTTATGCACATTTTTAACTGCAATGAATTAGTTATGGTCAATTTGAATGGACGTGGTTTGAAGAGGTTGCTGACACTCATTGTTGGGTACAGCTCAATTATGCCTCTGGCTAGCATTTCACACATCCACATGCAAATGCAAGAGGTGGTTCCCTAATGATCCATTGCTTCTGTTGAAGAACCCTTTCGTTTTCTCTCTCTCTCTTTCTACCGACATTATCTTTCTTTATATCAGCCGTCTAGGCTGAGTTCTAAAGCAAAAGGAAAAAAGCTAAGGGTTGGCTGTGACCCTTTTGCACAAAGGAAAAGAGGGTGCTGTGCTAAAAAAAATATAGAACTTGGTTGGTTCAAAGTTGCAGCAAGTTTGTCCCTTTTCCATATCCACATTTTGGGATAGGGAGGGAAGGAGAAAAACCAAGAATCAAGAAATGGGGTGCTCCATGAGAGTTTGTAGTGTCTTATTTTTGACAGTGTTGTTAGTGGCATGTGCAAGAGGGGAGGACCCTTATAGGTTTTACACTTGGAATGTAACGTATGGAGACATTTATCCTCTTGGTGTTAAACAACAGGTACTTTTTGTTATTATTGTTGTCGCTGTTTTAATTTTTAATTTTCCTTTTTCTCCTTAATCTGTTGTTTGTTCTTATGAGTGAAACTGATATATGGTGTGAAAATTCTGATGGCAGGGGATTTTGATAAACTGGCAATTTCCAGGGCCACAAATTGAGGCCGTGACCAATGATAACTTGATCATCAATGTTTTCAATAGCTAGGATGAAACTTTCCTCTTATCTTGGTTAGTCTCTCTCTCTGGTGTCGTTTTTGTTTAGTCCACACTGAAAGTATCAGCAGCAGAAAAGAAGTTGAAATATAAAATACGTTTCCTTTTCCTTCTGTTTATTCACTATTATGAGAGCCTATTTTTGGATGCTACGGCGTCGTTTAAAGGGATAATGCTGGATTAGAAGTATGGTTTGTGCTGTTTACTGGAACATATTATACGCTAAATGCTAGATCTGGGTGATTTAAAAAAAAAAAAATTGGACTGACCTAATTAATCAAATAATAAACACTTGTCTGATCTAATTAATCAGATAATTTTTTGTAAAATCTAATTAATTAAAAGTAACTACAGACACCAGTGATTGAAATATAAACACTTATCTGATCTAGAAAATACTGAATTGCTGATTTAATCTGCTGATTTTACACTGTAATACATGAATGGAATTTTGCCTTTGCCCACAAAATAGCCGACAATGTTTGATATGTAAAGTCGCCAAAAGGTTGAACTAAAAAAGAAACATATCAATATCTAAGAAGATAGTAATCTCAAGGCTATTTCTGCAATTTCAGTGCATATGTAAATTCTGCTATTCATTTGGAGAGACTTCAGTGTTATGTTTCTTTGTATAGGAATGGAGTGTTACAAAGGAGAAACTCATGGCAGGATGGAGTGTATGGTACCAATTGTCCAATTCCACCAGGGCAGACCTCACTTATGTTATTCAAGTGAAGGATCAAATTGGTAGCTACTTCTACTACCCTTCTCTTGCATTCGACAAGGCAGGAGGAGGTTATGGTGGATTCAAAATTGCGAGCCGCCCCGGGATTCCAGTGCCTTTCCCTCCTCCGGTAGGAGATTTCACCATATTTGTTAGGTTCCTGAGTTTGGAACCTAATAAGAACTCAATAAAAAAAGATAGAAATAGTGAGGAAAAAATGGGTTTCTGTATTATTTAGAGGAAAGGATGACTATCTTTACAAATAATAGGCTCGGAGCATAACCTCTCTGGTTGAGTACATAACCCCTCTTTACAAGCTCAAAGTTGGATTATACACAAAAGTACTCAGATACCCTTACAGAGTTATTAGAACTCTATTTATTACACTTTTTTCTGCGACAAACTACTTTGGTATTTGTTACTGGCTGTTGATTGATGACTATTGAAAATTTAGAAATTAAAATAATATGTTATGCTATTTTTTAGGAAAATAAAAGTCATGTTGACTAGTAGAATTTAGTTGCTATTTTCTAGGCACTAAGAGCACTACTTTGTTAGTGGTTATAATGCTAACATTTTTGTGCATTTACGTTCATTTTATTTGTTCTATAAAAGCAATTGCACTCCTCAATAAAATAATTAAGCAGTTTTATAGTCCTCTGTTCCAATCTCTCAGTTTTCTCTATTACACTCTCTCAACCTTTCCTTCAATAAAAATAACCTACAAATTGGTATCTAGAGCTACGTCTTACGGGACCTATGGATGCTGAAACAAGTTTCTCTCATGTTGCTCCTCCTATCTTTGATGGAGATAACTATGATCTCTGGGCCATAAAAATGCAGAACTTCCTAGAGGCTTTGGATCTTTGGGAAGCAGTGGAGGAGGATTACGAAATTGCTCCGCTGCCCGACAACCCCACAATAGCCCAGATGAAAACCTACAAGGAGAAAAAAACCAGAAAAGCAAAGGCAAAGACATGTTTATTTTCTGGTGTTTCAAAAATAATTTTTACCAGGATCATGTCTCACAACACAGCAAAAGCAATTTGGGATTACTTGAAGGAAGAATATGCAGGAGATGAGAGGATTAGAAGCATGCAAGTATTGAATTTAATGAGAGAATTTGAGCTGCGGCGAATGAAAGAATCAGACACCATAAAAGAGTACTCAAATACATTGCTTGGCATTGCCAACAAAGTACGATTGCTGGGCACCGCTTTTTCTGATTCAAGAATTGTTGAAAAAATTCTTGTATCAGTACCAGAGAGATATGAAGCTTCTATAGCTACCTTGGAGAACACAAAGGATCTATCTAAGATCACTTTGGCAGAGGTGATGCATGCCTCACAGGCCCAAGAGCAAAGAAGACTGATGAGGCAAGAAGGATCTGTGGAGGGTGCTTTTCAAGTCCAATTCCAGAGCAATGGCAATAAACAGAAAAAGAAGCAGAACAATGATACCAGACCTGGAAGATTAAACAAGATCAACAAGAGTAATAATAATCAGGTTTTTCCACCTTGTCCTCATTGTAAAAAAACCAATCATCCACAAAAAAGGTGCTGGTGGAGACCTGATGTAAAGTGTCATAAGTGTGGGCAGTTAGGGCACATGGAAAAGATTTGCAAATCTCATCAACAACAAGGAGAAGTTAAGGTTGTTGAGGATCAACCAAAAGAGGAACAATTGTTTGCTGCTACATGCTTTGCTGCCAATAGCTCCACAGAAAGTTGGCTCATAGACAGTGGTTGCACAAATCATATGAGTTATGATTGAGAGCTCTTTAAAGAACTTGACAAAACTGCACTTTCTAAAGTCAGAGTAGGTAATGGAGCATATATTGCAGTAAAAGGCAAAGGAACAATGGCAATTGAAGGTCAAACAGGTTTGAAACTACTTTCAGATGTTTTATATGTTCTAGAAATTAACCAAAACCTGTTGAGTGTTCCTCAATTGCTTGAAAAAGGTTATAAGGTGTTGTTTGAAGATAAAAACTACATAATCAAAGATTCAGCAGTCAAGGAAGTATTTAAAGTTAGAATGAAAGGAAAAAGCTTTGCTTTGGACTTCATGAGTGAAGAACATGCTGCAGTACACAAAGAGGTCAGCAATACAATACTTTGGCATAAAATATTGGGCCATTTTCACCACAGTGCTCTAATATTCATGAAGAAGAATAACATGGTCAGAGGCTTACCTGATATAGAAGAAGAATCTCCTACATGCATTGCTTGTCAGTATGGAAAGCAAACAAGACTCCCATTTCCACAAAACAAGACTTGGAGGGCTATACAAAATCTACAATTGATACATACAGATGTTGGAGGTCCTATGAGCACACCATCATTGAATGGCAGTAGGTATTATATTATTTTCATTGATGACATGACAAGAATGTGTTGGATATATTTTACGAAGTTTAAATATGAAGTTGCTGACATTTTTTGGAAGTTTAAAACTTTGGTGGAAAATCAAAGCAAGTGCAAAATGCAGATGATCAGATCCGACAATGGAACTGAATATACTTCCAAAAAATTTAACAAGTTTTGTGAAGATACAGGTGTAGAACACCAGCTTACAGCCCCTTATTCACCTCAGCAAAATGGCACCGCAGAAAGGAAAAATCGGACGATTATGGAGATGGCTAGGTGCTTACTTCATGACAAAGATTTGCCTAAAAAATTCTGGGCAGAAGCTGTAAATACTGCAGTGTTTTTACTCAATAGACTGCCAACAAAAGCTTTACAACAGAGAACGCCTTTTGAAGCATGGTACGGTTACAAACCTGAGCTGTTTAATTTAAAGATATTTGGTTGCCTGTGTTTCTCTTATATTCCTCATATTAAGAGAGACAAATTGGACAAGAAAGCAGAATCTGGAATTTTTGTAGGCTATAGCTTGATTTCAAAGGCCTACAGGATCTATCTTCCACACAAAAACAAAGTCATTGTTAGCAGGGATGTGAAATTCTTGGAGTTTGATTGTTGGAGCTGGAAAGACAACAAATTCCTTGAACAATTTGATTGTTTGAACTGGAAAGGCAACAATGAGCTTGGATTGCAGGAGGAGAATGAAGATGTGGATGATGAACCTGTCAAAGGAACAAGATTGCTTTCTGACATCTATCAAAGGTGTAATGTTGCTGTCATGGAACCTGGTGGGTATGATGAGGCTGCAACTGACAAAAAATGGATAAATGCTATGGAAGAGGAGCTCAAAATGATTGAAAAAAATCAGACGTGGGAGTTGGTGGATAGACCTAGTCATAAGAAGGCCATTGGAGTAAAGTGGGTTTATAGAACCAAGTTCAATCTTGATGGTTCTGTGAACAAGTACAACGCAAGACTTGTTGTCAAGGGTTATGCTCAGATGTTTGGGGTGTATTTCTCTGAAACATTTGCCTCAGTTGCCAGGCTAGACACAATAAGATTGCTGCTAGCACTAGCTGCACAAAAGGGCTGGCTTATACATCAATTGGATGTAAAATCAACATTTTTGAATGGATATTTGGAGGAAGAAATTTTTGTGGAACAGCCAGAAGGTTTTGCTCTTCAAGGACAAGAAGACAAGGTTTATCTATTGAAAAAGGCATTATATGGTTTGAAACAAGCACCAAGGTCTTGGTATAGCAGAATTGATGCACATTTAATGAGCTTAGGCTTTGTGAAAAGTCTGAGTGAGTACACCTTATATATTAAAAAGGTGAATGAAGATATACTTATGATATCTTTGTATGTTGATGACTTATTTGTTACAGGAAATTGTAAGGAGATGATTAACAAGTTTAAAGAAGAAATGGAAAATGTCTTTGAAATGACAGACCTTGGAAAGATGACATTTTTTCTTGGGATGCAAGTGCAACAAAAGAAAAATGAAATATTTGTGTGCCAAGAAAAGTATGCAAAGGAAGTGCTTATGAAGTTCAACATGGGAGAGTGTAAGTCAGCTGCAACTCCAATGAACCAAAAAGAAAAGTTCTGCAGAGAAGATGGTGTTGAAAAGGTTGATGAAAAGCTCTTTAGATCCTTAATTGGATGCTTAATGTATTTAACTGCCACCAGACCAGATATCATGCATTCAGTGAGTTTGCTATCAAGGTACATGCATTGTGCTAGTGAAATTCATTTTCAAGCAGCAAAAAGAATTCTTAGATATGTTAAAGGCACAATTGATTATGGCATAATGTTCAACAAAGTTGAAAACTTAAGTTTTCATGGTTATTCAGATAGTGATTGGGCAGGATGTGTTGATGATATGAGAAGCACTTCTGGTTACTGTTTCTCTCTTGGTTCTGGAGTTTTTTCATGGCTTTCCAAAAAGAAATAAATTATAGCCCAATCAACAGCAGAAGCAGAGTATGTTGTTGTTGCTGCTGTAAATCAAACTGTCTGGATAAGGAAAATCATGGCTGATTTACACTTGGAACAAGAAGATAGCACAAAGATTTTTGTGGATAATCAAGCTGCAATTTCAATTGCAAATAATCCAATTTTCCATGACAAAACAAAGCATTTTAAGATAAAGCTTTTCTTTTTAAGAGAAGTTCAAAGAGAAGGACAAGTGAAGCTAGTTTATTGCAAAACAGAGAATCAAGTGGCTGATATCCTAACCAAGGCACTTCCAAAATCTAGATTTGAGTTCTTGAGACAAAAGCTTGGAGTTTGCAATTCCAAAGTCAAGGAGGAGTGTTGATTGATGACTATTGAAAATTTAGAAATTAAAATATGCTATTTTTTAGGAAAATAAAAGTCATGTTGACTAGTAGAATTTAGTTGTTATTTTCTAGGCACTAAGAGCACTACTTTGTTAGTGGTTATAATGCTAACATTCTTGTGCATTTACGTTCATTTTATTTGTTCTATAAAAGCAATTGCACTCCTCAATAAAATAATAAGCAGTTTTATAGTCCTCTGTTCCACTCTCTCAGTTTTCTCTATTACACTCTCTCAACCTTTCCTTCAATAAAAATAACCTACACTGGCCTTTGTCCATTGCACTTACCTCTAAAGATAATTCTCCGCACTAAATTTTGGCGCTGTATTGTTGGCTGGGTAATAGGTACGACAAATAATGCTAGAGCGATTTTAGTTTTGGGAAGAGATCTTGTTGTGGTTCCTAAATTGATTCATCCATTACCACCTGCAATTTCTTCACCGGACACTTCGCCAGAGCGACACATTGAGGACACATGGATGCAGGTATTCTTCATTCAATTTTTAGCACGCTCTTGGTGCTGCATAATATTTCACTTATTAAATGATTACTTTCATATCTATCTAACTGAATTTTAATCTGAAAATTAGTATTATGGGTCTAAATCTATATTTCTGGCGTTTTCTCTTTGCTATTCACACATTTGGTTAAAACGTAAATAAAGCTGAATGCCAACAGATCACCAACACCAACTAGAGGCCGTCCTCAAGTAACAAATGACCGAGGTTCTCTTGCTTGGATATAGTGATTATTAAGGAAACCCGTAATGTTTATGCCTTGACGCTTGTGCTATCGCCTGAATTTCCGGTGTTACATACATAGCATGATGCCATTTACGGGGTATTGGAGCTTGTGATCTGATACCCGCAGAATGCTTGAAGGACCAAGTTTTTCTTTGTCTTGGTTCTCACTAATCCATCATCTGGCATCTAGAAGATGCAAGCTCGAGAAGCAAAGTTGGTAGCTACTGCTAGGTTGGTTGACTTTGACAAAGCTAGAAGTTGCAGTTTGGGTTCCCACCCAGCTGTTGTAAATTGAGCCGTAGGTACAAAATCAAGGTCATGGATGTGTGCATCATGGATTGTCAGTGCTGGTTATTTTTCTTACATATTTTTTACTCATCGTCCCTAGGTTATTGTTTTTTGAATTTATATTTTAAAGGGTTAAATATGTTTTTAGTCCCTATATTTTGGGATTATTTCGGTTTTAATACCTCTTTCAAACTAAGGTACAATTTAGTCCTTCAACCTTAGAAAACTCTGGTTTTAGTCCTTTTTATCAAATTTTTTTAACTTTATTTGTTGTTTCAAGCACATTTCATTATAGCATTTGGATTGTTTACACTGTTTGACACATTTTTGCTTCAATGTTAACTGAGAAACACGTTTGAAACATCAAATAAAGTTAAAAAAATTTGGTAAAAAGGACTAAAACCAGAGTTTTCTAAAGTTGAAGGACTAAATTGTATCTTAGTTTGGAAGAGAGACTAAAACCAAAATCGCCCCAAAGCATAGGGACTAAAAACATATTTAACCCTATTTTAAATGAAGAGGACGGGTGATAGGTTATAGGGCGATAGGGCATAATGGGTAATGAGTTTAGGTTAGAAGGCAGAGGAATGGTATAAATAGGACTTTGTTATATTGTCAGATGGTGAGTCAGTCAATTAGATACTTTGTACAGACCAGTTTCGAACCTAGTGAGAGGGGTTAGGCCCTCAAGTTACACTTTGTACTCGGTGATTGTTATTGTGAATAACATACCTATTGTTTGATTCTTTCTGTCTTGTGTGAGTGTATATCAGTGGTGAAGGTGATTGTTAGGTTCTTACACTAAAGATTCCTAACAAATTGGTCTGACCCGCCAGATCGAAGTGGGGGTTGCTGGATCGAAGTGGGGGTGCCGGATCGAGACACTGCCAGAATCGTGTGGGAGTGAAGGAAATTGCAGTTGATAGAATGAAGACGAAAACAGGGCGCTGTGATCAGATTATGCAGCAATATGTCAAGATTATGCAGCAATACGCCAAGATTTGCAAGAAATTATAAGGATGTTGGGTAGTCTCAGCCACAACCAGGATGACCAACATTGGGATCGGCGAAAGGAAGAGAAAGGAAAGAGAGGGGATGGACACCATGAAGTACAACCCAGTGCATGAAATGGATCAATTTTATTTTTTTAAAAACAAATCATTTTTGTACATTGTAATTGAAATTCATAATGAATATTATATTTAAATTTAGTTTATATTTTAGATTTACAAAGACTTTTTAACTACCAATGTTTCTTACAAAGATAGGATGATGATAAAAAGGAACATTGAAAGTGATAGACCGTTAGGAAATTAAAATACAGATATCTAGAGGTAAAATAAGAAGTTTGAAATGATCGGGAATACTGAGAATGTTTAATTAAAAGTAAAAGTAATGAAACTAAGAAAATACTTGAGGGGCCTATACTGAACAGTAATTTTCAATATATTTTGGATCATGAAGGTAATTTACATTTACAAATTTATTTATTAAGATAAAAGGACTGTGATTGTCCTCGTTTCAAAACGCGTATAAATAAAAAATGAAACTACTAAATGCAGACAGTGAAGTCCATACTGAATAAAAGACCTAAGAGTGTCCTCACAAGAGACAAAAATTAAATTGATCCACGAAACTATACATAATGGTTAATCCAAAGGAGACACGGTTACATCATAAGGTTCAATATGCGAAGGTGTTATTTAAATGTGTTATTTGTTTGAGACTTAGATGTTATTTATATGTATTATTTGTTTGGAACGACAACATAACGCTCTCAATTGTTAGACTTTGAATAAAAGATTTAAAATTTTATTTGTTATTTTTCTTTTTTGCAAAAAGGATATAAATAATTTTGTGAGTGAAAGAATGCATAAAATGTTTGTTATAATTTGAAATGTGAGAAATTCTTTTTTAGAATTTATTTTGATTTTCTTAAAAATTTATTATCTTTTCTTGTAATTTTCAAATACTTACGAAACTTATTGTTGGGTTCCTGGGGCGTTTCGAGAAAACCCTTGAACCAGAGAATAATAAAAGAGAGAGAGCGGAGCGAGAGAATGAATACTGAATATTATTGAATTGAAAGTTGTAATTGAAAGAGCGGGGTTGGTTACTATTTATAACCAACGTAAACACGCAACAGGCATAGCCCGCAAACAAAACAAGCCCAAAACAAAACAAGCCCAAAGTAAACAACCAGACCGACCGGACAGACCGGCCCACAGACAAAGGAAGCCAAGTCTAAATAACAATTCTCCACCTAGACTTGCTTCAAAAACAAAAACAAAAAAAAAAAAACACGGACACGGCCGGTCAAACAATTAGTGACCGACCGGTAGACACCCAATCCTGGACAACAGTAAGAGAAACCTCTCCTTAGCGAGCGGCTTTGTTAACATATCTGCAGGATTCTCTTCGGATGCAATTTTGCAGATTTGAACGTCACCGGATTCAACAATGCTTCTGACAAAGTGCAGCTTGACGTCAATATGCTTGGTTCTGGAATGATAGATCTGATGATTGGCCAGATGAATAGCGCTCTGGCTGTCGCAATGAACACATACAGACTTCTGATCAAAACCAAGTTCCCGAACCAAACCTTTCAACCACAGTGCCTCCTTAACTCCTTCAGCAAGAGCATAGTACTCAGCTTCCGTAGTTGACAAAGCCACAACCGACTGTAGTGTAGACCTCCAGCTAACAGCAGTTCCAAACAGTGTAAACACATATCCCGACCGGGATTTCCTAGTGTCCATGCATCCGGCAAAGTCGGAATCAACAAAACCTTCAATATAACTTCCACCTTGAAAGTTATTCTGGAAAGACAATCCAGTACCGAGAGACCCCCGTATTATTCTGGAAAGACAATTCAATATAACTTTCAAACCCTAAACCCTTATAACTTCTCGATTCATCCGATCGGTTAAGATCTTCAGCAGCATTCAGGGCGTAGCAGATTAGATCCGCCTCTCCAAGCCGTTTGGTTGGCTTGGAGATCCTTCTTTCTCTGTCACGAACAAGCTGATAGTTTCTCAAATCAGCACCAGCAGCTTTTCCATGACTTCCCTCGCCAGACATACCATCTGTGTCATCACCAAGGTCTGTTCGAAATTCATCCGATCGGTTCTCCTCTATCGTCCGACCGTTTTCAACTTGCCCTTCACCCGTTTGGTTTTCCTCAGTCCCACCGGGCGTGCCAGCTCCATTAGTAGTATGCTCCACCTCCACGAGAATCTTCTTCTCACTTCCAGAGTTTTCAGGGTGCATCGCCATCCTTGTTTCATCAAAAATGACATCCCTACTAATGATTAGTTTTGAAGGTGAATCTAACCTCCATAACCTGTATCCCTTAACTCCGTCGGCGTATCCAAGAAAGATACATCTCGCCGCCCGGGAATCCAGCTTATCACCCCTGACATGAGCAAACGCCAAAGAACCAAACACTCTCAAGTGTGAATAATCAGCCGGTCGTCCACTCCACACTTCCATTGGCGTTTTAAAATTGAGAGCTGAAGATGGACTCCTGTTAATCAGATAGACGGCCGTATTGGCAGCCTCTCCCCAGAAAGCCTTTGACAATCCTGATCCCAGCAACATGCACCGGACCCTCTCCAGAATGGTTCTATTCATCCGTTCGGCCAATCCATTCTGTTGAGGAGTTCCAACGACCGTTCTGTGCCTCCTGATCCCTTTCTCTTTGCAAAAACCATTAAACTCCTCTGAAACGAACTCCAGCCCATTATCGGTTCTTAGGCATTTCAGCCTACACCCCAATTGGTTCTCAATCTGTGTGTGCCACTCTTTGAACTTCTGAAACGTTTCAGACTTATTTTTTAGAACGTAAATCCACACTCTCCTTGAGAAGTCATCAATTATACTTAAGAAATACGCTCCTCCACCATGAGTTAAGGTTCTTGCCGGTCCCCATAAGTCAGCATGGACATATTCAAAGGGGCGTTCGGTTGAGTGTTTCCCTTTTCCGAACGGTATCCTGTGTGATTTCCCTAAGACACAATGGTCACAGAAATCCAGCTTCTGCAGTTTGTCTCCCAGAAGCAAGTCTTGCTTTTCCAATTCTTCAAGACCCTTCTCACTGATGTGTCCCATCCTCAAGTGCCATAACCGGGCGGTATTCTCGGTCCCACTTGCTACTGAGACATGACCAATGACAGTTGATCCCTCCAGAATGTACAAGCCGTTCCTCCTTCTGCCTTTGGCAACCACAGAATCTCCAGAACAAACCCTCATTACTCCATCTTCAACTTTAGTGGTGTAACCTCCAAGATCAAATGCACTAATAGAAATCAAATTTCTCTTTAGTTCTGGCACATACCTAACGGCCTGCAACACCATCTCACGATTGTCAAACATCTTCAGCCTCACCGACCCCACACCTTGCACTCGGCAAGCTTTGTTATTTCCGAGCAGTACATTACCATGCTCTTTCTGATCAAGATTCTCAAAAAACTCCTTTACCGGGCACATGTGATAGGAGCAGCCGGAATCCATGACCCAGCTCCTTTGAGGATCTTCAGACGAAGCCACCAGCACTCCAGCCGACTCATATCCCTCAGACGCCTCTGCCACATCAGCGGTTTCTTGTGGCCGACCGGCCTTTCCTTTCTCCGGGCAGAACTTCTTGATATGACCCATCTTCTGGCACTTGAAGCAACGCACCTGCTTCGTACCGTCCGGATTCAGCTTCTTCTCTTTTCCAGACTGCTTCTTCCCTTTCCCTTTCACCGAGATCAATCCGGACGCTCCTTCCTCGGTTGTCTTCGAATCTTGGAGTTTTTGGAACTCCTTGGTTCGAATTGACGTCAGAACCTCCTCTAACGTGATCACTTGATCTTTCCCGTAGAGTAACGCATCCCTGAAATGCTCGAAGGTTTTTGGAAGCGCATTCAACAGGATGACAGCTTTATCTTCATCCTCCAACTTCACTTCAATATTCTCCAGATCATCAACTATCTTGCTGAATTCTGCAATCTGCTCCTCTATCGTTCTTGATTCTGACATCTTGAACGAAAAGAGTTGCTGCTTCAGGCACAACCTATGAGCCAACGATCTCGTCATGTACAGAGACTCTAGTTTTGCCCAGATTTCAGCGGCAGTCTTCTCCTTCGCAACCTCCCTCAGTACCTTATCACCAAGGCACAAGATGATTGCACTCCTTGCCTTATCTCCCATCTTCTTCTTCTCTTCTTGAGTCATGGTACCACTCATCCTCGACTCACCCTTCAACGCTTCATCACATCCCTGCTGTATCAAGATTGCCTCCATCTTGATCTTCCACAGCCCGAAGTCATTAGCGCCGTTGAACTTTTCTACGTCGAACTTGGTTGCCATCGCTCCTTGGGAATTCTTGAATCCTTGCCCCACGGTGGGCGCCAATTGTTGGGTTCCTGGGGCGTTTCGAGAAAACCCTTGAACCAGAGAATAATAAAAGAGAGAGAGCGGAGCGAGAGAATGAATACTGAATATTATTGAATTGAAAGTTGTAATTGAAAGAGCGGGGTTGGTTACTATTTATAACCAACGTAAACACGCAACAGGCATAGCCCGCAAACAAAACAAGCCCAAAACAAAACAAGCCCAAAGTAAACAACCAGACCGACCGGACAGACCGGCCCACAGACAAAGGAAGCCAAATCTAAATAACACTTATTGTTCGTGGAGTTTATATTTATGTCTTTTTTTTTTTTTATCTAATTACATTTCTACAAGTCAAAATTTGTATTTCTTAATTCTTTAACGGTTAGGATCAGTGATTGTTAATATTTTTTTTATAAATCTCATATCTATTCATATTTGTTTGTAAACATATGAATAAAGTAGTGAGACCCATTATTTTTCTTAAAAATTTAATTTGAAGTATGAGAAAAACAAGTGATGATGAAAGTTTTCAATTTTTTAACTTAAAAGTTACTTGTTGATTCTGCCCTTCTTTTGTCTGAAAACATTCTTATATCAGTGCCCTTCTCATATTCCGTTGCCTACACTCCTATCACCATTTCCTATTCCCCTCGCAGACACCATTAAAAGAGTCTTATAATCATGCTAACCTTTCTTGTTCTACTATTCTGTTTCATCTTTTCTATATTTTTAGCGATATGTCGCATACTTTTAGAAATGGCCATCTTCTGTATTATTTCACAAATGTTTAACACCATACCACCGGCAGTAGAATCAGCCTCGGTCACTGTAGCAGACGATGCCGTGATAGATGTCCCACCAGAGCTCATAGTACAAGTGCAACTGGTGGAATCCAAGCAGAGAGTCGGCCGGTAGAGCAGTCACTCAAGTAGCAAGTCCAAGTGCAACTGGTGGAACCTAAACAAGATAATCGGTCAATGGAACAGCCACTAGAGCATCAAGTCCAAGTGCAACTGGTGAAGCCCAAGCAGGAGAATCGGTTGGTGGAGCAACCACTGGAGCAGCAAATCCAAGTGCAACTGGTGGAGTCCAAGCAGGAGAATCCGGTGGAGCAACTGGAGGAGCAACAGGAGTAGAACATTGGCCAAATCATATCAGGCAAGAGTTTGTTAGAAATTTAATCTCTGACTTCAATTTGATAATTTTCGGATTTATATCCAAAAGGCCGGTTACAACCATATTACGAGAGGCATTTGTTAATACAATAACCGGTACTGCTCTAATACCAATAACTGAAATTTTAATATATAAGCTATTACAAAATAGAGAAAGGGGAATGAAAAAATTAAGATATACAATAATAGCATCAACAATAGGATATGTGCCTCGGTTCCTCTCCTATTCTTGACTGCTTTTCATTTGGAATTTGGATCAAGAGGAACCGACAGTTAACACATTTATAGGAGGTTTTAAGACTGGTTTCAAACTCCCAGTAGGAATTATTATAGCCATGTTATTTAGTTTTTTTCTTAATAAATATTTTGCAAAACTTAAGTTGTACTAAATTTAGTAGATGTTTTTATATTACTTTGCAATAGTTTTAGTTAATTTGTAGTAGATAATTTGAGATATTTTGTAAAGGATGATGTTTTTACATATGATATATTTTGTACTACTTATTGCCATATGACAAGCACAGTGGAGTGTATTGTGCGACTAATTCTTATTGCCATGGATGGACTAACATTTAGCTTACGTACGACAATTTTATTTGTTTTATTTCCACAGCTTTATCCAGAAAGGTGGCCGATATTAAGAATGAATGCTCCTCAAACCCTTTTAAAAGTGTTTTTTCCTTTTGGGGGTAAAAACATATACTTCATTTAGTTACCCGACCCTAGTTCGTATAATACTATTTTTATTAAATGCATCAGATTATTGAAGAAAAGGGAAAAATAAACGGCAGCGAACAAAAATTAGTAATATTATATACGGAAAATTTCCTTCAACACGTGCTTAACTCATGTACGTACAATATCATGAGGGATTGTACGGTCTCCTATGCAGTGGCAGTCCATCTGGCCACACCAGTCTGGTCAACCCGCCATAACGATCGGTGATCCCGAGATCGATCGATACTTGTTAAGATGACCACTAGGACGATCTCGTCCGACCAAGTGGATGGATTATGGATAACAACTGATTAAAGCCCCTAATGGAGGTTAAGGCGTGATTGGGTCATCGTGAGACCCACAAAAGGTAAAAACCCATTACAACTAGTATAAATAGAGGTCTCAGGTATGTCTTCAGACCAGATTGCAATCGCTGCACATTATACATTAC
Organism: Vigna mungo; assembly: GCA_036885675.1. NCBI lineage: Eukaryota > Viridiplantae > Streptophyta > Magnoliopsida > Fabales > Fabaceae > Vigna > Vigna mungo. The sequence continues at coordinate 23,731,829 of CP144694.1, forward strand.
TTTCATCTCTTGATATACCGTTTGGTCACTTAACTGACTTGAGCGTCGGAGTGTCTTTGACAGGTACCCGCCCACCCGGCTTAAAGAACGAGGAGGGAGAACCACCAACTTGGAGTGCGAGGAAGCAGTAGGAGACCGTTCGGCCCCTAGAATCCATCCTCGACCAATCAACCAGGCAGTACGTAACAGAGACCCAAGTTGATGAACGAAGTACCACTCTTGTCGACTTGGCCGGGCGGTGAACGACAACGCCCTGCCGCCCCCAACAACTTGAAGAAACCCAAGTTGATGAACAGAGTACCACTCCTGTCAACTTGGCCGGGCGGTGAACGACAACGCCTGCCGCCCCCAACAACTTGAAGAAAACCAAGTTGATGAACGGAGTACCGCTCTTGTCAACTTAGTCGAGCGGTGGCTATGCCCTGTCGCCCCCAATACGTTAAGAACCGCCTCCAACAACTTGAAGAAACCCAAGTTGATGAACGGAGTACCACTCCTGTCAACTTGGCCGGGCGGTGAACGACAACGCCTGCCACCCCTAACAACTTGAAGAAACCCAAGTTGATGAACGGAGTACTGCTCTTGTCAACTTGGCCGAGCGGTGGCTATGCCCTGCCGCCCCCAATACGTTAAGAACCGCCTCCAACAACTTGAAGAAACCCAAGTTGATGAACGGAGTACTCCTCCTGTCAACTTGGCCAAGCGGTGAACGACAACACCCTACACCCAACAAATTGAAGAAACCCAAGTTGATGAACGGAGTACCGCTCCTGTCAACTTGGTCGGGGCGGTGGCTATACCCTGCCGCCCCCAATACGTTAAGAACCACCCATTTGAGGAAAGGGACACCGTCCAACTCTCGGCCTTCAAAGGCCTCGACTTCATGGCCATTCGCCCATCAACTCTCAGCCTCTTAGGGCCTCAAACCGTTCTGCCATCCGCTCGCCTCGTATCTTGGCCTCCAATGGCCTCGACGGTTCGCCCATCAACTGGCCTCACACTTCTCGGCCTCCTAGGGCCTCAAACCGTTCTTTCATCCACTAGTCTCATATCTCGGCCTCCAATGGTCTCGACCGCTCGGCCATTTAGCATCAGCTCTCATCCATCAACTGGCCTCATAACTCTCTGCTTCCTAGGGCCTCAAACCGTTCGGTCATCCGCTGGCCTCGTATCCCGGCCTCCAATGGCCTGGACCGCTCGGGCATTTGGCCTTAGCTCTCGGCCATCAACTGGCCTCACACTTCTCGGCCTCCTAGGGCCTCAAACCGTACGACCAACTGAACGGCCTCAAACAGTTTGGCCATCAACTGGCCTCAGCACTCGGCCTCCAAAGGCCTCCACTTCTCGGCCATTCGGCCTCAGACTCTCGGCCTTTCGGCCTCACACGCTTAGCCAAATTTGGCATCAACATTCAAACATGTTGGTCGTTTGGCCTCAACCACTCGGCCATCCAGCCTCAACAAATTGGCTTCTCAGCCTCAACTTCTCAACCACTCGGCCATCTGGCCTCAAACTCTCGGTCATTCGGCCTTAGCCAAATTTGGCAACCTTCAAGCTCTCGGCCAATTGAATGGCCTCAAAACCGTTCGGCCATAACCCTTAAGCTCTCGGCCATCAAAGGCCTCAGCTTCTCGGCCATCAAGGCCTCAAACCGTTCGCCCATCAACTGGCCTCAACCTCTCGGCCGTCAAGGCCTCAACTTGTCGGCCTTCAAGTACCGTTCGGCTATATCTCGACCTCAACTACTCGGCCTTCCACATTCACCAATTGGTATGGCGGGTTGGCCAGGTTGGTGTGGCCAAACGAGTTGCCCCTGCATAGGAGACCGTGCGGTCCCTCAGGGTACCGTACAGTACAACTCATTTTTAAGAATAGAAAACAACATCAAGCTGAAGCAAAATATGAGCGAGCACAATCTATGTCCCCCGAGTTACAATTCTTATGCACTTTATTGCATTCAATTTATCAAGGATGAGAAAAGTATAAATTGTAAAATTAAATCCGCAATAATTCTAATTTATATAGTATATTTAAATGGATTTCTTCTATTCAAATATATATTTTGAAGTTTAGGTCCATCCAATTCATTTAATTGGATTTGAATAATTCTTTATGTTTTGGAGTAAGGTACGAGATTAGATTACCCCTCAGAATCCGATCGCCTAACCCGTTCGCCAAAATCTTCCCTCCAGATACCGATGGGTGGTGACCTGCAAGAGAACACTCCGACGCTCAAGTTAGCTAGGTCACTGATCAGAGATAAGTGATTGTAATCGGAAAAAAGTAAAGTACTTGGTTATTCACCACGTATTTATAAGGTCTTTATTCGTAACTGTCGCTAACTATCAATAATTATCATATCCTTTATTTCCTTTTTGGTAACCATTGCCCATTATGGTCATTAAATGTCTTTTAACTCGGCTCTCCTCTCCACCTTCAGTCTTTGCCCCCTACCAACCGGCCACATACCTCATTCTAACTGCGATTGGGGTTTACCGATCGTCCGCTTGTTCCTATCGCTATCTAAGCTCACTGGACAACCATTCCTTCTCCGACCCTGCCGACCGGTCCTCCTCTCATACCCTACACTTTAGATTTTACAAACTTAGAATTAAGATGCAATGGAGACAAAATGATTTAAAACTAGATTGAGATTAGTTAATTTATGTTAAGCTAATTTAAGCCAAAGGATCAATTGGGTTGGGGTTTAAGCCAAAGGATCAATTGGGTTGGGGCTTAAGCCAAATGTTGAGTGGAGCTTTTGTCCTGTTTCGTTCGGGTTTGGCAGTAGACCTTTCACGTTCGTTTTCGGAAGTCCTCTCCCGCTCGAGATTTCAAGTTCTCTCGGGTTCCAAGTCTTAAATCCTATGTCGTTCGATTTCTGCAAACCTATTATGTTTGGTTCGCATAGTCCTCTCCCGCTCGATTCTGGCAGTTCTACCACATTCGATGTTAGACGTATTTAACTCTATTTAAATATTAACAAGAATAATAATTTAACTTCATGGTTTCTAGTTATTAAGGAAATAAAATTTAAAATAAAGAAAGTTTTGAAATTTATAGTTATTTACTCTGTGCGTGGGTTTCTTTTTCTTTTCCTATCATCATCCGTGGCATAACAATAAGTTAGCCCACAGATTTGGAGTTAGCATTTCCTTTAGCAATAAAATAAAAATATGTTTCTTTGTTATTCTAATGCAAGCATCAAAGCTTTCTTGGTCCTACTTCTTGAATGACGTGACTGATGAATACAATATTCTTAATAAGGCCAAGGTGATATATAATGCTTATACCTTATACTGAAGGTCTCCTGACAATTGGTACCTATATTTTCAATTTCTTTTAGTTCATTTAGCCTGCGATTTTGGTGGAGAAGAAACTGAAAAATTTGACCTTCATGCACCATAGAGTAGTAAGAGTATAGAATAGTACTACTAGCATATAGATCAGGGATGTAGCTTGTGTAGTGTCTTATTATTTAAGAGCTTAGTTTTCACATTAGTGCTATTACTATTATGTAAGAGGAAAATGAAGAGGCAGCTAAAAAAAAGGAGTGAAATTAATATAAGAGGAATGTCATAATCAGTACTTATTACTACTAAGGTTCCTTGTATTTTATTGTTTTTTTTTCTCTTAAAAGTATGTGTGCGTATGAGATGGATTTGGAGCCAGGGAGGCTTCATTTTAGTTTCATGATAAAATCAGAAAAATGGGATTAAGAACAGTATAGTATAGTGGCATATATAACTATGCTTTTGAAATATTTTATCAAACTTGCTTTGGATTTTCTCCAACCCCTAGTGCGTGCTCGAGGTTAATATTCATTCCGGTTTTCAGATAAAAAAAGTATAGTAGTACTTCATGATTTCTTTACCTTAATGAAAATAAAATCAGTGCAGAGAAATTGGTTTTCCTCCTTCCCCACATTTCGCCTAACCTAGTTACAACTTAAACTTCCAAAAGAATATCAGCCAGTTAAAAGGCACTCCGAATTGGAAACCTAAGACGTGTTGAATGATCAATTCGATGAAAAAAATGGAAAGAGAAAAACATGAATAACCTAAAGGATTTGGAACTATAATATAACTACTAAGAAAGTAAAACATGAAAAATTTAACATTATAGATAAAAATTAGATTGTCAGAATAAGTATGTGTTCTTGCAGTTGACAAACATTTGGAAAAGCCAAAATCAGAGAGACGAGCTTCAAAGTTCTCGTGTATCAGGATATTTGAGGACTTAATATCCCTGTGAATAATTCTAGGATTGCAGTCATGATGGAGGTAAGCAAGTCCTTCAGAAGCTCCCACAGCAATCCTCAAGCGTGCTTTCCAATCAAGTTTTACCGTTTCCAAGGGACCTATTAGAAAAGAATGTTAGGCCATAAGAACAATTTTAAGCCACCTTCATACAGATTTACCTTAAAAATAAGTTTCAATTGTAAGTAAATATACCCCACAGAGAGCCATTCTCCATATAGTCATAGAAGAGAAGATTTCCATTAGGAGTTAGAGCATAACCATACAAAGTGACAAGGTTCCTGTGTCTGATGCTGCCAATAGTTTCAAGTTCTGTCTCAAACTCGCTTGAGTTGTGTTGATGCTGGTTGTGTAGTCGTTTAATTGCAATTGGCCGGAAATTCTGCAAAGCACACTTGTACACGGTACCTGAGGCACCATATCCTACAATATAGTTCTCACTGAGATTCTCAGTAACTCTCATGATATCATCAAGGGTGTGGTTGGCCAAGCCCATATGAAGAATTACAAGTGTGGATGGCTCTGAAGAGAAGGAAGAAAAAGAGAAAAACAAATGAGAATTTCGCTCACATAACAATACTAAACAGTATCATGTTGAATATACCTTGTTCAGTTCCCCTGGATCCTTTAATCAATTCCTTGAATTGGCTTGATATGTAGAGAGCAACCGTTACCATCGCCAAAAATAGGATGGTACCAACTATGAGACAAAGAACTGCAGCCCTTGAGAAAACCACTGAACAAAGAAGTACACAATAAGGTCCATTATAACATTGTAGTCAGATACATTTTACCCCTCACAAACCAATCCTATGTATAAATATAATCATCATACATATAATTGTAACTATCAAGTAATCTCAGATGGATGTCACACACCTCTGGATTTTCGTATATAAGGATCACATATGGATCCTGACCAATTTCCGCATAACAATGGATTTCCAATGAAGCTGCAACATATTACATTACAAGTCATCGATAAATGAATTAAGAAACCAAGAAAATCCTACAGTTTCCCTCAATACCTGTCAGCTGAAAACTGGGAGAAGTTCTTCATTAGAGGAATGACCCCGGATAAGTTATTATATGAGACATTCCTAAGAAATGAAATAGAGCATTTAGACCAACCACTCAGACACAAATCTGAAGAAAATAATCAGAAAGGAGGCATTGGCTAGCTGCTAGGAATACACACAGGAAGTTAAGACTTAAGCAATTTGTAAGCTGGTCTGGAATCTTCCCATGCAAATCATTGTTGTTTAAAATCCTATTAGAATTACAGTGAAACGAATAGTACGTTATTTAGAATATGAGTAGTTTCAAAAAAATCAACTAGGAAATACATCATTGCTTAACATACAGAGACACAAGATTCTGCAGCTGACCAATTTCTGGAGGTATACTACCCAATAGATGGTTGAATGAGATATCGCTGGATAAAAAAACAACTTATAAAACCATAGTAACAAATAATATAATGGGACTCAAGTGAATTTTAACCTTTACAAAGTATAACAAAACTCACATGGTTTGTATGCTTTTAAAATTCCCAAATTCAGCAGGCAAGGGACCCTGAAGACTATTATGGCTTAAGTTCCAAAATACAAAGTAGAAATATAACTGCTACATTAACAAGTGAAACACAAAGTATAAGGTAGATCAAATTGTTTAGAAGCAGCATTTGTCTTACAAAGTTAGAAGATGCTCATCCGGAATTTGGCCAACTAGTTTATTGTCATTCAATTGCCTGTAAAAACAAATCTTCTTTTAACTTCATGAAAAAAGCAGGACATAATGAAGACAATAAATTGGAGATCAACTCACAGGTAGTTTAGTCTTGACATATTGCCAAGTTCTGGAGGTATTGGTCCAGTGATCATGTTTCCATTAAGGTACCTAAATTAGAGAAGAAAAAGCTGAGACAAATCATTGCTAATAGAAGCTATTACTCTCTGTGATTATACTTACAGCTTGCCAATAAAAGACAGATTGCCTAGTATGGGAGGAATGGGTCCAATCAGCTCATTCTCACTCAAATCCCTGCCGCAATGTGATAGTACAGATTATACACGATTCATCACTGAACCAAAATTATTTTCAGAAACGTAAAATCAAACAACATATGTTCAGTATTAGTATACTTACAAAATGACAAGGGCTTGCATTAAACCAATGACTTCCGGAATCTTACCAGTTAATCTATTTCCTTGAAGTGACCTGGGAAGACAAGTCACAACGATTCATGCATTATATACAATTCAAGGATACAAGATGACAAAAATAAATCTACAAGCAGGTGATAGAAGATATTGAGAACATAATCTAATATCCCAACAAAACAATAGTAACAAGTTCACTGCCGTGTACTTACAAAGTAGCTACTTGAAGAAATCCGATATTACAGGGAATCTCCCAGAAATCTGGTTATATGACAGATCCCTGAAATTGATTGAAAGAGGTTAAGTCACAATTTGGACAAAAACCAACTATAATGTAGCAACTAAAAGCACTAACATACAGGACTTCAAAATTTGTGCAGTTTCCAATGCTGTCAGGTATGGTGCCAGTCAAATTATTGCCTCTCACATCACTGAAAAGTCAGGTAAAACAGCAAAAAAATAACAAAGTTAATAAACCAAAGATTAAAAGGATGTTTAGAAGGCAAGAAAAGAAAAGTAGAAACCTCATAGAAAGTGTTCGAATACTCACAAATACCACAAACCAGTTAATTGACAGATATCAGGCGACAGAGTTCCACTCAACATGTTCTCTCGCAACCCACTATCTCATGGTTTTATATACGAACAGTACAAAACCATGTAAGCTTTCGACCATTATTTATAAAATACAATGCATAGTATAAGATGTAACAAGAAATATGTAATAGCTGAAAATATAAAGAAAGACTAAAGAAGAACTCACAGGTACTGCAGGACTTCATTCCCGTAAAGTAGCCTTGGAATATCACCAATGAGTCTATTTCGTGCAAGATCGCTGAAAACATAACCATACAATTGTTAGAACATTGTGAAAAGCTCCAGTCATGAAGTTATAGCATCGTAACAAAGCGACATGTTAACTATCACAAGACTCTCACGTTGGATCATACATTTGATTTCTATATGGCAAAGATGACAAAGTGGGAACTTACAGAGTCTTCAAGTTAGGAATTTGGGTTAAAGTTGAAGGGGTCGGACCAGTCAACTGATTACTCTTTAAATTTCTGCATTCATGAAAGAAATGTGATTAGCATTTGCATCATGGAAATTTCAGAGAATGTGAAAAAAAAGAAACAAAGACCATAACATGGCTCATACAGATGAATAAGTGCAGTGCAGTTCCCAATTTCATCCGGAATTTGACCAGTAAGTTTATTCTCCTGCAGGTCTCTGTCAATACCAGAAGTGTGTGATTAAGTTAAATGTAAAAAAAAAAAGTGTCATCAAATCAACGAAAATATATGATATTTACATGGATTGCAAGTTTACTAACTCAGCAATGGCAGGTGATATCTCCCCACCAAGGTTCAAGCTTGACAAGTTTCTTTACAAACAAGAAGCATTGTAAGTTATTCAACCTTAAAAAATGTAACTAATCAGACTGATTGATGGAACCTGAAAAGTTCAGAGATAGAAGACTAACAGAGAGAGAAACAGTAATGCTGATATTATCACACAAGATTCCGCTCCAGGAGCAGAAGTTTATGCAAATCATTTCAATCATGCAGAACATCTGTTACATTGCTAAATGAAGCTTAATCTTCATCAACGCTTGTCCTACATACATTTTCACGTGCATGAAAATTCAAGCACAACAAAACTTTATGGAAGTAAAATGAATAAGTTATATTACTTGAACACTAAATAATTGAAACACTGTGTTAGGAAACTACTTGTATATAAAAGGAGGAGAAACGGCACACAGCCTAACTGCCAAGGCAGTTAGGAAAGGGGGTTAAAGGGGGTTAGTTTCTATTAGTGTCTCTATAAAAAGGGGGATGCGTTGTATAGACTTTACTTTTTTGGAGTCTTATGAGTTGTGCAGGAACTCTTTGGGTCCTGTAGGGAGAGGTTAAACTCTCTGAATCCATTGTATTCGACATTCTTGAATCTTTTGGTAATAAAGTGAGGTTGTATAATTCAGGGAAATTGTTTGGTGTTTGTGTTTTGAGTGCTTATATAGGTTCTTGATTAAAAGAACCTATTACACTATATGAATCTATATGCAATTATAATAAGTGACCGAGTAGGAAACGTAATAAAATCAACCTCTCACACACTCAAAATAAACAAAAGAATAATAAAAGAATGGAATATAACGAATTAATATCTTTTATTGATGGTAATATCTGGATAAACACAAGTAAACAATAATTAGGAGCATAACCTCTTTCAGTCATCCAATAATTGGGAGCATAACCTCGTCAATTATCGTGGAGCATAACCACCTTTACAAAACTCACGAATAAAAAACATACGCTTAACCTTATACTCTAACTTTATTTATACTAATTATTTCTCGTCCATCTCTTACTAAATATTTCCCTAAAATATATTTACATTTAATATAAATATTCCTATATATAAATATCTCCCCATATATTATCCTAGCATATATCCTTAATTATAAACTCTAATTAATTTATACTATATTTATTTACTCTAATTAACTTATACTAACCCTAGTGCAAAAACGTTGTTTAACGTCACCCCTTAGACGTCCGTTCGGCAAAAACCCGACATCTACTGTAGTATGGTGGCATTATCGTAAATAAATTAGAAACCTAGACGTTTGTTTCGATGTCAGGCGACGTCTATGACATCATAGACGTCGACCCTGCCGAAACCTGACGTCCAATTGCTTGAAGCCAGTCCATTGACGTCGGGGTTTTCAGGGGTCCGACGTCTGCGAGACTGCAATTAATGCTCCCCATCAATTTCCCAGGAGCTTAGATGTCGAATAGAAAGGGCCCAGACGTCGAAGTCACTGACAGGAAATCAAACGTCAACCGAGACGTCGACTAGACGTCGGATCCCGTGAAACTACAACGTCGACTAGGCTACAATTAATGTTGTTCACCTAATTCCCCAGGCAATTACACGTCAGGTAGCCAAAGGCTGACTTCTAAGGCCTGGCTGGAAGGCGGGAAGACAAATTCTTCAATGTAGACGTCGGTCCTGAGGGGCACCGACGTCAAGGTTCATGTATTTTCACCAAATTCGAGGGTTATAGATGTCGGATGTGAGGGGCACCGACGTGAAGTACTCTAAGAGGAAATCAAAACGTCAATCTTTTCAGCTTCCTAGACGTCGGATCCCCTGAAACACCGACGTCTATAGACGTCGGTTTCAGGAGCACCCGACGCCCAATTTCATTTTAAATACTACGCAGACCCTACTAACCTCTAAGTTTCTGATCGCGTCTTCTTCTCTTCTCCTTTTTCTCTGCTTCTCCTCTTCTTTTACTCCCTTGCGCACCTCTTCTTTTTATCTCTTCAGACACTGCATTGTATTTTCTCATAACGTAATTACCTTCCTCCTCTTCTTTTTCTCTCTTCATCCCAAGTGCGTGGTTTTTCTTATGCTTACCGTTTAAATTTTCTTTAGTTTTTTATCGATTATCTTATCGTTCAACTGATTAAAATTGGCCTTTTTTGTGTTGTGTTTTAGTGCAGTTTTGATCCACTCTTTCGATAACATAGTGCAACATTCTCCCTTTGCTAGTTTCCTCACTAAAAGAGTGGCGATCTTTTGACTTTTATAGTTCTTCCGACCCAAAATGGAACTTGGGTCCTTGTCTACTTCTCGACACCGTAATTTTTTTGTGTTGCAGTTGAATAATTGGAAGTAGCCATGGACCCAGGTTCGGTTTTAGGTTGAAAGGACTAGAAAATTCAAAAGACGTAAGCTTTTTTTGTGGGAAACTAGCGAGAGGAGAGTGTTACATAATGCTACCGAAAACCTGGATCAAAACTGCACTAAAACACAAAGTCATTGTTAGACGTCGGTTAATGCCATGTCCGACGTCTATAACAACATAGACGTCGGTTAATGTCACTTTAAACCTCTTTATATATTCATCTTGACGTCGGTTTTATGCATAGGTGGACGTCTATATAGAGAAATTAGACGTCGGTGTGTGTATAAGTAGACGTTTATATGGACGTCGGTGGGTATCGTTAACCGATGTTTATATGTACGTCGGTTGAGAGGATTTCCGACGTCCCATGGACGTCACCTGTTTAGACGTCGGTTGTGAAAGTGACATTAAAAGCCCAAATTAACCGATGTTAAACAGCGCTTTTCTACTAGTGTGAATATCCTCTACCCTAACAAACTATATTCATCTCTCTTGTTCATGTACATGCATCTCAAAACACAACAAATGAAATTATCACGAGTAATAGGAAAACAAATTTCAAAATAACAATTCGCAACAATATTCAGGGTTTTTAACATAAATCCAATAATTAAAACGCAGAAGCAAACATACGTTTCTAATATAGTTCAACAAAACAAAAACTTCCAATAGTAGCTTTTAAATGAAACCAAGTTTAAAACTCAAAGTAAATGAACAAAATAACAATTCATCCGGAACTTAGACTCCCAGATCTCATCAACTATTTCATATAAGCCTTACTAGCAATACCATCTACTGTCTTACAAGTACAATACTCGCAGGTGAAAAACCACTGTCACAATCAAACAAGGACGAGCAACCAAAAATAATTGTAACCCTAGCGGGAGCATTAAGGTGATGGAAATTGTATTGTTTAACTGAGTGTGGTGCCTATGGTAGCCTGCTTTCCACTCTTTAAAAGAAGTTGTATCTCCTCCGTTTTCGGAGATAACGGAGTTTGAGAGGTTGATGAGGCATGGGATGACCCATTGCTGTGTTACATCAACAACAAACGAGGGCATTGAGTTCTGTTAAAACAGGACGGTTGGAACAGCTAGTTCTGCTCAGATGCTGCCCTTGACAGACCAGCCGAGCTGGTTCTGCTACCCACACTAAGCGGTGTTGGGAAAAATTACAGCGGCAGCTTTGAATGCACCACCATTAAGATCTTTGTGTACGTGTGTGTTGTCCCTCCCTACAGATTTCACTTAGAGTCACCTGGAAACCTCATTCACGCTGCTTCTACTACACAACTACTACCCATACTACTCAACCAAAATTTAACACTCATAATCTTTTCTCCTAAAATTCCAAACAGTAAAACCTAACCAAAATTTTACACGAATAACATTGCATACAGGCATACACCAGTACACGTCTATCTATATTCTGCATTGCTTCCTTCTTGTCCTCTAACTTATTTTCGGTTTCTCAGCCCCTCCCATATGTAATTCCACTACTTAAATTATTATATAATTCATATAAACCATGCTTTAATGCTTTACACTGCTACACTTAATTATTTGCACTACGATAAGCCCTTCTCATTACTGTATTCTGCACCACTCCAAGCTTCAACCATTTCTAACACTAATACACACACACCTTTAGCATAAAAATTTGGTTTTTGTACCGTAATGGGTAAATTTGACCCAATAATTAGGGAAATAGGCAAATCTGGGAAAAATTACCTAAATGGGGAAGTCGTGCGACCCCCTCACGACTTCAAAAACAGAAGTCGTGCTACATAAAAACGACTTCAAGCTGTTGTAATCGATTACGATGGAGCTGTAATCAATTACCAAAAGCTGAAGCCGTGTCACCCCTGCACGACTTCAGCTTTGCAGGCCAAAACCACATTGGTAATCGATTACTTGGACTTTGTAATCGATTACCAGCACTTTAAATTGTGTAATTTGCATGGTAATCGCTTACCAGTGTGTTATTGTCCAAAATTTCCACTGGTAATCGATTACCCCTGGCTTGTAATCGATTACCAGTTGCTTGTAGACACATTTGCTTTGTTTTTGGTGTAGTGGACGAAGTTATAATAAAAAAAATGAAAAGGTATAAGAAAATTGAAATGAAATATTAATTGTCATTAAGTAATTAATTTTTGAATGGATTACAAAATGGTAAGATTAAAACTATTAACGAAATGGACAATTTCCCCTATGATGACCTTCGTTGCGACAGTAAGAGCATTTTCTTTGCTGATCTGGAGTGGACTGATCCATCTCATTACGAATCTTATTTGTAGATGGTCTTCCGGATGCCTTGCGTCGCATTTTAGGATCTGGTATGAAGTTTGGACCTGTATACGCAGACCAATAATCTTCGTTTTGGATTGGGTGGAATTGTACTTCGTATGCCTTGAAAATGTTGGTAAGACTGTACACTGGGTCGATTACTTGGGTTAGTGGTATATGAGAATTAGCACAAACAGCAACAACGTGATGACATGGGAGACGAGTAGCTTGGAAGTGACCACAATCGCACCACCATTCATTTAGCCTGACCTTATAGGAAACTGGATGTGGGCGATATTGGTGAGGTGTTGAAATTTCTTGAACTTCGAATTCTGAATTTTCACGGTTGTAGTGCTGAACAAGACAATATGCAGATTGTTGTTGATTTTTCCTAATAATATCGGCAATTTCTTCAGGAAATTGGTGGCCTGCTTGTAGCATGTAGTTTGCTTTTAATCCTCGTTCAACAAACCATGATTGTGTCCTCTCAAATGTTTTTCTGATGAGAGCACAAATTGGTAATGAATGTGCTCCCTTTAAAACGGAGTTCATGCACTCAGCAAGATTAGTGGTCATATGTCCATATCTTCTCCCTCCATCAAAAGCTTGAGACCATTTCTGTAATGGAATTTTATCTATCCAAGCAACTTGTTGTGGGTATTGGTTTCTTAGTGCAGTAAGCTTTGCGGTGACAGTAGGTTGCTTGACCTCGTAAGCTGTAAGGACGTAAAAAATAAACAAAAAAAATGGAAAATGAATTCAAGAAAATACGAACACTGAAATTGGCAGTCAAATAGATAGTGGTAGTACCTAAATTGATGAATTGTTTTTTCAGGTCCTGATTTTTGAATTTGTTGTTGAAGTTGGAGGCCAGATGACGTATGCAGTAAACAGAGTTCATACCATCTTCTTCCCAACCAATTCTTCTGATCTTAAAGCGGATAAGATACCCTTTCCTCTGTCAGTGATGATGCAAATATTTTGTCCAGGGCAAACATGTTCTCGAAGTAGTTGAAAGAACCATATCATGGTCTCCTTTGTCTCACCTTCTACAATCGCAAATGCCAACGGGAAAAGATTTCTATTGCCGTCTATAGCTATGGCGGTCAGCAAAGTTCCATGATATTTCCCCGTTAAAAATGTTCCATCAACTTGTAGAATGGGTTTACAATATTTGAATCCTTGTATGCAAGGACCGAACGACCAAAAAACTCTTTCGAGAATGTAGGAATTATTGTCAATTTCTCCATCAATGTCGACTGGAGAACCAGTGCATTGTAAAATTGTACCTGGGTTTGCATCCTTGACCGCATGTAACCACCTTGGTAGATGGTTATAAGACTCTTCCCAATCACCAAACTCCATCGCAAGAGCCTTTTGTTTTGCGATCCAAGCTTTTCTGTACGACACAGAATATCCGAATCGAGCTTTAATATCTGCTATCAAACTCTTGATGGGAATTGACGGTTTGTCCTTACAGAATTTGATATGATTGTTGCAATGTGAGTACTATCAAGATTTGTATGATCTTGAGATAGTATGTTAGAGAAACAAGTATGTTGGCCGTCGATGTTTTTGATTTCCCAATATTTACGCACTTTGCTATAGCCTGCCCTCAAGCGCCATTACACATCGAATAACATAAATGTTAGGCTTTCATTCGAGTACCGTGTATTTGTAACCATTGTTGATGTGATATTGTTTGATTGCAGCAATAGTTTCCTCCTTTGATTGGAATTGCATACGGTCATGCAACTCCGGAATGACAACCTGAGATGACTGTATCATTTGGTGGTCGTCATTATGTTGATCGTGAAGTAAGTTGTCCAATTCATCATCTGTGCTAAAATCATCAACATTATCCAATATCACTGGTTCTTCATCAATGATATGTTATGATGAAGATGCTCCGAAGTTCCACGATGCCATTATGAAATTGTTGATGTTGGAACCAATAGAAGAGCAATAGAGGAGTGATACAAGAGCAATAGAAGAGCAATAGAGGAGTAATACAAGAGCAATAGAAGACCACTAGAGGAGTAATACAAGAGCAATAGAAGAGCACTAGAGGAGTTATACAAGAGCAATAGAAGTGCAATAGAGGAGTAATATATTTCAATGTTAAATTTTATTGTAACTATCTTTATTAAATAAGAGGTTGCATGCATTCAGCTTTCATTTCCTTGGCAGATGTTGCATGCATTGTGCATTCACCTTTCATTTCCTTGGCAGGTCTATGTGGTAGGTAGTAGTGTTGCATTCAAAATAGATTGGAAAAAAATTAAAATATGAAATGATTAAGGTTTTAGGTTTGTGCTAAATTTTTAAATAATTATTTATGATGAAAAATGATTTTTTAAATAATTTTTTTCGTTAATTAAATAGTTATTTTATTTGAAAATTTGAAAGAAAAAAAAATAAAGAATACAAAAGTGAAGTCGTGTGGGGGTAGCATGACTTCATCTATTGAAGTCGTGCTACCCCAACACGACTTCACTTTTGTATTTTTTATTTTTTTTTCTTTCAAATTTTCATTTAAAGTGTAGTTATAAATTGTTAAAAATTCATAAATATTATAGAAAATTGTTATAAAATTATGGTTGAATTATTTAGAGGTTATACAAGTGTTGTATATATTTTTTTTAATAAACTTATTAATTTGGTATTTAATTTAATTAAAATTAGTTCACAATATTTAAAAATAGATAAAAAAAATTGAATTAAATGTGGTAAAAATTAAAATATGAAATGATTAAGGTTTTAGGTTTGTGCTAAATTTTTAAATAATTATTTATGATGAAAAATGATTTTTTAAATAATTTTTTCCGTTAATTAAATAGTTATTTTATTTGAAAATTTGAAAGAAAAAAAAAATAAAAAATACAAAAGTGAAGTCGTGTGGGGGTAGCACGACTTCATCTATTGAAGTCGTGCTACCCCAACACGACTTCACTTTTGTATTTTTTATTTTTTTTTTCTTTCAAAATTTCATTTAAAAGATTTTATTTAATTGTTATAAATTAAGAAAATTGTTAGTAAGAATTTTTTTAATGGGTTTATGGTTTGTTTCATTTATTTTATTTGTGTTTTAATTTTTTGGACAGCCAAATCTAATTTTAATATTTTATATGAAGGAAAATTATATATTGATGGGAAAATAAATTTTTGATGCATTGATATTCCCATGCTTTTCAGAGTGCGTGTGAGTGGGTGAGTCTGCAATCAATATCACGCCAACTCTCAACAACATTATTCAATGTCAATAATGTTCCATTACTTTTGCACATGGTGGTGTAAGGCTTTGTGTAAGACTTCACATGGCAACAGTATGAGGGGAATCAATTCCCTTGCTCCATAGTCTATATAAATTGATTGATGGGAGCATTTTGCAGCAATTGACGCAGAAGGATTCTTTCCTTGCAGCAACACATATTTCACAACCATTGTTTCACTTCCTCCAAACAATTCCATATTTCTTTTTTTTTCACAAACTAAGAATTATTGGTTATGGCTTTTGCACGTCATCTACCAGTTGATATGTCTCTTTTGCGTCTCCAAGACAAGCACGTGGTGAAGGCAATTTGGGAAGGAACTGAAAGAGTTCTTCGACCGAGAAGACATGCAATATGGATATCAAAACATGTGGACGAGCTCGATCAACGAGTGATGAACATCCTACAAGCAACCGGATTTGACCATATTTTAAAAGTATCAAATATGGAAATAAATCACGTACTAGTCACTGCTTTGGTGGAAAGGTGGAGAATTGAGACTCATACTTTCCACTTCCCTGTAGGAGAAAGTACAATAACACTCGAAGACGTCGCACTCCAACTAGGTCTTCCGATTGAAGGTAATGTTGTGACTGGCTTGAGCAGTGGACCTCTACATTTATTTTGTGAACAACTACTAGGACAACTTCCTCCAGAAAATACCGTGAGAGGCAACAGAATCAAATTGTCGTGGCTTAATAATACGTTTCGCCAATTACCTTATGATGCAACAGATGTGGTTGTTCAACAATACGCTAGAGCGTACATGTTGATCGTGATTGGCAGCATACTAATGCCAGATACATCTGCGAGTATGGTACACTTGATGTATCTTCCACTTTTAGCCGACTTGGAGAACGTTAGAAGCTATAGCTGGGCATCTGCAGCTCTTTCGTGCTTGTATCGTGCCCTTGATCATGGTACAAGACTCGATCAGGACAATATCGGAGGATGCATGATATTGTTACAGTCTTGGGCATGGGAGAGAATAACATGTCTTTCTCCGCAAATACACGAGGTAACTCAGGAAGACATCTCCGCCGGAACTGTTTTCCCATTGGCGAAAAAATGGTGTCGAACAACACAAACAAGACGCCACGACACCACAACAGTACAAGAATTTCGGCAAAAATTGGATGACCTTTCACCAAAACAGGTATTCAACATTTGAATCTCCAATTTAAAAAAATAGTACAACAATTTTAACTAACAATTTATTATATTTTTTCAGTTTTTATGGACGCCATATAGACGGGATGAAATTCGTCAAATTATTCCAGTCCAACTCCCCCCCACTTGTCGAGCACTTGTGCCTCTAATATGCTTCTCAGTTGTAGAATTCCACCAGTCAGAACGTGTGGTGCGTCAATTCGGATTCCGAAAACCTGTACCGCAACCACCGTTAAATCTCGATGAGGTTCATAAATTAGATATGAGAGGACGAGCAGACTGGGATTGGCAAGTCCACCATCAACAGTGGATTGCTTTATGGAATGACCGACACAATCGTATCTTTACCGGTGTTCCATTCAACAAAAATGGTCACTTGCGTGACGATTCAGAGTATATTCAATGGTACATAAGTCAGATTATCCGGTATATAGCTCCAATAGAAGATGACGCAACAGACGAAGAGGTACAACAATAATTTTAATATTTTTCGTTCTTTAATGATTGTTTCTTGCAACCAATATAACCGAAAAATTGTTTCCAACAGTATGACATGGATCATCAACGACATTTTCAACCAACATCCGCAGTCCGTTCATCACCGCCTGACAACGACCCACAAAGGTCTTCCTTTGACTACATGCAGTATCCATATCCATCTCCGTATACTCAAGGGGGAAGCTCGTACGGTGTTTTTCCACCATCAACACCACTAGGCACAAGTCCGTCAACATTTTCTGCGGGTCCTTCAAATCACTTTGGAACTACCACAAGCACTCCACCGTCTGCATTCCAACAGTGTCTTCATCACAAAACGTTTATCGACCCACCATGGACTTCCAATACGCTGAGCAGTCAACTCAAAGTCAGCATGTGGATGAAGACGAAAATACGCAGACTCAATCACCCCAACAACAGAGACGAGGACAACGCCCAAGAAGAAGACCAACTTGTGGGACTGGAGGACATAGATAGACATAGACAAACATTATGATGTACTTTTTTTAATCATTAAATAAAAATTAAATGACATGACAAAATTGTGTCCCTTTCAAGTAATTTTCAAGTACTATTTAGAGATTCTATCCAAAAGGACTACAAACTTTTCACTATAAATACAACCACAATTGTGTTATGGATATCCACAGAACTCACAAAATACATTGCTCTAACTTTATCTTTCATCATACTACATCATCTCTCTGAAAATGAACACCTACGAGAATGAAGATTTTGGCATGAACGCCACAGCCACAGAAAACATATACAACTCATACCTTGCTGCCTTATTTCAACACGGCGAAATAAGGAATGGCGAAAATGGAGTTCAGTTCAGATGTCAGAGTCCTAAATTGTTTCGCATCCCATTCACCTGCACCCACAAACAACTTCAAGAAAAAGTTTGCATAGCCTCTGACAAACCAACTAACACAGTCATCGACAAGTTGTACTTCCGTCGACCGAGGCTTGATGATAATCAAACTGTCTCATATGAAGCATTCAAACTAAGATCGGACGAAGATGTCACATAAATGATATCATGTAAGTCCAATTTTCCCATTAACGCAGTCATGGAAATTTATGTTACATGGGTAAGATCTCCGGACGAAATAATGGGTCTTATGATTCCTACAAATGCATCATCTTCATCTACGACACCCACAAATGACACTCCAAACTCACCTGCAATAATCTATTTCGGAGGTCAACTTAAAGGCGCTGGAATGATAGAAAGTCGCTCTGGTTACGGGATCGAATTCCGATCAGATGCAAAGGTTACCACGTCAATCAATCACAATATCTCATTCAATGAACTTTTTTCTCAATTAAGTGAAATTGTGCAGTGTGGAGACAGAAGAGTTGTGACCCATATTGATTATCGTCGTCCCACAAAGGTACGTAACAACCACCTCATTCATGATACAGCTTCCATTAAATGTGATTATGATATTGCACAAATGATTGGACGTTGGCAAAAAGCACAAACTATTGACAGGTCTGTTAAACGTCCAAGGACGTCTCAGTATATTGAACTTTTCGTCCAAACAATAAATATACGTCCTCCAACTCAATCTTAGCACTATGAGGATCTGAAAGATTGGACTTACATAGATGAAGATGGACAACGAAGAACAAGATTTATTTACCCTATACGTCCATAAATATTTGTAATGTTTAAGACTCTTTTCTATTGTTTTGTACTGTTTAATAGTTGTTTAGACTTCTATTTGGATGACTGTAATAATTACTTCTTATGTTTGACACTTTATTTGAACATGGATGAATGTAATAAAACCTTATTATGTTTTATATTTAGTCCAAATATTGTTCTATTGCAAAAACCACTCTGGTAATCGATTACAAAGTCTCTGTAATCAATTACCAGAGCTTCCTACGTTACAAAACTGTAACAGACCCCTGGTAATCGATTACATCAACCTCGTAATCGATTACCCGCCCAACCCTACCCTATAAAAGCAACTTTTTCTCTCTCATTTCGCACACCCAAGCTTTCCCAACCACTGCAGCGCCGTTTTCCACCATTTTTGCACCACCAAGACCTCCAAAATCTCATCTTTTCCCACTTTTCTCACTTCTAAACACCATTTTCACATTCTACTCTTCGTTTTCTTCAATTTCTACCGATTAAAATTTCGAAATGGCGGATTCTTCCAAAAGGCAAAGGGTTAGGGGTTCAACTTCTACAGCTGCGGGACGTAGCCGCCGTGAACCTTCACCGATCCAAAGGTCCCTGTCACCCTCACCACCAGCATCACCGATTGAATCCGAACAAATACTTCAATTTTCAACTCCTGCACTGGCTGAAAGGTATTTCACACTTTTTAGCGATCGTGACGTCATTGAACCAAAATTCGTGGATAGAGAATTTTTTGAAAGACAAAATCTGCAATTTTTTCAAATGCTCACAAATTTAGGCTTGGTTGATTTTGTCTGTGATAGTGGTCATGGCTACTATCCTGAACTTGTACGGATTTTTTATAGTAATCTTAAAATTTCTGATAATGGAACCATTACGAATGAGGTTAAAAATGTGAAAATGATTATCAAACCCAGTCTATTAGCCTCCATAGCCGACCTACCCTCTGTTGGTTTGAAATTTGAAGGAAAAATATTAGACCAATGGGTCGATGAATACAGTTTAGATGCGGCAAAACAGTTGATTATTTCGCCTGACAAACGTGTAATTGGTAGAATTCTAGCGGGATCCATGACTGTTGACGCTAGAATATTACATTACATTATCGTTCGTGTTTTGTTGCCACGTGTTTCTAAATTGCCCAGGCTACCGAGGAAGATATTATTCTCTTGTGGATTATAATGACGGGGAAGCAGATCAACTGGCCCCATCTCATCCGACATAGGATGAAGAAGGCTTTGAAGCAAAATGCTCCATTACCATATGCATTTTTGGTCTCCCGTATCTTGGAACACTTTTTATTGGATTTGGATGATGAAATTATTGCCCCAAAGACAAGGCAAATGACAATTGCCAATAGTTCACTAGAATCCTTTGGATTTAGGAAGGATCATAACGACGTCTGGGTTCCTCAACGCCACAATCAAGCACGTCCTCCACAACAACCACCACCACCCCCCATTCCTCAACACCAAACTTCATATGATGATTTAATGAGGGGGATGAATGATCTCAGAACATTTGTGGGGGACAGCTTCAACAGAATGAATGAGAACATGAATGCAAGATTTGAACAACTCGAGATCAACATGGGAGACCGCTTTGATACATTGGAAACTCGAGTTGATCATTTGGAGCATGAGGTTATGCGTCGTCATTTTGGTCCAGGACCTTCCTCATAGATACTTAGCAGTGTTATTTTGCTTATTTTTAGTTATTATCGTTATGTAATGCATTTTCAATTCAATGAAATATTTAAACTTTCATTTCTGACTTTCTTTCTATTTTCCATTTATAATTTGTTTAAAAATAATTACTCTGCCGAAACACGATATATCGCAAATTATAAAACAAAAACAAAACAAATGTGTCTACAACACAACTAAGACCTCAATCAACATCTACAAGCAAATGGTAATCGATTACAAGCCAGGGGTAATCGATTACCAGTGGAAATTTTGGACAATAACACACTGGTAAGCGATTACCATGCAAATTACACAATTTAAAGTGCTGGTAATCGATTACAAAGTCCAAATAATCGATTACCAGTGTGGTTTTGGCCTGCAAAGCTGAAGTCGTGCAGGGGTGGCACGACTTCAGCTTTTGGTAATCGATTACAGCTCCATCGTAATCGATTACCACAGCTTGAAGTCGTTTTTATGTCGCACGACTTTCCCTTGACTTTGAATTTGCCTACTTTGGTAATATTTTAGGCAAATTTGCCTATGAAGGTACAAAAACCTAAAAATTTTCGCAGAAAATATTACACCCTTTGAAAGCATCTCTCACAGTATCCCTACATCCCTCCTCATCCACCCTCCCTTCTCTCATCCGGATTAAGTCACAGACCCTTTCCAGCTATGCCATGTTCTACGAAACTCACACCCACATATATAAATGTAACTTTCAGCCCCCTCTATTAACAACCCAACCCTAACATCTTCCCTCTATCTACTACATTTTCTAATATAGCTCCAAGACTCACAAACTCACCCTTTACTTCCCTCCGTTCTCTGCTTCAACACCAGAACCCACCTATCTTTCCCCATCTCCCCGCTGAACACACACTCATAACTCCTCATTCCCCAATCGCGTAACAACACCACACATCCATGCATCCAACCACAATGAATAAAATAAAGAACCCTCAAAGATATCAACTAACAGATTTCTACTCACATAAACAACAAACATACAAACCCTATACACGTTAGATAATCTAGTTACTCTTCTTACGTGGTATTTCCTTTGTATCAGAACACCATCAATACAAATAAAATTTGAACCAAACCCCACCGAAAACAAGTTCACTCACTAGTCACTCTGCAATCATTCCAGTCCTCAAGGAAACACCAAGAAAACGACCAAGCTTACGGATCCTCCTACACACCCACATCCACACACATGCACGGACGCAAGAGCCTGGGCCATGCAAAGGAAACAAATAAACTAAAAGGGTGTCTCGAGTGAGAATGCACACAAACCTTCGCTACTGAGAGGAGATGCAAAGGGATAGAGAAGAAGCAGCAGGAGCTCCATTGCCAGAAGAAAAGACAACACACCTTTCATTGGAAAAGAAGCGTGAGAAGGAAGAAAGAGAGAGTGAAAGTAAGTAGGAGAATGGGATAAGGGCTTTGGGTTTTGAGAAGAGTAGAGTGCAGGTTGTAGGGCGAGAAGTTTTATGAAAAGAGCGAGCCGATAGAATTGGCGAGGGGAATTGAAGAGGAAGTTCAAAAAGGAGGCCAGAAACCTCGTTCCTGTAACATCATCAATGCTAACTGTCTCATTGCACTATCTGCCAAAGATCAATCGCCTTGTAGACAATAAAGCTCACGAATGTTTCCCGAAGCTACCACAAAAAACAAATATATTACCATTATCTGCGTAGCTGCCTCTTGCCAATATCTGAAACCTATGTTAGGCTGTATCTTGGATGTGCTAAAGCTATTCAGAGAGTTATTCTTTGTTTAATGCTGCTTTCAATTCGACACAATTTTAAGCTAACAATCATTCTTCCCAATTTAATAATTATTATCAGACAGTTCCTCTTTTCTATAAACATTATAATCATAAACTGTATAATCATAAACTGCAACTGTACCGAGAATTCAGTTCCGAACTGATAACAAACTATTTGAGGTTATTATTCCTTTCCTTTTTCTTTGTTTCCTATTGCTAAATTTTCTTCCTGCTATCATGTGAGATTCAATTATTCTCAGGAAGAAATGATAACTTCTAAAATTGTAGATATAGTAACAAGTAACAGGTAAAACTATATATGAGTCCCTCGCATGTCACTGATCGGATTCTTTAAAATTTAATTCATGCCATGTATCCATTTTACTGCACTAAATCTGATTATTTGAAAAACCATGTAGCATGTAATGTATCAGTTCTTCGTACTAACTTAAGTTTAATGATATATATTTATTAAAATTTTGATACATTTTAATTCTTAAAAATTTAAAAATAAATTAATATGGTAACATAATTCAATAATATTTTTATTTCTTTGAGATTATACTGAATTATATATTTTATTTTTTTTAAATAATTTAACTGATTTATTTGTGAAATTTAAAATAGGATAATAGGTTGATTAAGGATAAGGATAAAAAAATGAAGATATTTTATTATTGTTACAGATAGTGTAATATAAAAAGTAATAAATTATTGAGAATGATTATGTATAAATATATAAATTCTCTCACAAATAGCATATGGTTCATCCTTTTAAGGAAATAAATAATTCAATTTTTATTGCTAAGTTATGAAAAAAGTTGTTTAGACCTAAACACTATAGCCTAGTTAAATAAGCATAAGGAAATGTTTGTTGATAATGAATAAAAAAGAAATTATGAATTGTATAATTTAAAAATATATTCCAAAATTACACAATCCAGAAGTTAAGAATATATTTTATATTATATACTATAATATTTAATATTATATTTTAAATTTTTCATATTTACTGAATTTTCTAGTTTTAATATACATAAATATTCTCCTTGAAATCATTATTATCGATTTTTTAATTTCCATTGAACCTAATATATACATATAGGTCTCCAGTCATTAAATACTAGTGTAATTAATCATTCGCCTAAAATTATAACTTATGATGGTTAGATTTCCTTTGAAAATTTGTTTTTATCATGAAGAAAAAAAGAAGAAGAAGAAAGAGACTAATGAGATTTTTAGCATATCTGAAACGAGATTATTTTTAAAAAATGACAGCTGAAAAAAGAAAAAAGAAAACTACTGCTTTTTTAACTTACAACTTAATAAAAAAGATAATACTAATAGAACAAAGATTATTATAACAATTAAAACAATCGAGTGATAGGTATAATTTTTGTAATTAATTTTTTTGCGATAAATACTAAGAACATTGAATTTTTTGGGTTTCGGAGATAACAACATTGAATCAATAAGGAGACCTTTTTCCGAGCAAGATCTTGTTGAATTTAATGCAATGGGGTCATCAGGCTCAGGCATGAACCTGCAGAGCCAGTACGGTGGAGACTATGTCTAAAGTCTCAACTTTAAAACTTCCATTTTAAAGAAACATAGCTTAGAGCTAAAGAAGCTGATGAAGTTATATGTGATAGTGATATATATAGCTAGCTACTGTTACTAGTTGGAGCACATAAACTGAACAACATTACCAATGGAGAAATTAAGCAAGTGATGAACAGTGAAACGTGAAGATTTCACGTGTGATATAATATATTCGATATCATAGGAGGGTCTCGTGAATGCATGTGAGACGGGACAAAAGTGAAATGCTTTTCATAGAGGTAAATAAACACTTTTTTTTTTCTACTCATTTTAAATATGCTTTTATAATTTCATAAGTTATGTCGTTTACCATATATACATATATATGTTTCTTCTGTAAACAATCTGCATGCCATGACTTGTTTCGGCTTTTAGCATGCACTCCAGTGAAGAATAATCATATTAATGTCTAATTTATAATACGTTAGTAGTATAGATTAAAGAATTAAAAATTACATAGAACATATTGTGGTAGCTTTACACTGTCACTGCTATCATAAATTGATACTAGTTTCATGTAAAATATATATATTAAGCTCCACTTTTCGACATATAATATAGCTGTGCCTTGACATAATTGTTAGTTTTGTGTAAAAAATAATTTGAACTAATTAAATAGCTGTTATTTTATCGGCAACAAACGCTAGTGTGGAAATAAGTTTTTACAAACTCGCATATTACGTAATTTACGAATAATTACGATTTAGAAAAATGCAGTGATAGCTTTGTTATTGAAAAAAAAAAATTATATCAGTTACTAATTATATATATATATATATATATCTTTTTTATTGAACTATTACAGTATTCCACTAATATTAATAATAATTAGATTTAAATTTAAGATACTACACAATTTAAGCATTCGTCCGAAATAATAATTAAAAAAATTATGGTATATCTAACCAAATAACCCATTAAAGTAAAGAATAAAAAAAAGAAAAATTATGAATTAAATTAAGAATAGTGGTGTGGTGATGGATGAAATGACAATTTATCTCATTTAAATTATCATAGTCCTGAGTTCTAAACTATATATTTACTGTATTAAAACAATATCTTAATATACATTATGTATATATTTGTATATACATAGTTTTCTTAAAAAAAAAAACATTAATTATGCAAGAGTTACACAACTACAGAATGTTTGAAGTATAGTTGATGGATAATATGAGTTAAAAGTTTGAGTTTTTGTAATGTGGGGATGGAATGTGAATAATGGGAAGAAGAATTTTGGAGTTTGAAGAGGAAATGGAAAAGAAAGGAATGAAGGGAGGAAAAAGACGAAGGAAGGATGAAGACGAAAATGTAGATCGTCTGTCACTGTCATTACTGTCCCCTTGCCTGTCCCCAACATCATTACAAAATCCTTTTTTTTTTCATTGCAAGAAACCCTTATTCATTTTATTTATTGCTCTCTTTTCTTTACTTGAAAAGAACAAATGGGTTTTGATTAGATTAGATGTAAGGAATGATTAAAATTAAAAAAAAAAAGAAAGAAAACGAATATAGGGACGCGGGAGGACGAGGTTTTGTGTTTGGGGGCTGAGAAGATCGCGGAGGTTTTGGTTTTATTTTTATAACGATAGTGTGTAATATTGTGTTGATGATGTGGTTAATGAATTATGCAGTGTTTTGTGCATTTAAAACCAAGAGATTTGTATGAGACGGGAGAAGAGGTACAAGAAGAGTTATATGAAAACGAACCATACCTAGATAAAGAATTGGACAAATTTTATAGTAATGACAATGAATATGTTCAATTGGTTACAAACCATTTAGACGAGGATATCAATTAGTCAAATGTATGAGTTGAAAATATAATTAATAGTCATTTATTATTTTCAATTATTTTCAATGCATCTATAATTCACTCATGTTCGATTTCTTGAAGGTAATGATATGTACCACATGTTTGATTTCTCAATTTCAGGTTAAGAAGGAGAAGTTACCTTTTCTGAATTGTGACTCTTTATTAGCTTGTTCTCTCATTTGGAAAGGTAATAAGATCCTAATCCATTCATATGTAAAATATATTTGGTTGGATGACATAGATTATCAGGCGTAGGGTAGCTTGTTTTAGATATAATTTGTTTTTGTTGTGTTATATATGTTTTTGCTTGAATTAGGCATAGTTTTGGTAAACTTGTGTTCTGTCTTGTGTTTCATCACTTGAATGTTAAGAAAAATGAAGCTATACACCTCTTGATGATTTTCGTAAGTAGAAAATATAACTTGGTTTTGTGTACAGATTGAATATTCGGTGTAAAGATTTTTCACCCATTCACTCATTCTTTTTTCTTCAATCATTCTCTTCATTCTCTACACATAATACTTCTTTAATTTTTTATATATTATTAATTGTAGATTCCGAAATCTACAAAAATCATCACCTCAACCTGGTTTCATATACTGCATTCTATTTGATTAATTTTTTATATATTATTTTCAAAATGTGAGCACATTTTATTAATTTTTTTTATATTATTTCAGCAAGCTTGTGATGCAAATGAGTCAGAGTCTTCCATGGATACAAAACAATCTTAATTTTGAAATTGAAAAAGAAAAGAAAAGAAAGAAGTTGTTGGAAATAGATAGTTATTATATATTTTAATAATCATCAAACAAAAAATGATATTATATATTTTAATAATCATCAAACAAAAAAAGGGACAAAAATATAGAAATTTTTTCTGATCAAATAGTTGAAAATAAAGGAGGTTAAAAACCCACACAAAATAATAGTTAGAAATAGAGGAGATTTTTATCCTCTGTAGAAAAACTTCTGCAAATTGAATGTGATACCAGGAGTCGCAAAACACCCCCACATATAGTTTGTGGCGATTCAAACTGTGAGTTTAAAAAACCCTCGAAAATTATTTTGTGGAGGGTAAAAGCCCCCGCAAATAAAAAAAAAACCCTCTAAATAAGCTTTTTTTTGTAGTGTTATCTTAGTAAAAGCGAACTGCCGAGGGAAAAGAAATATGGTTCACAATATGTTTAATGTTGAAACAATTTTGAGAACTAAAATAATGATATAAAAAAGTTGTTCAACTTCATCCTTTAAGAATGTATGGTTCATTTTTTAAATGGCTTGGAGTTGTTTTCTACCATTAGAATTCAAAGCTATCTGATTTCCTATGGTGGAAAAAACTTCAAAATATTTTAAATTTATACAGTTGAGTACATTCAATGTAAAGGCCTGGAGATTCACGTAATTTTTTTTTATATAACCGACGTCTTGTACCTTAGTGGATTTCAAAATGAAATCCAATTTACAAAAACGCAACATCAAAAATGAAGATCGAAGATGATGGAATACATTATAACCAAAAACAGGAAGAAAAAAAATTAAAAACAAGCAAAATAATGGAGAATGTTTTTCAAATTCATAAATGTTAACATTTTCCTCTGGTTTTCCGCCATGCCTTCATGGATAACAAAGAAATGACTTCGTTTAGAGGAGGAATTGAAGGAAAACCATAGGAAAAAGTTCATGAATTTGGTTACGAAAGTTATTTAGGATAGGTTTTCAAAGGGTATACTTAAAATTCATAAGTATTTTCCTCTGTTTTAGCCCTTTGCCTTCATGTATAACAAAGAAATGTCTTCGTTTAGTGAAGAGAAAGAACTAAAATAGATGAAAAAAGTTAACATGAATTTGATTATAGAAGTTATGTAGGGTAGGTTTTCAAGGGTACAACTTAAAATGAAATCCAAATTTGTAAACTATTTCTTCGGTTACTCCCTTTCTATTTCATTTTTCTTTTAATCCAATATTAAACGTCCAATGCAATGACGGCGTGACATTGTATTTGCAATAGAATATCAAAGGATTGGAAAGCACCAATATTGCGTCGAACTCTGTGGGTCTATGATGTTTTACTACTTCATCAAGAAGCCAAAGGTCGCTCCAAATTTTTAATTTTTAATTTTTTCTTTTAAACACTCACTTTTGTTGAGATTGTTGACAACACAATATCCACATCAGTCTAGTTTTTTATGATGACAACACATTGCTTAATACCATACATATGTTGTTGTTTTACATGTTCTAATGATAAATGTTTGATATATTTGTTGAATATGTTTATGTGTTGTTTTGCTATGTGAATGCATAGATATTAAGCTTGTACTTGTTACATCATTTCTGGATGGATTACACATGTTTTAGTGCACAAAAACCACAAATACTTTTTTGAACTTATAATTGTGTGACAAAATTGCAGCAAAATCGACTCTATTGTTAATTGATTCAACTATGCTAAAAGTCTTTGTACAGATTTTTTGAGAATCAGTATTTTATGAGATTTTGAGAATAAAAGAATTTTAAAATAATCTTACTTGTCGAAGTCGACTTTCATAGTTAGAATCGTGAGTATAAATTTAGTGTTACTTGGAATAGGTTTGCATATGTGGCTATCACCACGTAAACTTGAGGCAAGGGCTAATTCGTTTAGATAGAGTGTCAGTAATGGCTAATTGGTTTAGGAAAAATTGTGGAGGAATCCAAGGTGTCAAACAGATGTTGATTGGTGTAAAATCATTGGAAATCAGGTGGAATTGAAGAGGATCTTCATCAACTATAATTTACACATAATATTGATCTTGTGTAACTCCTGATACAAATTTTATCGAAGCTGAAGAGTAAAATAAGTGATATGGTGTCTGTTAGCTTCATGATAGGAGAACGAAGGAAAAGAAGAAAACAGTCTTGGAGCTCGTGAGCTTTTCCCAGAAAGAAGAAGCAAACGAATTAAAAAACAAAATAATAAATTAAGACCAAATCAAATAAAATCTAATAACTCTAAAATAAAATCATTTTATAACAAATAAAAATACAAAAATAAATAAAACTGAAACCGAATAAATAAAGTGAAACAATAAAATAAATTACGTTAATGAAAATAAAACAACAATAAAATCATAAAATAAAATCAATTTGAGATATAAAATCATAAAATAAAATAAAATCACCAAAATACGTTTAAATAAAACAAATTTAGTAACAAAATAAAATAGAATGACATGAAAATCAAATCGTACCAAAACAAATTTACATGGAACATCAACTAAACAAAATAAATCAAATCAAATCAAATAAACATGATAAAAAAAAAAAGAAAAATTCACTTATTATTTCTATTTTAAATTTATATATATATATATATATATATATATATATATATATATATATATATATATATATATATATTATTTGTTACTGGGACAAAATTGAAAATTGAAATTATCTTTTTAAAATTTTAATTTAATTTAATCTCTCGTCTTTAGAATGGTGTAGATTTAGTATCATTTGGATTAGAGTTTACAGTTGTGCTTACCACCATGTAAACTTCGTAATATTAATTTTTTGTTAAAACACATTTGTAACATTTCCTATTGAAAAAATTTCATTAAAAAATTTTAGAAATATATTTATAAATGTAACTATTATCACAATAAAAATGATACTGAACATTACAAGTTATTAAATCTTATTAATTACATAGATTTGGTGATTTTTCTTTTAATGTTATTTATTTGGATTTTATAAGGTAACTTTCAATTTGTAATTTGTCACACCCCATTAAATGCTTCTTCTTAGTGACGTCCATATGTCACTCTTTCAGCGTCCTAAGATTGTAGTGGAAGATAGGATCTCTTGTTGCATTTAATTCCTCAACCTCGGAAAGCGTCCGGCGACAAGGAGAATGAAGGACTTCTGGTAGTGGAAACCATGTGGCAGATGGCAACTGGACGATCGTCCGGTTTGGAGGTCATATTTAAGGTAGAAATTCCAAAACCTTGTCACCATTTTCTGCATGCAACCACTTCATCTTCAACCTCCAGAAACCTCAAATTCTCCTCCTTCTCTCTAAAATCTCCCTACCTTCTTTCTAAAATCCTAAACTGTTTACTGTTCCGATCACCTTACTCCTTTCAGATTAAATACTCCTGGTGCCAAGCTCTTTCAACCTCACCGATCGGTTTCCCAAGCGGAGCACTTTTGGACGTTTGGACAATCTTAACGTAGAACTTTAAAAGCTTAGCTGGAATAGAGGTAAGGGAAGCTTATAAAGTTTAATTTTGATTTTCTGTATGCTTTGAATGTGTGTTTGATTTAATGCATGTTTGATATCTAAAGTATGTTGTTTGATTTTTCATGAATGGAATATGGTATGTTGTAGTATGAATTGTATGATAAGTATAAACTTAGAGAAAATGTGAATCTGAGACCGAAGGTCATTAGGACCGTTCGGTATTCCCCTAAAACGATCGTTTTTGTACATTGTATCGAAACCTAAATGACTTGCTTATTCAGTCGTAATAATCTATCCATTACAGAACGCTCGGTCTTATACTGAGTGTTCAGCTTTAACGTATTCGGTTATAGACTGATTACTTAGTCTCATGTTAACTATGTTTATTATAGTAGCGTTCGTTCACTCTGAACGTTCGTTTTTATATTGATAATTTTTATTGGAAGTACTTAGTCATAAACTGAGTACTCGGTTTCATATTAATTATCTTTATTGTACTGAACGTCCGGTCTTATACTGAACGTTCGGTCTTGAAGTGCTTAGTCATACACTAAGTATTCAGCCTCATATTAATTATTTGGAATGTTCAGTCATACACTGAGCGTTCGGTTATACGAGTGTTCGGTATTAGACTGACACTTAATTTATGAAACATTCAGTTTCGTATTACTATTATTACTCACTTTAAGAACGTTCGGTCAGATACCAACGTTCGGTCACATAAGTGGTCAGTATTAGATTGACACTTAACTTATGAAGTGTTCAGCTTCACATTGTTATTATTATTCGTCCAGAGGACGTCCGGTCATGTAAAGCACTTGGTCATAGATCTAGTGCTCGGTCTTATGAAATGTTTAAGTCAGAAACTATTCGGTATTGAGTATCTGGTATTCTTCTCAACACCCTAACCACTTGGAAGTAAAAACAAACGTTGTTTGAATTTGGCTAAGTAAGAGAATTCCAATGGCGGAATGTCTCATGAAATTGATAATGATTGGTAAAGTATGGATGTGGGAAAGACTCTGGCGTTGTCCTTGATCCTGATATTCCGTGAGGGCACTTCCTCAAGTAGAGGGAGGCCACTCATGCGTGGGAATGGCAGGAGGTCCGCGGTTATATGAGCAAATAATCGTTTGAGGACTAACCTCGGGTGGCAGCTGGGAAAACAGTTACTACACCACACCGGGTGCTAGGGACGACCGAGCTACATGTTCATACAGTCCGGACAGTGTCTTGTGGTCGGTTTTGAGTATAAGAATGATATGTTGCATGATTGATTGGTTGTATTGTACGTTTATTTGTATGATGAATTGATAAATTAAATTTACATAAGCTTACCCTTATCTGTTTTGCTTTGTATATGTTGTCGTTCGGTATCCGACCGTTCGGCTATTCTCTTCATTGCAATGATCATCCTTTTGGATGTGAGCAGAGGATACCTTGGAAGCTGCTTTGGAAGAAACTCTGGAGGACGCTGTGCAGGCCGAGGAACCCGTGGAGGCAGTGCCCGAACGTTATGCAGGACCGTCCGGTCATTAGTATAGTAGTTTTCTTATCCTTGTATTTTGTAAAACGTTTAGTATAGGAATCTTTTTAATTTTGGCCTTTCGGCCAATGTATTGTATTCTAGACCGTTCGGTCTATTTTGTAAACATTGTGTATAATCCAATCGTTCGGTTTTAATTTCCAGATGCTGTATTGCTTATTCACTACTGTTCTCCTTTATTATTCTTGTTAACTCCTAAAAATAAATTATGGCTTTGGTTATATTTATTGGGATGTTACATAATTAAGAGTAGGACGTTGAGAATTTGGATATATAAATGGAGGCAGAGTGAATGCAATGCAACCTTTGAATTATTTGGATTTATTGGTGAGGAAGGGAAACATGGATACCACATTGAAGGAAACTCTTTGTGGCAATGTCTTGTTATTGATATTCTTTTGTACACTGATATTCAGTAGCAGTGCTGCTTCTATCAAGGGTATGCAGTTATTTCATAATTGTATATTTAAACTGTCATTTTGGCTATAAAATCATTAACTTTTAGGTTTAAATCTTTTTTTGTCCTTCTGATGTTCAGCTTAATCTTCGCTTTTAAAAATATCAATCTTTAGTCCCTATGATATGAAAAATGTATCAAATCAGTCATATCCGTTAACAAACCACAAGTTTTTTATTAAGTGATTTGTTGTTCATAACACCTTCCGTTAACAAATCACATAAAAACGAGAACTAAACTGAACATGAGAACTTAACTTAGGGACAAAAAATATTTAAACCTAACCTTTATATAATTGTATTTGACCTCATAATGTGATAGCAGATAGTGAAATTGAAGAAAAATTGGTGTCATCAACGGGTAGGCCTAAAATACTTGTCGGATCAAGTCCACCAACCTGCATTTCCAGATGTAACAACTGCACACCTTGCAAACCAATTGTTGTGCCATTGCCACCTCCTGTTCCAGCGCAAACTCACTCTACCTCTGAGCAACCTAACACAGCCTTCCAGCGATCGGATGATTTTGGGCCTCAGGTTGTGGTCTGGAAGTGCACGTGTGGCGGCAAGCTGTACAATCCATAGATTTATTATCGTGTATTCATGTTTGACATGGAATATGACACATAAAGGTTTATAATAAAATTATAATTAACAATTATTTTGGTTAAGTTGGATTGATTTATAATCCATTATAATTATTTTTGTTAGTTTTTTAATTATTTTTTGTTATAATTATTTATCACTTTTAATTAGTATGTAGATTTATAATTTGATGTCTTTTAAATACTAAATAAAGGACTAATATGCATATTTCGTAATTTGAGGAAATAACAAAAAGTTTAGCCTAATTATCAGAAATAAAAGTATAATCAAATTCTTATTTTCATCATTCTTTTCTCTCTGCCAGGTCTATAGAGGGAAAATTTATATTGGAACTCAATATCTTGTGTTTTATGATTATTTTTTTTTCCTAATCTCTCACTTATTTTGGAATAGGTGGTTTTGAATGTAAAAATACATCAGAAAAAAGGTTCCTCTTAAAATAAATTAGCCTTTATATTCTCCATGTTAGTGAAGGATTCGTTAAAAGAAACAAATCAATTGACTTACAGAAAACAAAGTCTGAAATAATTTAGCTTTAAATATGTAAGAATAAAAATTCTTTCCGAAAAATATTTTATCTAAGGATGATACGGAAAATTCGTTCCACAAGTATTATATATATCCTGAAATGTTTGTTTAAACAATTCTATTCTAGAAAACTTTTCTCATAATATATTTCATGCGTTTCAAAAATCCGATTTCAAAAATTTTACACCAATAATTTTCTTCCAGAAATTAAGTTTTTATATTTTACATTTTAGTTTCTATTTTTTAGAATGTGTGATAATTAGATTTTTTTTATTATTACTATCTAATATATTATCATATGTTAATTTGTGATTTTTTAAGTTTTTTATTTTATTTCTATTTTGTTTATTGTTGGATTTAAATAAAAAAGAATTAAACCAAAAAGACACTTGGAAAGTCCGGAAAAATTGACGTCAACCTCTTCGTTTCTAGAGCTGCATTTTCCCATATCATTTAAGTAGACTGCATTTTATTATTGAAGCCCATATCAGCCCTTTCCCAACAGTAATTAATAAGTAGACATCAATTTATAAAATTTCTTGTAACAACTCCAAGGCCTTTCAAAACGCTACAACTTCAAATCATAAAATTCGTAAAACTCCTTCTTGGAATTAATAGAGGACGTTGAATATTTTCAAAATCAACGTGTTATTTCACGTTAAAAAGGAAAAAGAAAAAAAGATAAAAGTAAAAAAAGGAGAGACTTTTGCCTTAATATTAAATAATACGTCGACTTCCCTTTGTTCGACGTTCATATCTTAATATTACGCCGATTAGCTTTATCTTTGGACGTAATATTGGTGTTCAAAAAGAACAGTAACATATATGATATACTGCTGCATGTAATGTAATGATGTAAAATTAAAATGGACAATTGTAATCACATTATTTTAAACAATTAAATCACCATTCACTAATGTTTGCCAAAAGAGAATTTTATTAATATTCAAGAGATGATTAATACAAAACATCCCACCTGCAATTATTAGTGCAGAATAGCATTCAATTGCAACTCAAAAAGACATCATGTAAAGTTATACCCTCTTTGGGGTAATTAAGTCCCAATTCAGAACTTAGTTTGTGCAAATGCATATTCTCTATACCAAACCATAGCAAATTTGACTCTAATGCAAGCTTTTAACCAATATCAAACTTAGATCCCTATTCTACATGCAATTAACACTTTAGGAAACTCTACTACAACTCTACATGTACAAAGTAAACTTAACATAATCAACCTATCATTTTCAACTCTCCTACAATCTAATACATCTAAACACTCATAAAAAAAGCCATAATCTTCATAAACAGAACCTAATTCTAACCAGTACAACCAGAATTTAAAAATATAACCTAAAAATACTTGCAATCAGAATGAACACTTAACAACCAACTAACATAACAGTACATCCTAAAATAAGCATCAAATCAGAATCTAAAAGTAAGACTTAATCCTAAACTAGACATTTAATAATACTCTAAACAGAATTAATCGAAACAACATGCAAGTAATATGAAAACATCAGCTACCAAAGACATTAAAAAAACACAGTTCATATAACTCCATGAAATGACTTTCCAAAGCATTAAAAATCATAACCAGATTCGGTTACCACTATCAGAAGCAACTAAACAGATTGAAATCGAAATTTAACTAAGGAAACAAGTAAATTGCATAACATCAAATTCAAAACTAAAAAGAAAATGAAAATTACAAGAGAAAACACCGAGAGAAGCGCGACACGGGCTGTCACCACCGCGAGTGCTTAATCTGAATCAAGATCACATCAAAACTAATCTACAATTGCGTAAAACGTAAAGAAAAATCTAATAAAACGCTAACCTTGCGAACTCTCTACACTACATTATCTTTGTCTACCACACCTTTGCCTGTGAGTGTGCTTCACTCGACCTTCGGCACTACGTAGGCCTGCAAAACACATTGGACAACATCACAACAATGCCCATTTGCGAAGTGGAACAACGACACACTTACCTCTGCGAACAATCCTTTAAGAATGGCTTTACCTCTGCGTGTGAGGGAAAGAGATGGAGAACGTTTAGCCTCAAACAAACCCTTCAACGAAGCGCCTCGAACAAACCCTCGACAACTACGGTTCGAAGCAACGTCCGTGCGAACAAAGGAGACAATGTCCTATGATTTACTGAAAGGGCGATTTGGGGGAAAATAGGGTGATTTCTGAAAGGGCAAGGGTTCTCTGGCTTGGTTTCTAAAAGGGAAGGGATATTTGGCTCGAAGAGTGAAAATAAGGGAGGGAAGCCTAAGTCTAGGGGTTTAGTGAGCGACCAACTTACCAACGACCATGTGTCCTTCGGTAATGCCTTCGGTAAAATGAATTTACCGAGGGCTTTCAGCCCCTCGATAATATCTCGCAGGTAATGTTGTGTTTTACTGTAGTGAACCTATACCTTGCTTAATAAGAGAAAGTTGTACAAGGACTGGCTAAGGTTCCCTGGAATGTACTCAATTGAAAGGTTCTTTGCACACGAAGGTTTAATGAAAGAAGAAAAGATAGTTGCCTATCTTTTGGCTCAGATTATTCTACCAGGAAGAATCATAAACGACAGGATGAATGGAGAAGACATTTACCTTCTTCATGCGATCAAGAACAATATACCCATAAATTGGTTGCATGTTGTAAGGATCATATGAAAAATGTTGCTCCAAACAGATCACTATGCCTTCCATATGCTGGGTGTGGATATAAAAAATGAACAAAAATGTTTCTGGAGCTCATCAAATATGTTCGGTAGGGACTCAATTATGTCCCTGCGAATTGTAAAGACTATAAACAGATGGGACTTTATGGGAAATGATCACATTGTATATAGCATTGGAAGCGCTACTGCTAAAAGAGGGGACCGCACAAATTTCTTCCCTGAAACAAATTTTGAAAAATATGCAGCTGAGCAAATAAGAATGTTGCATGACAAGTATGAAGTCTTGCAAGGATGCATCGTACTGATCAGAAGTCGGAGGCAGAAGGCTCTTCTGAAGAGGATTCTATGGAATCCTTCTAACTCAGCTTAAGGACATAGGAAATATGACTATCCTGTACAAATGTATTTTGTGTCTCATGTTCTTATGGATCGTTTTGTGTCATCTGTATTTGTTCTTATTTTTTCTTTTGTTAATGGCCTAGTGTTGCCATTATATTTTGTTCTTGTTCTGTCTATCAATTGTAATGCCCTTTTGAACAAGAAATGAAATTAAATGGTTTGAATCAAATTCATTCACTTTAAATTGCTTGATTGAATGAATACTGAATCGACTTTGTGATAATTGAAGTTGACTATGCCTGTACTTACTGTGACATTAACTGTTTTGCATACTCACTTCTTATATGTTGAATTTCTTGCATAACTGTAGTACTAAAATTTTTGGTCTTCAAAATACTTTGAAAGGTTTTGCAGGAAACATTGCTTGGGAATCAACAATTGGAATCATATCTGTTTGACAAGCAATGGAACCGACTTGGTTATTGGTCAATTCGACTTATCACATACAAGGGTTTATAAATTCCATTGGTTGGATTTTGCTTATTAAGTTGTTTGATCACTTTTACATCAATTTTCTTCAATATAATCTCATTGCTTGATCATTATTGTATTATGAAATTGTTGATAGTTGTATATTTGCTTGATTGAATTGTGCAATCATAACACTGATACAATCTTGATACGAACTGATTATGTGCTTTGATATCTGTGTAACTGCATTGCGCATCTAAATATGATTTTGTTGTATGCATAATGACAGGGGGAGCATTACTTGATTGTTTAGATTTTTCACATGCCTATATTCTAGGGGGAGTTTACATATCTCATGTGAATATCTGTGAAAGGGGGAGCATCATTGCATGTTAAATTTGTTTACATTGCTTTTCTCTGATGCATCTTTAATAATTCAGTTTATCAGCATATCCATACCTAAAAGCAAACATTTTTTGCTAATGCACAAAGGGGGAGAAATATGGTGATTAATATTGTTTATGGCTTGATATGTGATTACGTGCTTGATAATGTTTCATTAAGTGTAAATTGAGCTGGAATATATATCTTATCTTTTACTTGCTCTGATACACTGAAATATGCACTGATTTGCTAGAAAGTTCACTTAATCACTTGTACCTACTAATTGCTTATAATTGCCCTGATTTCTAGTGATTAATTAACTGGTTTTGTGTTGTTTGTGTATAAACATGGTTGTTTATTAATCATGGTTGTGCATCGTCAAAAAAGGGGGAGATTGTTGAGATTGTTGATAAGGGAAGCACTGGTTTAGCTAACCTTTATCACACAGTGCTCCAGTTACTCTGGTTTTTTATGATGACAACACATTATTAATAACACATGTATTGTAATATGTTACATGTTCTATGCTTTAGTGTGAACATTGTCTTATTGAACATGTATGTATTGTTTCTCATATATGTATGCATATTCACTGATCTTATTCTTGATACATCACTTGTGATTGCATTACATATGTTTATAAAAAGGAAAACCACACGCATTTTGATGAACTCACGATGTGTGGCAAATCTGCAAGTTTTAAGTCGATTTCATTATGAAGCAAGTCGATTAAAACTTGTGACTTTGCACAAATTTTCAAAAGCAGTGCTATGTGTGATTTTACATTGAAAAGATTTTTAAATTGTGCTAATGTGCCTAAGTCGACTACATGCGCAGTGGATCCAACTCACTTAGTTGTTTGATTTGAAATTTTGTTTTGTGTACAGTAACTACTATCTTTCAAAAGTTACTTAAAACATTTATGATAGTCTATTTTATTAAATTCAAAATCAATTTGGTTGTTGTTGACTGCTACTATTTGACTTATCTAGTATAACTTTCTAAAGACAGTCGACTTTATTAGTAGCATAGTCGATTACAGGAGTGTCTGATTTATAGAAAACTATAAATAGACGTGCTTCAGTTGATCACATAAGACTTTGGTTATTCTAACACTTTCATTTGTGATTTACAGATTGTGATCTCTGAGAATTTGCTCCAAGAACTCATCAAGAAGACCGTGGTGATCTATCTTTGAAGAGGTTCTTTGAAGTAGACTGTATTGCACTTATTGGTTGATCAAAAATCAGCACAGTTGATGTATTCTTGTTAATCAAGACTGTCTTCAATCTACTGGAGATTGGTTGTTCCTATTGTCATTATAGGAGGTTGACTCGTGGAGTTTGGATACTTTTAGGATTGTTCAAAGTGGGTTGTGAATATTGTAGATGACGGGATATCTTGATGCAGATCTTTGTTTGTACTGCCTATATTTTGGTTAGAGGGTTAGAGAGGTGTTTTATATTTTTGACGTGGAAGTCTCT
The DNA here is from genome assembly GCA_036885675.1 of Vigna mungo. Taxonomy (NCBI): domain Eukaryota; kingdom Viridiplantae; phylum Streptophyta; class Magnoliopsida; order Fabales; family Fabaceae; genus Vigna; species Vigna mungo. The sequence goes on from CP144694.1 coordinate 23,770,442, forward strand.
ATAAAAGCCTTGTTGTAAAAACTTTGACCATTATAGTGCATTTGCTTCCGGATTGTGGAAGGATACTCGATTTAGGCATTGAGGTCGAACCAGTATAAAAATCTATTTTCGATTTCTCTATCCTTACACTTTTACATTAAGTCGACTTTACTGCTTTCATAGTCAACTTTGTAATTTCTGTTGCACTTGAATTTTCATTTCTTGTGATTCAAGAAACTTTGTAAAGATTGATACTTTGCGAAAAAGATTTTAAAAAGACTCTGATTTTAAAACCTCACCAATTCACCCCTCTTGGTGTTGAAACGAAGTTTACCTTTTTTTCCAACAAAATATATAATGCACTTATTATATGGTTTAATGGATTTAGACAGTGTAATATGGTTTAATGGTTATCTAATTTGTTTATAGGCAGAGTTCACTCGTACATGGAAAGGAGTAACCATATCAGCATCTTGCATGAGTATCTCCGCATGATGAATTACAACTTTTTGGATGGATAAGGCTAAAGAAATATTGGCAGATTTGAAGATTAGATTTTTCCAAGGAAACCTTTTGAGAATTTCGAACTTGCAGATGGAAGCATCATCGTTAAAGCAAAGAGATCTTAGTGTCACAGATTTCTTTACAAAATTAAGAACCATTTTGGATGAATTAGACAATTTTAGACCTGACCTTACATTCAACTATTCCACCAAGTACTCTTATCAAATGGCATCTCAGATTGCTCAAAATAAAATCGAAGATCAGTTTATGCAACTTTTAAGGGGATTGAACGGTCAATATAGAAACATAAGGTCTCATGTTCTCCTTATGGAACCCATTCCACTTATCTCTAAATTTTCTCCTTTGTCTCTCAACCAGAAAGGCACATCATTGGAAAAGTTTCTTTACATGAATTTGAAAATCAATATTGCTACTAGAAATAGTTGTACTTTCTGTGGCCAGAATGGTCACTCTGACTGAAGCCATTGCTACACGAAAAATGGTATCCTCAAAGTGTTGACAACAAGAATGCAAGGAATTTCTAATAGCAGAAAAGTTTGCACCCACTGTGGAAGAAATTGCCACATGATATTTGCTACAAAAAGCGTGGTTATCCACTTAGGTTCTTCATTAAAAATAACTCTATCAATAATGTTGCGACTAATCAAGAAACAAAGGGCGACTCAATGCAGAATGCAGCTGATCATGAATTCAGATTATCCAAACAGCGATATTAGAGGTCATTCTCGAGAGCCATCAGCCTAAATATAACAACATTAATAGTACAATGTTAAATAATCATTGGTTTGAAAATAGGGTCATAAAAAAAAACATACCATTAATCAATCACCGCTGCAACTGAGGGGAGCCATGAGACACACTCATGTCAATAATGAGGGTGGGAGCACTAGAAACACCGGGATGGAAGGAACATCTTCACCGTGTAATATTATTGTTATTATTTTAATATAAATTGCAAAAGATATGCTCCTTCAATTGTGGAAGACGTTCGAGCTTGGACCGCAAGCTCCGCGCAGTCAACGTCACTTTTCGTGCATGACTCCAAATTGCTGGTGTGCAATGTTAATATTTTGGCCTGCAATGTTTATGTTGTTTTCAAAGTTGCTTTTCTCTCTCCACAACCATCGGAATTGTCAACGTTATGAAATGTTTTAATTAATTAAAATATTAATTTTTGTAAAAGATATTTTGGATTGTCCATAAACTCTATAAATAGAGCGGCTTTCATCCATTCCCAACACACATACTTACACACTTCTCTTTTCTCAATCTTTTATTATTCTTCTTTTGTTTCTCTTCTTTCTTTTATCTCTAAAAATTATTCTGGGTTATTTTATTCTCACTAGAGAGATCCTTGCTAGTTCTGAGATCCTCAGAGATTATTATGAGAAGTTCCTGTTGTATCCTGTAGGACTTGCGCAATACACCGCGAATAAGTATGCTTCAGAATATATTTATTCGTGATTCTGTCAGCATTTCTACGACAATATTGAATTCAGGCCATCAACCTATGTCATAAATAAAAAACAAACACCGGATAATAGTTCTCTTTTCGACTAGAATCTTCCACTTCCACGGACATTATCAAGTTTAATTAATTTTCATAAAAATTAACTTGAACAATTTCACAGTAGATTACATTGAAAAAATAAATAAAATGACTAACCATAAAGACCAGAATTTTTTTCTCCCAGTAAGCAGACAAAGAAGAAAATGTGGACAAGGAAGTTTAGCATAAACAAAATCAATCATTTTCTCCACTCTTACCATAGGGGAAAACTTTTTATTGCCAAAATCTTCTTCATATATTTCAATTGGTGGTTTGACACCTCTTAAAAACCAAATAAAAAGTATATGAGTAAGATTATCAAAGTCTAAGTCCACATGTGATACCGAAACTTACAATTCCTTCCGTTCGACCACATTGAATAAGATCTCTCCCAAGTTCTCTTACATCACGTCGGCTAGAAAAGTTATTCACAGCCCATTTTTCAATATTTGTTGGCCTAAATAATGTCTGGAGAAAGAAAAATTCTGATCTAAAAAACACATAATCTTTAACCAAGAACATAAAATTTTAAATGAGAACTTGAATTAAACACCTTATCATTGAAGTTCCACCTCTCATTTCTTGGATTTAAGTCCTTCCCCTCTCTAAACAGCAACTGAACACAAGAATTTAGATATAAATTTCAAATTGAACAAAACATTGTTAACACTAGTAAGAACAAACAAAGCTAAAACTCAGTTTAAAATTTATCTTAAACAAAGAAAAACATAAGAAGAAACAAGACTCACAATGCATGATAAACATAATTAAATAATTTACCTCCGGAGTTTGTAAAACTCGACCTTCTATTGCGGTAAGGTCAGAATACTTGTGATAATAGAAGTAACACACTTCAATTAGTAAATGATTGTATTATAACAATTGCTTAAAAAACTTTACAAAGAGAATAACAGTTGTCAAGGCTTCCATCCTTGACCATGGCATCTGCCAGGATTTCTCAACTAATTTAAACCTAATTTCTCTTCAATTTAAACCTAATATATCCAAAGTCATTAAAATCCTAACTTGAGGGGTGTTTGATCACTAACAAACACAATCACAAAAATGTAGAAAATTAATGACAATGACAAAAAAGAGTAAAGAAATACATTTGGCATTTGCAAGGGAGGTCACTTAGCCCAGTAATTTTATATACTTGATTGGATGTATTTGTTTTAATTCTCAAGTTTTTCAGTGACTTATTGGAAAACAATTAAATGACAATGATATAGCTGTAATTAAAAGTCAATGAAACAATACAATCAGAAATAGAATTGTCTGAGCCCAATTGAGAGAAAATAGATTTTTTGTTGGAAATGAGAAAGTCCACCACAGGTCCATGAGTAACTTTCATAACGGGTGAGACATCCGGAATATCTTTGAACATTAATTACCACAAGCCAACAAGTCAACCAAACATATCATACCCACGTTCAGTGACAAACCACTCTATGTGCTTCTAAAACTAGAATGGAATCCCCTCAAGCCAAACGTGCCTTTTCCTATATCAGCAAAATTCCCTGGATCATTATAGAAGAATGGTTGGCACACAAGCGAACAGCCCTGCAAATAGATAATGTTGTTAACAAATTGTAACAGACACAAAAAAAGTTGCACCCACTGTTTAACAACATGCGGCCTCAGAATGATGATATTAACAACTCTTATTGCTTCTGGATCATTATCAGAATCGTGTCCACCAACAACGTTCAGCAATGCAATCTTTGAAACAAACGATATGTCGAGGAAGGTTGACGAGGAATACCACCCACCCTCAAAAAGAAACTTAAGTGCAACATTAAATTTAGAAAACTTGAGATAAGATTCCTACAAAATGTAACATACTGCAGAGAAATTAACTCTCTCGGAGAGAAATTCCACAGACTCTGTTTCAGATGGAAAAATATGTTAATATAAGCTGACTATAGACTATTACGAAGAATATATACTTCATTGAATGATACATCAATAGTATTAAACAAAACTTTTGCATAAAAATTGATGCACGTAATTTACTAACCTATGTCCTTATTTTTAAGAGCAGATATAATTTTTAAACTAAGTGTTTTACAATTCTACCTAAAAAGAAAAATATTTTCTACATTTCATTTATAACAAAACTACAAAAAATAATCTCATAGGAGGGAAGTAAAACTTAAAACGATAATAAGCATGCAACTATTAAAATCAACTCATTCATCTCTATCTCTGCTATACATATGTTGAATATCCATCTTTTTCTTTCTACTTTTTTTTTATCTTATCATATGGTGTTAGCATTTATTTTAATTATAAAATAAATATTATAGCATTTTAAGTTTCGATTTTTAAGAAAGTGATCCATTAAGCCAATATTTTTATCCTTTTTAAGAGATTATGGAGCACTTATTATATTGTTTAAAGGTAAAACCCAACCCATTAATTTTGAACCTGTGATGGCTAGACTCTATATATAGGAAATGGGTTACTCTCAGTTTTGATCACTAAGTCTACTCCTCTATTAAGAAAAACACACCATCGAGTTTGAGTGAGTTGAGGTTTAGAAAACAAAGCTGTCTCTTTGTTGGGATTACAAAATTGCAATGGCAGCAGGTACGCACATTATTCTTTCATTCTTGCTTCCATTGTTCTTGATCTGAATGTGTTACTGATGTTAATATAACATGTTTAGATCAATTTTACTCTACTCTATTTTTATCATTTGGTATCAGAGCCTCTTTATTCCTCTGCCTTGCATGTTTTCGTTGATTTGGATTTTTGATTTATGGACTTTATTATTTTGATGCTTTTAATCCAAAAAAATTCCCAAATTAACTTTAAGCCTGATTACAATTTTTTTTTGTAATCCTAAACGGAGCTTTTCTATTTAAAGGCAAAAATAAGATTGAAACTGGTTCAAGAGGATCCATCTAAAGCCTATAAACAGTTTCTCTGTATGTTCATTTTGTCTTTCTCTCACGTTTCAGGACTTTGAAAAATGCTTTTGCTTTTCTTCATCTCTTTAATATTAAGAGGGAACCTCTTTCTGCGTTTTAGTTTTTGGGTCAAATCATGACTTGTTTTTTTCAACCCTGCGTGTCTGCTATCATCTTTCCCCTTTAGGAAATTTGCAGGCTTGGTAAAAGGCAATTAATCTTTAAACGTGATATATACATGTTTAAATGTTTTGGATTAACAATTATGTATATTTTTATGGATAATATTTGTATGTATATATTTGTTGTTGTACGTGCAAATATGTGCATTATTATTAATATACTTGCATATTAAGAATTTTATGTAAATATTTATATATTATTAATGTTTTAGTAGTAATATAGTTTTAATAGATTAAAGAGTTATCACAGCATCTTTAATCAATTAAAATTGTATATAAAGTTTTGCTACATGAGAAGCATTAGTTGTAAATAATTATGTTTAATATGATAAAAATTTACCCACAGGAATTTTTTCAAATTTATATGATTAATTAGGATAAAATATTAAATTATATTTCTTAATTTACCTACAGGAATTAAGAAAAGGAACATAATTTGATAGTTTTATCATTAAGAAAATGAGTCTAATTGAGTAAGACTTTAGCCCACAGGCAAGTTTTATGTTAATAGGCTCATTGGTAAAGACAAGTTTTGCATTGGTGAAACATGACATAATTTGATAGTTTTATCATTGAGATAACGAGTCTAATTGAGTAAAACTTTAGCCCAGAGGCAAGTTTTATGTTAATAGACTCATTCGTAAAGACATGTTTTCCATTGGTGAAACATGACATATAATTTCATAGTTTTATCATTAAAATAATGAGTTTAATTGAGTAAGACTTTAGCCATCTAGCAAGTTTTATGTTAGAGCCGTCAAAATGGGTCACAACCCGCGAGCCAACCCGGCCCGTCACGGGTTCGGGTCGGGTTGGGTTTGAAAAATACAACCCATTTATATGCGGGTCAGATTTCAACCCGGCTCATTTAAACCCGGCTCATACGGGTTGAACCCGTGGTGAGCCGGGTTGGCCCACCAATCCACCTACCTAATTTTATTTTTTTAATTTATTATTTTATTTATGAAACTGTAAAAAATAAAATACTTTCTTCACTCACTGTGTATACCAAAAAAGTAACATCTGCTCTCACAAATCACTCTCATGGTACTTGCTCTCATTTGACGGTGCTCTTACCCTCACTTCACTGAAATTCTTCAAGGAGCAGGTAAAACACCCTTCCTTTTTTTCTTCTCTTTTCTCCACATTTTTGTTTTCTCTCTTCTCTTTCTTTTTTTTTTCAAAAACCCTATAATGACAAAAATAGGGGTTTGTGAATTTGTTTTTTGTTTTGGGGGATTTGAAGACATGGAATAATTTTTTTCATGTTCTGACATGTTTGTATCAGATTTTGTTCATTTTATTTAAACAATTTGAATATAGATTATTTGAACAAGCTCTTTTTGATATCTTTGAATTTGGGAAATTATGTTACAAATTAAACTATTAATTTTTTGTTGATGTTATTGAGTATTGGTTTTCTTTTTTTTGACTAATATTTTTTTATTGATTGTCAGAATTGTTCTGATATTAGGAAAATCTTTATTAGTGAATTTAGAGACAACAAGAACAAGGGTCAAAGGTTACAAGAATTGATATGATAGACTACATTTAGGTAGGTTTGACATTCAGGATGATTTAAGAGAGCATAATATTGTGTTCAAGATTCTAATATCGTAAATGGATAAGGAACAAAAAATGATGAATATAAGAAACTTATTTGTATGTTTTTTGTGATTGTTTTTGGATGACATTTGGATTATATTGTACTTTTTATTATTATTTTGAATTGTCTTTAACATAATTTTTTGAGAATGAAATTTGTTTAAATTTAAATTACCAGAAAGTTTGTATTTTTTATTTAAAAAAAATAATTAAATGGGCTAGTGAGCCAACCCGTTTACCCACCAACCCGTGGTGGGTCGGGCCGGGTTCAAGTTTTTCTGGCTCGCTAATAAATGAGCCGGGTTGGGTTGGCTCACTAAATGACCAACCCGTGGTGGGCCGGGCTGGGTCGAGCCGGGTTACCCGTTTTGACAGCTCTATTTTATGTTAATAAACTCATTGGTAAAGACATGTTTACATTGGTAAAACATGACATTTATTTTTGGGTCTCAAATTATATAATAAGCATGTAATTTTGAATTTGCAGTTTCTCAATCTGTGAATTTTTCTAATATCAAGTGTGGTGTTCCCGAGTTGAAAGGTGATAATTATAAGGTTTGGAAGATAAGAGTTCTTCTTCATTTAGGCTGGATGGACATTGACTATGCTATTAGAAAACTAGAACCACCAGGTATTAATGAGACCAACACTCAAGATGACATTGATCTTTATGAAAAATGGGAGAGGTCAAATCGTCTCTCCGTTACGTTCATAAAAACCAATATTTTCACTGGGATTGGGGTTCAGTTGACCAGTATGAGAATGTCAAAGATTTCCTAAGGGCTCTTGATGAGCAGTTTACTACATCCAATAAATCTCTTGCCAGCACCCTTATAATGCAGTTTTAATCCTTAAAGCTCATTGGAATTAAGGGAGTGCGTGATCATATCATGCGCATTAGGGACATTGTGGCTCAACTGAAAGCTTTGGAAGTTACCATGTTTGATTCTTTCCTGGTACACTATATTTTGTGCACTTTGCCTCACCATTATGCCCCTTTCAAAATCTCTTACAACACACATAAAGATAAATGGTTTATTAATGAATTATTGACCATGTGTGTTCAAGAAGAAGAAAGGCTATTAATAGAAGAAGGGGAGAGGATGAACTTGACTACTTCTTTTGAGAATAAGAAGACCCAAGTTAACAATAAGGAAAGATTCCTGCTAAGCCAATTATTAAGAAGGAGTCTAGTTGTTTCTTTTGTAAAAAGAAAGGACACATGAAGAAAGACTGCTTAAAATTTAAGAATTGGCTTGATAAGAAAGGTACTCCATTTGCTTTTGTCTGTTACGAATCTAATTTGACTAGTTTTAATCATAACACATGGTGGATTGATTCTGGTTCTACAATCCATGTTTCTAATACCTTACAGGGTATGCAAAACCTAAGGAGGCCAGTGGGAAGTGAGCAATATATCTACTCAGGGAGTAAGATGAGTTCACATGTGAAGGACATCAGAACGTGCAGTTTAGTTTTAAGTAGTGGTTTCGTTTTGCATTTGAAAAAGACATTTTATGTTCCTTGTTTTTCTAATAATTTGATTTTTGTTTCATAACTTATACCTTTGGAATTTTCATTTAATTTTTCAGATTCTGGTTTTACCTTAATGAATGAATCCAAAGTTGTTGGTTTTGGTAAATTATGTGATGGTCTTTATTCCATTATTTTGCAAAACAATATCGCTTATGATTCTATGCACGTTACTTTCGGGTTAAAAAGAAGTGTTATGAATGAGAATTCTTCTGTTTTATTGCACGGTAGATTGGGACACATCTCCATTGAGAGAATTAAGCGATTAGTCAATGAAGGAGTACTTAGTACTTTGGATTTTACTGATTTTGAGACTTGCGTGGATTGCATAAAGGGTAAGCAAACTAACAAGTCTAAAAGAGGTGCTAAGACGAGTTCAAGTTTACTAGAAATTATTCACACAAGTTAGAAACCTCACAAAAGTCTAGTATTGACACGAGTCCCCGGCAACGACGCCAAAAACTTGTTGGTTTGTTCGGCAAGTGCACCGAATCGTTTCAAGTAATAAAGCATGGTAAGACCAGGTATCGTTTTCCCAAGAGACTCGTAATACTAGAGAATTGTGCGATTAACAACTCATCTAGACTCAATAACAACTCATCATTTAAGAATATGTGCAAAGAGATAAATTCACAAATAATTACAAGGTTGGACTTTGGTATTTGAAGGCACCTAGAAATGGAAAAGACTAGAAATGGTGTGAAATGACATTGTTAAGGTTAGTTTTCACCAATTCACTCTTGTGTATACCCAATTTCATCTCCTCTCCATCAATTTACTAAAGTCAATCCACTAAAACACTCTAACCCTAATCCCTTAGGTGAAAGAACCTAGGTTTTCTCATTAAATCCCGATCCCTTGGCAACCTAACAAGCAAACCCGCATTAATGAGCTAGAATCTTAAGACAACATGTGAATCATCTTCCATCCCTAGAATCAATGACCACAAGGACCCTTGTTTCAGTTCAAGATTTCATCTTACGTCCCCATAATCCATGAAACCCCAAAATCAAGTCATGAACATTCCTATTACATGCAAGCTTTAAGATCGGAAACAAGAATACTAACAATTGATGGAAAAGGCATATATATAATCAAATCAATCATCCATTACACAAGAATTCATAGGCTACAAGAATCCCTAACAAGATGGGTTTGGCTCTCCATTTCCATGGAGAGCCTTTAAGCTTACAACATGGCCATGGAAGAAGATGAAGAACAAAAGAGGAAGAAGGGAGTGTTCCCACGAGCCCTAGCAGCCCTCCAAGCTCTCCTCTGAGTGAGATGTACCTCTAAAGAACCAAAGACCCCTTTCCCTTCGTGTTTTAGGTCTAAATAGACCAAAATTTACACATCAGCATTGCCACCGCTCAGCTGCACCTCAGCTGCACCCCAGCTGCAGCTTTCCAGAGAGTAGGGCGTTCAGCTGCACTCCAACTGCACCTCAGTGACAGCCTTCCAGAGAGCAGGGCGCTCAACTGCACCCCAGCTACAGCATTCCAGAGGACAGAGCGCTCAGCTGCAGCCCAGCTGCAGCCCAGCCACAACATTCCAAAATTCTCTCTTTTTGCTATTTTACTTGCTTTTGTGGCTGGTTCAATTCTTTACTTTAGTGGAGGTTCTTCCAAGCATATTTTACCTACAAAATAATGGGATTAGTGATGAAGTTACATCAATGTATCCTAAAACACACTTATTATGAAAACAAGACAAAAGAAGAGGATTAAGCAAGTTACAAGCTATAAAGGAGTTGATTTTGCTACTAAAATAATGCTTAAATAATGGTAAGAATTAGCATTATCACCTTACAGATCAAGTTGCTAATGAGGAACAACAAGATGATGTTGAAGAACCTACTGAACAGTTGCTTGAGCAACAAGTTCCTCAGGAAAATGATGAGGCAGTATTAAGAAGATCTACTAGAGTTAAAAGGCCAGTAATTCCTAGTGATTATATAATGTATTTGCAAGAAGTTGACTACAATATTGCAACTGCAAATGATCCTGAAATGTTTTCACAAGCCATGAGTTCTAAAGAATCAAACCTATGGTATGATGCCATGAAAAAGAGATGGATTCTATGGCATCCAACAAAGTTTGGGATCTCATTCAGTTGCCTAATGGTGTAAAATCCATTGGCTGTAGATGGGTCTTTAAAACCAAGAAAGACTTAAAGGGCAACATTGAGAGACATAAGGCAAGACTTGTTGCCAAAGGGTTCACTCAGAGAGAAGGAATGAAATACACAGAGACTTTTTCTCTTGTATTTAAGAAAGATTCCTTCCGAGTAATTATGGCATTAATATCTCATTTTGATTTTGAGTTACATCAAATGGATGTGAAAACAATATTCTTGAATGGTCATCTGGAAGAAGAGGTTTACGTGAAATAACCTGAAGGATTCTCCTCTAAAGACAATGAGCATTTAGTTTGCAAGCTTAATAAATCCATCTATGGATTAAAACAAGCCTCCCGCCAATGGTATCTAAAATTTCATGATGTTATCACTTCATTCGATATTTGAAGAAAATATCATGGATTAATGTATATACCAAAAGGTCAGTGGGAGTAAGATTTGTTTCATATACGTGGATGATATTTTGCTTGCAACTAATGATAAGGGTTTGCTATATGAAGTGAAACAATTTCTCTCAAAGAACTTTGACATGAAGGATATGTGAGAGACATCTTATGTCATTGACATTAAGATCCATAGGGGAAGATCTCGAGGCATTTTGGGTTTTGTCTCAAGAGGCTCATATCAATAAAGTTTTAGAGAGATTTAACATGAAGAATTGTTCACCAAGTGTAGCTCCCATCATGAAGGGTGATAAACTCAATTTGAATCAATGTCGAAAAATGATTTTGAGCAGGAACTCATGAAGAATATTCCATATGCTTCAGCTTTTGGAAGCCTTATGTACACACAGGTTTGCAATAGACTTGACATTGCATATGTTGTTGGAGTTTTGGGAAGATATAAGAGTAATCCAGGTGTTGACCACTAGAAAGCTGCAAAGAAGGTAATTAGATATCTTCAAGAAGGTAATTCGTTTCTTGTTTTGAGACCTCACACGGTGTATGGTTGAATAGTTTCATTTCTGGGTTTAGAGTTGTGGACTCTATTTCTAGGCCATTAAGGTTGTACTGTGATAACTCTACTGCGGTGTTTATGGCTAAGAATAATAAAAGTGGATGTCGAAGTAAGCACATTGACATATGATTTATGTATTAAGTTGACAGCTAATGTTGAAAGAAATATATATTATGGTACATGGAAGATAACACTCACTATCAGAGGACCTATCGCCATGACTCGTATATATTTTGTTGCTTGTTGTGGTTAATAATTGAATAATGGACCAAGTGGGAGAATGTTAGCATTTATTTTAATTATAAAATAAATATTATACTATTTTAAGTTTCTATTTTTAAGGAACATAAAGTGGTCCATTAAGCCAATATTTTTATCCTTTTTAACTGCATAGAGGTTATCGAACAGTTATTATATTGTTTAAAGGTAAAGCCCCACCCGTTATTTTTGAACCTCCAGACTCTATATATATAGGGAATGTGTTACTCTCAGTTTTGATCACTAAGTCTACTCCTTTATTCAGAAAAACACACCATCGAGTTTGAGTGAGTTAAGGTTTAGAAAACAAAGTTGTCTCTGTGTTGGGAATACAAAATTGCAATGGCCGGAGGTCCGCAAATCATTCTTTCATTCTTGCTTCCGCTGTTCTTGATCTGAATGTGTTACTGATTTTAGTATAACATGTTTAGATCAATTTTACTCTCTTCTATTTTTATCATATGGTATATTTTGCAAAAATAGAATTTATTTCCTTTTAATTTTTAATGCAGATAAATAAAATATAGATGAGCATTCTAAATATGAATAAAAAGGTAGTCTTGGCCTTCGAATTTTTTAGACAAAAATAAAAAGAAAATAGAGAAAACAAAAATCGACGCCAATGGAATGAACACTATAACGCACAACAGACAAGGCTTCCGCTTACAACAAAAACCCAGAAAATTAAATGAATACTTCAGAATGAAAAACACCTATAAGCCAAAGGAACAAAAGGAACACATAGATGCGAAAGGAAGCAACTAGAAGAAAACAGAAGAAAGTAAATGCAGTAAACAGAAAATGCAGATGAGATCATAACATGTAATTACCAAAGCAAAGGGAAAATTTGTGATTAAGAATTTAAATAAACTGAAATCAGTCGAAGAAGCAAAGAAACAGAGCATAGAACTGTCTAACAGTTTCCCCTTAGTAATGTTAGAGACAGTCAAAACCTTTTGGTTTCCTCCTAACAAGAAACCAAACACTTACTCCTCTGGGATGTTCCTTGCATACAATTCCTACACTTACCCACTCTCCCACGTCAGATCATCTTATTCGATTATATGAACGGCTGAGATCTATACCAGTTTATTAAGTTGGAACATCCGATCACTTTTCTAAGCATTTGTTGCTTTTTCTAATGTTTTTTTACTTCCTTTAAAACATACGTCAGCAACTACATAAGTAAGCATTTTATTTCTTTTAAATAGTTATGAAAACGTATTACTTATTTTCTTTTCTTTTTTTGTAATAAGTGTAATTAGTAACTGTGAGATAGTTTTTAAAACTAGTGAAAACTATTTCTAATAATTTAAACAAGCATGTTTGATCAATATTGGTCTTTTCTTTTTAAAAACTGATCAAACAAAATTTGAATATTGTTTAAAATATTGTTGAAAGTAAAATACTATTTAAAAGTATTTAGTTCTTGCAAAAGTATTTAGAAATTATACTTCTTGCAAAAGTATTTAGTTCTTTTTCTAAATTTATTATTAAAAAATATAATAATAGTTAGTAAATCAAAAGATATATTGTGTATATACTTGTAATTTTCACTTTTTTTAATACTCTTAAAATAATTTCGTAATACTATAATTAATATATTATAGTATAAATTTGTTATCTATTTTATAAGTATAAACTTATTATAAAAAGAATATGATTATTATAAAAGAAAATGTAACTTAGTGATTGTTTTGGAGGATTTTGGTCGAGCTTGTGGTAACAGATTGTGTTCTAAACTAAATAGGTTTTGGATGTCAACTATTCAATTTTTAGTTTCTTCACATAGTGTTTAAAGTTTATTCGGATGATACCCATAAAAAGTACTTCTATGAGTAGATGTGCGGATGGTACTGAGATAGTAATCAATGAATATTGTATATATGTTATCTTAAAGTCATATTTTAGACCTTTATATATAGTGATTGTTATGGATTTATACTCTTTTGTCAACATAGTCATAGTTCAATCATACCTTAATCTGTATTAAGAGGTTGATTCTTCATTACCATTGTTAATTTGACCATGTTGTGATCGGTCAGCCATTTTATTTACTCTCACCATGCTACAATCGCTCGATCATGTTGCTTAATCTTGTTGTAATCGCTCGCCCATGTTGTTTATGTTAAGATAAGATCGTCTAGAGAGACTAGACTATCTAGTTACTCATGTTTTAAAGTTTAACAAACAATATTAAACGAAATATTGTTTATAGAATATAACGTCTAATGGTTGTATGTGCTAAGGAATAATAGTGAATGAAATAAGTGTTTATAGAATATAACAGTCTATACAGGGTATTGAACGAGATATGAATTTATAAATAATACAATCAATACTTGAAGAAAATTCTGTCTAAACGTGAATAACATTTGATATAATGGAAACATAATCAAAGTAAACATTATGCTAAACGCAGAATGATCGAGGTCGTATCCGAATCAAATTAATGAGCAATTAGCAATGTAGTATACTAGGAAGTGACTCTTAGGTCGTCTCTTAAGGACCGCTTGTTGGTTCAGTCATTAGATCAAACACATAGTGGGGGGGATATGTGTGAGTAGATTTACGAATAAAGACACAAATTAAAACACTGACTAAGGACAGGTTGGTTATTGACTCCCCTGCAATGCTTCCAATCCCTGATTACCAATAATTATACGATCTTTTCACCCTAATCCAACACGGATTAGCCTACTAAGCGAAGACTAAAACATTTTTCATAATGCACACATTTAATCAGTTTTACCCTACCACAAATTAAGCATCTATGGCTCTAATCTACTAAGCAAATATTAAACACAGATTAGGCAACTGTGTACCTAAGTGCAAGCGCAAGATAGATTACACGATGCTAGACAAAAAGTTTGTAGAATCACAATGACAACACACTTATCTCATGGAAACATTGCAGTTTCATCAATCACCAACCCAGCACAATTAAGCTACCATTAAAACTAGTTCAACACAACAAAACGAACTATACAACATCATGAAATCTAGAACAAAAATGTAAACAGAATCAGAATAACGAAATGGCAATGAAACTACAAAACGCAACAGAATATCAAGACTGAAAAACGCAAACAGAATGGGAAAAACACAAATTATAATGCGAGACGGAATTGGAACAAAAATGCAGAGGTAAAATGACATTGAACTATATAAGCGAAATTCAAATGTGAAACCAAATTCTAATTAATACTACAAAACATGTTCAAACAAAGAAACAGAAAAACAAAAATCAAATGCGAAACCTAAAATGGAGAGCATTATGTTCATGTCCCCAGATCTTCCAAAACAAAAATAGAATGAATGAAGTGTGCTAAAGGTGGTCGTTGCATGGGCACCAAAACCTAGGTCAGCCCCCTTTTGGGCCTTTTCTAATTCATTAAAATTGGGCCCAGTATGCAGAAGTCTACCCAAAATACATTAAAAACAAAATAAAAACGAAAATGAAATATAATGTTGATGTGGATGAACGAAAATAACGTGGAAGCACTCTTGAAGTCCCAATTATAATCCCAAATATTACCCTGAAAATAATAATGAAACTAATTAAACTCAGATAATCCAAATTAATTAAAATATGAATTACTGGTCAAATTAAGCCCAATTAGCAAAATTGAGAAAATAATGGACAATTAAGCATAATTCAGTAATTAAATTCGGTGCAGAAAGTTAAGTGAATATGACAAAATAATGATTCGTCACAGAAGCTTAAGATTCAACAACCAAACATGTTAAGCCAGTAAGCGTTTGACAGAACAAATCATCTAAGATATCAGTATAACGCGCTAAACGTCATCAAATGATATATGATTATCTGATATCTCAAATGTGTCTAATGCATAGACATATAAAGCGCCAAGTGTTATAGAACTCCTAATAAAGTGTCTAATCACCATAACGCTTGACCAAAAGATATAGTGTCATAACGACAACTTTGTTAAAGCATAATTAAACTATGTATTTTAGCTTAGACCATGATATGAAACAAGCATTTAAAAGATCATATCATCTAAATGTATCACATCAAACATTTTTCTTTCTAACGATGCCTTTATCAAAAGATGTTGACATATGCCAATGTGTCTTAAACACGCAATGTTTGTAATAATCATCAACGTTTAAAACATTCGATGTTGTATAAAAAGTGTTTTTTTACATCCATTATTTGCTCTCTTTGTCCATGCAAGTAATGTCACTAGTACAAAAATCACGTACAACGTTGAATATTTTGGGTTTTTAACGCGAAATCGCGAGCGATGTCATATCAGGAGACGTTAAATTGATGTCGATTTTTAAAATAATCGACGTCAAATTAACGTCAAATTTTGTCAATATACGACGTTACTTAACGTCGAATTTTGTCAATATTCGTCGTTAATCAATTTTTTTTTATTTTTTTAATTAATTGTGATCCTTTTTAACAACTCTACGAGATCTAAAAAGAAGAAAAACAAACAAATTTCAGTTTTTGGTATTTTATAAACATGAACTTTGATCAACAACAAACAACAATAACCAAGTTCAATCAAACAACAACAAACAAGTTTAACCAAACAAAAATGACAAACAAGTTCAACCAAACAACAACCATAAACAAGTTCAAAAAACAAAACAACAAACAAGTTCAACAAATAAGTTCTTCAAAACAAAAACAAAAACAAAAACTAACCTTCAAAAGGTGGGTTCATAGGAATAAAGTGTCGTCACCCGTGAGAGAGAAAGCAGAATGTGTCTATGAAGGACAAGAACATGAAAATAATAGGTCAAAACAAATGAAAATCATACATAAAGTAGTTAATTAACATGCATTTGTATCAAAGGAAAGAAATATTATTTGTGATGGTCGTTAAACTTCGTTAGAGAAGAGAAGAGGGTCTCGCACGCTAAGATAAAGTGAATGAATTTTCAATCTCTCGCTCAATTTTTTATTGAATTCACTAAAATTTTAACATCTAACGTTGTGGCATTTGACGTTTTATATCCTTTTACGTCGAATTACAATTATAAACGATGTTTAATAATTGCATTTATTTACAAAAATGTCATCGGTCATTTTTAACGTTGGCTATTTAGTGGTTCGACGTTGAACATGTGACGTTATACGTTGCTTTTGCACTAGTGTGTCAACACAAATCTTTATTCAGAAGCTCTATACAAAGAACAGAAAGACGTTGAGAGAAAAGAAGACATTCTTGGAATATTTCCTCAAAGTTTTTAGCTTTTAAAGACCGTACAAACTACATATGAAAGAAAGCACTGATAAAGAACTATCACCCTACAATGTAGATTGAGTCTGACTAACTACCTAAAAAGGCTATGAAGTCTATCTTAAAGTCAACTCTGCGTCCAATAGTCATCTCTCAAAGAAGATTATATAAAGAGGATTCACAGAAGAGGAGAATATTATTGATAGATAAGAAAAGAGAGAACATATATGAGAGATCATTGAATACTTACTCTTCTGCTCTACCTTAAAACTCATGTTATTCACAACTCTTCATTCTAAGAGAAAGAACGTTACAAGTTCTCATATTTCAGTGGATTGTATTTATCCTTTCTATGAAAGTTATTTGAATTTGTATTTGTACTAAAAATACCGATTGTGCTTGTATATTCAGAAGTGAATTAAAACACTTGTATTGTTTAACTCAGTTGAATTAAACGTTCTATACAGGTTTTCTAGGGTTGATACTTAGAGTGATTAAACTCAGACTAGTCAAGATTGACTAAGGAAACCATGAGTGATTAATAATACTCAATTTATACAAAAAAAAATGTTTTGTACTCATTTGTAATATTTGAAAAATATTAGTGGAACCCCTTAATAGGTCTTAAGGAAGATTAGATGTAGCTCAAGTTGAGTGAATCAGTATAAAAATACTTATGTTATTGTTTCCTTTTTTTAAAACGTTTTCCTAAAACACTTTATTAAAGTGACACACATCTAACAACTATCACAGACCATCAACCCTCCTCCCTCCCTCCACTCATTGCTAGTGTTTTCCTACATTTTAGTTTAATTTAACCATGATATAACTGCTTGACCATGTTGTTTAATTTGGCCATGCCGTAACCAATCAGTCTAAAGTGGGCGATTAAAGGAGTTATGCTTGGGACTAATTAATCTTAGAGCTTGGCTTAGAGGAGCTTGGTCTTGGAACTTCACTGGAGATGGTTGGCCTAGAGAGCTCGGCCTAGAGAGCTCGACCTACAAGAGCTCAATTGGAGAAGTTCACTGAGAGGAGCTCACCTGGAAGAACTTAGCTAGAGGAGCTCGGCTACATGGACATAAAGTATATTAGTCCCCTAATCTCGAGCATTAAATAATTTGTGAAGGGATTTGGAATTAGCCATTTAGTTTTCGACACTCACATGCTGAAAGGTGTAACCAGATCGGCAAGGGTTCCTTAGTAGGAACTCGTCCTTATGCGCTTTGTTGCACATTGGTTGAATGGGCTTCAATCATTTTGAAGATTAGAGTTTCATCAGGAGTTTATTAAGATCGTGCCATAAAGACAGTCAATCAGTGCGTTGCAGCTGAAAAAGGTCGGTGGATGTTAGATAAGATCAAAAGGTATGGCATGGGTTCACTTGGGTGAACTCTTCCTTGACAGATCTATTGCGAGTGGACAAAGTGACATAGGTTCTTCATAAAACTATTCCTTCACCATCTCGTTGCTAAATTGGCATGGGTTTACTTGGGTGAACTCTTCCTTGACTGATCTCCTGAAAGGGGCGACATGGGTTCACTTAGGTGAATTCTTCCTTGACCAAGCCATTGAAGGTGTGATAAGAATTCACTTGGAACATTCCCTAATCAACCTATTGGACGTGCGGTGGGAGTTCACTACGAACATTCCCTAACCGACCTTTTGATTAAAATTGGTCGAGTTGTTAAGCTAGGAGATTGAGAAGATGAATTCAAATAAGGTTGTGTTGAGATCATATGGCCAAGTGAAGGAGACCAGACTGTTGAGAGATAGATGAAGCCGGTTGGTCGAGCTATAAAGATTGAAAAGTTGATAGGTAGAGACCAAGACAAAACGAGACATAGATAAGGTCGAGCAATCGGGTTGTCAAGACTAAGAGGTCAACATGTTGATGCCAAAAAAGTTAGAATGTTGATAAGGTCGGTCGGGGTCCAAACTTGACAGTTGACAGATTAAGGCCAAGACAGACCGAGACATTGACGAGGCTAAGGGGAAGACCTATGAAGACTGAACAATTGATAAGTTAAGGACATAACGTTGATATGGGCAATTGGTCGGTCTATAAAAAGAATCTAGATTAAGGCCAAAGCATGTCGAGATATAAATAAGGCTAAGCGCCTTGGTTGTTAAGATTGAAAAATGAAAAGGTTGAGGCCAAAAAAGGCCGAGACATGAATGAGGTTGAGCAGTCAGGCTGTCAAGACTGAAAAGTTTATAGGATGAGGCCAAAAGAATCAACAGATTGAGGCCAAAACAGACCGAGAAAAATAAGGTTGAGCGGTTAGGCTGTTAAGAATGAAAAGTCGATACGTTGAGGCCGAAACAAGATGAAATGTCGATGAGGTCGGTGAGTCGGGCTGTCAAGACTTAAGAGTGTTAAGACAAGATCGTTTAGAGAAACTAGATTATCCAGAAACTCATGTTTTGAAGTTTAATAAAGAACACTCAACAAAATAATGATCATAAGATATAATGCTTAATGATGACATGCAAGAAAGGATAATACTGGATGGAACATGTGTTTGTCAGATATAACCATATATTCAATGAACTAAACAAGATAAACACAAAGAATACAATGCTTGAAGTAAATTTTGTCTAAATGAAAGTAGCGTATGATACAATAGAAATGCAATGAATGCAAATGTTGAGCTGAACGTTGATGCTTAAAAGTTCAACATACAAATGTGGAATTCCACCAAGCATTTGACAGAACACATTAAATGCTTTCAAGAGAAACATGAGTTATATGATCATCGCAACACACAAATAATAAGGGTGAGCTACCAGAATAACCATCCACATAATTAACATAAACAAAAACCATTAGTCAACACAATAATACAATCAACATAGCACACCTATAAGATCGTCTTAAATATAAGTCGCTCCCACAACACGCCACAACCATGCAACTCCAAAACATGTGTCTTTTTTCCGTTCTCTACCGTTCAAAACATGTTCAACAAAATAAAGCAGTTTGAGTTGTCCTTCATTGCAGCTTTGGATTTATCTCCCATGCTCTTTAAGTATTTATGAGTAAAAACTCTGTTGTTGCTCACAACGAGCACTATACTCACCACGAGCCGAAAAGTTGTGGGCAAGACATCCTTTCCTTTCTATCACCTAGAAAGACGAAAGGACAACACTTAAACCTCAACTCTTCTACTGCCTCTTATAGACGAAGAGAAACACCTCTAGATTTATGAAGTACGACAAGGAGACACAACAACCACACATCATCAATGACATCAAAACAACTTGGCAACCACTCAAAGCACCTTAGTCAACATCCACAAGACATGGAACACACCACAAGTAACTCGATCTTTCACATATTAGCTCAACCACTACGAGAAACAACTCAGTAACTTCCACCAACAACTCGGCCATGATTTAAATCCTTAAGGCCTATTAGCAAATTGATGAAGGTGAAGTTTTGATGATGTCAAATTCCAGTCAAGAGATATCAAGATTCAAGAAAATCCTTTGAAGACTTGTACTGTTATAGAAAAATTTTGTAATAATTGCAGTTTAATGTTTAGGACTTAGGTCTTAGTGCGTTTTGATTCCATGTACTTTCACATTTCAAATTTGATGATCAGAGTAAAAAACACATTGTATTAATCGATTAAACTTAGTGTTAATCGATTAGTCCTGATAAAATGCTGAAAACTCAAACTGCCTCTATAATAATTGATTAAAATACCTTTTAATTGATTAGTTAATCGATTAATCCACCAATTAATCGATTAAAGGTGACTGTTGGAGTTTTCTAGCCGTTGTACTCATTATAATCGATTTACAAGTATATTAATCGATTAAAAGCAATAAATGGTTGGAAACGAAGAACGAAAGAGTTTTTACTTGAGTCTATAAATAGGCTCTCATTTTCGTTCAACATCAACTCTTCCCTTGTGCTCTAGAACTCAAAAATCATTGAGAATTGTGTGCTCTTGGTCAACTAAAGAAACTCTTGTCTATGGAGTTGTTGAATTGTTATTGCACTGATTGAGGAATAGTTGGTTCATCCTTGGTGCGTCTGAGGAAGTGCTCGGAAGAGAAAGTCATCCTTTGTGAAGTATTTGAAGGAAGTGTTTCATCCTTTGTGAAGACTCAAAGATGGTGCAGGTTCATCTCTTGTGGTATCAAGAGAGGTGTTTTCTAAAATTTTACAAATTGTTTCTTTGTGATTGTAATTCGTAATTGTTTTGTGAGTAGTGATTTGTTTATCTTAATTTTAGATAAGTGATTGGACATAGGATTGGTAAGATCTGAATCATGATAAAATCATATGTGCAAATTTCTCTCAACCGTACTCTTTTTATTTATCATTATTATTTGCTTAGTAAGTTAACTTGAGAAGAAATTTTAAAAGGCACACATTATTATTAAAAACCAATTCACCCCCCCCCCTCCCCTCCTTGTTTGTTATCCCACGCTAACAATTCCTTTACAGCCGCTCTGACAATTGACATCAGAGCTTGATTTGATAGTTATTCAAATGGCAGGATCATATCAAACTTTTATAGAGGGTGCTGCTATCAATAGACCACCCCTATATGTAGGTTAAAATTATGCATTCTAGAAGGTTAGAATGCAAATATTTAATGAGTCTATTGATTGTGATATTTAGGAAGTTATTGCATTTGGTCTGTCTGTTCCTATTGACAATATGTAGGAACGAAAGCCCTGTACTCAGTGCACTGCTGAAGAAAAGAAAAGCTTTCAAAACGATGAAAAAGCTCATAATATTATTTCATCTGCTTTAACTGTTGAGTTTTACATATCTTTGTTTGTAAGATTGCTCAAGTAATGTGGATGTGCTAAGAGTAACCCACAAAGGTACAAATGACGTATAAAGAGCAAGAAAGAATACCTTAATCTTGGAATATGAAATGTTCAGGATGAAGCAAGGAGAAACAATTTCAGACGTTCACAAACGCTTCACTAACATCGTTAACCATCTCATTGGACTAGGTAAGTCTTTCGAAAATGATGAGCTTAATATCAAAATTTTGAAATCTTTAGACAGGTCGTGGCAACCAAAAGTGATTGCAATTTATGAGTCACAAAATCTCAACATTATGACTATGGCGGCACTGTTTGGAAAGTTGAGAGAGCATGAACTTGACCTTGGAAGACTAGATGAAGAAGAAGCAAACACTAAGAAAAAGATGATAGCCTTCAAATCTGAGGTCGTAAGGAGCAAAAACAAGATAAAAGATGAAGACTCAGATGATGAAGAAAATTTGAGTCTCGCAATCAAAAGGCTCAACAGCTTCATGAAGTCAAAAGGTAAAGGAAGATATAGATATAAAAAGAGAGAGAACCAAGGATCTCCTCAAACTACAGATGCTACGGCTGCGGAGAAAAGGGGCACTTAAAAGCGGACTACCCAAATCAAAAGAAGGGTGAAGAAAAGAAATAAAATAAAATCTTCAAGAAAAAGAAGGTCACATCGCATGGGACCATGACAATGAAACAATTTCTAATTTTGAGGGATTCTGATGAAGAAGCAAACATTTGTTTGATGGCAGACGACGACACGGCTAGCCAAGTAAGTACGTTTAGCTATTTTGATAATTATAGTCAATATGGTGAAGATGAACTTTGTGAAACTTATGCTGCTTTAATAATAGAATTTGAAAAATTATATAAAGCTCATAAAAAATTGAAAAAGGATTTTAAATAATTAAAATTCAATTTTGAAAATATTATTAAAGAAATAAAGATTTAAAATTAAATTTTGAAAATATTTCTGAAAAAAACAAAAATTTAAAATCAAATTTTGAAAATATTCTTGAAGAGAATAAAAATTCGAAAAAAAAATAATTTATGAAAAAAGTAAATATATTAGTAGTAATGAATGTGCATATTTTGTGAATCATAAGAAACTACTAGATAATACAACCTTAGGATAATGTAGTAAGAATAATGAAATAAGGTTCTTAAAAACAAGTATGCTCTTAAAATTAAAAATAAACATAATAATAGAACCTGTAGAACTTTGGTAGAAAAAGGAACAACTTATAGGATCACAAATGTTGTATCATGCTTTTATTGTATGAAAAAGGGTCATACTTCCAACAAATGTAAAATTAAATATTATGGTGTCTCTAGTGGTAGATATGTTTGGGTTGCAAAATAATTTAAATCTAACCCAAAGGACCCATACAGAATAGTTTGGTACCTAAATAGCTTGTTCTTTTGATTTTGTGAGAATTATTGTTCATGTGGTCGTGATAGTGGATGTTTAAAACACATGACCAGAAACAAAATGAAATTTACAAACTTCTGGAAAAAGGAGCAAGGCTTTGTCAACCATAGTGACAATAACAAAGGAAGAATCCTTGGAAAAGGACATATTGGAAGTGAAGATACCTTGATGATCAAAGATGTGCTTTATGTGGAAGGATTAAGGCACAATCTAATTAGCATTAATCAACTATGTGATAAAGGACTCAAAGTAACCTTTGAACAAAATTCTTGCACTATTTATAAAAATGATTCTTCTGAAATTTCTTTAAAAGGAATTAGGCATAACAATATTTATTTGATTCATCCAACATGAATATTTCATATTTAGTCATAAAGGAAGAAAATCATGGTTGTGGCATAAAAGAGCTGCTCATATTCAAGGGCGGATTTCATATATGCAAGAACAACAAGAATTCTTGCAGTTTTGGAAGGAAAGGAAAGTTCTTAAGCAGAACTTCATTGATCGCTAATGGTTCACCTCTTATGGTTTCAACTTTACTCAACTTATTATTAAACAAGGGGTTCAATATTTGATGGAACTTCGAGGGAGCTACTATCCCGATCTTGTCCTGGTTTTTTACTTCAACCTCAAAGTTCACGACGGCGTTTTCTACACGGGGGTCAAGGGGGTCGACATAATCCTTGACAGCGATATATGGGCGAATGTAGCTAAAATTCCAATTTTGGAAAATTCTCAGATTATACCAAGTGATTTTGCCCATTTTAACAAAATCATGGTGTATCATTCGTTTTTAAGGAATCCCCAACAGCACCAGAATAATAGACTTTTTCTTGTTGGTAGCCTGAAGATGGAAGAATGTCTTCTACATTATCTCTTGTGTGTCTTTTATGTTCAAGAGGGTCCAATCATGCCCAATGCTTTGAAGTTGATCTTATGATCATGTATGGAATACTTCAAAATATCCCTATTAATTGGCCTCATCTCATATAGAGCATCATGTACAGGGCAAAAAAGTTGGATTATGCACCACTCCCTTATCCACTTTGTTAGCAAAATGATGAAGATGAAGTTTTGATGATGCCCAAAATCAAGTCAAGAACAATCAAGAATCAAGAGGATTTATTTGAAGACTTGTTTTTGCATTATAAAGCTTTTGTAATAAATAGAAATTAATGTCTAGAACTTAGGAAACTTAGTGTATTTGATTCTGTATAGGTTAGAAGTGTAAAAATACATTCAGGGTCAACAATACACTGAGTTAATCGATTAACCAAGGCAGTTAATCGATTAACCCAGAGCCAAAATGAAGAATGCAGGCATCAGTGAGTTAATCGATTAACCAGGGGTGTTAATTGATTAACGTTAATCGATTAACCTGAGTAGTTAATCGATTAACCTAGTTTCCGTTGCAGAAACTAGCCGTTTTCGAGCCGTTGGACTATTTGTTGGTTTGTGCTTTAGTGGTTAATCGATTACCACTTAAGTTAATCGATTAACACAGGTCAGAAAGGCTGAAAACGAAAATGGAAGAGCCCTTGGCTTGAGTCTATAAATAGACTCTCATTTGCCTTCAACAATGTGAACCAGAAAAGAGACTAAGACTCTTCCCTTGTGCTCAAACTCTCTCAGAATTGTGTACTCTTGGTCGGCTTGTGAAACTCGCGTCTGTGGAGCTGGTGAAGTGCTGCTACGGTGACAGAGGAAATAGTCGGTTCATCCTTGGTGTGTCTAAGGAGGTGTGTGGAAGAGAATCATCCTTGGTGTGTCTAAGGAGGTGTTCATCCTTTGTGAAGATTCAAAGGAGGTGTTGTCTCATCTCTTGTGGCTTCAAGAGAGGTGTTTTCTAAACTCTTACAAATTGTAATTTGTAATTGTTTTGTGATAGTGGAAGTTAATCTAGTTTTAGATTAACAACTGGACGTAGGATTGGTAAGATCCGAACCAGTATAAAAATCATCTGTGCAAATTTCTCTCACTCTTACTCTTTTACTTGTTAGTATTATTTGCGTAGTAAGATAAATTGAGTAGAAATAAAAGGCACACATTTGAATCAAAAACCCTCTTGGTTTGTTATTCCACGCTAACCCTTCCGCTGCAGACGCCACTCTGACACACTCTTGGTCTCACGCATCTGCGAATATGAAGGTGTCAATGTCTCCAATGAACATGTTGAACGTGTCCTCCCAAATCACAAAATTGAAGATAATTACTAAGACAAATGGGCTTCATAAAGCAAGTCAATTTACATATTCATTCTGATGATGTTGGTGCTCAAGAAGATGAAGAGGAAAAAGATACACAAATGCCTGACCCAACCAATGTTGCGGAACCATCTCATGTGCAAGAGGAGTTTAGTCTGGAAAGCTTATCTAGACAAACGTCTGAGATGGCAAGATTGCAAAAGGAGATGATGAACATTGATGAGAGGATCTCTGGTTTAGAAAAACATTTTCAAGATATAAGTTTTAGGTTCTCTTGTCTTAAGATGCTTTATGATTTAAATTGTATGCTTTGAATATTGTGTATTTAAATGTTTGTGGAAATTCAATAAAATGTATTAAGTTTGTTTACAACTTATACATACATGCTTTTTATTAAGGGGGGTCTATTTTAACACAACCTTTTAATTATGATAAAAAAAGGGGGAGAAATGGTTTAAAGCTTATAATTTTTCTACGCTTATTAACTAATGCTCTTTTCTTTCATAAGTTGTGTTTTTATCCGGATTATTACTAAAAGCTTTAAATCAAAAGATTTTTTTATCATCATAAAAAAGGAGGAGAATGTTAGCAAAATCATGAAGATGAAGTTTTGATGATGTCAAATTCAAGTAAAGAGATATCAAGATTCAAGAAGATCATTTGAAGACTTGTACTGTTATAGAAAGCTTTTGTAATAATTGAAGTTTAATGATTAGGACTTAGGTTCATAGTGGTTTTTGATTCCATGTACTTTCACATTTCAAATTTGATGCTCAGAGTAAAAAACGTACTGCATTAATCGATTAAACTTAGTGTTAATTGATTAATCCTGATAAAAGATGGAAACTCAAACTGCCTTTGTAATAATCGATTAAAATACTCTTTAATTGATTAGTTAATCAATTAATCCACAAATTAATCGATTAAAGGTGACCGTTGGAGTTTTCTAGTCGTTGAACTAGCCATTGTACTCATTTTAATCGATTAACAAGTATATTAATCGATTAAAAGCATTAAATAGCTGGAAACGAAGAACGAAAGACTTTTTAGTTGAGTATATAAATAGGCTCTCATTTTCCTTCAACATCAACTCTTCCCTTGTGCTCTAGTACTCAAAAATCATTGATAATTGTGTGCTCTTGCTCAACTAAAGAAACTCTTGTCTATGGAGCTATTGAAATGCTATTGCAGTGACTGAGGAATAATTTGTTCATCCTTGGTGCATCTGAGGAAGTGTTCAGAAGAGAAAGTCATCCTTCGTGAAGTATTCAAAGGAAGTGTTTCATTCTTTTTGAAGACTCAAAGGAGGTGCAGGTTCATCTGTTGTGGTATCAAGAGGTGTTTTCTAAAATTTTACAAATTGTTTCTTTATGATTGGAATTTGTAATTGTTTTGTGAGTAATGAATTTTTTATCTTGATTTGAGATAAGCAATCTGATGTAGGATTTGTAAGATCCGAACCAGGATAAAATTATATGTACAAATTTCTCTCAACCTTACTCTTTTTATTTATCATTATTATTTGCTTAGTAAGTTAAATTGAGAAGAAAATTTAAAAGGCACACATTATTATTAAAAACTAATTCAACCCTCCTCTTGGTTCGTTATCCCACGCTAACCATTTCGCTACAGCCGCTCTGAGAAGGCCGACCTACACACCACCTAGAACTGATCTCTAAAGCCCTGAAAATTAGTTCACCAAACAATTTGACAAGTAGCCTATCCAACACACAACCAACTTACCCAACACCTCAACAAACTTGGCCAACATCACCAACAGCCTGGTTAGGGTCAAAATCCCCCAAATGAACGTATAGAATACCTTGAAATGAGTTTCAGAACCTTGAAATCGAGGTCCTAAACAACTTGAACAGAAATAGGTTAACCAGCCCAAGCCGACCATCCTATAACTCAAGTAGCCGAATCACCAGATTGACCACCCTATAACTCAACCACTATGCATGATGACCACCATATACCTGGCCAACATAACTCAGACCACGAAACTCGGACAGTCTGTCCATCGCAGCCCGAACACACACTTGAGCATACAAAAAATGCATACAAACTTACAGAGCCAAGTAATTGCACACTCAACAAAATTTACATTCAGCACGGGGACACATAACACTTTGTTATTAGATATACTCCTACCAAAATCATATTCTTTACTACTACAGCATGGTGGCAGCACCTCAATACTCATGCACGCATGCAAATAAAAAATCCATATAAATACATATAAACTGGAAGCCTCATAGTGCATAATAAATTCACCTATTTTAACATCCTGGACTCAACCCAACAACCATCACAGTGTATGACAATGGCTCTGCTAAACCTGAAACTACCCACACAACTTCTTAATAGCTTGGCATCACTCGAACGTGCATCAATATATCAGTTTTTTCAAAGATTTTATGTAGAACAAGTAATTGATGCAGTAGAAAATGGACAGATGTTGTGAAACTCATTTCTAATATGCTAAGAAAACTAGTTTAACGTGGATGCATTACAAAAGTCATTACTAAAATGTAAATAACACGACTTTAGTGAAATTATGCACAAAAAGCTCTGCCAGGTCGATTTTAGTGCACAATTAACTTAGTTCAAAAAAACTTATGCAGAACCCAGCCTATTACTATATGGAACAAAGTACAACTTGGTTCAAAACCTAAAAACAACATGACAAACCTGGTTTTTAATGTCTAACATCATAATCAACGTGAAAATTATGTAGAGAGGTTATTTCCATGTTATTGAAGGTAATGCAACAATATTAAATAAGGAAAACATGGATTTGATATAGAAAAGGATGGTCTAGCAGTTGGAACCATTTTGCCATGCTAATGGAACCACGTTGTACAACTTTAAGCAAAGCACGACTAAACATTATGCACAATATTGTTTATAATGTAGATGATCATGGTGAACTAATTAATAATTTAGCGATAGTATTTTCAAACCAAAAACACCGAACCATAAGACCATGGCCCTCTTATACCATGCAAACTACCCAACACCCAATCATGGTTAACAGAAGTCCCCCAAACATAATAAAAGCCATGTACACACTTGATATGAAACAAAGAGCATACCACTAACGTGTATACTAGATAATTCACAACATCATATATTAGCAAAAGGGAAAGCTTAATAGAGCATAACATGCCAGGAAAGCACCTATTTATTCAATTCAATCAATAAATATCAAAGGTTAGCAACTCCTACCTTTTAAACCAGTAAAAATAGGGCCTATAGATGATTTGAACAACACAACTTGGAAACTCTTAGGTATTAAGTTTCCATGAGATCTCTGAAACACGTTTTTCTCCCTCACTTGGCAAACTAAAGCATAATCGCTCACTAATAATTGTATTAGGCATTTTCCACCTACATATGCCTCACCCTAAAACTATATTAATACCTCAAGTTCAATCCTAACCTTGTTTCCCTAAACTGCTCACATAACTTTCCTAAAAACTCTCATCTAAGAAAAGTTGCTAAAAGGAAAACTAATTTTGTTGTAATCCTCTAAATCTTCATGTGTAAAAGATAAAAAAAAAAATACAACAACATATAACACTTTTTAAGGTTCGAACCCCTTTACCTTAATTGTCATACAACCACATCAACCATCAGGCTATCATACATTACAAACATATAGGCATACACATATACTACACATTAATACTAGCATAACTAAAACAAATAAAACATTTTATACAGCCTGTAGGGTATGAACACATGACCACTAGCTCAACAAGGAGCTCTCACCAACTAAGCCACACATCACTTGTGTAAAGCATACCCTTTTTTTTATTAAAATAAACACTTAACAAAATCACATCATCCTTTTATTACAATGAATTTTTCCTGGTCTTACACTTTTCAGTTGTCATTAAATGTTCTGCATACAATTGTGTGGTCCAGGTAGGGTTGGTAAAGATGATGTTGAATAAAGTGATACAATAATTATGGTTACAAATCTGCTTCCTTGTAATCTACCAATAGATAAGGGCACTACTTATTCACCCTTTGAAAGATTTGTTCTTTATAAGCTTCGTGAACTCAATGTGACGCAAGATGAGCATTATAAATTTTGTAATGGTTGTTTCCAAGACTTGGATGATCAGATCCACAATGTTCATGACATGTTGGCTGACTTCTATTATAGACACCACCCTAAGACCTCTCAATGATTGGCTTGACTATTAGAAACATGTATTGCATCTCATCTTGTTTTATGCATTTCTATTCTTTCTTCTAGTCTTTAAATCGGTTGTTTTTA
Organism: Vigna mungo; assembly: GCA_036885675.1. Lineage (NCBI taxonomy): Eukaryota > Viridiplantae > Streptophyta > Magnoliopsida > Fabales > Fabaceae > Vigna > Vigna mungo. The sequence continues at coordinate 23,800,021 of CP144694.1, forward strand.
TGTTTCAATTGGTTGATTATATTAGTTTGATGAGTTAAATCTTTTTCTTTTTCTCTCACATGCCTTGTGCCTTTCTGATGAATCCAATGGGGGGAAATATAAATGAAATGTCTGTTTTGTGTTACAACTGTGTAATATGACGGGGGATCATATTAAATCAAACATGATCAAACCTAAAATTAAAATCATTGGTTGTTATTTTGTATTTGTTTGTTTATAGTTGTTATTTGATATTTGAAAGTGTGGTTAGTAATGGGTGTTGACTTCATAAAATCAGGGGGAGATTATTGACATGAATCTTGAATAATGAAGATTTGATGAAGCTTGAAGATTGATGAAACTTGAACACAGTTTTGACTTACGATAGTGTTGAGATTGTTGACAACACAATATTTATATCACTCTGGTTTTTTATGATGACAACACATTGCTTAATAACACACTTATGTTGTTGTTGTGTTACATGTTCTTATTCTGAATGTTTGATATATCTGTTGAACATGTCTATGTGCTATATTGCTATGTGAATGCATACATATTGAGTTTGTATTTGTTACATCATTTCTGGATGTATTACACATGTTTTAATGCACGAAATCCACAAGCACTTTTGTGAACTTATAATTGTGTGACAAAGCTGCAGTAAAGTCGACTCCATCATTAATTGATTCAACTATACTAAAGTCTTTGTATAGATTTTGAGAATCGGTGCTTTGTGAGATTTTGAGAAGAAAAGAATTTCAAAATGATCTTACTTATCGAAGTTGACTGTGTGTGCCATATACTCGACTTCATTAGTTGTTTGATTTGAATTTTGTTATGCTCTTGCACAGTAACGACTATATTTTCAAAAGTTAGTTGAGCATTGAATAGTTGGTCAACTGTATTAAATGAGTTTTTAATTTGTTTGACTGAATGCTACCAGTTTGACTGAACTGTTATAACTGTTATAACTTAGTCGACTAAATTAGTAGCTTATTCGACTCAGAGAATGTCTGTTAAACAGAAATCTATAAATTGACTGAACACGAAGTTGTTCACAGACTTTTGATGATCTAATAATTTCATATTCTGTTTCAGATTGATATCTTTAGTTTTAGAGCTCCAAGAATTCTCCAAGAAGACGGTGGTGATCTTTCTTGAAAGAGATTCAAAGGTAGACTGACTGCACACACATTGCTTGATCACATTTTGCACATTAAAGGTGTTTCTGGTTCGATAAAGATTCTGTTTAGCATCCGTGGAGTTGCTGTATTGGACCTGTTGTGATTACAGGGGATAAACTCGTGGAGGACTGTTCAAAGTGGTGATTGATGCATTGTAGGAGAGGGGACATGTTATTGAAATTATTGTTGTGTTTACTACCTATATTTTGGTTGGGGGGTTAGAAAGGAGATTTATATTGTTGTGTTTACTGCCTAAATTCACTTTATTATCAATGTCATGCAGCTTTCTAATCTACTCAAAACCCGATTCCTCGGCGAAGAGAGTGTTGGGGCAAATCGGCAAGTGTACCGAGTCGCACAAGTAATATAAAATGGTAAGACCAAGTATCGTATCCTAGAGGACTCTCGGAGCTGAACAGTTGTGTGAAAACAGAATTAATTAAGACTTAAAGGAAAACGAAGATCATGGATTTGTGGTGCAAAAAGAGCACAGAGATGAACAGAGGTTGTTTTATATGAGATGAGTATGTTGTTGGGGTTAGACTTCACCAAGTTCTCTCTCATGTATATAAGAATTCTTCTTTGTTCATTAATGCTAACGTCCCTCACGAAAACACTTAAACCCGATCCCTCGGTCAATAAACATGTCCCTAATTACCAGTTCATCCCTGAGCAATATAACCCTTAGGAGTAATATAACCCTTAGGAGTAATTCCACAAGGACCTGAATTGAAAGGAACCTCCCGGCACTCATGCAACTCACAGATAATGCTATTTTATAAGCAAGAATAAAGCAGATGAATTACTCTAACAAATAATGAAATAAAGCATATAAAATTAAGAATCAATTTAAATACATGAGAGTTCACAAGGTTACATCATTCCCCAACAACAAATAGAAATTAGTTCCCCATAGACATGGGGGAACCTATGAACAATGGAAGAAAGAAAGTAGAATGAAAGATTAAGAATTAGCTAAGAGTGTATTGTATGCTCTATTCTACCTGGGATGCAAAACCTGGAGCCCCAGGGTCCTTTAAATAGTGCCAGAAGTGTCCCAAAGTGCGGCCCGGTCCAAAAGAATCAAATCTCGCTCAAGCGTCGCAGGGAGCTCGCCCAAGCGTGAATCAAGGGTTCTATAAGGCTTGGGCGCCAGTTTTGGACGCACAAGCTTCGAGCGTTCGTCGCACGGGCGACCAGCGTCGATTTTCACTTCGCTATTTTTCGCTCCTGTCGCCTGGGCTTCGCTTGGGCTACGGGTTTTCTCCCTTCTTGGTGCCTTTTGACCCCTTTTGAGCTCCATATTCATGGCTTTTCACTTCTTCCAATATTGCTTCAATCTCTGTCAAAACAAGCGAAATTGTTAGAAAACTGTTAAAATCAACCTCAACTCTCTTACTCACACAATTTATTGAAAATATATGAGTTCAAGCAAGTTTCTAAGTGAAAAATGGTGCTTTTAGTATCAAATCTCATAGCAAATAACAGTATTTTAATCTCTTACTAGAGAGCCTATTATCAATTACTAGTTCACCATTCCTAGACTCCCAAAGTAATTAATAACGCATGATAAACAGAAGTTTAAAGCAATTGGTCGTCCTACTCCTGTTCCTAGGTAGTATTGCTTAACCAAGAGAATTCCTATCAGTTCGAGACTTACTGTACGTTCCCGTATCGACAAAATCAAATATCATAACACTGAATGAGTTAAATGATGCAAGCATTAAAATCGGATAAGAAAACCCAAACTATTGATAATACAAGCATATGAATAAAACAAGAATTTTGATATAAGAGAGTTTAAAAAGATTACATTGTTCCCCAACAACAATGAGTTTAGTTCACCGTGGACATGGTGAAACTAGATGGAATTAATGAAAAGAATGGAAGAATAAACCCTAGAATTGGTGATTCGGAGCTCCCGCATCCAAAAACCGCCTCTAAAGAGTGAAGAACATGCTCTGGACGTCTCTGATTGCCAAAAGATTACTCTAAGGATCACACTGGGTCTATTTATAGGCCAGAAAAATAACAGAATTTTGGCCCAGACCCATCATTTAGGCGCTCAACGCTAGCTAATGCTTCGCGGTGGCCACACTGGACGCTCAGCGGTCTGCGACTCTGACGTTCAGCGCTGGGTTGGCACTGAGGGGTGGTTGTGGCTCTTCCTTTTCATCTTTTCTCGCCTTTCTCTATTCCAAGTCCTTCCTTCTTCATCTTCATCATTCAATTCTCGTAAAATCACTCCAAAACAATGTAAAACTAAGCATAATATCTCTAAAACCACTTTTGGGTCTCTTGTATTCAAACTAAGATATTTTGCATGATTCACAGCCAATTCTGAGTCATAAAGGTTGTCTTTTGATATCAAATTAATGTATAAGAATAATAGTTTTTAGACCGTTATCACAACCCCAAACTTAGAACTTTGCTTGTGCTCAAGGAAACAAAACAAAACTTGACCTTCCATCTATTGTTGACTCACTGACAAGCGTACCAGATCGTTCCAAGTAATAAAATCGGTAGAACCCGATATCGTTCTCTCCCAAAGGACTCACGGCCTTATCGTTCGTGTGAATTAAAATAATAAGACTTGTAAAGAATAAAATTAATTGTTGTGGATGCAAGAACACAAAATAAACATGCAATGCGTTGATTCAATTGACGAAAAGAGTATAGATGAGTGGAGTTGTTGGAGGTTTACAATTTCATCTTATCCGCCCTCTCTTATCTACTCCTCTTGTTTAATTTGCTTTATTATCTGATTGTTATGCAAACTTTCTTGGCCTCCCCTTAGCCCGATCCCTCGGCGAAAAGAGCCTATTACTAATTACCGGCTTGTTATCCCTAGCCTCCCCTAGCAACTAGCAACGCATTACCCAACAGAAGCAAAAAAAATTGACCGTCCTACCTCCCTATCCCTAGGTGGTATTTCATTGATCAAGTAATTTCCCCCAGTTCATGACAGTACCGTACGTTCCCGTATCAGTAAAGACAAACAACAGTTATCGAATGAGTTAAATGATAAAAGCTTTAAGCGCGAAGAGAAACCCAACAATCGATAAACAAAGCATATGACAATCATATAATTAAACAAGAGTTTCAATAAAAGAGAGTTTCAAAAGATTACATTGTTCCCCCAACAACAAAAGGGTTTAGTTCACCATTGTCATGGTGAACCAAGATGAAAATAATGAAAGAATGGAAGCGCAAACCCTAGAAAAAATGAAAAGGAGCCTAAGCATCCAAGAGATCCTCTCCAGAGAGTGAAAAGTAGGTCTGACCGCCCTCCTCTGTCAAAAGAATGAGAATGAATTCGCTATAGGGCTATTTATAGCTGCGGAGCACAACAGAAAACAGGCCCAAGCCCAACAGGCAACCGCCCGGCGTAACACTTATGCCGCCCGGCGTCAGGGGTCCACCACCCGGCGGTTTGCCTCTTATCGCAAAACTGTCAGGCGCCCCTGCCTTGGTGCCATCTCCTCGCATTTGGCCGCCCAGCGGTGTATTTCTGCCGCTGGACGGTTTCTAGACTCTTCTTTTCTTGATTTTCTTCCTCTATGTTGAGTCTAAGGCCTTTATCTTCACCTTCATTCTTCACTTTCATCAAAATTGCTACAAAACAATGCAAAACAAGCATAATATCGCTAAAAACAGCTTTTGACTCTCGACTGACTCATTTATTGAGTTTTGTTTGATTTCAAGCTCATTCTAAGCAGTAAAGGGAGTAATTTGGTCTAAAATAGCATAAGAAAATAACGGTTTTTCAACCGTTATCACCTATCATCATAATGGTTCAACACTTTTTAACACACATCCTTTCATAACAAGTACTAACTCAGTTCAGTTGTTCAATGGAATCCAATCAAGATGCAAACATGCTTCAATTCATTCAAGTTCACAGATTGCTCACACAATCACATATTCTCCAACATATGCTATTTTTATGAATGACCAATCCACTAAGCACAAATGTAATCACGGAATTTATCAATCCTTTCCAAGCAAAGTGTTTCACTCAATCACTCAAGTGTTTCAGGAGGTCACTCTTCCCTCTACTATCCTCTTGTCACATGCAACAAAATTGACTTTCATCTAATACAACCAACATTCTCACACACAAATGTCATCAAAAGGAATTTTTCAAGGCTTATAACGTGGTTGGGCTAACAAGAAACATTGGTTTTTCAGATCACAAAATCCTTGAGTTAAGAGAGTTATTCAATATTCATAGTTCAAGCACAAACTCTCTTTCAACCAATCTACTCATTCCCAACTTTTCCCTTTTTCTTTTGCATTGAGCTTTATCTTTCATTCTTCTCTTTTATTTTCTATTTTTCTCATGCTTTCATCATTCAACACATTTTGCTCAATGCTTTCTCTTTTGCCTTTCAATTCCCCCAACAACCCCAAACTTGAACCTTTATCAATACCATTCAATTATTCTCAACTCAACTCAAGGTAAAGATTTTTCTCAACAGGGTTTTCAAAGTGTCTCGGGTTAAGGTTCAAAACGGGTAGAATACATGGTTCTCTTTACTTTGGGCAAAAATTTGGCTAAGTAAGGGCTTCCAAAAATGGCCTTAATCATATGACGTAAGCATGTAACTCTATCAATCATACAGATTCAAGCAATGTCATTCATTCTTTCAATGGGATAACAAATATATCAACAAGCACTCTGAAACTCAAAACCTCACACAATTGTGCTCACTCAATCATTCAACCATACATCATGCTTAGCATCATAACCACAATCATAACTCATCATGCATCTGTTCACACAGCTTGTGAACAATTCACCTGTATAGAAGCATATATAACAATCTCAATCATCATCCACAACAAGCATCATCAAGCATACTCATCATGCAATAAAACAAGTCGAACCACAATCAGATAAGGTGTTCAGACAAGTTCACACAAACCTATACTACTCAACTAAAGCAAACCTACACTACAAGTTCAAATTACAAAAGAAAAAAGAAAAAATAAACCCCTGGGTTGCCTCCCAGTAAGCGCTTGTTTAATGTCACGAGCCTGACCCCATTACCTCACGGATCCACCAACTTCATCACCGTGGAAAGTTGTTCCACTTCTCCTCCTAAGTAATGTTTGAGTCTTTGCCCATTCACCACCCAACTTTTCTGCGGATCACTAGCAACTGGGTTCACCAATTCAACTACTCCATTAGGATATACATGCTTTATTACAAAAGGTCTTGACCATTTAGATTTCAACTTTCCAGGAAAAAGCTTCAGCCTTGAATTGAATAATAACACCCGCTGCCCAGGGTTGAAAGATCTCTTTATCAACTTCCTGTCATGATAAAATTTTACCTTTTTCTTATAACTCCTAGATGAGTCATATGCATGTAACCGCATCTCTTCAAGCTCCAACAGTTGACTTCTTCGTTTGCTTTGAGTTTCATGAGGATCAAAATTTAAAAATTTCAAAGCCCACAAAGTTTTATGCTTCATCTCCACTAGCAAGTGACATGCTTTACCATACACCAACTAAAAAGGTGAAATCCCATGGAAGTCTTCATAGCCATCCTATATGCCCATAGAGCATCATCTAGTTTATGCGACCAATCTCTCCTTGAAAAAGAAATTGTCATTTCTAGAATTCTTTTAATCTCCCTGTTAGAAACTTCAGCTTGACCATTCGTTTGTGGATGATAGGGTGCTGCCACTTTATGTCTCACCCCATAATGTTTAAGTACCTTCGCAAGCTGAGCATTACAAAAATGAGAGTCCCCATCGCTAATGAGCACCCTGGGAGTTCCAAAACGTGAAAAGATTTGCCTTTTCAAAAATTTGATCATAGTGTTGGCATCATTTTTAGGGCATGTTATGGCTTTAACCCATTTACTAACATAATCGACTGCCACCAATATATATTCATTATTAAAATATGGTGGAAAAGACCCAACAAAATCAATACCCTAGCAATAAAAAACTTCAACTTCCAAAATGCCCTCTAGCGGCATCTCATACCGTCTTGAAATAGCCTTTGTCCGTTGACCCTTGTCACAATTCCTAGCATGATTATGAGCATCTTTAAACAGATTAGGCCAATAAAATCCTGACTGAAGAATTTTTGTAGCAGTTCGTTCACCATTATAATGCCCTTCATAAGGGGAATTATGACAATGCCGAAGAATTCCTTCTGCTCAAATCTTGAATAGATACGGATCATCCCATATGAACTGCTTAGCATCATGTAAAAACTTCTTCTTCTGTTGCCAATTCAATTCTTCTAGAACAACACCTGCAACTTTAAAATTCGCCATATTAGAAAATCATGGTCTTTGCTGAATGTACAAGAGAGTTTCATCTGAAAAGACTCCTAGATCTCCTTCTCCTTGCTTGTTACTTCGTTGTTGACTAGTCGAGATAAGTGATCAACAGTCAAATTTTCACTTCCCTTTTTATCACGAATCTCCACATCAAACTCTTGTAACAAAAGCACCTACCTAATTAACCGTGGCTTTGAATTTGGCTTTGTTAATAAGTACTTTATAGCTGCATGATCCATATAAATAATCACTTTACATTCAATACGATAAGATCTAAACTTCTCCAATACATAGACTATGGCCAAAAATTATTTTTCCATAGTGGCATAATTCAATTGAGCTTCATTCAAAACCTTGCTAGCATAGTAAATTGCATGAAATACCTTTTCTCTTCTTTGACCCAACACAACACCTATGGCATAGTCACTAGCATCACACATTAGCTCAAAATCTTTACTCCAATTTGGGGCTACAATCACTGGGCAGAAATCAAGCTTTTGTTCAGAACATCAAAAGCTTGTATGCATTCCTCACTCATCACAAATGGTGTGTCCTTGACAACTTAATGGCTTAACAATCTTTGAGAAGTCTTTAATAAATCTCCTGTAAAATCCCGCATGGTCTAAGAAACTCTGAATTCCTTTTACATTTGCAGGTGGTGGAAGTTTTTCAATAACCTCCACTTTTGCTTTGTCCACTTCAATCCCCCTGGCTGAAATCTTGTGTCTCAAAATGATTCCTTCTGTCACCATGAAATGGCACTTCTCCCAATTCAAAACCAAATTTGCTTGAACACATCTTTTAAGAATAGCATCCAGGTTGATCAAACACTTTTGAAAGGAATTTCCAAACACTGAAAAGTCATCCATGAAGACTTTTATGCTTTTCTCCATAAAATCAGCAAAGATTACCTGCATACACCTTTGAAATGTAGCCGGGGCATTACCTAGTCCAAATGGCATTTTTTTTATAGGCAAATATACCAAAAGGACATGTAAAGGCTGTCTTTTCTTGATCCTCGGGGTCCACCACAATTTGATTATATCCCCAATAGCCATCTAAGAAACAATAGTAAGCATGTTCAGCCAATCGTTCTAACATCTGGTCAATAAAAGGTAAAGGAAAATGATTCTTCCTAGTAGCTGTATTTAACTTCCTATAATCAATACACATTCGCCACCCAGTAACTGTCCTTGTAGGGATAAGCTCATTTTTTTCATTATAAATCACCATCATCCCCCTTTTTTCAGAACCACTTGTACTGGACTCACCCATTTACTATCAGAAATTGGATAAATGATACCTGCTTCTAATAGCTTCAATACTTCTTTCCTCACGACCTCTTTCATAACAGGATTAAGTCTCCTTTATGGCTGAGCTACTGGGCTATAATTGTCCTCCATAAGAATTTTGTGCATACAATATGTAGGACTTATACCCTTAAGATCTGAAATTGACCAACCTATAGCACCTTTATTTGCTTTCAAAATTTCCACCAACTTCTCTTCTTGTTTTGGAGACAATGAAGTACTAATAATAACTGGCTTTCCTCCATTATTCTCCAAAAACACATATTTCAAATGTGGTGGCAACTCTTTCAACTCAATCTTGCTTTCTTTAACTTTTACTTTGGGCTCAATATTTTCAAAGCTAGCTTTTTCTGCTGGAATTTCTTTTGTTACCGCTAAATCTCGAACACATTCTTCAATCACTTTATCCTCTTCTTCATTTAAATCTTCACATTCATTAATAAGAGTTCTTTCCAGTAAAGATGCATCACGCATTCTATTCCCTTGCTTCATACAGAGTTCTTCCACAATGTCTACTTGAAAACATGATTTATCATCTTTAGGATGTGACATTGCTTGAAAACATCAAAATTCACCTATTCATCTTGTACTATGACTTTAAGTTTTCCATTATCTACATCAATCACGATCCTGGTTGTCTTCATAAAGGGTCTTCCAAGAATCAAAGGTGCATCCCCATTCTCCTCTATTTCCATTATAACGAAATCCACTGGGAACAAGAATTTATCCACCTTTGCTATTACAACTTTAGCCACTCCATACGGATATTTAAGAGATCTATCGGCCAATTGAAGAGTCATCCTTGTCGGCTTAAGTTCTAATCCTCTAATTCTTTTGAACATAGAAAGAGGCATTAAATTAATGCTAGCTCCCAAGTCAATCAAAGCTTTTCACATTTCTAACTCTCCAATGGTACATGGAATGGTAAAACTCCCTGGATCTTGTAATTTAGGAGGTAACATCCTCTGTATGACTACACTGCAACTTCCTTGCACTTCAATAGTTTCTTTCTCAATATACTTTCTTTTCTTCATGAGAAGTTCTTTTAAAAATTTCGCATATGAAGGCATTTGCTGAAGTGCCTCAGGAAATGGTATGGTGATTTCCAACGTCTTAAAGATCTCCATAAAGCGCTCAAACTACTTTTCTTTCTCCTTCCTTGAATATGTTTTTCGGTAAGGTAGGGGTTTTTCATACTCTCTATCTATTAATTTTTGAACCCCTTCTTCCTGAATTTCTCCCTTATCTCTCAATTTTTTATTCATCACAATTTCTTCTCCCTCAGTTTTCTCCCTCTCATCACTCTTTTTTTCGTCACTCTCTTTTTCTTTCTCTCTTTTCTCGATTTTTCTCTCCTCTAATACTCTTCCACTCCTAGTAACAATCTCACATGCTTCTCTTGCCTTACTCCTTTCATTCATTTCGTAACCACACTCTTCCAAGCGATTAACATAGAATATACTGCTATTCACAACTCGCTGAAAAGTCTCTTCAGAATCTGCATTCTTCTGAACTGGCATGACTTGTGGCTGTTCTAGAATTCATGAAGCTTCTCTAATTTCCTGCGGCAATGTAGACAATTTTTGCATAATTATATCCAACTGCTGAGTAATCATCTTATTCTACTCCATTATTAAAATATAATATTGTAACAATGGAGTTTCCTGTCGTTGGATAGAATCAATACTTTCACTATTCATCTCCTCATTATTTTTCGTCATAATCTCTATTAGCTCATATGCTTCTTCCGCAGTCTTGGTCTGAATATTTCCTCCAGCTACAGCGTTCAGCATAAGCTTAAACTGCATTCCAAGACCCCCCAGGAATGTGACAACCACAGTTGTCTCGTCAAACCCATGGACAGGGGTTTTTCTCAACAAGCCTTTAAACCTATCCCATGCTTGTCCAAGAGTTTCCTCCATCCCTTGCCTGAATGAAGAGATCTCCAACTTCCCTTGGCTAATCTTCGACTACGGAAAATACTTATTCAAGAATTTGGACACCACAGTCTCCCATGTTGTGAAAGTTCCTTTTGGGAATGAATGCAACCACAACTTGGCGTTTCCTCCAAGTGAAAAAGGGAACCAACTGAGTTTGATCCTGTCGTCAGAAACTCCAGTCATCTTCACAGTATTCCAAATTTCATTAAATGTTGTCAAATGATCATAAGGATTCTCATTCGACAACCCATGAAATTGGTTGCTTTGGACTAGATAAATCAGTCCAGGGTTCATCACCATATTTTTCCCTCGGCATGGCTATGCTGTTAAAATGCAAGGGACCAACCACATTTGACGCGTCAGCCAGTGTACGTCTAGGAGGAGGTTGCTCAGTCATCTCCTATGAATCTTGTATAGGAGCCTCCGGTGAAAATTGTAAAAGCCTTTCAGGAGAGGGGAATAATTCACGTGATGGTCTTCTTACTTTCCTCCCCCTCCTATCACTCAATCCTTCGAGTAGAGGTTGATTTTTCTTGCCCCTGATTTGAACTGCTTCCTGCATGCACAAGAAACAAAAAACCTAAAAGCACTTTTATAGAAAAAAATAAAAATACAAATAAAAATAAAACAAAATATATACAAAGTCAAATTTAATCAAAATCACACTACTAGTAAAGTTAAACCACGAGTCCCCGGCAACGGCGCCAAAAACTTGTTAAGCCTCTAGCCCAGATCGTTATCAAGTAATATAAACGGTAAAACCGAGTATCGATCTCCCAAAGTACTCAGTGGCCAAGACGCTCATGTGATTTGATTGCATAAGACTTGAAAGAAGAAGAATTGGTAGTGTTGATGCAAAAAATGAATTTAAACATGCAAATGCAAATTGAATCAGTTGCCAAATAAGACTATGAATTAATGGAGTTGTTGGGGTTTACAATTTCATCTTTATCCACCCTCTTATATCTACAATTCTTGTTAAATTCACTTTATTATCAATGTCATGCAGCTTTCTAATCTACTCAAAACCCGATTCCTCGGCGAAGAGAGCCTATTATCAATTAATAGTTTACCATTCCTAGTCTCCCTAAGTAATTAATAACGCATGATAAACAGAAGTTTAAAGCAATTGGTCGTCCTACTCCTATTCCTAAGTAGTATTGCTTAACCAAGAGAATTCCTATCAGTTCGAGACTTCCCCTACGTTCCCGTATCGACAAAATCAAATATCATAAAACCAAATGAGTTAAACGATGCAAGCATTAAAATCGGATAAGAAAACCCAAACTATTGATAATACAAGCATATGAATAAAATAAGAATTTTGATATAAGAGAGTTTCAAAAGATTACATTGTTCCCCAACAACAATGGGTTTAGTTCACCATGGACATGGTGAAACTAGATGGAATTAATGAAAAGAATGGAAGAATAAACCCTAGGATTGGTGATTCAGAGCTCCCGCATCCAAAAACCGCCTCCAAAGAGTGAAGAAGATGCTCTGGACGTCTCTGATTGTCGAAAGATTACTCTAAGGATCGCACTGGGTCTATTTATAGGCCAGAAAAAGAACATAATTTTGGCCCAGGCCCATCATTTAGGCACTCAGCGCTAGCTAACGCTCAGCGGTGGCCACGTTGGATGCTCAACGCTCACTGGACGCTCAGCGGTCTGTGACTCTAATGCTTAGCGCTGGGTTGGTGCTAAGCGGTGATCGTGGCTCTTCCTTTTCATCTTTTCTCGCCCTTTCTCTATTCCAAGTCCTTCGTTCTTCATCTTCATCATTCAATTATCGTAAAATCCTGCCAAAACAATGTAAAACCAAGCATAATATCTCGAAAACCACTTTTGGCTCTCTTGTATTCAAACTAAGATATTTTGCATGATTCAAAGCCAATTCTGAGTTATAAAGGTTGTGTTTTGATATCAAATTAATGTATAAGAATAACGGTTTTTAGACCGTTATCAGATGTCTAAGAGGTAACTCATGAAGGCACAGATGAAGTAAAAAGTGCAAGAAAGAACTCCCTAATACAAGAGTATGAAATGTTCAGAATGAAGGCTGGAGAAACCATCTGTGATGTACAAAAAAGATTCACACGTATATTAAAACATCTCATGGCTCTCGGGAAGGTGTTTGATAAAGAAGAAATCAACATCAAGATTCTAAAAAGTCTGAACAGAAATTGGCAACCAAAAGTCACAGCAATCTCTGAATCCAAAGATCTTACAACGATGAATATGGCTACCTTGTTTGGAAAGCTACGTGAAGATGAACTGGAACTTGGTAGATTGAAAGATGAAGAGGAAATTGAAGAAAAAAAGTTCATTGCTCTGAAGGCTACAAGCAAGAACAACTCAGAAACAGACATGGACAAGAAAGAACTGATGACCTTGATGGTAGGAAAATTTAGTCGACTTATACATAATGATAGTCAATTGTCTAACCATGCAGGTCAAGGCAAAAAGAAAAGCTTCAGCACAAATGTTGTCCAGTGTTACGAATGTGGAAAGGAAGGACACATCAAGCCTGAATGTCTTGGATTAAAGCCTAAGCAGAAAGGAAAGAAAATATTTCCTCAAGGCAGAAACATGAAAAGAGAAGGAGCATACATTGCTTAGGAGAACACAAATTCTGAAAGCTCAAGTGATGAGGATGCTGATTAAGAGGAGGAATCCAACATTTGCCACATGGCTGGAACATCACAAGTTGATAGTTATAGCGATGAAGAATTCGAGAAGCTACTAATAGAAGAGAAGTATCAGTAACTAGTGGAAACATTCAGAGATGCTGAAGCAATGCAACTACGGTACAAGGTTAATCTACTAAACTCTGGAAGGAGAGATTATGAATATAGAACTAACAACCTTGTTGCTGAAAATGAAAAATTAGAGAAAGAATTGAATGATGCTTTGTTATTTACTAAGGAAATTAAAATTGAAATTGTTACTGTTGAAAAACCATGTGAAAATTATCCTACTCATATTGAAAAGATAAATTACTTGACTAGCACTCTAGCTAAGTTTACTCAAGGTAGAGACAATTTGAATGTTGTTTTAAAATCCTCTAGCTTAGCTATATACAGGCTAGGAATTGGATACAAAGCTCAATCTAACAAAACCAATACTAAGAGATTTATTGATTTAAGTAAACCTACTAAAAATGCTTGTTTCTATTGTAATTTTGTTGCTCACAATGTTAGAAATTGTTATTACAAAAATATTGTTGTTCCTAAAGGATTATATGTATGGAGACCAAAGGAACAAGTGACAAAGACTGACAATCATGGACCCAAAGTTAAATAGGTAAAAGCAACTAAAACTTGAATTGTTTTGCAGGATACATAGCAGATGTAGTATGATCTCAAGGATGGATCACTTTGGAACAATCAAAATCTTGAGTATCTACAACTGGTAAAATTGTATCAATCTGCTGCATTATGCTTAAATTGATTGGTTGTTGTTGATTGATTGCATGAATGCATTGTCTGATTGTTTGATTGATTGAATGAATATAAAAAATTGTTTTTCACGAGTCTTAGTCGACTACTTTTTAATTCATTTGACTATGTGTTTTGTGTGTCTTAAACTCTATTTTGAAATTTTTATAACACACAGCTGTCAACTATGCTTTTAATCTATTCGACTATGTCTCTGTTTTCAATCATCTATATTCACTGTATTTTATTAAAATGGGTCGCTTTTAGGTTCCTCCCCTTCGCGCCCTTTTTATATGGGTCTTCTTGGGCCAAACATATGTTTCTTAATTCAGTTTCTTGTCATTTTCCTAAAATCACTAATCCTTGAAAGAAGGTTTCAAGAATCATATCTTCATGGGTTCTTCAAGCCACTTTGGAAATGGAGAAAGAAGTATGCAGATCACCATCATCAGGGAATCAAATCCATTGGGATGGATCAGTGATGAAGAAGTGTGCCAAAGCTTTCTGAGTGGTTCCTTCAAAACCATTGTTACCCCGATGAACATCAATTTGAACATATTCAAAAGAGAGGGGTTCATGTTTCCACACTGGTTAGAAAAACAAGGGTTGTTTGACTTTGTACAAATGAAGGGATGCTGGTATCCTAACCTGGTCAAGGTGTTCTATCATAACCTAAGGATAAAGAATGGTGATATCTTTTCGAAGGTAAAGGGGGTCAACATTCATCTTGATGATTTTATCTGGAACATTGTGACAAATCTACCGATTGAAGGTGCTTATTCGCACTTATCCACAACTGATGTCAATACCATGCTGAGCAAGGAAAATGCTTATCCAGAATGGTTAAGGTTTACAGGGGTGTACTCTTCAGAAAATATTTTTACGCGTGAAGGGTTACTAAAGAAAGAAAAGATTCTTGCACATCTATTGGGAAAGATCGTCTTACCCAGTAGGGTCAAGAAACACCAGATGACCACAAAAGAAATCTATCTGCTTCATGCTATTAAAAATAACATTCGCACAAACTGGTTGCAAGTTGAGAAAGATCACATGGAATACACTGCTCTAAGAAGTTTGTTGCATCTACCATATGCCTGTCTTGTAAGAAAAATCTTGGTACTCCTAGGTGTTGAAGTCTGTAATGAGCAAAAATGTATTTGGAGTTCTTCAAATGCATTCGATATAGATTCTCTTATGGCACTTAGTTTAGTAAAAACCATAAATGGATGGAGATTCATGAGAGAAAATCTTTCTGAAAATTCCACGGGAAAGCCATCAGTTATGACAGCATCCGGAACAAATTTCTTTCCTGAAACAAACCTTGAGAAATATGTTACTGAACAAATAAGGATTCTGCATGATAAGTTCGACAATCTTACAAAGATGCACAGTGCTAATCTACATCTGGGGGAAGAAAGTTCTGATGAAAAGGATTCAACTGAAACCTTCTTACTAGCTTAGGGAACTAGGAAACATGTTGTCCTATGTTTCGTGAGTGTCTTGGTCGTGTCTTTGTGTCTGTTTCCTGAATAAATGGCATAGATTGCCATCTTTTTTTGTTTTGTTCCTTGTCTTTTGTCTATCACTGTAATATCTTTTAACAAGGAAATGAAATTAGTTTTGAATCAATTTCAGCTGCTTTTATCTGCGTAATTGAAATCTATTGTGCTGAGTAATGATTCATTCGACTATGATATGATTGAAGTCAATTATGATTGATCTGTTACACATCTTTACATATTGACTTCTTTTTTATTATATTTCTTGCATAACTAAAATGCTTGATATGTGGAAGATCTTTGAAAGGTTTTGTAGGAAACACATTGCTTTGGTAACTACAAGTGGAATTCAACATCATTGAGAAGCAATGTATTCGACTGGCAAATTAATTCAATTGACTGCTCATAACATGGTTATAAATTCCAATTCTGGATTTTGGTTATATTTCGTTGATTGATTACTTTATCTTGATTACTTGCAATTATCTCTGATCTAAATTGATTCTGCATATCTTGATTAAGATAATATTGTGAGATTGTTGAAGTTTGTATCATTGCATGACTGAATTGTTTGATACCTTGTCTTTGATACAACTCTGTGTTATACTGATTGTATACTCTGATTATCTGAACTGCATTGTGCATCTGATCTGGTTTTGATATCTATGCATAATCACAGGGGGAGTATTACATTTTTTTTTTACACATTTTTCTTCACATGCCTGCATTTCAGGGGGAGTTATCTTTTACATGTGATTAAATGTGATAGGGAGAGCATCATTGCATTTCATAAAATTGCATATTTTGTATTTTGATGCATCTCTGTTTAGATTATCAGCATATTATATCTAGAGCATTCCTTTTTTGTTAATGCACAAAGGGGGAGAGAATTTATGAAAGCATTATGAAAGGGGGAGAATGTTTTTATCATGTCTCTTATTCTGCTTGATAGTTTGCTGATTGGTTATGCTGCATGCAGAGTATTTGAATTGTGTTATATCTTTTGTTACTCTGTTTTGCATTTGATTGTGCAAACATGGTTGGTTATTAATCATGGTTGTGCATCATCAAAAAAGGGGAAAATTGTTGAGATTGTTGACAATGCAATATCTATATCACTCTAGTTTTATATGATGACAAAACATTGCTTAATAATGCACTTATGTTGTTGTGTTACATGTTCTTATGCTGAATGTTTGATATATCTGTTGAACATGTTTATGTGCTATATTGTTATGTGAATGCATACATATTGAGTTTGTATTTCTTACATCTTTTCTGGATGCATTGCATATGTTTTAATGCACGAAAATCACAAGCACTTTTGTGAACTTATAACTTGTGACAAAGCTGCAGTAAAGTCGACTCCATCATTAATTGATTCGACTATGCTAAAGTCTTTGTACAGATTTTGAGAATCAGTGCTTTGTGAGATTTTGAGAAGAAAAGAATTTCAAAATTATCTTACTTGTCAAAGTCAGCTGTGTGCGCCACATACTCGACTGCATTAGTTGTTTGATTTGAAATTTTGTTATGCTCTTGCACAGTAACGGCTATATTTCAAAAGTTAGCTGAGCATTGAATAGTTGGTCAAGTGTATTAAATGAGTTTTTAATTTGTTTGACTGAATTCTACTAGTTTGACTAAACTGTTATAACTGTCATAACAAGTCGACTAAATTAGTAGCTTAGTCGACTCAAAGAATGTCCGTTAAACAGAAATCTATAAATTGACTAAACAAGAAGTTGTTCAGAGACTTTTAATGATCTAACAATTTCATATTCTGTTTCAGATTGATATCTCTAGTTTTAGAGCTCCAAGAATTCTCCAGAAAGACGGTGGTGATCTTTCTTGAAAAAGATTCAAAGGGAGACTGATTGCGCACACATTGCTTGATCACATTCTGCACATTGAAGGTGTTTCTGGTTTGATCTAGATTCAGTTTAGCATCTATGGAGTTGCTGTATTGGACCTGTTGTGATTATAGAGGATAGACTCGCGGAGTCTGGTTCACTTTGAGGACTGTTCAAAGTGGTGATTGGCGGAATGCAAGAGAGGGGACATATTGCTGCAAGTCTTGTTGTGTTTACCGCCTATATTTTGGTTAGAGAGGAGATTTATATTTTTGACGTGGAGGTCTTCTATAAATTCCTTGTTGTAAAAACCGCAACCATTATTGTGCGTTTGCTTCCTCGATTGGAAGGACACTGGATGTAGGCATTGTTGGCCGAACCAGTATGAAAACCAGTTTGATTTTCTCTATCCCTGCACTTTTACTTACAGTCGACTTTACTATTTACACAGTCAACTACGTTTTTTCACTGCACACAAATTTTCATTAATTGCATTTCAAGAAAGCTTGCAAAGTTTCAAACTTTGTTTTAAAGATTGCGAAAAGATTCTGATTTTGATAAACCACCAATTCAACCCCTCTTAGTGTAAAAAGAAGCCTACCTGTTTTCCAATAGATAGAAGTCTTATGTGTCTTGAAATGATTTAATATGTTAAAAAAGTGTTTTAACAGGTTAAGTAGCTTGTGTATATAGTTTTGTAAATAAAATATTAAATTGATTTAATAATTTCACTCAAATAAGTGAAACCAATCGATAGAGACAAGTTTCAATCAGATCAATATGTTCATTTATAAGTCTGTATTTTTCTGTCATAAATGAGAGACTTAGTTTAGCATGAAAACCATTTTAAAAATCTGAAGAATTTCATTCTGTTTAGGAAAGTGTTGTGGTTTGATCTAAATTTTCTTCTTGTTGGTGTATTAAAGAAAAGTTTTTGGTTGGCTAAGAGGAGTAAACTTGATTTTTTGTGATTGTGCATTATTGTCGATGTGATTCCAAATCTAAAAGAGAGAATCATGTAGTGTTTCTTGTATGATCCAAGAAACTTGATTTATTGGTTTTTTTAAAAAAATAAATAAATTGTACATGTTTTTATAAATTGTATATTAGTGAAACCCAAGCTTAGGTTGACTTAACTAACTAAATTTTTTTCTTTTATAATAGATAACTTATAAAAAGAAAATCCTGATGTCAAATCAATCCTCATAGACATCTGCAAATAATAAATCACACAAACTAAGTAGATGAAAATTGTAGTATAATGAAAGAATAAGAAAAAAAGAAAATCCACGGAACAGTGTTAAATAAATTTTCTTATTATTGCTTTTGAAACATAAAAATTTGAATTGGTACTGACATTCGAAATTCATAATTGGTGTTGTCAGAGGCAAAGAAAAAAATGTGAATGGTGACATGAAGAAGCTTTTAAGAGTTCATGGCAATCATCATTCCTCCACCCATATTCCTTCCTTATATATACCTATCTCATTATTTTGCACACTTTCAAATATTTTCTATATTTTCGATTAAATATATAGATTTTGAGGTATACTCCTGAACAATCATTTGGTAACTTGTCCCACCCATAATAACGTAGGCAAAAGTAAAAGCAAAATCAAACAACAGTGTACGGCTTCAATATTGGATAATTTGGCTTCTCTTTTGCTTTTTCTTTTCATACTTATGTTTTCTTTACCTTTTCATTCATAATAAAATGTATCCAACCAAATCTAGTGCTCACTGTTAAATCCATCACATAAAACAGTGAAAAGTTTAATGGGTAATGATGTATACATATTTTTTTTTATTATTATTATAAATACTTCTTCCATGCATATTTTCTATATTTGTTCACTTCTTTATTGCGTCTTTCTTCCCTTTTTCCTTTTGTCTTTGTAGACATTATCGACACTGTTCACAAACCATTAATCAAAACAGTCAAAGGATTCATAATCTTGCATTCTTTCGTTAAAGAGTTCTACATTGATACAGTGTGATTAACTAAAGTTTATGACTTATGTTTTATTAAAAAAAATATTTTCATCAAATTAAGTCTATATTAAGTAAATTTTAAGTATTTGAGTTATAAGATAATTTTTTATTTATTTATTTTAAAAGCGTATCTTTCTATTAACAACTGGATAAAACGTTATTAAAGTATAAATTAATATTAATATAAAATTTAATGAAACTACACAAAATAAATTGAATCATAGCGATAACTGTTGCAAAAGAAATAACTTAATAATAATTATATCAAAAAATAAAAAAGTGAAATTAGTCTTTTGATTCTATTTTATATTTAATTTAAATTTAATATTCTCTCTCTCTTAGGAGTATTATCTTAAGCACATAGGTTAGCTTGTGTAGTTGTTTTCTTGTGAGTGGACAGATTCCTTAGCCGAAAGGAAGCTTCAACAGTAAATTGTAATTTTGGTTCATGTTTATTTTTTTTTAATTTTGAATTGTGTTTTAAGTCTCATATTTAAAAAAAAAAAGTTATAGTTTAATCCTATCTTTAATTCTGTATATTTTTTATTTTAATTAAAATCTAAATTGAACATATATTCATTTCAGGTGTTATCAATGAAAGAATTTAATTAATTAAATAAATAAATACGTGAAAAAAAATTAAATAAATGCAAAGACTAACATTGTGTAAAAGTAAATAAAGGGACTAAAACTACAGATAAAAAAACTTAAAAAAGAAGAAAAGTGTAGTAGAGAAAACACTACAAAAAGCATTAGTAAGCTACTAAAGTTACTTTGTACATAAAAAATTGACAAAGTCTAAGAATTTGAATTTTCAGACGAATTCCGGTGATATGGGATGGGTGAGTTAAGATTTAGAAAACAAAATTGTCTTTGTCGGATTACAAAATTGAAATGACAAAAGATACGTACATTGTTCTTTCATCTTTGCTTTCGTTGTTCTTGATCTGAATATGTTACTGTAATTTTTATATAACATGTTTAGATCAATTTTACTCTATTCAATGTTTAACAAAGTGTAGTAGAAAAAACACTACAAAAAGCATTAGTAGCTACTAAAGTTACTTGGTACATAAAAAATTAGCAAAGCCTAAGAATTTTGAATTTTGATTTGTTTTTCAAACAAATTCCGGTGATATGGGATGAGGCCAAAGGTGCCCGTGATGCTTTGAATACTACGATGTAAACTATAATCTAAAATATAAAGGAGAAGTTACAGTTAGAGTTTCTTATCAATTAAATAAAGTAATATAACATTGAAAATCTTAAGAAAATGAATAAAATATAATTAGGATACACTAGTATTAGTGAGTAGAACTTTTATAGTGATATATCCTTAATACTATCGGGATATATTATAAATGATAACTACATCTCTCAGTTATAATTACAATATAATTAGCAAGGATATATGTTTATAAAATCCTAGAGAACAAAAAACCAATGAATTTAATATTTTAAACTATTTATTTTTAAAAATAGTTTTGGAATGGTGTGACAAACACAAGTATAATTCAAAAGTACTAAGTCATGTTAATTTCGGAAACTTTCATGGTAATACAACCATATTGTATTAATTAAAAGTATAACATTACGGAACATGTGCACATGAATCAATTAACAATGATGTTTCAATTCAATTTCCGAGTTCAAGTATTGAGTTCGTAATTGTGTAAAACAAAAGTTTATTTTGTCATTATAAAATTTAAATATATCGATAATAGAAAACTTACTACCATGGAATTACTTTCTGATCCACGATAAAATATTATTATATATTGTAATAGTTGAAATAATTTGGGAATGTAAAAACCTTCCTTATGATATAATAAAATTCTAACTCTATACCGCACTTTCCGCTGAATGCATGGAAAGAAGAGGAGTGTAGGGAACCAAGAAAAAGTGATAGAAATTAAGGGGAAAAATGATTATATATAAATTAACATGCCTGGATCATAAGCTCCATTTTTGTGCATGGTTAGAAAACTTAGCCAATTTGGTCATGCTAGAAATATGCATTGCAGGGTGAATGAAAAGTGTGCATTAATTTATTTTTAACCTAAAGGCTAAAAGCCTATTTGTACTAAAATATGCTTTTTTTTCACTGGAAATTCTCCTTTTTAAACGAAAGGCATGAAGCACAACACATCAGAGATGAAACAAACTGTGCAATAATGGATTCCAAAGCTTGTCCTTTGCTTGCCCCACTACTCCACAACCCTCCTTCCTTTTATCAAAAATTAAAGCCACCATTTTTAAAAGGGGTCAGCTTTCAGCATTCAAAAGAATATGCATGGATATCTCTCCTTTCAACCCTTCAATAGTTTTCTAACAGCAAACTTTTTAGCCCTCATCAACCACTCAATACCCACCTTTTCCTCTCTGCAAAGTTTCCAGATACTTAATTCTGTTCCTCCAATTCCAACTTCACCATCATACATCTTTTTCTTTTAGTGCTATTTCCCCTTTCACATACACAAACAATCAAAAAGCATCGTATACTTAAACTTCACAATTAAATATCAACTCAAGATTTTTTTCACACTACATTTACTAAAACATCTTTCTCTCTTTCTCTCTTTCTCTCTTTTTCCTTTTCTTCCACACATTAATTATTACTCTCTTTGTCTTCCTTGCAAAGTGTACATTCTCAAATGAGTGTGGAAAAAAACCATTTTCATTGAATACTTGTCTTCAAATCAAATCCACCTGTTGATTGATGAAGTGTGGCAAATGGTTTTGCACACCAACACCCAGGAAATCCCTGAATTGCCCCCCTCCATTTTCTTCATTTAGTACGTGTCTACGTTTGGGAGGGTGCATATGTGACAAGTCACATGCAGAGTTATCTGGTTCAGTCCCAAGTGTGCTAAGAACTAAGCTTGAACCGTACATGCCACCGAACTTGTTACTGCTATCCCCATCTTGACCTTGAACGCTGCTACCACATTTCAAACCTATGCTACCAAGCCATGAAGGGTCACTGGAGCTTGATCCAATCTGAGCAGCTTTTTGCAACAAAGCAGTGGCTGACATGTTTGCTGAAGAACATGTTTGATGGGGTTGGTGTTGGGAACTATACAAAGAAGGAACACTCGAGTTTCCTAATGTAGTTGTGCTTGCTGTTAGCTTTTGGATGTTACTGTCATTGGAAAGTTTAGTCCTGAACACCCAACTTAGTTGATAGTTTGAAGGTGGAAAATTTGAGCATTGGACCAGTGAGTTGCCACCATATGCCGTGGCTGAGCTTGTAGAAGACCCAAGTTGATGAATCTCACTCAAATTGTTATTGACCATTGTTTCTTGAGCCTGAGGAGATGATGTTTGACCCATCCAAAGGGGTAGTCCCCTAGATGTTTGATTGCTTGTTTCTTCTGTGCTTGAAACTGGCTTGAAAATTGAAGAAAAATGGGTTGCCATGTTATGGCCTAGGGAAGTTCCAATCACGTTGTAACCAACGTTACCCCCTAAAGAACTGTTCATGTCTGATGATGCATTTACTCTTGCTGTTTCTTCTGCCAAAGCATCACAGAAGGCCCTGTGAGTGATGAAACTGTCCCTCCTGCTCATAAGAAAAACAATAATATGAATAAACAAATAATAATAATCAAAAGAGACAATAAATGTAAATGTGTTTGTGTTTGTTTATCAGTGCAACAATCACTCCCAGTGGATAGCACAAAATAGTAACAGTAAATATCAGTGTCTAGATTATTTCTCGAAACCTTAACACACGCTCAAAGTTTATGTAATCTATGATTTATAGTAATAAAGTGTTGTTTCTCTATTTTGGTGCATTGTAATTCGTGACGACTGAAAACTCACTGAGATACGTTTGTTTCTCTCTTTCTAATCACTCAAATAATGCTATTTGGTAGCATCGATCGTGGTAACAAATAGTTAGTTTTGGATTTTAATGCAATATTCGCTCGCACGAAGGTGAAGACAATTCAACAAAAGTACAAAATGGAGTATATAACATGATAACATGACTAAGACATTATGACTTGTGCGATTACTAACTAGCCTATAGGGGTTATAATCTCAAACTATATATATATTGCCAAGGAAAACTGAATTAACAATTACATAATAGGTATAAGTAAGATAATTCCAAATTAAGAACTTTTGTCGTTTAGGGCTAAGGCTTATCAAAAACTTGTGTGGCTTACTTTGTTTTGAACTAACCTCGTTCTCTTTTTCTCTCCAGAAAGAAAAATAGAAAGCATCAACAAGAGAAAGAGAGAGAGAGAGAGTTGGATTTAGAGTACTATATATAGTTATGAATTACCACTTTTACAAAGAAGAAAACTTGATCCTGTGAGAATGGTAAGAGATTTGGCATGAGAAAATTCAGATGAATAGGTTAACTAGTTACCTTGAAAAGATAGTTCCACAGTCACATTTATATTCTCTGGTGCCACAGGTCTTGGAGTGTGCTTTCCAATCCGACTGCACGGCATAACGCTTTGAGCACTTCTCGCATTTCCACTTCTTTTCACCGTGCTTTCTGCAAAAGTGCTTCTTTATCCCAGTTAAATCTCCAAGAGCCCTTGAAGGGTCGTGGTGGACACAACTCTTCTCTGGACACACATAAACCCTCTTCCTTGCTTCCTTCCCTGTTCTCTGCTTAAGCTTCCAAGGAAGGTTGTGTCCTCGTCGATGGAGCTGAAGATTTTGATCCCTCTGGAAACCTTTCCCACAAGTTTCACACAAGAATCTGTTGGTAGCCATAAGTGTCTTTGGTGATAAGGCCACAACTTCAGCTTCAGGATCTGCACAAATACAAAGATTTCACATGTTAAATCATTTATCTAACTCTTTGCTTTAATCTTGATGAAAAAACAAATTATAAGTCTAATACACGCTGCAACGTCAAAGAATTAGTGATGGGAGCTGTTTTCTGCCATTAACACTCATGCCAAAACAAAACTTTTATTATAATCATACCAATGGTGATAAAGCTTATGTAAGAGATGGCAATGAAGAGAAAATAGAGAGGTTGAAGATGAAAGAAGTAAGCATGCCTGGGTTTCCTGGAAGGTTCCTCTTCCTCTTCAAAGCAGGAGGATTGTTAGTATTCGATGCAGCAGAAGCAGTTAGGTTGTGAGGGAAAACATTTGTGATGATTTCTCCTTCATCCATCTTTCACAACATCTTGAAACTATTTGTGATCAGATTCTGAGTTTGACTGAAATTACAATAAGAAACTAGACACAGAGTTGAGTGAGAGAAGTATTAGTAACTGAATTAAGAGAAAACTCAAGAAAATGGGCAGGTAGGCGTGTTAATTATATATGCCTCCAACCCTAAACAGCACAAAGTGGTATATGCAAGATGGGATCTCTCTCTCACACTCACTCTCTCTCTCATGTAATTTGCGTTGATTTAATTATCTACTTTTTAGGTGGAATATGATAAAATAAAATAAACGAAGATGCTGTTGGAGGCGGTGAAAAGTTAAAGAGGAGGCAAAGAAAGGGAGAAGAAGTGAAGCAAAGGTGTATGATGACACATATGATGAGAAGGGAAGAAAGTTAATCTCCATTGGAATGATTATCACATAATTGTTCTTCTTTTATGGTTTATTTTAATCCTTTCTCATCCAATAAGCTTTTCTGGTAGTTTGTTTATTTTAATGTAAGAAATATCCCTATGTTTTTACCACAGATATATGGTGTGTGTGTATGTACAGTGGTACACTAATGGTCAATTAGGTTGAAAGCAGAAGAAAGATGATGAAGCAAGATATATGGTATTTCATCGCTTTAGTGGTGTAAGATGTACCCATCAAACTGTCCCATCCAAATCATTCCAAGTTTTGTATGTTTTACAAGTTTTTATACTTTTCTTTTTCACAAAGTTATCTTTAGCTTTTCATTTCCATTTTAACAACACAATAAAGCAAATGACATTTACTATAAATTTACTATTAATTAGCCTTCATCAATACATTTTTTTTTTGTAATAAAACTAAACTGTTGTTATAAACACTATACACAATAATTAAGTTGATAATTAAGAATAATAACACCATACTAAAACATTATTTGGTTATGAAATACTATTGCTAGGATATACTATTACATCAAATATATAGAACATGTGTATAAAATATTATTAACATGAGAATAATTAGTCAATTTAACATGATAAAAAATAATTTTATTATAGAAACTTGAGCAACTGTTTAATCTAATTAGTGACCAAGATAACGATTATCTAGTAAAAGAAAATCTAATATTATAGTATGCATGAAGGATTTATTTAGGTATTTTAAATTTATAAAACAACGAGTCAAAAATTTAAAATTTATAAAATTAAAGTTTGAAAGGTTATATTTTTATTATAATATTAAAAAAATAAATGTGTCAGTATTTATCGTACTGCGCCAAATATTTATTATTAAGATAATAAATAATATGTATGTTAATAGTTTAATTTTATGTTAAACAAAGATTAGTGACAGTTAAGAAATAAATTTTAAAACTAACTCAATTTAATAAAATTAATTTATAAATCGAGATTTATATTTATTTATGTATTTTAAATTAATTTTATTAGTAATAGATGTGAGATTTTCAATAATTAGAATAATAAATAATAAACGTGAAACTTTCAAAAATTACGTTAATAAAAGACAATATCCTAACATTTGTAAGTTTTATCTGTTAAAAAGATAGTATTTATAATCATATATAACTTTTAACATTGCGTATGGAATATAAATAACAAATTTAAAAGTGAAATTGAAACGTATATTCACTGTACATTTTTTTTAAAAGAATATCAATATGCATGCAATATCAAATTATGTGTACATTATTATCTATTAAATAAATAGAATTTAAAATTAAAATTACACGCCATAGTGATTTCTTTTATTATTTAAAAAATATTATACTAACACTTTTTATCTATTAAATAAATAGAATTTAAAATTAAAATTACACGCCATAGTGATTTCTTTTATTATTTAAAAAATATTATACTAACACTTTTTATATATTATACTAACTTTAATTGTTTGAAAAACATTATACAGTAACTACTTTAAAAATAATCATTTATAACATTTTTTTTCAACGTGCGTTTTTAAAAAAATATTTTGGAAAAAAGTTAAATAATTTGAAATCACTTTTTTAACAATGGTTCTTTGACCATTTTTATTTAGAAATAGAGAAACGATAACAATGATAAAGGAAATCATCACTAAAATGGGATATGAAAATTTTATAATTAATTTAATTTTGAAATTTCAAATTTTTGGCAAGGGTTTTATGTCAACTATCATTAGTTCGTAAAAAGTGGAGAAATGCTGACAGTTATCCTTATTCATAAAAATGAAAAAAAAAAAAAAAAGATGACAATGATAACATATTTTTATAATGACAGTTCTAAATAATTTGTCATTATATTTATAAATAAATAAGAACAACTATAAAAATAATGATAATAGAAAATGATATTACATTTTTAACAAAACGTTTTTCTTTCACTTCTCTCAATCGATTATTCTTCTTGCAGAATTTTGTATCGCTTTGTAGGTCTTCATTGTCTCCAATTGTTTCGGTTGTGCTGTTGTTGACTCCATGAGAAGAAGAAGGTTGTCCTTACTATGTTGTTGTTGCTATAAAGACAAGAACAACTGTACCAAAAGAAGAACAATTATGTCTCAACGAGAAGAAAATTAATTGCACATTGCGAGAGAAAGAAGATTTTGCCACCATCTTATTGTGTCAAACAATAATATTTTTTTTTTCTCACAATCGTCATCATAGTTAACAAAAACAAGACATATTATTTTTATTGTTTGATTTTTAATGATGAATAAACCAATTATAATTAAAATTATTGTTGTAAAGTTTTAAATACTAAAATTTAATAGTGGTTAGTATAATTTATTTTTTTTATAAGTAAAACAAATATATTAAGTAAAGAAAATTGAGTTGTCCTACCCATACATAAAGTAATATATACAAAAAAGAAAAATGAAAAGACTGCAATATAATTCCTTTTATATGGTGCTTTAAAAATCATTCTAATTGGCAACAATTCCATTGAAAACTAAAAATTATATTGTAGTTGATATTCTATAACAATCTCAAAAAATAATAATACAAAATAATAAAAGAAAAGGAGAGTAAAAACTAAATTTGGCACCGACATATAAGGATCTGTTTGTTTTATTCATTAAACAAAATTTACACACTTTACAATGTAAATCACATTCCAAACCTCTTTTCTGAAAGCCAAAATTTTCTTTTTCAAGATAGGATTTCCGTGAATCTTTTACACTGACTGAATCTACGTATCAAATTCGAATGTTGCATATATAACTGATAAATATTTGAAAAACTTCTGCCATTTAAAGTAATCGTACCAGTCTGAGAACAGAAATATTATTTATTTCTAACAACTATAAAAAAAAGTTGATGATGTACAATGTACTTTTGTTATAACCATGCTTCTGTAGAACTGGTTGTTCATGAAACAGTTTTTCTGCATAACTGGAGATGTGCTGCTAGATTAACATGACAGCTTGAAAGCTTGAAATCTTGAAGTAACGTTTCTATCCCACAGAGAAAAATGTTTGCGTCTAACGTATGACGAGTGTGACATGGAAAGAGAAACGTTCTCAGTGACAAACACTTTTGTTTATTAATTTAACGTTGATGTTTGAGAAAAGGCAAAATATAGCTGGAGTCTCTTTTGAAGCTGGTCAAAAAGAAAGTGCAGGTCATTGTTTGTGATGTTGATGAAGAAGATTGATACACATGTATAGTTATTAGGTACCATATATTGAAATACGCCAATTGCATGACACAGGATTGAAAGGAAAGGGTGAGAAGTAATTTGCCATTATGAACATTGAACAGCTACCCTCTTCATTGGTTTGCACTATTCTTAGAAAACAGCCATGCACGTGTGATCATGCACTCGTCAAAACTGTGTAGGGGAAAAGTAAATCCAAAGGAAACGACCAAAATAACACAGAAAAGGGAATAATCGTCCAGATCATAACATTACCATGTCTCACTTTACTCAATTCTTCTTCTTATTAATGGTTTTTCTTTAGTAATATTTGTTAGAAGTCTCACATCCACTAAAAATAAAGTCAGTTTATAATATATAAGTGGAGTGCAGATCTCATCATATAAGATGGTTTTGTGAGTTGAATTAGACCTAAAACTCACTTCTAACAATATTCATTCCAATAACTGTAAAACTTCAATTAAATATGATTTTATCTCAAATTTACATAATTTTGAATTTATGGATCTTTTATAATTAACATTTGCTAAATATGAGGCTTAAACTCCATAAATATTCAACATAAATAAAAATAAATATATTATTAATAAGTTAATTTTATAAAATTAAATTAAATCTAAATTTTTTATCTAACTCTTATTATTGTCGTTATTGTATCTATTATAGATATATTTTATCATTTACTATTACTATCATCACATCATTGTGTGATGTAAGAAGCAATTGAAGCATAATTTTATTTAGTTTCTGGACTTTGTAAATATCAAACATTTTATTACGGTATATATAGGAACCATACCTTTTCTTCTGCCAATTGTTTTGTTTTGTATAGATATTTTACTTTTTAGCTTTTTCTGGGCATCTTTAACGTACTGTTTCTTTTTCTTTTAAATAAAGGTTTTAACTTAGTCAGCTGGAAATGTTTTAACTTGAGAACTATAATGTATATGTATAATGGTTTGAAAAGAAAGACAACATGGTATTTCTAGTAATAAGTATTTATGTACAGAGAGAGAACGAATTAATCGTCTTTTTTAATTAATTTATTAAAATGGTATATACTACTATAAGATTAGCATGGGAATGAAACAAAAGTCTTCCCACTATCGTCAACCATACCACCACAAAAGGAAGAAAAAAAGGGAAAGAAGTTTGCTTACCCTCAACGCTATGCTTCTTTTTTTCTCTTTCTTTTTATATAAGTATTTAAATATAATTGAAATTCATTTGGGGAGTAAGGAAATATACCATCATTTAATAAATAAATTTTATTTTACTTATTAAATTTAGTATTTTATGTATAATTTAACTCATTGAGTAATGTAATAACTTTCAATTAATTATGATAGTTTTTTCATATTTATATTAATTAGTGTTTGAGTTAATAGAAATGTAGTTGGTGTGGTGGTCTATAAAAGAGGAAAAAAAATATAGAATAGTTAGTATAAAAATGGAAGGAGACAGCCAGCTGACAAAGGCAGTGAATTTTTGGAAGTTTGAGCAGTCGTCTCCTTCTGGGCTGACTTTTACTATTAATTTTTCTAATCCTTAATCATAATCTAATCATGTTTTTCTTTTCTAACATTTTTTATTATAAATCTTTGGAGTTTTGTTGTTGAACTGTGGTGGCACTAGAATATTCTCTACCCTTCAACACTTCACCCAAAGACTCCAACTTTCAAGACCTCGTGAGATTCCTATATTCAAACTCCATAGGGTCCCCCCACAAATTAAGACCCTCATCTCTCTCTCTCTTTCTACCTAATTAGCATCGTTAATTAAAAACATTAACAATGTTTTGAAAAAAAAAAATAAGAGATTTAGGAAAAGCAAATTGTTGTCTAAAACAAGGCTATGTTCGTTTCTTACTGACATTTTGTCATTTTGTCCAATTTTTAATCTATAAGATCGTAATTAATGCTTATTTTGCCTAAGCTAAAACAATTAACATAAGTTTAAGTTATATGCGATTAGTATTTAAAAAGGGTAGAATTGTAAAGTGTAAAATTCAACTAGTTAGACATGGCTTAATTAAATTGGAATAATTGTCCAATAGCACTGTTAGATCTGGGATTCCTGTACAGGAACCCACATGCTTCTGTTTATGAAAAGCTGGAGAATATGTGCCCTTTTTTTTTACGTTACAATTAATAATTATTTTCTTTAATATTCTTCCTTTTCCTTTATTTTTATTTTAATTTTAGGTCATTTTCTATACACATGTCAAGGTGGTAGAAGAACTTATTGCGTTTTTAGCCAACCAACTTTACAGGGGAAAATATAAGGCAGCACATGAATATTCTTTTGGATTTGCAAATTTGTACTTCACTTTTCGAGATATTCTTGGTTTCTTTATAATGCATAATTGCATCACTATGTTTCTTCGTTACAATAATAATGTAACAGAACAAAGTTTCATATATAATCTTGTTTTCAATTTTCAAACGTATCATGTACCATGTTCTCAAATATATTGTTGCGTTTCAATTCTGGATTTTTCTAAATGTGTTTATGCGAATGAACTTAATTTTAGAAGGCGTGATTTTACGAATTTTATTTTGATAGTGTGTAAGTGAGTTTAAAGAAAAATAATTTACATATGAAAACCTTTACATATATTGGTCTAAAATGATGTGAAAATATTTCATCATATCAAGAGACAAAATGATGACAAACTTATGTCAAAATAAAGGGTGTTCAGATTTTCTTTAAAAAGTATTCACTCCAAACACGGCAAATTCTAAGAACTACAATTAGCCAGTTAATCGAGGAGAAAATGTGACAAAAAGAAGAGTGCATATTTATATTAAATTCGTGATATTTACATGCTAATAAGTGACACTAAAATGAACTTCTTTTTTTCTTTTTTTACAAATTTGAGATAACAATAAACTATACCGTGATGAATTTTAGGATGGCTAATATTGTGACTATGTTTGGATAATAAATTTTTGTGACAAAATTAAGTTATATCTATTGTAATATTGATGATGTGAATTTATGAAAGATAAAATTATTATTGAGTATTTTTTATTAATCTTTTGAAAAATATAATAATAAATATTTTATGTCACTACAATTATGACTGTCATCAATATATTACTACAAAATCTTTTAAATATTTAGTTGTATTTAATAAAAATTAAATATTCATTCAAAGTGAATGAAAAACATTGACTCTTATAAAAATTGGAGTGAAAGCTCGTGTTTTCAGTAAATTATAAAACTTAAATGATAATATTTTTGTTATATTGTTTTAACTTTCCATTTTAACAATAGTATTAGATTAAATAGGGTTAAATAGCGTCAAATTACTATGTTTGACATTATTTAACATTTGTTAATCCTAAAACCGATATTATTTAACATTTGTTAGTCCTAAAACTAATATTATTTAACATTTGTTGGTCTTAGGACTTAGGTTAAATAGAGAATTAACTTTTGGTGGAAGGTGGACTAATATCAATTAGCTTTTTAAAATTTCAGAAAATAATGTCAACCTTCACCTTTTTTTTTTTTTGCAAAACCTCCCATCAAAGTGTATTAACATCTAACTCGTAGAAGGAAATTATTCTATCCATTTAACTTCATCTTATCATTGTGATGCTCGTTTAGATTCAAGTTACTATTATAGAAAAGGAGTATCATGACAGTCATAAAAGCCTTTATTTACCATGGTTGATCAAATCGTCGTGAAAAATTTAAGTCAAATCTCGACAAGTAGGTCACCGTCGTGATTGTTGTAAATCACAACAGTGTTATTCATTATCATTATACAAATAAATTACATTAAAGGAATTAAAATTTGGAATTAAACTATCACGACAATCATCTTCTTTATTGTCATGATATTTCGATCTGAAATTCAAAAATTTGGGTTTGACAAGCATATATCACAACGGTCTTTGCCATAAATGTCGTGGAAGTAACATATATCATGATAGTCATCTTCTTAACCGTCGTGATATTTCGATCTGAAATTCAAATAATTTGGGTTTGGCAAGCACATATCACGATGATCTTTACCATAAATGTCGTGGAAGTAAAATATATGATGATAGTCATCTTTCTAACCGTCGTGATATCGCGACGATTTGCCAAAACCATTGTGGAAATTGGGTTTTTTTTTTTAAATAACTTGTTTACATTTTTGTTTTACCTAAAACTTGCAAAAGTTTTAAAAATGCAGCTAAGTCAAACAAGTATAATAATTGTTATCTAATCTTTGAACAAAGTTCTTAAACATTTAAAACTACTAAACTAAATCTAACTATCAACTTCTAAAATATTATATCTAGAGAGAAAATACTTTGCCCATGTTTTTTGAACGTAGGATAGGATAGTGCTTTGGAATCCATTGGTTGAATTAGAACATATGTTTAAATGAAATATATCATATTACCTCATCCCAACCGCATTCATAATTGGTTTCCAAAATGGTTGTCATCCACTGTATAACGTAGTAGCTACATTCAATGCTACTAGTTTGTCTATTGCACAACAACATAGTTAAACTTATTAGATAAATTGTATGATAATACATAGTAATATGATATAGTATTATAAATACCTTGAGGAACTTTCATGTGACCTATTGAGTTGTGGCAGTTGATCTATCACTCATTATACTTTGACCATTAAAAGCACTAAATATAATAACATTTAATGTTAAAACACATGACATTGTGTGTTCAAGGTCAATGAAGTAGTAGGATTTTCTTAAAATAGACTTACGTATCTACTATATTTTTCAATTCACTGTAGGACTTTTTATGACATGAGTAAAACCATGCAGCGCTACGATCTGGTATATAACTAGCAACTGCCAATGACAACTGCATTTAAAATTAATTAAAACATATTTGAAAGACTAAAATATAACTTATTAAATAAGGATAGACTTACTTAGCTTTATATGAAGCAATATAAATTTGTTTATTTCCATCCAATATGACTTTGTTAACGTACATTCGCCTTTCTATAGGGGAGTTATTGACTGGTTGTATGCCTTGAGGGTCTGTAAACCCATATATGTCATCCTTCCCCGCTTCCAAGCACAAACCATGCAAATACCTAAATTTTATGCATTGATACCTTTCTTAATATGTATAAAGTAATGAAATAAAATGATTAAAGGTTAACTTACATCATCCATAATTACACCACATATATGTTTAACTCTTGATTTCTTGCTAAGATCTCTTCCAAATCAAATTGGTAAATGTATAATGGAAGTCCATATTAAGATGAGGCTCCAAATTAATATGGAATCCCCACACCATATCCACCAATATGAACAAGTCCAGTGTGTTTAGGTTGTCCATAAGTAGTATTAAGAATATCCTCCCGACCTTGAGGATTGAAGTTACCTTGGGTCTACTACTCAACTAGAGAATCCTACAATAAGGAATCATATATAATTAGAAGTGTTTAAATTGAATAACAAGTTTTCAATTAAACTATTGAAACATGTTTACTTACAATCATTTCAGCCACCTACTATGATTCATCAGAAGTCCATCTTCTCAACTTTTTAATACGGGTCTGCTTCCACTTCTCATGGCGGGGTGGTGAGGATGAAGATTGAATTAAATCTACACTACCACCTTTCTCAATCTACGATACGGGTGAAATTGAATTAGAAATCTACGATGTCGAAGATAAATTATTTTCCTCCAATGTTTTAATTGCTCATATAATGTGTTTTCTTCATAAATCAGGCATGCTATGTGACCTTTCACACTATAACCTGACAAGTTTCCATATGCAGGAAAGTCGTTGATAGTACAAAATAACATTACATGCATCTAGAAAAATTCATTGGCAAAGGCATCAAAGACCTTAACCCCATCATCCATAACAACTTTAAGTCATTAATCAATGGACTATGATAAGTATTTATGTCATTACCTGGTTGTCGTGGACCAGAAATCACCATAGATAACATCATGTAGTTTTTCGTCATCACAAACTAGGAGGCAAGTTATAAATCACTAATAAAATAGGGCATGAACTATGATTGATACTTAACTTTTCATAAGGATTCATTCCATCTATAGCTAGTCCAACTCTCAAATTCCTTGATTCCATTCCAAATGTAGGAAATTCTTTATCAATGTTCTTCCATTGAACAAAAACTTGTGTGATAATGAAGTAGTCAATCACATTTTCGCTCATCAACATGCCATATAAGGTTTTTATCGTCATTTGGATTCGTAAACATAATGTCATATGTCATGCACTAATGTAGTGTCATAGACGATATGTCTTAAACAATGTTATATTATGTCACCATCAGACGATGTGTCTTATACGCTATGAATTAAACTCCACATGACATGTACTCAACACATTGATTTAAAGCCTATTCATTGCACTTTCATGCCTAAAAGAGTTCTTAATGAAGATGTCAACAAGATGATCCTCTATGTTTACACATTGTAAATTCACAATACCCTTTTGTACATGATCTCAGATGAAATGATGTTGAATTTCAATGTATTTAGCATTTGAATGCAATATTAGATTTTTGATAAACTAATAGCAAAACTTCCTCCTACAAGCACCAAGTAACACAAGCTTTTTTTTCACAAAAACAAAGAGTTTCCCTTAGGCACACAACTCTAATACTCTAAGTGAAAAGTTCACTCAAGTCAGGTTTAGGTTAAGTATTTATAGACTCTTATATTTGAAAATTAGGTCAAAAAATTGAGAGTTAGGTTTGTAATTGTCATTGATAATCGATTATCATAAGTGATAATTGATTATTCTAGAAACCTTTTCAAATAACAATTTCTTACAGTGATGATCGATTATCCTCAATGATAATTGATTATCATAGAGCCATTTCTAAAATTCTTGATTTTAATTGGATAGTCAATTATCATTAGTGATAATCGATTATCATAGAGGCTTTTATGAAAATATAAAACTTTTTCTGAGTGTTTTGCTACTTGGATTCTACCTATTGACTCTTGAACTACTAAATTAAATACAATACATGTATTACAAGACTTTAACAACTAAATTAAGTCTTCAATGTATCTCTTAAATTCAAGCACTCTTTCAATCTTCAACATTTCTCCATGAAACATCATCATCAAAATCATTTATTGAAGCAAGATGTCCAACATCTTTTTTTTTTTTTTTGCTAACAAAATTCCTACGCGAGAATGAAAATGTGAGGGAGTGACTAGTTATCGAAAGTGATTAATAGCTTCGGGGGCATTCATGGTGGGACAAAGAGAAGGTGAATTAAGATAGGGTTAGGTTGTTACAAGTTTTGGGTAGAACAAAAGATTAGAATTGGCCAATGTATAGGGAAGCTTACCTAGTTTTCTTATGCATGTGAATGTGAATAAGGTTTATGATTTTTTGTTTCATTGATGGTAAGGTATGTGAGTGTATGGATGATGGTTTTGTGTTGAGATATCCATTATATGTTGGTTGTTATTGTATTATTTTATATTGAGCTGATTTTGATGGGAATCATGGTGCATGTATATACGTGAGGATGGTTTTGGAAAATAAAAGAGTATGTTTTGCTTATGTATCATTATGAATTAGAGCTTGGGATTTTTATTAGTCTGTGTTTGGTTGACTTCATGTGATTGTAAGATATTAATACCAATATCGCAGGATGAATGGAATGGGTTATGGTTGATTATACCTTTAAGGGTGAAGTCGAGAATAAGTGGTTTGACCTTTTGGTGAGATGTCTATAAGGTGATGGAGGTGTCTACTCGTGTACCTAGTAAATCCTGAGTTTTGGGCTTTCGACTATGCGATACGAGAAAAAGGCTCGCTTTGGCCTTGTGTGTGAAAAGAGAGTGACATTCGAGTGTTGCACCTTCTTTGTATGGGGGAATGATATTTTTCCTAGTTTCTGATTCGTTGCTGAGTATAGTACTTGATGCGTAATGTGTTGACGTTTTTACTCATAAGTCCTTCCAAAGTAGGGAAATAAGTCCTTTAGTCGCGAGGGTGGGATGACTCAAGCGAGCTTGTTCGGTATAACAGGTGTATGAGGTTGGGTACAGGATATAGACCAAGATCCTTTATGATGATGTTGGGGATTCATGATGACGATGTATTTGGAGGATGTGTTGATAAGGATGACATTGATGGTATGGACATGATATGACAAATGAGGATGTTGATGACAATCATGGTGTCAAAATGATGATGTTATTTAGGATAGTGTTGTAGATGAATGTGTGGTTGTTATATTGTGTTTATATGTTATTCATATATTATATTGTTATTGGTTGTGTTAATTGTAGTTTACCCATACTTGTCTGTGTTTATGCTTGTGTCTTGTGATGATCATATGAGAATGTTGCACATACTCCAGATGCACGATATAGACGTGAGAGCGAGGAACAAACTTGGTTTATTTAAAGTTTTATGCTATAAATGTTAGAAACAATGTAATTAAGTTTACTTTATTTCGTTGTTTATTTTATAAATTTCAATATTATATAATTGGATAATAATTTTGGTAAAGTTAAAACTTTGTTTTAATTCTACACGTTTTAAATGTCAAAGTTTTTAATTAATATCGTTTTTCGCAATATAAGAATTTTGAAATATCTTAACTTTAAATACGATTTGTGACACCCTGAATTGGCAAATTACAGAAACTCTCTACTCTGCTAAAGAAACCACACACACTAAATATACAACAGAAAATGAAAAGTTGAAAAATTTGCACATAAAAGTGAACAAAGAAGTTACCTTTCATAGGTTTTTAGATGATAGTATGGAAGTGAATGGGAGAGAGAGAAACAAAAAGTGGAACAATTCAAAGAAGTGAAAGCCAACAATTTCTAAGCTAAAGAGGTGAAGACTTGCACCATTCAAATGCGAAGACTTGTGAAAAGTGACTCCTCACTTGTTGTAACTCCCTATTGTGGAAAATTAAGGGTCTCGCTATTATTGGACAAAATTCAGACACCTCAACAATTGAAGTCATGGTGGTGCAAGGAATCCCTCCATCTGATGACTAACCCACTCACCATGGTGAGAACTTCAACCACCAATGGCAACCAATGATGGCGAATAAAAGGTTTACACACCCACTACGACAAAAGCTTAAACCAACAATGGGAACCAATGACGACGGTAAACAACTTCACCCAACCACCACGGTGATAGTTTCAACAATGATAACCAACAACAACGAATAGTGAACGAGAACAATGGTAAAAGCCGCACATTGATTAAAGATAAGGTGCTAGTATTAAGCCTAATACACCATGAAAGTTTGATATTTTTATTTGATTAATAGAGATTTAATTGACATTAA
Organism: Vigna mungo; assembly: GCA_036885675.1. Classification (NCBI taxonomy): domain Eukaryota; kingdom Viridiplantae; phylum Streptophyta; class Magnoliopsida; order Fabales; family Fabaceae; genus Vigna; species Vigna mungo. The sequence goes on from CP144694.1 coordinate 23,837,603, forward strand.
AAGAATATTAAATCTATATTTTTGTGAAGAACACATAATTGAAATTAATTTTAGAAATAAATTGATTTTATTAAGACATTTTGGAAATTGTTGACATATAATGTTAATTGTTTGTTTATAATTTGCAAGAGATTCAAATTATGCTGAACCAATTTAGGTCTAGTTACTTAAAGAATCAAATTTAAATATTTTAATGAGCAATGTTATAATTTAAAATTTTGTAAGATAATTTTTTTGTTTTTTTTAATGTAATTTAATGAGTAATTTTGCAAAACTTTACCATAAAATATTTAGTACACTTTTCAAAATTCTTAATCATTTGATGTGTCATTAGTGATTAGTTAGTATAGAGCCAATAAATCTCTACCCCATGATTTGTAAACTAAAACTGTTCCTGTAATAAATAAATCTTAACAATTTGATTTCGTAATTTTCATCAACCCTAGTTTTAGAGTGGTAATAAGGATTTAGGAAATATGTTATTATGTGTATAATTTTGTAAATTAGCGAATGTGATTTTCAAATAATATCTATATGAAATATGAAAAATATCGTACTCATCATAGTAGTAAAAAACTTCAGCATATATCAAACTAACTTCTACATTTAATAATAATGATATTATTACATCCATTTTTTTCTTAATTTTTGTTAAAAGATTTACATAATTGTTATTAAACATTATAATTAAAAGGGTTAAATATGTTTTTAGTCCCTATACTTTGGGACGATTTTGGTTTAGTCCCCTTTTAAACTAAGGTACAATTTAGTCCTTCAACTTTAGAAAACTCTGGTTTTAGTCATTTTTAACAAATTTTTTTAACTTTATTTACTGTTTCAAACACGTTTCTCAGTTAACATTGAAGCAAAAATGTGTCAAACAGTGTAAACGATCCAAATGCTACAATGAAACGTGCTTGAAACAACAAATAAAGTTAAAAAAATTTTGATAAAAAGGACTAAAATCAGAGTTTTCTAAAATTGAAGGACTAAATTGTACCTTTGTTTGAAAGAGGGACTAAAACCAAAATCGCCCCAAAGTATAGGGACTAAAAACATATTTAACGCTAATAAAAAAAAAAACATTCACTTAAATTTAAACAGAAATAATCGTGCCCTTAAACGTGTATCTGGGCACAAACACTCGTAAATTTTAAGATTACTCAGCTAAAGAAATCATCCAAAACTAAATGTCATAGTGGATGAATAAGAATAAAAAAATCAGATTAATTAGCATATTTTATGCTTTATTGAAAAGCTAATATATAAATATATCACGCATTATTTCTCTGACTCTCTTTCTCTCGGTGAATTAGTGCTGATTAAGATGGGCTGTGTATGATTGATACCTTTATGGTCAACACTAGAAAAACAGATAATATAATGCACAAGATCCATTTAATTAACATAAAGTCTCCATCACTTATGGGCAACTCTTCATTATGTTATTTTATAACCAAATAAGTCATATACTTATAGTGTACAACATTTTTTTTTCTTCCAATTGTTTTTTTACTAACTAATATGTCTAATAAATTTTTTTATTTTTATCCATAAAAGTTACTGGAAAAATATTTAGTAATATTCTATGTTTGGATTAATTATTTTCAACAATATATAGTGATTAAATTCTATTTATGTTGAAAATATAAATACGAGTCTATGTTTCATATATATTGAATATAAATGAAAAATTAAACATTAAATTTTTTTATAAATTAATTATCTTAATGTTTAAGTTAAATGTATTTTCAATCTATTATGAAAGTTGAATTTATGTCTTTTTTACGTTGTAGGTATCTCGACTGAATCCCCTTTGAAAGATTAAGAATGACAAATAAATTTGATATGTGGATATTGTTCGAATCGGTTTTTATTCAACCGAGAATCTTTACATTGATTAAGTATGAATACGTGTATGGTATAAGTATGCATATGGGTATTTTCAATTGGATATAGAGATAGGATGTATACGTATATATCCATTCGATTTTGTGTCCACTCTAATACCTCTCCTCGTCCTCATATTCGTTACTGTTTAAATTACTAAAATACATACATACATATACATATACATATATATATATATATATATATATATATATATATATATATATATATATATATAATTTTTAATCTTTAGTTTTATGATTTTATTTTCTTTTACTATACATTTATTCTTTTTCTTTAATTTTGGTCTTATTATGAAATCATTCACATTTCAAGATATTTTTTTATCTTATTAGAACCTTTATGTAGTTTATTTAAATGATGTATATAAATTAAATATTTTTATGTTTCATAATTGAATATTTTTACTCTTTTTTATTATTTTTATTTATTTTTTATCACATGAAAATGTTTAACTCTCAAATTTAAGTGTTCAATATTATAAACATTTCATTTATTAGTTAATATAAAAAAAATTATTGTTTTTAATTTTTTTTCATTTGAAGAACTTTTTTATTTTGCTAAAACAATTTTCATTATCTTTCAAACTATTTGACTAGTTTCATAT